>CM028330.1:15313648-16793648 GCA_016647705.1 Eucommia ulmoides | reverse complement strand
TAAAACCTATCCTCGGATTTAGGGGGAGTATGGTTACATATTACTTTGACAAAAACATCAAAGTTAATTGTCATCATAAAAAAAATGGGATATTGTTGATCTTAAGATTTTGACAGAAATTAAATGTTGATGTTTTTTGTGGAACTAACAATTTTATTGAGTGTTTCAGTTTATTAGTTCCAATGAAGAGATTATCATGACGATATTGAGAAAAATGTTAAATGGATGCTAAAGACATTAACAAAGATGATTCATGTTAAGAGATCGAAGAATTTGAAGAACCTAGGAAAAACAACTTAGGTTAAACTTTTACTCTTAATGTATCCCGATTAGGATCACACACGACACAAAAATGATTTTATGATTATTTATTTTTTGATAGGATCCTAATTAGTTAAACATATTTGCTCCTATGTGAAATTGAAGAAGAAATAATTGATTAAATTGAATTTAAGGATTTAGTAGAGTTAATCGAAAAAAGAAATCAGTTAAAAGGGTAAAAACGTGGAATAAATTTAGTAGAAAATTAATTAAGGAGAGGTGTCCCAGCTCAATCGGTAGACCTACACAAATTGATCGGTCAACCGATGGAATAGAGCAGGGAAGAAGATTCAGTCCCTAAATTGATCAGTCGACAGTTAGGTCGACTTATGAAAATAAGACACACTCTCTGAATCTTCCAATTGACAAGTAAGTCGACTTATGGTTAAAAGGTGAACTTTCTGAATCATTAGGTCAACAGGTAAGTCAACTTATTGAACTCTCTGAATCATTCGGTCGGCAAATACAAAATGAGCAATAGACTTATGGCGAAGGAATTTTGGCTTGGGCTACGTCCTGAATTAGACGATCGACTGATGGGTGTTGATCGGTCAACCGATGGCCAGTTTCAAGATTTGAGATTTTTATGGTTTTGATCTAAAAAAAATCCGTTACTAACCGTTTTATGGTTAAGATATGCAAGATATCTTAGGGATCTTATAGTTTTTGAGCTATTTAGTTAATATTTTAATATCCCTATTGATATGGTTTAAGTATTTTGGAAATCTCTTAATTTTGTTCATGAAATTCTTTCTATCTTATCTAATTGAGATTGAGTATAAGTTTGAGAGACTAAATTAAATTTTTTAAAAGATATAATTAAGTGAATTATATCAGGATAATGATGTAAGGGGGCTATTGGAGTAATTATGTGTCATGAAATGTGGGAACTAGCCGTTAGAAGGCTTGTTCTAATCCCTTATAAATAAACCTGCATTTTTTAGGTTTAAAAAATCTCATTCATTTTTTCAATTTTGAAGAGCTATTCAGTTCTTGTACTTTCTAACAGTTATCATACTGAGAGTATTGTGAGAATTTTCTTGAGAATCATTCTTGGGATATTTTGAAGTAGATTATTATTGATTGCCGACTTAATGTTTCATTGCTTATCATATTTATCGGTGGATTCCTGGTGAGATTGTTCCAAGTTGATTACTATTAATTGATTGTTTACTATTATCATATTCTAATTGGAATTTGATATTTGAAATTGTTTTCCTGTTTTTTCAATTGAAAATTATTTTTTGAAACAATTTCTTAAGAAAATTTGATTACGTGCTAAATTGATTGCTGCCCATTTTTTTTTGTTTAAAATCAAAATTTGTAATTCTCACTATATTTCTATCACTAGTATCAGGACATTAATCGAGTTCAAATTTATCTAGAGTGGTAGAAGCTTTAAGTGGAAAAATCACTTATCAATTTTGTAATTGATGAGTTGAGTGTCGGATTAGATACTATTGGGAGTGTCTAATCAAGGGTAGTTGATTTCAATATCTTCCGATAAAGCGATTGAGGTTTTGATTTTTGCCTACAATATAAAAAGATTAGGTGTTAATTCTTCCTTGATAGAATTAATTTGAGTGATTTTGTAACGGTTCAATCTTTACCGGGTAAAATGATATTTGGAGCTTTTTTGTGAGGTTTGATTCTAAGCCTAAGTATAAAAGAATTAGGTTAATCTTTAGCCTGTGAAAAAGATAGGGTTATTCCTGAGTCTGTAAAAATGAATTGTAAAGGTTGATTCTAAGCCTGCAAAAAGAATCGTTTTGTAAGGGTTTGGTTTCTCCCTGGTTAAAGCGATCATAGTGATTAGTGGATGCGACTCTCCACGGAGCTCGGGGGATTGGATTAGCCAAGAATAACTTGGTGAACCAATATAAATTTCTGGTGTGTTGCATTCTTTTATTTATTTATTTTTGTGTTGTTCAGTGTGCACCTAGTTGATACTTAATTTCCGCTGCTATATAGATAATAATTAATTTAGGGTAAAACTTAATTATTTGATTTTTTAAAGTATTTTATTTGAATTAATTTTTATCTACCCAATTCACCCTTCCTCTTGGGTAGCTCACTGGGCCAACATAAACTATGCTAATTTCAGCCTCTCCTTATGCCATCATCAATTCTCTATGTTGTTTTCCCTCCTCTTTCTCCTTCTTGGCTTACTTTTCCTACATTTGGCGGCTGGAAGAAAGAAAATTGGTGTGCCCCTACTTCCACCAGGTCCTACCCCCTTACGCTATGTGGGGTCCTTTTTCTCAATGTTGGTAAACAAGCCCATTTTTTGGTGGATACATAGACTCATAGTTGAGATAGACATTGAAATCATATGTGTCTGCCTAGGGAGAGTCCATGTCATCGTCGTGTTAAGTCTCGAGCTAGCCTCTGAGTTCCTGAAACACCATGACGCCGTCTTTTCATCCTGACCGTTGTGCATGTCTGCCAAACTCAGTAGCAATGGGTATCTGACGACGATCTTGGTCCCATTGGGGGACTAGTGGAAGAAAATGCAAAAGATCCTCAGTTCCAAGTTGCTCACAATGACCAGTCATCTGTGGCTTGTTAAAAAATGGGACGAGGAGGTTGACCACCTCTTCTGCCTTGACCACAACCTTTGTCGCGGCAGTGGTTTGGTCAATGTGAGGTATGTGGCACAACATTACTGCGGTAATGTGATAAGAAAGTTAGTATTAGGGAAAAGGTGGTTCGGGGAAGGGGCAACAAATGGTGGCGTTGGGGTTGAGGATGTAGAGCACGTTGGTGTACTATTCACGATCCTACAATATCTATATGTGTTTTGTGTATCGGATTATTTGTTGTGGTTGAGAGGGTGTGATTTAGCTGGGCATGAGAAGATTACGGAGACGACGATGGAGAATGTCAAAAAGTATGAAGATCATTTGATTGAGGAGAGAATTCAAGAGTGGGAAAATGGTGAAAAGAAAGTAGTTGAGAATTGGCTTGATGATCTCATTGAGTTTAAAAAGATGAAAATGAAAATAGGGTGTTGTCCATTGAGGAGATCAAATGACTTTTTTTTTAAAGTCTTTCTTATTCTCTTTCTAGGATTTATCTCTCTACTTATTTTTTTCCCTTTGGAGATGCATTAAAAATCCTACCTCGGTTTTCTAAATAGCCAACTGAAAAAACTTTATCATAAATTTGACCAACTCCGACAAAAATCAAATAATATTATTTTTACATTACAAATTTACTTATTTTCACAAATGCAATAACGTAAAAATTTGCAAATATATTTTTTTTAATATTATTTACAAAAACTGATATTATCTGCAATAAATAACCCATCAAAAACCACCGAATGGGCAATGGCAGAGATGTTAAACCAACCTGTTATCATGGAAGGCTATAAAAGAACTTGACACCATCATTGAAAGAGAAAGACTCGTGTAGGAGTCTGACCTCCTGCAATTCAACTACATCAAGTCATGTGGCAAAGAAGCATTTCGCCTCCACCCCATCGCCCCTTTCAATGTCCCTCATGTCTCAGTCTCGGATGCCATTGTTGGCGGTTATTTCATCCCCAAGGGCAGCCACATATTACTAAGTTGCCCCGGTCAAGGGCAGAACCCTAGGATTTGGGAGGAGTAGCTAAGATTCAAACTGGAGCGCTACTTCAAGGAAGATGGTTCAGAGGTTGAGTTGATTGATTCAAATGTAAAATTGTTGTCTTTCAGCATCGGGAGACGTGGTTGTCCCGGGGTCTTGCTGGGTTCTACTATGACTGCCATGTTGATCGCTTGGGTTCTTCAGGGTTTCAAATGGAGCCCGCTGCCGGGTAAGTCAACCATCAACCTAACAGAGTCGGTGGATGATCTTTTCCTTGCTAACCCTCTGATGGCAATAGCAAAATCTCGTCAAGCAGATCACTCTATCCTATGGCTTGAGCTTTTCCTCGAAGAAAGAAAGACAGAGAGTCTCATGAATAAGAGATTATTTTTGTTTTTTTGTAATAATCTAAAATATCATGTATCGGTTTTTAGTTTTTGTCTCCAATTTAAAAAAATGTCTTTTATACTATATTCATTTCTTGTACTGCATAAAAAAATAGTTAGAATTAATCTAAAAAGTTAATTTGTAAAAAAAAATAAAAAATTATATCATTGTCGCTTATACTTTATTCTGATTTTGTTAATAATTTTATCGCTTTGTACTTGTCATGGACTCCCCAGTGAAATATTTTTAAAATTTAGGGGGACAATTTCAATTTTAAGATACTAATTATTCAATTTTTAAAAAAATTAATCATCCAAAGTATAATATATTTATTTTTCTCTCTCTCACTTGGCTTAAATCAACTTCAAGAGAACAAATAGAAGATTTCTTTATTTGAAATAGTTTTAATATTTTGGCATAAAAGCAACCGCATAAGGTTCAAAATATTTGCTGGTCAAACCCAAATCTGGGTGGAGACAAATAATAATTGGCTATCACTGGCCAAACTAGGGCCAAATCTGGACCTCGCCTCTCACATCTGGCCATCGTTGGCCAATTTGGCCACCGCCGATGGCATAAGGGGGGGGAGAGAAAAAGAGAGAGTGAAACAGAGAGAGAGAGAGAGTCGTCGGAGTTGTTGGTAGTCTTCTCCATCTTGCTTTAGAGAGAGTAATAAGAGAGATGGTGACAGTAGTGTTTTTCGTATAAAAAAGATGGATGGAAATAAACTTGAGAAGTAGTGGACTTTTGGGTCCAAAAAAATTATGGATTTGGATCAACCAAGATCCTTTCCGAATGGGGTCCATTTACAGACGTGATCCAACCCAAGGGCCAAGAGCCTTTCAGTTACCGTAAATTAAGCCCAAGCCCATTGGGTATTGCCCTAGCCCGTCACCGCTTCAACGAAGGGAGAAGAAGGCTGGGACGATCGCATTCCACCGGAGGAGAAGTTGCTTCTCGATGGATTCAAGCTACTGCCTGAATCATACGGCTTGATTGAGGCTCAATTGGGAAATATATTTCAGGAATTTCAGTATTTTTTGGAAGAATTCTCGTATTGTTTGGTGAATCGCGATCGAAATCAGGTTCGTCTAAAGCTGATTATTCAATATGCCTTCGCAGTTGTACATTCTGTGGAAAATTCTCTTGATCGAGTAACATAGGCATTCTCATTTGTTTTTCATATCATAGTTGTATATAATCTAATTGAACTAAATGTCTAATTATTGAAATTTAGAGATCCAATTGTTGAGATTCAAACTTGATTCCTTTCTCTACTATAATCAAACCCTAACTTTACAGAGTCGCAACCACCATCTTGGAGCCAGGTTCTCTCTTTTTGCGATCTGTTATACTGCATCTCCTCTCTTCCTAGAATCAATTTTTGTGCTAAGTGATATTAATCAGTTGTGCCAAGTGACATCTCTTGCTCCATCTCCCATTCTGTTTCTCCATCTGTTCTGTTTCCTTATTAATCAAACTTGCGCATTATTCCTCTCATATAATCATACATATAGACAGAAGCAACAGTCGCCAGCAATTTCTGTAAAGATAGTTCAGTTACATCTTTTATTTTTGCATTAGCCCATAGAATGATAGAAGCTCTTCCTGCTGAATGCTATTGTATAATCCGTTCGAAACTAGGTATCGAACTAGGTAGATGCTTCTAGAATCATTGCTAGAGCTGCCATATTTGAAACTGTTTTAGCTTCTTTTGGAGTCGCCTCCACCACCACCGGGGCTGGTAGCTGTGGAAAACAACAATCCCTTGTTTCTGAATTAAATTATTTTCTCTCTCTACTTGTACATAGAACTCTTCATGGTGGTGCTGTGATTGCAATAGAAGTGGTTCTCGTTCTGCACGTGCACTCGCACACACATACGCACGCACACGTGCAAATTACTATGCATTCACATGTGTTCTCAATCCAAAAAAGATAAATATAAACACGAGAATAATATAAATAACAGTTAAACACAAATTGCAGAGTTGTTTAAAATAACTTATTCTTAGATAGTAGTAGTTTTCAACAAAATATTAAGCCTAAAAGAAAAACTCAAACTAAAGTATTCTGCTTGCATCGTGAACATATAAAATGATCCAAAGAACAGTCATTGTTCTTTGTTTTTTGTATATTGAGTTGGAACATAGCTCAGAGTGCTCTGACACATTCCTGAAGAATAACTAATGCATACCCGAAAGTTCTATTTTATTTTTAATCTTATGATTTTTTTGAAGACTCAGATGAAACTACATGAGGATGCAGGCCCCTTGGGCTTTGTAACAATTTGAAAAGCAATACTCTTGTTATGATTTTGGTTTTGAATTTAATTCAGGGGTAGCCCTTGCAAAAATTTGATTTGAACCCTGCATTTTTTTTTTTTTTTTCTGGTTCATCCCCACTGCAATTTCATTTTTCATGGCAATGCCACGATTTTAGACTGTTGAATCACTACATTGTTTCTTCTATCACCAATAATTCTTCTTGTCCCCTGTATGTTTATTGTTGGGTGATGATTTTCTTTACAAGAAAAAAAAAATTATTTCACGTTCTCTTAGTTGTAGCATGTATATAACTGGTGTTCATATTCATTGCTAAATTAAGCATTAAAATGCTTTGCTTGTCTCATAAAGAGGCCTTGTTCTTCCACCCTTTATTCTCTCAGATCGTCATGCCATACATTAATGGTTGATGCTGTTTGGTTATGATGATGTTATTCAAATTCACATGCTTTTTAGGTGGTTAGATTTATGCTATCTGACTCCATAGCCATATCTTTAGGTTGTGTATGGGTGAAGGATTTTGGGTGAGGATTGATTTTGATAAGGGATTTTCTGCAATTCATGAGTTATTCCTTGTTTGGCTAATTCAGAAAGAAATTTTTAAAATTCCTTTGGATTCGAAATGAGATTTAAGGGGGGGGGGGGGGGTGTAAAATTATCCTTCAGATACCTTCCAAAGTTTTTTTTTCCTTTTTTCCCCTCAAATTCTTCTATATGAGGTCTACCTCTGCAACTCGTGGTGAAAATACATCAATAAAATTTCAATTTAAACAAATATACCCAATAACGAATTTGCAACTGATGGGATTTTTCGAAATTTCAAAATCCAATCATTACCGAACATCATAAATTTATCAATTTCCTTAACCAAATGCACTTTTATGGATGTTTTCAGGTAACTTTTCTCGAAATTGCTGCGTGATATGGGTGAATCATTCACAATTCAGATCAGCAGCAACTTAGTTAAACAGCTAGCAAATGACGGTGAGAAGCTGAGGAAAAAACCCAAGAAGCCGAAAGCAAAACCACCCAGAGAAAAACCCCAAATCAAACCAGAACAGAATCAAATTTCTGCTGATTCCGGAAAAACTATCAAGCCAAACACTGCCCAAGGATGGCCTCTTCAACCACCGATGTTTCTCCCCATTCCTCCTCCTCCACAAACTACCAATCCAGAGCTAGAAGCCATTCGCTCAGTCCTTCAAGAGAGCGAGAAGACTGTAGAGAGGCTGCAGAAGCAAGAAGGAGGAATGCTGAAGGAAGTAACTCAAAGAGCTAAAGAGCTACACGATAAGGAGTTCAGGCTTCCTTTCCAGAAGCCTATGCCCTGTTTGGCTGAGAAAAATGCTTGTTTTGATTGCTACAAAGAACACGTAAAGGATCCTCTGAAATGCGCCCCGTTTGTGAAGAGTTTCGAGGATTGTGCTCGCCGAGTTAGACAACAAATGAGTTCACATAAAGTAGCGGCAAACCCTTGAGGTATTCTTTTTGTTATTATAGTTGCATGCACATTAACTTCGATTTTTTGTTGTGCTAATAAGCTAAAAACTCTTATTATCCGTTTGGCGGATCTTTTGGATGCCCCAAATGGAGGTTTGAAAAAAATCAAGAAAATTAAAGATCTTGGGGGTTTTCCAAACATGCACCAAACGGGCCCTCGGTACTTTACATCTTTGGTTTTGTTTATTAATGTAAAAGAGTTGCATCCTTGTGCTATAGGTTTTTCGGTTTATTCAACTTGTCATTTTAAGATAATCTTCATGTGAACATAATTTTTGTGCAAGACTTCAAATGAATCCAATGATTGACCTCAAAAAGTTCGTGTTGTAGGATTCATTTCAATATTGTTTGGAGAGCAATTTGAAAATTCAAAATGAATTGTTTGGAAGATGATTGTGACCATTTACGGTACTTAACCTAAAGTTCAAACAATAAGGGGGTGTCTCATATATGGAGGGAGCGAAATTGCTATGCATTTGCATGTTAACTCTTTGTTGAGCAAGCCCAATAAGTGTTAGTCTGGTTGGCAAGAGGAGATGTCCCTTTCTTTGGAGGTCACGAAATTGCTATGCATTTGCATGTTAATTTTTTGCTGAGCAAACTCAATAGGTGTTAATTCGGTTGACAAGGTGAGGTGTCCCTTTCTTTGTAGGGAGCGAAATTGCTATGCATTTGCATGTTAATTCTTCGCTGAGCAAACGCATAGGTGTTAGTCCGGTTGGTAAGGAGAAGTGTCCCTTTTTTTGTCAACCAGTGGTTGACTTTCTTGGAGAGCACTCTAGGAATTAAATCTTGAATTTAATTATGAATAAATCAGGCCGATGTGGGGGAGTGCGCATATAAAATCGCTTCATAAGGTGATTAGTTGAGATGCATATGATTTGGTCTTACAGTAGAAATAAATAGAAAGAAAAAAGGGCCACTTTTCCATTACGGTTGCGGTAGTGTGCTGATAGTGTGATTGGTTTTAGAAAGTGCAGTTTCCTTCTATTCGTTCTTTTTTAAAACATCTTTCGTTTGCAAAGTGCGATAAAAAATGCTATTGGATGGCAAATCACAGAAAATTGTGCTTGGCCAAAAGCACTTTAGTACCATTCCAAATATTGTTTGTGAACATCTGTTTAGATGTTTGTTATCAAAATTAAGAGTTTTTAACGTTTTTGCACCCCTGAAGTTGGATCATTATTTCACTTTGTCCAAGTATTGGGTGTGTGTATATTATGTTATATGTGCATTTTGAGGGGGGGTGTATGTGCATTTTGGGGGGGGGGATACAAGAGGCTGAAGATGCCCAGATAGCCCCTTTGAATGGTCATGCCTGCCTCACTCACTTTTGTTTTTCGGCAAAAATTATAATGGGAATAGTGACCTGGACTCTAGTGGAAGTGTGTATGTTCAAATTCAAACTAGAGCTTTTTGCACTTTGCACCCTTGGAGTTTGACCTAAATCTCATATTGGTCCCTATGGTTTCAATTAAGCTAAAGTATGTCAATTGTTTCAATTAAGGACAAATCAACACGTATCTTTTTTAAGGTTTTTTTTTTTGGGAAATTCCATTTACTTACGCTTATTTTTCTCTGAACTTTTTATTTTACACTTTTCTCCTCCACTTCCTCTCCAGTGAAAACTACAGCCATTACAGCTGTTGTTAATGTATCTCTCTCTCTCTCTCATAACACCATTGTCCCGCTGTCCACCCACCTCTTGCCACCATCACATCCTCTAAAAATGCAGTCGATGTTTCTCTTTTCATTTTCCTTCTCTCTCTCTCTCCCCTCTATTGTGGGCTAAATCCCCTACGAGTTGTGATCAATGTTTTAAAAATTGGATCGGACCGCCCAGTTCGACTGGTTGAACCGCCCTTGGGCTTGTGTTTTGGTCTAGTTAACCGCTCAAACCCGTTTTTCCCTAAAATCGTTGAACTAGCCAATTCAGACCTGTTGAACCACTGAACCAGTGAACCAGAACGGTTCTTGTTGAACCGTCCCTTTTTCCCATTTTTGCAAATTATATAATTTCTTCCCCCAATTACCCAGATTCTATGTTGGGTGGAAACCACTACCCGGATTTGTTTCTGGCCTGGTTCACCACTCAAACCCGTTTTACCCTTAGAATCATTGAACCGCCCAATTTGGACTTGTTCCAGACGCTAAACTAGTGATTTGGAATGGTTCTTGTTGAACCCAATTTTTTCCATCTTTGCAAATTATATAATTTCTTCCCCCAGTTACCCTAATTCCTTCCTTGTTTCCTTGTGTCATTTCTCTCTCTCTCTCTCTCTCTCTCTCTCTCTCTCTCTGCAGCCATTCAGCCACAAGTACAACTCTCCTCTCTCCTCTCTCCTTTCTCCCTTTGGCCCGATCTCTCTCTCTGTCGTTCTCCACAGTCCGATCGTCTCTCTTTTGAATTTTGTTTCAATTTTTCAATTTATTTTTATTTTTATTTTTTTGGTTCTTTTTTGTCTTTTCTATACTGCTGATGATTTCTTCTTCTTTTTTTGGCACAAATATGGTAAAAGGAATTTATGTTCCCTTTTCGCTCTTCATGTTTTTATTATTTTGTCTGTGATCTTTCTTTATTTTTTCTCGCCGTTTCACTTTTTTATATATTTTGTTTGTTGTGACCTAAGAATTCTAAGCGAAATATATATATACATAATGCTTCATCCATCTGATTAGGCGCGAATGAGTAAACAATATTATGAGCATAAATAATTAAAAAAGAAAAAGAAAAAAGTGAAGGATAAATCATGTGGTGGACTAATTTGTGTGATGGAGGAGAAGACACTCCCCATGCTCTTCTTTGTTTTTTTTTTTAAAAAAAAATATTCATGTAAATTGTTTGATGTCATGTAGTGTTGTTTTATTGGAAAATGTGTGTTTATTTATAAGTTTTGTGTTTAGTTATCTTATATGTTCATTTTTTCTTGAGATGTGTGCGTATATATTAATGATGTAATTATGACGTCACGGTTCAACATCAGTTCGCCTACTAGTAATTTGTGATCCAATGATTTTTCTGGTTCGATGACCAGTCCAGGTTTTAAAATATTGACTGCGATGAAGCTATAATTGCAGCGGATTTGGCTAGATCCTTTGTAGCTCACGGTGGATTTAGCCTGCAAGAGAGAGAGAGAGAGAGAGAGAGAGGGGAAGGGAGAAGGAAGAAAGAAGGAGAGAGAGAAGAAGCGGGGGCGACGGTGAGTTGGTCACAGTTGGGATGACCAGGGAGGGGTTGGGTTTAGGGTGGGGGGAGGGGTCTTTGCGGGAGTAGTGGAAGGAAGAAGATGACAAGAATTGGAAAGGAAAAATATATTTTTTGCTCTTAAAATTGTAATAACTTTTTAAATAGAGTCCATTGAATTAGTTTAAAGAAAATTACAAGATAATCCTATAATTTTGCTCTTAAAATTGTAATAACTTTTTAAATAGAGTCCATTGAATTAGTTTAAAGAAAATTACAAGATAATCCTATATATATATATATATATATATATTATCGAAAAGGACATGTGCTTGGCACATGAACAATTTTTGTCTATTTTTTTACGTTGTTAATGATTTGTCTTTAATTGAAACAACTGACATATTTTTGGGCGCCATGTGTTCAAATTGAAACCATAGGGACCAATGTAAAATTTAGGCCAAACTTCAATGGTGCAAAGTGTAAAAAGTTCATAGATTTAATTAATAAATTATTAAAAAATGAAAATTATTTTCTATTATTATTATTAATTTAATTGGAGTTTCTCTAAATAATTATTCAAAATATAGAGACAAAAATATGTAAATGAAAAATATAATGTGAGTTGTTTTATATAATAGATATTATATATTATATTTATCAATATAGAAAATATATTCTTGCTTTAAAAAATATATTATGTCTCTTCAATTAGGTATAAAACATATAATGTTAAATATAAATTCATGTTTTATATTTTATGTTATATTTTGATTTAATGTATACTGTTCTTTGTCTCCTAAAATATTAAATGACAAAGAAATATTTAAGTCTCTTATGTCTATCTTGTTTTATATAAAAGATTTAATTGCATATTCTTAAAATTTGTTAAGAGAGGGTTAATTTTTTGTACTATGCATTTAAATAAATTATGGACTTTATATAACGATTTTAATGGATTTTTTTGAAAAAAAAATATAGAAAAAATGTAGTAAAAGTTGAGGAAGGTTATTTCTCCTCTTTTAATTGGCTCTGCCATTGTATATAATATACGACCTATATAATAAATAATTTTTTATTAAATTCCAAATCGTTGGATCAAAATTTAAATCCAATGGTTAATTTATTTATTTTTGGGTACGGAGACAAAGACACTACGGGCAATGGTCAAAAGCCTTTGACTTCGTTTTAGTAACAATCTGTTTCATCATCTTATGTAGGGGTTCTCCATTTTCTTTAAGTAGATGCCGCTTTTTGTTCCTTTCTCGGCTAGAAAGTCTGTGTTCATTTTTGGAAACCTTCCGTAGTCTTTGACCTAGGGCTCGAAGCGGTGCGCCTTCCGGTAGTTTTCTAAAAATTTTAGTCACAAATTCGGCTATGTTTATCTCGACAATGATTCATCTTCTATAGAAATCACAACACATTTTAAGATATTTTGAACCATTGAATCAAAAATATATTTATATATAGAGAGAGGAAATAAGATAGAAAATTTTCCCCTCATCTTTCTTCAGTTACCTATACATGTGTCTCTCATTTTACAAAATTTATGTTTTGTCGTCCAAGTCAATTGTGTAAATATTACTTATTAATCTAAAAATTGTAAACATAAATTTATGTATGCGTAATTTTGATAATGTTTGTGCAAAATTAATTAATGCTTTTATGAAACTTAGTGATAGGGAAGTCATTCACGTGGAAGTTTTAATTGCCTTGTGTTGTTTTACATAAATTTTCAACCTCAAAATGAAGCATTTTCCTCTATAAACGTGATTTTTGCAAATTCAAAAACAAAGACGATTCACTAGGAAGTAAAACAATCCCATTTGGAGAAACTGGATAGGACATGGTTAAAGTGACACTACGCTAATAGATGTTAGCCCAATTCTTCACCCAGAGAAATATCCCCCTCTTTTTTGTCGGATAGAGTCAGACTCTCTAAGATGACATTTCAAAAATTAAATTTTGAATTTAACCATAAATATAACAAATCAATGTAAAAAAATGCACTATTAAAATTGTTTTGGAAGATGTTTAGTCGAGGTGCACTTAAACTGATCCTGACACACTTTATTATAATTTGTTTTAAAAAAATAAAAATAAATTAAAGTGATGCTGTTGTTAAACGCTAATACTTGTGTTGAAACTAAAACAAGGGGACCAAAATCAAGTTAAGCTAAAACTTCAAGGGTCAAAAGTGTAAATCCATCCCCCAAAAAAACATGGGGTGACACGCGTGGGACACGTGAGAGCGGCGAAGACGATTTTTCACGCAGAACTCCTCGTCCTCGGTAATCGGCTTCGCGAGGACATCGAATATATCGCCGTGGTTTTTCATTTCCTCGGATCTCCACCGCTGATCCCTTTCCGATCGCCGTCGATTTCCACCAACAGCCCAGCGATCTCCGCCGTAAAATATCTTCTTCTCTTATATCATTTGAGTTTCAGACACCCTTCCCACCAGGTCTCTCTCTCTCTCTCTCTCTCTCAACACGCGCAGAATTCAAAATATCTACCCATTGCGTTGATTCGTTTAATTTCTAATACATGATGAAATTCAGTTTGCTTTCATTTTTTAGGGTTTCTTTAAATTGATATATATATATGATTTGATTTTTTTTAAATTTTTTTTCTCTGTCATTTGTTTCCTCTTATTTAATGGTTGCTGAATCTGTTGATTGACTTAAATTGGGAATTTATCTTCTTAGAATAATTGAGAGAAACACAATTGTATTGTATTCTCACTCAATATTCACCCTCGCAATTTCTCTAACATGGTATTATGAGAGTCAATGTGTTGTGAGAATTCGTCTCTCATGCAAAGATTACATATTTTTCATATTCTCTCGTAGTTAAATTATTCGTGCTAACCCGGGTGCACTTGAGGGCAGATCAAATTAATTACTCCACTTCACACTTCAGGGTGTAACCTCCTAATGACTACATATATGCATCCTACTTATTTGGCTCAATTCTGATTAAGGGTCTGTTTGAATTTGCAATTTGAAAAACACACACTGTGAAGCTACTAAGTATCTATACAAAAATCAGAGAAGAAATTAATGGAAAATACCCCTTCTAATATAACTGTAAAACATATTTTAAACAGAAAAAAGGTAGTTTTGCTAAATCTTTTGAGCTATCCTATGTTATTTGTCTGGAAATCATAAATAAGGTTCGTAATTTGTCAACTACTTATTTGAATCTTACTATTCAAATCACTGTAATAAGCCATTTCTGAAGAAATAGATGGCATTTTGGAGTCTCTGTAATTGAGTCCTTTTTTTTTTTTTTTTGAGAAAATATCAGATATTTCTTGATCCATTACATATTCGAAGACAATGGTCCGAGGAAGAGATGCCTGTTGGGAGCATTGTCTCCTCGTCGATGCCGCCAAACAGAAAGTCCGATGCAATTACTGTGAAAGAGAATTCAGTGGAGGTGTTTATCGCATGAAATTTCATTTGGCACAGATCAAGAACAAAGATATTGTTCCTTGTACTAAAGTCCCCGACCATGTCCGAGACCAAATACATAGTATTCTAACCAATCCTAGAAAACATAAAACCTCCCCAAGAAAACAACAGCAGCAAAAATCTGATCGCCTGATCAATAATAGCCAACAACAAGAACAAGAACAAGAACAACAATCGATCTCTTCTGCTAGCGAAAACGCTTCTCCTTCCCAATTGTTCCCCCGTTCTTACCCGTGTTCAAATGATATAGCCGACGAGTCCATTGACCCTAAACACGAAGAAGCCGATAAGAAGATCGCCTTGTTTTTCTTGCACAATTCGATCCCGTTTGGTGCTTCAAAATCCTTGTTCTATCAAGAAATGGTGGATTCCATAGCCGAGTGTGGGCCGGGCTATAAAGGCCCGAGCTACGCAAACTTGAGGACAAGCCTCTTGGAGAGAGTGAAGCTCGATTTCGGTGATTTTTACAAGAGATTGAGGGACGAATGGAGAGGAACAGGTTGTACGATATTGTGTGAAACCTTGTCATCGGACGATAGGACAAAATCGTTGCTTGTGTTCTCTGTTTCTTGTCCTAAGGGGACACTTTTTCTTAAAACGATCGACGTTACGGGCCACGATGAGGACGTGCATTACCTTTTCGAGATTCTCGAATCAGTCGTGTTGGAAATGGGGATCGAAAACGTCGTTCAAGTCATTACAGGAACTACAACGAGCTATGTTTACGCCGGGAGGCTCTTAATGGCGAAATACCCTAATTTGTTCTGGTCTCCATGCGCGTCGGATTGTATAAACAAGATTTTGGAAGATTTTAGTGAACAAGATTGGGTTGATACAGTTCTGAATGAGGCTAATACGATCGCAAAATATATATACAGTTGTGATTCATGGGTTTTGAGTACATTGAGGAAGTTTATGGGCGGACAGGATTTGATTCGTCCCAGGATTTTTTCTAGGATTTTGTCTCTTTTTCTTGTCCTGAGGTCAGTTTTGATTCAAGAAGACAACCTTAAACACATGTTTTCTCGTCACGAGTGGCAGTCGGTTCGGGCCGAATCCCGAACTGCAAAAACAGTGTTGTATTCGGGTCAGTTTTGGACAGCGGCCCGCGAGGCTGTGAGCGTGTCCGAACCGTTGATTAAGGTTTTGAGGATCGTCGACGGCGATATGCCAGCCATGGGATATGTATTCGAGGGAATGGAGAGGGCAAAAGTGGTAATTAAGGCATATTATAAGGGTGTGGAAGAAAAATATGTGCCGGTTTGGGAGATGATTGATCGGAGGTGGAACGTGGCGCAGCTGCATTCGCCCCTCCATGCAGCTGCAGCGTTTCTTAACCCTTCGATTCTCTACGGACTCAACTTCAAGATCGATCCGAGGGTGAGGAATGGGTTTCAAGAGGCGATGGTGAAGATGGCTAGAGAGGATAAGGAGAAGATTGAGATTACTAAGGAACATCCTATATACATTAATGCTCAAGGTGCCCTAGGGACAGAGTTTGCAATCATGGGAAGGACACTTAATTCCCCAGGTACTTTTTTGAAGTTCTTGGAATTTTAGTTTTCAATGTTTTAGTAGGCTACGGATAATATTTCTTGGGAGCTAATTATCAATCTTTATCCCCTTTTTTGTATTCTTCTTATACTAATTCAAATAAGCTTTTAGTTCCACAATTAATATCAACTAGTCCTTGAATTCAAATCCATCTAATTGTGGTTCAGTTGATATCAGTTATTTGTTAAAACGTTCTACTTGTTCAGTTGATATCAACTAGTTGTTGAATTCAACTACTTGAACTTCTGAGCAAAAAAAAAAGAGAAAAAAAAAAAACGAAAAAAAACTACTTGTTCAGTTAATATCAACTGATTGTTGAATCCATCTACTTGTCATTCAGTTGATATCAACTATTTATTGAATTCAACTACTTGTCGTTTAGTTAATATTAATTATTTGTTGAATTCATCTACTTGCCGTTCAATTGATATCACCTATTTGTTGAATCCATCTACTTGGTTGATATCAACTATTTGTTGAATCCAACCACTTGTCATTTTGAGGAAAAAAAACTACTTATTCAGTTGCTTCTTGTTCAGTTAATATCAAGTAGTTGTTGAATCCATCTACTTGTCATTCAGTTGACATCAACTATTTGTTGAATATGTATGTGTGTGTGTATATATATATGATCCTAAAAATTTATTGTGGAAATTAGGTGATTGGTGGGCAGCATATGGTTATGAAGTCCCTGTTCTACAGAGAGTTGCATTAAGAATATTGACTCAACCCTGTAGTTCCCACTGGTGTAACTGGAACTGGAATACTTTTCAGATCTTACATTCTCGGCAACGGTC
Source organism: Eucommia ulmoides (assembly GCA_016647705.1). Taxonomy (NCBI): domain Eukaryota; kingdom Viridiplantae; phylum Streptophyta; class Magnoliopsida; order Garryales; family Eucommiaceae; genus Eucommia; species Eucommia ulmoides. The sequence continues at coordinate 16,776,572 of CM028330.1, read as the reverse complement.
CGAACCCAAGCTTGAGAAATTAAATGATCTTGTTTTCGTGCACTGCAATCTACGATTACAAGCAATTGTCAGAAGTCGTGAAGGTAAATCCAAGCCAATTGTTTTTGATAAAATAGACGTTGGTTCGGAGTGGCCGATGGAATTCGAATCGCCGTCGCCTCTCTGGGAGGATTCGTGGTTGGAAAATCTACCGCTTTGAATCTTATATAATACTTAACAATTTGCTTGAAATTAAATAATATTACTTTAATTTGTTTAATCATAGGGGCTTGGGCTAAACGTTATGTATTTTCACGTGGTGTGTTGTTCCCCCTGTTTGTTGGCCCTACACTTAAAAAAATAAAAAAAATAAAAAATTATCCACATTACTATTTTACCCTTTAAATTTTTGACACGTTTCTTTAACATTTTATTTTTTTACCCTTTTCTCTTTTTCCTGCATCCTTCTTCTTCTCCTATGAGTACCATTGTTGGCGTGATTGGCAATGGCGTCAGATTTTTCTCTCCTCTCTCAATTTCTCTCTCATATCCTAACCCCCATCCCCTGGTCCCCTCCAAATTACCCCTACCCTGCCTGCACGGATTTGCGGATCCATCGTGCATATATGCATATACACACACATATAGAGAGAAGGAAGGAGAAGAAGGAAGAGAAAAAAGCAATGGAGCCGGCGGTTGCAGGGGGTAGAGGGTGCCGTTGGGGGGAATGGATGTGGCTTTTTTTTTTTACCCATTTTTTTTTTTTTTTTTTTTTAGATTTTGGGGTTGGGGGAGGTTTGTTTAGTACGTTTTTAGGAAAATTAATGGGTAAAGAAAAATGAAGTTATTTTTAAAGGTAGAGTAATTTTATAATAATTTTGATTTTTTTAAGGGTTTTTTTTTTTTTTTTAGTCCTATATTAAGAGATATGTTACTAATTTTTTTTTGACAAACTTATCTTAGTACATAAACTTTTCTTAAAGGTTGTTTTAGAGTTGAGTCCTCATTAAAGGTTTTTTACTTAACAAATGTATCATTATACCCTTTTGTTAAAAATGGTGGAACTTCATTAATGATCCAAAAAATATAAATACCAACAAAAAGATTTTTTTTTTTTGTTTTGTGTGAACGTTTAAAATCAATCAAATTCATGAAAATCATATGTTTTTAATCTACATTTTATGATGTTCATTTTGATATCTATATTGATAATTTTTTTTTTTAAAAAATAAATATAAAAAATGAATGTTCACTAAAAATGGTTAACATTATTTTTTTTCTAATTTTTGAGCAAGGTGTGTTACGCGCACTTTGACTATCGACATCACTTTTTCATAACAATTCACTAATTATGAAAATAAATATCAATAAACAAACTTGTTTTATGAATGTTCACATTGAATTAAATTTATGAAAACTATACTATTTTAATCTACATTTCATATTCTTTATTTTGATATCCATATTGATCATATTTTAGTGGGAAAAAAAGAATAATGTAAATTAAAAATGTTTTACAAATAGTTGAAAGATCTTTGCAAAATTCAAAACTATAACTAATACTTCCTGAACGAACGAATGAACAAATAATTAAGTATGCAAGGTTCGTTGTTTTCTAAGAATGCGTCATGCGAGTTTCAGTAATGAAAGTTGATAAGGTTGTTTTTGGGCGTCACTGAGTCAGCACCAGGGCCCCCAATCATGTGTCCACAATCATCGTGACGTGGTCATATTCAGGAATCCAAAATGCCCACGTAGGAGTATACGTCGACCAAGGCTTCTCCCCAAGAATCTCTGTTGCACCCAAGGAAGAGTAGTGTGCCTTGCATGGACGCTGCTGCCTAGAACTCTGTACCACAACTCTAGGCAGCCAACTTTAGGGACTTGGCCGTTTATCTCAATCGGCACACCATTTCAGTCCGTTCTTCCTTCAGAACTTTACAGATTTTCGATCTTATCCACCAGGACTCCTCTATAGGCCTGACAGAGGACCGCGGGCTTTTCTAGATAGGCCCGAAAGCCCAAGCGCAATGATTATCTCCTAAACACCTCAGATTATCGGCTAAACACATGGTTTCGCCTAACTAACTGTGTTTAGGCTCGATTATGTAAAACTAATCATCTCCAACGCCTATAAATATCAGGAGTTACGCAGGCCTAAGGTTACGCTCAATTGCTATTTATATACTTGACGCATTTCTGTACCTTTTTTCTCTAAGCTCTTACTCTCACGTCAAAAAGGCTTTGCCGGGATAAATCTCAGCTCAACCTTGTATAGTACAACTCCTTGAAAGATAGGACTCTGGATTCCAGCCAATTAGTTTCCCAGGACGATAGTTATAGCCCATTTGAAGAATTTCTAACTCCAACTCAGCAAAATGATCTATCTGTCATCTGACTAGATCATACTCGAGGTATTGACCACTTTGGGACACCAATGAAAGTTCACCAATAAACATTTAAAATATTATTAATAATGAATACAAACATTAATTATTTGAGTGTTCAACAATGGAAGATTACTAATGTCGATGGCACTAATTTCAAGACTGATAGAGCAACAGAAAGGCTCTCAAGCATCGAGTCCTCCTTTCTCTAAGGAGCACCATGGACACAAGACCAGGGAACCCATGTGTTAGGGTCCTGAGCAGGCGCCAGGACAGACTTTGGGATAGGCTCTGTAAGGACCTATTCCCTTGGCACTTCTTGGATTTAGTCCACTCGATTAGGGGGGGGGGAGGGGGAAGGATCGACTATTGGGGTAGGAGATTTCCTTCCAGTAATATCTCTCTATTCCCTCTGGGAATTTGGAGCAGAAGGCGCCACTCTTGATGGTTTCGCTCCATCTTACTTTGGTTGACAAAATCGGGGAGATTTTCAACCTCCCCAAATGCTGCTTCATTAAATAAGGCATCGATTTTCTCCTGCCTCGATTGTATTTGGAAGGCATCTAGTGTCGTCCCAACGTTGGGGGGAACCACCACACTGATTCTACCCCTATGGTCTTTCGACATCTCCATAACTTTGATGGAAGCTTCTTTAGCTGAAAGTACACCACAAAAAGTCTCTTCACCTACTTTGTCGGTGTTGGGAAATAAAGTGTAATTTTTCTATAACCAGATTAATGAAAATAAGAGCCGAAAAATTAATACACAAGGTTGATAACGAAGTTCAGCCAATTATGCCTACGTCTCCGGAGTTGCTGCAAATCTTTCACTAAAAGAAGGGAAATTACAAAGTATTTATAAGCACTCACAAACTCACAACCCACAACCCAATTATACTCAAGAAGTTTTCTCACAAAATTCTCTCAGAAAAACCCTCTACTTTGTTTCTCCCTCAATTGGGTTTTTTGGATTGATTACAAAAGTAATGGAGGTTAAGGGGTTTATATAGGCTTCTAAGAAAACATGTGAGTTGGTGGAATTAGGAATATCTATTTGACAATTGGAGTTAGACACCTCTATTTGATAATTGCCTAAGTTAGGCACCCACCTCAATTAACCAATAGTCTCTCACTTGAAGACTGATTTCAATTGGTCTTCACACCTTGATAAATGTAGCAGCTCTTCCACAATCTTGTCATTATTGCAGGCCAACTAAAGTTGAGCACAACTTCAATTTTTCAATAGTCACCGTCTTTGTCAACATGTTTGCTGGATTTTGAGCTCTACTAATTTTCTCAAGTTTCAAAATCCTATCTTCCAGAAGTGACCGTATAAAATGATACCGTAATTGTATGTGCTTCATTTTGGAATGAAAAGACGGATTCTTTGCTAGATGAATAGCACTTTGATTGTTGCAATACAGAATATTGTTTTCTTATTTCTTACCCAATTTCTCCAAGAAACTCTGAAGCCAAATCATTTCCTTGCTGGCTTCCGTAACAGGGACATTTTCTGCTTCAGTTGTGGAGAGAACAACTATCTTCTGTGGCTGAGAAACCCAACTCACTGTTGTACCTCCTAGAGTATAGACATACCCTATAGTGCTTCTTCTGACATCGATATTTCCGGCTAAATCAACATCCACATAGCCTGTTAGCGTCCTATCTCCACATTTGAAACAAAGTGACTTTTCTGTGGTACCCCGCATATATCTGAGAATCCATTTAACTGCTTCCCAGTGTACCTTGCCTGGATTATTCATGTACCTGCTGACAACGTCCCACTCGAATCTGGCTTCTTTTGGATCGTTTCTAACTATTCCAACAAACCAATGTGTGTTAGAATACTATTGTCAATGAACTTGACCGACAATTTTTCACTGTTCACGAAGTCACTATTCACAAGAATAGTAACCTTGAGAAAATACTGTCAGAAATCACAACTAGAGCTCCTGATACCAGTTGTTGGAAAATAAAGTGTAATTTCCATATAACCAGATTAACAAAAATAAGAGTAAAAAAATTAACACACAAGGTTGATAACGGAGTTCACCCAATTATGCCTACGTCTCCGGAGCTGCTATAGATCTTTCACTAAAAGAAGAGAAATTACAAAGTGTTTACAAGCACTCACAACCCACAACCTAATTATACCTAAGAATTTTCCTCACAAAATTATCTCCGAAAAACACTATACTTTGTTTTTGCCTCAATTGGGTTTTTTGGATTGATTACAAAAGCAATAGAGGTTAAAGGGTTTATATAGGCTTCTAAGGAAACATGTGGGTTGGTGGAATTAGGCATCTCCATTTGACAATTGGACTTAGGCACCTCCATTTGACAATTGCCTAAGTTAGGCACCCACCTCAATTAACCAACCGTCTCCCACTTGAAGACTGATTTTAATCTGTATTCACACCTTGATAAATACAACAGCTCTTCCACAGTCTTGTCATTATTGCAGGCCAACTGAAGCTGAGCACAACTTCAGTTTTTCAATAGTCACCGTCTTTGTCAACATGTTTACCAGATTTTGAGCTCTACTAATTTTCTCAAGTTTCAAAATCCCATCTTCCAGAAGTGACAGGATAAAATGATACCGCAGTTGTATATGCTTCGTTCTGGAATGAAAAAATGGATTCTTTGCTAGATGAGTAGCACTTTAACTGTCGCAATACAGGATATTGTTTTCTTGTTTCTTACCCAATTTCTCCAAAAAACTCTAAAACCAAATCATTTCCTTGCTGGCTTCCGTAATAGTGACATATTCTACTTCAGTTGTGGAGAGAGCAACTATCTTCTGTAGCTGAAAAACCCAACTCACTATTGTACCTCCTAGAGTATAGACATACCCTGTAGTATTCCTTATAACATTGACATTTCTAGCTAAATCAACATCCACATAGCCTGTTAGCGTCGTATCTCTACCTTTGAAACAAAGTGACTTTTCTGTGGTACCTCGCACATATTTGAGAATTCATTTAACTGCTTCCAAGTGTACCTTACCTAGATTATTCATGTACTTAATGACAACTTCCCACTCGAATCTGGCTTCTTTTGGATCATTTCTGACTATTCCAACTAACCACCATGTGTTAGAATACTGTTGTTAACGAACTTGGCCGACAATTTTTCACTGTTCACGAAGTCACTATTCACAAGAATAGTAACCTTGAGAAAATATTGTCAGAAATCACAACTAGAGCTCCTGATACCAGTTGTTGGAAAATAAAGTGTAATTTCCCTATAACCAGATTAACAAAAATAAGAGTCGAAAAATTAACACACAAGGTTGATAACGGAGTTCACCCAATTATGCCTATGTCTCCGGAGCTGCTATAGATCTTTCACTAAAAGAAGGGAAATTACAAAGTGTTTACAAGCACTCACAACCCACAACCTAATTATACCTAAGAATTTTCCTCACAAAATTATCTCCGAAAAACACTATACTTTGTTTTTGCCTCAATTGGGTTTTTTGGATTGATTACAAAAGCAATAGAGGTTAAGGGGTTTATATAGGCTTCTAAGGAAACATGTGGGTTGGTGGAATTAGGCACCTCCATTTGAAAATTGCCTAAGTTAGGCACCTATCTCAATTATCCAACGGTCGGGAGTCTCCATAACATTGTCTCTGCTTCGCAAAATCGTTGCAGCTTTATCAGTAAGTCAAAGGGTTTGCAAGGAAACAAATTGTTGAAATCCTTTTCGAATTTCTTAAGGAAAAGAGCTCTCGCCAACTCAAATCAACTGTAATCCCTCTTTGAAAAGCCAATCGTAATTAGAGTTCGGCGCGAAACATCCTTAAGGAATGCAAGAGTGTGGCTCTGGTTCTTCTTCCACAAATTCATAATCATCGGTGAGGATAATCGCCTTCCTATCCCACTCCTTATCAAAATCTGGTAACCTAGTGATCAAATGACGAGTTTGAGTTGTCTGGAGTTGGAAGACGAATGCGTTACAGTTCTTTCGCTCAACTAGATTATAAGACGCCCAAACCTCCTCATAGCCCAGATAAATCCCATGCTTTTGATTTAACTTAGCCACTCCCATCATAATGTGGATGGTGTTGGGCATGTACTAGTCGGGTGTTATGTTGTAAAAGAAGAAAATTTCTCTAACAACTTGGGAAAATAGAACCCTGAGACCACATCTTGTGATGAACCAATAATGGAGTACCACTTGATCCGTCTTAAGGAGGTCTTAGGTCCGCATCAACTTCTATAGACACAACATTTTTTACCGTCCCGCAAAAAAATTACGCTTTATTTTATTAGTTTACTTTTTTGTTTTCAAAAAAATACAAAAAAATAGATAAGGAAATAAAATAAAATAAAATAAAAAGAATGAGAGAGAGAGAGAGAGTGGGCCCACCCAGTGTCAGTCAAAAAAGTGAAAAAAGAGGAGAGACAAAGAAAGAGAGAGAGACGTGGTAGGCATGGGTCCCTCGCCATGTCAGTCGAGAGGATTTGCCATGTGTCAGCCTACGTGTCAGGCGGTGGTGGGGCGGGCATGTGATTTCATGCGCCCACAAATCTAGAATCTTTCTTTTGGTCCTTTTTCTAAATTTACCCCTTTCCATATCAAATTTAGACTGGGCTTTGGTGGGCAAACCTAGTTTTTAGGGTTTCCTCGTATTTTTCATGCCCCATCTTTCCCTATAAATTGAACCTTCCTCCTCCTAACTCATTCATTCAAAAATTGAGAGGAGTAACCCCTAGGAGAGTTGGTCTAATCGAAAGCCCTTTCAGGAAGTTGCCTGGGGAGAGAAGAAAACCCTGAGCATCGTGACTTTTGACCTAGAACAAGTATATTTTTCTTTTATCTTTATTTTTTAGCTTATTTTATTTTCTTCTCAATTTAAATTCCTACAAATTTTATTTCTTTTAGTTTTAGTTTTTCGATAACTTGATGAAAAACGTCGGGATGAGATTCTCTATTCTCAATCTGAACCTTTGAGCATTTAGATGAGGACACCCATCTCTCTCTCTCTCTCTCTCTCTATATATATATATATATATATATATATATATATATTACTTTTGAATTCCTTTTTTTTTTTTTTTTTTTTTTATTTGTTTGCAATTCATAAAGAAAAAAAAAAATTAAAAAAATAAATCGTCTGATGACCCGATGAAAATATCAGGATGAGTTTCTCGTGCTTAAACTTAACCCCAAGAATTAGGTGAAAGATGTTTTCATTCTTTATTTTTTTTTGTTTATTTATTTATTCTTTGTTATAAAAAATCCTAAAAAATATAAAATATAAAAATCCAAAAAAATAAAATTTTAGTTTGTGGGAATTAATCCTTACAAACCTTAGGATGAATCTGACGATTCGATAAATCGTGGGAGAATTTTTCATGACTTCGTTTCAATTCCCCAAGTAGTATCGAATTTAGAAACGTTCGGTTTTAAGAAATCTTTTCCCTCAGTAAATCTTTTTGTAGAATTCCGCCTAAGTTTTGGAAAGATCAATTTTCATATACTTTGTTTCAACGATCTTCCTTTGATTCTCATCTCCATAGAATTTGAGAGAATTTCAAATCGGGATTCATTTAAATTAATTGGGCAAACTTAAAATAGACATTATTTACATCCATCTCACATAATTTCTTGTTTAATTTAGATGGCATGTTTATGACACTTTCACCACTTCTTCTTCTTATATTTTATTTTTTTTCATACATATAGGTTTTTTTTTTTTTTTTTGAGTTCATAATTCATTCTACTTCTTCACATTTAGTCACAACATGTACACTACTTGCATTTTTTTATATATTATATATTTAAATTTTCGTCATGTATATTCACATTAATTCACGTATTGTTCCCTATTTAATTCTTGTATTCATATTATTATGCATTGATATATTTAAATTAAACCCTTTAGTTTTTTAGGTCACTTTTGTATAAATAAAATAGAATTCATATAATGTTAGTTTTTGCATTCATATTTTCATACTTATTCACTTATATTAGTTTGCTCATTTAAAGTAAAGAAATCTTTCAAAAATATATATAAATACCCCCCAGGGACCATCCTTATCGAATATCTAATATTCGATAAGAGGTCATAGCAGGGGAACATTCTAAAAAGGATAAAAACTTGTCCCATCTTATTTTTGAAAATACCAAAAAGATTTTTATAAGAAGGATTTTTTTTTAAAAATAAAATAAAACATTTGAACTAAACTAATTGGACTTAATTAAATATAAGGTACTGTTTTTTAAACGAGCATCTTGGGGTGCCTAACGCATTCCCCAAGCGTAACCGACTCCCAAGCTCTTAAATGAATCTTTGATTTGACCTTATTTTTTGGAGTCAATTTTTACTTAGACATTTTAAATTACTTTATAAAAATTCGATGATCTAGTACACCATTTAAAACCAATGTTAGATGGCGACTACTTATTTTTAAATGGCCTAAGTACTTTGTTGAGAAAATTAGCGCTTTTTAAAAACCCCTTCTCCATTTAAGCACTTATTATTTCATATCTTTTTCTTTTTGAAAAATCGGGGCACGTCAACTTTAGTGACGATGATTCTAACTGAAGCCGGGATATTAAAATCCTGGCGAAGTTGGGTGATTCTGGGGTTGTTGAGAGAGTGCCATTATTCTTGGAAAAAAGGATGGAGGTGCAAAAAGAAGGGATGAGACTCTAAGGTAACTCAGGAGGAAACCCTAAGCTTTGAGAAAGAACGGATCGAAAAGTAACAATAAAGCTGTACAACCCCGCTTAAATAGCATAAGCAAGGCGAGATTCACGTGACGAAGGCACATGCTCTGAAGGGAAGTGTCTCCAACAAATTTCCCACTTTTAATGTAAGCAATGGTTTAATAAAGGATGAATGTCCTATCTCGTAGGCAATAGTAATTTACCCTTCATCCGTCTCGAAATGCTTTCAATCCGGTTAAAGGGTTGGGCAGGGAAGCTAGGGGTGTACATGGGGAGACAAGGAACGTCCCTAAAACCTCGTGTAAAATATTGGTATTTTTTTTTTCTTTCACATAAATGAATAAGAAAACACATTTGATGTTAGCAAAAGACTTCTTTTTATCGAAAAAGAAGAAGGGGGGGCTATAAGTCATTACAATTTTTTTTTTTTTTTACATATTAAGGGGGGAGGGGTTCGTTTTCTTCATTCCCTTTTTCTTCTGTTTTTTTTTTTTTTTTTTTTCTTTTTTTTTCCTTTCCTTCCTCTTCTCTTATTCATTTTCTCTCTACTCTGTACTTTACTCTCACTTTCTCCTTCTCTTTCCCCTATTTTGCCCTTCTCTTGGGCCCTAGTCTACTCGAGATTTTTTTTCTTTCCTTCGACCACTGAAGGAGCTGGATCCGGAAGAGGAGTTCCTAGAGGAGACAAGGCAGATCCCTTGGGATGATACCTCTCCAACGTTCAGGGCAAAGAGTGGGAATTGAGGATCGTCTAGAGGATTCAAGAACCAGGAGTGATGAGCAATAGAGCAATGAGTGGCTAGCAGGTCTTAATAGATATCGCCTAGGATGCGCTTTGTCATACTCTCCAAATGGGCAACATGCTCCGAAAGGCATTGCTTATTGGGCCCCTACCCTTCTGCCTTCTCGACGTACTCAATCAGGTCCCTTATCTGATCATTGAGTTATTCGATGGTGTTCTCCAGGTTTCGAACTTTGTTTTCAATCGCTCTTTCTCCTCGGTATGTTCCGATCGGATGACCATCAGTTCTCTTTCTAGCTCCAATTTCCTGACCATTATGTGAAGGAATGGTCATCCATAACGGTTATGGCGGACCTCAAGTTACTGAGAGCTGCCAGCTCCTCCATCGTACGGGCCAGGGGAAGGAGATAATTGTAGGCCTCTTCAATCCTAGCCCGTTAAAGGGAGAAGGTGCATCGAGCCTCTTCAAAAGTAGACATAATGAGCCTTGACATTATGATCTTAAGAAAGAAAAAAGAGAAAAAAAAAATCAATTAAACTGGTGTGTAGATAAGAAGAAAATCCCCTGGTATTTTTTCTTCAATTAACCTGGTGTGTGGATAAGAAGAAAATCAAGAATGAGTTGGTTGCATGAACAAATGGCACCAATAAAGAAATTCCACCAGTTGGGATAAACGACGTCTATATTTACTCAAATGACAGACCGTCACTTCTCCTAATCTGGTTGAGGTGAGTGGTATGCACAGAGAATCATCCAGGGAATTATGAAAATGTGCATTGGAACCCGTATGCCTCTCCACTTCCTCTATGTGACCAGTGGAAAAATAAATAAAAAAATAAATAATAATAATCTCCAGAATAAAATGTTATCCTGTCGTGGGGGAGTTCAAGGAGGATGGACTGCCACCGACCAGTGACAGGGCTCGAATCATCTCTAGAGACAGGGGACCCTTTTGTGTTTGTTCCCCCAATATCCTGGCAGATGACGATCCTGCTTAAAATAAAAGTCTCTAGCACCAGAACTGGTGAGCCCGATGAAGCTTGTCGTCATTGTCCAGATCATTGCCAGGAGACTTTGGTTGAGGGGTTGGCTCGTGACTGGTGGGCCTGGCTATGGGAAGAGGCTACAGCTGGGCTCGAAGGTTTTCTTTCGTCTCCGTCATGGTGTCCCTTCTCAATCGGTAGTGATCGATCTATAATTGCTTGAGAGCACGACGCGTGCACCACAACTCCTCTCAAACTGAACAATGTTTACATCTGTTACATTCTTACTCCCTGAAATTATGTTCTTAATCAGTAATCACCACCCGCAAATCTAAAAACTCGGCTTGTAGGTGATCACGTCACATTTTACGCGATCTAATACCTTTAATCTAAGTTTTGTTAATCTTTTGAATTAAATAAATTAGTTTGTTCGACTTATTTTATTTTATTTTTATATTTGAAGAATTGGATCAAACACACACTATTTGGAAGTAAAATGCACTAGAAAATGATCAAGTAGACAAAAGTCTCAGTTTACAACACTAAAATGAAGACATACATCTACTCTTTTGGCAATATCTAATTGCACAATTGGAATTTTGGAATTAAATAAATTTAATATAAAATTAAACTCTCTAAACTTTTCAGCGACTAGTCATATAACAAAATCAGAATTCATATGAGAAAGATCTCATATCGAAATTGAGCATGTCTGTATCGAAATTGAGCATGTCTGTGTGCCGAATATTGGGCGCGTACCGCGCGCATGCCTTGGCTAGCAAACTCTTTGGTCTAATTTGGGAGGTTACAATCGGCTGTAAATGGGTGGTTACAATTGCCATTTAAGACCATTGGATTAATTAAGGAAAGGGGATGAAAAACCATATTGGATTCCAATTTTTTCCATATTTATTATTTTTTTTTTTACTCATATTTTTTTCTTCTTCTATTCTTATTTTTCGGCAGTAGGGTTTGTAGGATTTTTTTTTTTTTTTTTTCCTTTTTTGTTTGGTTGCTGCGATCTTGTGATTGGGTCTTCTTCAATGGAATTCTTGTTAAATATTTTGGTGGCAACGAAGAACACATTCATGAACAGTTAATCTTTCTTCAACAGGGTTAAGATTGTGGTACGTATTTTGACTTCATGTAATATTGTATTTTTTTTTGAGTTCAGATTAGTGTAAACAATTGAATGGTGAGGAATATTGTTCTTGATTTGGTTCAATTGTGATTGAATTTATTTTCAAATTGTTTATGTAGAGATTTGGAATTTTTAATTCAAATGTTTCTAGTATGTTAGATATAGTAACTGTGATTTAGATCGGACAATCATTTAATAGTATTCTGTAATAGTATTCTTCGGATTAAATTATTGGTTTGAATGCCTAGATATTAATTCACTCTAAATTAAAATAACGAAGGAATTAAATACTGAAGATAAATCATATCGAAGAATAATCAATCTAATCTTTCCAAGTAGTTCTGGCTCGTAGTTAGGAACACTTGTTTGCATAAATCTGAATTAAAAAAAAAAACGAATATAGCATAAATCCCAAAATAAGTAACCCATAATTCTTAACCCGATTCTCTTTTTTCTTTTGTTTGTAGATTTAGTATTTTCTTTTCTTTTATTAAAAATCAAAAATCAAAAATCAAAACTCGTTTTCGTTTAGGAAAGAAAAATAATTGGTAATTGACAATTACAAGACCGATCTCTATGGTTCAGCACCTATTTGAACATCGTACTATATTAGTATCGTGGTACCATTTAAGGGTATTATTTTTGAGCAATCACTCCAGTATATGTGTCTTCATCTCCTTTATTTAGACTTCTGCCTGGATTCTCACCCTAGCCTTTGCGTCGGCTCAAGCACACAAGAATGCAACCTTGTGAACAAGTTGCACTAAATGAGATATAGCAAACCAGTTGAATATAGTGGGTCATCTCTCGGCATGGACTCCATATCACGTGGCATAAGCACAAATTAACAGAAGTTCAATGCATTAACCCCATTACATAGACAGTAAAATCTAGGGTGAGATTAATGTTCCTTACCTCTCACTCAAAGGTAGGTATTGGAACTATATTCAAAACAGGATCCTCGAGACCCTCTCCCTGGTGTATGTTGGCACAGAGCTACAAGCGATGTCGGAGGATGCTAAAGGGGTGAAAACTCTGATCCTGGGTTTTGTCATTTCCCCTTCGCTTAAAACAATGTAAAAATATGGATTGGGTGAAAACTTATCTCCAGAAAATATAAGAAGCCACCCCGAGTACATTCAAGGTAAAAATGTGATGATAATGTAAGAACAAGACAAATGTCGCACCTGGATGACTTATGTCAGAAAACTCCCAGGTCATGAGATCTTGATTCGGGAGAGGGGGACTACTGATGAGGGACAATTTGGCCTTGGGCCTAGTAAGTAGGTCACCTGTGGGTTGAGCCCAAAATGGGGATTGATCCTTGGATCAAGGACGAATCAAAGACGCAGGCATCCAGGTTTGAATTTTGAGCCGGATGGTATGTTCGTCAAGGAGTCACACTTATTATGCCTAAGATCTCAATATGTGTAGGACATATTTTCTAAACGGATCCGTTATCATGTGATTTCTCTCTCTCTCTCTCTCACTCACACATTTTTCTTGTCAAATGAAGATCGATATACCCAGGGTATAAAGGGTGGAAGAAAATATAATTTTCCATACATTCAAATTAAAAGTTATTCTTGTCTAATATAGTTACTCTCATGCCGAAGGTTCTTGGTAGGGCGTAAAATACGCTGCTACTTACACTCGCAAGTATATGAGGTCTAAGTTTTAGTATAGTGTGATCGTTAAGATCGGGTTATCGTATCCACAGGGATTGGTGTCGTTACTATCGAATATCGCGTTTGTCGTGACCTAACTTTATCTAGACGAAAACAAATGTATTTAATTAATTAAACTAATACTAATATAACCTAAATTAACTACACTAATATGCTAATATGTTTTAGGGTCAAGAATTGCCTAGGGATTAACGTGTTTACAAATACGTGTTCGATCTCGATTTACTCACGTTTACGGTGTTCGACCTATTTGACAACCTCGGTATGTAAACTCCACCGCCACCTTTCCAGAGTGTAAGACGGGGAAATACATGACTTCGAGCCAACGAAGAAGTTCCCCTCAACGTCTTAATGACTTTAGGTCACGTGAGTCTCGCCCAGTGTCATTGATTGCACACAATCCAACTCCCTCCCGGGTTATTGGATCGTCGCGTTGTATTTACCCTATCGACAATCTCCGTTCTAAAACTCCCTCGCCACCTCTCTCGAGTGTAAGACGAGGGATATAACGCAACTTCGTGTCAATGAAGCAGTCCTCCTCAACGTCTTAACGACCCTAGGTAGCGTGTGTCTTGCCCCACGTCATCGATTGTCCACAATTCAAACCCCGACCGGGTTATAGAATTGTGGCGTTTGTTTATCTTAATCCGAATTCGGGATTTGTCAAAACCCCGTATTCTCTATTTATCTAACTAAGCATGATAAACAAACAATACGATAAATACAATCAAACTACGAAGAACAATCACAAACGAAACACCAAAATCATCCGAACAACGTATTTATAAATTATATGTTAATCCCTACTACAATCCATATTTAACTCGGGGTCATAGCTGCATATACAATGAAATAACAAGCTAAACATGCTCACATGATCCTAATATAAAGAAATAAGAAAAAACAATCGAAGAACTTAGCCTCGTCTGAAGATAAACAGCTAAGAACGCTCAACGATCGATTTGCCATTTTCTCCACTTCGGGATGTGAGCTCTACCTCTAAAACTCCTAAATATACCCTTAGATATAGCCTAAGGGGCTAAAAAATGCAGAAGAGACTGGAGAGGGGAGAGGAGAGGGGGTATTTATAGCCAAAATATCCTAAAAATATCTCAAGACTGTGCAGGGGAAATCCGCCTAGGCGAAGAAAACTGCGCTTAGGCGAAGTTAGGTTGGTTCGGCTGACCGCCTAGGCGATGGAGTAGGTGGTGGACTTAGAGAACATTTTGTTGGATTTTCTCCTAGGCGAAGAAAACTTCGCCTAGGCGAGCGGTTGTCAGTAGCACATCTTCGTTTTCTGCTGGATTTTCGCCTAGGCGAAGGAATCTTTGCCTAGGCGATCGTCCGTCAGTAACATTTTTCTCTTTTCTCAACTTCTTCACTGCCTAGGCGGTGGGCTTGTTTCGTATTTTAGCCTCCGAGCTTGTTTATCCACTGTAACTTCGAATCGCTTTGGTTCGATCTCATCGTTTTAGCTTTAGTTTCCTATCATTTTGCCCCATAGACCTGATTTAATACAAAAAGATAAAAACTAATTAAAACATAATAAAAATACTATATAAACGCTCGAAAACTAACTTAATTTGGTTTGGAAATACGTAGGTAGATTACACCTATCAAATACCCCCAAACTCAGAATTTTGCTAGTCCTCGAGCCAAACACACACACTAAAATGAAAAAAATACAATAAACTGAATTAAATAACAAACAACCTAAAAACAATCTAAACATAACAACATGCGAGTTTTGACTTCTTCTAACGGCCTATTTATTTTTCCTTCAACAACCGTCAATTATTTCGAGTTCAGACGGTAACACACATCATGTAATGTTCTAGAATTTTGACATGCAATAGTGGTGAACGCTATTCTAGATCCTGTAAATGTGTTAGTGCGAGACTCAATAATATAACTATAAAACGATCGGATTGGATTATCCACCAACAAAATCCATGGCTTAGACCGTGAAGGACTAGGATTTCTATAGGCCTGATTGGGGTCCACTCTCCACTAATGTAGGTTTAATAGTTCATGAAGATCATTAGGGCTTGGTTCGGTTTTGGTATATTTGGCCAAGGGTAATTTGGAATAGAAAACGGGTTAACGTTGTTAATTTAACGTTACCCAAGGCTCAACGCTTGACACATTCACTCTCGAACTCCCATAGAAAGATTGGAAACAATCCCGAACATGCATTTAAGACCGACGTATTCACTTGTCAAAAGAAACGGAAATAAAAAACCGTATTTACATTTGACATTTTTTTTTAACGAACACACTCCTAAACTTATTTGAATGTTACAATTGAAGGAGTGTGTGAAATACAAATGAAAAACGACAAGTGAGTACTCAAATACTGAACCAATTAGAAATTCGCCCTAAACCCAACCGCTCACATAAAGAAGCCTTTGGAATGGCTAACTTGATTCACTCAAATATGCCTTTAAATTCAGCGATATAGGTTTGGAAAACGATCAACTGGCCAGGGTATTAGTTTATGTGTTCAGAATTGAATTTGCATTTAGGCTTCGACAGGGTAACGGGGGATAAAATATATCAAGGTAGGCTTCAAAGGCTCAACCGACAAAGAGAATGCCTAAATCACGTCTCTTGAACTACCTCGCCTAGGATTTCACCTCAAGCTTCCTGATAGGTGTGAAAAACCTATCTATTTCCAATCCAAATTTGTTAGTTTTCGAATATGTTTATAGTTATTTTTATTAAGTTTTAATTAGTTTTCATACTTTTTGTATAACTCAGGTGTGTGGGGCAAAAAGATAGGAAAATAGAGCTAAAACAATAAGATCGAACCAAAGCGGTTCGAAGTTACGGTGGACAAACAAGCTTGGAGGCTAAAAGATGAAATAGGCCCACTGCTTAGGCGTCTTGACCATCGTCTAAGCGGTGAAGATGCAGAGAAGAGCCAAAATGTTACTGACGGACGATCACCTAGGCAAAGATTCTATCGCCTAGGCGGAAATCCAGCAGAAGACGAAGAAGGACTACTGACAGTCGCTCGCCTAAGCGGAATTCTACCGCCTAGGCAATAATCCAACAAAATGTTCTCCCAGTCTACCGCCTACTTCACTGCCTAGGCGATCAGACCGAACCGACCTAACTCCGCCTAGGCGCAATTTCCACCACCTAGGCGGATTTGCCCTGCACAGTCTCGAGATATTTTTAGATATTTTTGAGATATTTTTGCTATAAATACCCTCTCTCCTCCCCCTTGGCCAGAACCTCTCTTCTCTCTCTTGCATTTTTGATCCCTTTAGGCTATAATTAAGCCTAGGGTTAGGAATTTTAGTGGTGGATCTCACGTCCCGAAGTGGAGAAGACGGCGAATTGATTGTAGAGCGTTCTTAGCGGTTTATCTTCGGACGAGGCTAAGTTCTTCGATCATTTTTCCTTATTTCTTTATCTTAGGAGCATGTGAGCATATTTAGCTCGTTATTTTCTTGTACATGCGGCTATGGCCCCGAGTTAAATATGGATTATAGTAGGGATTAACACTATATTTATAAATACGTTGTTTGGATGATTTCGTTGTTTCGTTTGTGATTGTTCTTCGTAGTTTGATTGTATTTATCATATTGTTTGTTTATTATGCTTGGATTGATAAATGGAGAATACGGGGTTTTGACAAAACCCCGGATTCGGATTAAGGTAAACAAACGCCACGATTCTATAACTTGGTCGGGGTTTGAATCGTGGACAATCGATGACGTAGGGCAAGACACACGTGACCTAGGGTCGTTAAGACGTTAAGGGAGACCTCTTCGTTGACTCGAAGTTACGTTATATCCCTCATCTTATACTCGGGAGAGGTGGTGAGGGAGTTTTAGAATGAAGATTGTCGATAGGGTAAATACAACGCGACGATCTAATAACCCGGGAGGGAGTTGGATTGTGTGCAATCAATGATGCTGGGCGAGACTTACGTGACCTAAGGTCGTTAAGACGTTGAGGGGGACTTCTCCGTTGACTCGAAGTCATGTATTCCCCAGTCTTACACTCAGGAGAGATGGCGGTGGAGTTTACGTACCGAGGTTGTCAAATAGGTCGAACACCGTAAACGCGAGTAAATCAGAATCGAACACGTATTTGTAAACACGTTAATCCCTATACAATTCTTCACCCTAAAACATATTAACATAATAGTGTAGTTAATTTAGGTTATATTAGTATTAGTTTAATTAATTAAATACATTTGCTTTTTCGCCTAGATAAAATTAGGTCACGACAAACGAGGTATTCGATAGTAACGACAACAATCCCTGTAGATATGATAACCCGATCTTAACGATCACACTATCCTAAAACTTAAACCTCGTATACTTTCGAGAGTAAGTAGCGGCGTATATTTTGTGCCCTACCAAGTTTCTTATGCAGGGTACTTGGCGATGTTAGATCGATGGGTATTGATGCATCCCTTTCGACGGGATTCCAGGCCGTTTATTGTGCTTGGCCAAGCACATAAGTCGGTGAGGCATTTCGTTGAAAGATTGAGCCGATTAAAGAAAAACCTCGCCAATCTTGAGGGCGTTCTGAAAATGTCGGGCCGAGGACATTAAACCACGCGCTTCTTGGGAGGTAACCCAAGCAATTCTTTTTGATCCATCACATCCGACTTGAATCGGAGGCGAGATCCTCTTGCCTCCCAGGTAAGTGTTCTAAACACCCTTCATCAGCATGCTTTAAATTTCAAATGTTGAGATTGATGATTGGGATCGCTGAGGACACTGTCCATTTTGAGTTCGGAAGTGATGTGTAGTAGTAGTATGTTAGCTTATGTGTTATTATTTTTCCGTATTGAATGTGTATTTATGTTAGAATGTGTTTATGTTTTTGTGTTGTTGTTTATATGTTGAGTTTTGCATTCATCTGGGCCGTCACCCGATGATGAAAATTACCCCTGGTTGTTTTCGAAGTCAAGGGTAATACCCATGCATGTGTGATTCTGTGTGCTTGACTATGCGTTTTGGTTAAAATTATTGTAGATCCTAATTTGCACAGGCACATAGACTCAATGTATTTCTATTCAATTGATTTGAGGACGATTATCGATTAACCAAATTCATGACACATTAAGGATTTTAGAACTTGATTGAGAGGAAGCTTGAGGTGAAATCCTAGGTGAGGTAGTTCAGGAGACGTGATTTAGGCATTCTCTTTGTCGCTTGAGCCTTTTTAAGCCCACCTTATTAAATGTTTATCCCTCATTACCCTGTCGAAGCCTAAATGCAAATTTAATTCAGAACACATAAACCAATACCATGGCCAATTGAATTCCTTCCCGTCCTTTATCGCTAAACCAAAGGCACATTTGAGTGAATCAAGTTAGTCGTTGCAAAGGCTTCTTGATGTGCGCAGTTGGGTTTAGGGCGAACTTCTAATTGGTTCGGTATTTGAGTACTCACTTGTCATTTTTTTATTTGTATTTCACACAACCCTTCAATTGTAACAATCAAATAAGTTTGGGGGTGTGTTCGTTGAAAAGAAAAGAAAAAAAATAGGAAAAAAAAAAAGAGAATCAAATGTAAATACGATTTTTATTTCCGTTTCTTTTGACAAGTGAGTACGTCGGTCTTAAATGCATGTTCGGGATTGTTTCCAATCTTCCTATGGGGATTCAAGAGTGAATGTGCCAAGCGTTGAGCCTTGGGTAACGTTAAGTTAACAATGTTAACCCGTTTTGTATTCCAAATTACCCTTGGCCAAATTGACCTTAACCGAACCAAGCCCTAATGATCTTCATGAACTACTAAACCTACATTAGTGGAGAGTGGACCCCAATCCAGCTTATGGTAATCCTTGACCCATGAATTCCGTTAGAGGATAATCCAATCCGATCGTTGTATAGTTATATTATTGAGTCTCGCACTAACACGTTTAAAGGATCTAGAATAGCATTCACCATTATTGCATGTTGAAAATCTAGAATATTACATGATGTGTGTTACCGCCTGAACTCGATATAACTGGCGGTTGTTGAAGGAAAAATAGACGAATTTAAAACTTGCATGTTGTTATGTTTAGATTGTTTTTAGGTTGTTTGTTATTTATTTCCGTTTGTTGTATTTTTCATTTTAGTGTGTGTGTTTGGCTCGAGGACTAGCCAAATTTTGAGTTTGGGGGTGTTGATAGGTGTGAAAAACCTATCTATTTCTAATCCGAATTTGTTAGCTTTCGAATATATTTATAGTTATTTTTATTATATTTTAATTAGTTTTCATACTTTTTGTATAACTCAGGTGTGTGGGGCAAAAAGATAGGAAACTGAAGCTAAAACGATGAGATCGAACCAAAGCGGTTCGAAGTTACGGTGGATAAACAAGCTCGGAGGCTAAAAGATGAAACAGGCCCACCGCTTAGGCGTCCAGACCACCGCCTAAACGGTGAAGATGCAGAGAAGAGAAAAATGTTATTGACGGATGACTGCCTAGGCGAAGATTCTATCGCCCAGGCAGAAATCCAGCAGAAGACGAAGAAGGGCTACTGACAGCCGCTCGCCTAAGCGGAAATTCTACCACCTAGGTGAAAATACAACATAATGTTCTCCCAGTCCACCGCCTACTTCACCGCCTAGGCGATCAGACTTAACCAACCTAACTCCGCCTAGGTGCAATTTCTACCACCTAGGCGGATTTGCCCTGCACAGTCTTAAGATATTTTTGAGATATTTTTGCTATAAATACCTCCTCTCCTCCCCCTTGGTCGGAACCTCTCTTTCCTCTCTTGCATTGTTGAGCCCTTTAGGCTATATAGTTAAGCCTAGGGTTGGGATTTTTAGGTGTGGAGCTCGCATCCCGAAGTGGGGAAGACGGTGAATCGATCGTGGAGTGTTCTTAGCGATTTATCTTCGGACGAGGCTAAGTTCTTCGATTGTTTTTTCTTATTTCTTTATCTTAGGAGCATGTGAGCATATTTAGCTCGTTATTTTCTTGTACATGCAGCTATGACCCCGAGTTAAATATGGATTGTAGTAGGGATTAGCACTATATTTATAAATACGTTGTTTGGATGATTTCGGTGTTTCGTTTGTGATTGTTCTTCATAGTTTGATTGTATTTATCGTATTGTTTATTTATTATGCTTGGATTGATAATTGGAGAATACGGGGTTTTGACAAAACCCCGGATTTGGATTAACGAAAACAAAGGCCACAATTCTATAACTCGGTCGGGGTTTGAATCGTGGACAATCGATGATGTAGGACAAGACACATGTGACCTAGGGTCGTTAAGATGTTGAGAGGGACCTCTTTGTTAACTCGAAGTTGCGTTATATCCCTCGTCTTACATTCGGGAGAAGTGGCGAGGGAGTTTTAGAACGGAGATTGTCGATAGGGTAAATACAACGCGACGATCCAATAACCCGGGAGGGAGTTGGATTGTGTGCAATCAATGACGCTGGGCGAGACTCACGTGACCTAGGGTCGTTAAGACGTCGAGGAGGACTTCTCCGTTGACTCGAAATCATGTATTCCCCCGTCTTACACTCGGGAGAGGTGGCAGTGGATTTTACGTACCGAGGTTGTCAAATAGGTCGAACACCGTAAACGCGAGTAAATTAGAATCGAACACGTATTTGTAAACACGTTAATCCCTATACAATTCTCCACCCTAAAACATATTAACATAATAGTGTAGTTAATTTAAGTTATATTAGTATTAGTTTAATTAATTAAATACATTTTCTTTTTCGCCTAGATAAAATTAGGTCACGATAAATGCGGTATTCGATAGTAACAACAACAATCCCTGTGGATACGATAACCCGATCTTAACGATTACACTATACTAAAACTTAGACCTCGTATACTTGCGAGAGTAAGTAGCGGCGTATATTTTGCGCCCTACCACTTCCCCTCAATCAAGTTCTAGAATCCTCGATGTGTCATGAATTTGGTTAATCGATAATCGTCCTCAAATCAATTGAATAAAAATACATTGAGTCTATGTGCCCGTGCAAATTAGGATCTACAATAATTTTTACCAAAAAACATAGTCAAGCACATAGAATCACACATGAATGGGTATTACCCTTGACTTCGAAAACAACCGAGGGTAATCTCATCATCGGGTGACGACCCATATGGACACAAAACTCAACATGAAAACAACAACACAAAAACATAAACACATTCTAACCTAAACACACATGCAATACGGAAAAACAATAACACATAGACCAACATACTACACATCACTTCTGAACTAAAAATGGACAGTGTCTTCAGCGAACCCAATCATCATTCTCAACATATATGAAATTAAAGCATGCTGACGAAGGGTGTTTAGAACACTTACCTGGGAGGCGAGAGGATCTCGCCTTCGAATCAAGTCGGATGTGACGGATTTAATTTATTTGACCTTGGGTTGCCTCCCAAGAAGCGCGTGGTTTAATGTCCTCGGCCCGACATTTTTAGAGCGCCCTCAAGATTGGCAAGGTTTTGCTTTGGATGGCTCATTCTATCAAGGAAACATCTCACCGGCTTATGTGCTTAGCCAAGCAACATAAAACGATTTGGAATCCCGTCAAAAGGGATGCATCAATACCCGTCGATCTAATATCGCCAAGTACCCTGCATGGGAAACAACAACAAAACTACAAACAAAAATTATATACAAATAAATGCCTAAAGTAAATTAAGTAATTTACACACAATATCAATACTAACGAAATCGCCAATCCCCGGCAACGGTGCCAAAAACTTGGTAGTGCGTTGACGGGACTAGAATACGATACACTTGCTTCTCCTATCTAAAACTTAAGTCCTGAGCCGTTACCGTGTTTCTCCGATAATAACATTAAAATAGTCCCCGGCAACGGCGCCAAAAACTTGGTAGGGCGTAAAATACGCCGCTACTTACACTCGCAAGTATACGAGGTCTAAGTTTTAGTATAGTGTGATCGTTAAGATCAGGTTATCGTATCCACAGGGATTGGTGTCCTTACTATCGAATACCGCGTTTGTCGTGACCAAAGTTTATCTAGGCGAAAAACAAATGTATTTAATTAATTAAACTAATACTAATATAACCTAAATTAACTACACTAATATGCTAATATGTTTTAGGGTCAAGAATTGCTTAGGGATTAACGTGTTTACAAATACGTGTTCGATCTCGATTTACTCACGTTTACGGTGTTCGACCTATTTGACAACCTCGGTACGTAAACTCCACCGCCACCCCTCCCGAGTGTAAGACGGGAGAATACATGACTTTGAGCCAACGAAGAAGTCCCCCTCAACGTCTTAATGACTCTAGGTCACGTGAGTCTCGCCCAGTGTCATTGATTGCACACAATCCAACTCCCTCCCGGGTTATTGGATCGTCGCGTTGTATTTACCCTATCGA
This sequence comes from Eucommia ulmoides, assembly GCA_016647705.1. Taxonomy (NCBI): domain Eukaryota; kingdom Viridiplantae; phylum Streptophyta; class Magnoliopsida; order Garryales; family Eucommiaceae; genus Eucommia; species Eucommia ulmoides. The sequence continues at coordinate 16,753,606 of CM028330.1, read as the reverse complement.
CAATCTCCGTTCTAAAACTCTCTCGCCACCTCTCTCGAGTGTAAGAGGAGGGATATAATGCAACTTCGTTTCAACGAAGAAGTCCCTCTCAACATCTTAATGACCCTAGGTAGCGTGTGTCTTGCCCCCACGTCATCGATTGTCTACAATTCAAACCTTGACCGGGTTATAGAATCGTGGCGTTTGTTTATCTTAATCCAAATTCGGGATTTGTCAAAACCCCGTATTCTCTATTTATCTAACTAAGAATGATAAACAAACAATACGATAAATACAATCAAACTACGAAGAACAATCACAAACGAAACACCGAAATCATCCAAACAACGTATTTATAAATTATATGTTAATCCCTACTACAATCCATATTTAACTCGGGGCCATAGCCCCATATACAATGAAATAACGAGCTAAACATGCTCACATGATCCTAATATAAAGAAATATTGAAAAACAATTGAAGAACTTAGTCTCGTCCGAAGATAAACCGCTAAGAACGCTCAACGATCGATTCGCCGTCTTCTCCACTTCGGGATGTGAGCTCCACCTCTAAAACTCCTAAATAGACCCTTAGATATAGCCTAAGGGGCTAAAAAATGCAAGAGATACCGGAGAAGGGAGAGGAGATGGGGTATTTATAGCCAAAATATCCTAAAAATATGTAAAAATATCTCAAGACTGTGTAAGAGAAATCCGCCTAGGCGAAGAAAAATTCGCCTAGGAGAATTTAGGTTGGTTCGTCTGACCGCCTAGGCAATGGAGTAGATGGTGGACTTGGAGAACATTCTGTTGGATTTTCGCCTAGGCGAGTGGTTGTCAGTAGCCCATTTTCGTTTTCTGCTGGATTTCCGCCTTCGCCTAGGCGGTCGTCCGTCAGTAACATTTTGCTATTTTCTCAGCTTCTTTACTGCCTAGGTGGTGGTCTGGACGCTTAGGCGGTGGGCCTGTTTCGTATTTTAGCTTCCGAGCTTGTTTATCCACCGTAACTTCGAATCGCTTTGGTTCGATCTCATCGTTTTAGCTTCAGTTTCCTATCATTTTCCCCACACACCTGATTTAATACAAAAATATAAAAACTAATTAAAACATAATAAAATATTGTATAAACGCTCAAAAACTAACTTAATTCGGTTTAAAAATACGTGGGTAGATTACACCTATCAGTTCTACACTGAAATCCAAACCCGCAGTGTAAGAACTCTTGTAGGTTTGTTCAGTATGAGGGGCTAAGAACTGGGAGGAGCTTTCATTAATTATTTTGATCCTAGTTTCGGGTATCACTAGATTCAATTTAGGTTTTATCTCTAGTTTGATCATACCCCACCCTACCTAGCAAATGACATGTATCCCTAGTTACGTCACACTCACTTAGCATGGTCCAAGTTAGTCCCAATGTGCATACTTCCCTAACTAGGTAAGTGAACATATCAGTCTACTCTTCGCATGGTATAAATAAACATAAGTTGATTGTGAGTTCAATTTTCAAGACACGGTACTGCCCTAACTAGCTATTAGAGTTTAGGCTTGTGGAAGCCTTACTCGAACAGATCCCTTGGTGGATGACCATAAAGACAAATATCTTATATGCTCCCGTTTACTACTTAATATTTTCTTTCAGGAATATTTTTTATATATAATCTTTTAATTATTTAGTTTGTTTAACATGCATCATATACATATAATAAAATAAATAAATGCCCCATATACGCATGCTAATTGGGCCAAAATAAAAAAGTATAAAATAAATTGCCCTATGCAAGCATATGAATGTGCTAGGATGATCATGGTCTTCCAGTTTGATTCGGCCTGAGTTAATGGGACACATATTTTGCTTTAATTTAGTTATGTAGTTAATTAAACAAAAGACATCTCGTTAAATGGGCCTCCTTCTTGAGCCTTCAATTTCTCGCTTTCTATCGCTTCATGTTCCAAATTGGGCTCCTCAGTTTTCTATCATCATTGGGCCTGCTCTTCATTGTCTCAAAATTATAAATACAAAGAAAGGTAATAAAAACAAGGGGATACATTTCAGAGGGAGAAAGGGATATCCAGAAAGAGATCATTACAACGAAAAGAAAAATGAAAAAGTGCATGTAGCCCTTGAAAAACTCTCATAAATTAATTACAACCTTGATTGGATTTAAAAGGCCAATCTAGAAAATTACAACCATTTAACAAACCAATGATATAACTCAAACGACTTTAGTCCATGATCATCCCCTACCTAACATATATAATACACCACATGTGAAATATATATATATATGTATATATATGTATATATATATGTATATATATGTATATATATATATGTATATATACATATATATATATATGTATATATATATATATATATATAAACGGTTAATCTGATTATGAAATCAGATTAGATCGATAAATATTGACATTTTCTAATTAAATTAGGAATTATTTCTTATCATATAACAATATTAATTCAAATTAAATTAAATTCTATGTCTATTAAAAATTATTAGAAAAATAATTAAAATATAATTTAATTGAAATATTTAATTATTCAAATTCCATTTCAATTAAAACTATCTCATCATAATAAAATAATTAATGTGTAAACTTTTTACAATTATCAAATATGTAGAATTTTTAAAAATATTTATCTATATAAATTAAAAAAATTAAAATTAAATATAGATAATTAACAAATCTAAAAAATTAATAATAATCATTATCTATAAATTATTATTTAATAATAATTTAAAATGATTAATTAATGGTTTAATTTTTAAAGTTTTAAAATTTTAGTTTTAAATAATATACCAAATATGATTTGATGGATTTCATAAAAAGATATCAAATATGATATATACAACATTAAAAATTTAAATTAAAAGTCCGAGGCAGTGTTTGACTTACTTTCCCTAAATATCCAAAAAAGCAAATCTTACAGAATATATGAATTCACAGGAAATTTCAAATATCACAAGAACAAAAAATGAAACACTGTGCATGAGAACTACTGTGCCGTCACAATGTCGTCGTGGTGGGCAACACCACGGCAGTGCATGCTACCACGCCTTAGCTCAGTAGTGGCATGTAAGGTACTACAATAGCAGCATGCAACCAAAGCTATTAGCAGTGCTCAATGGCGACGCACAACAATTGAGTTGTTGTCACTACCGTCTGGAGCCCTAAAATCTTGGTTTTAACCGTGACACCATTCATTTGAATTCTCAAATTTTTAATTTTTTGAAATTGCATATTAAAAATAATTTTATAAAAATTAATTTTGAAAAACTCTTTTAGATTTACATGTGATAAAAAAAAAAAACATCAATATTTCTATGAGCCAATAATTCATAAAAAATATAACCATGATTTATTTTAAGTTAATTGTTGAGGTGACTTTGATACCACTTGAAGAGATCTAATATTAAAGCTGTCAGATCTACGAAACAAAAAAAAAAAAAAAAAAAAGATCTAATTTAATATTCAATTCCTTTAGACGGATCTAACCACAATCTCATGGGGTTACCATCTTATTTTTTGAAGGGAAAATTACATTTTTGCTAAAATATAAGGTGGATGACTATGATGACCCTAACGGCTTGTTTGGTTGGATGCAATGGAATCATGGTGGAATGTAATGAGAAAAAGAATGTAATGGATTTATCAATTGAATCACTAATCAATTGTCTTGTTTGATTGTTATTATATGTTTAAAAGAATGGAATGAAATATAACTAACATTATTTTACATATCAATTTTGAGATTAAATTTATGTACAATAATACCTAGTAATAATTTATTTTAAAAAAAATGGTTACAAAATATGAGTAATATTTCATGTGGAAAATGTTCAAAATCTACCAACAACTAAAATTGTTTTGTTCTTAAACTTTTATTTTCGATTTGGAGCATAAATATTTTTTTTTTCCCTCAAATAGTTATTTTTGCGTAGGAATAGTATTAGGAAAGTTGACTAATCATATTTGATTGAGTTTATTAGGTGTATTCATTATGATTTAATTGTGTTTCATTTTCTATATTTGGTAGTTTCTTTGATTGTATTTTCTTTTCTATATTTGGTAGTTTCTTGCTAGATGTCTAGACTTTTCTTAACATTTTAGTATATAAATAGTGATGTATACTTGTCAATAATATTGATTATTTCTACCTTTATCAATTTCCTTTATGGCATCAGAGCCCCAAACCAATTGGCATCTCTAATTGTTTTTTATTTTTTTGGTTATTTACTTACTACTGCAATGGAAGATTCATCAACCATCGACAACCAGACAGCACCACCATTGTCGTCCACCTTTCCGCCGCCACAAACCACCCAATACCTCGCCACTGTACAACAATATATGGCCATTCCAACACCCTTCTCTATTTTGCCTCCACCATACGCCATATCTTCCATGCTTCAATCACTGCCTAAATATCCAAGTCTTTCCACTATCTCACAAATTCCACCGCTTCCTTCTATTTCAACCACTACCCATTCGATTCTCTCAACCATACCAATGGTTTCTCCAGCCACCCCCGACTCATGAAAGCCAACTCCTCTCTATTAACACTATAGCACAAGCCCCTCAAAAATTATCTTCATCAAACTACCTACTGTGGTATTCTCAGTGGCGCTCAATTCTTATCGACTATGATTTTACATCATATATCACCTCTCTACCTACAGATTTACAACTTAGTTCTCTTTTATAGAATCGTTAAGATCAATTGCTTCGAAGCACTCTTGTCACTTCCTTAACGAATGAAGTTGCACCATATGTGATGTCTGTAGCAACATCCTTTGACGTATGGACTACTCTCCATAATTTATATGGACGACTATCTCGTGCACGTCTTATAACTCTTAAGGAGTCTTTGGCCTAAGTAACCAAAGGATCTCAACCTATGTCGGTGTATCTCCAACATATCAAACAACTTGTTATAACCTTGAATGCCTTTGGTGGAAGCAAATCTAATGATGGATGATGTCACTCTCCATGTTCTTCAAGGTGTTTCTCCAAAATATAAGGAAATTTCAACGGCTATTTGAACTTGAGACTCCCCACTTACGTTTGATGAGCTTCATGGGAAATTGTGCGATCACGAGCCTTTATTTCTCATGATACATCCTCAATCGTCTCTTCTATAATAACAACTTTTGCTTTTCACCATAGTGGTTTCGAAAATTGAAACAATAACCGGAACACAAGGCGATCATCTTCTCAAAGTCACGCATTTTTGAATCAGTGCCATCATCAAATGGGACAAACAAAGAACACAAAGCAAGGTTCTGGCATAGTGTGTCAATATTGTGATAAACCAGGCCACACTGTGAAACAATGTTGCAAACTTTTTCCGTGGGTTAAACAATCCAACTCGGTTATCTATGGATTCCCAATTCTGGCCAAAAGACTAACCAACCGCGTGCCAATTTTGTCCAGTCGGGGTACTACATCCAACTCCAATTGGTTGGTCGACTCTGGAGCATCTTATTATGTGACGACCGATTTTCAAAATCTCTCCCTTCATTCTGACTATAATGGTGGTGAGGATGTCATGTTGGGTGATGGTAAAAATTTAGAAGTGACACACACTGGCTTCACCTATTAACCATCTCTTTCTAGACCTTTACATCTAAATAATGTTTTTTGTGTTCCTAGAATGACAAAGAACCTTATTTCTATTTATGAACTTTACTCATCAAATAATGTTTCTGATGAATTCTAACATTTTTTATTTATTGTAAAGGATTATCGCCTGAATGAGACTTTGGTTGCAGGAAAGACTAAAGGTGGGATCTATGAGTGGTCGTTGAAGAATTTGTCCAAGCCGTTAGCCTCTCCTTTAGTCAACTCTACCCAACTATCCAACTTATCTGAATGGTATTGTCGTCTTGGTCATCTTTCTTCCCCTATCCTACGTCGTATTTTTAGTTTAATTGATATTCTTGTTTATTTCCTTACTTCAAAATTTTACTGAAATTCCTGTAAGTGCAATAAAATGCACAAACTCTTTTTGCACCTTCCTCAATAAAATCGGCGTCTTATTTGGAATTTGTTTACTCTGATGTGTGGGGTCCTTCCCCACTTCCTTCTATTAATGGATTTCAGTACTATCTAATTTTTGTGGACCATTTTACAAAAATATGTTTGGTTATAGTCCATAAAAAGAAAGTCTGAATTCTCCCACAGTTTTCCCAAATTCAAGGCCTTAGTTGAAAATTTCTTTAAGAAATCTATTGTCTTTTTTTATTCTGACAATGGCGGTGAATTTATTCACCTTAAAGATTATTTTGCTAGTAATGGGATATCTCACTTCTTGACCCTTCCACATATACCAGAACATAATGGTACTGCTGAAAGATGCCATAGACACATTATTGAGATAAATCTTACACTTCTTCATATTGCCAACCTACCATTATCCTTTTGGTTATATGCCTTTCAAACAACCACATATTTTATCAATAGAATACTAACTCCTTCCTTGAATAATGAATCACCTTATCTTCGTATTTTTGGAACCCAACCAAATTACACAAAGCTTCGTGTTTTTGGTTGTTTATGCTACCCGTGTGTACGTCCATATTCTAAGAATAAATTGGAACCAAGTTCAATTCCGTGTATTTTTCTTGGGTACTCCCTTAATCAAAGTGCCTATAAATGTTATGATCCAGCTACCTCCAAACTCTACCTTTCTAGGCATGTGAATTTTGTTGAACATGAATTTCAATTTAACAAGTTGAACCCTATTGCGAAATGGGTTAGTAAAGGCACAATTAGCATTTGGTTTCCATACCCATCCAATCCACCGGTCCTACCATGGAGTCTAATTCCAACCGAATGCCATCTATACCTTCTATTCCTTCTTTGGCCACAATTAACACTCCAACTCATTATCCACCTACTGTAGAAGCAACCTCAAGCGTTTGTCGTTCATCAACTAAAGCTCCAAGACCTATATAACAAAATTCAGGTATGAGTATTTTATCCTCTTTTCCAGCTCATTCATCTTCCCTTTTATCAACATCTACTTATAATAATTATAGGAATTCACCCCAAAACATTCACTCAATGACCACTTGAGCCAAGAACAACATTCGCAAGCCTAGTCAATGTCTCTGTCTAGCCACCACCGCCTAAGACCTCATGGCCACTTTCACACCATGTGAACCCCTCACTTTACCCGAAACCAAGCTCACTTACAACAAACAACAAGTCTCCTAACATGAACCAATGGAGCCTAACTCTGTTTCCCAGGCGTTAAAGGATTCAAATTGGCAGGTTGCTATGACAGAAGAATTTCAAGCATTGCAAAAGCAAGGAACATGGCTTTTAGTTCCTCCCAATCCAACTCAAAAACTAGTAGGATCCAAATGGATTTTTCGAGTAAAACACAATTCAGATGGCTCTTTAAATAAATACAAAGCTCTTCTAGTTGCACAGGGATTCACTCAAAGGCTAGGTATTGACCATATTGAAACTTTCTCACCTATGGCTAAGCATACAATAGTTCGGGTTATTTTTTCTATTATAGTTACAAGATATTGGTCTCTTCGTCAATTAGATGTCAACAATGCATTTTTGGACGGGCATTTGACAGAAGATGTATATATGGCTCAACTAAAGGGGTTTATTGATAAGAATAGACCAAATTATGTATGCAAACTAAAGAAAGCAATTTGTGGACATAAACAGTCTCCTCGAGCATGGTACTCAAAACTCAGGAATTATCTTATCTCTTTGGGATTTTTTATCTCACACTCTGATCATTGTCTTTTTATCTATTGTCATTCTAGGATAACTCTTTACTTGGTCGTATGCGTAGATGATTTAATAGTCATAGGAATTCATACTGATACAATGGATAAGTTTATTCAAAAGCTTGGGCAACAGTTCTTGATTAAGGATCTTGGCAACCTCGATTACTTTCTTGGTGTCCAGGTGGTTCGAAACCCTAATGGGTTATTTATTTCTCAAAAGAAGTCTATTGATGATATTATTTCCAAATCTCAAATGGGTGGAGCAAATGCCGTTAGTACTCCCATTGCCACCGGCCACAACTTGTGTTTGGAGGATAGTGCTCATTTTGAAGATCCAAAACTTTATTGAAATATCGTTGGAACTATGTAGTATGTCTTTAACTAGACCCAACATCACATTTGTCGTAAATAAGCTTGCTCAATTTTCTCATCGACCAACTGTTAAACATTGGTCTGCTGTGAAGCGTCTTGTTCATTATCTAAAAGGCACCATTGACCAAAGTCTCTTTCTTTATCGTTGTTCACCTCTAATTTTTCATGCATTCTCCGATGCTGACTGGGATGGAAACAAGGATGATAGATCTTCCACAAGTGCTTACCTTGTTTATCTTGGTCAAAATCTTGTTTCTTAGAGTTCAAAGAAGCAAAGAAGTGTGGCTTGTTCTTTAACTGAGGCAGAATACAAGTCAATTGCTTCAGCAACAATAGAACTTCTTTGGGTCCAAAATCTCCTTAGGGAGATTTCAGTTTCGTTGTCTAAAAAATCGTTGGTCTATTATAAGAATTTGGGAGCCACATATTTGGCAGCAAACTCAGTGTTTCACTCTTGCATGAAGCATTTGGAAATTGACTATTATTTCTAAGGTCTTTGATTCAAAAACCAGCTTCGTGTCACTCATATTTGTGGAATAAAACAAAATAAAATAAAAACTATGAATTCTATTCTTGAAACAAAATCAGAATATTAGAAAAAAAAAATTATTTTCTTTTCCAAAGTAAAAATATAAAATTGAGAACAAAATATTTTGTTTCCTCATTTAATGAATAATATTTTTTATTCAAATTAATATAGAACTAAATTGATAAAATTAATTTATAGAAAATATCAAAATTATTTTTAAATTAAGAATAATAGGTTAGAATGAGGTAAGGTATTTTAAGTATAACCTGAAGAGGAAAATAAAATAAAATGACCTAGCATGAACTATGGAATCTAATTCCATCCCATAAAGTATGGAATCAAATTCCATCCATTTTCATTCTAATTGAATCAAATTTTTGATTCAATTGAACAACCAAATAAAGGAATCGAAATCGAGGGTTGAATTGCAATTCCATTCCATCTTCATTCCGTTCAACCAAACACACCACAAGATTAGTCAATTTGCACATTTGATCCCTCAAGTTTCATATATGTTTCAATCCTGCAAAATTGAAGACTTTATTCATGATTTTTGTCGAAAATTTGGTTTTTCTCGACACTTAACCTTCTAATAGAGATATTTTCGTCATTTCATTACTCAACTAACCTTAAGATGTTTTTAACAAACATTAAACCTCCCATCTCTCAATTGTCCGGTGATTCCTTGTTAGAAAAATGATAGGAAAAAATATATTTTTTTTAGTGAAGGGATGAAATCACAATGTTCTATTAAAAGATCAAGTGTTTATACAATCTAGTTTTCATTGAAAATCATTAACAATTTTTTTTTAATTTCATGGTATTGAAGCAAATGTAAAACTTGAAGAACCAAATATGCAATTTGATAAATCTAAAAATCCACCGACATATTTGGAAGATTTGTTTTTGGGAATTGTTTTTTTTTTTACGATAAGTAACTTCTTTTCCTTGTTTTATGATTGGTAAACGATAGTAACATAGCATCGGTTTTATCAAGTCACTTTCTTTTCCTTATTTTATCGTCCCCAAGAAAAGTTTTGCTTGTTCAATGGCATCTAAATATCAAAGATACTTCTTGGCTAAGAACAAAAAATCATTCCGTGACGTTTCTTGATATTTTTATTTTATTTATAACAAACTTAAAACAATCTGGCTTTCAAATAATTATTTTTATTTTTATTTATTTTAAAATTTTATTTGAAACATGATCCTATCAACAATTTTAAAACTGCCTTTTAATTCCATATTCTTTGAAAAATGAATTTTAATTTCGTGTTTTTTAAGCACATATCTATCTATATAATAAAATGGAAGATAAAAGTTGAGAATAAATGAGAGCTCAACAAATATATTTTTTGTATTCTCATTGATTCTTAATTCACACTTTTAATCCTCATTAAATACTCACAAAATTCATTCTTTTCAATTTTCTTTCTTTACATCTTATTTAAATAAATTTTAAATGATAAATTAAAAAAAAAAAAAAAACTATAAATGTTTAACTTACTAGAGTTTGTATTTAATTGTTTTTACATATTCTTTATTTCTCATGAAAGTGCCGATAGAAGTAATGATTTTTTTTTTCCTTTTTATACAAATAATTTCATACTGACTAAACTTTTTATTTAAAAAAAATATTTCCTTTTTATTTTTTATAATCTTTGCTTCTCATTTAATTGTTAATAGAAGTAATGATATTTTTTTTTTTTTGCTTTTTATGCAAATAATTTCATATAAAAAATATGATAAAAAGTAAAAATATAATAAAGAGTAAAAAAATAACAATTAAACAATCCACAAGTCCATTGTTTTTTAATATAAGTGAAAATATTACTAAATAAAATTTCATATGAAAATTTCACTAAACAATTCAAAAAACTATTACTAAATGATATAGTTTATATATAAATTTTAACTTAATTTCATAAATAAAAAATATTTAGTTCTTACAATAATTTTAAATTTTAAAAAATCGGTAGCAATTCTCTTTAAATACTCAAAAAATTGTAACAAACCATCATTTGATCCCAAAAGTAATTGAAAAATGGAATTGGAAATGTGTTAGATAAACCAATAATATTTAATTCTTAGAATAATTTCAAATTTAAAAAATTCAGCACCAAGTACTATTTAAATTAAAAAAAAAAAAAAAGTGTGTAGCAACCAATAATTAATCCGACAAAGTAATAAAAGAAAAAAAAATAGAATTGGAAATGTACTACATAAACAAAATTTAAATACAAAAATAAAATTTGTCCAAAATTGTAATTCTTTTAAGAGTGTTATTAGAGTAATTCTTTTAGATAGTTTTAACTAAATTTTTAATTGTATAGTAACAAGGACAAATAAGTAATTTTATATTTAACATCAAATGAAAGGAGTGTTGGAGAATTTTTTTAAATGACACGTGATATCGTTGTAGGTTTTTCAAATGACAAGGGACGTCATTGAAACTTAGTCATATGGTACATGATTGTTTTTATTGTAATTAATTATATGTGACTTATCTCTTTCTCCGACCCTTCTCTCTGTCCAACCATTTAATAAAATTCTCTCTCTCCATCTATTAATTACATATAAAATTTATTAAATTTCATTTGCTCAAAAGTGTATTCATAATAAGTTTTAACCAAATAATAGAAAATATTAAACAATAATTAAAAAAAAAAGGCCCATTATATTATTTTAAAACTATTATTTGAAAAAAAAATTTGAAAAGTCCCTATAGGAGCTTATTTATTTTTTTTCTGAAATTAATTATGACTGATGACATTAATAGTTTTAAAGATTGACATTAACAATTTTTTTTGTTATAATTTTATTTTTATTTTTTAATAATAAAATTTATTTTTGCTATATTCTCATAAAATATATGAATTGTAAAATTAAAAGATCAATTGTACGTTATGTCTAACATTCAAAATTAATTAACGAGAGGGTCTAGAGTCACATGATATGCAGGTCTAAAACTAGTATTAATTAAAGAGAGGGTTAATACCATTTACACCCCGTCAAGTATTCAGTAGAACCCAAAGAATTCCATCAACTTTAAAAAATCTTTGGGAGACCCCTTGAACTATTTGATCACAGTACACAATGATCTCATGTTCATCTCAGATTTTGAAAATACCCTTGAAAGTCAGAATTCTCATTTGTTGACCAGGTTGTCCATTTTATTAATTTTGTTTTACCTCAATTGACCCTAATATTTTTATCTAAAGACAAAATTATCCTTGTATTACAAATAAGGATCTTAAATAAAATATGAGAAAATATTAAGGGTAGTTATTGTAATAATATTTTTCTTTTAATTTTGTTTTCTCCTTTTTTTCCCCTTCTTTTTTTTTTTCTCATTTTCCCCATCCTCATATCCCTACCCCCATTGCCTTCTACCCTGCCACCACCGTCCACCATTTTCCTCTTCTTCTTCGCCTCCTCCTCCTCTTCTCCTTTTGTTCTTTATTCTAGATCCGTTGGCAACTTCGCCGTTGCCTAAGAACGAAAAAAATCACCAAACAACACCACCGTTTATCATCAAATTTGACTTCAAATTTGTCTCAAATGCTTGCTTCTTTTTGCTTTTTGAACTCCACCAATCCTCTAACTTCGTCCGATAGAGCGATCGAATCGCATATGATTTAGAGCAAAAGGTATGCCAATCAATTTGGAACGGTCCATATCTACTATTTCTCTCTCTCGCTCGCTCTTTCTCTTGCTCTCTCTCTATCTCACACAGCTCTAAGATGGTGTCAATGAGAAATTAAACGGGTAGTGAGATTTTTTAATCGATTTGTATTTTCTTCATTGATCAATGATTTAATCAAATTTATTATTTTTTTTATGATTTTTTGTAATAATTTTTTTGAAAATTATTTGTGTGGCTTATAATAACTAAAAATTATATATACGAATTATAATTATTTTGTAAACTATAATCATGTAAAAAAAAATTGGAAAAAAAATTATTTCAAAAAAGGAAATTATTTTGTAATAATTTAAATAGAGGATTTTTTTTTTAAATAAATAAGGTTTTTGGGGGATCAATGTGTAATTATTTGTTTAAAGAAGACAATTTGCACTATAGCACTTTACCAAATCCGGCCTTTGAGAGAAAAAAAAGGTTTGGATTGAAATCGGCCTTCCAAAAGTTAAGAAGATCCATTTTCATATGAAAATTAAAAATAGACTCATATCGGTGATTTTATAACTTTTGAGATCCAAAAATGTAAACAGCTCGCCAAATAGTAATAAAATATACAATGAACTTCAATTATAAATTTCAGCTACTCGTAGAGTGCTGGATCCGCTAGCCGTGGCTTTGGGATGGCAACGAGTGGCACCTTCTTCTTCAACACAATCCCGAACTTCTCCGACAAATCCAGTTTCTCCCCCGCCGGCAACTCCCAGTCAAACGAATGCAAAATCGTCGCCAACGAAAACAAGAACATCCTCTCCGCCATCGTGATCCCGGCGCAGATCCTCCTCCCCGAACCGAACGGAAAATAACTGAATTCGTTCCCACTGAAATCCCATTTCCCGCTGGCGAATCTCTCCGGCTGAAACTCTGTCGGGTTTGACCAAATCGTGGGGTCCCTTTGGATTGCCCACACGTTGACAAAGACGCGGGCACCGTTGGGGATCGTGTGGCAGCCAACAGTAGTAGTCTCGCTGGGTGAGTGAGGCACGAGGAGGGGGAGGGCCGGGTGGAGGCGGAGAACCTCTTTCATGATGGCGGAGAGGTACGGTAACTTATGGATGTGGGATTCATCGACGGTGTTGTTTTTTCCAACGACGGCGTCGATTTCTTGTTGGGCTTTCTTCATTATTTCGGGTTTGTTCATCAACTCAGCTATGGTGAATTCGACTGTGTTTGAAGTCGTATCGGTTCCTCCGACCACCATGTCCTGTAAATTAATGGCGGATTCATAAATTACAAAAATCCTAAAATTTGAGGGATCTAAAGTGTAAATTAAAAATTAGGAGATACCATTAGCAAAGCTTTGAGATGGGTCATGGTGAATGGGATTTTTGAATCTTTATCGTCTTTTAACTGCAATAGGACCTGAAGAAAATCTTTGCTTTCATGGCCGTCCATTTTCAGCCGTTGATTTATCATCGTCTCGAAGATTCGATTAAATCTCTGAGCTAACCCATCCATTTTCTTCCGGATGCCCTGCAGATCAAATCGGGCCAAACCCGGATAAAAATCCGACACATTCGGCGAGCCCAATAGCTCCGTCATCTCCGTCACTACCTGCCGGAACTCCGCCCCGACGGTGGCTCTTTCCTCCCCCTTCACCGTCCCTCCCCACAGCATGTTGGTAATCACATTCAGCACTGTCAGGAACATCTGCTCGCCGACGTTGACGGGTGATCCGGCCCGGTCGTGGAAGTACTTGATGGTCTGCCGGAGCTCCCGGCGCCGGAGGACGTAGACGGAGTTGAGGTTGGTGTCGCTGAGCATCTCACGGACACAAACTTTCCGAAGCATACGCCACTCGGGTCCGTACGGGGTCCAGACTATGTCGGATCCTCCGTACGTGGCCGCCCTACCGGCGGCTGGGACATCACGATTAGCGAAGGTTATGTCGTGGTCCTTGAGCACCTCACGCGCCACGGCCGGTGACGTGATGACGACGGCGATCTTTTTACCTAGCCGGAGGCTCAAAATCGGGCCGTAGATTTTAGCTAGGTTTGCGAAGTAAGTGTGGAGCTCCGGGTCAAGAGAGAAGAGGTTTCCGACCAACGGTAAGCTCCTGGGACCCGGCGGGATCGGCGGTTGTCGTTTTCTTGACTTGCTAGTCAAAACGTACATGAAAAACAGTACGGCGGCAACAACAAGGATGGAAGTGAAAAGGCCAGCAGATTCTCCGTCGACACCGCCGCTTTGCCACCACTGTGAACAAACATCGGATAAATAGGCGGCGAGTTTTAGAAGCATGGTTAACGGCGGGAATGATTGGAAGTGATGGGACTTCTGGGAATGTGGATATTCTCTTGGCTATGTGTTCTTATATTAAGGAGAAATTTCTCAACTTTATTTGGTTTTTTATATTTATTGAATTTTTATATATTTTTAATATTTTATTTTATTGAATTTATTGAGTTGATATTAAATAAATAAAAAATTGTTCTAATAAAAATTTATTAATTTTTTTTCATATGTAGTTATCATTATATGTAATTAAAATAAATGTAAAATAAAAAACAAAATATACCTTTTTGATTTTCTCATAAATAGTCATACACATATAGGAAAGAGACAAGGCCTATGTGTGGTATTAAAACAAGAATATGGTTAAGGGCATCTTCTCTTTTATTTGTTTTTGGGAAAAAAAAATTGACAAGTAGGTGGTTATGATTGGTAAACGATAGTAACATAGCATCGGTTTTATCAAGTCACTTTCTTTTCCTTGTTTTATCGTCCCCAAGAAAAGTTTTGCTTGTTCAATGGCATCTAAATATCAAAGATACTTCTTGGCTAAGTACAAAAAATCATTCTGCGACGTTTCTTAATATTTTTATTTTAATTTATAACAAACTAAAAACAATCTGGTTTTCAAATAATTATTTTTATTTATTTTAAAATTTTATTTGAAACATGATCCCATCAACAATTTTAAAACTGCCTTTTAATTCCATATTCTTTGAAAATTGAATTTTAATTTCGTGTTTTTTTAAGCACATATCTATCTATATAATAAAATGGAAGATAAAAGCTAAGAATAAATGAGAACTCAACAAATATATTTATTTTATTCTCATTGATTCTTAATTCACACTGATCCCTATTAAATACTCACAAAATTCATTCTTTTCAATTTTATTTATTTACATCTTATTTAAATAAATTTCAAATGATAAATAAAAAAAAATTATAAATGTTTAACTTACTAGAGTTTGTATTTAATTTTTTTACATATTCTTTATTTCTCATGTAAGTGCGGATAGAAGTAATGATTTTTTTTTCCTTTTTATGCAAATAATTTCATACTAACTAAACTTTTTATTTAAAAAAAATATTTTCTTCTTATTTTTATAATATTTGCCTCTCATTTAATTGTTAATAGAAGTAATGATATATTTTTTTTTTTTTTGCTTTTTATGCCAATAATTTCATATAAAAAAATATGATAAAAAGTACAAATATAATAAAGAGTAAAAAAATAAAAATTAAACAATCCACAAGTCCATTATTTTTTAATATGAGTGAAAATATTACTAAATAAAATCTCATATGAAAGTTTCACCAAACAATTCAAAAAACTATAACTAAATGATATAGTTTATATATAAATTTTGACTTAATTTCATAAATAAAAAATATTTAGTTCTTACAATAATTTTAAATTTTAAAAAATCGGTAGCAATTCTCTTTAAATACTCAAAAAATTGTAACAAACCATCATTTGATCGTAAAAGTAATTAAAAATGGAATTGGAAATGTGTTAGATAAACTAATAATATTTAATTCTTAGAATAATTTCAAATTTAAAAAATTCAGCACCAAGCACTATTTAAATTCTAAAAAAATGTGTTGCAACCAACAATTAATTCGAAGAGTAATAAAAGAAAAAAAATAGAATTGAAAATGTCACACCCCACCCCGGACACCCGTCACCTGTGGGGCCGGCGTGACGTCGACACGACATTACCTAAGCGATAAACCAACTAGAAAGCGACGGTATGCATTCATAATTATACAAACATCAAAATACAGATCATAAACATCTTCCCTAACCAGAGACACACCCGTCCCTGAATTCCCTTTAATAACAACAAAAGAAAAAAAAACAAAAAAAAACGATGAACCTCTCCTAGGTTCGCCTCAGGCAGCACTTCCCGAATTTTTTTTTTTCTTGCTATACCATCGACGAACTCTACCCCGTGCCAGTAGGGGACCGACTCCTAGCCATTTCACCTGTGAGTGTACTGTCTTCTTAATAAAATCATTCTTATTTAATAATAATACCTTCTAGATAAAACAACATTCACACATGGATTTAGCATAAGCGCCATATATGTAGTAAAAATGAAGTAATATATATAAGTTCCATTTTAAAACCATCCAGTATAAATATCATACCAATCGCCTGAAATAAATAATAAATTACCCAATATATACAAAACATCACATCCCAAACCACCACTTCACCACAACACACACTGGTTAGCCATAGTGATCGTTTTAACCTCACGATCGGGAGTTTGCAATGGTACCGTACCATCCGTAGGATATGCCTTCCTACGAACACCCATCACTCCGCCGAAGCGGATAATCACTGCGCAGTAGAAATGTCTAATATCACTCTGCCGAAGCAGATAAACATCACTCCGCCGAAGCGGATAACATCACTCCGCCAAAGCGGATAAATATCACTCCGCCGAAGCGGATCAACATTACTCAATAATATCATCTACTCACCACATAATTTGTTTTTAAAAGCTTCTAATTTAAATACAACCAGTTTTCATCATGTATATATATATACAAATAATTTGGCGAGAAAACAGTACACTCACCTCGTTTCTGGCGCTACAAAAACTTCACTGTTCAAAGTTTATCGAGGTATTGGCGTCTGCGAACCTAGAAATGATAGGGTCTAAGTTAATATTTCATGTAAAATCACCTAGTCATGTAAGGCAGGCCCTAAGTTCCGCATTTTTCCACTCCCCATATTTTATCTATGAGATTTGTTATCATTTGAATAATTTTGTTCCATTATTTATTACATAAGAAATCTCGTAACATGAACGATCCCAATTTATTACTTCGGTTACAAAGATTTTTAGGCTAAGATTGAATTTTAACAAAATTAGAATAAATTTAACGGCAAATGAGATCCTTTCCGAGTTATTCACGGGCCGCAGAAAGGATTTTCATTTGAATTGTAATTTTTTCCTTTTGTTGGGGTCAGTTGTGCAATTTTCCCTTCTTTTTTTTTCTTTTATTTTTTTTCTTTTTTTTTCTTTCCTCTATTTTCGGTTCTTCCCAGCCCCGACGGCCGGTCTCTCTCTCTCTCTCTACCGTTGCTGACCGCCGGTGGCTTTCCCCTCCTTGCCGATTCGCCTGTTAACCCTGCACCACCCACGACATCCATCAGACACCACCCCCCGGCCACCCCACCGGCTCACCCGCACACCCAACAGGCCCCTGTTCACCCACCTACGCCCGCTGCGACACACACACACACACCCCCCCCATGCATGCAACCACATATGTATGCCAGTGCCATCGGCTTGCCACGGGACCAACGACCCCTGCCGACGGCGGCGTACAGACACAGCGGCACACCACAGCCGCAACCAACTCACTCCACCGCCACTGCCGTTGATCGCCCTCTCTCTCTCTCCCTCCGTCTCGGTTTTTTTTTCGTTGCTGGGTCCTCGTCGACGCAACACACATTCATACACACACACACACACACACACACACACACACACACACACCCTAACTGGAAAATCCGAACACTCACACACAATTCACATACTGTCGGAAGAAGAAAAAACCCAGCACAACCCACACCGCCGGAATTTACCGACCCAGCTTGTTACGCTCATGCATGCACACACCTATAAATTAATTAGAGGAAATCCACATAAATACTCACCAGCCCGATGATCGGCAATGGTTGGACGGCGATTCGCAACTCCCGCTCACTGGCGAGGCTAAAAACGCGCACTGTCTCTCCGTTGACGAGCTACGCCACCGGTCGGACCACCCTCTCCTGGAATTGTCTACATTGTCCACACGACCATGCACGCCCTTATCAGCCACGACCACGCTGCCGGAGGAACGTCGATTCAAGAAAATTGACGACCCCTCCGCTCCATCTCTCTCTCTCTCTCTAGAATTTTCGAGTTTTTTCCTTCGATTTCCTCACTTCTTCGCACGTGAGAGGGTTTTTATTGCATGATCTTAGTGATTAAACCGATTCTGAGCTCGCCACGTCGTCCCTCGATCGCCCTTCCTCTGGCCGGTGGATCGCCCGTCAGTTTACCGTGTGGGTATATAGACATATATATTAAAAAAAAAAAATTACACTTTCCTTCCTTCATTTTCTTTAGGATCCTTATTCCGGTAAGTTTAAGTTTTAAAAGTTCCAACATTTATAATTTTGCCCTTAACATTTTTACTTTTGATTCCTAATTGCTTATCCAAATCTCAAGTTTAAATTTTTTGCGTTTCTAAATTCCCAATTTGACCCCCAACTTTTGGTTTGAGTTTTTATCAATAAAATTTTTACCCTAAAATTCTCTAATATTCTATAATGCGACTATTTATGACGTACGTTCTACAACTTAGGTTTTACTGAAAATGTACTACATAAACAAAATTTAAATACGAAAATAAAAATTGTCTAAAATTGTATTTCTTTTAAGAGTGTTATTAGATTAATTCTTTTTTATAGTTTTAACTAAATTTTTAATTGTATAGTAACAAGAACAAATAAGTAATTTTATATTTAACATCAAATTAAATGAGTGTCAGAGATATTTTTTAAATAACACGGGATATCATTGTAAATTTTTCAAATGATGAGGGGCATCACTGAAACTTAGTCATATAGTACTGGTTGTTTTTATTGTAATTAATTATAGGGTTAATAGCATTTTACCCCATGTGGTTTGACTCATTTGCACTTTACCCCTGTTGTTTGAACTTCACCACTCACCCCCATGTGGTTATTGGATCTAAGTGCAATGCTAACTCCGTTGACGGAAACGTGAAATGTCAATTTTCCTGTTCTTATTTTCATGTGACAATCAAATGAAAAATGTATAGGGTCAATTATACTATACCCACAAGGGAGTAAAGTGTAATTAACCCAAATGTATTTGATTCCCCACCCCATCTCTCTCTCGATGTCTCCCGCACCCATCCATTGCCATTAAGCCTCGCACGTCGTCGCGCCACCATCTGCCAGTCCTTTTCCTTCTCTACCCTATCCACTCCCGTCGCTTCTGTTGGTCCTACCCATCTGCTAGTCCTCTCTTCCTAAGCTTTTCTTTGCCACTGCCACACCACTCCACAATACCACGTTGCCTAGCCATCGCGGTGCCATCGTCACCTGACCATCTATTTATCAACTTCATCGCGTTTGCTCTATCAGCCTCTACCTCTCGCATTTTTCTCTCTCCTCTTCTCAGCTTCTTTTCTCTCCTCAGACCCTTCAATAAGGTTTTAGATTTGGTGGTAATTGTACAATTTTGTGAAATTCAATCTTAACATTTTTCATCTCCTTGAGCTCTGAAAATGATCATTCGTCGTTAGGCCCTTTCTCGATCCTACATCTCTCTCTCTCTCTTCCACTCTCAAGTTCAACCTATTTCTCTCTCTGCCACGATGGTAGTATCATTGTCGGCCATGGTAAGCCCCATCTAATTTTATCACACATCATTTTGGGTTTTAGTTAGAAGGCAATCGGTATAGGGTTCTATATAGTTTTGCCCTCCATCTACGAATTTTTGTATGTATTTTCTACTTTTACATGAATTTATTCCTACTTTGTATGTATTTCCTTCTTTTAGGGAATGGCTTTTAACTGTGAAATTACAAATTCTGGGTGTATTAGTTGTATTTGAAATCTGAAGAATCAATACTTTTATTTGAGTCCAAGTTCTAAATTTGAACTGTGAAATTTGATAAAATGGGGGCGGGCAGTTGGTATGGGGTTTAGTATAGTTTTGCCCTCTATCTACGAATTTTTGTATGTTTTTCCTACTTTTACATGAATTTATTTCCTACTTTGTATGTATTTCCTTTCTTTAGGGAATGCCTTTGAACTTGAAATTACAAATTTTAGGTGTATTGTATTTGAAATCTGAAGAACCAATGCTTTTATTTGAGTCCAAGTTCTAAATTTTAACTATGAAATTTGATAAAATCGGGGCTGAGAAATGTAGAAAGTGTGTGAGAAAATTAGATATTATAAAGAGAAGTAGTGAGGGTAAAATAAGAACAATAAATAAGTGTTTTGGAGGGAAAAAAAACTCAAAAAATATGCTCAGATTCAGATCAGGCGTGTAGACTGCAAACACAGTTAGTTTGGATGGAAAATGTTAGTTTTGCACTTAGATCCAAAATCATAGGGGGGTAAGTGGCGAAATTCAAATCACAGGGGGGTAAAGTGTAAATGGGCTAAACCATAGGGGATAAAGTGCTATTAACCCTTAATTGTATGTGACTTATCTCTTCCTCCAGCCTTTCTCTCTATCCAACCATTTAATAAAATTCTCTCTCCATCTATTAATTACATATAAAATTTATTAAATTTCATTTGCTCAAAAGAGTATTCATAATAATTTTTAACCAACTAATAGAAAATATTAAATAATATATATATATATATATATATATATATATATAAAAAATGATCCATTATATTATTTTAAAACTATTATTTAAAAAAAAAAAAAAAAATTGAAAAGTCCCTTTAGGAGCTTATTTACTTTTTTTCTGAAATTAAATATGAGTGATGACATTAATAGTTTTAAAAATTGACATTAACAATTTTCTTGGTTATAATTTTATTTTTATTTTTTAATAATAAAATTTATTTTTTCCATATTTTCATAAAATATATGAATTTCAAAAAGGAATTTTTATTATATAGACATTAAGAGATGTACAACTTATAAAAAGAATCCCTAAATTAGGATAAAAAAAATTAATTCTTAAAAAATGGTCCCTAATATTTGTCTGCCTATTGATGTTGTATTTATAAACCAGTGTCATTGAGGGGTATACAACGACCAATATTTATGGTAAGATATAGTTTTCAAAAATATCAAAACCCATCACAAAAAAAGGGCTGCTGTGATCGAATCGCTGCTCAAGAAGTGGAAAAAAACATCAAATTAATATTCACAAAATCCTCTTTCTAATGAGATAATTTTCGATTTTCTTTTAGAGGAAATGAAAAATGGTGAATGTTCATATGAATGTCAAATGGTCACTGCAAATTTGTTCAGTGTTTATGGACATTCACCAAACCTAATAAAAAAGATTATGGAAAGACACACTTCATCTGAACATTCACCAAAACTAAACCTAAATAAGATCAGTGTTTATAGACATTCACCAAACCTAATAAAAAAGATCAATGAAAAACACACTTCGTATGAAAATTCACCAAAACCAAACCTAATAAAAAAGATCATGAAAAAATACTTCATATGAACATTCACCAAACCCAAAACCAAATAAGATCAATGAAAAACAATCAGTGTGGACATTTTTCACTAAAAACATTCATAAAACACAAAAAGGAAACATAAATCAATAACATAGAAAATCAAACAAAAACATGTAAACATTCATAAGAACACAAATCACCGAAATTCACCCCAACCCCCCAATTGATTCAGGGGAGAATCAACAAAAGAAAAATCATCACGAAAATGAAACCCCCAAACTCTCCCAAATATCAAAAAAATCGTATAAACATCACACCTAGGCAAAACATGTAAACATTCATAAAAACAAAAATCACCAAAATTCACCCCAACCCTCCAATTGATTTACGGGGGAATCAATAAAAAAAAAATCATCACGAAAATAAAACCCCCAAACTCTCCCAGAGATCAGAAAAATCCTATGAACATCACACCTGGGAAAGTTCCATGTTTATCTTAGAGTCATCTCGTCGTTCGTCGAAATTGTCATCATCGGATGAACACACGGCGGTGTGGACGAGAAAGAGAGAGAAAAATGAAGGCAACGGCGACGATTGCATTACCGGGAGAGAGACAGAGGACGACGGTGGTTGGGAAAAATGAATACACGGTGAGGTCGATGAGCATGGGAGAAAGAGATGAAGGCGACAATCCCAACGGTGGCAATTGCGTCGTTGGACGTACGAGAGACAGGCGGCGGCGGTTCGAGAGATCGAATGAGAGAGGATGGGCAGAGAACATAGTCGGCATTTGCTCAAACGAGAATGAAGAATTAGGATTTCCATTTACCCCTATATATAAGGGGTAAATGTGTCCATTCATGTTCACGAAAGGATTGAAAAATAACTACGTTTTGTTATAAGACTAAATAATAATCTCATTTCCATAATGGTTTGTTGAGGAGAGAAATTATATAATTTGGTCTAAAGAATAAAAATCTCATTATAAAATTAAAAGATCAATTGTACGTTATGTTTGACATTCAAAATTAATTAAAGAAAAGGTTTAGAGTCGCATAATATGCAGGTCTAAAACTAGTATTAATCCAACAAGGAGCGGAAAATCATGATCCTATCTACCTTACTGTGTGATCCCTCTCAAATCTAGGCATATCAGTTTGTGACGTCTGTGGGAACTGATGAAAAGCCAGGTCTCATTCCAAAGTTAATTCATGTTCCTGTTCATGCTCACTTGTTCGTGCAACGCCACTATACGTGAAAATCTGCCTCTTCATCCGAAGGATCAATCCGAGTATTCTACTACTAGAGAGGTCCCGATAGATCCTCACGTTCCTGAATTTCCCTAGTCGCTAACAAAACTCGACTCAAGCAAATCAAGAATCAAGTGGTCGAGCTCAACCAGTTGGTGCAGCTTGTTAACGTTTTGTAAACCCCGTACATATCATAGCCTCAGGTTAACCAATCTATCTGTAACACCCCAATTTTAGCACCTACGTCATTTTAATTGCATTTTAGAGCATTTAGAAAAATTACAAAGTAGAATTGTATTAAATCAATATCCAAATTAAAAGTTTATGGGTCAAATTGTAAATTTAAAAATATTTATTCTAAACTTGGGATGCAAATTGTCAATTAAATCTAAAATTTAAAATTTTAGGGGTGAAATTACAATTTAAAGAAAATCATAAATGTTGAAATGAATGAAAATGAAGAGTTAAAGAAATTAGGGGGAGAAACGAGTAATTAAAACGAAGATATATATATATATATATATATATATATATATATATATATATATATATATATATATATATATATATATATATATATGCGTACATGTGCTGTGAGATCAACCGGAGACAGGAAGAGAATGGGAGAAGAGCGACGTGGCAACCGGAGGGATGAAAGAAGCACTGAAAATCATGTATACAAATGATCTATGCAAGATCGTGATCCAAAGCCGGAAGAAAATGAGAAAAACCAATCAGAAATCTAGAGAGAGAAGGGGTCATCAGATCGGTTAGTGATCACCGGGAGTGGCGGGTTGTTGATCGTTGTTGTTACTCCGGCATGGTCGTGTGTGTGTTTTGTTTGTGTGTGTGTTGGTCGCTGGAGTGTGTGTGTGTGTGTATGTGTGTGTTCGGACGTGGTGTGTGGGTGTGTGTCCTGCTCCTCCGGTGGGGTGTGTGTGTGTGTGTGTCGTCGTTAATTTACTAAAACCAAACAGAAACAGAGATGATGAAATGACGTGTGTGTTTGTTCTGTTTCATTTCGTCGTTGTGTGTGTGTTGCCCGTTGTCGACGGGAAAAGGGAGTATGATCAGTCGCCGAATTTTTGGCTGTGCATATGGGTGTGTGTGTGTTTTCTAAAAAATTTTGTGTGTAAAGGTGTGGGTTGATGAGTGGGGGAGCATCAAATATAGTGTTGTGGGTGCATGGAATGATCGGAAGATGATATGGGAGTCGTCGGAGCTGGTGAGAAGAGAGAGAGGGAGACGGTCGACTGGGAGTAAACCAGAGGGGCAGGAAGAAGATGGTCATCACCTAAGCGGTGACAACTTTGCCTAGGCGGTGAAGCATCAGAACGCAAAACAAAGAAGACAAGGAGCATGTTCGCCTAGGCGGTGTGGCGACGGCCTAGGCAGTGGCGAGTCAGTAGCGAAATAAAAAAGAGAAGAAGCGTGTTCGCCTAGGCGGTAAGTACAGGAGCAGAAACTAAAAATTTTAAGAAAAAGGAAATCGACAACCGTTTCGGAACGGGTAACGTTTCTCGTTAAAATTTTATGTTTGTTAAATTTAAATTCTTGCGTCAAAATCTCGTAACCGTAATAATAAATATTGGGACCGTTCATATTACTACATTGTATACATTAAATTTTAACGAAGCGAAACTAACCGAATTATAATTTTTCATAATAAAATGTGGGGACAGGGAAATTGTGAAACTTAAGACCTGTATTGCATGATTATGTTTTTTTAATTAAGATATTAATTTAGGCCATATCACCAATAGGTTCGCAGGCACCGGTGTCCCAGTAGAGTGTGGTCAGTGACAGTTTTGCAAAACGGATATCGAGGTGAGTGTACTGCCTTCTACGTAAATTACAAATTGTATTTTTGTATATATTATGAAAAATTGTGTTTATTTAAAATGGACGAATTTGCAACTTATATGGATCATGCATTTTTGGGTGTTTGTGGAAAAAATGCTTTGTGGATTACGTTGGTCTTAAAGGATGGAAAATGATTTGTTAAATCTCGTTGGTTTATAAAAGGGTGGAAAATGATTTGTTGAATCTAGTTGGTTTGTAAAAGGGTGGAAAATGATTGTGGACCAAGTCGCTTGTCTTTTAGGTGGAATTGATGGTTGGTCCGACTATGCTATAGTATTTTCTTCCCAAAAGGGATGTGGATTATCTGCTAGGCAAAGTTCGACAGAGCGTTGTTTATCTGCTAGGCATAGTCCTGCAGAGCGTTGTTTATCTGCTAGGCATAGGCCTGCAGAGCGTTGATTATATGCTAGGCATAGTCCTGTAGAGCTTTGTTTATCTGCTAGGCATAGTCCTGCAGAACGTTGATTATCTACTAGGTAAAGTCCGGCAGAACGTTGTTGTAACCCATTAGGAAGGAAAATCCTATCGGGTGATACGGTACCGCTGCAACTCCCGATTGTGGTACAATACCATTGCAACTCCTGATCGTGGGTTGGTTCGGTAACGTCAGGTTGACGTCACGCCCGGCCTCTGGTGACTAGTGCCTGGGGTGGGGGTGTGACACTATCCATTAAGATGGCTCCAAGCTGGGGGCACCTTCCTATATCATATGTCACGTCTTTATTGGGCAAAGAAACATAAATCGCCACCACGAGGAGCCCTTGGAAAACTACATCCACTTAGGAGCGGACTCACACATGAGGCGATCTCTATCACCATCTCGTGTCATCAAACCGATTCACTCCTGCCGCTTGGGTGTGGAGGTTGGCCTCCTCCACGACAAACTTCGGCCATTGCGTCGATTGAAAGAAATAGAAGCCCAGCTTTGGGACTTAATAGTTAACAAAAACACATATGTACCTGTTCTAAATTGGTAGCCTTTTATGAAAGAAATTTTAGATAAACCAGTCCCTCCCTGGTTCGCGTAGCCCACCGCCAGATGTTATCTTATGATGGACTCATGAATCCCATCGATAACGTCTCTACATTGAAAATTATCTTAGACCTCTAGAGTACATCAGACGCAATGCAGTGTAAGTTATTCTTGGTGACATTGATCGCGCGCTAGATATTGGTATCACACTCGTTGGCTCAAAGAGCTATCCATGAGGAATGTGAATTGGGTAGTTTCGAAAATTAAACAATTAATTTTTTTTAAACACTTAATGTCAAATAATCAATTTCCTAAATAGATTATCATCTTTATACGTAGCGAATATGCGTTTAATACTAAGTGCACACCCAAACAAAATATAATAAAATAAACAATGTAGCACACAACGATATATCTTGGTTTGTCCAAGCAAGTCTTGCCTACGTCCAATCCCCCCGAGCTTTACGGAGATTTTCAATCCACTATATCATTTGATCCCTTTACTAGGTAGAAATTAGAGCCTTACAACGATTCTTTTACAGGCACATAATCAAACTTTACAAATTATCCTTTTTCCAGGTTAAGGATGAACCCTATTTTTTTACCAAGTTAAAGATTAACCTAACACTCTCTCACTTATCATTTTCACATGGAATAATGAACCTTTATACTTTACTCAAAATGTAATTAAATTACCGAAAAGAATCAAAACCTAATTCTTTTTAAGAGAAAATAATCTAATCTTTTTACCAGGATAAAAATCAAACTCTATTTTTTTTTTCACAAGAAAAATATCAAAACCTAGCTACCCTGATTAGACACCGTCACAAACGTGTCTAGTCTGCTCAAACTCACAAATACAAAAAAATGCAAGTTTATTCTCACAAGGAGCTTCTACCACCTCAATACGAATATATTCAATTAATGACCCGAATAATTACTATGTGATAGATACAATGTGAGGCAAATAAAATATGATTAATAAATAATGTGGGTAGCACAATTTAAGCACGTAATCAGATAATCAAATAGAAATCGTTTAAAATATATTTTTAGGCTTTTACATTTAAAACGATTTTCTAAACAATCTTATACCAAACAATCAATAAAAATATAACTTCAAAGTAAATAACAAAGTTTGGATAAATCTCACCAGGAAACACAAAGATAATGGCAAAATAATAATAGAATTCAAGTCCGTGACTCCAAACAACAAGCTCTTCAGATCAAGAACTTACAATAAATCTCTCACAAAAATCTTAGCACAAATATCACTCTTAGAATAGCTCAAACTGATTGTTCTTGATGTATTAATCTCAATTCCCATAAGTCTATATTAATAGACCAATTTCAAGCCCTCCAACGGCTAATTCTCAAAGATATGCCTATTAATGACACTTTTATAGACCACATATGATAACCTTTCAATTCAGGAGTATTTCCCTTAAAAATAACTTTCAATTCTCTCATAGAAATAAGAAGTATTAAACTATTTAAATTAGAAGAATCTCAAAGTATATAGACCAAATCAATAGGGATAACATAATAGGTAGATAATATCTCAATTAGGTTCAAATCTCCTAAATCCCTACTTTGGAATCATAAAAAACAGATAGTTTTTTACCAAGAGACCAAATCTCCTAAAATCTCAAATTACTCAATCGGTTAACCAAGTCCCATAGGTTGGTTGACCGACCTGTCCAGATATAAATTCAATCGTTGGCTTAAAGCTAGTCGGTTAACCGAATACTTCCAATCGATTGACCGATTGGATCATAATGATCCAATTTTCTTTCAATTTACCTACTGACTCAAATGGTTGACCGAAAATTCCATTCGGTTGATCAATTGGATCAGTGTGCTTACTTCCTTCGTCAATTCAGCTACTGCTTCAAAAGGTTGATCAACCAATTCCATTTGGTTAACCAACTGGATCAGTAGCACCTCATGTTAACTCAAAAACTCATTGTTTGATTCAATTGACTAATTTTGTTTCTCGGTTAACCGAATTGACTCAAATATTCAATTTTTTATACTTTAAAACTTATTTTTCAATTAGGTCAATTATCAATTTCATTTCACATAAGGAGCACATACAAAATCTCAATTTAGAATTTTTAAACTTATCATTTCTTACCATGACACACACACACACACACACACACACACACACACACACACACACACACACATATATATATATATATATATATAAATAACTTATTTAAAGTGTTGTGTGTGATTCTAATTCGGGTTGCATTAATAGTACATAAGTAGAGAGATATTTTCACCTATATTTCTTCAAGGTCTTCAAAATTCTTCATATCTTCATTTCGCCCTTCTTGCACCCTTTATATTCTTCATGAGGTATTCTTCTTAATCACATGCATGAAACTTATAAATCTGAAACGCTTGATAAAATCATTAGTTCCACAAAAAACATCAATGCTTAATTGTTCATCAAAACATTGGATTCAACAATCTCTCCTTTTTTTATGATGGCAATTAACTTTGATGTTTTCTTCAATAAAGAATGTAACCACACTCCCCCTAAATCCGAGGACGAGTATTTAAACTCATTTAAGCATAAATATGAAAACATACGCAAATAATTAAAAATATTCAATATATGCCCAATTAATCAATAATGATATTCAACATTAAGCCCCATAACAACGTCTCCCTTTAATCAATGCAATGTTTAGGCGAACAAATCCCTAAACATCGACTAACTCATTTAACATCAACTTTTTTCCCTTTGTGATCTCGAAAAGTGGGTTGGGGGGGGGGGGGGAGAACAAAAAAAAAATCACTCTAGGCATACATCGTTATGCCTAATCATACCTAAATCTTGAATAATTTTCATGAATTGATATGTTGTTAGAGGTTTGGTAAAAATATCGACAAGCTGATCGGAGGTATCAATTTATTCAATAGTTACATTATTTTTTTTGAATGTGATCACGAATAAAATGATGTCTAATCTCTTTGTGTTTAATTCGTAAGTGTTGTGTCAAATTCTTACTTAAGTATATAACACTTTTATTATCACAATAAATAGGGACTTCATCTATACATATTCCAAAATTATATAATTGTTGCTTAATATATAGAATTTGAGAGAAACAATCACCAACTACCATATACTTAGCCTCAGTAGTAGATAAGCCAATTGAGTTTTATTTCTTGCTAGACCAAGAAACCAAAGTATGTCCTAAAATGTGGCATGACCCGCTTGTGCTTTTACGCTCAACTTTGCATCCAATCAAATAAGCGTCAGAGTAACTAGTTAACTTAAAGTCACTCCCCCCCTAAGATACCATAATCCTAAATCACGTGTCCCTTTCAAATATTGAAATATTCGCACGACCGCAATTAGTTGTGGTTCTAAGACAAGAATGAAATCTAGCACACAAGCATATACTAAACATTATGTCAAGTCTACTAGCAGTAAGATACAAGAAGGTACCAATCATACCTCGATACATTTTCTCATTTATGTTTTTGCCCCTAACGTCCTTATCTATTTTTGTAGCTTTTACAATGGGAGTTTTGTACTCTTTAGTGCCATCCAAGTCATATCTGTTCAATAACTCTTTAGTATATTTGGCTTGATTAATGAAAATTGCTTCTTTGGTTTGCTTGATTTGCATCCCAAGAAAGATGGTAAACTCTCCCATTATACTCATTTCAAACTCAAAATACATAATCTTAACAAACTCTTGACAAAAATCCTCATTAGTAGAACCAAATATAATATCATCAATATATATCTGTACTAATAAGATATCAGTATCATTTTGCTTGATAAATAAAATTATATCACTAAGACCCCGTCGAAAACTATTTTCGATCAAATATCGGCTAAGTCTTTTATACCAAGCTCGCAGAGCTTGTTTGAACCCATACAATACCTTCCGAAGTTAAAACACATGATCGGAAAGTTTATCACTCTCAAATCCCTGTAGTTGTTTAACGTAAACTTCTTCCGATACAAAACCATAAACGAATTCACTCTTTACATCCATTTTATATAATTTAAAATTTCATGAACATGCAAAGGCAAGTAACATTCTAATAACTTCTAATCTAGCTAGAGAAGCATATGTCTCATCATAATCAATTTCCTCTTCTTGATTATAACCCTATGCTACTAATCTTACTTTATTTCTAATTACCATATTATTTCATCATTTTTATTACGAAAATCCATTTAGTACCAATTACAAGATGAAAGTCCGGTCTAGAAACTAGAGACCACACCTTGTTACGTTCAAATTGAACTAATTTTTCTTGTATCGCAGAGATCCAAGATTCATTAGTTAACGTCTCATTTACATTCGTAGGCTCAATTTGAGATAGAAATGTAAGATTAATTATATCCATAAGAGAAGATCTTGTATTATCTTTCTTGAAATTACCAATAATTTGTAGCACGTGGTAAAGTAGTCTCCTCTCCTTTGGGTTCCTCATTCTGTAGTTTATTTATTATATTACCTATGTACCTGCATCATCAACATCCAAAACATTTCTCAACACAAGTAGATCAGATTCCTCAAATACGACGTCCATAAATTCTTCTACTACCAAGGTACATTTATTATATATTCTATAATCTTTACTATTAGAAGAGTACCCAAGGAAAATACCGTAATCAAATTAAGCATCAAATTTACCGAAATTATCCTTATCATTTATGATAAAATATTTGCAACCAAAAACTATAAAATAGGATATATTTAGAGTCTTACCATTCCAAATTTCATAAAGGGTTTTATTAAAACCTCTTCGGTTAGAAACCCAATTTACAATATGGCAAGCAGTGCTTACGGCTTCGACCAGAAGTATTTAGGAAATCGATTCTCATTTTGCATTCCTCATTCTGTGGTTCATTTGTTGTATTACCTATGTACCTGTATCATCAACATCCAAAACTTTTCTTGACACAAGTAGATCAGATTCTTCAAATACGACATGCATAGATTCTTCTACTACTAAGGTATGTTTCTTATATATTCTATAAACTTTACTATTAGAAGTGTACCCAAGGAAAATACCGTAATCAGATTTAGCATCAAATTAATCGAAATTATCTTTATCATTTATGATAAAATATTTGCAACCAAAAACTTTAAAATATGATATATTTAGAGTCTTACCATTCCAAATTTCATAAAGGGTTTTATTAAAACCTCTTCGGATAGAAACCATGTTTACAATATGGCAAGCGATGCTTACAGCTTCGACCCATAAGTATTTAGGAAGTCGATTCTCATTTTGCATTGTTCTGGTCATTTCCTGAAGCGTTCTATTTTTTCTCTCTACAACACCATTTTTGTTGTATCGTTCTAGGTGCAGAAAAGTTGCGAGCATACCCGTGCTCATCACAATAACTTATTACCTCATCATTTCTAAATTCATTGCCTTTATCACTACAGATTTTAATGATGCAACATTACTTCTCAATTTGCACACATTGGCAAAACTTAGAGAATATAGAAGCAACTTCACTCTTCTTAGCTAGGAAAAAAAATCATGTAAATCTAGAATAGTCTTCCACCCTTTTTCGGCTTTTTGGGAAATCCGTTTTGGGTTCATTTTCTCAGGAAACAGATGAGGAAGAGAGGGGAAAAAAAGCCAAACTGATGAGGCTGATGATAGAACCGATGACTATAATTATCCATATCTAATCGTCGTTTAGGAAAAATTACTTTAAAAAATATCACTTCAAATTTGAACTGCAAACTAGAAGATTTTTTCTCCAGAAATAAAGAATTGAAGCAATTTTATAGAATCTTGTTGGTGTCAGAAATTGGTCCAATCAGCAGTATGGTCCAGACACCCCCGGATTGGGAGAAATAGAGCTTGTATGGGGGTGATCCTTGTCGTCGCTTGTGTACTGCAGCCGAGCTGGATGGGCACCGTCTGACCAACATCCAAGCTTGGGTCTTGTGCTCCTCGTCTTCTGCTCTTGGTCGTTGTCTGGGTCGAGCTCTGATTTGTCACCTACACACAAGACGGGTCGGGTTTTTCTCGGTGTGTCCCCTTCGGCGCGAGAGTAAGAGCTCGGAGGTAAAAAATTAGATAGGAAGGTTATTGTTACCTCAACCTATCTGAATGACCTGTGGTGGAGTTTCTCGCTCTAAAAATTCTCTCTCAAAATTGTTGATAAAGTCTTCTATTTATAGGCAGAGATGTGATTAGCGTCTGCAAGATTAGGGCCTTAAGCCCAGATTAGCGCTAAGCAGTCAGACACGTGGGTGACTCGATGGATTACAGTTATGGACCTAGGCCTTGGACCCTTTATTATAAATGCAGAGCCTATGGGCCAAACTTGCCACGAGCGACAGGTCGACCCGGGCAACTGGGCGCAAGTCGATCCGGGTGTGCCGACCTATTCTCATGGGATGATACATCGGGAAGGCTTGGAGATCATGAGTGATTCGTATCCATCGACCTGGGAAGGCTTCCAGGCTGTTTATACACCGTACTACCCTAGGTCACCGTAACGTAGAACTGGTAACGTAGTAGATCTAGTCTAAGTGGCTGACACGTAGAGGGAGCCCGAGTTTACCTATATTAGTTGGCCCCAAAATCTGATCGTGGAAATGGGACATGAGACGCTGAGGGTTCTTTCGTCGGACTATAGGGAACGGTCAGCTAAGCTGATGGAGAGCAGGGACAATGGGACCAAAATGACGTAGCCCGAAAGCTTAGGCTGGCCTGGTGAGAAAAGTTAGACCAATCGTGCCTTTTGATTTCTTCAGGAAGTTTGACTTCCATCCTGAACAGATGCGTGACACGTGGCTGAAGGCGTGCAGATCGACGCTCTACGAACCGTCCGATCAATGCGACGATTCAACTTATCTGCCTCTCTATAAATACATACTTCATTTCTCAAATTTCTTCACCAGAGTAGTGCGAAAGCTCCACCCGACCTTCGAGCACAATACTCTTCTTTCTCTTCTTTTAATTTTTTTTCCTTTATGTCTTCTGTTTCTAAGTCCATCTAATCGGGAAAAAGCCCGTCCAAATCCGAAGAGGTCTTGGTTGACTCATGGGTCATCCAAATCAAGCTCAATTTCTCTGCAACCGAGGCCAATGAGCTTGAGGTGCCTTCGGCAATCGAGTCGGCCCGCGAGCAAGAGGTCGCCGTCAAGTGAACGTCTTCCTCTGAAGAGACCCAAGAGGTCATGCCCAGCGGGTCTCACAGGAGGAGGACGAGGAGTGAGGTGAGCTTCACTAGTGGCCCCACAGTTGAGCTTGGCCCGGGTCCAACCTTTGAGCTTGACATGGAGGTTACGTCATCCGAGAAA
Source organism: Eucommia ulmoides (assembly GCA_016647705.1). Classification (NCBI taxonomy): domain Eukaryota; kingdom Viridiplantae; phylum Streptophyta; class Magnoliopsida; order Garryales; family Eucommiaceae; genus Eucommia; species Eucommia ulmoides. Next base: position 16,720,413 of record CM028330.1, on the reverse strand, counting down.
GCGATCTCCCAACCATCGACGTTCGGCCACCCCCCTAGGACGAGCTCAACTTCCCATCGGTCGGTCTGTGAGATTACCCCAGATGCCTGGGTTTGGAAGGTGGAGTCTGACCTGATAGAGAAGGACGTTCGGGAACTGCGATCCAGATACGTGATCCCGGGCTCGGTGGTGATGTGCGTCCCCGGGGAGGACGACCGGGCTTGTGACCCACCTGAGGGGTTTATCACGGTCTACGACTAACAGATGTTGGCCGATCTGCGATTTCCTATCCACTCCTGGGTGAGGGAGGTCTGTTGGGATTTGGGGTTGTGTACGTCATAACTCTCTTCTAATAATATGCGCATGGTCGTGGTTTTCCACGTGATCTGTCTGGCTGAGAAAATCACCATTTCCCTCGAGTTATTTCACACCGTCTTCATGGTGAAGTCCATGCTCGGAGGGAAGGGCTGGTGTTACATCTCAACCCGATGAAAATTTCTTAAAGGTTACCTCGATTTTATTAAGGACTGAAAGTCCGACTTCTTTTTCCTGGGTGGTACTGGATGGGAGGCTGTCTTGGCATTGGAGTATGAATTCCCAGTCAGGAAGCACTGGGGGACCGTGGGTAAGTCTTTTTAGCCTGAATCTCGCAAATTTTCTACTCGGTTCTTTTTTCCTAAGTTGTATATGTTTCTATCTTTTTTAGTTTCGAAGAAGTACGAGCCCAGGCCGAAGATCCTTGAGGAGAGAGACCTAATTCTTGACACCCCATTCGTTAATGTTGGTGCCTTGATAACATCATGCCTCTACGACCTTTACTTTTGGAGCGATCTATCCTTGCCCGAGCCAACCTTAAAGAGGAATTTCCAGAACAGTAAATATTTCCACCCTGGCCCATCTAGTTATTTAGAGTTTTCTCATCGTCGACTAACGTTCCTTGCTTCATTTCCTACAGTTATAGACATAGAGGCTCTAGCCCGGCTGGCGGTAAAGGGTCTGAAGTAGGGCAACGGGTTAAGCCATCCCGCTTAGGAGGGTCAGGGCGATCAGATGGACCAAGAGAGATTGGCGTAGCAAGCAAGCCAGGCCAGGCTAACTTCGATTCCGAGGAGGCCAACTACCCCAGTTACTGCCAGGCCAGCACCGATAGAGGTGGATACCAAGAATCCAGTACCGAGGAGAGATGCAACACAAAAAGGAGGTGGTGGAGTCGTTCGTTGCCAAGACCAGGCTGCAAATCGATAAGGCCGTCACCTAGACCCCGACCATCCTACCATCCTTTATTCAACAGATCACCTCACCGGTGGATAATGCAAGGTTTTCCCTGGATCATCTCCTTGGCGAGAGGCCTACCTTTGCCCGAAGTAATGGCTAGAGCATAACTCACCTCGGCCTATGGCACGACGGGCTGCTCGCCTCCACCTTAGTAGGGAGAAGAGCTAAGGACGGCTCACCCCGGCCTCTCAGTACACAAAGGGCTGCTCATCCCCGCCTTTAGATTTGGAAAATTTTGGAAACTGGGATTTTATTGAACCAAAAAACGTCATTTTTTATTAACTTCAACCTTTCCATTACAATCTTCTGAGATCAAGATAAAAAAAAAAAAAAAAAAAAAAAAAAAAAAAAAAGAAAAAAAAAAACTTCTAACAAACCTAAGGGGTCAGCATTCTCTAGCGTAGTTGCCTTTCAAGTGTTCGGCATTTTAGGGGTGCCTGAGCGGTACCCCTTCCTTGGTTTCCAAGTTGTAGGTTTCGAGCTATGCTATACGAGTTAAACTATAAGATCCCTCCTAGCTCGGTGCTAGCTTCCCAGCGTTCTGCTTATTTGTGGCCAGGTTGACCTTCCTCAAGAAGAGGTCATCGATATCAAAGGATCGAGGCCGGACCTAGTGGTTGTAGTACCAGGTTGTTCTCTATTGATAAGAAACTTGGTGAATCTGAGTCATTTTCCTCCTCTTTGCGAGCAGGTCGAGGTTGAGAGCTAGGCCCGCCTTATTTTCAGCTCGGTCGAACGATCGGGCAGTGCGGGGAGATGGTAGGCCTATCTCGATCGGGAAAACTGCCTTCAAGTTGAACGTCATCACTAAAGGAGTCTCGCCAGTCTGAGTACGTGCCGTGGTATGGTAGGCCCACCGCATGGTGTACAAGTCTTCCACCCATAACCCCTTGGATTTATCCATCCTGGTCTTCAAGTTTTGCAAATTTGTCTAGTTGGTTACTTCGACCTGACCATTGGCCTGAGGGTGACCAGGAGAGGAGAAATGTGTTTTGATCCCCAGCCTGGCACACAGCTCGATAAACAGGTTGTTCTCGAACTGTTTTCCATTATCCGAGATGATAGTTTTTGGGATGCCAAACTGGCAAATCATGTGCTTCCATACGAAGTCCCAAATTCGTTGCTTGGTGATTTTGGCAAGTGGCTTGGCTTCAACCCATTTGGTGAAGTAGTCGATGGCGACGACCAAGAATTTTCTCTAGCCGGTCCCCTAAGGGAACAGACCGAGAAGGTCGATTCCCCACTAGGCGAATGGCCACGGGATGGACATCGGGACCAGCTTGGTCGGTGGAGTGTGAGAATGTGCAGCAAATCGCTGGTACTTGTCATATTTCTTAACGAATTCGCCCGTGTCTTCGAGCATTTTGGGCCAACAGTAACCATTTAAGAGCAGTTTCCGAGCTAATGACTTACCCCCCGAGTGATTTCTGTAAATTCCTTCATAAATCTCTCTCATGACGTACTCGGCCTCTTCAGGTCAGAGACATCTGGAGTATAGACCAGAGAAGGACTTACGGTGTAGGATGTCGTCGATGAGAGTGTACCGAGCTGCTTGGTATCGTATTCTCTGGGACTGGGCTTTATCTTTCGAGAGCATCCCATCGGTGAGATAACTTACTATTGGATGTATCCAGGTCGGCTCGGTGCCCATGGTATAGATCGTCGCTGCTTCGTCTGAGGAGGCTGTGCTCGGCTCGGACAGAAATTCTACGGGGATCGTCCTCTTGAATGTATATTCCACTGCCGAGGCCAGGTTAGCCAACGCATCAGCATACTTGTTTTCCTCTCGAGGTATTTGTGTGACTTGTACTTTCTTGAAGAGTTTAGTTAGGTTTTTCAACCTCTCCAGGTAGGCCACCATACTCGGTTCCTTGGCTAGGTATTCACCGTTAACTTGGTTCACCACGAGCTGGGAATCGCACATTACCAGGAGAGTTTTTACATCGAATTCCTGGGCTAGTCGCATCCTGGCCAACAAGGCTTCGTACTCGGCCTTGTTGTTCATACCTCAAAATCCGAGCCTGAGGGCGTACTCGATCTCCTCTTTATCCTAGGCAACGAGGACCGTCCCTGCACTCGAGCCGTTCTGGTTGGAGGATCCGTCAGTGAAGAGCTGCCATGAGCCGGGGCCCAAGTTGGAGCATATTTTGGTCGCTTCATCTGAGCTTTCAGCCCATTCTAGATTTGGAGATGTCTTCTTGGCGTCATCTTGGTTGGCGACGGTCTCCTTCTCGGGAAAGGTCAGCTCGGCTATGAAATTAGTCAGGACTTGCCCCTTTATCGCCATCTTAGGGCAATACGCGATATAGAATTGGCCCAGTTCTAGGCTGTACTTCATTAACCTCCCTAAGACATCAAAGGAGTGGAGAATTTGCCTTAACGACTGGTCAGTCAATACCACTATGGTATGAGTTGGAAAATATTATCGGAGCTTCCTCGAGGTGATTAGTAGGGTATAGGCTAGTTTTTTAAACTTTGCATACCACGTCTTGGTGTCGGTTAGGACATAGCTCGAATAATAGACCGGGCTCTGTACGCCGGCATCATCTCTAACCAGGGCGGCACTGACGGCCAAAGAAGAGGCTACAATGTATAGGAATAGGCCTTCTCCTTTCTGAGGGGTGCTAAGTAGAGAAGCCTACAAGAGATATTTCTTCAGTTCTTCAAAGACGCATTCACATTTCCCATTCCATTCGAATGCCTTGTTCTCCCGAAGGATTTTGAAAAATGTGAGACATTTTTCGGACGACCTAGAGATGAACCAGTTTAGGGCGGCCAATCAACTTGTTAATATTTGTACCTCCTTCTTGTTCCGAGCAGAATCCATTCCCAGCACCGCACTGATCTGGTCGAGATTTGCATCAATGCTATGCTGGGAGACCATGAAGCCTAGAAATTTGCCTGCGGACATGCCAAAAATGCACTTGTTCGGGTTCAACTTCATACGGTGAGCCCGGAGCTTTTCAAAGTAGGCCTGGAGATGGTCGAGGTAGTCTTTAGCTCGGTTTCTTTTCACGAGCATATCGTCGATATATACTTCCATCGTGTTCCCGATTTTTTCTTTGAACATTTTGTTGACTAGCTTCTGATAGGTCACCCCTACGTTGCGGAGGCCGAAAGACATGACCTTGTAGCAGTAGGTGCCCCTGTCGGTGATGAATGATGTCTTGCTTTTATCAGGGAAAAATATGGGAATCTGGTTATAACCGATGTAAGCATCGAGAAAGCTGAGCCACTCGTGCCTCGCTGTGGCGTCGATTACGATGTCGATCCTCGGGAGGAGAAAAAAATCTTTTCGACATGCCTTGTTTAGGTCTTTGAAGTCGACGCAAAGTCACTATATATTGTTGGCCTTCGGGGCCAGCACGACGTTGGCGAGCTAGTCTGGAAATTTGATCTCCTTTACGATGTCTGACCTGATGAGCTTATTCATTTTTTCTTCAATTATCTTTTGTCGGTCTGGGTAGAACTTCTTCTTTTTTTGGTGAACAGACGGGTGGTGCATATTGGCGTGTAGCTGGTGTATGGAGATATTGGGATCGATCCCAGGAAGTTCGTTGTGCGACTAGGTGAAAACGTCGTAGTTCCTCCTCAGTAGCTCAGTGAGGTCAGATCGCTCCTCTGGGCCGAGCCGAGCCGAGGCCCAGCCCTCACTGTCCTCTCAACTATAGTGGGGTGAATGGGGACATCGATTAGATATTCATGGGGTCAAGGGACGGTCTCTTCGTCTCGGGGATCATCGATCAGGACAGGCTCATAGTCCCCGGTTAGGGCTACGGGCTCTTCGGGAGCTCAACAAGAGACATTCAGCTTGGGCCCCAACTATAATTGCTATTTTCTCTCCATAGCCCTTTTTGCACAGGCACGGGCGGCTTCCTGGTCTTCTTGGACTTCTCCCACCCCGAAACCTGTTGAGAACTTAATTTTCTAGTGATACGGGGAACAAACGGCCTTCAAGGTGGCCACGGTAGACCAACCCATTATCGCATTGTAGGGTGAAGGCCTATCTATTAAAATGAATTTAGACTAGACGATGGCGATTTTGGGCCTGGAACCGATTGTGATAGGCAGAGAGACCTAACTGACTGAGCTGACCACATTTCTCCCAAAACTGACGAGGGGAGACCTTACGGGCTACACAACGTTGGAGTCCACGTCTATCTTATTGAAGGGCCCTTTAAAGATGATATCCACTGAGCTGCCTTTATCGACAAGTATCATCGCCGTCTTGAAATGATTGATCAGGGCTGAGATGACCAGGGTGTCATTGTACAGAACGTGCACCTCTTTAAGGTCGGATTCACTAAAGGAGATGACATTATGTGAGGCAACATCTATTGTGCTGACCTCATAAACAACCTGCTCAACCTTTCTTTTGCCCTTACTTTCGTTCCTCTTCCGGGAGGAGGACGTCTCACCGCCGAGGCCAATGCCTCCATGTATGACGTTGATCTTGCCATCAACCCTCAAGTCGGAATCATTACCGGCGTGCTCAGCATGGGGCGGAGCCCGGTTATTATTCTTCCTTCTGCACTGTCTACGGTGCTCGTCTCGACTGTCATTCCTACCGGTCCCATCTTCATCTGCTCGGCGGACATAATTACCGAGGTAACCTTGTCGGATGAGGGCCTCGATTTCTTCTTTCAACTGGAAGTAGTCGTCCGTAGTGTAACTGCAACTCCTGTGGAAGTCGTAATACTTATCAATCGATCTTTCTAGGGACTTCCCTCTTAGGGGAGGGGCCGACAGGGGGATTCTTTTCCTGGCGTTCTTAGCAAAGATTGTGGCGACGTACATGGTTAGGAGAGTGAAACTGGATTGTCGGGGGTGAGTTGTCGGCCTGGAATTCAGGTCGTAGGTAAGCATTCGGTGGCTCAGCCCGTCAATTAAGGCATTGAGCGCCACATCATTAGACACCCCTTTTATAGGTGATGGATTCCATCCAAAACCTGTGTACATAGTCGGCCAAATTCTCGTTCTCTTTTTGCCTGACGGCAAGGAGATGAGTGGCAGTCTTGGGCCTTCGCCGTGATTAGTTGAACCTCTTAAGGAACTGTTGTTTGAACTGGAGAAAAGTGGAGATTGAGGCCGGTGGGAGGTTATTGAACCACGTCCTAGCAGGATCGGTTAGCCCTGAGGAGAAAAACTTGCACATTATCGTGTTGGAGGCAGCATGTACATCCATGTGGGAGATGTAAATAGAGAGGTGATCCAGGGGATCAATTGTCCCATTGTACTGGGCTGTCGGTGGATTGGAAAATCAGTATAGAACTGGTTCGTCTGCGATCTCTGCAATGAAAGAGGACCGGACCCTAGTGTGCAGCCCGACTGTTCCTCCGGTGTTGCGCATCTGACTAAGGACGGCCTCCATCTCGTCCATGAGTCGCTCCATGGCGGTCGCCACCCTCGTCGGGGCGACAACCCGACTGGCGGCAGGATTGGCTTTCCTCTTCCAAGCTAGTGGCAGGGCATGGGTATCCACCTCCCGGATTTGGCAAGATCGGTGGTCAGAGCGATCTTGGCAGTTGTACTCCCCAGATGGTGGTGACCTTGGTCGATCTTCGGATCGTCATCCGCGAGCTGATCTTGAAATAATTCCCGAGGCAATAGGAGGGTTGAGGTTCATCTCCATTTGTGCCCGGTTGGCGACCTGAGGCCGGACCCGTGCCACCTGTCTATGAGAAGCGAGCACTTGATCATCGGACTCCTATGGACGGGCCCTCTCCCCTACGATATGAAGGTCCGGTCCCTTTAGAACCGGGATCGGAGGCAGGAGGGAGAAGAGGATGTCGAAGTACTCTTGGAACTTACCGAGCCAGTGCTCCACGTCGTCAAGCCAGGAAGTATCGATAGTGCCGGATGCTTTGCCCGGGCAAGTTCCCGTGGCCGGATTTGGTTGACGGGATTATCCCTCAATATTGGTAGTTCGTCTCTCGGTCTCTATATCTTCTCCGTCGATCGCCCTGTGGGCCGTAGCCCTGGTTTTCGGTCTCAGAGCCTGTGACATGTCTTCCTCAGGCTGTCTATTCACCGGGATATTCTTGTTTCCTGATCGTTGAGAGTGACCAGACCTTGTGTTCATTAAACCTTAACAAAGCAGGTAGCTGATGATTCGGAGAAGGCTTTTAGCACACTTTCCACAAACGGCGCCAAACTGTTGGTGTCGAAAATTGATCCAACCAGCAGTATGGTCCGAACACTCTCGGATCGGGGAAAATGGAGCTTGTATTGGGGTGATCCTTGTCATCGCTTGTGTACTGCAGCCGAGCTGGATGAGAGCTGTCCGACCAACGTCCAAGCCCGGGTCTTGTGCTCCTGGTCTTCAGCTCCTGGTTGTTGTCCGGACTGAGCTTCGATCTGTTACTTGCACGCAGGACAGGCCAAGTTTTTTTCAGCGTGAAAATAAGAGCTTGGGGGTAGAAAATCATATTGGAAGGTTACTATTACCTCGACTTGTCTGAGCGATCTATGGTGGAGTTTCTCTTTCTAAAAATCCTCTCTCAAAAGTGTTGATAAAGTATTCTATTTATAGGCAGAGATGTGATTAGCGTCCGCAAGATTAGGGCCTTAAGCTCGGATTAGCACTAAACAGTCAGACGCATGGGTGACAAGGGGGATTAGAACTATGGACCTGGGCCTTGGGCCCTTTACTGTAGATGCCAAAGCCCATGAGCCCGACCTGCCACGGGTGACAGGTCGGTCCGGGCAACTGGGCGCAGGTCGGTTCAGGTGTGCCGACCTATCCTCATGGGATGATACTTTAGGAAGGCTGCTACTTGAAGATCCTGAGTGCTTCGTATCCATCGACTTGGGAAGGCATCCGGGCTGTCTATACACCATACTACCCCAGGTCGCCGTGACGTGCTGGTCCAGATGGTTGACACGTGGAAGGAGCCCGATTTTACCCGCATCAAATCTAATTCTCAAATTCTACCCAAGGATCTTTGAGACTCTGGCTAAGATTTGGTCAAGTTTCCATCCTAAATACGAAGGTAAAATCTTTCGCGAGTCTCTTCTTTGAAGAATCCCGTGCACCCATTGCATAGTATGTGCAATCTTACAAAGGAGAATCAATCATCTGCTTCTCATATAAAGAAATCAAACAATTCTATTCACGCCTATTTCTTGTCATAAATCCAATCCACTCCAATTTCTCATCAGAAACCTCCAAATTTAATGCGAAGATCAAATTCTCAAAAGGTCCGGTCATGCAACCCAATTCGCCCTACGGATCTACTAGAAGGATCAAAACTCAATTTTGATTTTGCCATGGCCGTTGATGTTGTCAGAGCGATGCTCAATGAAACACTAGACCCTCGTACTATTGACTTTGTTGAGCTGAAGACAACCGAGATTTTGCACCTACTATCGCGAATTGGGTTTCTAAACGCTTCATCGGAGGAATCGCCATACATGGATGTGGAGGCGCAGAGGTGGTATTGCGTGGTGGTGGAAAACAGGGAAAGTTTCAATTTATTATAGGGACAATGGATTGGAGGTGTTACATTTAAACTCTAATTAGTTAAAAATCTTAGATGAGGTAAAAAATTTTGATTTAATCCCATATATTTTAAAAATGAGGAAGCTTTGCACACGTGATAACCACGCGCTACTTACATGTAACTATTTTGTTTATAATATTATTATATTAGTTATAGGTAACAATTTATTTTTTTATTTTTTTTGTAATAACAACACAGTAAAACTTTTATTAGATGTCACAAAATTACACAAAATACATATAATTAGTTACATGTTTCTGATATATAAATAAAAAATTTAGTATTTTTCAGTTATATGTTCTAATAATATATAACTTTTTAGTTACATGCCTCTGATATGTAACTAAAAAATTTAATTTTTTAGTTATATGTTCCAATAATATGTAACTTTTTAATTACATATTTTATGTAACTAAAAAAATTGATATTTTTTCAGTTACGTCACAAAATATTACATATATATATATATATAATTGTAACATGTAACTAAAGTACATGTAACCAAAAATACAAAAATATGTGTGAAAAATAGCAATTATGAAATTGTAATTAGCATTAGTTACATGTAATAGAATTCACTATAAAATCCAAATATACTCACTAAGGGCTCCCTACAATTCCTATAATATTTCTATAATTCCTGCAATGCGAGACTAAAGCACAAGTGAAATTTAACTTAAAAGACTAAATCAAAACTTAATAATATAAAAGAATTTTTCACCGATTAGAATTTTAAAAAAAAAGACTTTTAACTGATTTTTCCTTTATTATACCCTACATATTGGAAGGTAATCAAATTTGTCAATTAACAAATTGTTTCTGAATCAATTAATTTTGGTACATGTTTCTTAATGGCTTCTGAAAAAAAAAAAAAAAAAAAAAACTGTTTGGTTTGAAAATGATGAAGAGAGAGAAAGTATGTGGGAGAGAGAGGGAGGGGGATGAGATATTTTTTGGGTTAATTACATTTTGTGCCCCATAGTTTTGATCTAATTTACATTTTGCACTCCTGTAATTTGACCTAATTGCATAGGGTGAAATTATATTTTTACCCATAAAATATAGCATGTACAAGTCACATGCTAACATCCATCAAAGTTAACCTCTATTTATTTATGGAAAGGCCACATAAAAAGCCGTGTGTAATTACAAAGATCACTTTGACAAAAAGTAAAATAAAATTGTAGGGAAAAATAAAAAAACGCGCGCAAATACGAGTACAAATATTATAATTTGCCAAACAATTAATTTCTTTTAAACACTTAATGTAAAATAATCAATTTACTAAATAGATTATTATATTTATACGCAGCGGTTATGTGTTTAATACTAAGTGTACACCTAAACACAATATAATAAAATAAATAATGTAGCACACAACCATATCTCCTAGTTCGGCCAAGCTAGTCTTGCCTACAGTCTCCTGAGCTCCACAGAGATTTACAATCCACTAAACCCTTTGATCTATTTATCAAGTAGGAACCAAACCCTTACAACGATTTTTCCATAGACACAGAATCAATCTTTACAAATTACCTTTTTTTTTAGACCAAGGATAAATCCTATATTTTTATCAGGCTAAAGATTAACCTAACACTCTCTCACTTATCATTTTCACATGGAAGAATGAACCTTTGCAATTGACTCAAAATACAATTCAATTATCAGAAAAATCAAAACCTAATTCTTTTCATGGGAAAAGAATAAACTAACTTTTTTACCAGGACAATGATCAAACCCTAATTTTTTTTCACAAGAAAAAGATCGAAACCTAACTACCCTATCTAGACATTGTTCTAACGTGTCTAATCCGCTCAAACTCACAAATACAAAAAATACAAGTTTTTTCCTACAATGAGCTTCTACCATCTCAACAATAATATGCTCAATTAATGACTCAAATAATTACTACGTGATAGATATAATGTGAGACAAATAAAATCTGATTAATAAATAATATGGATCGCACAATTTAAGCACGTAATCAGATAATCAAACAAAAATAATTTAAAATAGATTTTCAAGCTTTTAAGTTTAAAACATTTTTCTAAACAATCATATACCAAGCAATCAATAAAAATATAACTTCAAAATAAATAACAAAATTTGGATAGATCTCACTGGGAAACACTGAAGATAATGACAAAATAACAATAGAACTCAAGTTGGTGACGCAAAATGACAAGCGCTATAGGTCAAGAACTTAGAATTGATCTCTCACACAAATCTCAACTTAAATATCACTCTTAGAATAACTCAAACTAATTGTTCTTGATGTATTGATCTCAATTCCCACATGTCTATATTAATAGACAAATTTCAAGAACTCCAACAACCAGTTCTCAAAGATATGCCTCTTAATGATACTCTTAAACCCCATACATGATAACATTTCAATTCAAGAGTATTTCACTTAAAAATAACTTTCAATTCTCTCATATAAGTCTATAAAACTATTCTCAATTTAAAACTATAGAAATAGGAAGTATTAAATCATTTAAATTAGGAGAATCTCAAAGTATATGGACCAAATCAATAGGCATGACATTATAGGTATATAATATCTCAATGAGGTTCAAATCTCCCAAATTTCTCTCTTAGAATCATAAAAACAGATAGTTTTTTTTTTACCAAGAGACTAAATCTCTCGAAATATCAACTGGCTTAGTAGGTTGATTGAGTCCCACAGGTCAGTTGACCGACCTGTCCAGATCCAAATTCATCCGTTGGCTTAATGCCAATCGGTTAACCGATTGGATCAAAATGATCGAATTTTCCTTCAATTTACCTACTAGCTCAAACGGTTGACCGACCACTTCCATTCGGTTAACTGATTGGATCAGTGTGCTTACTTTCTTCGCCAATTCAACTATTGCTTCAAATGGTTGACTGACCAATTCCATTTGGTTGATCGATTGGATCAGTAGCACCTTATTTTAACTCCAAAACTCACTATTTGATTTGGTTGACTGATTGCTTTTCTCAGTTGACAAAATAAACCCGAAAATTCAATTTTTTATACTTTAAAATATATTTTTCAAATAGGTCAATTATCAATTTCATTTCATATATAGAGAATGGACACGGCCATTTAAGACGCTCATATCTGACTTTACTCGCAAGCGCATGAGGTCAAATTTTAGAATGGATGATCGTGAGATCAGATATTGTTCCACTGGGGACATGTAATTTAGTTAAACACCGTGAGTTTCATAGTCTTATATTATCTCGACTTTTCAAGAATTATTTGTATTTTAATTAACAACTAAGATAAATGACAACTATTAAGTTAGTTCTAACTATATGAATTACCTAGGTATTGATTTCTTTCACGTAATACATATTTGACTTTGTTTAGTTAGCTACAACGGTGTTTATCCTATCCGACAATCTCTGTATCTATAACTCGCTCACTCCCTCTTCCGAGTGTAAAGCGAACGAATATATGACTTCGCATTGACGTCGAGATCCCCCTTGAACATCTTTTTGAACACATAGTCACATAAGTCGTGAACCAACGTCATGGATTGCACAAATTTTAACGTCTTCCCGGGTCATTAGAACGTCGCGTTGTATCTACCCTAGTCCAAATCCGGGGCTATCTCTCCTGAGTGTCAAACCCCATATTCTCTAATTATCTAAACTAGCATAATAACAAGAATAACGGTAAACACAATCGGATTTTGATAAACAACCATCAAAGTAACATATATTCAATCAACTAGTAATTACATGACTAGCAACAACACCTAGATAATATTTATCTAATGCTACATGATCCTAGCCATATAACATACAAAACAAGAGTGGTTCAACATCATTTGATATGGAAAAGTAATTACAAAGATAAAAACAAGGGAAGAACGATCAAATCTGAGAGTGAAACAATCCACTGTCGCTTAAGATTGCTCCACAAATGCTTCGTCTTCTTCCAAATGATGAACCTCCTCATTGATCTCTAAAAAATGGCAAAAGAATACTATACTAGGGTTAGGAACATTCAACAACCTGTTTCAGATGTGGGAGAGTGGTATTTATAGGCCTAAGATTTCAAAAAGATCTAAAAATATCTTCATGTCTGTGCAGAGCTGACCGCTGTGGCGATGGGTAAGTCAGTTTGTCCTTCGCTGCAGTGGTGGAGGAGGCAGTGAACTTCAGGATCTTTCTGTCGTTTTAGCACCGCGGCGGTGAAAACAATACCAACTCTCTGTTGTTTCACCGCCTAGGCGGTGAGACTTGTTCAATTTCAGCTCTCTCTGCACTCTCACCACTGCGGCAATAGCTTTCTCGCCGCGGCGATGGTTAAGTTGTCCTGAAATCTTATATTTTTCCATTGTTTCTTCGCCGTTTTCCCACCATTTTGCTCGTTTATAGCTCGTTAACATCCCTACACCTGAATTATATAAAAACTAACAAAAACACAATTAAATATAACTAATTCACTCGAAAACTACCAAATTCGGCTAAGAAGTAGATAGGTATTTTCTACCTATTAGAGAACATACAAAATATCAATTTAGGATCTTTAAACTTATCACTTCTTACCATGACGCATATATAATTAAATTATTTAAAGTTTCATGTGTGATCCTAATTCGGACTGCATTAAGAGTATATAAGTAAAGAGTTGTTTTCACCTATGTTTCTTCAAGATCTTCAAAACTCTTCACATATTTATTTTGTCCATTTTGCACCCTTTATGTTTTCTTCATAAGGCATTCTTCTTAATTGCATGCGTGGAACTTATAAATCTGAAACACTTCATAAAATTATTAGTTCCACCAAAAATATCAGTACTTAATTGTTAATCAAAACTTTGAATTTAACAATCTTCCTCTTACTGATGATGATAATTAATTTTGATATTTTCTTCAATAAAAAATGTACCCACGCTCTCCCTAAATCCGAGGACAGGTATTTCAACTCATTTAAGCATAAATATGAAAACATACGCAAACAATTAATGATATTCAATATAAGCTCAATTAATCATTAGTGATATTCAACATTAAGCCCCATAATAACATTTTCCTTTAATCAATGCAATACTTAAGCAAACAAATCCCTAAACATCAACTAACTCATTTAACATAAACTTTTTTCCCTTTGTCATCTCAAAATGTAGGGGCAGAGAACCAAAAAATATCACTTATATAAGACCCAAATTTTAGCATATACGTCATTTTAGTTGCATTTTAGAGCATTTATAAAAAAATACGGGGTGGAATGATGTCAATCAATATCCAAATTTAAAAGTTTATGGGTCAAATTGCAAATTTAGAAATATTTAATCCAAATGTTGGGATTCAAATTGTCATTCAAATTCTATATTTAATTTTTTTAGGGGTGAAAGTACAATTTAAGAAAATCTTAAATGTTGAATTTGGATTAAAAGGAGATTTAAAGAAAGTTAGAGGGATCATAGAGTAAATGGGATAAAAGATTGATATATATATATATATATATATATATATATATATATATATATATATATGGTGTATGTGCCGTAAGATCAACCGAAAACAGAGAGAGAGGGAGTGGTTGACGTCGCTTGAAGAGGGAGTAGATTGAATCCACTAGAATCAGGCATATATAAATGCTCATGTATACAATTCAGAGCCTCAGCGCCTAACAAGAAGAAGAAGAAAAATCTGGAAGCAGAGAGAGAATGAGAGAGAGAGGATCAGAGGTGTTGTCGTCGGTCGGCGGAGTGTGATCGTCAGCAAGGGATGTAAGTTTGTGTGTGTTTGTGTGTTCTGGGTGTGTATGTGTGTCCAATTGCTATGAATGTGTGTGTGTTGTTCCGGTCGTTGGTGAGTCGCCGGAGTGGGTACAGAGAGAGAGAAGTTCAGTCCAGCGATGTGGGCTGTCTATCGATAGGTGATCGTTGCTTGGTGGTTGGTCGGTTGTGTGGGTGGATGTTGTTGATCATTATGGTGTAAGTGTGTATTCTGATCAGTGACAGATGGAGTGGGGTTCGTTCAGCGTCGTCGTATTGTTTCGTCGTGTGTGTGTGTTGTCTGATTTTTCTGGCGGTATTTTGTTCACCATTGTGTATGTGGGTGTGCTCTATTCTATTGTGGAGTGTGTGTGTGTGTGTTCCTCCGTTGTTTAGTGTGTGTATGTGTGTGTGGTGAGTTCGGTTAGTGAGTTTCTTCAACGGAGGTGGCGGTGGTGTGTGTTTTGATTGTCGCCGTCGACGTCACTGGAGTTTGTGTGTGGGTTTGTCTGTTTAGTCTGGTAGCGGGTATGACGGTGTTCGTCGTCCGTCCATGTGTTTGGTGTAGGGGTGGCTGGCGATAAGTGAAAGTTAGGAGGGAGAGAGGTTCGGCCGGTGGGGTGGTTCGTCGTCGGAGGTGGCGGTGGTGTGAGTCGAGTGTGCCTATGGTGTGTGAGGTTCATGTGTGTGTGTTGATGTTCATCGATGGTAGTGTGTGTGTGTGTGTGTGTGTTGCCGTTCGACCGGCCGGCAAAGACGGTAAATGAGTGTAGCGTGATCAGAGCTCTTCGTCGGTGGCTGAAGCAGGACTGAACCAGACACAGAAACGAGAAAGAAGAAGAGAAAAGAAAGAAGAAAAAAAGAAAGAAAGAAAAAAAAATTAAATAAAATTCAAAAATCCAAAATCCAACCTTTCGGCGAGCAATTCGAAAACAGGTAAAACTTTAATCGGTTATCATTTTTCGTTAAATTAAATTATTAGTATTAAAATTGTTGCAACCGAAATAATCTTTATATAATCATAAATTTTAATTAGTTTTGGTATAGTAAAATATTAACGTAGTGAGATGGGCAAAAATAACAAATTTTGCATAATTAATTTGGGGAATGGGAAATATGGAATTTAGGGTCTGCATTGCACGCTAGATTATTTTAAAGTAAAATATTAATTTAGGCTTATCGTTGTTAGGTTCACAAGCGCCAGTGTCCCAGTAGGTTTCGGACAGTGACGTTTTACAGTGCGGAAATCAAGATGAGTGTACTATCTTCTACACAAATTACAAATTATATTTTCGTATATATTTATGGAAAATTGTGCTTATTTAAAAATGGACGGATTTGCAACTTATATGGATCAAGCGGTTTTGGGTGTTTGTGAAAAAATGTTTTGTAGATTACGTTGGTTTTAAAAGAGTGGAAAATGATTTGTTGAATCTAGTTGGTTTCTAAATGGGTGGAAAATGATTGTGGACCGAGTCATTTGTTTTTGAGGTGGAAATTGATGGTTGGTCCGACTATGCCATAGTATTTTTTTTCCCGAAAGGGATGTGGATTATCTGCTAGGCAAAATCGGACAGAGCGTTGATTTTCTGTTAGGCATAATCCTACAAAGCGTTGTTTATTTGTTAGGCATAGTCCTATAGAGTGTTGATTATCTGTTAGGCATAGTCCTGCAGAGCGTTTATTTATCTATTAGGCGTAGTCCTACAGAGCATTCATTATTTGCTAGGCATAGTCCTGCACAGCATTAATTATCTGCTAGGCATAGTCCTGTAGAGCGTTGATTATCTGCTAGGCAAAGTCCAGCAGAGCGTTGTTGTGACCCGTTAGGAAGGCAAATCCTACGGGTGGTACAATATCGTTGCAACTCCCGATCGTGAGGTTAAAACGATCCTATGGCTAGTTGGAGAGTGGTGTGGTGTTTTATCGTATACGATGAACTGTTGGATTGATTCGGTTAGGTATATATATATATGTATTACTTTTAAATGGTTGGCATATAGATATAATATTCTGGTTGATTTATGCTACTTGGACAAAGTGTTATACATATATGAGTTTATTTCTGTGGTGACAGGAAAGCTAAGTTTTCGTGTGATATGTGATTATATTATATTCGTATTGGGTGTTTTAAATACAGTATTTCTTTACAGTGGTAGCAGTTGAAAATTGGTTCCAACTATGTTATACGGTATTGTTGTTATATTGTTTCATTTTCATTGGTGGCAGCGGAACCGGGTATGTGATTGTATAAAATTATATTTTCGAAACGTAGTGTTTATTATTCATACTTGATTCATGAAATATTTTTATTATGAAGACAGTACACCGATAAAAAATTTGGTTTCAGGTACCGCGGCTAAGAGTTGGTCTACTACTGGAGCTAGGGAAAGTCCGGAGGTAGTGTCATGTTGGAGGTGAGTCGGTCGGACGTGAACCATGGAAGGTTCAGTTATTTTGGTGTTTTTGGTTGTGAATATTCTGAGAACAGGTATATATATTTTTGAGAAAAAAAAAAATTACAAGTCGATGAGTATGTATATAAATGTGTTAGTTCGGATACACAGTGGATGGGTCCGGTGACGTCAGGTCGACGTCATTCCCGACCTCGGGTAACGGGTGCCCGGGGTGGGGTGTGACAACTTAGGCAGACATTGTTATGCTTAGCCATACCTAAACCTCGAATAATTTTCATGAATTGATCTTCCGCTAGAGGTTTGGTAAAAATATTAGCAAACTGATCGGAGGTATCAATATATTCAATAGTTACATCTTTTTTTTGAATATGCTAACGAATAAAATGATGTCTAACTTCTATATGCTTAGTTCATGAGCGCTGTGTCATAATCTTACTTAAGCATATAACACTTTTATTATCACAATAATAGTGACTTCCTCCATACATATTCCAAAATCACATAATTGTTGCCTAATATATAGAATTTGAGCGCAACAATTACCAACTGCCATATATTCAGCTTCAGTAGTTGATATGGAAATTGAGTTATGTTTCTTGCTAAACCAAGAAACCAAAGCATGTCCTAAAAAGTGACATGACCTGCTTGCTTTTGCGATCAACTTTGAATCCAGCAAAATCAGCGTTGTAGAAACTAATTAACTTAAAGTCATTCCCCCTAGGATACAAATAATCGTAAGTCACCTATCTCTTTTAAATATCAAAAGATTCGCTTGACCGCAGTTACATGCGATTCTTTTAGAGAAGACTGAAATATAGCACACAAGCATATATTAAACATTATGTTAGGTCTATTAGCACTAAGATACAACAAGTTACCAATCATACTTCGATACATTTTCTCATTTATGTTTTTACCCGTATCGTCCTTGTCTATTTTTGTAGCTATTGCCATGGGAGTTTTGTACTCTTTAGCGTCATCCAAACCATACTTTTTCAGGAACTCTTTAGTGTACTTGGCTTGATTAAGGAAAATCCATTCTTTGGTTTGTTTGATTTACATCCCAAGAAAGAAGGTTAACTCTTCCATCATACTCATTTCAAACTCAACCTGCATAATCTTAGCAAACTCTTGAAGAAAATCCTTATTAGTAGAATCGAATATAATATCATCAACATATATTTGTACTAATATAATATCATAATCATTTTTCTTAATAAATAAAGTTATATCACTAAGATCCTATCAAAAACTATTTTCGATCAAATATCGGTTAAGTCTCTTATACCAAGCTCGCGAAGCTTGTTTAAGCCCATACAAAGCCTTTCGAAGTTTAAACACATGATTGGGAAGTTTATCACTCTCAAATCTTGATGTTGTTTGACATAAATTTCTTCTGATAGAAATCCATTCAAGAATTCACTTTTTACATTCATTTGATATAATTTAAAATTTCTTGAACATGCAAAGGCGAGTAACATTCTAATAGCTTCTAAGCTTACCATAGGAGAATACGTCTCATCATAATCAATTCCCTTTTTGATTATAACCATGTGCTACTAATCTTGCTTTATTTCTAATTACTATACTTGTTTTATCCTTTTTATTACGAAAAACTCATTTAGTACCAATTACAGGATGCAAGTCTGATAGAAATTGGAGACCACACCTTATTACGTTAAAATTGAACTAATTCTTCTTTCATCGCAGAGATCAAGAAAACAAAAATAGGCTTCCGTTGGCCTGCTCGTTGAAATCAAAGCCTTAGAATTGAAACAGGAATAAGTATTATGAGTTTTATCGGGACTATGACCACGTGAGGGATACTTCCAACTCAAGAAAAAATTAAGAGTTTAATTAAACGTAGTACCTCTGACATTATATCCGAATAGACGAACTTGAACCCGACACTCAAGTGGGTGCGTAGAGAACTCCCCATTCTAGATAGATACCATCTTGGGGCACATCAAGCATAGGACTCTATCGGAATATAAGGTGAAAGTATGGAAACTCTAGTATAAAGCCTCAAGATATTTCTTGCGTGACAAAATACTATATAAAAGATCATTCCATGGGCCTAACTCATGGTGTTTTTGTTCGAAAAAAGCTGAATATATCCTCAAGGAAATCCACGAGGATTTGTATGGAAATCATGCCAAATTGTACTTCTTGGCATTGAAAGCACTCTGAAATGGCTATTATTGGTCGTCCCTAGGAAACAACGCCCCAGTCCTCACCCAAACCTGCAATAAATTCCAAAGATTTGTCCTACATCCCCAGCTTCTCCTTCGGGGATGGTCCCCGTGAGAAGCCCTTGGCCCTTTGCTTAATGGACAATTAACATTGTTGGACCTCTTCCTATGGGGACAAATCAACGCAGGTTCATGCAGGTGGCAATTGACTATATCACCAATGTAGACACCATATTTTGTCCCGCCCAAGCGCAAAGCACGTTTAAGAATAAAAATGGATTTAAAGGAAAAAAATTAATAAGTAAAATTATATTTAATAAAAGTGTCCGGTTTAAAAGAAGGCCCAATTCAAATATTTCTAGAATTATGGCGAATTTGAGAACATTTAGGGGGGTAAATTGAAAAAAAATAGAAAAACTGAATTTAAATCTGAAAAGTTTAAAATTAAGGTTTCAAAGGTCCAATTAAGTCAAAGGTTTTTCAATTTAAGTTTTGGACTCACAATTGGCGCCATTGAAAAATTTCGAGACTAAATTGAAAATTTGAAAGATTAATATCAAGCCTCAAAGTTCAAAATTGACTACTTATTTTATTGGTATGCATATATAGATAATCCAAAATACACTTTATTTGAGTAGTTAATTTATATTTCAAAGTTAAAGATCTGATATATGTTAGGGGCATTTCCATATTTTTTATCGATTTTATTAGATTTTACGAAGGGAAAAAAATAAGTGTGATTTTTTTTTTCTTTTTCTTTCTCTATGCGATCGTCAGCACTAAATCTACACAAATTCATATAGATCCAGCATGATTTAGCCAGATTCGAAGAAGAAGAAGAAGTGGGAACAACAGAGCAAGGTGGAGGGAATGGCAAGGCATGGGGGTGGGGAACGGTGGAGCTGAGGTAGGGAAGAATGATAGGACAAGGATGGGAGACGGAGGAGGGGAGTTAGTGCATATTTATGAAAACAAATCTCATGCTAAAAAATAAAAGTGGAAGAATATTTAATTATTGCTCATCCCTTCAGTCTTAACACATCTATATCTCTCATTTTATTCAAATGGATAGTTAAGATTAGTTTTCACCATCATTAATATATTCTAATCCTCTTATTCAAATAAATGGTCAAACATACCAATAAAATAAGGAAAAAAAATACCTGGAAAAATAAAATTAAAAATAAAAATTATATAAACATTAATTTACTATTTTTTTAAAAACCCATAAACACAAAAATTAAGTTGTTAATACGTACCTCTTTAAAACTCAAATCATGTTCAATGAAAATTGTAGTATTAAATAAACTTCGATACCAAATCACTATTTAACACTACATCATATACAATATAAGTTTTTAATACTTTATGATAATATTAGTTAAAAAAAAAAAAAAATGACTGAAATAATTGCACATAATTTTACTAAAATGTGATATTTTTCTTACTATACTACAAATATAAAACAATACTCTTAATTCAACACCTAAAACTAAAATGTTAGAATTTTTTCCTTTATGTTCGACAAAAGTACTAATTGAAAACAAATATTACAAAATAGAAAATTAAAAAAAAAAAAAAAAAAATCTTGCAAACACTCCAGAATAATACATAGTTCACCCATAAAAATAAAAATAAAAATAATACAAACCCTATTAACTAATACAAAATATTTTCTTAAAAACAATAAATGTAAAATTATAGTTAAATAATCAAATAAAATACACACAAAAATATTTTGAAACTCAGGCCTTAGTGTGGGCTAAAACTAGTGGATAATAAAAATAAACCATAATTGATCAATAGTCTCAATTAGAGAATCTAATCCATAATTTATCTTACTTTAGCTTTAAGTTGAGTATAAATTCTTTAATTGTGTTTTGACTTGTGTTTTGCTCCCATGGTCAATACTCCCTTATATCTCCAATCAAATATGTAAGACCCAATTCTGCATATTTTTAGTTGCATTTCGTAACAGTTAGGAAAATTGGGTTTAGTGTGTTATTTTAAAATTTCACTTTTAAAATTTTTAGGGGTCATTATGATATTTTAAATTTTATATTTTAAGAAATTTGGGGTTAAAAGCTTAATTTAATTTCATTTGAAAAAAAATGAGGGGTCCATTGAAATTTTAAAATGTTAATCTTAACTTTTGGACTTTAATTGATATTTAAATATTCAAGAGGGAGGATATGTGTAAAATCTCTTTGATTAGTTGCCAAAATCTTGATAAGAAATTGACACATGGCAACGCTTGGCAAAAGAAGAAAAGAAATCTTCATGATCAAATGCAATGAACATTGAACCGTTTCTCTCTTTCTCTCTCTCTCTCTCTATGTATATTGATAGAAATTTGCTCATTTTCATTTTTCACTTTTCAAACTCTCTTTCTCTTCCCTTTCAGATATTGACCCACTTGGACTTGAGGCAACTTTTCCTTCTTTTTTTTTTTATTTGTTAGATTCTTTTTATTTGTTTGGTTCTCAAATAGCATACATGCATATATACATATATTTGGAAAAATATATTGGATTCAATTTTATATTTATAAATATATTTATTTGTGAAGAATGTAATTTAAAGTAAAATATTTTCAATTTGATTAGAATGATATTTTTAGTATTTTGACTAGTAGATTTTATTAATAGTTAGTTAATGTTTTTCTACAAACTACACTATTAATTGATAAATTTTATAATTGTAGTGAAGTGTTTTCATTTGTACAGTTAATATTAACTTATGAAACTGGACATTCAATAATTTTATATAGTTAGGAAAATTTGGGAAATGAGAAAATTTTATTTTAGTATCACGTATTTCACGCATTGCATATTAGATTTATTTAGTTAAATTCGTAGTTTAGGCCTTGTTGTTGTTAAGTTCATAGGCGAGACCGACCCCATCAAGGTTACGACAATAGTGTGAAAAACAACATAATTATCGAGGTGAGTATACCATCTTCTATGTAAATTACCAAATTATATTTTTGTATTAAATTATGAAAAAGAAAAGATTTGTTAAAATAGATGGTTTTCTAATGTCATGAGAATCAAGTAAATTTTTAAATGTGAAAAGTGATTTTTATTATTATCTAATTATGCCATAATGTGGACCCAACAGGAGGGCATGTCTTGCGGGATGTTGTTGGTCCTAATAGTAGGGTATGTCCTGTAGGACGTTTGTGTTGTAACCTAACAGGAGGCAAGTTTTGCAAGTGGTAGTTATTGTTGTTGACGATGGTGATTATCAATATGTTGTGTTAATTTTCACCACACTTTGTTGACTATTAATATGGTAAAGTTAAATAGGGTGTTGATTATCAATATAGTGGAGTTGAATATAGTATTGACAATATAATGTGGTAGAGTTGAATATCATCATGATATGGTAGTTTATACCACGTGTTAGCTCATACCATTTGAGATATTGAATGACCCTGACCTTGATGGCAATCTTAGATTGCATAGCTATATAGGTTACAATACCATTATACCTCTCGATCGTGAGGTGAAACGATCCTATAGTTAGTAGGAAAGTATATGTGTGGTATTTTATTATATGTCAAAGTAATTTGATTAGTTGATTTAAATGCATTTTTTTTTATTGTGATGATAGTTGTGGAATTTATTTCGGTAAAGTATGCAGTTATATTTATATTCTGTTTGAAAGTGGTGTTTGATAATTATGCTTGATCGATAAATTGTTTTTATATTACAAAGACAAAACACTAATAAAAATTCTATCTCAGGTACATCAGTTAGGGACGAGTTCATTACTGGCGCTAGGTAGAGTGAGAGGATATAGTGGGTTTTATTTTGGAAAATATCAAGATAGCTGTTGCGAGTGAGTGGGTGAAACTCTCTCTCTTTTTTTTTTTTTTTTGGTTATGAGATAGGTGCGACATGTGTTTCTCTGAATTTTGAGTTGACAAATATTTTGAAAAACTATATCAATTGATAGTAGTGTATATTTGTGGTTGGTTGAGTAACATCAAGTCGAGGTCACGCCTAATCTCGGGCATTGGGGCCTGAGGCGGGATATGATAAAATATTTTCAATTACGGTTTGCATCATTGTCCATTGGTGCTACTGTCTGCCGCCACCCACTAGTTCCCACCGTCAAACCTAAGGCCTTCGGCCACCAAAGTTCATCTACAGGCCACCGATTTTTTTCTTAGTTACATGTAACTATTTTTTTAATGTATTTTTTTTTTATATGTAACTATTTTTAATGAATTTTTTATTTATATTTTTAAGTGTGTTTTTAGTTATATTTTAGAATAGTTTTTAGTTATAATCATGTAATTTTCTAGTGGCTGGTAAGCGAAAAATTACTTGAATGTACCTAAAAATGTAACTAAAAAGTGTATTAAAAATATTACTAAAAATAAGTTGAATGTAACTAAAAACATTTCGATAACCAATGATCGGAGTTTTGAAAATTGGCGACCGATGGCTAGAATTCAGTAGGTGAAGTCCAGTGGCTGCCAGTGGTAGGGCAACGGTTGGCGACGAAACTCTAATTGTAACATTAGTTGTTTCCATGAATTCTAATACATGGGAGTAAAATTAAATTACTTAGCTCCCATTTGGTAACCACTCTCATCCTAAAAATTCTCATTTCATTCCCAGATTTTTATTGGGTATAGCGTTTGGTAACCACTCCCATTTTTTTTGTTTCCATTCCTATCCCATTCTTAAATGGGAATTGTGCCCATTTTTTCTATAGGAATGAAAGAACAAAAAAAACATTATGCTTGACTATTCCCATTCCATCCCTTTCTTAGAAATAAGACACGCTCGGTATTTTCAACATTTTTAATGAAATCCACACATCAAACCCTCTTGCCTGCAGTGATTTTTGTTTTTGCTTTTATTCTATTTCTTTGTGATCATTTTCTTCATCGTTTCTTCTTCATTTCACGATCGTCCTCCATATCCAGCCTTCATCGTCGTCGTCGTCCTCCTCCATCCTACTCTGAATCATCGTCCTTCATCGTCGTCCTCCTCCTCCGTCCTACTCTGAATTGTCGTCCTACTCTGAATCGCCGTCTGCTTAGGGTTTCAATTTCGAAATCAAAATCGAGTTTCCATTTCAAAATCGAAACTCGAAATCGATTTCGAAATAGGGTTTTGATTTTAAAATCGAAATCTAAATAGGATTTCGATCTCCTATAGAAGCTAATTACTGATTTCGATTTCAGATATTGGTGATTTCGATTAAACCCTAAATAGGATTTCGATTTCAGCGATTTGTGAGGAAGTTATTTTTTCATCTTGATCTTGATTTCGATTGGGGTTTAGGGTTTGATAACTTGATGATTTCTTGATTATGGTTTAGGATTTGATTGCGTGATGATTTTTTTTTATTGTGGTTTAGGGTTCGTTCTTGATTTTTTTGGATAAAATCGTTACCAAACGCGATTCTGTTCCCAGAACAAAAAAAAATTGCCGTTACCAAACGCGATTCTCTTCCCAAGAAAGAAACAAAATTTTTATCTTATCCCATCCCATTCTCATCCCACTGCATGGGATGGGAATGGAAATGGTTACCAAACGGGCCCTTATTTGGTGTGAGGAGTCTTATAATTGATATTAATACTTAAAAGCGGACGGAGAGAATGTTTTAATGGGGTTGAATAATAACTCTTTTAAGCATTTTGGTAAGTTCTTTTATATATTTTTAAAATTTTTGTTTTTTATATGTCAAATAATGAATGTCCTACTCATTTTTTTTTTCTTTTTTCTTGTTTTAGTAATGTTTAAATTTCTTCAATTAATACACAAGTATATGATTAATTTCTCTAGTACACATTTTAAATTACTTTAGAAAAATAACTAAGATTGAAAAACTATTTCCAAGCAAAAATAAATTAGATACGAATAAATTAATTAAATTAAAATTTATTAAACTTGCAAAAATTGATAAAATTAATACTAATTTATGGTTATTTCTTTGTTACTTTATAGTATATTAGTAAAAGTTAATTTGTAAAAATATTATTTCACTTTTATGACTATTTATGTAATTTTTAATAGTATATTTATTTTCGTTATTTATAAATTGTGAATGAATCAGAACAAAACATTTATCATATTCTCAATTCTATTCTTCCATTCAAATAAAAGGGCTACAATAAACTCCCACGATTTACCTCTTTATCTAACCTGCCAAAATCAATGGTCACTATTAATCTCTCCACTAATCCTATCCTATTCCTATATAAAGACTTAATAGTCAAACTATTAGTAATCTCTTCAATATTCTAATCTTAATCCATTAATATTACAATAATTATTTCCACTCCTAATATTCTAATCATATTAGGATAATGACTATTTCAAGCATTTTGGTGAGTCCTATATTTTTATTTTTATTTTTAATTTTCGTTTTTTTATATATCAAATAATGAGTGTCCTACTCAATTTTTTTAGTTATATTTAATTTTTTTTTTCTAATTAGTGCATTTGAATAATTTCTATAGTGCACATTTTAAATTACTTGAAAAAATAATTGTGATTAAAAAAATATTTTCAACCAAAAATAAATTAAATAATGTATAAATTAATCACTTTGGAGAATGTTTCTTCCAAGCATTTTGGTGAACTCTTATATTTTATTTTATTTTCTTATATATCAAATAATGAGTGTGCTACTCAATTTCTTCCTTTTTTTGGGTAATTTCATTGATATATAATTTTTTTAATCAATGCAAAAATATTTGATTAATTTCTTTGATGCACATTTTAAATTAATTAAGAAAATATTTACGATTGAAAAAATATTTTCAACTAAAAAGAAATTAGATATGATATAAATTAATTAAATTAGAATTTATTAGACCTACAAAAATTTGATAAAATTAATTCTATTAATTTATGGTTATTTATTTTTTATATTATAGTATGTCTATAAAAGTTAATTTGTAAAAATATCATTTCACTTTTATGATTATTTATGTAATTTTTAATTATCTATTTATTTTCGATATTTATAAAATGTCATTACTTGATAATGGATAATTTTGATGGGTAATTTTCCTAACCATTTATCATCAAAATTGCTATTATGACCGAATATGCCTACTAAAACCTACCACTACCCTAAATGGCTTAATCACTAATTAGTGGTAGCCTAATTTCACCACCAAAGAAGTATTTAACTCCAAAATTAGTCCAAGAAACCACTATAAATAGGAATCTCATTCTTCACCAAAAGACACATTAAGACTTGCCTACAAAACACAAGTCTTCTATTTTTCTCTCTTCTTAAAGACAAGTCCTGGCTTAAGAGTGAAACAAGCAAGCCGAATTCTTGAGCTTACACTTCTTACTAGAGGGAAGTAAACTCTACGTCAGTATAAATTCTACTTTAAATTCTCTAAAGCATATTTTTCTTCATAACAACGGTGACTTATTCTCATACCGGAGAGGCTTCATCGTGAACCCAACCCTCAGTGTCTAACCCTTGTTTTGCAGGGACAAGTCAACGAAGTCAATCCAGCGGAGTTCAACCATATTAATTGTGACCCACCGAACCAGATTTTGGCATCGTCAATTTGGCGCCTTCTATGGGAACGACTAATAGTGGATCTTACAAATCTCATCAACTACGTTAATGGTTACTTCGAGATTCGGAATTATGACAAATAATTAAGAAGGCGAAAAATATCTTATCCACACGGCTAATTATGAAACTGATCCTTTAGATGAATCACTCACACTCCTAATGGAATTAAGAAATGAGATTTGTAATCTCTCTCAAACTATCCGATACCTAACGGGACAGATTAGTCAAGGTCAACTACATCCACCATTGTCAGTTCCCCAAGGATACATGCCATTTGTCAGTGAGGCACAACTTATTGCCGACGAAGGATAGAGAGTTCGTGGTAAACAATGCCAGGAGGAGGAGCGTTGCCATGGCCAGTGTGATCTCCGTCCAGAACTAGAAATGATTCGAAATGAGAGATCGATAAAGAGACTAGGATTGACAAATAGACAAAGACCTGCGGGAACAGGTTAAGGCCATCAATGAAAAACTCGGACAGATTGGAAAAAAGAAGCTCAATGTTTACGAGATCGTGAAAATGAATGCTTCTTCCTTTACTACTTGGTACTACGAAAAAAAGTTGTGACAAACTTCAACATGCTGTCTCAAATCGGGACGTACCAAGGAGACTCTGATCCGGCAAAGCACCTCGATACATACCATGCTCACATGGAGTTGCGCGGGGCAACGTATTCAACGAAGTGCTAAGCCTTCCAGGTGACTCTGGCTGGAGTAGCCCAAAAGTGGTACAAGGTGTTAAAACCAGATAGTTTCAATTCTTTTGAATCTTTTAGCCTTACCTTTGCATACAGGTTTGTAAGCAGCAAGAGGCGGGCTAAAAACCTATTGCACGTTATGTCGATAAGTTAGATGAAGGATGAGACACAAGAAGCCTACATTGAGAGGTTTCGCTACGAATCTGATCAAGTGGAAGAACTGAATAATAGGATGGCAGTGGTCGTCTTGATGGCGGGGGTACAGACAGGTCCATTCTTGCACGACATAGCCCGCGCACCGCCAAAACTTTAGTTGTGACCTTTGCCATTTCCATCAGATTCATCGCTGCGGAACATGTATATTAGGACCGGGTTAAAAAAGAAGTAGACGTCAAAAGAAAAATGAAAGATGAAGAGCCAAACTACAACAAACACAGTCGAGACGACTTCTGGTCAGAGAAAAGAAGAAACGAGACAAAAATGGACTAATTCGACAAGAAACTAGGGAGGAATAGGTCTTCTCTATAATTCACTAATTTCACGTCCCTCAATGCTCTATTAGGGACAATACTAATGTAGATCAGGGATAATAAATTGATCAAGTAGCCTCAGACAATAAAGACTAGAGTAAAACTAATCAACTCAGATAAGTGGTGTGACTTCCACTGGACCACGGTTACACCACTGATAGCTGCTACGACTTGAAGAACAAGATCGAGCAATTGATTCGAAGAGGTAACCTCTAGAGGTTCATGACTGAAGGAGATCATGACGAATGATGCTCGGGCGAGGATAGAGAAAGACCTGAAGTCCAAAGGAACATCTGCATGATCCATGGTCGATTCACCTCGGGAGGGCTAACCAAATCTGAGCATAAGACAAATGCTCGATGGGGGCAAACGTCTGGCCGAGGACTATGTGTTCCAAATATCTAAAAAATCCCTCAAAGAGAGAGAGGTCATCACCTTTACTAAGGAATATCTACGCGGAGTTCACACACCCCACGACGATACTCTGGTGGTTACCCTATAGATTGCCAACTACAATGTGGGGCGAGTGTTGGTCGGCAGGGGCAGCTTAGTGGAGATAATCTACTTGACCGTATTTAACAAGATAAGAATCAACCACGACCAATTGAAGTTGATGATAACCCTTCTAGTCGACTTTGGAGGGGAAACAGTGAAGCCACTCGGTTAGATCGCACTTTCAATTACAGCGGGCACGGAGCCATAACACTCGACAGCTGACGCACAGTTCATGGTAGTAGACTATCCGTCTACGTACAACGTTATTATCGGAAGGTCGTGTCTAAATGATTTAAAGGCCATCACTTCAACATACCACCTAATGCTAAAGTTCTCGACCAAGAATGAAATTGGCGAGGTACGAGGAAGCCAAAAGGTAGCTCGAGAGTGCTTCGTGACTGAAATAGAAATCTCCAAATAGCAATCAAAGAACGAGGAAGTTGACGAGGACTTTCTGCCAAAAGATATAGTCGAGTGTCCCGGGAAAGAAAACATCATGGACCCACGGGTCGAACAACTACGGTAACCTCGGTCTTAACCCAATGAAGAATTAGAGAATGTCCAAGTACACCCGACCGATCCAAAGCGAACTATCCAGATCACGATAGCCCTCTCAGGAGACGAAAAAGAGCAACTAATCGAGCTTTTCAAAGCCAACCATGATGTGTTTGGTTGGTTGCATGCGGATCTACCCAAGATAGACTCGAGTATCTCCATGCACCAGCTATACACTAGCTCAGCATAGCCACCAGGTTGACAGAAGTGTAAAAAGTTTGAGCCGGAGGGACAGGCCAATCAAGAAGTAAACCAAGAAGTCCTCGAAAGGACTCAAGACTTAGGAAAGAGACCAATGATCACACTGTCCTGTAGCGCCTATCGGTTATATTGGCTGATCCACCAAAAAAATAATTGGACCAACCGAAGTAGGCATGCATGGTTGGCCAGTCTTGGGACTCCAAAAATCAACGATAGTCTGGTTTAGTCACCCTTGTCAAATCCGAACAACCATTTAAAATCAACTCGGTGCTTACAAAAGACCATCCTTCAGTTCCAACTCCGCTAAAACTACTACTTCAAGAAGATCCAAGTGGACGCGGCTTGAGAGATCTCCGACACAGGATGGATGCCATCCATGATCATCTGGAAAAATTTAACCAAAACAGACACAAGGT
The DNA here is from genome assembly GCA_016647705.1 of Eucommia ulmoides. NCBI lineage: Eukaryota > Viridiplantae > Streptophyta > Magnoliopsida > Garryales > Eucommiaceae > Eucommia > Eucommia ulmoides. The sequence goes on along the minus strand of CM028330.1, from coordinate 16,690,865 downwards.
ACACGACTTGATAACAAACGGAGAACCTCTTTCTCTGCCAAGATCATGAGAATACCTATTCGCGAGGGCTTCTAGTTTCCTTCTCGGGTAAAACCCTACAATGGAACCATAAATACCATTGAACACTTGGGCACATACAAAGCCCACCTGGGGGTGTAGAAGAACGCACGCACCATACATAGAGGTTTTGCTTCTGGTGGTGAATCAACTTTTGATTATAAAAGTCACGCCCATGCTGCCAAACGAAAGACCGAGGAGTCAAGCAACAATAGACCTGGTTAGGAAAATACCAAGTTAAAGAACAAGAGAAATGATAAAGAGCGTGGAGGGTTCGATTAAAAATACCTCAGAGGCCAAGATCCCCTCTCTACTACCTTTTTGTCAAAAGTGCTACAAGTAATACAATGCGGGATAACGACATCTATATCGACTACCTTGCTTAATGGGACATGCAGGAAAGAGATCGTAACCAACTCATTGGGACCACTCATCCGACCAGATGATTTTGGCCACTCGACGTGTCTGGCTCAAGGACGACTTGAAAAATCCTCCTTGTACTCGGGCATACCCCATACCCTGAGCCTACCTCAGTAGAGGGTCGACGAGGAAAGAAGGTCATCGGATTATGAACTTTGGTTATGAACCCTCTTTACTTGGTTCAATCTTCTACAATGGATTTCTACAATCTACAAATCGAGTAATCCGACTTACGTTACGAATTTCTCGAGTTAGAGGATGTCTCCCTAGTGGAAACGACGGGTCTGAGGATGCCTCACTGACTACGAATTCTCTGGGTCAGAGGATGCTTTCCCGATGGCAAAATACGATCTAACGATGCCTCTCCGACTACAAATTCCCGGGGTCAGATGATACCTCCCCAGCGGCAAAAGAAGAGTCTGAGGATGCCTACCCAACTACGATTTCCCCAAGTCAGATGATGCCTCTCCGGTGGCAAAAGAAGCGTCTAAGGATGCCTTCCCAACTATGAATTCCCCAAGTCAAAAGATGCCTCCCTGGAGAAAAGAAGGCTCAAATTTGGTGGATGTTCGCACCGATTTGTGTTTTTTTTTATCTTAGAGTTTTTTTTGTTTTTTTTTTTTTAAATGTTTTTGTTTTGTTGTTGTTGGTTTGGGCCTAAGAAATTTTTCAGATCTGGAAAATTTCAGATCGGGAACACATTTCACCAATTCAGATTTGTTTTGATTTGTTGGTCTGTTGATTTAGGTGGAATGTTTGTTTATTCATTGTAAATGTTCTTTTGTTTATTTAGTTTGTTCTTTATGAATGTTTATCGGTGTGTTTGGGTAAAATTACATATCAGTGTGTTTTGGTAAAAATTGTGAATATTCATAGTAGCACGTATTGGTGTGTTTTAGTGAAAATATACATCGGTATGTTTTATGAATATTCACATCGGTGTATTTGGTAAATGTTGATATCCATGTGTTTTGGTGTTTTGGTGAAAATACATATCAATGTATTTTAATAAAAAATTATCAACATTCATAACACAATCATCTCATAAATATGTATTAAATATTTAAAAATAATAAAATAAAAATGTAAATGATCACATGTTGCTATATTTACTAAAGTGATATTTTATGTAAATGATTAAAAAAAAAATGATGGTTATTTTCTAAAAAATTTGCGGACTAAAAATTTATTAGACCAGTAAGGAGTTAATTTTTTTTATTTCTATATTTTTAGAGACCAAATAATAAATTTCCCAAATTTTTTTGCATCTCACTCAAAAAGTTGGAAGGAAATAGAATCGTCTATTCTCAAAATATAACATAAATATAAATAAAAAATAAATTGGGAAAAAAAGAGAGTCTCTAAATGAGAGAATAATGGAAGTGGAAGATACTCGAGCCGGCCAATGAGTTGTATTTTGTCGTCTTTATTTCTCTCTCCGGAGTCCTCTAATAAATGTTCCTCACCGCCAAAATCACGATCGAATTTGAATTTTGCCATGATCCTAATTTCAGATTTCATCCAAAAATTAACCCCCATTTTGGTCGATTCTTGGCCATGGGTGAAGAAAATTAACGATTTCGATGAGCAATTTCCCGTCATACTCTTCTCCGTCGCCGTCATTTTCTTCACAGTCTCATGCTTTGGATGCAGTTTCATTCGATTCTCAAAATTGGGTCGACGCCCTCCGCTTCCGCCGGGGCCGAGAGGACTACCGGTGGTCGGAAACCTCTTCTCTCTCGACCCCGAACTCCATGTCTACTTTGCCAGTCTTGCCCGGCGCTACGGTCCAGTCCTGATGATCCGTCTAGGCCGGAAAATCGGAATCGTGGTCACCTCGACGTCAGCGGCACGGGAGGTGCTCAAGGACCACGACATCGTCTTCGCTAATCGGGACGTGCCATTGGTCGTCACGGCGATGGAGTACGGCGGCCGGGACATAGTGTTCACTCCCTACGGACCCGAGTGGCGGATGCTGCGGAAGGTCTGCGTCCGTGACATGCTGTCCGGCGCAACCCTCGACGCCGTCTACGACCTCCGGCGACGAGAGATCCGGAGAACGGTTTCTTACTTCCACGAACGCGCAGGCACGGCGGTCAATCTGGGCGAGCGGATGTTCTTGACTGTGCTAAACATTATCACAAACATGTTGTGGGGAGGTACGATTCACGGAGGAGAAAAGGACGCCATCGGAGTCGAGTTCCGGCAGGTGGTGGCGGAGGTGACGGAGCTTCTTGGGAAGCCAAACATATCGGATTTTTTCTCCGGTTTGGCCTGGTTGGATTTGCAGGGAATCAAGAAACAGATGAAGGGTTTGGCCAAGAGATTTGATCGGATATTCGACGCTGTAATTGATCAGAGATTGAAAATGGACGGCGTAAATAAAATGAAAAATGGCGATTCCGGCATTGATAACAAAGATTTCTTGCAGGTTCTGTTAAAGCTAAAGAATGAAGGAGATTCCAAAACTCCTCTCACCATGTTTCATGTCAGAGCCTTGCTCATGGTAATGCTTTATCCTAAATCTAAATTTATTTGGTTGCGCAAAAAATTGCTCTTAACCCTACCAAGGGTTGTGCTATCCTTTGCATCTTATTTTTTGGCACTTTTGAAATCAAAATACACTCCAATAGATATGTTATCATGTGTGCCAATTTACCACATATATAATGCATGTGCTAAATATGACACATGGAGAAAGAACTAAAATATTGGGTTAGTAAGTGTATAGGTTAATTAGTGTTAATTAGCTGATTTGGATTTAAATATGGTTGTGTTAATGTTAGATTTGTTGGATTAAAGTTAGGTAGGATTTGTTTAGTTAAATTTATATTAATTTTGATTTAATTAAATTTAATTAAGTTTAAATAAATTTTATTTATTTAGATTTAATTAAGTTTAGTGGAATTTAATTTATTAATCTTTTTTTATTTAGTTTGAGTTAGATTAGGTGATTACTTTTATTTTATTTGGATTGAATTCGATTAGATTAGTTTTATTTTTATTTGATTTGAATTATATTAATTTTATTTAATTAATTTTAATTTTAATATAAAAATAAAACATATTACACTAATTTGTCAGAATTGTTGGAATATAAAATCGATGTAGACACCAAATCAGTCGATAATTTTAAGGTTCAATCGTTGCTTGTCCATTCCAAAGTAAAAAGTTTGCCTTCAAACTTTTCTCTCCATTCAGGACATGGTAGTGGGCGGCACGGACACAACCTCCAACACAGTGGAGTTCGCCATGGCCGAAATCATCAACAACCCACGTGTCATGAACAAAACCCAGAAAGAACTAGACACAGTCATCGGAAAAAACACCACTGTCGAAGAAATCCACATAAATAAACTCCCCTATTTACACGCTGTCATCAAAGAGGTCCTCCGGCTACATCCGGCGCTGCCCCTCATGGTGCCCCACTGCCCTAGCGAGTCACGGGTAGTCGCCGGCTTCACGATCCCCAAAAAATCGCGGGTCTTTGTCAATGTCTGGGCAATTCATCGGGACCCGTCAATCTGGGAAAACCCGTCGGTGTTTGCGCCGGAGAGGTTTTTGAACGGAAAAGGGGATTACAGCGGGAGTGATTTCGAATATATTCCGTTTGGGTCAGGCCGGAGAATTTGTGCCGGTGTTGCGATGGCGGAGAGGGGGGTTATGTTCTCGGTGGCTTCACTTCTGCATTCTTTTGACTGGAAGTTGCCGGAGGGAGAGACGTTGGACTTGTCGGAGAAATTTGGGATTGTTTTGAAGAAGAAGTCGCCGCTGGTTGTGGTTCCGGTGCCGCGGTTACCGGATTCGGCGTTATACGAGTAGGCTTGGAACTGAAAGGTTCCTCTGATGTCTGTAGAGCATAATTTAACAATTTGGTTAACAAACAATATCCTCTGTATCTTCTATTTATATATATAAAAAAAAAAAAAAAAAAAAAAAAAAAAAAAAACACAACGAACAACAACGAATTTAAAGTTGGTCATAAATGAGGTTTTTGTTTTTTATTAGACAAATAGAGCAAAAAACAAATAGAACAACTAATCGCTTTATGCACATGTCGAAGACCCTCTTGTCTATCTTAAATAGGATGTCCTTCAAGTTAATAGTTGGATTTTCAAAAAAAAAATTAGGAAACAATCTCTCTCTCCACACCTTTCTTAGCCAGAATATCCGCACATCGATTTGTTTCACTCAGCGCAAACTAAAGTGTATGGTTGTTCAACACGAAGAGCCTCTTGCATTCTTCAATTAAGTCCTTATATATCTGCTCTTTCAGACAAGTGTTTTGTTTTGGATGAGCGTAACAAAATTAGTGGAATCCGTTTCCATCATCACTCTTGGATAATCTCTTTCGGCAACAATCTTGATTCCAGTAGACAAGCTTTTGAATTCTGCTTCAAGAGTCGTGTAGTTTTCCAGACACCCATAATATCCCATTCTCAATACTCTTAGGTTATCCTTAGGCAAGTGACCAAATCCACCTTTACCAGGGTTACCTTCAACACTCCCATCCATATTTAGCTTTAGGAATCGTGCCAAAGGAGAAGACCGAATTTTGGGCAAGTCAAACCATTTAGGAAATTTGGTTTCAAGAAAGATTTACAGAGGTCACGATTGTAATTTGTTATCCTAAACATGGAAGGTGGATTATAAATATTTTCGATGATCTTTTTATTTCTATCTTTCCAAACTTTCAAAATAGTAGTTATAAACAGATAAAATTTATGATTTGAAAAGCTCCCTTTCAAGTTTAAGGTTTTTTGTTTTTTTTTTTTTTTTTTTTTTTTTTTTTTTTTTTCCATATATCTTGGTACGAGACAGGAACCTGAAACTTGAGCAACCAATTTGATCCCAAACAACTATAGCTTTAGGACAAGTTCTAATGGCATGTTCTATATTTTCAATAGCTCTAAGGCATCTTTAACAAATACTAGAAACACCATTACATCTAATAGCTCTGAAAGAGTTAGTGACCAACCTTTTTTGAAATATAGTGGAGATGAAGAATTTAACATTTCGGGGAATTTTTAGTCTCCAAATCCAACTCCATTTGCTTAAAGCACAATTTGTAAGAATAAAATATGATCCCAAATAAGGAATTGTTAAACTACGGATCAAAGGAACTAAAAAATCCCAAGAATTTTTACCTTCGGCCATTGATGCTCTCAATCACCATTTCACTATTTTATTTTGCTTTTAGCTCTTGTAAGCTCTCAAAACACTCACAATAGATTGTGTATTTTGTTGGAATGGAGTACTTGAGTTTAGGGACCAAAACCTCTATTTATAGCCAAACTTCCATCAAGCTTCAATGATCATTCTTAATGTTGCCATAAAAATTATTACAAAAATTTAAGAAAAAATTTGAAGCTTGAATTTAATATAAAAACTTAAGAAAACATTTGTAACTTAGGTTTAAATGTAAAAACTTAAGAAAACATTTGTAACTTAAGCTTAAATGTGGACCACCAATACCAAAAACTAATTTCAAAATTAGTTTTTTTTTTTTTTTTACATTCTCCCACTTGGTCCACATGATTAAACCATTATTTTGTTAAGAAACAAATACATCTTCATGGCGACAAGTCCACTAATAATGAATAATATATTCCATGTATTATAATGCATTTAATTTCTTAAGTTCACTATATATATGAAAACTTTACTTAATGAATAAACCCAATGTTTATTCTTGGTCCTACAGATGAATTTTTTCAAATAAAATTAAGGTACACATGAATATAAGAAAACATCATAATAAATAAGAGTTTCATTTGAACATTGCATATACAAATACATATTGGAACCAAGACCCATTTTCTCCACATGATCCTTGAATTTTAATGGTGGCATGGCCTTAGTCAAAGGATTAGCAATCATCAATTCAGAACTGACGTGCTCAATAACCACTTTCTTTTCCTTAACACGTTCTCTTATGGTTAACTACTTAATGTCGATGTGTCTACTTCGACTTCCATTTTTGTTGTTCTTAGTCATAAAGACAGCAGCTAAATTATCACAGTATATTCTCAATGGCCTAGAAATGGAATCCATAATTTTAAGGCCGGATATGAAACTCTTTAACCATACACCATGTGAAGTAGTCTCAAAACAGGAAACGAACTCAACTTCTATAGTAGAAGTAGCGGTCAAGGACTACTTGTCACTTCTCCAAGATACAACTCCACTAGCTATTATAAAAACATATTCTGATGTTGATTTACGTGAATTAACATAGCCAACAATGTCTGAATTCGAATACCCGATTACTTCCAGATTGTCCATCTCTCTATACTTAAGCATATAGTTTTTGGTTCCTTGAAAGTACCTCATCACTTTCTTTGCCGCTCTCTAATGATCTATACTTGAGTTACTCTGATATCGTTCTAACATTCCTACAACAAATGTAATGTTAGGCCTTGTACAGAGCATACATTAGGCTTTCGAAAACAGAAGCATATGCAATGTTTTTCATTTGTTCCCTTTCAAAATTGTTCCTCAGGCATTGGTTCAAATTGAACTTATCACCGTTCACAATGAGAGCTACACTTGATGAACAATCCTCATCCAAAATCTCTCTAAAACTTTATTCATTAGGTTTCTTGAGACAGACCCAAGATGCCTCATAATTTGTCCCTATGAATCTTAATGCCAATGACATAAGATGTCATATCGAAGTTTTTAGAGAGGAATTGTTTTACCTTATGTAGCAAATCCTTATTATTGCTTGCAAGAAAAATGACATCCACGTATAAAACAAAAAAAAAAAAAAAAAAAAATCTTACTCCCATTAACTTTCTGGTATATACATTGATCTATGGGGTTTTCAACAAATCTGAATGAAGAAATTACTCCATGAAGTTTAAAATACCATTGACGAGATGCCTGTTTTAGACCATACATGGTTTTCTTAAGCTTACAGACTAAGTGCTGATCGTTCTCAATTTTATACTACCTTTAAATTATAAATTTGTTAGTCTTTTTAGTATTTTTTTTATTAGTAATAATATAATTTATTATTTTTACAGGATTAAAGTTGGAAATAAAGAAATACAAGAAAATAACGAAAATAGAGCAAAATTGCAATCCGACCCAAGGAGTCGCGCCCGTGACCCGAACCTTTACAAATAAAATAAAATGAGGATTTAAAGTGCATTTTATGGAAAGCAACAAAGCCAATTCTATTGCAGTAACAGTTACAAAAAGGGCATGAAATATTAAAGGCTCTTGAAAGGGATTGATGGGAATTAAAAGGGAATGAAGAAAATTAAATGGGATATTTTTGGAAAAGGAAGAAAGTATTCGGCAGTGGCCACTGGGCAATTACCATTTGAGCATTCTTTTTAATAATTAATTTCCCAGTGGCCACAGGATGTTTTTGGAAGATGGTTTTTCCCGTAGCAATTTTCGTGCACCTTGGTACTTCATTTATATAGATTTCTTTCTTCTCATTTCTGCGAGAGTGGCTGCTGAAACTGTTTGGGACTTCTTCATAGGCGATATTGAATATTTATGTGGAAGGACAACTACCATGAATGGCTAAGGCATAAATCGGATTAGGGCTGTATTTCTTATATTAGTTAATGTAGGAATTGAATCGTGAAAATAGTTTATCCCAATTGAGTGATCGATTTATTTTTCGCGGTAATACCATCTTGTAGTTAATATTACCTAATTATACACCGGATGAAAGAAATAGAAATAAAATTTACAAGATAAATTGATGAATTTATGCATATCCATAACTGGAGCTTTATATATATTTTTATCTCAATTGATGAATTTTCTGTTATTTCATTATTAAAATTCGAAATCAAACCAAAATCCTTTATTTCACTCAAGAAAAATAAAATACAAAATTAATAGTTACAATTCAATCTCTGTGATTCGACACCCATACTTAAGCATTATACTACGAAATATTTTACGTTTAAATTGGGAATTAAATTTGAGCGATCAAATTTTGGCGCCGTTGCCGGGGAATTGACAACGTTAATTGTTAATTTTTGCTTATTTTTTATCCATTTGTGAATATCCATATTTTATATATTTATTTATTTATTATTATTGTTATTGTTTTTTTTAAAACTATTACTGTTTTTTTTTTTTTTAATTTTTTTTTTTTTTTATTTTTACTGTTTTGTTATTATTTTTTTTAAACTGTTACTATTTTAAAACTATTTTTTTTTTCCCAAAAATCAGTGAAAAACAAAAATTAGTGAACATCAAAGAAAACAACAAGTCATATTTATTACATTTCATTTTATTTGTCATTATTACCGTGCGAACACTCTATTGTTACAAATTGGAATTTGGTAACCGAGTTGAATTCAATTGTCATTACTACCTACGGACATCAGGTTCCATGTTCTAATTTACAAGTCTTGTTCTTTATTTTATTTTATTCTTTTTATTTATTTATTTATTTTAATTTTTTTTTAGCTTATTGGATATTATCTCTTGAAAATTAAAAATTAAAAAAAAATAATAATTAATTGGTTTAGTGACATTGAGGAAACCTATGCATGAACAGTAGACGATCACATAATTATAGGGATACACTCTTAGACTCTAATTTAGACAACGTTCCTAGAAAAGCGAGATCTAAATTTAATAATCCTATACTAGAACCAATTACCAGAGAAATTAATATGGGAGATATACCGAAATCCCTGAAGGAGTACTACACTCTTTCTACGTACGTATCCCCGTCATGTATCCGCTTACCAACTGTAGCGGGTGAGAATAACTTTGAAATGAAATCGTCAATAATTTAAATGTTACCTAATTATTATAGAATGAGTACAGAAAACCCATATCAACATTTGGATGAATTTTTGGAACTTTGCACAATGTTTAGAATATCCAATTTATCTGACAATGCAGTTAGGTTATGATTATTATCGTTTTCCTTAAAAGATAAAGCTAAGTATTGGATGCAATCTTTAGCCCCAGATTTCATTGGAACTTGGGCTGACATGCAGAAAGAATTCCTAAGGAAATATTATCCGATAGGAAAAACAAATCAAGTGAGAAGAGCCCTTACTGCGTTCTCCCAATCTCCGAGTGAACAATTCTATGAAAGTTGGGAACGATTAAAAGAATTATTGGGCCAATGTCCACATCATCAAGTCCCAAGATGGAAATTAGTTCAAAGCTTTTATGAATGATTAGATGGGAGTAACTGCTAAATGGTGGATGTTTCATGTAGAGACACATTTCTAATGAAATCTGAAGATGAGACATGGGAATTATTTGAAAACCTAAGTGAAAATTCACTATAACATGATGCGTTAGGGAGAAGAGATAGAGGAAACTTAACCTCACCAATAACCAATCAAAGAGCTGGGGTTAACGAAATAAATCAAAATGAGTTGGTAACAAATTTCTCAAAAGCCCTAGGACAATTTATGAGTAATAATCAATCCACATTTCCTCAATCTCAAACCTTTGAACCCTATGCGTTGTGTCAAAGTGTATCTCACCCGATAACGAATTGTCATCTCATTTCTCAATACCTTGAACATGTGCAAGAGCAAGTTAATACTGCTCAATCAATGACGAGATATAAGAACAATCCGTATTCTAACACCTACAACCCTAGGTGGCGGAATCATCCTAATTTTTCGTGGCGACAATCAAATCAAGGCCCACCAATGAATCAACACCCAAGACAAAATTTTCAAAAGCAATCTTAGCAATACTCACAATATCACCCATCTAATCAATATTCTCAATTTGCTAGGGACCCGCAAATAGACGAGTTAATATCTATAATAAAAAATCAATCTCAAGATATAGCAACCCAAAAGAATCAAATGGGTCAACTAGCTAACCAATCCCAAACCATATCAAACTTAGAGACACAAATGAGTCAACTAGCCAATACTATGCATCGTAGGGATCAGGGAAAACTTCCTAGTCAACCTGTGAGTAATCCTAAGGGACATTACATGGCTGAGACTAGTGGTGCCAATGAACACGTTCAGGCCATAACTACTCTTAGGAGTGGGTGGGTGATAGATAATAAGGTGGGAAGTCATTCGAATGAAGAATTAAAGGAAGATAATAATGGGGGTGAAGAGAGAGAAAAGCAAGAGAAAAAGAGTGAAAAACTAAACTCACCGAGTGAGTCGGTGAGAGAAACTATTGAGGAGGACCCCATTTCCAGCCCAGTACCTATCCCAAGTGGTAAGGAACAATCTAGGTCTTAGCCAGAGGCATCTTATATACCTTCTATCCCATTCCCGCAATGCTTAGACAAACCCTTACCAACAGACAAGAAATTCAAGAACATGGAAGAAATTCTTGAAACATTCACGCAAGTAAAAATAAATCTTCCACTACTAGAGGAGATTAAGTAAGTACCAACATATGCTAAGTTTCTAAAATATTTATGCACATAGAAAAGAAAAGTAAAAAATCACGTGCTTAAAAAATCTTTCTTACCGAACATGTGAGCTCTATTTTGAAATATGACACCCCCACCTAAATTTAAGGATCCAGGCACACCTACCATTTCATGCGTGATTGGTGATTATACAATTCATCGTGCTCTCTTGGATTTAGGTGCTAGTGTCAATCTGTTGCTATTTGCGGTATATTAGAAACTTGGGCTAGGAACTTTGCAACCGACATCAGTCACTCTTCAATTAGCTGATAGATAGTAAAGAAACCTTGAGGGGTGATAGAATATTTCCTAGTTGGGGTAGACAATTTTTTCTTCCCTGTTGATTTTATTGTGCTAAATATGAAGCCTGTAGCGCACATGTCTTGACAAATCCCTGTTATTCTTGGGAGACCCTTTTTTGCCACGGCCAATGCATGCATTAATTGTAGAACTGGGGTCATGGATGTATTATTCAGGAATATAAAAGTGCGACTAAATGTGTTTAATGCTTCACAAGCACCCTCAGGGGAGGCTGACTCAGAATGCTTTGCGCTTGACATTATTGATGAGTTAGTTGAAGTAGCAGCACCATTTGTCACATCCTTAGATCTTGTTGAGACAACTCTTTTCCACTATGGATAAGAATATGAAGGAAGTTAATAGTGCGTTAGCATATGTCTCGCAATCGGAGTCGCCTAAATGGGCACCTCGATTTGAGACATTGTCAATGTCACAAGGTCTACTTCGTAAACCATCAATTGAGTCACCACCACAACTTGAGTTCAAACAATTACCTCATTCTCTCAAGTATGTCTTCTTAGGTCAGGATAACACTTTACCAGTAATTATTTCGTCTACCTTGACGAAGGAAAAAGAAAGTAAATTGGTTGAAGTGTTAACTCATTATAAGAAGGCGATTGGTTGGTCAGTTGCCGACCTCAAGAGTATTGATCATTCTATTTGTATGCATAGGATACACTTAGAAGAGAACGTTAAACCGTCAAGAGAAGCACAAAGATGATTAAACCCAAATATAAGGGAGGTAGTAAAAAAAGAGGTGTTGAAGTTGTTAGATGTGGGTATTATTTACCCAATCTTTGATAGTCCTTGGGTTAGTCTAACCCAAGTTGTTCCTAAAAAGTCCGGTATCACTGTGGTACCAAATTTTGAAGGTAAATTGATTCAAACACGCGAGGTCACAGGGTGGCGCGTGTGTATTAATTTTAGAAAGCTAAATTCCATGACATGCAAAGATCATTTCCAGCTCATATTTATTGATCAAATCCTTGAGCGTTTAGCGGGTAATACATATTTTTGCTTTCTAGATGGATATTCGAGGTATAATCAAATAGTTGTATACCTAGAGGGTCAAGAGAAAACGACATTCACAAGTCCATTTGGGACGTTCACTTATCGGCGAATGCCCTTCGGCTTGGGTAATGCACCGACGATGTTTCAAAGGTGTATGATGTCAATCTTTTCTGATATGATAGAAAATTTTGTGGAGGTATTCATGGATGATTTTTTTTTGTGTTTAGAACCTCTTTTGATGATTGCCTTCGAAATCTATCAAGAGTCTTGGAGAGATGTACAGAAACGAACCTCGTGTTAAGTTGGGAGTAGAGCCATTTTATGGTTCAGGAATGAATAGTTCTAGGACATATAGTGTCCTCTAGGGGAATAGAAGTAGATAAGGTTAACGTTGATTTGATAGCAAGTTTGCCACCACCTGAAACGGTGAAGCAAATTCGCTCATTTCTAGGCCACGCAAGTTTCTATCGACGATTTATCAAAGACTTTAGCAAAATTGCTCGTCCATTGTGCCATCTCTTTGCACAAGATATTCCATTTATCTTTAATAAACTGTGCATAGAAGTTTTCAATCAATTAAAGAAAATGTTATCTATTGCTCCTATTATTCAATCATTGAAATGCTCTCCCTTTTGAGATCATGTGTGATGCATCCGACCATGCAATCGGAGCAATTTTGGGACAACGGGTAGGGAAGGTCCCGAATGTGATTTACTATGCGAGCAAAACCCTTTCTAGTGCTCAATTGAATTATACAACAACGGAGAAAGAATTTCTCGTCGTAGTATATGCCTTGGATAAATTTAGATCCTACTGCCTAGGATCTAAAGTTGTGATATTCTCGGATCACGCTGCTTTGTGGTATCTCTTATCTAAGAAGAAAACAAAACCTTGACTAATAAGGTGGGTACTCTTACTCCAAGAATTCAATTACGAAATCTGAGATAAAAAATGAGTAGAAAATGTTGTTGCCGACTACCTGTCGAGGATAGTTATAGAGGGACCTAGAGGTGAGAAACCTATTCGAGATACTTTTCCAAACGAACAGCTTTTAGCCATATCATACACGCTCACACCGTGGTATGCCAACATTGTTTGTTGGCCCAGTGAGCTACCCAAGAGGGGGGTGAATTGGGTAGTATTGAGTCGGACATCTTGGTTACAGAAAATAGGGGGAAGAGCAAGAGCAGATGTCCAAAGAATATATATCAAGGAAGAAGTAAGTCCAACAAGTTCGCTAATTTGGAGTGCCATCATTGTGGCTTAAAGGGGCACATCAAGAAATATTGCAGAAAATTGATGAAAGAGAACAATGAGAAATGAAATGAGAAAAGAATAATGAAGGAAATGAGGATGATCAAGTTGCCGCCACTACTACTTCCAAAGACTTTCTCGTTGTTTGCGATGACAATGTTATTAATCTAGCATGTCATGAGACCAATTGGGACATTGATAGTAGCACCTCTATTCATGCTACATCTCAAGAGGATTTCTTCACTTCCTATACCACCGATGACTTTGGGACAATGAAGATGGGAAATGATGGTTTGGCAAAAATCATTGGCATTGGGGATGTGAGCTTGGAGACCAATAATGGTATAATGTTGGTCTTGAAAAATGTCAAACACATTCCAGATATCCACTTGAATTTGATTTCTACAGGCAAGCTTGATGATGAAGGGTTTTGCAATACCTTTAGTGATGGTCAATGGAAGCTCACTAAAGGTTTCATGGTTGTGGCTAGAGGGAATAAGTGTTCTTCCTTGTACTTCATGTGAGCAAAGATCTCGAATTGCAACATCAATGCAGTGGAAAATGAAGGTACGATTGAGCTTTGGTATAAGAAACTTTGTCATATGAGTGAGAAAGGGTTGATGGTTTTGGCCAAGAAGAATCTCATTTCCGGAATGAAGAATTCACATTTGAAGTAGTGTGCTCATTGCTTGGCGGGAAAACAAACCAGAGTCGCCTTCAAGTCATTATCTTTTTCAAGAAAACAATGTATATTTGATTTAGTATATTCCGATATTTGTTGTCCTATAAAAACAAAAACTCTTGGTGGTGCTCTCAATTTTGTGAATTTCATAGATGATCACTCAAGGAGGTTGTGGGTGTATACTTTGAAGACTAAAGATTAAATGCTAGATGTGCTCAAACAATTTAAGACCATAGTTAAGAGACAGACTGGGTAGAAGTTGAAGTGCATCAAAACAGATAACAGGGGTGAGTATTTAGGTCCCTTTGATGATTATTGTAGAAAACAACGCATTCATCACCAAAAGACACCTCTAAAGACTCATCAGTTGAATGGCTGGGTAGAGAGAATGAACAGAACGTTAGTTGAAAGGGTGAGATGTTTACTTTCGCAAGCACAGTTGCCAAGATCTTTTCAGGGTGAAGCTTTGAGCACAATTGCACATGTGCTGAATCTGACACCATGTGTTCCCTTAAAGTTTGACGTTCCAGATAAAGTTTGGTCAAAAAAGGAAATTACTTACAATCAATTACACGTCTTTAGATGCAAGGCTTTTGTGCATATTCCCAAAAATAAGAAGCTAAAACTTGATGTTAAAACGCGACAATGCATATTTATTGTATATGGCCAAGATGAGTATGGTAGCGCGTAAATTACGTCGCTACTTTCACTGCAAGTGTACGAGTCAAGTTTTAGTAGAGTAGGAAGAGTAAGGGTTATCGTATTCACAGAGATTGGATTAGACGATCATTGAGTACCGCGATTATCATAACCTAACTTTATCTAAGCGACTTAAATTTATGTTTTTGTTAATAAATACTATACTAATCTAATGAACTAATTATACTAATATAATAGTATGACGTTTATGAAAAATTATTGCCTAGAGTTTAACTTTGTTCACTTAAACGTGTCCATTTCAATCTAATTTACATTAACGACATTCTAATCTATTCGACAATCTTGGTATCGTAAACTCACTCACTACCTCTCCCGAGTATAAAATGAATGAATATGTGACTTCGCGTCAATGCTGAAGTCCCCCTCGAGCATCTATACGACACTTAGTCACATGAGTCTTGCCCCAACGTCATGGATTGTACACTTTCTAACGCCCTCCCAGGTCATTAAATCGTCGCGTTGTGTTTAAACCCTAGTCCGAATTCGGGGTTACCTCTCCCGAGTGTCAAACCCCATATTTCCAATATATCATAACAAGCATATAATCGTGGAAGAACGGTAAACACAATCAAATAGACAAGAACAACTATTAACAAAATATCGATTTTATATAAACAACGTTTTCATGAATTCAATCAAACCCTAGATAATATATGTTTAGCTACACATGACCATAGCCCTATCTAAAACTAGAAACAAGCAAAACATATTCAAAACATTCAACCAAACTAAGAATAAAATAGAGAAACGAGAAGACTAGCCGTTATCCAAAGATTTGACGCTAAAACTGCTCCGAGAATGCTTCATCTTCTTGGCCTTGATGATCTTCTCTTGGTTGAATGGCCTTGGAGCTCTCAAGACTCCTGAAAATGTCAACTCTGTGTTTGGGGGAGAAGAGACGATATTTATTGGATCCAAAATATCAACAAAATATCCTAAAATATCTAAAACTCTCAGGCGCTTGACCGTTGCAGCAGTGGAAAGGTCAGTAGGCTTTTGGCAGGTGACCGCTGTAGTGGTGTAGTTCTCTGCATTTTGACCGCTGCAGCGGTGGACAATTCAACAACTCTCTATATTTTCATCGCTGCAGTGGTGGATGTACGTTCTGAATATTGTCCATTTTGATATTTTTCTTCATCGTTCTTCCATCGACTTACTCATTTATGGACCATTTTAGTCCCTTTTTACTCCCAAATACCTGATTTATAACAAAATAAATAAAAACGTATTAAAACATAATAAAGTACTAAAAAACTACCAAAACTGGCTTGAGAATAAATAGATAAATTACACCTATCAAATATCCCGAAATTTAGAATTTTGCTAGTACTCAAGTAAAACACACACTAAAAAAAATAAAGCACAACTAAATTAACAAACACAAAAACTAAAAATGAATAAAAATACAAACAACTTAAACATAACGATATGCGAGTTTTGAATTCAACTATCGACCAAAATATTTTCCCTCAACAACCCCCAATCATATCGAGTTCAGGAGTAAAACTCACCATGTGATGTTCTAGAATTTCAACATTCAATAATGATAAACGTCATTCTAAATCCTTTCAACATGTGTGTGCTAGACTCAATAATATAACCATTCAAAGGGCAGATTGGATTATCCACCAACGAAGCTAACGATTTGAAACCGTAAAGGATTAAGATATCCATACGCCTGACTGGGTTATACTCTCCAGTTATGTAGGCATAAAAGTTCAAAAAGATCAATAGGACTTGGTTTGATTTTGGAACATTTGGCCAAGGGTATATCGGGAATATAAAACAGGCGAACTTCGTTAACTCAATGACACCCAAGGCACAATACTTGCACAAAATCTCTCTTGAACCCCCATAGATAAATTAGAAAAAACCTTGAACAATCATTTAAGAATGTCGTACTCATTTGTCAAAAGAAATGGAAATTTAACTATATTTGCATATGTTTTTTTTTTAACAACAACCACACCCCAAAACTTATTTGATTATTTCAATTTCACAGGTGTGGTTAAAACGAATGAAAAATGACAAGTGAGTACCCGAATACCGAACTAATCAAAAGTTCGCCCTAAACCCAACCGCTCACTTCAAATAGCATACACGAATGCTAACTTGATTCACTCAAATTGTGCCTTCGATTCAGCGATATAGGTTTGAAAAGAATTCAATTGGACAGGATATTTGTTATGTGTTCAGAATCGAAACGGCATTATAGGCTTCAACAGGGTAACGAGAGATAAACATATAGCATGATAAGCTTCAAAGGCTCAAGCGAATCAAATGAATACCTAAATCACGTCTCCTAAATTACCTCACCTAGGATTTCCCCTCAAGTTTCTTCCAATCAGGTTCTAGAATCCTTAAATTGTCATGAATTTGGCTAATGGATAATTAGCTCCAAATCAATTGAATAGCTATACATTGAGTCTATGTGCTTGTGCAAATTAGGATCTATAATAACTTTTATCAAAACGACATGCCAAGTACACAAAACACAAATGAATGGGCTAATCCCTTGACCTCGATAGACAACCAGGGGATAATATCATCATCAGGTAATGGCCCAGATGAACTAAAAACTCAATACATAACAACAACAACAAACATAAACACATTTCAACTAATCTAAACAATCATGTAAACAATTAAACTAAACAGAACTCACAACAATTAAACATACTAAAATACTAAACATCACCCCCCAAACTTAAAACAATCAGTGTTCACAATGACCCAATCATAAATCTCAACATTTGAAATAAAGCATGCCGACGAAGGAGGTTTAGAACATGTACCTGGGAGGCGAGACAATCTCGCTTCCGAATGAATTCAGCAGTGATTGATCTAATTTATTTTGAACTTGGGTTGCCTCCAAAGAAGCGCTTGGTTTATTATCCTTGGCCTGACACGGAGAAGTGTTCGTCAAAGAGCGTCTTCCGCCCATAGTAAGTGTCGTACAACACCACATATGGGTTTTGATTTTGAATGCCCTCAAGCTTGGCGATATTTGGCTCTGGTCGGCTCGAGCTTTCAATAAGACTCTTCATCGGCTTTTGTACTTGGTAGGCATGAAAGAACATTACAAATGGCGGTAAAGGACAAGTGAGACACATCGGATCCTCGTAGATGTGATCGTCTTGGATTGATGGTGGAATTACAATGTGGATCTCCAATGGTGAAGAATCACAATCGTCGATCTATGCTTGGGTTCCCGTATCATTCAAATAATTATTATTGAACTCACCCAAGCTCCTTCCGCTCGTATCCAATTCCTCCCAGTGGCTTTCACAAATAAATGTAGCTTGTTCGTCTCTCAGTGCCACCATTTCTGACTCGGCTTCAATAAAGCTAACAAGCTGACCGATTTGCTTCTGAAGATACATTACAATTGTATTAATTTCGGCGCAGACCATCTCAATATTGTCAAGACGATCATCGTGCTCATTTAGCCAGTCATTCGTCTCCCTCCAAAAAAGTTTGAGTCTCCCTCCATAACTGCAGCAAATATTTCTTCAAGGGCAGGGGAAAACTCCTCATGTTGGTCCGGGACGTCAATCCATGGCGCCGAAACAGTGGAACTATTCCCTAAACTTTGGTAGCTTGTTGAATAATTCCAACAGTGAAAATCATACTCCGCCATGTCTTCCAACAACCAATAGGCTTCGTCCACAGTTAATTGGTTGAAAGAGGTGGTAGCATTTCCTCCTTCAACCTATGTTCTGGTTGCGGTTAATAACCCGTCAAGGAAGTTCAGTAGTTTACAATTTCTTGGGAAACAATAGTTTGGGAACCACAACAGTAACTCCTAGTATCGATCCCAAGCACAATAAAATGGCTCGGAATCTCGTTGAAAGAAATGCAACAATACATGTTGATCTAACATTTTTCAAGTACCCTGCATAAAAAAACAAAACTACAAAGAAATATTATAAAAAAAATAAATGTCTAAATTAAAATCTAGTTATTTACTCGCAATATCAACAACAATCTAAAAACCAATCCCCGGCAATGGTGCCAAAAACTTGGTAGCACGTAAATTACGTTGCTACTTTCACTGTAAGTATACGGGTCAAGTTTTAGTAGAGTGGGAAGAGTAAGGGTTATCGTATCCATAGGGATTGAATTAGACGGTCGTTAAGTACCGCGATTATCATAACCTAACTTTATCTAAGCGACTTAAATTTATATTTTTGTTAATAAATACTATACTAATCTAATTAACTAATTATACTAATATACTAGTATGATGTTTATGGGAAATTATTTCCTAGGGATTAACTTCGTTCACTTAAATGTGTTCGTTTCAATTTAATTTACATTAACGGCATTCCAATCTATTTGACAATCTTGGTATCGTAAACTCACTCACTACCTCTCCTGAGTGTAAAGTGAATGAATATGTGACTTCCCGTCAATGTTGAAGTCCCCCTTGAGCGTCTATACAACACTTAGTCACATGAGTCTCGCTCCAACGTCATGGATTGCACACTTTCTAACGCTCTTTTGGGTCATTAGATCGTCACGTTGTGTTTAAACCCTAGTCCAAATTCAGGGTTACCTCTCCCGAGTGTCAAATTCTATATTTTCAATAAATCATAACAAGCATATAATCGTGGAAGAACGCTAAACACAATCGAATAGACAAGAACAACCATTAACAAAATATCGATTTTATACAGATAACGTTTTTATGAATTCAATCAAACCCTAGACAATATATGTTTAGCTACACATATCCATAACCCTGTATATAACTAGAAACAAGCTAAACATATTCAAAACATTCAACCAAACTAAGAATGAAAGAGAGAAATGAGGAGACTAGCCGCTATCCGAAGATCCAACACTAAAACTTCTCCGAAAACGCTTCCCCCTCTTGGCCTTGATGATATTCTCTTGGTTGAATGGCCTTAGACCTCTCAAGACTCCCGAAAACGTCAACTCCGTGTTTGGGGGAGAAGAGACAATATTT
Organism: Eucommia ulmoides; assembly: GCA_016647705.1. Taxonomy (NCBI): domain Eukaryota; kingdom Viridiplantae; phylum Streptophyta; class Magnoliopsida; order Garryales; family Eucommiaceae; genus Eucommia; species Eucommia ulmoides. Next base: position 16,671,059 of record CM028330.1, on the reverse strand, counting down.
ATAAGATCCAAAATATGAACAAAATATCCTAAAATATATAAATTGTCAGGCGTCTGACCGCTGTAGCGGTGGAGATCTCTGCATTTTGACCACTGCAGCAGTGGAGAATTCAACAACTCTCTGTATTTTCACTGCTGCAGCGGTGGATGCAGGTTCTGAATATTGTTTGTTTTGCTGTTTTTCTCCACCGTTCTTCCACCGACTAACTCGTTTATGGACCATTTTAGTTCATTTTCACCCCAAATACCTGATTTATAATAAAATAAATAAAAATGTATTAAAACATAATAAAACGCTATAAAAATACTTGAAAACTACCAAAATTGGCTTGAGAATAAATAGATATATTACACCTATCAGTTAAGTTACAGGTTTTACGATCCGATACAGAAGAAACTTGTAAGAAGCTGAGATGTTGTGTTCATTGAAGACTAGACCATACGAGATATCAAGAAGACAGATGAAACGGTGCCTCAAAACTATGATAAATTGGTTGAGTTGGATCTGGTTCCTCTGACACAAGTGGCGACACGTGTTAGAGATGATATTCAGGATAAACAGTTGAGTCCAGGTAATGCCAATACTTCGTTAGAGGATGAGACTAATCATGAGTCTCTTGATCAGCCGCAAGTACCACAAACAACATTAGAAATTCCACGCAGGAGGTCTACTAGAGACTAAAATCCTTACACTCGATATTTCGCAAATGAGTACGTGTTGTTGACTGACGGGGGAGAATTTGAGTGTTATGATAAAGCCATGGAAGATGAACATAAGAGAGAGTTGATTGACGCCATGAAAGATGAGATGCAGTCATTGTATGACAACCACACTTTTGAATTGGTAAAACTGCCTAAGAACAAAAGAGCTTTGAAAAACAGGTGGGTTCACAGGGTAAAGTAGGATGAACATACTTCACAACCACGATATAAAGTTAGACTAGTTGTCAAATGATTCAACCAAAGAAAAAACATTGATTTTGAAGAGATTTTTTTCTCCAGTTGTGAAAATGTCTTCTATTCGTGTTGTTCTTGTCTTAGCAACTACCCTAGACTTGGCGATTAAACAAATGGATGTGAAAACTGTTTTTCTTCATGGTGACTTGGAGGAAGAAATTTATATGGAGCAACCAGAAGGCTTCAGGGCAAAAGGAAAAGAGGATCACGTGTGTCAGCTGAAGAAAAGTCTTTATGGTTTAAAAAGGCACCTAGACAATGGTACAAAAAGTTTGAGTTGGTTATGAGGGAGCAAGACTACATGAAGACCACTTCAGATCATTACGTATTTGTGCAAAAATTTAACGATGTTGACTTTATCATCTTATTGCTCTATATCGATGATATGTTGATTGTTGGTAAGAATTCCTCGAGAATTGACAAATTGAAAGCAGTTAAGTAGGTCTTTTTCTATGAAGGACTTGGGGCCTGCAAAATAGATTCTTGGTATTCGAATTTATCGAGATAGAAAAGAGAAGAAGTTGTTTATGTCACAGGAACGGTACATTGAAAAAGTGCTTGAGAGATTAATATGAATAAGGCTCAAGTGGTTAGGTCTCCTCGTGCTACTCACTTTAAGCTAAGCACTAAATAGTGTCCTTTTACAAACAAAGAGAAAGAAGACATGGAAAGAGTTACATACGCCTCAGCAGTTGGAAGTTTGATGTATGCAATGGTTTGCACAAGGCTAGATCTAGCTCATACAGTTGGTGTAGTCAGCCGATTACTTTCAAATCCGGGAAGAGAGCATTGGGATGTAGTAAAATGGATAATGAGGTATCTTTGAGGCACTTTTAAGCTGAGACTTAGTTTTTGAAATAGAAAGCCAATGCTAATTTGCTACATAGATGTAGATATGGCAGGAGATGTGAATACCCGTAAGTCTATTTCGGGTTATTTGATTACTTTCACAGGTAGGACAGTTTCGTGACAGTCAAGGTTGCAAAAATCCGTTGCACTTTCTACAATAGATACAGAGTTCATTACAGCTACAGAAGCCTGCAAGGAGTTGCTATGGATGAAGAAGTTCTTGACAGAACTTGGCTTCAACCAAGAGCAATACTTGTTATTCTGCGATAGTCAAAGTGCTATCCATTTGGCGAAGAATTCTACATTTCATTCGAGGTCGAAGTATATTGATGTTAGGTACCATTGGATAAGAGAAACTCTTAACGACAAGTTGTTAAATCTTGAGAAAATCCACACAGATGATAATGGTGTGGATATGTTAACGAAGGCTCTAATAAAAGGAAAGCTTAAAACTTGTTGCTCGATCGCTAGAATGACAAATCTCTCCACATAGTCGGAAAGGGGAAGATTTGTTGAGCTTTGGTTTCCAACTTGTGGAGATACCCATTGAAATTGCCAAAGGGCAATTTAGTAATTTCACCCTTTGATTTTTTTTTTTTTTTCTTCTCTTTTTTAATCCCTATTGTGTTCAAAATTTTCAGCCTAGCGTGACTGTGGAACAAAGAGCAGCAGCAGCAGCAGCAGCAACAGCAGCAGAGATGAGAAAAACTTGTCTTAAAAACCCTTGATAGTACTGTTCCGATTAAACGCCGATTAGAGGACATCCACCGTCCGATTTGGCTGAAATTTGGATAGAAGGTTCGCTACTCAGAGATCTACAATATAAACGGTGGAGATCGGGTTCTGATGTCGGCATATACTGTTTCGGTAAAACTATTTCGGGTTGATTTTGAAACCTTGTTTTGGTGAGATCTCTTCATTTTGCTCTTGTATATCTTGTTCCATTGCCAAGATTGTTTTTTATCTTGAAGTAATTGTGATTGTGTACCTCTAGTTGTAACTAGAGCGGAATGTATTCCCATTATTTGTGATAGTAGAGATTTTGGGTGGATTTCGATCCCGTGGTTTTTACTCCTCGCCTTGGGGAGGTTTTCCATGTTAAAAATTGGTTGTCTCGTATGATTATAATTGTGATGTGTTGATTCAAATATTGCTCAAATTTAATTCCTATTAGATTCACAGAAGAACATGATAAACCTTATTTTCGTTGTGTATTCTTATTCGATTAATTTTTTGTAAGTGGTTTTATCCCATCAGCAGGTCCTGCCACCGCCACTAAGTGCGTTGGAGGCAAATTCGTAGAGAATTCCTGCGGGTCATCATGCCTTGTATGAGTAGGCTTGGCATTTTTTGTTGTTTTCTTTCGCGTGTTAATTCCCTGAAATGCAACCCCACTTCCCGACACTATTGGGTTTTTAACATTAGTTTTCTGATTTTGGGTCTGGGAAATGTTTTCCTTTTCTTTTTGCGGTTCCAGCCCAAAACCTGAGGGCTTGCTTGGTTCACTCCTAGTATTTTTTTCTACCCCTATTTGGACATCACCATACAGATGAACAAATTTATCACTGGGCTTGTTGAGCTTAGTTTTGTTTGAATCAAATTTCCTAACCCATTTTATAAGCCAACCAAGGACCGAAATCCGTATCATCCTAGTTGTCCAACGTGCTCAGTTTCCACTACCTTAGTTGCACTACCACCCACAATAGTGGAATTACAGGGTGAGTGACCGTTATTGCTGCCAGTGCCCAAGATAACGTTATTGTTTTTAACCAGTGGATTACTCGCCGGACTTTTGGTCGCCGGTGAGGGGGACTTCCCCATTTCCAGTCCCAAAAGAGCAGTAATCCGATCTATGATTCACCCTTCCACAATAATAACAAAGAGAATGTATACTCTCATATTCTAACCTATACCATTTACCATCTAATTCAAACTTTGGAATAAGTAGTTTATTAGGATCAATTTCAACACAAATTTAGCAATTTTTTCTCTCACAGAAGCAGCATTATTACCATCCATTTTAATAGGTTTACCTAAGGCTTTACCAATAATAAACAAAATGGGTGGTTCATAGTACTCGATGGGAACGTCAGGGAGCCTCACCCAGATTGAAGTTCTGGAATCTTGAGCTTCTTCTGGGTAAAATTTTGGCTCCCATTTCCACACTGTTAAGTAATGATCCATAATAACCCATGGCCCTGCGGTTAGGACTTTTTGAACATCAGAGATTCTATCAAACTTCACAGGAAAAAACCATAATTCAAATCAACAAGTTCAAACTCACCTTGGGTCCCCCATAAGGATTTAACCCTAGATAGAAGAAGTTTGTAGCCTATCTATTTCCCAAGGAGTCTGATGATCAAAGAATTGTGTCATTTTTCTCTTACTCTGACATTTGGGAAAGGGACTTGAAACTTAGGTAACATACCTTGTTTCTCCGAATTTGAAGAACTTGAAGATTCCTCGGAAATGCAAAGCGACTCCATCACATGATCTTCGTCTGGATTGAAGAAAACTTCTTCGATCTCATTGGTTTGGTCTTTTCGATCTCCTTTAAGGGCATCCTTAAAGGATTTCTGCTTAATAGCCTTTTTCGCTTTCGTCTGGACCTTTTTAAGGGTGTTATCCATATTTTTTGGGCCAACGATTCAGCTTCCTTGGTAGGGTTTAGCAGCAACAATTCAGTATCATCCATCTCATCAGAATGATATTGGGTGGGTTTCGATCCCATATCCGTTTCCATGGCCACATGCATAGAAGGAGGTGGATCGTCCTTTACTTTTTTAGTACTTCTAGCTAGACAATCTTCCTCCTCGTTGGATTGATCCTTGAGGAGAGATTCATTTTCACGTAAGAGAGCAACCATTAGTACAGAGACTCTCTCTCTCCAAAAACTGTTTTAATATCTCCAAATCAACTATGAATATGCTACATGCATAATGAGGTTTTTACTTACATGGTGTGTGTCTATATATCAGCACTAATGTACCGAATCTTATTAGAATTGCTCTGTTGATAAATTTGCATAGGCAAGAATAACACTTGGATTGGTGACGCCTGGGACCATTATCCAAAAGGGGTAGGTATTGAAGCATTGTTTGGTTACTATTGTCGTTTCTTGATTTATGCTGTGGCTCGCAAAATTTTGGGATTAATGTATATAAATGTGTTTATTAAATACACTTTTTTTTTCTAAAATTTTAGGAATATTTTTTGAATTGTTTAACAATCAGAGAAACGGAAAAAAAAAAATATTGATCCCTATTCATTTCTATAAAATTATTCTCACTACCACTCCCGACTAACAAAAAATACTAATTGATAAATTTTCTTGTACCCCTTCACATCTAAAAACTACCACATACATAATCTGGAATTGACAATGTTACCCTTAATGTGTGTCCAATTTTAATCTAAAATAAATAGAAGTATCTTTCAAGGTATTGACTCTTTTGTCCTAAATTTTAAAAAATAGATATTTTTGTTAAATATATTATTCCTTACCTCTAATTACCTTCCTTCATAATTTTTTTTTTTTTTTTTTTTTTTTTTTGCAATTTTAATTTTTTTCGATTCAATAGCTATTTCTGTGCATTTGTTTTTATTATTATTTTTTATATTAAAGAACTCGCCAATTTAAAATTTTATGAAATTTGTTGGTGTTTAAATGATATGAGCATTAAGAAAAAAAAATGAATACACACACACTCTCACACACAACATCTTATATAAAGCGAACTTTGTGTTACTATTCATTTAGATATCACTACAACAAAAATAGTCTATCGGGGCACGTAAAAGTGTCGCGACAAAACTCCTATTATGACACTTGAACTTTTTAAGACACTTGGATTGATGTCCCCTAAAAAGTCGTCCCAATAGGCTATAAGGGCACTATATATTGCCATTTTTATCTGAACTTATTAAGACAATAATAAGTATCCTATAAGATAACTATTAGGATACCATATATTGCCTCTATAACATTTTATATTTTTTAAATTATATACATTATGGCACTATAAAGTATTGTGAAAAACCTCGGTTAGGACACAAGAATGTGTGGCAAAATTATCAAAGAGAACTAACATATAAGGGCCTTATTTAGCGTTACAAAAAGTATCTAATTTTTTTTTTTATAATTTAAAATTATTTTAAATTATCAAAATACTCTAAATTCAAGCAATAAAAACTAAAAATTCCTCACAATACAAAGTACATAAAGAACTCATTTTTTTGCATTAAAAATGAGGAATTAAAAACCTCAGAGATACACAAAATTATACATGTCATGGGTCACTACTTTCTTTCAACATCTAAGCCACCATTCATAAATAAAAACAAGGTTTGAGTACAAAAGAAATATACATACCAAATATGTTTTAAATGCAATTTGCATGCAATACTCCATCTCTTTTCTCGACTGATCCAACCTAAAATAAGTCAGTCCCATCATTTCTTGCAGAACAATAGATGACATGGAACAGTAGAAAAAAGAAGTATAGAATTCACATTCTTGTGTATCTCTGGAATTCACAGTAGAAAACAAATATGTTGAAACTTAAAGTATAGAGGTTAGCCTCTTCTATTTGACAGTCAATAGGCAAAAAAGTGAAATGTTAATAAGTAGAAACTCGAAAGAGATTGGAACATATAGTTGAATAACCGGCAATCTAACCTTTGGTGGCTTCATTCTTTCTATCCAAAGCAAGAAGTTCCCTTATGTTCTTTCCCATAACATGAGACATGTCCTTAGAAGATAAAACAAACAAAATACAGGAGAACTTATTATCGCAAGTTTAAACTTTTAGAATGTAAGAGTAATGTAGTTTGAAACATGTCATACTGAAAGGGGAAACCAAGGTGAGTTCATGTATATAGCATTATAATGGTTTATACGTTGTGATTTACTTTTTGTTCCAACATGTTCTACAACTTCTGTCCAGTTTCCTATTCCATACATTTCAATACCCTACAAATGGAAATACGAAATTTTTTATTATGATAATCTAGTGAAATTTATCCCCGAACATCTAGGAGCAATATCTCCTATATGCATGTAGACAAAGGCATATTAACAAGACTTATATCTAAGAACTTGCATTTCGGCTTCTATAGACATACCTCTAGGAGCAATATCTCCTCATCTGCATTCCAGTCCCGACATATAAGTGGGAATGATAAATTATCCTAAGGAAAGTAAAGGAATGAAAACCATTAAAAATAAATAAATAAATCCATATAGGCGATCCGATAAGCGAAGCTATAGCAACATTACTATTTTCATCAACTTGACAAGGAAAAGAATGAAAGAGAGAAATAGATTTACTGATTAAGTAGGTATAAAAATAATAATAAATTGTAACAATTAAAAGTAATGAAAAAAAAAAAAAGCCATATGCATGCAATATCAACTCAGCCCTGAAAAACAAGTGAAGGTCGGCATAGTGGTGTCCGAAAACAGAACTGCCAGAACAAAGCAAGCAGAGTGATACACTAAACTACTATGGCTGTGATATATTAAAAGTTCACAGTAGTGCACCTCAGAAACTATGCTTGACAAGCCAACAAACTTTAAATTAGCATAAGAAAATCAATATTAATCCTCCCAATCCCATGTAAGTATCTACAGACCATTAGAGAGAAGAGATAACACTCAACTACTAGAATATTGCAAATGAAGGTAGGCAAGCAACACTACTAGAACACTCGACGCTAATCTAAAAATGAACCGAATCGACAACGAAGTTGTTAATTGATGATAGATTAAAATAATCAACGATGATGGATCTAAACTAAAATATATAATAATCGAGATCTATAAGCATAACAAAATAGTGTAATAGAAAATTAGTTAATCAATTTTCATTTCAAGCAGAAATTCAAATCTCAAATTTGCAGTTGTAAGAGCAAGAACAACGGCATGAGAAAGCCTAACTAAAACAAAAACAGAAACAACATGCAACAAACTTTAAAGAGAACACTCATCAACAGAAACAACAGCATGCAATTGTAGAGCAACAAAGAAAAAAAAAACAGAGGAACGAACCAGGTAGCAACGAACTTTAAAGAGAACACTTATCAACAGAAACAACAGCATGCAATTGTAAAGCAACGAAGAAGAAAAAATCAGAGGAACGAACCTGGTAGCAACGAACTTGGTATCACCGAAATTGAACTGGAACAGCAAACAAATAATATAATCAAAGACATGAACAAAAAATTACCAATTAAACAACCTGGTGCATAATAATGGCAAAAGAAAAATTGTGAAAGCAAATCCTCTTAGTGAAGCCGTAGAGAATGAAAAAATGAAGCAACAGGTTAAGAGTAATGAAAGCAACAAACACATGACACATAAACAGCCCACAGAAGCCCCCAATAAATACACAAGAACATATAATCCCAAATCGTAATTCAAAACCAATGCAGTCACAAATCAGAAAATATATTATTAACTAGTAAGAGGATCCTAATTCCTAAGCTAAATATTTCTTAAAAAATCTTAGATAACAAACATAACCTGAAATAGATAAGAACTTCATTCAGAAGGATATCAAATGAATGAAAGTCATCATACAAGCTAAACTACTAAGTACTAAAATAAGGACAGTTATCTCCCTAGATCTTCGAGGCAACCGAGGTGCATCAAATAATTCAAAAGAATAGATTACGGAAGTTGTCAAATTAAAATCTCCACCATGTAAGACACAATTTGATAACATTTTTATTATGTATTTTTTTGCTTTTAAGTGAAACATAAGTAAATAAGGTAAACAATGCCAAACAAGGCCTAATTTTATGTTTAATCAATCATTTACAAGTCTGATGTTGAATAAGACAATGGATTACAAGTAATTGAATCAAGTTAGGACAAGTAAGAATTACTTTAGCATCTCCAGTTGAATTCAACACATTGGGTATTTTCATTTAAATATCACATACTCTTCATTGGCAAACCAATCAGCCAACCAAAGCCTTGGGAGATGGTACCGAAGCAAATCAAAATGAGTAGACAAATAACTATCAATAAGTCAATCACCAACATAAACCAAATTAAGCAGACATACCCTTCAATGCTCAGACATGTAGCCTAGATTTAATTACAAATATTAAAGAACAGAATTTGGGAGTATGGTATTTTGTTCCCATCTCTCACATGCTAAAAATATACAGCAATCAGAATATGGGAGTATTATATTTTTTTTCCCATCTCTTACATGTATTTTGGGAAGAAGTTCATTCAATTCCTGAATTTGTTCCCTGTTTTGTGTTCTAAAAAAATTAAGCAACCCTAAAATAGAAATAGAAACAAGGAATAAGTATAGCGCTGAAACAGAAACAGAAACAGAAACAAGGAACAAGAATAACAGTTAGAATTTACTTCTTCAATGAATAAGATTTGTTTAACATTGTTCACTAGAATTTAATTTCACCTGTATAATCATGAAATGTTCCAAAAAATAGCAAGACACAAACGATATTAGTTTTTGGAAATTACCTGTTGACGGATTTTTGTGTAGAGTTGCCAAAATTGGACAATCTTGAAACAATTGATGTGAAGAAGCCGTCGATTTACTTCTGATCCTTATTCGCAGCCATCTCTTCGAATCTTAATTGATCTTAATCCTTCCCAATCAACCCTTTATGAAGATTAATAGTTCAATTAGAAGCAATAATATGAACATACATTTAGCAGAAAAACCGAAAATAAGAAAATGAAGAGATGATTAAAGGAAGACAGCACCTAGGGTTTGCAATCGCAAGCGGTGGAAGACGAACGATTCTTTAGAGCAGTATGGAACACAAACGTTGCTTCTGATGGCATCGAGGGCATGCATCTGGGGGCTGATGTACGACGAAGCGACGGTGATGGCATTGGCGAGGCCGATGGAGACGGGACCAATGTGCGATGAACCTCGACGGTGATGGCAATAGTAGTGGCCGCCTACAAGAAGAGAGCAAAAGGGAGAGGAAAGTGAGGAAGAGAGAGAGGAGAGATGAAGAAGAGGATTTCAGGAGCCGGAACACCAAAATTTCCACCACCTTTTTTTTGTGTATGGGTTAAGTTGAGCCAATTCTAATTTATTATTATTATACATACTATTTTTTTTAATTTTTTTTAATATATGTATTAGGACACAATTAAATGACCTATAATTAAATAATTAAAATATAATAGGACAAAAAATTGTGCCCTAATATAGTTTCTATTTTTAGGGCACTATTTTATGTCCTTTTACATTATATATAGATAATAATTTATTTAATTAGTAATTAAATTCTATTGGGACACTACTTTGTATCCTTTAAATATTTGATTATAGGATACAATACATATAATGTCCCGAAAAGTATCGTTATAGGGCACAAGACATATAGTGTCCCAACAAATTGACTTTTATGCGACACTTCCAATTTTGTGTCCCAAAAAGTACCTTTATAGGACACAATATATATAGTATCCCAACAGAAGTGCCATTATAGACAGTTTTTGTTGTAGTGTATGTAAAATTACAGTCCTCAATTTTTTTGAAAACTATAGATCTACTTTTCACCTTCTTCCTTGTATTTTTTTTTTTTTTTTGTGTGTGTGTGTGTTTGTATGTTTAATATCTATCTATAACTATTAGCTATTATTTATAATTATTCTATACCTATTAATTAATTTTTATAAAAGTCAATCTTTTATTAAATATGTCATACCCTACCCCGAACACCCGTCACCTATGGGGCTGGAGTGACGTCGACACGACATCACCTGAGTAACAAACCAAACTTGAAAGCGACAGTATGCATTCATAATTATACAATCACCACAATCAGGTCATAAACATCTTCTCTAACTAGGGGCACACCCATCCCTGAATTTTTAATAACAACGAAAGATAAAAATGACAATGAACCTCTCATAGGTTCGCCTTAGGCAACACCTCCCAAAGTCCCCCTTGCTATACCATCGACGGACTCTACCCAGTGCCAGTAGGGGACCGACTCCTAACCATTTCACCTGCGAGTATACTATCTTCTTAATAAAAATATTTTTATTTAATAATAATACCTTCTAAATAAAACAACATTTACACATGGATCCAGCATAAGCATAATATATGCAGTAAAAATGGAGTAATATATATAAGTTCCATTTTTAAAACCATCCAGTATAAATATCATACCAATCACCGTAATAAATAATAAATCACCCAATATAAATAAAACATCACATCTCAAACCACCACTCCACTACAACACACACTGGCTAGCCATAGTGATCGTTTTAACCTCACGATTAGGAGTTGCAACGGTACCGTACCATCCATAGGATATGCCTTCCTACGAACACCCATCACTCTGCCGAAGCGGATAATTACTGCACAGTATAAACATCTAGCATCACTCCACCGAAGCGGATAACATCACTTCGCCGAAGCGGATAAACATCACTCTGCCGAAGCGGATCACATCACTCAATAATATCGTGTAATCAACATCGTCAAATCACTGCAAAATTTTCAAAAGCATCTAATTTAAAAACAACCATTTTCCATCATAGATATATATACAAATAATTTGGCAAGAAGACAGTACACTCACCTCGTTTCTGGTGTTACAAAAACGTCACCGTCCAAAGCTTACCGAGGTGTTGGCGTCTGCGAACCTAGAAATGATAGGGCCTAAGTTAATATTTTATGTAAAATCACCTAGTCATGTAATGCGGGCCCTAAGTTCCGTATTTTCCCATTCCCCATATTTTATCTATGAGAATTGTTATTATTCTAATAATTTCGTTCCGTTAATTATTACATAAAAAACTTGTAATATTAACGATCCCAAATTTATTATTCCGGTTACAAAGATTTTTATGCTAAGATTGAATTTAACATAACTAGAGTAAATTTAACGGAAAACGATATCCATTCCGAATCGTTCACAGGCCGCGAAAAGGATTTGAATTTTTTTTGTTTTGTTGGGGTTAGTTGTGCAATTTCCCCTTCCCTTTTTTTTTTCTTCTCCGGTTTTTGGTTCTTCTCCAGACCTGACGGCCGGTCCCTCTCTCTCTCTACTGTTGCCGACCGCCGGTGGCCTCCCCTTCTTTGCCGATTCTCTTGTCGACCCTGCACCACCCACAACATCCATCAGACACCACTACCGGCCACCTCACCAGCTCACCCACACACCCACTAGATCACTGTTCACACACCCACGCACGCTGCGACACACAGACACACCCCCATGCACTCAACTACATATGCATGCCCAATGTCAACGGCACGCCATGGGACCAACGACCCTTGCCGACAGCGACATACACACACAGTGGCACATTGTAGCCGCAACCAACTCATACCATCGCCACCGCCGTTGATCGACCTCTCTCTCTCTCTCTCTCCGTCTCTGTTTTTTTTTTTTCCTTTGCTGGGTTCTCGTCGACACAACACACATTCGCACATATACACATACACACACACACTAACTAGACAATCAGAACACACACACACCAACCCACACACTGTCGGAAGAAGAAAACCAAGTACAACCCACACCGTCAGAAATTTACCGACCCAACTCGCCATACTCATGCATGCACACACCTACCAAAATAATTAGAGGAATTACACATAAATACTCACCAACCCGACGATCATCGATGATTGGACGGCGATCAGCAACTCCCGCTCACCGACGATGCTAAGAACGCGCAATGCCACTCCGTTGACGAACCACGCCACCGGCCAGACCACCCTCTCTCTCTCCTGGAACTGTCTACAATGTCCACACGACCACGCACACCCCTAACATCCACAACCACGCTGCTGGAAGAACGCCGTTTCAAGAAAAATCGACGACCCCTCCACTCCAGTTCTCTCTCTCTCTCTCTAGAATTTCTCAAGTGTTTTCCCAGATTTCATCACTTCTTTGCATGAGGGGGGGTTTATTGCATGATTTTAGTGGTTAATCTGATCCTAAGCTCGCCACGTCGCCCCTCGATCGCTCCCTCCTCTGGCCGGTGGATCGTCCGTCACGCACTGCGGTTGTATGTATATGTATATATATATATATATATATATATATATATATATATATATATATATATTTTAAAAATAGTTAAATTACACTTTCCTCCCTCCAATTTCTTTAGGATCTTAATTTCAGTAAATTTCAATTTTAAAAAGTTTCAAAATTTATAATTTTGCCCTTAACATTTTTACTTTTGATTTTTAATTGCCAATTCAAATCTCAAGTTTAAATTTTTATATTTCTAAATTCCCAATTTGACCCCTAGCTTTTGATTTGAATTTTAATCAATAAAAATTTTACCCTAAAATTCTCTAATGTTCTATAATGCAAATATTTTTTACGTACGTTCTACAATTTAGGTTTTACAAAATATCTATATCTATAAAGTTTAATTTACTCTTCATTTATATAAATAACATTCCGAAAGTACCCTTTAAAATATTAAAAATAAAATAAACTTGTCTTTGAAGGCACACTTTTTTAAATTTTTAAAGAAAAATCATTTAACATATCTATATTTGTACTCTTGTATAAGGAAAGATTTAGTTTATTATTCATTTGATGTAAAAGAATCAAATTTGTTGATCCTAAGATTTTGATGAACAATTAAATATTGATATTTTGGTGAAACTAATATTTTAATTGAGTGTTTCAATAATTTAAAGTTTCAGTGATGAAGTTGAAGATATTGAAGATCAAATTAAATGGATGTTAAATGATGAAGTTGAAGATTTAAGAGTTTGAAGAAATTAGGGAAAACAACCTAGGTAAATTTCAACTCTTAATATCCCATTTAGGAACACACACGACACAAAATATTTTTATTATTTATGTGTGTTTTGATAAGATGAATTTATTTTCTCCTGTGTATTTGAAAAGAAATATTTATAAATGGTTAAAATGGAATTTGAGAAAGTTAGTAGAGTTAATTGAGAAAAGAAATTTGTTAAAGGGGCGAAAATGTAAAAGAGAAAGAGTATAAAACGAGATCAGAGAAAAGATTCAGAAGAGAAAAGTCGACCGAAGAGTCGACTGGCATATGGTGGTTGAACTCTCTGAATATGCGAGTCGACCGAGCGATCGACCGGTGGATGCTTGACAAACTCTCTGAATCTGCAAGTCGACCGATGAACGCAGTAGGCTACTTCCAGAATCTTCCAGTCGACTCGATAGTCAACCGATAGCTCTGTTTCAGGATAATGTTTGATCCGAAATCATATCTAAAAGTAGCCATTTTTTATTAAGATTTGAGAGAGATTTAAGAGATTTGGTGATATTTAAGATATGGTTCATATATTAATTAAATCCTATTGATTTGGTATATTAAATATTAATGTTTCTCAATTTGGTACTTGAAATAGTTTCTATGCTTATTAATTGAGATTAAGAAATACTTTGGAGATTTAATTGAGAGTTTTAAAAGTTATTATTAAGTGATATTTAACCTAAATGAAGTCTTTATGTTATAAGGGGTTTATAAGATCATTTTATTGTCATGACACTTGTAAATTAGCCGTTGAAAGACTGATTACATATCCCTATATATAGACCTGCGAATTTATGATTTAACTAAGCAGAAAATGAGAAAAATCATATCATATTATATTGAGAGTTTTTATAAGAGTTATACATCTGAAACATTGTGAGCTTTTCTGAGAGACGATCTTGAAGATCAACTGCTATTAATTTGTGTTGCTACTAGATCTGAAGTTACATTGTTTTATTTATTCTTTCTATGGATTTCGAGTGAGATTTTTCCATTTATATTTTTTCATTGCATTATTTGATTATTATTTGAAAATTGATTTTAGAAATTGTTTCTGATTTTTTAAGAAAATATTTTTATAAACAATTTCTTAAATATGATTACGTGCTCCAATTTGCTACCCATATCTTGTTAAAATCAGATTTCTGTATCTCACGTTTTTCTATCACTAGTTGGGATATTAATTGAGTTATTATTTATCTGGGGTGGTAGAAGCTCTTGAGTAAGATTTACTTCTTATCAATTTGTGTATTGGTGAGTTGTGACGGATTAAATATCATTGGAGATATTTAATCAATGGTAGTTAGGTTTCAGCCTCTTCCTATAAAAATATTGAGGTAGTGATTCTTCCTAGATAAGAATTGCATTGTGAGTGAATTGTAGAGGTTCCATTCTTACCTGTGAAAATAATGCTTGAAGTATTGTGTGAGGTTTTGATTCTTAAGCCGCAGTGATAAAAAGAATTAGGTTAATTTTTAGCCTATAAAAAGATAGGTTATTCTTGAGCCTGGAAAAAGTAGAGGTTATTCCTTAGTCTTAGAAAATGAAATTGTAAAGGTTGATTCTGAGCCTGTAAAAGAATCGGTGTACAAGTTTGGTTCCTACCTTTAAAGGGATCTTGAGAATTAGTGGGTGCGACCTCCATGGAGCTCGGGGGACTGGATTAGCCAAAAGTAGCTTGGTGAACCAGTATAAATCTCTGGTATGCTGCATTATTAATTTGTTTGTTTTTATTGTTTGGGTGTGCACCTAGTTGATTGATTAATTCCGCTGTGGTATAAAGATAATAATTAATTTAGGTATAAAATTAATTATTTGATTTATTCATATTTTATTCTGATATATTTTTAATTATCCAATTCACCCCCTCTTGGGTATTCTACTGGGCCAACAATTGGCATCAGAGTTGGTTTAGCTCGATTAGCTTAAAACAATAGCTAATAAAGATCACATAGCACAAATAGTAGGCACACTAGGTGAGGGACTTTCTATGCACCATTCACCATTGTTTACAGGTAGTAATTATGTTGTTTGGAAGAATACAATGATTGCTTTTTTGCAGGCCACTAATTACGAGGCATGGTTGGTTATTGAAGATGGTCCATACACTCCTATAAAAAATAGAGTAGCCAAGAGAAAGGAGCAACTGAGTTCATTTGATAAAGGAAAATCATCTATTGACTCACAAGCTACTAATATTTTGCTTTGTTCTTTAGATGCAAATATGTACAAGCAAATTTCAGGTTCTGTTTCTGCGAAAGGAATATGGGATACATTGAAAGACACATATGAGGTTGGATCAGAAAGTAACCAAAAGAGAAAAGAGAGACCTAAGAAAGAAACATGGGATGATGTAGATTCCAGTAGTTCTGAAGCATCAAGCAATGATAAGAGAACTCCAATATTTGCCCTTATTGCCAAAAGAATTGAGTCGAAGTTGAGATGCAATTATTGCAACAGGGTTGGACATTTTAAAGTATCATGTCCTTTTAGGAATCCTAAATTTATGGCTAAGAATAGATCAAAAGTGAAATGGATGCCGAGAAGAGCTATAGAAATGGCTTGTGAAGAGTAACATAGTGTTGGAACTAGACTGGAAGGAACAACCAAAGAGATTATATTGAAAACAAGACCGGAAGTCACCAAGAATCAACAAGAGAAATGTATAAAGAGAAAAGATATACCAAAACCGATATGTGAAGTTTTAAAGAAGCAATAATCGACAAGTGCAAACAAAAAGAATGTACCAAAGTCGAGACGTGGAGATACAAAGAACTCACAAGTGGCACCCGAAAGCAAGAAGGATGTACCAAAGTCATCAATTAAGAGAAATTGTGTACTCAAATCAATCGGTGGAACAATTGAGGTAAAAATAAAGGTCATCACCAAGGATATAAAAGGTACTCCTAACCCTTCGCGATTTAAATTTATTAGAAAGGGAGGTGTCCGATTTGCCAAATAGGTAAGTTGGTAATAGTTTCTAAGACCTAGTTTAAATGGTGTGTTATTGGTTGTCTTAGAAATATTATATGGTGATCTTGGTAATTACAATTAATTAAAATATATTAACATGTCTTTATATGCTTATATCAAGTAGTAATCATGTGTTAATTTTTAAAGCATGTTATGTAAAGAATAATCAAGTGTTTGTGATATCACTAAATAATGCTAATTACTTGTTACATATGCATCTTAGTAAGATTATTTGTATAATGTGATCTTATTCATGAATACATTGTTTATACAAATAAGTTGGATTGAGTTGAGTTTTTATACTTCCTGATGCATGATACTTTATGTTGAGGTGATTAAATGATAAAGAATGACTCATTTAATTTAAATTGCTCACAACCTTGATTATATGTTTAAGTGGAATTTTATTGTTAGTCAATATTGATAGATTACTTAAATCTGAGTTACATATTGCAAAATCAGTTTTTAGCATGATCTTATTTGACTGGCATATCGTATGAATTCAAGCATATCATGATTGGTACCACTTTATGAAATCAGAAGTATTCTCTTTCTTTTATGATCATTTGAATATTCATGGCGTATCAATCTATACTTAATGTTTTTAAGTTGATACTTTGAGCATATGGATTTATTTATGGATATTAAGTATCTTGTTATATGCTTGACAATATGTTTTTCCCAAATATCTCTTGTTCTATAAATGATTATCATTATTCTTAAAGAGAAATGAGATTTTATTAGAGAAATATGCATTTATCCGTATTTGTGCATGCACTAGATTTATGATTGATAAAATGCTTGAGAAATGCTTCCTATCTTAGTGTGTTAAAGAACATATGTTTTGTTTTTATAGAGGAAAGACATTGTTTTGGTATCATGAGTAAGGCATGTAGGCTTAATTGATAATTATATGATTGCATGCTACATTGTTGAAATATTTTGATTGCCTCTCCTAAGCATGAATTAACTTATTTATAATTACATATGGGGAAAAGTATTTATAAGAGGGGTAATATTATGTCATACTTATATTGAAACACGTGTTTTGTTGAAAAGTTAAAAGAGTAAATATGCTTGTAAAAAATTAATATCATGCTATATTGCTTAAATATTATGATTATTCACCTATGCATGAATATTATTCATTTACAATTTGATAGAGGAAGATTGCATGTTCAAAAAGATGTTTTTGGTGTGGATCGTGTTGGATTGAGTAGACTTGATATTTATCTATAAAAATGATCCACATAGTGTTTATGTATTGTGCTTAAAAGATTAATTTGGTTAAATAAGTTAAAAGTTGATCCAATGAGCTTTTTACGATGCTTGCCTAAAGTGAGTTACATGTGTGTTCCCCTCCTACCTAAATTTATTTTTGAAGATGACAAAGGCAGAGAATTTGTTGATGTTTTATTAAGGGGGGGTTTTATTAATGAGTTTATTATGCTTTATTGATTATGCTTTATAATATCTTCAGGATTATGTTTAAATGAGTTAAAGAACTCGTCCTCGGATTTAGGAGGGTGTGGTTATATTTTATTTTGAAGAAAACATCAAAGTTAATTGTCATCATAAAAAAGGAGGAGATTGTTAATCCTAAGATTTTGATGAACAATTAAATATTGATGTTTTGGTGGAACTAATATTTTAATTGAGTATTCAGTGATTTAAAGTTCCAGTGATGAAATTGAAGATATTGAAGATCAAATTAAATGGATGTTAAAAAATGAAGTTAAAGATTTAAGAGTTTGAAGAAATTAGGGAAAACAACTCAGGTAAATTTCAACTCTTAATATCCCATTTAGTAACACACATGGCACAAAATCTTTTTATTATTTATCTGTGTTTTGATAAGATGAATTTATTTACTCTTATGTGTATTTGAAAAGAAATATTTATAAATGGTTAAAATGGAATTTGAGAAAGTTAGTGGAGCTAATTGAGAAAAGAAATTAGTTAAATGGGTGAAAATGTTAAAGAGAAAGAGTATAAAACGAGATCAGAGAAAAGATCAGAAGGGAAAAGTCGACCGAGGAGTCGACTGGCATATGGTGGCTGAACTCTCTAAATCTGCGAGTCGACCGAGCGGTCAATCGGTGGAAGCTTGACAAACTCTCTGAATCTAAGAGTCGACCACACGGTCGACCGATGAACGCAGCAGGCTACTTCCAGAATCTTCTAATCGACTGGGCAGTCGACTGAGTGTTCTGTTTCTGGATAATGTTTGATCCGAAATCATATCTAAAAGTAGCCGTTTTTTGTTAAGATTTAAGAGAGATTTAAGGGATTTGGTGATATTTAAGATATGGTTCATATATTAATTAAATCCTATTGATTCGGTACATTACATATTAATGTTTCTTAATTTGGTACTCGAAATAGTTTCTATGCCTATTAATTGAGATTAAAAAATACTTTGGAGATTTAATTGAAAGTTTTAAAAGTTGTTATTAAGTGATATTAAACCTAAATGAAGTCTTAACGTTATAAGGGGTCTATAAGAGTATTTTATTGTCATGACACTTATAAACTAGCCGTTGGAAAGCTGATTACATGTCCCTATATATAGACATGCGACTTTATGATTTAACTAAGCAGAAATGAGAAAAATCATATCATATTATATTGAGAGCTTGAATAAGAGTTATCCATCTGAAATATTGTGAGCTTTTTTTAGAGACGATCTTGAAGATCAACTGCTATTAATTTATGCTGCTACCGGATCTGAAGTTATATTGTTTTATCTATTCTTTCTGTGGATTTTGGGTGAGATCTTTCCATTTATATATTTTCATTGCATTATTTGATTATTGTTTGGAAATTGATCTTAGAAATTGTTTCTGATTTTTGAAGAAAATATTTTTATAAACAATTTCTTAAATCTGATTACGTGCTCCAATTTGCTATCCATATCTTATTAAAATCAAATTTTTGTATCTCACATTTTTCTATCATTAGTTGGGATATTAATTGAGTTATTATTTATCTGGGATAGTAGAAGCTCCTAAGTGAGATTTACTTCTTATCAATTTGTGTAAGTTGTGACGGATTAAATATAATTGGGGATATTTAATTAAGGGTAGCCAGGTTTCAGTCTCTTCTTGTAAAGATATTGAGGCAGTGATTCTTCCCAGATAAGAATTGCGTTGTGAGTAAATTGTAAATGTTCCATTCTTACCTGTGAAAATGATACTTGGAGTGTTGTGCGAGGTTTTGATTCTTGAGTCGTAGTAATAAAAAGAATTAGGTTAATCTTTAGCCTGTAAAAAGATAGGTTATTCTTGAGCCCGGAAAAAGTAGAGGTTATTCCTTAACCTTAGAAAAGGAAATTGTAAGGTTGATTCTGAGCCTGTAAAAGAATTGGTGTACGGGTTTGGTTCCTACCTTTAAAGGGATCTTAAGAATTAGTGGGTGCGACCTCCGTGGAGCTCAGGGGATTGGATTAGCCAAGAGTAGCTTAGTGAACCAGTATAAATCTATGGTGTGCTGCATTATTAATTTGTTTATTTTTACTATTTGGGTATGCACCTAGTTGATTGATTAATTCCACTGTGGTATAAAGATAATAATTAATTTAGGCATAAAATTAATTATTTGATTTATTCAAGTTTTATTCTGATATATTTTTAATTACCCAATTCATCCCCCCTCTTGGGTATTCTACTGAGCCAACAAAATTGTCCTTCAAAAATTTAAAAGCAAAATCAACTTATCCTTTAAGACATATTTTTCTAAATGTTTAAAGAAAAGCCATTTTGCGCGCGCACACGCACATATATATTATAAATAATTAAATATATGCATAAAAATTGTTTAATTTTTTTATTTAAAAACAAAAAGAAAAAACTTCCAAATTGTACTCTTTAAGGGCAAAAAAACTAAATAGTCTCATTTGATATAAACAAAAATTCTCAAACTTTATATAGAAACATAAAAAGTATAAAGAATTATGAAAAATATGTAACACCATAAACATAATATATATATCCAATTTAAAGTAATTTATTTTGATCATGAGATTTAGATTTTAACTTTTAATTGAAGTAGTTTTATCTATATATACATATTGTCTTATATAAGAGAATATTTAGTTTATTATTTATTTGTATAATTCAAATTACCAAAATACCCTGTAAAATATTTAGAAAACAAAATGGGCACACTTTTTCAATTTTTCTATACTTTTATATTAGAGAAGAATCAACTTAATATTTATTTGCATAAGTAAAATTATCAAAGAGCCCGCCAAAATTTTAAAACAAAATCAACTTGTCCCTAACGCACATTTTTTAAATTTTTTAAAGAAAAATCATTTAATATATCTATAGATTATAATCTATTTCTATATCTATACCCTTATGTAAGGGAAGGTTTGGCTTATCATTCATTTGTACAAGCAAATTTATCAAAGTGCTCAAAATTTTAAAACAAAATCAACATTTTTTTAAGGTACACTTTTTAAAATTTTGTGAGAAAAATCATTTAACATATCAATAAATTATAAATAATTAAATATATGCATATGCAATCTTTTTGTTTCATATTTTTGTAAGAAAATATACTTCTAAATTTTACTTTTTGAAAAGAAAAGAAAAAAAAAAAGCTAGATAGTCTCATTGGGTGTAAAAATATACTCCAACTATGTATAGAAAAGTAAAAAATATAAAGAATTATCATAAACCTATAACGCCATAACAAGAAAATATATGTATTCAATTGAAAGTAATTTTTTTTTGGTCATTTAATTTATATTTTGACTTTTCAATTGAAATAATTTTAATCAAAAAAATTATAGATATTTTAATATCCCTACTTTTATTTAAAAAAAAAAAAAAAGGATTTAAAAATATTATATATTCAAAGGACAATACATGTCATCTTTCGTTATTGAATACATAAATAGACTTTCGTTTATCATCATCGTGATATATGTATTCAAATTATTTTTTTGTTATTTTAATATTAAAACACCAAATAAAATGGTCTAGGCATATTTACAAGCTCTTTATACTCATTATCAAATGGAGATATCATTTTTCTCGACTATCACATCGAAAATGAGAATTATACAGTCTCAAGTACAAATATTAAGGACTTTGTCACCTTTTTTTCTCCACCAAACCCTATTTACCGAAATGTTCATACACCTAAATGTGTTAAATTACTATATTTTGTGCATTGTTTAATTCTGATTGCTATGGATTCAATAACATTTGGTATAAAAATTCATGAAATATTGAAAGAATGTTTGTTCATAAAAAATGACATATATTCAAATATTTTATTCTTTGATGTAAGTGGTTATATGAAAATTGAAATATCTTAACATACCAAAATTTGAACAACTTACATTCCATGATTTGTACTTAAGTATAGAGAATTATCCTTCTAATTTTCATAAAATATATTGGAACATGAGATGATAGGCACATGCGAAGCACATGTTGTCTGCCTAGTAATTTTTCAAATATAATAGAACTTGCATCCAAAGTCAAACCAAACCAAATATTATCACGAGGATTTATCAGTTATCATCCATGTCGTTTTGTCTAACATCACAAACTTTTCATATATTTTATTAAATATTAGTCAACTTCTTTAACTTTTTTTTTTCCTAACAAAAAGACAAAAATAACTTTCTCTTATTTTAAATAAAAAATACATATTTTATTCTTTTATTTTTTACTAAAATTTACTAGTATCCCGATTTAAAAAAAAAACTAAAATCCAAAACTTTCTAAAAATTACTTCCCCCCACACACCGCCACCCACC
The DNA here is from genome assembly GCA_016647705.1 of Eucommia ulmoides. Taxonomy (NCBI): domain Eukaryota; kingdom Viridiplantae; phylum Streptophyta; class Magnoliopsida; order Garryales; family Eucommiaceae; genus Eucommia; species Eucommia ulmoides. Next base: position 16,648,720 of record CM028330.1, on the reverse strand, counting down.
CCCGCCGATAGTCTCTCTCTCTATCTCTCGGAAGCCGATGCACGGATCCGAATCTGGCATGGGAGTTGGGACGAGAAAAGGAAGAATTTGTACTAGCATTTAAGTTTTTTTTTTTTTAATTAAAAAAACAAAAGAAATGAAAAATTATAAGGAATTGATTGGGTTTGGCGAATGATAAAGGAAAATTATGATTTTAAGCAAAATGACAAGGAAGTAAATAGTAATTACCCATACAATCAAATTTTTTTCCCGATAAGCAATGCTTTTATTGAAAAGAAGTAAACAATCGGTAAGTGCAGTTTACAAGAATGAACTTCACTCCAAATAAGTGCTAACCTATCAAGATCCTCTCCAAAGCTCAACAAGGCCAACAATGAACCAAATATAGAGATTCCAAGGGCATCCTAACTAATAAGGGTGCAAAAGCAAAACTAAGACGAACAACCGACAAAGGGACAAAACACCTCTGATATCAAAACAAAACCGTAAAAAGCCCGAAGGAAAGGAAGAAAAATCGATCAAGCTAACTTAATTGATTAACCTTCAAACGAGATTGATTCTTGTTATCCCAAATGTCCAGCCTTCTCAAAGCTTCTTTAACTTCTATATTCCAGACCCTTAGTACCAATTTGAAGAAATACTTGAACAATGAATCCAATGGAACACCCTAATTCCATAAAAACGCCCACAGTTGATCTCGAGGTTTTGATAGACAATTAAAGGTTGATGTTTTTTGTGGAACTAATGTGTTTATTAAGTGTTTCAGAAAAAGAGTTTCATTATTGATTGAATCATGAAGATATTATCAAGGGTGCAAAAATGGACATTGAAGAAATGAAGAGTATTGAAAATCCTCAAGAAATTAGGTGAAAACAATTCAGTACTCTTAATACAACTTGAATTAGGATCACACACGACACTATTAAATGACTTATATGTTTTGTGTGTTTAATTTAATGAAATTTAGGATCCTAATTAGTGTTCAAATATATGCTCCTATGTGAAATTTAAAAATAAAAATTGACTTAAGTGAAAATAATGTTTAAATTTGATTTTTAGAGTCAATTTAGTTAATCAAGAAAATAAATTGGTTTACGGGATCAAACGTTGAGTTTTGGAGCAGGAATAAGTGAAAAAGTGGCCAACCAGCATCAATCGATTAATTGATCCAAGGAAGATTGGTCAACTAATTGAAACAATAAGATTTCGGAGAAAATATAAACGATCCTGCATCAATTGGTCAACCAACCTTAAAGGAATAGGTCAACCAATGGGCGTAGGAGAATGGCAGCAAAAAGTCTCTGAAACGATCGGTCAACCGATTGTGGGAACAATCGGTCAACCGACTGTGGCGTGGTTTGGCTTGGAAAACATCTTGAACCAATCGGTCAACCAACTGGCATTTGGTTTTGGCCAGACTTACACTCTGAATCAATCGATCAACCGACTAGCCAGGGTTCGGTCAACCCACTATTTCGGTTGAGATTTCAAGGAATATGGGATTTTGGTAAAAAACTAGTTGTTACTAGCCATTTTTTATAATTCCAATTAAGAATTTCGGGGGATTTGAAATTTCTGAAGATATGGTATGTACATTTTGATACTCCTAATGACTTGTTTCATATAATTAAAGATTCTCTAAATTTTTTGCAACTAAATACTTTCAATCTTTGTGATTGATGTCTAAAAAGTATTTTATAGACTTAATTGGGAGCTTTAAAAGTTATTTTCATTTAAAGTGAAATACACCAGAATTGAATGAATATGATATATGAGTATTGACCCAATGAGCTACCCAAGAGAGAAGGTGAATTGGGTAGATAAAAAATTATCAGAGAAAATACTACAAAAATCAAAATAATTAATTTTAATCCTAAATTAATTATTATTTTTATATAACAGCGGAATTATAAAATCAACTAGGTGCACACCAAATAACAAAAATAAATAATAAAAAAATAGCAGCACACCAAAAATTTATACTGGTTCACCAAGCTACTCTTGGTTAATCCAGTCCCTTGAGTTTCACGGAGAGTCACACCCACTAAATTCAAAATTCTTTTAAAGGTAGACACCAAACCCTCACAAAGATTATTTTCACAAGTTCAAAATTAACCTTTACAAATTCTTTTTCACAGGTTTGGGAAAAACATTTACTTTTTACAAGCTCAAGAATAATTTAATTCTTTTTATACCTTAGGCTAAATAATCAAAACCTCACAAACACTTTAAATATCCTTTTACCCGGTAAGGATTGAACTGTTACAAAATTGCTCACAAATTAATTCAATCCAAAAAGAATTACTGCATCAATCTCTTTATAAGGAGAGACTAAAACTAGCTACCCTTAGATTAAATACTCTCAATAGTATTCAATCCGTCACTCAACTCACCAATTATAAATTAATAAGTGATTTTTCTCACTCGGAGCTTCTACCACCCCAGATAAATTAGAACTCAATCAATATCCAAAAACTAGTGATAGAAAAGTGAGATATTCAAAATTTGATTTTAAACAAAAAATTGGGTAGCACGTAATCAGATTTCTTCAAGAAATTGTTTCAAAAATAATTTTCAATAAAAAATCAGAAAATAATTCCTAAGATAAAATTCCAAATATAATCAAACAATCAATTAATATAAAGCAATTTAAAAATATCTCACTCGGATTCACCAAAAGAATAATGATGGCAATGAAACTTTAGATCGGCAGCAGCAATAATCCACATCAAATAATTCTCAAGAATAACTCTCAGAAAAGATCTTACAACGCAATCAATATGATTACTCTTAGAAAACTCAATATATTTCTCTTAATTTCTCTCTCTCTCTCTAATATGAAAAACGCAAGTCTATATAAAAAGGAATAAAATAAGCTCTCTAATGGCTAGTTTCCACTTGTTATGATATTTAATTGCTCTTATAGACCCCTTATATCATTAAGACTTCGTGGTTCAAATCACTTAATTATGGATTTTAAACATCTCAATTAAGTCCCCCAAATATTTCTCAATCACAATTAAATAAGATAGAAAGAAATACATGTATCAAATTGAAAAATATTCAAACTTAATGAACCATATCTATAGGGATATCATAATATATGTTTCATATCTCAAATAACATCAAATCCCTAATATATCTCGTGAATCTTAACCATAAAACGGCTAGTAACGGCTACTTTTAGAATAAAATTCGAAATTCCACAGTATACTGAAACAGTGCCATAAGTCGACTGACCAAGGATCACCAATAGATCGCTCAATTCAGGATATAGCCAAGCCAAAAATCCATCACCCATCAGTCGACCTATATATCGACCTAGAGATTCAAAGAGTTACATTTCTAGTCACAGTTCGACCTCCCTGTCGACTTATCAATTCAAGGAGTTCACCATTTAAGTTCCGGTCGACCTACCTGTCAACTTATCGATTCAAAGACTTCATATTCTATGCATCGGTCGACGTACCAATGCTGGAATCCTCTCCTTAATTCATTTTGAATTCATTTTCATCGACGTTTTTGCCCCTTTAACCGATATCTTTTCTTGGTTAGCTCCACTAAATTCTTAAGTTCAATTTTCATTAATTATCAATATTTCTTTTTCAATTACACATAGGAGTAAATAATTTAACTAATTAGGATCCTATAAAAAACACACATATTTATAAAAATCATTTTGTATCATGTGTGATCCTAATTGGGATATTAATAGTTGAAATTTAACCTGAGTTGTCTTCCCTAAGTTCTTCAAATTCTTCAACCTCTTAATACTTCATCATCTTTTAGCATTCATTCATTACTTGTCATCACATCTTCATCATTGGAACTAATAAACTGAAACACACAATTAAACCATTAGTTCCACGGAAAACATCAACCTTTAATTGTCCATCAAAATTTTAGGATCAACAATCTTCCCCTTTTTGATGATAAGAATTAATTTTGATGTTTTCTTCAAAACAATAATGTAACCACACTCCCCCTAAATCCGAGGACGGATTCTTTAACTTATTAAAGCAAAGTAATGAAGATAATCAAAATATTTTCAATCAAAGAACAAATTTCAATATACAATAAACTCCCCCTTAAGATATTCAACAAAGCATCAACTAATTCTCCCCCTTTGTCATCTTAAAAAAAAAATTGGGGACGAGGGAACACAAAGAAACACTACTATAGGCAAACATTATTATGCCTTGCCATACCCAAACCACAAATGATTTTCACAAACTAATCTTCCGCTAGTGGTTTGGTAAAAACATCAGCAAGCTGGTCAAAGGTATCAATATACTCAATAACAATGTCCATTTTCTGAATGTGATCATGAATAAAGTGATGTCTAATTTCTGTGTACTTAGTTCGTGAGTGTTGTGTAAGATTCTTACTTAGACAAATAGCATTTTTATTATCACAATAAATCGGGACCTCCTTCATGCAAATTCCAAACTCATTTAACTGTTGCTTAATATATAAAATTTGGGCACAACAATTATCAACTGCCATATACTTAGCCTTAGTAGTGGATAAGGCTATCCTACACAACATGACCCACTTGTGTTTCTTACTTGACGAAAAAACCAATGCATGTCCTAACAAATGACATAACTCACTTATGCTTTTTCGCTCAACTTTGCAACTGGAAAAATCAGCGTCGGAGTAACTTATCAATTTCAAATCACTTCCCCTAGGATACCATAATCCTAGGTCAGTCATCCTCGTTAAGTATCAAAAAATTCGCTTAACTATAATCAAGTGCGATTCTTTAGGATAAGATTAAAATCTAGCACAAAGACAAACACTATACATAATATCAAGTCTACCAGCAGTTAAATACAACAGACTACCAATCACACCTCGATACATTTTTTTCATTAACACTTTTGCCTGTATCGTCTTTGTCTATCTTCATAGCTAATGACATGGGAGTTTTGTACTCTTTAGCATTATCCAAGCCATATTTACTCCTTGGTGTATTTAGCTTGGTGTATAAATATCCCTTCTTTGATTTACTTAATTTGCAATCCAAGAAATAAATTCAACTCTCCCACCATGCTCATTTCAAATTCGACCTATATTATCTTAGCAAACTCACGGTAAAGATCTTCATTAGTAGATCCAAAAAAAATATCATCAACATAAACTTGTACTAATAGGATATCAGAATCAGTTTGCTTCACAAACAGTGTTATATCACAAATACCCCTTCGAAAACCGTTTTTGGTCAAATATTGACTAAGTCTCTCATACCAAGCTCTAGGAGTTTGTTTGAGCCGATACAAAACCTTGCGAAGTTTAAATACGTGATCGGAAAATTTATCACTTTCAAATCCCAGAAGTTGTTCCACATAAATTTCTTCTACTAGAAAGCCATTTAGAAATGCACTCTTAACATCCATTTGATATAACTTAAAATTACGTGAACATGCAAAAGCGAGTAGCATTATAATTGTTTCTAGTCTAGCAATAGGAGCATAGGTTTCATCATAATCAATTCTTTCATCTTGATTATAGCCATGTGCTACTAATCTTGTTTTGTTTCTAATTACCATGCCAGATTCATCCTTTTTATTCCAAAAAACCCATTTAGTACCAATAACTGGATGAAAATTCGATCTTGGAACAAGACACTATACTTTATTCCGCTCAAATTAAACTAACTCATCTTGCATTGCGGAAATCCAAAATTCATCAGTTAACACCTCATCTACATTCTTAGACTCAATTTGAGATAAGAAAGTAAGATTAATTATATCCCTAAGAGAAGAACGAGTACTTACACCTCTTTCAAAATTACCGATGATATTTTTCATCGAATGTCTCGGTACTGTCTTTATAGCTCGTAGTAAAGTCGAATTCTTTTCCTTAGGTTCCTTCTCTTGTTGAGACTCCTTAAGTACATTATCACCTTGATTTTGGTTATTTGAAATATCTGCATCATCATCATACAAAACCTTTCTCGATAAGAATGGATCAGCTTCCTCAAAAACAACATACATAGTTTCTTCTACTACTAACGTACGTTTATTATAAACTCTATAAATCTTACTGTTAGTAGCATATCCAAGGAAAATCTCATAATCAGATTTAGCATCAAATTTATCAAGATTATCCTTGTCATTTAAAATAAAACACTTACATCCAAATACTTTAAAATAGAAAATATTAGGAGTCTTACTATTCCAGATTTCATATGGGGTTTTGTTGAACCCTCTATGAATTGATACCCGATTCACCACATGGCAAGCTGTACTTACTGCTTCGGCCCAGAAGTAGGTTGGTAAGCGATTTTCATTAAGCATCGTTCTAGTCATCTCTTGAAGCGTCATGTTCTTCCTTTCCACTACATCATTTTGTTGTGGTGATCTTGGTGCAAAAAAATTATGAGCATAACTATGCTCATCACAGTAACTTACCACAGCATCATTCTTAAACTCTCTTCCTCTGTCACTTCGAATGCTAATAATAGAATATTGTTTCTCATTTTGAACACGTTTATAAAATTTAGTAAGAACAGAAGCAACCTCACTTTTCTTAGTAAAAAGAATACCATGGTAAGTCTAGAATAATCATCAATTATAACGAAAGCATAAAACTTACTACCAAAACTAGCAACAAAGTTTGAACTAAATAAATCAAGATGCAACAATTCAAGACATCTAGACATGGACGTGTGCATCTTTTTCTTAAATGATAATCTAACTTACTTGCCTAATTAACATGCATCACATACTTTATCTTTCACAAATTTCAAATCAGGTAGGCCACGTACGACTCTTCTTAGATAAATTAGAGATTAACTCCATACTAGCATACCCAAATCTCCTATGCCATAATCAACTATTTTCAGACAAAGCATTTAAACAAGATAAATTTTGAGAATTAAAATCATCAAATGAGTAAGTATAAACATTCTCAAAACGTGATGCAACTAATAAGATACTACTATCATGACTATTCTTAATAATGCATTTATTATGATCAAATATAACGTTATAGCCCTTGTCACATAGTTGACTAATACTGAGCAAATTATGTTTAAGTCCATCAACTAGTAACACATCTTTAATAATAGTAGTATCATTACCGATATTACCTATATTGATAATTTTATCCTGTGTGTTATCTCCAAAAGTCACATGACCTCTATCCTTAGATGTCAAAGATGTAATTTTTCTTTGTCTCCCGTCATGTGTAGAGAACAACTACTGTCCAGGAACCATTTGTCCTTACTTATTGAAGTTTTTAGAATAATCTTACCACCAGTGGCCATCAATGCAAACATAGACATATCTTCACTATCTGATTTTTTCGAGCTACTTGATTCAGTATCATTCCAAGTAATCTTCATGGATTTCTTCTTACTTTTCTTTGCTTTTTTTTTTTCCTTTTTCTTATCCTTCTTTGGTTCAGGATAATCATTTTGAAAGTGACCGGTCTTATGATAGTTGTAACATTCCACTTTAGTCATGTTAAGATGTTTTCTCCCGCGGAATGTGCGCTGAGTCATTCTTTGCTCACTGTCAAGACTTTCATCATCACTGTCATCCTCTTCTTCAATTTTCTAAGCTTTTAGCGCTAAAGATTTTCTCTTGTTATTTCCAGTGTCATCCTCATATCCTTTAATCACCGTTTCATGAGTCATCAAGTTGCCTATGAGATCATTAATTTTGTATTTGCTAAGATCCTTAGCTTCTTCAATTGTCGTCACCTTTGACTCCCATATTTTTGTTAAAGATCTTAGAACCTTTCGAACTCTATCCTCCATGGAGTATGGCTTTCCAAGTTGACTCAAGTGATTACAAATATTGTTAAAGCGAGTATACATCTCATGAATCGTTTCAATTTCTTCCATTCTAAATAATTCAAATTTCCTCATAAGAGCGTTGATTTTCGATTACTTCACTTGACTTGTCCCTTCGTGGGTAACTTATAGCTTATCCCACATCTCATTTGCAGATTTACAATCTGAAACTCTAGAATATTCATTAGTATCTAAATAGCAAAATAAAATGTTAATAACCTGAGAGTTTATAGAGATTTTATGCTTATCAGAAGCAGTTAGCTATTCCTTCTTCTTGTCGACTCCGTTTTCTATTGGAACAATCGGACCATCCTCAATTGTTAGCCATACATCATAATTTGTAGCCCGAAAGAAGGCTATCTTCTGTCTTTCCAGAACGAATAATTTTCACCTGCAAGCAACGGTGGTCGGTGCATAGACTGCCCCTCAGCTAGTATGCCTATTATGTGCACCACGTGATCTTTGTTAGCTAAATGTGTCAAGCTAAACCAGCTCTGATACCAATTATTGACCCAGTGTGCTACCCAAGAGGGGGTGAATTGGGTAGATAAAACATTATCAGAGAAAATACTTCAAAAAATCTAAACAATTAATTTTAATCCTAATTAATTATTATCTTTATATAACTGCAGAATTATCATATCAACTAGGTTTTCACACCAAACAACAAAAATAAATAATGAAAAATAGCAGCACACCAAAAATTTATATTAGTTCATCAAGCTACTCCTGGCTAATCAAATCCCTCGAGCTTCACAGAAAGTCACACCCACTAAACTCAAGATTCCTTTAAAAGTAGGAACCAAAATCTCATAAAGATTCTTTTCACAGACTCAGAAACAACCTTTACAAAGTTATTTTCACAGGTTTAGGAATAACCTCTACTTTTTACAGGTTCAAGAATAACTTAATTCTTTTTATACCTTAGGCTAAAGAATCAAAACCTCACAAACACTCTAAATATTCTTTTACCTAGTAAGGTTTGAACCGTTACAAAATTGCTTACAAATTAATTCAATCCAGGAAAAATTACTACCTCAATCTTTTTATAAGAAGAGACTGAAACCAGCTACTCTTAGATTAAATACTCCTAATAGTATTCAATCTGTCACTCAACTCACCAATTACAAATTGATAAGTGATTTTTCTCACTCGGAGCTTCTACCACCTCAGATAAATTAAAACTCAATTAATATCCCAAAACTAGTGATACAAAAGTGAGATATTCAAAATCTTATTTGAAACAAAAAATTGGGTAGCACGTAATAAAATTTCTTCAAAAAATTGTTTCAAAAATAATTTTCAATAAAAAATCAGAAAATAATTTCAAAGATAAAATTCCAAATATAATCAAACAATCAATTAATAGAAAGTAATTTGGAAAGATCTCACCCGGATTCCACCGAAAGAATAATGATAGCAATGAAATTTCAGATCGGTAGCAGCAATAATCCACAAATAATTTTCAATAAAAAATCAGAAAATAATTTCAAAGATAAAATTCCAAATATAATCAAACAATCAATTAATAGAAAGTAATTTAGAAAGATCTCACCCGGATTCCACCGAAAGAATAATGATAGCAATGAAACTTCAAATCAGTAGCACTAATAATCCACAGCAAATAATTCTTAAGAATAACTCTTAGAAAAGATCTTACAACCCAATCAATATGACTACTCTTAGAAAGCTCAGTATATTTCTCTTAATCTCTCTCTCTAATATGAAAAATGCAGGTCTATATAAAAGAGAATAAAATAAGCTCTCTAACGGCTAGTTCCCACTTGTTTTGACATTTAATTGCTCTTATAGACCCCTTATATTATTAAAACCTCATCCTGGTTTAAATCAATTAATTATGGCTTTTAAACATCTCAATTAAGACCCCCAAATATTTCTCAATCACAATTAAATAGGATAGAAAGAATTACATATACCAAATTGAAAAATATTCAAATTTAATGAATCATATTTATAGGGATATGATAATATATATTGCATATCTCAAATAACATCAAATCCCTAATATATCTCGTAAATCTTAACCATAAAACGGTTAGTAACGGCTACTTTTAGAATAAAATCCAGAATTCTACAATATCCGGAAACAGTGCCATAAATCGACTGACCAAGGATCACCGGTCGACTGCTCGATTCAGGATATATCCAAGCCAAAAATCCATCATCCATCGATCGACCTATCTATCGACCTAGTGATTCAGAGAATTACATTTCTGGTCACAGGTCAACCTCCTTATCTACTTATCCATTCAGAGAGTTCACCATTTAAGCTCTGGTCGACCTACCTGTCGACTTATCGATTCAGAGACTTCATAGTCTATGCATCGGTCGACTTACCAATGTTGGAATCCTCTCCTTAATTCGTTTTGTATTCATTTTCATCGACATGTTTGCCATTTTAACAGATTTCTTTTCTCAGTTAGTTCCACTAAATACTTAAGTTCAATTTTAATTAATTATCAATATTTATTTTTCAATTACACATAGGAGCAAATAATTTAACTAATTAGGATCCTATAAAAAACACACATATTTAAAAAAATCATTTTGTGTTGTGTGTGATCCCAATTGGAATATTAATAATTGAAATTTAACCTAAGTTATTTTTTCTAAGTTCTTCAAATTTTTCAACCTCTTAATCATTCGTTATCTTTGTCATCATCTTTTAGCATACATTCATTATTTGTCATCATATCTTCATCATTGGAACTAATAAACTGAAACACTCAATTAAACCGTTAGTTCCATAAAAAATATCAATATTTAATTATCCATCAAAATCTTAAGATCAACAATGGGATTTATAGGTGCCTTTTAGAGGCATATCTTTTGAAAACTAGTCATTGGAAGACTTAATATTATTCTATATATAGATAGATAGATAGATAGATAGATAGATAGATAGATATGCGAAAATTGGATAAAAGATATCAAGAACTATCAGTTTCTATATTTTTCTAAGAGTTATCATTTTGCTGAGATTATTTTGAGAGAGTTTGTGATTAAAGTTCTTGAGCTAAAGTGTTGTTGAATTAGCGTCACTGATCTGTGTTATTTTACGATCTTGTTTTCATACTTCAGTATTTTCCTAGTGAGATCTTTCCAAGTTACTATTCTTAATTTAGATTTCTTATTATTGTTGATTGCTTGGATTTAAGATTATTGAAAAAAAATCGTTTCCAAATTTAAGAGCATAAAAATTCTTTTTTAAAATGATTTTATGTTATTATCTGATTACGTGTTAAATTTTGTACTACCCACACTTATTATTAATCAGATATTAATTTGTCTCACTTTAACTCTATCACATAGTATATTTTGGAACATTAATTGAGTATAACTATTTTGAGGTGGTAGAAGTTCCCAAGGGGAAGAAACTCATAATTTTTTATATTTGTGAGTTTGAACGGATTAAATACGGTTAGGCTGGTGTCTAATTAGGTTAGCTAGGGTTTCAATATTTTTTGGGAAAAATATTGAGATTTGATCTTTGCCTAAGGTATAAAAAAATTAGGATATTATTTTCCCTTGAAAAGAATTAGGTTTTGATTCTTGATGAAATTGAATTAATTTTGAGTGAATTGTAAAGGTTCAATCCTTACCTATGAAAATGATACTTGTGAGTATGGTGAGGTTTAATCTTTAACCTGTTAAAAAAATTAGGTTGTGATTCTTCCTATAATAGAATTAGATTAGTCTTTAATTTGGTAAAAAGATAAGGTTCTTCCTTAATCTAGGAAAAGAAAAATTGTAAATGTTGATTATGGATCTAGGAAAAGAATCGTTATAAAGGTTTGGTTCCTACCGTTAAAGGAATCAGGGGTTTAGAGGTTTCAAATCTTCGTGGAGCTCGGGGGATTAGATTAGGCAAGGTTAGCTTGCTGAATCAAGATATATCTTGGTGTACTACATTATTTATTTTCTTTATATTTTGTTTGAGTGAGCACCTAGAATTAAACACTTATCTGCTGTGTAACGAAGATAATAATTGATTTAAGATAAATTTATTATTTGATAAATTAAGTGTTAAAAGTTTTAATTATTTAAATTTTTATATCTACCAAATTCACTGCCCTCTCTCTTGGATAGCTTATTGGGCCAACACCGACATTCACAAAAGCAACACGAGCTTAAAGAAAATTTTGAATTTTCTGCACAAATTCTGCAGAAAATTTAGCAGCAGCTTCTGACGAAAACCAACCATGTAAAAGACAGGGTTATTGAACCATCTAAAGTCTGATGCAAACCCATAATTGCAGCTCAATTCAGCAACTTAATCAAGAATAGAAATTTACAACAATATTGATAAGCTCAAAGTTAAACTGTATCAAAATAACGGCAAGAAAAAATTAAAGATAAGCCGGAAACCGAGAAAACAACGAGGACAGAAACAACAGCAGAATACAGATCAAAAAAGAAACAGAAGCAAAAAAAACCCTTAGAAACAACAACAGAACACACTCTTAAATCCACCACTTCGAGCACCTGATAATTTGTAGCAGAATTTGATAAATTTAGTCCAAAATAACTTTATAAACACGTATTTTGATCCCAAAATTTTCTTTTAACTCTTCAAACTTTAATTGGAGTTCTGATTCGAATTTTTCAAGAATTAATCATCTTTAAAGATTTAATAAAAAAAATTATTGAAATTGGTCCATTTTGGACACCAATTTAAAGTTCCTCAAGATTTCTAATTAAGCCCCCCAACTTTTTAATTCAATAAATTGTCTCAATCGTATTATTCGGGGCCTAATCGAGGTTATGAGACTTTAATTTAGCTTGATTCGAGATCAATTGAACTTTTCAAAGATTAATTTTGAGCTCCGGGTCCAAATATCAATCTTTCAATTTTTCAAATTAGTCGCAAAACTTTTCAAAACGAAGGAGTTTGATTCAAAAACCCGCAATTGGATAACTTTTCAACTTAATCGGATTTTTGAGATATTAATTTAAATCTTAGAGATTTAATTTATTATTTCAAACCTCCAATGAAGTTAATGAGATTTTCAATTGTAAAATTCAAGTATGAATTAATTCATAAAACCTTCGAATCGACCCTCCATTTTATTTGGGTATTTTTAAATTTTATGAATAACTGACCCGACAAAAACATTTTATATATATATTTCTTGAAAATGCTCAGCGTGGGGAGGACAAAATGTGATATCTACAGGTGTGAGATGGACAGTGAAAAAGAAAGAGACATGAAGAGAGAGAGAGAGAGAGAGAGATGAAGAAGATAAAGATTGAAGAAAGGAAAAAGAAAAGGAAAAAATAAAAAAATAAAAATGAATAAAAAACGAAATAAATTTTAAAAAAAAAATAAAGTTGCAATTTTATCCCCTAATTATGTCCAATTTGGACAAAAAAATTAACAAAATGATCTTTTAAAAGCACATTCATACTTAGAAGGTTTAAATTGAAATACAACAAAATTATTACACTATATAGAAATTTATCAATACTTTAGAGGATTTAAAATAATTTTTTTCAAAAAAATTGTGAAAACACTATTTGTAAAAGCTTTTTGCAAAAATAAAAATTAAAAATAATTCAAAATTAAAAAGATTATTTTAATAGCATTTTCAATTGTGAGAAGGCTATATCCCCCAAACAAAAGCCAAATATTCTTCGTATAAGGGTGAAAAACCGTTTTATGCTTTCCGCAGCATGTTGCGAATGTGTAATAATGCACTAATTTTCATTTTACTCAATTTTAGGGTTAATAATGCATTAACTGATATTAAATGTTGTATCATCTAATCCTATCAGATTTCACAATTAAGCATATTGAACAAGTGTAGTACAAATATCGGTGACTTAAAGTACTTGAGAAAGGATCTAGCAAAAATAAATGTTAAATTTAATTTAATAGAGTTTTGGGATTACTTCCAAAATCATCCAATGCTAAAAAGTGCACCCTTGGAACAACTCCAATGGCAGATATATCTACTTCGATTTTATTTTTTTATTTAGTTGGAGCTTTGTTTGTTGACAATTATCAACGCATTTTGATAAAAGAATGACTGTTTTGAGAGAAACTCCTAATGAGAAACTCCACGAGCTCTCCTACAAGGAAGATGATGAGATTGAGAGAAACAAAAAAAAAAAAAGAAGAATGATCATGAACATCTAGAAGCAACTGTGGAAATGGAGAAATCGGAAGAGGAAGAAATGATTGAGGAAGAATCGATTCCAGAAGGGGCGCTGATCCAAGACTTGGAGATAGGACCCCTACCTATTCAGGGGAGTAATGCTACTATTCCCATGCACCCTCAGACAAGGTCATTTAAGGACATCCTGAATGGGAAAAACGACAGCCCCAAAAGAGTTCTACAAGAGGTCTACTTCGACGTTGACGACGAGGACTTTATGGGTGAAGAGAATCAAAATGCAAACTCGGAACAGGACATGCAAGGTGATGGGATTACTGAGGTGATCGTTCCTGATTCAATTCTATCCCAGATTAGGGATAGGTGGAAGGATATCTTGATCATTATGCTAATGGGGAGATCAATCGGGTATAGTGTCATTTGCGACAGGGCTAGGATGATTTGAAAACTTGAAGGAGATTTTGAGCACATCGACCTCAACTATGGCTTCTACTTGGCCATGTTTGACTGAATTTTCGATGCCCATAAGGCCTTTACAGAACGTCCTTGGGTCATTCTAGACCACTACCTCACAGTCAGAAAGTACGAGCTGGGCTTCGGGCCAAAGTACGCGACGGATTCTAGAATTACGGTTTGGGTTAGACTTCCAAACATTCCTTTTGAGTACTATGAGGCACCGGTTCTTCATAATATTGGGAGAAAACTAGGGAGGCCAATCAAAATAGATAGTAATACAGCGGTGTCATACAGAGGTAAGTCTGCTAGGATTTGTGTGGAAATTGATCTGAATAAACCTCTGGTGGCCCGTCTCCGTATGAGGGGTATGGTGTTTAAGGTTGAATATGGAATCCTGCATAGGCTTTGCTATACATGTGGCCACGTCAACCACCATATAGAAATGTGTCCATATGGGGGGAATACAGTTGGAGAGGCCGTAGTTCCGCCGGAGAAAATGACCAAATATAATAAGCAATCTCCAACGGGCATTGACACAAGTTACAAGGCTAATGATGATCGAGAAGTCAATGTCACATCCATGGTAACGGAGTTAGGGTAGGAGGAGCTCGTTACCTTAGATGTAAGGGATGATGGGTTTGGGCCATGGCCGTTGGTCAAAAACCAACGGAAATTTGGGGCTTTTAAGCCCAAAAGAAATTCTAATGGGTCCAACAAAAGGCCCAATGTGGGTGCCTTTCATTATAATTCAGGAGTAAACGGGCCAAATGAAAGAAAGGCCTCAAAAAAAAAAAAAAAAAACCAAGATAGAGTTGGGCTAAGAAATGAAACTAGCACTTTCGCTTCGAGTAGGGCCCATCGGACCACCAAAAAGGTTAACCCAACCACCATGGCTAACCATGGTAATCAGGATAAGAGGAAGCCTACCCTTTTGAGACCTAACACGAGGTTTGATGCTTACCGTCTTGGGAAGGGAGAAGCCTCAGGGGCACATGGCTCGATGAGCTTAAAATGAAGGAAAACTATTCAAATATGACCAGATTCCAAGGCCATGCCTATTCTCCCTATGGGCTCCGATCCGCAACAGGCGGCGATGGGAGTGTCTCAAAAAGAGGCACTCCATCATGTCACCACCGCCGCCAGCCCGTCCATCATATCTCATTATAGCTCATCCTCAAGCTTTTTTTCTCCCTCATATCTTTTGCAAACCCAGCATAACCCTCATCCCAAACTCCCATCATCCCCTACTAAACCCCCAAACGACAATCTCAATCTCAGGCAAAAATATGGAAGGGATTCAAACAAATCTCTTCCAAATATTTTATTTCTCCATGTTTCTAGAGCAAGCGGAAGAGGTGAAACAATGCATGGAAGTGTTTTGGTCGGTGGATGAAGTAAGATTGTCGGTGAAGATCATGGAACGGCGAGCTTCGAAGCACCTATTCATGGAGATCTCATTAGAAAACGTGAAGGCATGGGACATGCTGGTGCAGAAGTGTAAAACTTTGCTGAAGATTAGTGAGTCTTATCATCTTCCTAGCTTCCCTCCCTAAATATCCATGCGGATTCTTACCTGGAATTGCTGAGGTGCCAGAAATAGCCAATTCTGGAATGTTTTTCATGATATTTTTAATTCCAAAAGGCCTGAGATAAGAGCTTTGATTGAGACCAAAATGGAGATGGGCAATATGAGGAATTTTTTGTTTCACTAGGGTTCACGGCAACGACTCACATTGACCCTGTGTGCTGTCTGGAGGTATTTGGGTACTCTGGTGCCCAGATAAGGTCATAGTTAGCCAAATACACGTTACTAACCAAGTCATCCATGTTAAAGTGTCCATAGTGGGCTTCGAGGAATGGGTCATGTCTATTGTCTATGATCATTCGAACCATTGTAGGAGAAGAGAGTTGTGGGGAGAAATGAAACACTTCTCCCAGCACAATGATTCTTCCTAGCTAGCAGCGGGTGATTTCAAAGACATCAGCTCCCAAACCGAGAGGACTGGTTCTACTAGTGCCCAAGACATTCATTGCATCAACTCTTTCAATTCCAATGTGGCAGCTTGTGGCCTGAATGATCTGGGTGCGAGTAGATCAACAATGACCTGGTTTGGAACCAACATGCATGGGCTCAGGGTAAGTAAGAGGTTAGATAGAGCCCTGGCAAATGAGGGCAAGTGTACCAATTTCCCTGAGGCTAGGGTTGAGAATCTCCCAAGTACGTATTTTGATCATTCTCCTCTCATTATTCATGTTCTAGGTGTTAATTTTTTTAACTCCTCTCATCCGTTCAGATTTGAAGCTATATGGTTAAACCACCCTGATTTCAAATCTTTCATTAACAATACCTGGAAAAGTAAAGATGCCTACCTGACCTACAACTTAGATAATTTCACTAAGGAAATTAAAACCTGGAATAAAGAGGTTTTTGGGAACATTTTTAAAATTAAGAAACACCTCTTAGCTAGACTCAAATGCATCTAAAAATACCAAGAAACCAATTTCTCTAATAGATTGGATGCCCTGGAAAGAACCCTGAAAAAAGAGTTTGTTAATATCCTAAAAAGAGAGGAAATATTTTAGCATCAAAAGTCTAGAATTCTGTGGCTTTCTGTAGTGGATAAAAACACTAGGTTCTTCCATGTTGCAACTAATCAAAGAAGAAGAAAGAACAAAGTGTCTATGATTAAAGATTCTAATGATAATTGGCTTAATAGTCAGGAGAACATAAAACACCATGTCAGGGGGTACTTCTATGATCTGTTTTGTGATAAACCCCCCCTAGTTGTTAGTAGCGAATTATTTGTCGCTACAATACCGCAAGTGTACGAGTCAAGTTTTGATAGTTTAGAAAGTGAGAAGGGTTGTCATATCCACATGAATTGGTTTAGATTGTCATTAAGTACCGTGATTATCATAACCTAACTTTATCTAGGCGTTCAAATTTTGGGTTTTTTAAAACTAAAAATAACTAAAACAAATATAAATACAAAAATAAAATAAAATAAAATATGGATTATCTATGCACAAATGTTCTAGGGGCTTGAATTCGTCTCGTTATTCCCATGTTTTCCTATTAAGTAATTATTAGTTAATTTCATTCATTCAATAATCAAGGTCCTCATACTATTACTCTCTCATTACCTCTCCCAATCGTCAAGTGAGACAATATGTAAACACTTCAAAACTGGTATCCCTATCTAGTATTTAGGTGAAAACATTCGTTAAACCTGATCTTATAGATTACGCAAACTCTAAATATCTCCCGATCTATTAAAGTTCACATTGTGTTTAACCTAAGTCCGAACTTGGGATTACCTTTCCTGAGTGTCAAATCTCAAATTCTCATTTCAACCAAAATATCATGTGAAAGTATACATTAGAAGCATTATAAAGATAAACACAATTGAATAGAAATTCTAATTGATAAATCTAGAACTCGATTACTTCCCGGTTTCACAAGATCCTAAATTCTCAACTCGAATACTTAGGTGTTGATTTCCTCTAGGACTCACAACAACCTAAATTATACAGTCCCAATTCTACTTACGAATTCAACCTCTCCCGAGTATAAAGTTCGTAACCTAACACCATCTAACTTATTGGCTACATTAATCAAACACATTAAACCTAGAAGATGCATAAAATAGAATTAAATCTAACAATTAACAAAATAATCTAACACGGTTCAAATGAGACTACATCAAGCCCTAGATCTAGATTACGAACACAACATGGATAGATCCAAAACTAATCTTTTCAAGAAATCCATAGATGCAAACATGTTCAACACATCCACAAATACAAAAATCAATCAAGATTAGGGAGAAGAAAAAGGTAGAGAAAATCTTATTGTGGGTTTGAGCTTCAAATCTTAAATCCCAAATGCCATCAATGGTGTTTTCTTCTTCAATCTCGCATCAAAATACCATCATCCAGTGTTTTCTCGTCCAAAATTACTTCCAATGTTGATTTCCTCTCCCAAAATCACCTCCACATGGTTTAAGCTTAAGGTGGTATTTATAGGTGGTCAAAAATAGAGTTTTTCGGGTTTGAAGACGACACAAGCCGATGGAATCGCACTGCAGTGTTCATTTTTCACGCTGTAGGGTGCTACTAGCAGTGTAAATTGTTGAAAACACACTGCAGCGTGTGTTTTCACGTTGTAGCGTGGTTTTGGCAAATCCAACGTCAATTCGTATTTTGGTCGTAACGTTCTCGTACGAACTCCAATTGAGGTAATCCAAAAATCTATGGAAATATAAGACATAGATATATAACTTCTATGTTTTGGGTTTTTCCAAAATCGAATTGTATCATAGTTAAAATTAACCTTGAAATTACAGCACCTATACTCATTTTTGCACATTTTCTCCCATTTATTTATATACCTACAAAACAACACAAAAATGCTTGAAAACACAAATATTTAAATATAAAAATACTTGATTTGTTGTTAAATAAACCATTCATCAGTTGTCTGCAATTGTTTTGAGGACATGGTATGTGTCTTCTCTATCAAGCCCAGTGATCACCAACTTCGAGATTCAAGCCAGCAACCATTGCGCAGACTTTCTTTCTTGAATGGGGACGAACCATAGATCCGAAATGCACTATCTAGAGGAACCCCCTAAAGAGCTAGAGAGACTTCTGATCACGGACATGCATTATAAGGGTTTCCCTCGTAGTTCTTAGCTTTTGTTTGTTTTCTTTCTTTACCAAAAAAACAAACGACATCTTGAATTTGCTATTTTGAATGAAAAAAAAAAAAAAAAACATTCCAACAATAGTACTATCATCTGTGCCATTTTGGCACAGATGGTCTGCCTATACCAAATATAACACAGGCAGATAAATGACCAAAATGACTATTAGAGTAGCAACAGTTACTCCAACGATCATGAAATCAGATTCCATAAAACAAAAAACTGAAGGTACAAACAATCATCTATAAAATTGAGCAAACAATTAAAGAAATTTAACCAAAAAAATACCAGATCTTTGTCGTTGCTCTCCATATTCCTCGTTATCACAGAGATCATCTCCAGATCCTTGCCCAAATCCCCGTCGTCACAGTCGTCTGGACAGATTCTCACCGTTGGTCGCCGTCTTTATCTTCTTCTCCAAAACGCATGGTCATCTCCTCCAGAACGCATGGTCGTCTCCTTCATCTTCTCTAGATCGTCGTCGTTTCTATTTCGGTTTGCTTGATTCGGGTTTTCCTAAATTGGGTTTGCTTAAAGTTGGGGTGGGTTGGGTTGGGTTAATTGTTAATTAGGGGTGAGTTGGGTTAAGTTAGGGTTAATTAGGGTTGAGTTAGGGTTTAATTAAAGGGAAAATTACCACTTAAGTCTATATTAAACATCTTTATTACCAATACATTCCAAGTAGTTTAGATTAGACAAAAAAACTCCTATTAATTAGATTACATGAACTATTCAATACCAAATTCAGGAATCCCTTATTTTCAATGGGCATATTTGCCCTTCGCAAGATTATAAAGATTAAAAGTTTTCATATTTAACAAAATTATTTTATTAAAATCAAAATAACTATTGTTGTACACATTTTTTTTTCACAATCTAATTATATATTTAAATTCGTCTAAATAATATCTATAAATGATATCAGATTTACTATTTTTTTTTTCATTATTTTCAATTTTCACATTCATGTTATATTCAACATGGTACTTTCAAAATTTTTAGTTTTCACATTTCATGTTACATTTAACATTGTACTTGCAGAATTTTCAGTTTTTATGTGTTACATTTAACATCAAAATCAACTTTATCATTAAGTCAAGTTACATTCAACATGTATATAATTTATTCTATTATCAACATTAATTAATGTTATTTGCTATTACATTAGATGTTATATTCAACTTTCACGGAGAACACAGAATGTAGTGATGTTAATGTTATATATAACATCCAAATGTATCCCAATTTAGAACTCCCAAAAACGATATCAATCATCGAATTTTACAATCAACATTGGTGTCACGCGAACTATAAGATGTTACATATAATATTTACATGAAATACGATTCACATCTAAAAAAAAGTGATTAGTATTTCATTTTAAAGAGGATGATTCACCGATTATTATTTTGTAAACAAATTAATTTTTCATCAATAGGTTTATGATAAAATCGCATGTTTCATATTCAACTTTTTTTATTGGAAATTACTAAATTTGTTTTCACGTTTTTAGGAGTAATAAAAACTAAATTATAGTGCCGTATATTTTTAGAAAGTTACCATATTTGATTCACACATATTAAGAAGTTAAAATCTCATTAAATAAGGGTATATTAGTCTGCAAAATGACATAATGAGTAATCGGTGCAAATAAAATCTAGTTGGTTGAATTGGTAGTTTATAAATTAAAAAGGGATCCCTCAGTTAATGCCCCTTAATTAAATTTAATTAGGGTTGAGTTAGGGTCTAATTAAATTTAATTAGGGTTCAAATAAGTTTTATTTAGTTGGGTTTAATTAGGTTTGGTGCAGTGTAGTTTAGTTTATTAATTTTGTTTTATTTGGGTTGAGTTAGATTAATTGGTTAATTTTATTTTGATGTGAGTAAAGTCAGACCTACTCCATGTGTCCGCCACCTGGACCAAATTTTGTCACATCACCAGCGTCACATCAGCAACAGCCTGATTAGTCCGGTGAATAGACAGCCCAGGGTTCCTAGTCAGGTCGGCCAGCATGAAGCACTCGGATCGTCAAAACGCAATCTCCTCGGAATGTCGCCACGATAGGCAGGTCGGCGCGTTCTGCCCGACCTGCATCTCGGTCCCTGGACCGACCTGTCTCTCTTAACAGGCTTGGCCCATAGGCTCCTCCATCTATAGTGTGAAAGCCCAAGGCCCAGAACCATAACTCTAATCCGCCGTATCGCCCACGCGCCTGACTACTTAACGCTAAACCGAGCTTAACGCCCTAATCTTATGAAACGCTAATCTCTTATCTGCCTATAAATATGAGACTCCATCAACATATTAAAAAGAGACAGAACACCCACTTCAGATCAACCAGATAGGTTGAGGTAATAATCTCCAAACGTCCTGATTTCTTCCCCCTGAGCTCTTACTCTCATGCCGGAAGGGACACGCTGGAAACACCCCGGCCCCCCTATGTGCAGGTGACAGAATAGAGCTCAGCTCGGACAGCGGCTTGGATAATAAGATACCGACTCGGACTACAGGCCGAACAATGCCCATCCAGCCCTGACCCAGGATTCTAGTAAGGACGAAGATCATATCGAGATCGACTTCAACTCCATCCGAAAAGAGGCCGAACCATACTGCTGGTCGGACCCATTTCCAACGCCAACATATTTTATTCGAGTTGCACTGGATTAGTTTGTTAATTTTATTTTACTTGACTTAATTTTGGTTGTTGTTACAAGTTAATTTAAGATAATTTTTAGTTTAAATTAAATTCAAGTTGGTCTGATTTATTCCTTTAATTTAATAGATGCAGATAGATTATGGATCTAATTATTATTTCATGAATCTTATTTTGGATGATTTCTCTAGAAAATCAACCTAAATCTGAATCAACTGATTACAATGTTGAACCAATCCCCCAAAATCCAAATACAACAAGATCAACGACTAGGAAGATACAAAGAGCAAAAAAACTTTTAATCCTATTGAGGATATTTTTATTGTTTCGGGTTGGCTAAACACAAGCAAAGATCCGATCATAGTAGTGGTCAACAACATGATGCATTTTGGAAGAGAATATACAAATACTTTAACTCGAATGGAAAAGATAATTTTGGGCGTGGTCAAGCATCTATTATGAGCCGATGGAAAGAACTAAATACAAAATATGCTAAATTGTTGGGATAGTTAGACATCAAATGATATTGGTAGGAATGTGTGAAAATGAGAAATGAAATGAGTGTATAGATTTGTATTGGTAGGAAATATGTGAAAATGAGAGAGGAAACGAGTGTATTTATAAATAGTTTAGGAAATAAAACTAAAATTTCAAAATTGAAATTTGGTTATTAAGTTGAAATCTTAAAATTTAATGTTGGCGTTTTAGTTAATAACCAAAATTACAATTTGACGGTTAAATAAAATATAAAATTTTAATTTTAGCGCTTTAGTTTGAAACAAAAATTCAAATTTGGTGGTTAAATTGAAATAAATAATTGAAATTTGGTAGTCAAATTGAAATTTGGCGGTTATTTTAAAATTTTCATTCAAGTTGCTTTTAAGTTTTAATGTTAATACAAAACTGAAAAATGACATACCATTTTACCACAATATTTAGAGTACCCATCTAATTTTAGTGTGTCATTTTAGTTTTGGTGCACCATATTAGCAAATGACAACCCAAAAAATAGCAATGGAATTTTGCTAGTCCTCGAACAAAACACTTACACTAAAATGAAAAACACAACTAAATTAAATAACATGAACAATCTAAATATAACGATATGTAAGTTTTGAATTCTTCTATCGACTAAGTCATTTTCCCCACAACAACCCCCAATCATATCAAGTTCAGGCGGTAAAACACACCATGTGATGTTCTAGAATTTCGACATGCAATAATGGTAAACGTCATTCTAGATCATTTCAACGTGTGTGTGCGAGACGCAATAATATAGCTATCCAAGATCGAATTGGATTATCGACCAACGAAACTTACGACTTAGACCGTAAAGGAGTAAAATATCCAAATACTTGATTGGATTTCACTCTCCACTAATGTAGACTTGGAAATTCATAAAGATCAGAAGGACTTGGTTCGGTTTTAGGAACATTTGGCCAAGGGTATTTCGGAATAAAAAATAGGTTAACGTTATTAACTTAATATTATCCAAGGCTCAAGGCTTGGCACACTCACTCTCGAACCCCCATAAATAAATTAGAAACAATCCCAAACAAATATTTTAGAACGTCGTACTCACTTGTCAAAAGAAAAGAAAATAGAACGATATTTACATATGTTTTTTTTTTTTTACTTACCATACCCCTAAACTTATTCGACTATTAAAATTTTACGGGTGTGGTTAAGAAAAGCGACAAGTGAGTACTCAAATACCGAACCAATCAGAAATTTGCCCTAAACCCAACCGCTCACTTCAAGTAGCATAAACAAATGTTAACTTGATTCACTAAAATTGTACATTTAATTCAGTGATAAATGTTTGAAAAAAGATCAATTGGCCAGGGTATTTGTTTATGTGTTCAGAATTCAAATAGCGTTTATACTTCAACAAGGTAACAAGGGATAAACATATAACATGGTAGGATTAAAAGGCTCAAGCGACAAAAAAAATGCCTAAATCATATCTCTTGAACTACATCGCCTAAGATTTCGCCTCAAGCTTCCCCTCAATCAGGTTCTAGAATTCTTCAATTATCATAAGTTTGGCTAATTGATAATCAACCTCAAATCAATTGAATAGAAAAACATTGAGTCTATGTGCTCGTGCAAATTAGGATCCACAATAACTTTCACCAAAACGCATTGTCAAGCACACAGAACACACATGCATGGGTATTACCCTTGACCTCGAAAAACAACCAGCGGTAATATCATCATCGGGTAACGGCCTAGAGCAACACAAAACTTAGCATGCAACAACAACAACACAAAAATATTATGTATTAAACAAACATGCAATACAGTAAAACATACTAACATCCTACACATCACCGCCAAACTTAAAACAGACACTGTTCTCAGTGACCAAATCATCAATCTCAACATTTGAAATTAAAGCATGCTGACGAATGGGGTTTAGAACACGTACCTGGGAAGCGAGAGAATCTCGCCTCCGAATTAAGTATGGCTATGACGAATTTAACTTATTTTGTTCCTTGGGTTGCCTCCCAAGAAGCGCTTGGTTTATGGTCGTCAGCCTGACACGTCGAAGTGCTCGTCAAATAGCAGCTTTCACTCGTAATACGTGTCAAATAACACCACGTACGAATCTTGGTTTAATACACCCTCAAGACTAGCGAGATATTGATCTACTCGGCTCAAGCTTTCAACAACATTCCTCACCGGATCGTGTACTTGGTGGGCATGAAAGGAAGTTGCTAAAGGCAGCGAAAGACAAGTGAGCTACATCGGATCCTCGTAGATATGATCATCTTGGATCGACTGCGGTATCACCAGCTGAAATTCACAACGATTAATGTGTGAATTTTCATCGCCAATCCACTCTTGGGTTATTTCTTCTTCAGTTTTATCAATGAAGTCTCTCAAGATCCTCTCGCTTGTTTTCGGTTCCTCACGGTGGCTATCACATAATATGACTTGTGTATCACCCAGGGCCACCATGTCTGACTCGGCCTCAATCCAGCAGATGAGCTGACCGATTTGCATCTGTAAAGATATTACGGTCACATCGATGTCAGCGTAGATCGTCTCGAAATAATTAAGACGATCCTCGTGCTCGTTGATCCGGTCATGCGTCTCCCACAAGAATCTCTAAGTTTCTCCCATAATTGTAGCAAACATGTCTTCTAAGGCAGGGGAAAACTCATAATCTTGATCCAGAATGTCAATCCATGGTGCTGTAGTGTTGAAACTATCCCCCAAGCTTTGGTGACTTGGTGAATAATTCCAACTCTGATAATCATAGGCCGCCGCCATTTTCTCCAACGACCAAATGGCTTCGTCTGCAGTTAGGTCAAAGAAAGAGGAGGTATTATTTCCTCCTTCCACCTATATTCTGGTTGTAGCTTGTAACCCGCCAAGGAAATTCAGGAGTTGACATTCTCTCGGGAAATCTTGGTTCGAAAACCGAAGTAACAATTCCTTGTATCGATCCCAAACACTATAAAACAGCTCGGAATCCCGTTGAAAGAAATGCATCAATACTTGTTGATCTAACATCTTCAAGTACCCTGCATAAGAAATAAAAACAAAACTACAAGACAAAAATCATACGGAAAGGAAATGCCTAAAGTAAAATCGTGTCATTTACTCACAATATCAATAATAATCTAAAACACAATCCCCGACAACGGCGCCAAAAATTTGGTGGCGCGTAATTAACTCATGTCACTTTCACCACAAGTGTACGGGTTAAGTTTTAGTATAGATTGGGAGAGTAAGGGTATTGTGTCCACAGGGATTGGTTGAGATTATTATCAAGTACCATAATTGTCATAACCTAATTTTCTCTAGGCGATAAAAATATGTTTAATTAATAAATACTAATACTAAGTTAACTAATCTAATTATAATAATATTACTATGAGGTGATTAAGGGAAGTAGATTGCCTAGGGATTAACTTCATTTATTTAAATGCGTTTGATTTTGTTCTAGTTTACGTTAACAGCGTTCGACTTTTTCGATAATCTCGATTTGTAAACTCACTCGTCACCTCTCCTGAGTGTAAGATGAGTGAATATGAAACTTTGCGTCAAAGAAGAAGTCCCCCTCAATGTCTTAACGATACTAGGACACATGAGTCTCGCCCCAACGTTATTGATTGCACACTTTTCAACTCCCTCCTGGGTTATTGGATCATCGCGTTGTATTTACCCTAGTCTGAATTCGAGGTTACCTCTCCCGAGTGTCAAATCCGATTTCTCACTATATCATAACAAGCATAATAATCATGACAAACTGATAAACACAATCGAATTTATAAAGAACAACCATTAACAAAACACAAACTCAAACAAACAAAATTTCATAAATATTATTAATCCCTAAAACAATCCATGTTTAGCTAA
Organism: Eucommia ulmoides; assembly: GCA_016647705.1. Classification (NCBI taxonomy): domain Eukaryota; kingdom Viridiplantae; phylum Streptophyta; class Magnoliopsida; order Garryales; family Eucommiaceae; genus Eucommia; species Eucommia ulmoides. Next base: position 16,622,592 of record CM028330.1, on the reverse strand, counting down.
TGGCCATAACCGTATATACAATGAATAACGAGCTAAACATGCTCAAACCATAATTCAAAATTAAGAAATAAATAAAGAAATGACAGAAACTATACGTAGTTTGAAAATTTGACACTAAAACTGTTCCGAGATCACTTTTCCTTCTTCACTTTGTGTTCTTTTCCTTCGAATTTGAATGAGCTCCCCAAAATCCTCTCAAAATATGCCTCTAATATCTTATGAGGTCCAATGTCCGAATGGAATAGGATATGAGAAGAAATAGGGAACAAAAAAATATCTAAAAAATATCCTAAATCTGGTGCAAAGTGACCGCCGCGGCGGTGAGCATGTCGGTAGTGTCTTCGCCGCAGCGATAGAGACAGCGGTGGAAATAAAGACCTCTCTGCAGTTTCATCGCCGCAGCGGTAGGTTTTCAGTAAGAAAAGGTATCTCTTTGCATATTGACCGCCACGACGGTGGGCTGCTTTTCAGAATTTTGCCTCTATGCTTGTTTTTCTATCGTTCTTCTACTGTTTTTTATCCGATTTCATCGTTTATGATCCATTTACATCATTTTTCACCTCACACGCCTGATTTAATACAAAAATAATAAAAACATATTAAAACGTATTAGAATACTATAATAACACTCGAAAACTAATAAGTTCGGTTTTGAAATAAATAGTTAAATTACACCTATCAAACAACTTCCTTGGAGTTTCTCTTAAGATCGTCCAGATAGATGAGTAATAGAGGAACGCGTAAGTTGCTGGGACACACCTTACCGTAAAATAAAAAAATTATAAAAAAAACAAAAACAAAAAACAAAGTATGATAGGATATGATTTTAAAGTCAGTACTCTTGCAATTAAATTTGGAAATATATATGTTGATCAACCTTTTGGAAAGAGCAAATCATGACAATAAGAAAAAGAAGGAGAGAGAAATCTAATACTAATACTTAAAAGCGAAATGAGATAAAATATTTTACTGAGGTTGGAGAATGACTCTTTCAAGCATTTTGATGAGTTACATATTTTTTTTAGCTTTTAGTTTTTACATATCAAAGAATGAGTGTCCTACTCAATTTCTTCTTCTTCTTTTTTAGTTATATTTATTTTTTAATTAATGCACAAATATATGATTAGGTGGCGTTTGGTAATCGTTTTTGTTTTCATTCCAGTAGTGGGATGGGAATGAGATGGGATGCGATGAGAATTTTGTTTCCTTCTTGAGAGTAAAATCGCGTTTGGTAACGATAATTTTTATTTTTTATTTATTTTATTTTTTTATTTTTTTTGAGAACAAAATCGTGTTTGGTAACGATTTTATCCTAAAACCCCTTTTTTTTTTTGAGATTTTTTTTTTTTTTTTTGGCCAGACGGCAGCAGCAGCCGACGATGACCGGCAGGTGAGTGATGGTGGCCAGACAGCCGACGGCGCCAGAAGTTTCCAGACAATAGTGACCGGCGACGGCGGACGGTGGTCACTGGCGGATGAACAGTAACAGTGATTTTGAGAATGGGATGGAAATAATAAGAAACAATTTTTTTTTTGTTTCTCATTTCTTAAGAAAAACGTAAGCACAATTTTCAAATAGGAATGGAATGGGAACATGAACAAAAATTACCAAACGCTATTCCCAAACAGAAATCTCAAAAATCTGGGAATGGGATGGGAATTTCTGAGATAGAAATGGTTACCAAACGGGGCCTTAATTTTCTTGGTGCTTATTTTTAATTAAAAATAATTGTGATTAAAAATATTTCCAAATATTGATCCCGATGTTTTGATGGATAATTAAGCGTTGATGTTTTTTTGTGGAACTAATGTGTTTGTTGAGTGTTTCGGTTTAAGAATTCCATTAAAGATCAAATCATGAAATAATTATTCAAGATACAGAGATGGACAATAAAAAGATGAAGAGTATTGAAAATTCTGAAGAAATTAGGTGAAAACAACTCAAATCTCTTTTACTCTTAATGTATCCCTATTAGGATCACATACGTCCCAAATTAAATGATTTATATTTATGTGTGTTTAATTTGATGTGAAATTGAAAAATTAAAATTGACCTAAGCAAGATTAGTATTTAAAATTGAATATAAGTGTCAATTGAGTTAAGCGAGAAAAGAAATCGGTTAAAGTGATTAAAACGTCGAAGTTTGGAGTTGAAATAATTTAACAAGTTAGTGTTCCAGCATTAATTGGTCAACCGACCACAAGAGGATCGGTCAACCGATGGACGTATGCTGAAAAAATAATGAGTCTCTGAATCGATCAATCAACCGACCAGGGGAGATCGGTTAACTGATAGACTGAAGTGAAACTCTCTGTATCAATCGGTTAATTGACTATAGGTGATGAGTTAACCGACCCATAGGGGATCAGTCAATCGACTAGTGCTTGAACAAGGCTTGGCTAGCATCCTGTATCCATCGATCGACCGATGGTATGGAAGTCGGTCAACCGAGAGTGTAGTTGCAATTTCGAGGATTTCGAGGATCAGTTCAAAAACTAGCCATTTTTTGGATATCTGGGTGAGATATTTTGGGGATTTGGATATATTGAAGATATGATACACTTATTTTAATATCCTTACAGATATGGTTCATAAAATTAAAGTATTTCTCAATTTGGTTCTTTTAATACTTCCTATCTATACGATTTGAGATTGAGAATTAATTTGGGGACTAAATTGAATGTTTTAAAAAGCTATATATAAGTGAATTAAACCAAGAATTAATGGTAATGATATAGGGGTCTATTGGTTCATTTAAATGTCATGTCTTGAGGAAACTAGCCGTTAGAAGGCCTGTTTCAAATCAGTAATGTTATCATGGTGAGATCTTTCCAAGCTATTTGTTCATTATTGTGAATTTACATTATTATTGATTGCTTGATTTAAAGATCGTAGTAAAATCGTTTTTGAACTTTAAAGAGTATAAAAATCTTTTTAAAATGATTTCTATGATTATTTGATTACATGCTTAATTTTATGTTACTTACATTTTTTTTAATAAGATATTGAATTCCTTACTTAATTTCTATCACTAGTAATTATCAAGACATTAATTGAGTTTAATTGATTTGAGGTGGTAGAATCTCTGAGTTGAAAGAAACTCATTGATTTTTGTATTTGGTGAGTTTGTGCAAATTATATACTATTAGGAGTATCTAGTCAGGTATAGCTTGGATTTCAATCTTTTTCGGGAAAAACAAGTTGAAGTTTGATCTTTATCTAAGGTATAAAAAGGTTAAGTTATTCTTTATCCTTAAAAAGAATTAGGTTGTGATTCTTCCTAAATTGAATTGAGTGAATTATAAAGGTTCAATCTTTACCTGTGAAAATGATATTTGGAGAGTTGTGAGGTTTGATCTTTAGCATGTAAAAGGATTAGGTTTAATCCTTAGCCTATGAAATGATTAGGTTAGTCTTGAGCCTGGTAAAAAAATAAGGTTATTCATTGGACTGGGAAAAGGATTAGGTGGTGGTTCCTCATGTAATAGAATTATGTTAGTATTTAGCTTAGTAAAATGATAATGTTCTTCTTTAACCTGGGAAAATGATAATTATAAAGGTTGATTCTGAGTTTGGTAAAATAATCATTGTAAGGGTTTGGTTCCTAACTTTAAAGGATCTGAATTTTTAGTGGGTGCGAATCTCTATGAAGCTTTGGAGATTGAATTAGATAAGGCTAACTTGCTGAACCAAGATATATCATGATATTCTGCCTTGTTTACTTTATTATTTATTTTGTTTGGGTGTGCATTTAATTTAAACACTTATCCACTGCGTAACAAGATAATAATTAATTTAAGATAAATTGATTATTTGATATATTAAGTGTTTAAGGATTTAAATTGCTAAATTTTTATAATTACTCAATTTACCCCTCCTCTTGGGTAGCTCACTAGGCCAACACCAACAAAAAAATTTTACATACAATATAAATTAATTAGGTTGGAGAATGTATCTTTTAAGAATTTTGGTGAGTTCTTATATTTTTTTTGTATATATATATATATATATCAAATAATAAGTCCCCAACTCAATTTCTCTCTCTCTCTCTCTCTCTCTCTCTCTCTCTTTGGTTTTATTTATATTTAATTTTTTCTAATTAATGCACAAATTTATGATTAATTTTCCTGATGCACAGTTTATATTACTTAAAAAATAATTGCATTTGAAAATTTATTTCCAACAGAAAATATATTAAATACAATATAAATTAATTAAATTCGAATTTATTATACATGCAAAAATTGATAAAATTAATCATAATTTATAGTTATTTATTTGTTATTTTATAGTATGCTAGTGTTGATGTCAAAAAGTGGTGACAGGTCAACAGTATGATCCGGGAGGATATTGGGGACACCAGACGGCTATCAGCACTGCAATTGGTTGAATTCAGGGGTAGTGACAATCTTCGAGCTGAGCTCCATTCTTCTACTCCGAGCACCTGCACAAAGACCCACCGAGGTTGTACCCAGTAAAGTCCCTCCGACGTGAGAGTAAATATTCAGGGGTGAAGGGCTGAAAATATAGTGAGTTCAGTAGTGGTCACGTACCTCTAAGCAGTGGGTGCCCCGGTGTACTTATAGGCGCCAGTGCTTGATTAGTGCCGCGAAATTAAGGGGCCAGCTCAGGTTAATTAACATAATCCGCTGGACAGCCAATGAGCAGGTGGGTTAGCCCTCTAAACGTCTAGGCTGGCTTTTGAGCCAATAAGTAGAGGCCCATGGGCCAGAACCTCACAACGACCCGGTAAACTCCCGAGTGCGGAGGTGGCGAGCAGAGGGTGCCTCAGCCCGTCAGTTCGGTAAGTCGAATTTCAGCTTGTCGGTCCAGATTTCTTCACTGAAACGACCCTCAGGTCGACTGGGGGGCATCCCAGCTTGGTACTGAGGAGATTTTAGCTCTCATCCCGGTTGTTCTTCTATAATTGGGTGTATTTTGACCACGTGGTGTACCTCACGAGATTACCCTATATCAGTTGCCCCCCAAGTCCTGAGTGCAGGAGTGAAACGTGACGGCCTCTGGATTTTAAAGGAGCAAGCAGGTAGTAGTAGGGAAGGACGGTCACAATATGCAAAAGCGGCACACTATGGACCCTTAGGGGAAAAAATAATGGTAAGAAATAGGGCAAATAGCAGAGTCCAGGCTGATGAGAAGACATTTTCTTCTGTTCGGCAGGTCGGTAGTATGACTAAAGTGGCGTTAGTAAGTGAGAATTTGGAGTCTTTCATGTGTTGAATGTTGGCAAAGCTGAAAGACCGTCAGGTCGTGAGCTCGGCCATTAACCACGCTATAGAATTTTGCAAGGGTAAAAAGTTGGAGAGACTTCCCCCTTTTGAAAGTGGCCGAGTTGAGAGCCCGTAGGGTCATGAGCTCGACCATGTTCGACGCCTTAGAATTTTGAAGGGTGAAAAGTTGGAGAGCCTTCCCCCTTTGAAAGTGGCCAAGCTGAGAGCCCGTCAAGTCGTGAGGTCAGCTATTTGCACTGCCTTAGAATTTTTCAAGGGTGAAAAGTTAGAGAGCCTTCCCCCTTTGAAAGTGGCTGAGCTGAGAGCCCGTCAGGTCGTGAGGTCGTCCATTTTCACTGCCTTAGAATTTTCAAAGGTGAAAAGTTGGAGAGCCTCTCCCTTTTTGAAAGTGGCCGAGCTGAGAGCCCGTCAGGTCGTTAGCTCAGCCATTTTGCATGCCTTAGAATTTTTCAAGGGTGAAAAGTTGGAGAGCCTCCTCCTTTTTGAAAGTGGCCTAGCTGAGAGCCCGTAGGGTCGTGAGCTCGGCCATTTTTGATGCCTTAGATTTTAATTTTTTTAGGGTGGGAAGTTTGAGAGCCTTCCCCCTTTTGAGTTTGTCCGAACTGAGAGCCCGTAGGGTCGTGAGCTTGGCCATTTGGCATGCCTTAGAATTTTTTTAGGGTGGGAAGTTTGAGAGCCTTCCCCCTTTGGATTTTATCCGAGTTAATAGTACGTAGGGTCGTGAGCTCGACCATTTTGCATGCCTTAGAATTTTTTTAGAGTGGAAAGTTTGAGAGCCTTCCCCCTTTTGATTTTGTCCTAGCTAAGAGCCCGTAGGGTCGTGAGCTCGGCCATTTTGCATGCCTTAGAATTTTTTTAGGGTGGAAAGTTTGAGAGCCCTCCCCCTTTTGATTTTATCCGAGTTGAGACTACGTAGGGTTGTGAGCTCGACCATTTTGCATGCCTTAAAATTTTTTGAAAGTGGGAAGTTTGAGAGCCTTCCCCCTTTTGATTTTGTCCAAGCTGAGAGTACGTAGGGTCGTGAGCTCGGCCATTTTGCATGCCTTAGAATTTTTTTAGGGTGGGAAGTTTGAGAGCCTTCCCCCTTTTGATTTTGTCTGAGTTGAGAGTACGTAGGGTTGTGAGCTTGGCCATTTTCCATGCCTTAGAATTTTTTGAGGGTAGGAAGTTTGAAAGCCTTTCCCCTTTTGATTTTATCCGAGCTGAGAGTACATAGGGTCGTGAGCTCGGCCATTTTTCATGCCTTAGAATTTTTTTAGGGTGGAAAGTTTGAGAGCCTTCCCCCTTTTGATTTTGTCCGAGTTGAGAGTACGTAGGGTTGTGAACTCAATCATTTTGTAAGCCTTATAATTTTTTGAGGGTGGGAAGTTTGAGAGCCTTCCCCCTTTTGATTTTGTCCGAGCTGAGAGTACGTAGGGTCGTGAGCTCGGCCATTTTCCATGCCTAAGAAGTTTTTGAGGGTGAAGAGTTTGAGAGCCTTCCCTCTTTTGATTTTGTCCGAGTTGAGACTACGTAGGGTTGTGAGCTTGACCATTTTGCATGCCTTAGAATTTTTTGAAACTGGGAAGTTTGAGAGCCTTCCCCCTTTTGATTTTGTTCAAGCTGAGAGTACGTAGGGTCGTGAGCTTGGCCATTTTGCATGCCTTAGAATTTTTTGAAGTTGGAAAGTTTGAGAGCCTTTTCCCTTTTGATTTTGTCCGAGCTGAGAGCCCGTAGGGTCGTGAACTCGGCCATTTTGCATGCTTTAGAATTTTTTGAGGGTAGAAAGTTTGAGAGCCTTCCCCCTTTTGATTTTGTCCGAGCTGAGAGTACATAGGGTCGTGAGCTCGGCCATTTTCCAAGACTTAGAATTTTTTTAGGGTAGGAAGTTTGAGAGCCTTACCCCCTTTTGATTTTGTCCGAGCTGAGAGTACATAGGGTCGTGAGCTCGGCCATTTTCCATGCCTTAGAATTTTTTGAGGGTGGAAAGTTTGAGAGCCTTTCCCCTTTTGATTTTATCCGAGCTGAGAGTCCGTAGGGTCGTGAGCTCGGCCATTTTGTATGCCTTAGAATTTTTTGAGGGTGGAAAGTTTGAGAGCCTTCCCCATTTTGATTTTGTCTGAGCTGAGAGTACGTAGGGTCGTGAGCTCGGCCATTTTCCATACCTTAGAATTTTTTGAGGATGGGAAGTTTGAGAGCCTTCCCCCTCACACGTGGCAAACGCGCTACACGTGCCCCCCCCCCAATCTGACTTGTGTGATAGGTCATGCCACCATCGTTGGATGGGTGCCACGTGGCAGTGGCGTTTAAATCAAGGCATCCCCAGCCGTTGGCCTTTACGACTCTTCGTCTGGGCACACCACCCTTTTATAAATGGTGGCCCCTACCTTTTATTTAGCACTTGCGTAATTTCCAGAGCTCATTCTTCCTCCTCGGCATTGGTACCTTTTTTTTTTCTTTGTCCGAACAAAATGTCAGGGTCCCCTTCTCATTTTTTCTTTTCGACTTCTGGCTCTGCTGCCGGCTCGGGGTCCTACTCCTCGAACCGGTCGTCCTCCAGCTTCTCTCAATTTAGGGTGGAGAGGCGTCCTGCTCCGGGAGACGCCTCCTCGAGCGCTATGGCCAGGATCCACAAAACGAGCGATGTTATTCAGTCATGCCTAGAAGACTGTGCATTCGTGGTGAGCCGTGCCAACGAGAGCGGTGGGGCATCTGCATCACTTGACGCTGGGGTCGAGGTCCCTCTCGAAATTGTCACAGTGGTGGAAATCTATACCGGCGTCTCCATTCCCAAGTTACTTCGTGAAAATGAGGTGCACAATGCCAGGCCAGGAAAATTGTTCATAAAAGTCCCGCCCTCGAGTCTGGTATGGAAAACCAAAACAACCATGGCCGAAGAATCTGTCATCTCCTGCCGGAGCGAATTTTTCACCCTGGAAGAGGTCACGACCATTGTTCCTGGGCCCGACGATCGGGCCTGTATGCCACCAGTTGGATTCATGACAGTCTATAGGAAACAGCTGGAGGCGGGTCTTCGCTTTCTCCTCTACTGGTGGATCAGGGCCATCTGTGAGGAGTACCATTTGTGTCCGTCACAAATTGCTCCGAATGGTATAAGGGCCCTGGTGGCTTCGTATATCATCTTCCAGGTTGAGGGACTCGAGCCGAGCACTAAGCTCTTCAGGGCTCAATTCTTCCTCAAGCCACTCCCTCGGGGCGCTGGGTGGTGTTATATTTCGTCCAGGTCAACTTTCATGAAGGACCTGGACTCTTCTATCTATCGATGGAAGCCCCAGTTCTTCTATATCGGAGGGAGCGGTTGGCAATCCGGCCTGGAAGAAGAAGGAAGGTATCCCCTCCAAATGGAATGGGGAAAAGTTGGTAAGGCTGCAGCCCCTTAGGGGGAGTGTTTTTTTTTTTTTTTTTTTTTGGCTTTACCATTGCCTGTACATTAATACCCTTGTTTTCATGATTTTTTTTAGCTAAAGAGCCGCCCAAGAAGAAAAGACCGGAGCCGAGCAGAGAGACAAGGTCTTGAGGACCGCCTTCAAGGACATGAACACCCTGATCGCCTCTTAGCTCTTTACAGCCTTTTGGTTTTCACCGCCAGACGTCTCAGCCACACCCAATTTCCTCCTCGACTCAGACAATGGTAAGGAATTTTCTGCTATGTCAATTATTCATACTTAATAATTTTACGCGTGTTACGCTCGATTCACGCAGATATTCTTTAGAACCGGATACTGCCGGCCTGGACGGAAGAATTTCTAAAAATCTTGTTGAATATTGCAACTATGGACATGGCGATAGCAATGCAGAAGCTTCTTGAGAAGAAGGCCAAGGAAGCTGCTGAATCAGAGAATGTGACTAGTTCGGAACACGCAAGAGGATTGCAAGCTGTCTAACCCGCACGGCTTCCCGAGACGCCAGCCTAGAGTCGCTCACCTGCCTTGCCGGGCGTTATTATCCGGGACACACCCCAATCCAAGTCGGGTTCCCGACAATCTATGCAAACCTTGAGTGGTGACTCTTCTCCTCGCTATTCCGACAAGGGAAAGAGAAAGGCTTACAAGGGGAAGTATAAGAAGCATAAGTCCTCGAAGAGATAGAGGTTTGTGCCCGGAGCCTCATCCAAGCTGACTGTTGATGGATCTTTCTTCGGGGTGGCGAACACCGGGCTGCTGGCAGATCGTGCACTACTGAAGAGCCCTGAGGTGATGTCAGGCTATCTCCGTTGCATGACGCCTCCTAATGATAAGGAACTGATTGAGGGAGAGAGCACCAGCAACCTGATGCGCCAGGCCATCTGTGATCAAGTCTCGGTAATACTCTCTCACAATTTATTTTTCGTTTCGCTTTTTGCAGCTAAATTTTTCTAAATGTAATGAAATTCCCGTCCTCACGCAGTGCATGCTTCGAATGTCGGTGGTTTTTGACCGGATCTCTGAGAGTACCATGGAGGAGGCCATGCTGAGGTCCGAGAAGAATGCTGCCGAGGTAAAGGTGAACTGCTTGACCGACGACCTTCAGCTTGCCGCCCAGGCCCAGCAGGGCTTACAAGCCAGGCACGTCCTTGTTACCAAATAACGGGACGACTTTGAGAGACAGAAGGTCAACCTGGAGAAGAGAGTAGAGGATCTGGAGAAAAAACTCAAGAAAGAAGACTAGCAGAGAAGGAAGGTCATTCATCGAGCAGAGCAGAAAGCCGTTGAGGATTATAAATCCAGCGAAGAATTTGAAAATCTAAAGTACGAGCTTGCTGCGAATTCATGGATGACGGTCACAAGGCCACGATCCATTTCTTTCAGAGCCATCATCCGGAGTTCGACTGCTCGGGTGTTGGGATGGAATTTCCCCAACAAGGCGAGTTGGCAGTGGAGCGGCCAGTCGAGGGGGCTTCTGAGGATCCAATTCACGTGGCCGGTGCTGAAGGAGCTGGTGGTGAGGAAGCCGAGGGTGATGAAGACACCAATGTCGATGTTGTGGACGTCGAAGGTGTTTCCAGGGAAGAATAGGTCCTCAGCTTGGCCTTTTTTGAAGACTTTGGAAAAAAAAATTATTTTGAATTTTGTTGAACTCTTCTTGTACTCATCCTTTTTTTTTTATATATATTTTGACTTTGTATACGGGTAAGAACCCCACCGATGTAAGCCCTCTTTTCTTTGTGGAATACAACACAACAATTTTTTTAGCATTTGTTCCCAATTCCTTTTCGCTTTCCCCTCTTTTAAGATGTAGCTGGCGATTTGCTTCGACTCTTTGCCCCAACTCGGACAAGTGGTCGTAAATCTACTTATGTGCTTTGGATAGGGTTGCAGACCCTTACACTTTCATGATCCCACCATTTTGTACGCGTGCCGAGTCCTCACAAATCTTAGTTCAACGCTTACAACTTCAAATATGTTGTGGAAACGTTTTGGTGACTAATTGTCACGGTTATGACCACCCTGCCCCCCAGCCTATAGTAGGAGTTGTCTTACTACTCATGCTACTGGTTGCAACGTGACACATTCGGTCAGCCACTTAGGTATCTTAGTGTGCCAGAAGACCCGTTTAAGTAACAAATTGTTTTTTTTTTTTGGAAAAGCCACTATATTATCATCAAAATACTTAATACTTGGTATACAGATGAAATGATTACAAAATTACCTCAGTTCTATAGTGGTATTGTTTGAGATGGTCGGCATTCCACGGGTGTCACAGCGGAACACCTTCCTCAGTTTTGAGCTCATAGGTACCCGGTCTTGCAACTCTTATCACGCAATAAGGTCCTTCCCAACTGGGGGACAACTTTCCTACATTTGGCTCCTTGGTCTCTAGGGTAACCTTTCTGAGGACTAGGTCTCCGACGTCAAAATGTCGCGGTCGCACCCTTCTATCATAGTACCAAGCTGCCCGCTGCTGGTATGCTGCCTGGCGGACTTGAGCATTCTCTCGTCGTTCTTCCAGAAAGTCCAGGTTAAGGGCCAGCACTGCGTCGTTCTCCTACTGGTCCTGCCCCTTAAGCGACGTTCGGAAGGTTGGCAATCCAATTTCCGCAGGGATTACGGATTCGAATCCAAAAGTTATTGCGAACGGCGTCTCTCCAGTTGGGGTTCGGAAAGTGGTGTAGTATGCCCAGAGGATTGGGTAAAGTTTCTCTACCCACCTCCCCTTTGCTTTGTCAAGTCTAGTCTTTAAACCGTGCAAAACCATCCGATTTGTAACCTCTACCTGTCCATTAGCTTGCGGATGACCAGGAGACGCAAAGTGTGTGTAGATACCCAATCCGAAGCAAAAAGAAGCAAACAAATCGTTGTTGAACTGAGTGTCGTTGTCGGACACGATTACCCTCAGGATTTCGAATCGGCACACCATTGATTTCCAGACAAAGTCCTGGACTTTCTCCTTGGTGATGCGAGCTAGGGGTTCGGCTTCCACCCACTTGGTGAAGTAATCGATAGCGACAACGAGGAATTTCCTTTGACCGGTGGACTGTGGAAAATGGCCCAACAAGTCAATTCCCCACTGAGAAAAGGGCCACGAGCTCGCCATGGGCACCATGATCGTTGGTGGTAGATGAGGGTGGGGACTAAAACGTTAGCGTTTGTCGTATTTTTTCATGAACTCACTCGTGTCTTCCAGCATTTTTGGCCAAAAATACCCTTGGCGATGGAGTTTGCCAGCCAGGGCCCTACCCACCAAGTGGTTGACACAGATTCCCTCATGGGTCTCTCTCATAACATAGTCAGCCTTTTCTGGCCGTTGGCACCGTGAGTATAGTCCAGAGAAGGAACGTCGATAAAGGACCCCGTCGAGAATACAATATCTGGACGACTTGTATCGCATTCTTCTTGCTTCGTTGCGGTTGTCGGGAAGCGTTTCGTCTTCTAAATATCTACGGATGGGGTCCATCCAAGTGGGATGGTCACTAAGCTCACAGATCGAAGCCACCTGGTCAGAAACTGCTGCGCTCGGAACATCCAGATACTCAATTGGCACACTTCGCTTTAGGGTTAATGCTATTACCGAGGCAAGGTTTGCCAAGGCATCGGCGTGCCGGTTTTCTTCCCGTGGTATTTGGGATACATTGATTTTTTCGAATTTCTCCATCAGGGTTTTGACCCTCTCAAGATATGCAGTCATACTGGGATTTTTTGCCAAATATTCCCTATTAACCTGGTTGACGACCAGTTGAGAGTCGCAAAAGATGGACAACGCCATCACATTAAACTCCCTGGCTAGGCGAAGCCCTACCAGTAGAGCCTCGTATTCTGCCTCGTTGTTAGTCGCTCTGAACCCCAGCCTCAAGGCGTACTCTATCTCTTCATTGCCTGGGGCAACGAGCACCATCCCTGCTCCACAACCACTTATGTTGGACGATCCATCGGTGAACAGCTTCCACGTCACCAGACCGGTATCGAGGCTGGAGTCCCCCGGCACTTCCCCTCCTTCTACCCTTTTATCTTCTGGGTGAGCGGTGGGTGGCTCGGGGTCCTTAAGAAATGTGAGCTCAGCGATGAAATCTGCCAGGACCTGGCCCTTGATGGCCGTGCTAGGGCAATATTCGATGTGAAATTGACCCAGCTCAAGGCTATACTTCATTAGTCATCCTGAGATGTCTGGTGAATGTAAAATTTGCCTTATCGGTTGGTCCGTGAGGATGACGATCTCGTGGGCTTGGAAATACTGTTTCAGCTTCCGGGAAGCCACTAGTAGGGCATAAGTCAGTTTCTCAAACTTAGTATACCTCGTCTCGGCATCCGAGAGGATCCTGCTAGAGTAAAATACCGGGTGTTGGACCCCGACGTCATCCCTCACAAGAGCAGTACTCACCGCCGTCGTAGATGCAGCAATATACAAGTACAGGGTCTCCCTCTCCTTCAGGGTGCTAAGCAAAGGAGCAGAGAATAAATAACTCTTGAGCGCTTGGAAGGCCGACTCGCACTCGTCGGTCCATCCAAAGTTGTCGTTGCCTCTTAGCACTTTGAAGAACGGCAGACACTTTTTCGACGTTCTAGATATGAAGTGATTAAGGGCAGCGAGTCTCCCCGTCAGCATCTGCACCTCCTTCTTATTCCGAGGAGAGGCCATCCCGAGGATCGCATTTATTTGATCGGGGTTAGCATCGATGCCGCGTTGAGAGACCATGTACCCCAGGAACTTTCCCGCAGAAACCCCAAAAATACATTTGTTCGGGTTGAGCTTCATGCGGTGAGCCCGGAGTTTTTCAAAGCAGTTGTGGAGATGTTGGGTGTGGTCAGGGGCCCTCGAGCTGTTGACCAACATGTCATCAATGTAAACCTCCATCGTCCATCCGATCTCCTCCTTGAACATTTTGTTCACCAGTCGTTGATAAGTGGCTTCGGCGTTGCGCAAGTCAAAAGGCATTACCTTGTAACAGTATGTACCCTTATTAGTGATGAACGACGTTTTGCTCTTATCGGGGGGAAACATTGGGATTTGGTTGTACCCGGCATAAGTGTCGAGAAAACTCAAGCAATCATACCCTGATGTGGCGTCTATGACGATGTCAATCCTGGGCAGAGGGAAGAAGTCTTTCGGGCAGGCTTTATTCAAATCTTTGAAATCAACGCAGAGACGCCACTTATTACCAGTCTTGGGAGCCAAGACCACATTCGCCAACTAGTCCGGGAATTTGACTTATTCGACGACGCTAGAGTTGATCAATTTATCCATCTCTACTTCAATTATCTTCTAGTGCTCTGAATAAAATTTTTGTCATTTTTGCCACACGGGAGGATGGTGTGGATCTACGTGGAGGCAGTGTATCACCACACTCGGATCAATACCCAGCAGCTCGTCATGGGACCACGCAAAGACGTCGTAATTGCGTTGGAGCAGTTGGATGAGTTCATCCCTTTGTTCAGATGGGAGACTAGCACCAATCCTGATAGTTCGTTCTTCGATGGTTGGGTGTATGGAAATCTCCTCAAGTTCCTCGTAAGGTCAGGGACCGGCCTCTTCCTCTCTTGGATCATCGATGGACACAGGCACTAGTCCCTGACCCAGAGCCATGAGTTCGGAATCTCCGAGCCCTGACTCTGTCTTTGATTGCTATTTCTTATTCTCCAACGCCCTCCGAGCACAAGCCCGGGAAGACTCTTGGTCACCCCTCACTACTCCCACACCTCTCTCAATGGGGAATTTCATCGATTGGTGGTATGGTGAGCAGACTACCTTAAGGGCAGCCACCGTGGGTCGACCCATGATTGCGTTATAGGGTGACGGCCTGTCCACGATCAGAAACTTGGTCCAAACAGTGGAGGTCCGTGGATGGGCTCTGACCGTTACGGGAAGTGAGACCCACCCGGCAGGGTTTATAATATCCCTTCCAAAATCGACTAGAGGGGCCGTCGACGGTTTTATCACGTTGGGGTCCATATTTATTTTCTCAAACGCCCATTTGAAGATAATATCAGTAGAACTACCACCATCTACCAGGATTCACCCCATTTCGTAGTGATGGATGAGGGCCACGATAACGAGGGCGTCGTCATGAGGGATATGTATATCCTTGAGGTCTGCCTCGCTGAATGAAATAATGTTGTGTTCCGCAGCATCAACCGTGCTGACCTCGAAAACGTCTTCACTCACTTTTCTTTTGGCTTTGCACTCGTACCTCTTCTTGGAGGAAAGGGTCTCCCCCCCAAGGCCTAATCCTCCATGGATGACGTTAATCTCGCCATCAATCCTATGTTCGTCATCGCCCCTGCTTGCCTCTGACCTAGAAGGGGGGTGACTTTTGTTCCTCCTTCTTCAACGACCCCTATGTTCGTCGCGGGAGTCGTGCTCTTCCGTTTTGGGAGCTCGGTCGTCCCTTCAAACATAGCAACCTAGGTATCCTCTGCTAATGAGGACCTCAATTTCTTCCTGGAGTCGAAAACAATTCTCGGTGGGGTGTCCCCGGTCTTTGTGGAATTCACAATATTTGTCCATAGACCTCCCCGTTGGTTTTCCACTGGGGGGTGGAGGATGAGGAAAGAAATCCCTCCTCGCATTCTCAGCTAAGACGGTGGCCACCGAGATCGTGAGCGGCGTGTAGCTTTGCTGGCGGTTCCCCTAGGGTGGGAATGGTCTCTGATCCCCAGGCAACAGCCCCAGCCTACCTTCTGCTTACAGCCTTTTGGATCCATGATGTTTGTTTGGCCCTTCCTCAGCCTTTCTTTTCTTCTTTTGACTTCCTCCTCGATCCTTCCGGGTTGCTTCCCACTCATCAGCATTATGGAACCTCGTGTCTTTCTCCAGGGCGGCATCTAGAGTAGGAGCTGGGTTAGAACAGAGGTCATACATGAGACGTCGATGAATGCGCTCATTCTGATCACGTCGCTGAGTTCATCATATCCGATGATCTCTTTGTAAAACCTTTCCACATAATCCCCCAACGATTCATCGGGCAGCTACTGGAGCGCAAAGATGTGGGCTATGGTTTTTGGCCTACGCCGTGATCATCCAAACCGCGAAAGGAAGAGTAGCTCTAACTTGTGGAAATTGGAAATGAAAGCTGGTGCCAGAGTTCGGAACCAAGCCTATACGGCCCCCATAAGGGTGAGGGGAAATGCCTTGCATCTCATTGCTATTGAGGTGGTGTGTAAGTTCATATAGGACCTAAAGATGGACAAGTGGTCCGCTGGATCAGTGACCCCGTCGTAGAGGATTATCTGGGGGTGGGTATATCGCGCGGGCAGGAGTTCTTCCAGAATTTTACCAATGAAATGAGATCTTACCTCCGAAGGAGGCCCGGCCGGGCCCCTAGTTCCTCGTATCTATTGTAAGGCTGCCTCCATGTCAGCTAAGTGCCTCTCCACCACCGCCTCAGCTCCTAGCTAGGCTCGAGCCTGACTGAAAGCGGCTTGAGAAGGGGGCTGTCATGGCGGGGAATGTGAATCTACCTCCCGAAAGCGACGGGGATGATGATCGAACCACACGGTAGCGCTATGTGCCGGGGGTGACTCGGCTCGATCGCCTTTCCTCCGCCTTGGTGGAGGTGGCGACGGGGATCCCGAGACCTCGGGGGGTGCTAACTCCACCTCCTTCCGACTGACATTGTGGGTCCGGGGCCTCAAGATATGCCCGTCGGAACGGATGATATGTTCTTCATCCTCAACCGCCGCCCCTCTCGACTCAAAACTTGGACTGTCGGAAGATCCATTGGAGAGACCGGTGGCAGGCGGGCCAGGACGATCTGGAAGAAGGTTTGAAACTCGTCAAGCTAACGTTCCAAAAGATCGACGCGGGCTACCTCAGGTGCTCCAGAAGTCTGCCCAACAAACTGTCCTAGGGGCAGGACTGGACCCACTTGGACGGTATGCTGAGTGGTCAGTCCCCCCAGCCCGGACGGCGAGATGGCGGGCAGGTGGAGACTCTCCGCGGGAGGTACCTGGGAACCCTCGACATACCCTGCACGGATATGGGGGGTGGATTACTGCTGGTGGCAAGCGCTTGGTCGGCCTGGCGGATTTCCTTCCCAGACCTTGTGATCATCAAGTCTTAACCTCGTGGGGAGCTGACGATCAAGGGAGGCTTTTAGTGCATTCCCACAGACAGCACCAAACTGTTGATGTCAAAAAGTGGTAATGAGTCAACAGTATGATTCGGGAGGATATTGGGGACACCAGACGGCTATCAGCACTGCAATTGGTTGAATTCAGGGGTGGTGACAATCTCCGAGCTGAGCTCCACTCTTCTACTTCGAGCACCTGCACAAAGACCCACCGGGGTTGTACCCAGTAAAGTCCCTCAGGCGTGAGAGTAAGTATTCGGGGGGTGAAGGGCTGAAAATAGTGAGTTCAGTAGTGGTCACGTATCTCTGGGCAGTAGGTGCCCCAGTGTATTTCTAGGCGCCAATGCTTGATTAGTGCCGCGAAATTAGGGGGCCAACTCAGGTTAATTAACATAATCCGTTGGACAGCCAATGAGTAGGTGGGTTAGCCCTCTAAACGTCTGAAATAGCTTTTGAGCCCATAAGTAGAGGCCCATAGGCCAGAACCTCACAATGGCCCGGTGAACTCCCGAGTGCGAAGGTGGCGAGCAGAGGATGTCTCAGCCCGTCAGTTCGATAGGTCGGATTTCAGCTTGTCGGTCCAGATTTCTTCACTAAGACGACCCTCAGCTCGGTTGGGGGGCATCCCAGCTCGGTACTGAGAGAATTTCAGCTCTCATCTCGGCCACTCTTCTATAATTGGACGGATTTTGATCACGTAATATACTTGACAAGATTCCCCTATATCAGCTAGTAAAAGTTAATTCGTAGAAATATTATTTCATTTTAGTATATTTATTTTTTGTATTAATGAAACGACATTACTCAATAAAGTTTATGCATTCACCTCTGAAAATTTTTACTAAAATAATGAAATAATATGTGTGTATTTGATCTTTCAATATTAAAAATTTATTATAATTTTTTTTAAATTGGCGCAATGCGCGGGGTCTAAATTTAAGTTTTCTTTCGTTCCCTTTCAAAGTGGATCTCTATTTATGCCATGAAAATCATGAGCAATACTGATATAGTCAATTTGTCAATTATTTATTGGAGGATAGCAAAGAATTTGACTAATACTAGTCAAAAATTCTGATAAATTTTGTTTGGAGAGATTTTCTCTGGCTGCAATCGAGGTGTTCGACAAAATGGGTGAGAGAACCAACATCAAATTCGAAGTTTCTCATCAATATTTCGCTTTTTCAATCACTGTAATAATCATCTTTTGGTTCTTATGGGCACTCAATAAACCGAAGAAAGGAACGCTCCGGCTACCACCGGGTCCCCGTGGCTTGCCGGTCCTCGGGTACCTCCCGTTTCTCAGAGCAAACGCCCACCATTCATTTGCTGAACTCGCTCAAATCCACGGCCCTGTTTTCAGTATCTGGCTCGGCAGCAAGCTTTGCGTCGTTTTCAGCTCGCCGTCGGTGATCAAAGAGGTGGTTAGAGACCAAGACCTTACCTTCGCCAACCGCGACCTGATGATCGCCGGTTTGGTTTTCTCGAACGGCGGGAACGACATCGCCTTGGCTCCAATCGGTTCAAATTGGCGATTCCTGCGCAAGATCTTTGCGACCCACTTACTCTCCGATTCAAATCTCGATGTTTTCTACCGTCTCCGGAGACACGAAATCAGGAAGACGATCACTGACGTGTACAGCAACAGAGTCGGCGCGGCCGTCGATTTCGGCGAGCTGAGTTTCGCGGCAGTTTTCAACTCGACGACAAGCATGCTTTGGGGCGGAGAACTTGACGGAGATAAGTGGAGCGGTCTTGCTGCGGAGTTTCGGGCGGCGATCTCGAAGCTCTCGGTGCTTCTGTCGAAACCGAACGTTTCCGATTTCTTTCCGGCACTCGAAATGCTCGATTTGCAGAGGATCGAGAGGGACACGAAGAAGGTATTGATGTGGATTGAACACATATTTGATGTTGTGTTGGATGAAGGAATGAAAATGGAGTCGGCTAATCAAAAGGGTTTTCTGCAAGTTCTTCATGAACTAAAAAGGGAACAAGAGGGGACAACAGGAGGAGGATCAATAACTATTAAACAAATCAAGGGCTTGCTTGTGGTACTATTTCAAATCCCTTTTCTTTTTCTTTTTCTTTTCTTTTATTCCTCTCTTTTTTTTCTTTTTCTTTTTTAAATATATATTTTGACAATTAGGCTAAAAATAATTACAAAAAATAAAATTAAGCAATTGACACTTAAAATGAATAATATGGCCGAAAACTATCTTAGGCCACCGCGTAGCGATGGGTTTTTACCGTTTCGACGTTGCATCTCCGGACTTCATGATTTCAATTGGTGTTATCATGCCTTATTCTTTTATTTTCTTTATTTTTTGTATGGATATTACTATATATTCTCAAACAACAAGGCTAAAGAAAATGATAAAATTGAGCGATTGCCCGTCCAAACAAAAAATATTTGCGTACTGTCCACCCCTGGAAAGCTTGAAGCTTAAGGTCAGCCATGAAGCCAAGTAAGAGGCACTTTACTCATGATACCAGTGGAATGTAAAAAACCCTCAGCTCAGTCCCATTTGCTCATTGTGAGACCAGTGGTAAAAAGGAAGAAGGAGGTAATAGCCGCAAAGCTCGGGATGGACGGACCAAATTTGCACTTAGAGCAACTCCAACGGGTAAGCTATCGTGTGTGTCATCCCGGATTTGGCTATTTTGAAGCCAAAAAAAAAAAAAAACACTTCAAGAGTTGTGCTATCATCTGTGTCATTTTGGCAAAGTTGCTTTGCCTGTGCCAAATATAGCACATGCAGAGATGAACAACCAAAATAACCGTTGGAGTAGCCGTTGCTCCAACAGTCATGAAATCATATTCTAGAAAACAAAAAAATAGTGGGCACAAACAACCATCTATAAAATTGAACAAACAATTGAAGAAATTTAACCAAAAAAAACTTCCCAAATTCTTGCCGTCATTTGGACCAACATCGTTGTCGTCGTCTTCTATCCCAGTTGTCTGGACCAACCTCGTCGTCACAGAGATCTTCTCCAAATCCGTCGCCGTCTCTGTCGTCTTCTTCATATCATGCCGTCTCTCTCTCTCTCTCTCTCTCAATCTCTCTCTCGAGGTGGGTTCGGTTTTAATTGTTATGAGTTGAGTTGAGGTTAATTAGGGTTGAGTTAGGGTTTAATTAAATTTAATGAAGGTTTAAATAGGTTTTTTTTTTTTTAATTTGGTTTAATTAAGTTTGGTGTAATTTAATTTTTTAATTTTTAATTTTAAATTTTAATATAAAAAAAAGGCACATCATTTTACCACAACTCTTAAAATACCCATTTAAATAATATATGGCATACTATAATAGTTTTGGTGCCAAATGGCACACCAAATAGTGCGTGCAGCAGTTTTTTGTAAACTTGAATGATTCCTGGATTTAGGCCCTTCCCCCGAGAAGAAAGGGCAGACTTCCTTCCTTGGCCTAGGCATAGCGGTGGCATTTTGATTGTTTTGACGTTTTTAATCAGTAATGGGTCTTTCTGTTCTAAATATTTAACTTGTTGAAAATCACCAGGACGTCATGGTGGGTGGGACTGACACAACATCGACCACAGTCGAATGGGCGATGGCCGAAATGATCAAGAATCCAAACACAATGAGAAACGCTTACGACGAACTAACGAGTGTTGTTGGACTCAACAACATAGTCGAGGAATCCCATGTCCCGAAACTTCCTTACCTCGACGCCATCCTAAAGGAAACGCTCCGTCTTCATCCGCCAATCCCGTTCCTTATTCCTCGTTCACCAACCCGAACCAGCGCTGTGGGCGGGTACCACATACCCAGAGGTACTAAAGTCTTTCTGAATGTTTGGGGTATGCATCGGGACCCTGATTTCTGGGACCTGCCCTTAGAATTTAAGCCTGAGAGGTTCTTAAGCAACAATGCGAGAGTGGATTTCTCTGGGAATAACTTTAAGTATCTTCCGTTTGGGTCGGGGAGGAGAATATGTGCAGGGTTGCCCTTAGCCGAGAGGACAATGCCTTATTTGTTGGCCTCGTTTCTGCACTCGTTCAAGTGGAAGTTACCGCCCGGTTTAGGTTTAGACCTTTCGGATAAACTTGGGGTTTCTACGAAGAAATCAACTCCTCTTATTGTTGTCCCGACACCGAGATTATCCAACTTAGAACTCTATTCATAAGAGCAGACATTGACAACTGAGCCTAGTGTACAGTATTGATCAGATTCTCAGTTGCAAAGGGGTTGCAGCATATGTGATACAGTGATGATTATACATAAATTTAAAAGGTTTTGGTTGCTTGTAATGTCAATAAAATTTCGGAAATAGAATTGAAAATGAGTACTGTGTAAATTTTTAGATTTCATTCTTTGTATGAGTTCAAATAATTAAGATAATAGGACCATAAAATACATACCACCCAAAATCACCTCAAAAGGCAATTAACGATTCTATTACGCTTATATTTCATTCTTTATAAATCAAATAATACTATGATTAGTCTTAAAATACTCACTTGTACTCTAATTTCACAATTTTCCCCGACTCGTTTGGTTGGATAGAATGTGATGTGGGTAAAAATGAATCATTCCACCTAAGACTTCCACGTAGGCTAAATGTCTGATGTGAAAAACAATGGATCGATGACATGGATGCTCAAAACTTATGTTCTGGTCGGTGAAACTTCTGGTTGGCTTTTCCAGATCCGTAAAGCTAGGCCAGCATTATCTTAGCCAACAACACTTTGAATTAAGAACCTTCCACAACCAACCATTTCTGACCAGCAGTACTCTGACCGGTATCCTCTTGTCGGTATTTGTTCTTCAGTCCAGATCGATTTTCCCTCTTCATTAGCATAACGGCCCATAAACGTCTACGCCTAAGCTGAAAAGCCCAAGCCCAAGGCTCTAATCCCTTCATGCGCCCTTTTTTTCTAACCACACGCTGTGTTAAGGACTCTAACCGAGCTTAAGTCGCCTAATTACCGAAACACTAATCAGGTTTCCTCCTATAAATGCGAAGGTGAACAGTGTTACGAAAGGTATAACTTTTAAAATATTCAAAGTGTATCTATATTTTCTCCCCCTGAGCTCTTACTCTCACACCGGAAAAGTTTCGTTGGGCACAACCTAGGTGGGTCCTATGCAGATATACACTTGGAGCTAAGAGGTCGAATATTGCCCAAAACCAACTCGAGCACGCAAAGCTTCAAGGATCAGGAAGAGAATGGAGTTTTGTTAAAGGCAAGTTATCTTCAGATCATCTGCAACGATCCATGTGAACTCTAATCAAACCAACTGAAGGTGTTAATCAATTTTCGACACCAACAGTTTGGTACTATATGTGGGAACCAAGCGAAAAGTTTCCCTTTGATTCTCACTCTCTAGTCGGCTAAGACTGAATGATCACAAGGTCTAGTCAAGTAATTAGACGTGGAAACCAAACCACCGCGATTAATAGCAACCAGAACAATCCGCCATCAAAAGAAATGTCAAAGATCCCGAGATCAGATGCAAGAGCTCCTGTGCTTGTCCTTGAGGACGCACCTCCCCCCGCAGGCCAGACATACCCTTCTACTCTGCCTTCTGGTCGCTTTGCGGGGCAGACATCTGGGGTCGTGGAAGTGTCTCACATTGACAATCTGGAACACCAACTTGGTGAATTCCAGAAGTACTTTTTAAGTCTTCCTCTCTCGTCTCCTATCGGCCCCTGTCCAAGGGGACCGGTTCTCCAAATGGCAGGGCGAGAGGACCAGCCTCAGAGGTTGGAAGAGCACGTCGTTCATTCCACTGGCCGTACGCCGAGGGTTTGGCCTCGGCCCCACAACAACCGGGTGAAAGAACGAGACCTGGCTCATCCTGCTGCTTCAGGATTGCCATCTCCCCCTCCTCGAAATTATGGAACTAATCCCGATTCGAAATCCCCTCTGACTAGGGCACCCAGTCATATCGCTCGTTCTGAGCATCGGGTTCGTCACACCTAGGAGATGGATTCTTACTCGCCACCATCGTTGCAGTCGGGTGCCCGAGTAGGGGCTAGCTACGTTCACGTGGCCCTCCAAGGAGAAGTTGTCGTTAAACGTCGTCTCGCTAATGTGGAGGTCGTCTTACATCAACTCTAAGGTGTGGGGGCAGTTGTCGGTGTCCCTACCGATGTGAGATCTTCTTTTATAGACGACATTGTGAAAGAGATAATACCCCCCAAGTTCACCCATCCCCAGATAAACCTCTATGACGGGACCACGGATCCAATCGACCACCTATCGATATTAAAGTCTTATATGGATATGCATACTGCCACAGTGGCAATGCGGTGCAAATCATTCCCGCTCACCCTCACTGGAGCAACCATGGCTTGGTTTCGCGAGCTCGAGTAGCTATTCCTTGCTTGATTTAATCAATCGTACAGAAGACCTAAGACGATGACCAATATCCTCGCTCTACAACAGGAACTCGGTAAAATCTTGCGTGATTACATAGATCGTTTCGAGAAAGAATCTATCGCATGTGAAGACCTTTTAGATACCGTGGCTTTAAACATCTTTATTGATAAACTTAGGCATAGAAGGTTGTCATATAACCTTTGCTCCAACCCTGCTCCTAATCTTCATATTGCCCTGTAAAGGGGTACGTAATTCTATAACGTCGACCTCAGGGACAAAGTAAAAAATGACAAAGAAGGCAACAACAAGAAGAAATGAAGGATTGAAGAACCCCCGAGCCGAGCTTAGGGGTCAAGGAGACTTCAAGTTAAAGGGAGGCTTGGACCTCTGCCTAGAGATCGGAGACCACTCTCTCTCCTAAGGCATCACCAACAAGAATTCACACCCCTGACAGTGTCGCTAGCAACAACTTTTACAGAAAACTCTAGGCCGAACTTTTTTCCTCCAACTCCTCCTTTGAGGGGAAAGCCCATAGGCAGATCCCTAAACAAATACTCTGTGTACCACTGAGATCGTGGTCACTCAACCAAGAATTGTTTCCAGGTGAAGGAAGAAATTGAGGTACTCATCCGTCGAGGCTACCTGGGTAATTATGTCCGGTGAGAGAATAAGGATCCAAGGGCCAAAGACAACAACTGACATGGGAAGCACTAAGGTTAGAGAATGAGAGAAAATCATAACCGTCCCCAGCCCAAAGAGGAAAGGGCGATAAATGAAAATGAACAACAAGTGGATGGCGAGATTAACGTCATCCATCGTCGACTAAACCTGGGAGGTAAAACTTATTCCTCCAAGAAAAGGCATTAGCGAAAAAGGCCGACGAGAGCGTGTTTGAGGTCAGCACGGTGGACACTAGTACTCATGTCATCATTTCGTTCAATAAAGCCGACCTCTATAGTGTTCACACTTCTCATGATGATGCCTTTGTCATTACAGCCCTGATAAACACTTTAAAGTGGGGTGCATACTAGTAGATGGGGGAAGCTCAACGGACGTTGTCTTCAAGTATGCATTCGACAAAATGAAGGTAGAGTTAAGTACCTTGCAGCCTACTTGGACACCCCTGGTCGGGTTTGGTGGGGATGTCGTCAACTTGCTGGGATGGGTATCACTCTCCGTCATGGTAGGCACCAACAGGACGGCCAATGAATGGACTAAGTTCCTTATAATGGATAGGGCGTCGCCCTACAACGCTCTAATAGGCCGCCCTACTATCTTCTCCCTCAAGGCTATGTGCTCACCCTACCACCAAATGATGTGGTTCCCTACTGAGCATGGAGTGGGAAAGGTAAGAGATGACCAGAAATCAGCTCGAGCATGCGCGAGAAGGGCTATGAAAAAAAGAAACTAGCAATTACTGACTAGGCCTAAGCACGGTGGTGCTGAGCACGGATGTCCTGAGCTTATGGCCCTGGACGGTGACTGGTAGCGCGTAGATACGTCGCTACTTTTACCGCAAGTATACGGGTCAAGTTTTAGTAGAGTGGCACGAGTAAAGGTTGTCGTATCCACAGGAATTGGTATAGATTATTGTTGAGTACCGTAATTGTCATAACCTAACTTTATTTAGGCGATGAAAATGTAGTTTTTATAATTAAATATACTAATACTAAAATCAATCTAATTATACTAATATACTATTATAGTAGTATGACCTTTATGAGAAATTATTGCCTAGGGATTAACTTCGTTCACTTAAACGTGTTCGTTTCAATCTAGTTTACATTAACGGCATTCATTCTATCCAACAATCTCTGTGTCGAAATCTCATTCACTACCTCTCCCGAGTGTAAATTGAATGAATATGTGATTTCGCGTCAACGCCGAAGTCCCCCTCGAGCGTCTATACAACACTTGGTCACATGAGTCTCGCCCCAACGTCACGGATTGCACACTATCTAACTCTCTCCCGGGTTATTAGATCATCACATTGTGTTTAAACCTTAGTCCGATTCGGAGTTACCTCTCTCGAGTGTCAAACCCCGTATTCTCAGTATATCTAAACAAGCATATAAACGTGGAATAACGGCAAACACAATCGGATAAACATGAACAACCATCAACAAAACATCAATTTATTTAAACATCATTTTTGTGAAGTCAATCGATCCCTAGACAATATATGTTTAGTTACACATGACCGTAGCCCTAAATACAACTAAATACAAGTTAAATATATACAAACATTCAACCAAATTAAGAGAGAAAGAGATAAACGATGAGACTAGCCGTTATCCAAAAAATCACTGCTAAAACCGCTCTGAGAACGCTTCCTCGTTCTTTGCATTGTGATCTTCTATTGGTCGAATGGCCTTGGAGCTCTCAAGACTCCCGTAAACATCAACCTCTTGTTTGGGGAGAATAGGGACGATATTAATAGGATTCAAAATATCTCAAAATATCCTAAAAATATCTAAAATATCTACAAAGTGACCGCTGCAATGGTGGGTATGTTGGCAGCTTCACCGCGGCAGCGATGAGATGATCGCTGCAGCGGTAAGTGAACAGAAGGTTTTCCTATTCTATTGACCGCTGCAGTGGTAGGGGTCACAAACAACTCTCTGTATTTTTACCGTTGTAGCGATAAAACCTTAACTTTACCATTTTGCTTGTTTTCCCACCGTTTTTGCTCCGATATGATCGTTTAAAGACCATTTTCATCATTTTTCACCCCAAACACCTGATTTATAACAAAAAGAATAAAAACGTATTAAAACATATAAAAACACTATAATAATACTCGAAAACTACCAAAATCGACTTGGGAATATATAGATAAATTACACCTATCAGTGACGTTAGGCTCATCTTCATCGATGATCCTCGAAAGGAGGAGCCCGACTCCTGACCTCATGAAGATCTCCTGGAAGTATCCATCTACCCGTCTACAGAAGGAAGGACTGTGAGGATAGGTGCTAAGCTTAGCCTCAAACAGATAACCGAGCTCACCAACCTACTTTGGGAAAAGTACGATGTTTTTGCTTGGTCTCACAATGAGCTGCTTAGGATTGATCCCAGGGTGGCCATATACCAACTACAGGCTAATGTCCATCACCCATCGATCAGACAGAAGCGGAGGAAATTTCATCCTGACTAACTGAAGATCATTGAAGAAGAAATGGATAAATTGATAGAGCCCAATGTTGTGGAGAAGGTCAAATTCTCGGACTGGTTATATAATGTAGTCCTTGCCCCCAAGGCCGGCAACAAATGGTGCATTTGTGTAGATTTCAGGGACTTAAATAAATCCTACCCAAAAAGATTTTTTTTTCTCTACCGAGGATAGACATTGTTATAAGCACCACTATTGGGAATGAGCTCCTGAGCTTCCTCAACGCATATGCCAGCTACAACCAAATCCCCATGTACCCCCCTGATACGAGCAATACCTCATTCATCACAAACAGGGGGACGTACTGCTACAAGGTTATGCTGTTTGGGCTCCGCAATATTGGGGCTACCTACCAGAGATTAGTTAACAAGATGTTTAAAGAAGAAATCGGCCAAACGATGAAGGTATACATAGATGACATGCTGGTGAAGAGCAATCAAGCTCAAGATCACCTCACACACCTCCAGGCCTGCTTCAATAAGCTTTAAGCCCATCCCATGAAGCTTTGCCCGAATAAATGCATATTTGGAGTCTTTGCGAGTAAGTTCCTCAGGTATATGGTGTCCTAGCTCGGCATCGATGCCAATCCTGACCAGATTGGTGTCGTGCTCTGGATGATGTTACCCCGTACCAAAAAATAAGTTTAAATGCTCATGGGAAGACTAGTATCACTTAACCGATTCATCTCCCGCTCCTCTGAGAAGTGTCTCCCCTTCTTCAAAGTCCTTGGGGCAATATAAACTTCAAGTGGTTCCGGGAGTATAAAATGGCATTCCAAAAGCTCAAGAAGTACATCTTCTTGGCTCTTCCGCTTCGCACACCGAGAAGAGGAGAAAAGTTGTCCCTCTACATCTCCGCATCCACCATGACGGTAAGCGCGACCTTGGTAAGAGAAAAGAATGGTATACAGAGTCCGGTATACTACTCTAGTAGGGTCCTCACAGATATCGAGACCAGATATTCGCGATTTGAGAAACTAGCATATGCCTTGCTGATCGCCTCAAGGAAACTAAGGCAATACTTTCAAGCGCACACTATTGTTGTCCAAACTGATGAACCCTTGAGATAGATCATTCATTCTCCCGACGTCTCTGGGCGGTTAATGAAATACAGTTTTGAGCTCGGGTAATTCCATATCGATTACTGACCAAGAACAGCCATCAAGGTCAAGTTTTGGCGGATTTTATCGCCGAGCTCACCTTCCCGGATGATCAGTTAGGCACCGACTAGAAAGCTAACGATCAATTGACTTCCCCTCTCACCGGGGAGGTTAGTGAATCCCCTAGCACTGAAGTCAACCTGAGACCAAACTCCTGGTATCTATTTATAAACAGGTCCTCTAATTTGAATGGGTACGGGGCCGGGATAGTCCCCGTGGCCCCTAACAAAGAAGAAGTAAAGTATGCTCTCCAACTAGGATTTCGAGTTACAAACAATGAGGCCGAGTATGAAGCCCTACTCGCAGGATTGTGATTAGCAAGGGATTTTAATCTAAAAACGCTTTAGGTCCTCTACAATTCTCAACTTGTGTTCAACCAAGTAAATAAGGACTATTTCACCAAAGACTTAACCATGACGGCATATCTAGAGAGAGTAAGAATATTAATGAAGGACTCCGAAAAAGTTCAAGCCACTCAAATTCCCCAGGAAGAGAATCGACATGTAGACGCCCTGGCCAACCTAGCCTCGGTGGCAGAGTATACTTTAAAGAGGACCGTGCCCATAGAATACCTAGACGAGCCGAGGATGGCAATTTCGGATAATGTCATGACTATTTGTGAGCTCAATGATTAACCGGCCTGGAATGACCCAATCAAAGTGTATCTCGAGAAGGGTACCCTAATTAGTGTTGTCTGCTGGGACTTGATAAACAAGTCATTTAGGATTGACATTGGTAGCCACACCTTGATCAGACAGAGGCGAAGGAGAAGCCTCTAGGACTGTCAGAACCTCTGAACTAGACTTGCCGACAGGACTCAGATCGAGCTCAGCTGCAGGATCCCAGGAGGAATTCGCTCCTCCTTGGATGTTGGTCCGACCAGCTCTTCTGGCCGTAGCGGCGGGCTGAGAATGCACCGCCCCTCTGAACTCATGAGGCCTGTCAGATGATGAAAATGTCCAAGAGATTTTCTCCAGAGATGAGCTGAGCTCAATCTACTGGAAGGGGGTTACCGAGAGAGTTTGCTCAGAAGAGCCGAACCCTGACGGGCTTTACCCTGGAGAAAAAGAAGAAGAAGACATGAAGAAAAAAATAGAAAAGTACCATTGGCCAAGAATAAAATGAGCGCTTAGAAAACTCTAATGTGAAGAAATGAGCGGTAGATGTCACACCCCACCCCGGGCACTCGTCACTCGAGGCCGGGCGTGATTTCAACCTGATGTTACTAGATCAATCCACGAATATCCAAACCGATACATATACATATACACTCATCTACTTGTAAATTTTTCCTAAAATATATATATATATATATATATACCTGTTCCGAATATCCACAACCAAAAACACCAAAATACCTGAACCTTCCACGGTTTATGTCCGACCGACTCACTTCCAACACGACACTACCTCCGGACTCTCCCTAGTGCCAGTAGTGGACCAACTCCTAACTGCGGTACCTGAAACCAAAAAACTTTATCGGTGTACTGCCTTCATAATAAAAACGGTTTGTATGGATCAAGTATAAGGATTTAAATACCACATTACCAAATATAATATTATAAAATCACATATACAGTTCCACTGCCACCAATGAAATGAAACAATATAATAATAATACCACATATTGCACACCTCCGGACCACCAACGACAATCACCCACCCACGTACACGCCAGAAGGCGATTGATCACACCCACGTGAATGAATACACAAAACCCACACACATAGTGGCACACACAAGCATTCGTCTGAACACAGGCACACACATGATCTCGCGCGCGCACACACACACACACACTATCGGACACAAAAATCACACACACACACGCACACACACTCTTACCAACGATGACCAACACCCCCACACCGTCGAGCAAACGGCGACAACACAACCAATCCACAATCGTTGGCTGATCAACGACCAACACCCATACTCACGCCGAAGAACCCACCATCACCGGCGATCACGAACAGCTCCGGCGACCTCCCTCTGATCCTCTCTCTCTCTCTCTCTAGAATTTTGAATGATTTCTTCCTCTCTGAGATTTTGGATTATGAAAATCTTGCATGGATCCCTGTTATATGCATAATTCAAGTGGTTTCAATTCATCCTAGCTTGCCACGTGGCCTCCTACTTTTTCTCCTCTCTGTCGCCGGCGGTCTCTCGTCACACACCCACATGTGCATATTTATTATATATATATATATGATAAACTTTTGTTTTAATTACTTTTTTCTCCCTCTAACTTCTTTAAATCTCTTTTTTTGGCCAATTCATCATTTATAATTTTCTTAGATTTCAATTTCACCCCCTAACATTTAAATTTTTATAAATTAGGTGACAATTTGCATCTCAAGTTTAGAATAAATGTTTCTAAATTTGTAATTTGACCCATAAACTTTTAATTTGGATATGAATTAACAAAATGTTTACCCCTTATTTTCCCAATTGCTCTAAAATGCAACTAGAATAACGTACGTGCTAAAATCCGGATCTTACAGTAGAGATCCACTATTTATAGCCCAAGTTGTCCTACCGAACGGTCGCGTTATCCGACATCTGAGAATGCCCCTATTCCCGTGTCAGTCAGAAAGGATAGGACATGTGTCGCGCGCATCTGAGGAGTTGCAGGAAGGCTTCCTAAAAAAGCTAAGTAACAAGTTACCGAGCAGATTTCTGAGGTCGAGCTACTTGTCTTTGTCGAGCAGGGTTTTCCTGAGAGCAAAACCCCTAGCATCTTATGTTCTATTTCAACACTAAGGGCTGGGGGACAACTAATGTGGGTAAAAATGAATCACTTCACCTAAGACTACCACACAAGCTAAACATCTGATGTAGAAGAGAATGGATAGAGGACATGGGTGCTCAAAACTTATGTTCTGGTCGATGAAGCTTCTGGCCGGCTATCCCAAACCAGTAAATTTAAGCTAGCATTATCTTAGCCAACAACACATTGAATTAATATCCTTCCACAACAAACCATTTCTAATTGGCAGTACTCTGACCGGTATACTCTTTTCAGTATTCGTTAGCCAGTCCAAGTTGGTTATCTCTAATCATTAGCATAACGGCCCATAGACTTCTACTCCTAAGTTGAAAATCTCAGGCCCAAGACTCTAATCTCTTCATACGCCCTTTTTTCTGACCGCACGTCGTGTTAAGGATGCTAACCGAGTTTAAGTCGTCTAATTATTGAAACGCTAATCAGGTTTTCTCTTATAAAGGCAAAGGTGAACAGTGTTACGAAAGGTACAACTTTTAGAATATTCAAAGCATATCTATATTTTCTCCCCCCGAGCTCTTACTCTCATGCCAGAGGGGCTTTGTCAGGCACAACCCCGGTGAGTTCTATGCAGGCATACGCTTAGAGTTCAGAGGTTAAATATCGCCCAGAACCAACTCGAGCACAGAAAGCTTTAAGGATCATGAAAAGAATGGAGGTGGAACGGAATAGGAGAAATAATGGAATAAGAAAAAGAATTAAATAGATTTATTAATGAAATTAATATTCTAATCTCTTGTTTCGTTGCAATTGATGTCTAAAGAAATGGAATAGAATAATATTCTTTTATATGTCTATTTTGAGATCAAATTCATTCATAATATATATCTAAAAATAATTTATTTAAAAAAATGACTACAAAATATAAGTAATATCCCATGAAAAAATATTTAAGATCTACCAATTAAAATGATTTTGTTTTTAAATTTTGTTTTCACTTAGGGAGCATAAATATATTTTTTTTCTCAAATATTTATTTTTGTTTTAGAATAGAAACAATATTTCATGTTCTTAAATTTCCACTTTCATTTCCTATATAAATTTTTTTTTGGTTTTCAAATTTCTATTTCTGATTCAGGGAAACAAATAGATTTTTGTTCCCAGATTTTTGTTTCTATTTTGAGAACAACAACATATTCTCAAATTTATGTTTTAATTTTGGGAACATGAATTGATTTTTTTATTTTATTTTTTTGCTTTCAAATTTTTATTTTTGTTCAAAATATAAATTTTTGAACAAGAAAATATTTTTTTAGAAAACATAAACAAAAAAGTGAAGAAGAAAATTCTATTAAAAAAAATTATTTTTATTCTTGAAACAAAAATAGAATAGTAGAAAAAACATCTATTTCTTTTCCGAAATAAAAATATAAAATTAAAAACAAAACATTTTATTTCCGTAAGATATTTTTAATTTTTTTATTCAAATTAATATAGGACTAAATTGACAACATTAATTTATATAAAAAAAAAATAAATCAAAATCATTGTAAAATTGTGAGTTATATGTCAAAATGAGCTGAGATATTTTAGGTATAACCCAAAAAAAGTCCTAGCTATAGACATGCAAAGTTTTACCCTCATCAATATATAAACGATTTCATATAATTGTTTTGGTAAGTCTGACGAAAATTACACTACTAATCAGCTATTTGACATATTTATAAACGAGTTTGATCTCAAAAATATATATGAGGGTATTAAAAAATAAATTGTTATGTTTAATCATTCTATTACTTTAAGTATATAATAGCAACCAAACAATGGAATTCAATGATGATTTCATTCTTAAATCCATTTTTTTTTTCCATTTCATTCATCATCTTATTCCATTTTACCTCAATTTCACTCTATCAAACCAAATGAAATTAGTGTTAATAATATTTTCTTAAAAATACAATAATGATTAAAGCATTTACAAATCGATATTTAAATGATAATGTTTGTTATATTTATAAAACATAAGTTATTATGTATCTATCGATATTTCGTCAGTTATATTCCAACAAATATTTACATAAGATATTTACAATCTACAACATAGAACAGATGAGATATTAAGTTGAAGACGAAGAAGCAGCCTTGCTGCATTGAGGAAGGTCCCTCAAAATATGGGTTACCCTAAGAATTGGATTATTTTCAAAGAAATTGACAGGCTTTAGGTCAAAGCTTGAGGATATAGTTGGCATTATGGGGAAGACTTCTTGGCATGGTATGTGATGAAACTCTAGAACGACCACATCACAATACAAAATTTTATGGGGGAAGAAGGCCAATTGAAAAAATAAATTAAAACTAACAATAATAATTAGAAAAAAAAAAAAAAAAAAAAATTACTCAAATAAGTTAATAATCAATTAATCAAATATATCTTTCTTTTATAATAAAATCTCATTATATGGACAAACAATAATGGTTACTTTAATGACAACTTAATAAAATAAAAATAACGGGTACTTTAACGGCTACTTGTCAATATAGGAATAATGGTTACTTGACAAAATAAGAATTATGGTTTCTTTATTAGCTATAAATATAATTAACTAGTGCAGGAAAAAGAGACTAATGATTTTTTCGCCTCCACCGTACATAAGTTCGAAGTGGTGGCCTTAGTTGATCCTCATCAATTCTCCCCGGCTGAAAAGAACTCACCTCTAGAGAGTTATAAAAATAGTATTGCTCCAAGAGGTCAGGTGCAGGTCCTCTTAACTCCTCGTCTAGAATCCACATAGCATCTGAGAATGGTTAACCCTTCTGTTTGACAAGATACCTTTAATATCCAACTTGTGACGAGCCAATGATCTCGTCCTCTAACACCTCTTCAATTTGATCATCTCTATATGGTGGCAGACCGGGGTTGCTTTGGTATTGGCACAGGCAAATTAACATCGTTCCCAGGAAGAGTACTTGTGGAAAGAATAGAATGCTCGAATGTGCCTCAATAAGGTAGCAAGTCTTCCACATTGATAACATGACTAATATACATATGAGATGGTAAATCAAGCAAGTAAGCATTAAGTCCAAGTCTACAGAGGTGTGGCCCCGTAGCTCTAGCATGCCGTTTCTTAAAAGAGTGTTTTTGGTATCATTCAAGGTGACCTCGAACCATTACATTCTCACCCTCCTTAAATTCAACATTCCTATGGTGCACATCAACAACAAACTTGTAATTTTAGCATGAAGATCATGAATATATTGGGCAAATGATTTAGCAGTCTTAAAAGGGCGAGAATCAAGGGCAAATGAATAAGGTCAACAGGTTGGCGAGGGGAGAACCCATGCACAATCTCAAAAGGGCTTTTGCCAGTGGAGTGATTGACTGAATTATTATTAGCAAACTCCATAGTAGGCAACAATAAATCTCAATTACCCAACATATCACCCACTAGACAACGAAGCAAATTACCTAGACTGTGATTGATGACCTCAGTTTGCCTATCAGTTTGGAAGTGGAAAGCTGATGAGAATTTCAGAGTAATGCCAAAATGCTTCCAAAGTGTCTTCCAAAAATAATTGGCAAACTTGACATCCTGATCTGATACATTAGAAGTAGGTAATCCGTGTAATTGTACAACTTCCCTAAAAAATAATTTGGCCTCATGTGACAAATCAATCGACTTGTTGCAAGGGATAAAATGAGTCATTTTAGAAAATCTATCCATGACAACCATCACCGAATCATGACCTCGAATTGTCCGAGGTACTCCAAGGACAAAGTCCATGCTTAAATCCTTCCATGGCATGTGAGGAATAGGCAAAAGGGTGTACATTGTTATTTTTCCTAGCCTTGGCTAGTTGGAAAGTTCGACATTGTGACACAATTTTGGAGACATCCTTTATCAAGTTAGGCCAATAAAATCTATCTTCTATCAAAGCAATAGTTTGTCGCGACCAAAGTGTCCCGCGAGCCCCCCGGCATGTAATTCCCATACTAAAAAGTTAGATAGTAGTGGGATGTTACCATGTTAATTAGATAAAAGTTTAATATGGTGCTCTCACATTGTTTAAAGACACTTGTCAGTCACACACACCACTAACCTATATGAAACGAGTATAATACATGAGTTTAAAGAGAAAAACACATTTGGTGTCTATTGTGTCCAAGTAAGAGAAGTTGGACTATAGAGTGGGTCGGATCAACCCGCAGAGTGTCCTTAGGCAAATTGATCTCTGATTGGGGTCAGAAACGGTCCCTAAGGTATGGATGCACAACAAGAACACATTGAGAAATAAATTAGAGACAAAAACCCAACAACAACAACAGTAATAACAATATTTCCAACGGTGTTCTTAAATTCGAAATCAGTAGTAAGCAACGATGAAATCAACAGCAATGATCATCATGAGAATGAGAGCATTAATGGTGCTCATTTTGATGTTCCAATTAATAGGTCACCTTTATCCTCTAGAAGGTGGGTGGTGCGTGGGACGGAGAAGAATGAAAAACAAAGAAGAAGAAAAAAAGAAAAATAAAAAATATATATAAACTTAAAATTGTATCGCTAATTTTGTCTAATTTAACAATTAAATTAGACGAAATGACTAATTAAAATTGTGATTAAAGATACAAGGTTTAAAAGTGAAATGTACAAACTTACTAGAACAGGTAAAAACATGATCATAATTAGAGGATTTTAAAAATTTCTCTTCTTTTTTCAAATGTATTTTTTAAGTGTATTTTTAGTCATATTTTAGTATATTTTTTAGTTACGTTTATGTAATTTTCCGGCGACCGCCAACCAAAAAATAGTTGAATGTGACTGAAAATTGTAATTAAAATGTATATTACCAAAAAATAGTTGAATATAATTAAAAATAATTTCGGCGATTGGTAACTAGAGTTTCAGCGACCGGCGATAACTAGAATCCGACGACCGATGGTTGGAGTTTCAAAGACTGGCGATGACCGAAATTCAACGGTAAGAGTCAAATGTCCGACAATGGTAAAGCGACGATTGGTGAAGCGACTCTAATTGGGACAATAAAAATATAATAGTTATTTATTTTGGGACTTTTTATCCTATTGATTTAGTATGATTATTTAGGATTTGTGTCATTTAGAAGTCACAATCATAATACAATTATTAGTTTAAATTATAGCGCGGTTAATTTCTTTTCGTTTCTCATTTTTCCACTGATAATTTGATTAATTTCACGTGGTTAATTGTATTTTGACGATAAAATTAACTAATATAGAGTATTTTGTGTGGCTTGATTGGTGTAAATAATCGTATGATTGACGGCTTCAGCGAATAATATGCTCGTTTTTCAATTAATTACGGCAACATAATCTTTTTGTTAACGCTCAAATTTTAATGCTCTTATTTATTTCGTACGCATCATACCCATATAATTGCTACAATTTTAAACATACCCCACTAGGTTTATAAAATCAAACTTTCTGTGCCCTTTTTTTTTTTATGAATACTTTTTTTTTTTTTTTTTACATATATGTTGGGAGAAAGAGTTGAACTTTAGACCTTTCACATATCTATTAGGCTACAAACCTTGAGATTTTTTTGATGAATACTCTAATATTATAGGATTAGATATTCTATTCCCAAATTATAGCAATAGCATGAGTTTTAAAAATTTTATTTTAAACAAGAAAAACAAAAAGAAAATTTGGAATCTTAGTTCAAAAGATCACACCAAATTTATAGTTTTTAGTGACTAAAATTAAAAATTGAAACAAATTTAGAATTTCAGTTCAGGTTAGGACTATGCATGGTTCGGTTTGATGCGGTTTGACACCAAAACCAGTACCAAACTAAAGTCCTCAGTTTCAACAAATCACAAATAGAAACCGAGCGATTTAGTTTATGATTTAGAGAAAATCGATCAATTCAGTTCGCTTCAATTTTCGGTTCGATTCGATTTGTTGGGTGGGCGAAGATTAAAACAAAGAAAAACTCAAAGAACAAAAAAAATGAAATCAAAGCCCTTCCCGAAATCTAATTTCATGGATGGATGAGTAGATGGTATATCTATATATGAAACTACGATACATGCATGCATGCGTTATCACGGAAAAACAAGAAAATTTAGAGATTTATTAGTAATACTTTCATCAATGAGGCCATAGCTGGATGGCGATGGCTAAGGCACGACGGTTGGACAACGGCGACTAGACGATGACGACTAAGGGATGACAACTAGATGACGGCAACTGAGATGACGATGCCAATGGACGATGGCGAGTGAGATTGCGAGGGTGTTGATTGCCTGCGAGGTAGACATTGGATGACGAATTGATTCGGCTGGAAAGAAAATAGATGATGGAAGGCTGAGCAAAATGAAGGAGGTGATTAGGGTTCTCACTTCAGTTAAACAGGCCAAATTGGTGAACCAAACCGCAAACCCAATTGGGACCTTCAGTTTTTGCTTAAGGATGAACTGAACCATCCGTTTTAGAGAAAAATCTATTTGGTTTTGGATTATTTTTTTTTCCAATTCACTTCTATTTTTTGATTAACTCGCTTTTTTGCACACCTAGTTCAGGTTTCATCTTTATGTGCTACAATATAAACTAGAAGGACCATTTAGACATATACCCCAAACTTTTAACTTTTACGGGTAAAATGTATAATTCTCCCAAGTTTAACTTCCCCACCTCTTCACCAGTCCAGACCCAGTCCACCATTACCAACCTTGACAAAACCTTCTGTTATTTTCCTACTACATCGAAATCAAAGCAACCTAGAAAGGGAGAGGGAGAGAATTAGAGAGGGAGTTAGGAATGATCGAAGATTTTTTTAAGTATTGACTCTGATCGAATACATATGCATACACCGCCATTGAAGAAGCCATAACTAGGGTTTCGATCACCGCTTTCTCTCTGTTTTTCACAATTTCCCGATTGTCAGATGACGCAGTTGAAACCGATTATCACCCACATCGATGCTATCCCCTCCACGCCGGGAAAGTTCAAGGCGGAGAAATCGTCGCTGTACCTTCACCGCCTCCGCTTCAATTACTCTCTCCCTAGACTGACATTGTGGTCCTTCTTTTTCCTCTCCGTCGTCATCCTCTTTTTCATCCTCTCTCCACCCTCAACCTCCGCCGTCTCCAATCGGAGCGTCGAAAATGACGACTACATATCCTGGGGCGGCCCGAATTGGGAGCGCATGGTCCGGAACTCGGCCCGTACCCGATCCAAATCGGGCCACATCGTCCTCGTCACCGGCGCTGCTGGCTTCGTTGGTTTCCACGTCTCCACCGCACTCAAGCGCCGAGGCGACGGCGTTCTGGGCCTCGACAATTTCAATGCCTATTACGACGTCAGCCTGAAGAAATCCAGGAGCGTGCTCCTGCAGAAGGCCGGCGTCTTCGTCGTCCACGGCGACATCAACGACGACGCACTGCTCCGGAAGCTTTTCGACGTCGTGGCCTTCACCCACGTCATGCACCTGGCGGCACAGGCCGGCGTACGGTACGCAATGAAAAACCCAACCTCTTACATCCACAGCAACGTCGCCGGTTTCGTCAACCTCCTCGAAGTCTGCAAATCGGCGAATCCACAACCCGCCATTGTCTGGGCTTCCTCGAGCTCCGTCTACGGACTCAACTCCAAAGTACCCTTCTCAGAGAAGGACCGAACCGATTACCCGGCAAGCCTCTACGCCGCAACAAAGAAAGCCGGCGAAGCAATTTCACACACATACAACCATATCCACGGTCTCTCCATCACCGGTCTAAGATTCTTCACTGTTTACGGACCTTGGGGAAGACCCGACATGGCTTATTTCTCCTTCACCAAAGACATACTCAAAGGTAAGCCGATTACAATCTTCGAAGGCTCCGATCATGGCTCTGTAGCTAGAGATTTCACCTACATCGATGATGTAGTGAAGGGTTGTTTATCAGCTCTAGACACAGCCAAAAAAAGCACCGGGAATGGTGGGAAGAAGAAGGGGGCGGCTCAATTCAGGATCATCAATTTGGGGAATACGAATCCGGTGACTGTGACTAAGCTGGTGAGATTGTTGGAGAAGCATTTGAAGACCAAGGCGAAGAAGAAAATGGTGGCGATGCCGAGGAATGGTGATGTGAGGTTTACGCATGCTAATATCAGTTTGGCGGAGAAGGAGCTTGGGTACAAGCCTGCTACTGATTTGGAAACAGGGTTGAAGAAGTTCGTGAAGTGGTATACTGGTTATTATGGTCCGGCGAAGATGAACAACATATGGTGATGATGAACACTGTTTGCGGTAAAGCTATGTGAGTATTGTTTAATCTTTAAATCCTTAGCTTTTATGTTTGAATCCTATTGTTTTCATGCTTGCAGTAGTGGGTAGGAGGAATCATGTTTTTCAGGGCTGTTAGGAGGCATTTGTTTTATGAATTATCTTCTTGATATTTTTTGAGAATCTTGTTGAGAGGTTTCAAGATTCAAAAAATCATTTTCTAAAAACTATATCATGTGTTAAAAAATTACTGTTACAGGACCCCGCACAGTAATGGTTTTATGAAATGGGACCTTTCACCAAATTTTTCATATTTTTTCAGTTAACTATGATATTGTTGGATTTATCCTACATTGGATATGGAAAAAACTGCTAGTTAGGTTATAAGTATGAGGAAAAATCTCACCTCGTGAGTTAACTTTTGAGATTGTGAGATGCCCAAAACCACTCTACACTGGTATCAGAGCATAATTTACAACAATTTTGGCTCAATAGTCACAAAGGGAGCGACTGATCAAGGGTTAGTCGACCAAAGGCCCGATGCGTGGGGGCGAGATTGTTAGGTTCACACATTGAATGTGAAAAGGACTTATGGTCAGGTTATAAGTGTGAGAGAAAGTCTTACCTTATGAGCTAGCTTTTGGGGTTAAGAGCCGAAGACCACCCTACTCATATTATATACAAATTGAACAGTAGTTAACAGTGGCGGACATAGAATTTCAGCCGGAAAAAAATTGAATAGGGAAATGTACACTTTTTTAGGGGTATAATCACAAATTACACTATATAAAAGGGGTGTTTCTGGAAATTTTGGGGCCGTTTGCCGCCCCTAGGCCACCCTTGTGGCTGCTAGTGCTAACATTAGATTTATTTTAATTGATTTTAATTAAAGGACTAAAAAATAAGTAGAAAAAAACATGGACAGCATAGTACAATTTGCGAATTGAATGACAACCAAACAGGCCCTTAATGTTTCTGTTCCCACTTCTCTATTTGTTCCCGGAAACTGAATTTGGGAACAATTTTGTTTTTCTGAAAGTTTTGGTAAGGATTGAAAACATGTTTTTTTTTGTTCTCGTATTTTATTTTCTGTTCCCAGTCGAAATTAACAGAAATAGTAAACAAACACAGACTAGTTTCTTCATTGTTCTACCGCTTATTTTTTATTTTTGTGGTTTATACATTTTCTACTTTCTTTTTTCATGGCAGTATTGCTAATGTTGGAGGGGCATTTATTTATTGTTCTGTTCCCGCTTTCTCTTTTGTGTTTGCTATGAACAGAAAATTGGTAACAATTTTCTTCTGAAAATCTGGGAACAGATTAGAAACATAATTTTTTCACCCAGGAGCAGATTTTTTTTTTTTGTTCTTGTATTTTATTTTTGCGTTCCCAGTCCCAAAAAAAGGGAAGAAAGAAAGAAAGAAACATAAGCAGAAACAGTAAACAAACACCACCTAGTTTCTTCATTCTTCTTCCAAATTTTTTGAGTCGATTCTGTTTTCTGAAATACTTGGAACAGAAACAGAAACAGAAACACCGATGAAACATAATTATCAATTGCTCTTCCAGATAAACAATAATAATTAATAAGTAGGTAATTTGTTTTGAGTATTCTTTTGGTTTCTTTATAAAACAGAAAGTTGGGAACACAGGGGAGGTAAAGTAAGAACAACTTAAATGGGAGCAGAACCCCAAAAAAAAAAATGCTCTCACTGAAAATATAAGTTTATACCAAGATAGATAGTATATTAGAGATTATTTTCTAAGAATTATCAGGAATTTTCTTCTAGTTTTATCTAATAGAGGAGCTCATATTCTTATTCATTGGGAGATTTCTTTGTTTCTGGATATTATGAAATTAAATCCATATAGAAACTTTGACGAGGCATTTGATTTAATGTTTTTTTTTTTTTTTGGCTAAATTTCACTTTGCACGCCTAATGTTTTGGTGAAGTATCGTTTTGTCCCCTGATATAATTTAATTGTTGCAATTTGCCCCTTAAAGTTTACTTTTGTATCAATTTTGTCTAATAGCCGGATTCAAATATACTTCATCGCCAAAGGTAGTCATGCGATTTTCGCATGAGAGGAAATTAATGCAATAAATAAGTGTTATGTAGCACTCTGCACCCTTAAAGTCTTAAAGTTTGAATGTGATTATACTTTGTCCCTTGCTTGGGCAAAAAAGAAAAAAAAAAATTGATTGAAATCAGTTAATTGGAACAAAAAGAAAACTTCAGGGGCACATCACAACAATTAAAACATCATTTAGGGGTGCAAAGTGCGATTTAGTCATTTTTTCATTTCTTTTCCCCAAAAAAAAAGAATGGAAAAGAAACAGAAAACATATTTTGGGGAACAAAAGATAAACAGATTTTTTGTTTTCATTTTCTAATAGTTAGTGTTCCAAGCTTTCTGGGGAAAACAAGAAACTAACCAAATGGGACCTAAGAGATTCTCCCCTAGTGAAATCCATGTTATGATACCATAATTGCTTCGTTGCTTTCCTTGATTAGTGTATTTTTTTTATTTTTATTTTTTCTGTTCCAAGAAAAGTGGGAACAGCAACAGGAAAACTGAACAAAAAATCTGTTATTTTATCAGGAAGTTTATATTTTTTGTGGTGCAGATGAGGAGCTTTTGGATCAATCGAAATCGTTTCCTGAGAACGCAAGCTTTTGTGTTTCTTAACCAGCATGACTAGGGTTTTGTAAAGAGGTTGGTGATAGTATTCTGTGGCCAATTAATTAACAAATAAATTGTGGTTTAATTCGAAATTGTCTGTTGTTCTTTGTATATTCTTCAGTAATTGTTCTCATTGAATAAAAGAGCATGCGCTTTGTGTGTTTAGTTGAATTCTACTAAAACTATAACAACCCTTTATGTAACTAATTTTTATCTGAAATGAACACACAATAAGACCACATCTACTTCAATTCCAATATAATGCATTAAAATCCGTAAATAATTCAGAAATGATGATGAATGAAAATCATTGCTAAAAAATGGGTTAGTACTCAAATGGCTCTAAAATGTGAATAAATTAGGTTTAGTGAATAAGTAATTAATAATTTAGACCGGGAACTTGAGTTCTGTGATGGTACCTTTTTTTTAATTAATCCATGAACGGAATCAAATTTGGCTTGATTTTGATTTTCTCCAAATCAAGTATGAATTTTATTTATACTAGTTTTAGGTTTGTGCTAAGCATGGGTCATGGAGTAATTTGCATGTGTATGTTATTTGATTGTTTAAATTTGCTTATTTAAGTTGAGGGCATTGTTTAACGTTTGGTGGGATGAAATAATATTAATCTAACTTTGTGTTTTTAAAACATTTTCGTATTTTTATTTGATTTGTTCAAAAAAAAATTTTCTTAAAAAAAATTAATATTATTATAAAGTATTAGAAAAACATATTGTACTTGATTTAGTGTTAATAAGTTATATAGTATTGAAGTTTGTTTAACCATCTAATTTTAATTGAACACAATTGGAATTTTAAAGCGATTGTAATAAAATTATCACATTTCATTAGTCTGTGTCAACCTAATATGGTATTTTTTTATTTTTTACTTTTTTGGTTTTTTTTTTTTATTTATTTATTTTAATTAATATAATTATAAAGTGTTAGAAAAATATATTGTAACTGATGGGGTATAATATTGGAATTTGTTTAGTTGCATATTGTAGCTTATGGGGTATAATATTGGAATTTATTTATTTTTTAATAAAGAGGACTACAATTTATTTTAAAGAAATGATTATTTGTTAATTTGGATGTTATGTATTTGTTGTTATGGTATGATTTTTGTTGACAATTTAAACAATATAAATCGTAACATCATTATGTGAAGAA
The DNA here is from genome assembly GCA_016647705.1 of Eucommia ulmoides. NCBI lineage: Eukaryota > Viridiplantae > Streptophyta > Magnoliopsida > Garryales > Eucommiaceae > Eucommia > Eucommia ulmoides. Next base: position 16,580,357 of record CM028330.1, on the reverse strand, counting down.
GAAATAGTTGACGAAATTGCAACAAAAGTATTTATAAATGACCAAACATAAAAATAAATATAAAGAAAACTTTATATATATCTGAATTTATTTTGACAAAATTTCAATTTAAAATTTGGAATTTCTAGTCATGATATTCAGTTACCTTTTTTTCTTTTCCATCCCCGCCAAAAAAAAAAATGGAACATGAAAAAAAATATTTTTATTGTATTCCCAAATTAATAGTTTTTAGGGTAATTAGTAGTTTGTCCCTTAAAATTAGTTTTTTTTTGTTTGTTTTTTTGTTTTTAACTTTATTTTAGTCCTTTAAATATTTTTTAGTTCCTCAATTTTTAGATAACAATTGATTGAATGAAATCCATTCAGTTTTAATTAAATATGAAATTGACATGTGATATCATCGTTGATGCAAATTAAAAAATAAATTAAAAATAAATTGCTCGTAAATAGAATAAAAAAACAAACAACCTAACGTCAGCATAAGAGTCATATAATGGCATGTCTAAAAAAAAAAAAAAAAAAAAAAAAAAAAAAAAAAAAAAAGGACAACAACAAAAAAAAAAAAATAGTTATACTTGTCGATAAATTTCTACAACTTGATCAATGATCAATTATCAAACATCCTTCATCATTTGTCTCTTTTAGTTAAGTTGTATTCCCTTCACAACTTGATCAATGATCAGTTATCAAACATCCTTATCATTTGTCTCTTTTAGTTAAGTTGTATTCCCTTCACGGCTCGTTTGGTTGGACGGAATGGAATGAGAGTGAAATGGAATGGAAGAAGTAATAGAATGAGAGAAGAAATGGAATGTAATTGTCAATGGAATCGCTATTCCATTCTCTTGTTTGGTTGGTATGGAATGAGAGAAGGAATGGAATAGTGAAATATAGTAAAATTTTCATTATATCCTTATGAAATTATTATTCCATTCTCTTATTTGGTTGGTATGAAATTATTTGGTTGATATGAAATGAGTGAAAGAATGGAATGAAATATAATAAAATTCTCATTATGTCCTTACTACAAAATTTTATTATATTTCACTATTCCGTTCTTTCTCTCATTTTATTATATTTCACTATTCCATTCAAATTTTAAGTTTCTGTTCTTTAATTTCTATTTTTGTTCTCAATTTTCAGTTTCTATTTTCTAATTTCTGTTTCTGTTCGCAATTTTCAGTTTCCGTTTTCAATTTTCTGTTCTCTAATTTTCTGTTTTTATTCTCAATTTTCAGTTTATGTTCTCAATTTTTTGTTTATATTCTCAATTTTCTCTTTCTATTCTTAATTTTCAGTTTTTGTTCTCAATTTTCAGTTTTCGCTCTCAAATTTCTGTTCTCTAAATTTTTGTTTTTGTTCTCAATTTTTAATTTATGTTCTCAATTTTTTGTTATCAATTTTCTGTTTTTGTCCTTAATTTTCATTTTTTATTCTTAATTTTCAGTTTCTATTCTCAATTTTATGTTCTCTAATTTTATGTTTATATTCTTAATTTTCTATTTCTGTTCTTAATTTTTTGTTCTCAATTTCTGTTTCTATTCTCAATTTTTTGTTCTCTAATTTCTATTTATGTTCTCTAATTTTTGTTTATATTTTTAATTTTTAATTTTTGTTCTCAATTTTCAAGGGTTTAAATATAAGAGTTATTATATAATTTAAAATGTTGATTCTATTGGGTTGTAATCTCATTCTATCCTATCTCAAATGAAATCTCATTCCATCCTATTTCATTCCAATGGAATCATAAAAGTGATTCAATTGGAGAACCAAACAACGGAATAGGAATCGAGAGCGGAATGCGATTCCATTCCGCCCTCGATTTCATCCAACCAAACATGCCGTTATAGTTATCAAATAAATTATATATCCAAATTGCAATGAATGGAATGTCATAGATCTAACCTCAATGATCTTCTTGAGGACTTCCAATGCCAAAGATGTAACTGTTGAAAGGAATGCACACAACCAAGATGCAGGACTGATGTTTCCCGTTTTCATTCCTATTTATCCTTATTATTTGGGGTCATTTATCTCTAATAGCCGACCAAATGTTTTTTTTTTTTCACCAAATCAGTCAAACACAAATACATATATGGATTTGGTTCTTATACAATACCCTCCAAAGGCGTTGTGCGCATTTTTTTTGTCAATCAGGGTTCGACTAAGCATTCCAAAAATTAAATCTTGAATTTAATCCTAAATACACCAGACCGATGTGAGAGAGTGTTTCTTTAAATCACCCGAGAAAATAATTAGTCGAGATGTGCATAAGTTGACCCAGACAACACATAAACGTAAAACAAAAAAAAAATATATATATATATATATATATAAATAAATAAATAAAGAAATAAATAAAATATATATATATATATATATATATATATATATATATATATATATATATATATATATATATACACAATAGCCCTCTACTTTACTAATCCATGTGTCAATTCAATTCAATTTTGCCAATGAAGAAATCTATGACCCAATTCAATTTTGAATGCCAAATGCAACCATTTAGGTGCCGTTTGGTTAGTGTTTCCATTTTTTTGAACCCAACTGGAATGGGTTGGGTTAAGTTGAATTGGGTTGAGTTGAGAATTTTGGGAATAGAATTACGTTTGGTAACGACAATTTTTGTTTTTTGCTGAGAACAGAATGTGTTTAGTAATGATTTTATCCTAAAACTAATTTTTATTTTTATTTTTTGTTTGGTGGCTGCCAGACGGCGGCGGCAAGGTGGCCGGACGGCCACCGGCGGTGGCGGAGGTGGCCGGTGACGGTCGCCGGAGGTAGCCGGCGGCAGTGGAAGGTCACCGGAGGTGGCCGGAGACGGCGGACGATCGCCGGCCGGCAGAGGCGACGGACGGCGGCGGCGGCGGCGGCGGCGGGTGGTGGTGGTTGGCCGGCAGATGAAGTCGGAAGTTGAGAACTTTGGGTTGAATGTTTTGGGTACAAAAAGAAACAATTTTTTTTTGTTTCTAATTTCTTTAGGATTTTAAGAATCAATTCCTATTTTTTGGATTGGGTTGGGTTGGGTTTTGTGCGTTACCAAACGCGTTCCCAACAATCAATTCCTGAATTTTTGGGTTGGGTTAGATTGGGTTGGGTTTGGTTGGGAACACTAACCAAACGGGGCCTTACTAATCCAATGTTATTCTCATTCACTAGAAGACTTACCAAGAAAAAATGAATAGGGATAGGTAGAATTATTTATCATTTATTATCAATTTTATCTCATAAATATTTTTTTTTCTATGTTCTTGTGTATACTTTTAATAAGTTCATTTTTTATATTCCCATAGATTTATAGTGTTCTACCAAAATCAGAGATAAAAGTCATAGTTTATGGGCCAGATTGAAGAGCACTATGCATCCCTTTTGCCATATAACTAATTCTAAAGTTGAATATTTTTTAATTAAAGTAATTGAATATGAAACTAAACATTCTAAGCTTTCCAACGAATGGGAATATGACAAAATTAGAGTTTAGACGAGAGAGAGATGCACATTTGAAGTTTCAGTTGTCGCGGTCTGCCCAAGGACACAACCGTAACCTTGACTAGAAAAAGAGCATTTTTTTGCCTTATTTTGGGGAATCAAATCCTCAATTTCAGGAACGATATGGCACGTTTTTGGGGGACAAGAAAACTAGAATTGGAAGTTTTTTCTAACATTTTTTCTTCCTCCATTAGAGAGATTGAAGCTTAGGTGAAAAACAAAGAAGAAAATCATGGCGTTCAACAACTCCATGAGCGGCTAGACTTCGATATCGGGTTAGGGTTGTATATGTTTTAGATCTTTCCATGTAAACTTCATCTTCTTTCTATTTCTTCTTAGGTAAGGTCGTATAACAAGGATTTGTGGTTTTAAGATATTCTTCAATAAATTTATGTTCTAATCATCTTGTAGAGCTAGAATATGAGTTTGTTTGTATTTGTGGTCTTATAACTAAGACTTGTGGTTTAGATCTAACCGTTATACAACCTAATTTCTTGAAAAATGATACGACTTAATTATATAGATTATGCTAAATTACTTTAGATTAGTTAACATAGAAATTGAAACGTGAAGATAATACATGCCAATTAAGTGGTCAATTCAAATTTTGTAGTAAATTCGACTTGTAGCTAAAATTGCCTAGTTACGTGCAAGACTAGATTAGAGAGCAATATAATTTATTAGATTGATTGAAGAATATAGGCATTGTCTCTAACCTGAGTTCTTTATCTATTGAATTTTGATTTAATAATTTTCTCCAATTTAATTGTTAGAACTCAAATCATTTATCTATTTCACTTGGAAAAATAAGAGACATTTAATTATTATAATCCAATTATCCAGTTTACGCTAGATAGAGAATTATATTTTTGAGCGATCAATTATCAAGTCAATTAAGATAAAGTATGATACATATGCAAGTTGAAAGATTCTGAGTATCTGCCTCTTCAATTGTCGACATGCCAATGCAATAGCAAGCTAAGCAAAAGAGTAAAAAGGATCTAGGGTCTTTGTAGAATTTAAGCAAGTTGGTTTAGTCCTAGCTCCCATTCTCATGTGAAAGAAGTTACAGAAAAATATAACAGGAGAAAGTAAAAGAAACTAAACAATGTCTAATATTTAATGAGCTCAACGAGTAAGTATTTTCTAGTAAGAGTAAGCTGATAAAATAGCAACACAAAATAAAAAACGAAGGGCAAGTTACAACAATACATTGCAGCTCAAATCACGGTAGCAAACACAATCCATATCAGACACGCTACAGAAATAAAAGAGAAATAACTTATGATGGAAATCACCAACTTAGTACCATGTATGTATAGACAGGTAAAGCAAAAAAACAAACCAAATATCTCCGGACAAACCTAGCATGAACCGTGTTGCTGAGAAACAAAACATAACGCTTAATGACATGGTAAGAAGTATGATAATTCATTTTTCTTTACTAAAATCACTCTGCGGAGAAGCACTTAAGACTGCAGCATATATCTTGAATAGGGTACCATGTAAACCGGTAGTTAAAACCCCTTATGAGCTGTGGTTAGGCGTAAAACCTAGCATAAGGTATTTATACATTTGGGGTTGTCCAGCTGAGGTAAGGCCTTACAGGCCAAATAAAAGAAAACTGGATTCAAGAACAATTAGCTGCTGCTTTGTTGGATACACTAAACGATCAATAGAATTTAAGTTTTACAATCCCACATCAAAATCCTTCTTTGAAACGAGAAATGTGAGATTCCTTGAGGGTGTTGAGTTTGAGGGGGAAGGAAATATAAGAAATGTTGCCTTTGAAAAAGAATCTGTTATTGACGGTGATAAAGTCTCTGTACCTATTGTTGTTCAAGACACAGTTTTCTTCGAAGGGAAATATGTTATTGACGATGATTAGGCCTCTATACCTATTGTTGTTCAAGACACTGTTCTTGTTTTGGATAACGATATTCAAGATCAAGCTCTTATTCTTTACATTGTTCTAGAACAAGATAACAATGAGATTCTTCCTCAAACACAACCTATAGAACAAACTCAACAACCTCAAGAAGTGTCATTAAGGAGATCCACTAGGGAGAGGAGAAATGCGATTTCGAATGAATATATCGTCTTTATCCAAGAACATGAGGATGGCATTGGTTTGACAAAAGATGACCCAATCAATTTCTATCAAGCCATGCGCGGTTCTAACTCTAAAAAATGGATCAATGCTATGAAGGATAAGTTGAAGTCTATGAAAGACAATGACGTTTAGGATCTCGTTGAGTTACCTGAAGGTGCGAAGCCCATCGGTTGTAAATGGATATTTAAAATCAATAGGGATTCGAAAGGTAACATCGAGAGATATAAAGCTCATTTAGTCGCAAAAGGCTTTACTCAAAAGGAAGGTGTCGATCCTAACATTTTAATGAACAATTAAATGTTGATGTTTTTTTGTGGAACTAACGTGTTTATTGAGTGTTTCAATTTAAAGAGTTCCAGACAGTATCATGAAGTAATTATAAAGGATGCAGAGACAATGCAGAGACGATAACATCATGAAAAAATTGTGAAGAATGCAGAGACGGATACTAAGAGATTAAATATTCCGAAGAATCTAGGTGAAAACAACTCTAATCTATTTTTACTCTTATTGTAGGATCACACACGACATAAAAATGATTTTATGATTATGTGTGTTCTTAATATGATCCTAATTGGCTAACATACTTACTCCTATGTGTAATTGAAGAAAAAATATTGATTTAAGAAAGATAAAAATTGAATTTAAGGATTTAGTGGAGTTGTAAAACCCCGATCTCTGATATACGTATAGTTTAAGTCGCGTATAAAAATATTTTGAAAATAACAGCGTTGATGGTGTAATTTATTGTTTAATTTAAAAATTGAAGGGTTAAATTGTAAATTTACAAACATTAAAAATTAGAGTTGGGTTTAATTAAAAAACTTAAGAAAATAGGGGGATGAATGAGTAATTAAAATAAAGATATTTTACACACACACATATACATGTATATATATATATATATATATATATATATATATATATATATATACACGGATGAGATCGGAGAGAAGAATCGAGAAACGATCGGAAAAAATAGAGAGAGAGAAAGAGAGAAAGGATCGGCAAAGGAGCTCCGGCGAGGAAGGAGGTGTCGTTCGATCAACAGTGTGGTCGTCACTCTGGTGAGTGTGTGTATGCTCTGTTTCTGATCGTTTGGGTGGTCTTGTGTGGTCTGTTCATCAGGTGAGAGGGTCCAAGTATGTGTGTGCGCTCCGTTCGGCCGGCGATCAGTTGGGTATGTGGGTATGTGTTTTCTATTTCCGTTTGGTGATGTCTGTAGGTGTGTGTTATGTTATTGTTGGCGAGTTTGGCCAGTGGTTATGTGGCTCCTCCGATGGTGCGTGCGACTGTGTGTCGCCGACGGTGAGTTAGAAAGAGAGAGCTTGTCGACGGCAACCGTCGTTTCTCTGTCGTCGGTGGTGGAGGTGTCGTATTTATTGTATGTGTGTGGGTGTTGTCCTGTTCAAATTGTTGGGTCGTCGGCGGTGAAGGGAGTGTGTGTGGGTGTTCGGTCAGATAGGGGTATGTGTGTGTGTGTCTATTTGGTCCGGTTGTAGGTGTGTGTGTGTAGGCGTTCCGTCTTGCTGACGGTGTGAATGGCGTGTGTGTGTGCAGACAGTTGCAGGGGTGGTGGTTGGTGTCGGTCGTTTGGCCAGCTGTTGACTTAGAGAGAGAAAGAGTAGCGGCTACTGAGCTCAATTAGAAAACAGAAACACAAAACAGAAAGGAAAAAGGAAGAAGAAGAGGAAAAAGGAAAAATACACAAATCACCCCAATAAAACCAAAAACTCATCTCGCGGACCCGTGAAAAATCAGGGGAAGGTAAAATTCTGTACTCTCTTAATATATGTATTTAAATCCCGTGGCTGATTCTGAAACTAATTATTTCATCGAAAATGTCGAAATAGTGATAATAAATAATGAGGCCGTTTATATGAACAAAGCTTATATAGTAAACCGTAACGGAGTGAGGTTAATTAAATGAAAATATTCCAAAAGAAAATGCGGGGAATAAGAAATTACGGAAATTAGGATTTCATGGCATGGTTAGGTTATTTTTACATAAATATTAATTTAGACCCTGTCACTATTAGGTTCGCAGGCACCGGAGTACCGGTAGAGAATAGGCGGTCAAAGTTTTCGGAGCAGATAACCAGGTGAGTTGGTAAAATGAATTTTTGGGAAATTGTGTTGGTTTTTGAAAAGAATGATATTTAATGATTTTCGTTGGATTTTTGGTAAGTTGGCGGAAATGAATTTTCGTTAAAATATGGTGGTTTTAAAAGAAAGTTGAAAAATGAGTTTTGTTGAATTTGGTAGTTTTAAAAGAGGATAGAAAATATTTGGTTTTCATAAAAAATAAAGGGGAAATATGGTTTTGTTGAAATTAGACGGTTTTCAAACAACGGTGAAAAATATGATTTTCGGATTTAAAGGTTGGTTTTGCGAAAAAGAGGTGGACGTTGGTGATTTTTCACGATATTGATTGGATGGTGATTTATATTATGGTCTGTCCGGAGGGTGGTTCGGCAGATGGATATTGATTTGTGATTTGATGATGATATTATTGAGTTGACTATGCCATAGTTTATGTCATGTCCGGAGAGTGGTCCGGCAGGTGGTGATTTATATTATGTCATGTCCGGAGGGTGGTCCGGCAGGTGGTGATTTATTTTTGGTGATCGATATTATGTGGTGATTTATATTATGGCCTCCGGAGACGTCTAGTAGGCGGTGATCTGCGCAGTTAGGTCCGCTAGGAAGGCATATGATGCGGATGGTTACGGTACCGTTGTAACTCCCGATCGTGAGGTTAAACGATCACTATGACTAGCCGGTGAGTGGTGTGGTGGTGTGGTGTTTGGGATGTAGTGTTTTACTTATATTTGATGATTTATTATATATGTGGTGATTGAAATTATTTTATACTGGATGGGTTTGAATGAAAATTTATACTTGTTGCTTTATTTTCACTACTTATATACTGGAAATTTTACGAGTTATATGGTGTTTATATATTTACGTTTGATCCATTTAAATGTTGTATTATTATTGTAAAATATTTTTACTAAGAAGGCAGTACACTCGCAGGTGGAACAGTTAGGAGTCGGTCCCTTACTGGAGCTAGATAGAGTCTTACGTTGAAGTCGGGTGTAGGTTTTGAAATGAGCTGTCTGAGGTGAATCTGTGAGATGTTCATGATTTTTATTTTGGTTGTTCCTATATTTGGAGACGGGTGTGTCCCCATAGTAGATAATTTGTATATAGATATTTAGATGGTGGTATATAGTTGTATGTATATTGTCGTTCTATGTGTTGGTTTGACGTTCGGGTGATGTCATGTTATCGTCATGCCGACCCCGGGATGACGAGTGTCTGGGACGGGTCGTGACAATTTTGGTATCAGAGCCTAGGTTATAGATTCTGTAGGCTTGTCAGTTGTTGTGTCAGTATAGGACTATGAGATATGAAGACGTGACAGTCGTGTAGTCAGTAGAGGACATGAGATAGGATGTCGATAGGTGAGTTTGGCACGTGAGGGATAGTTATTTCATTATATTGGGTAGTGTATTGGCATTAGGCATGGTTGGTTGTTTTGTTGGCAATTAGTGAGTGCGGCGAAATTATGATATCGTCAGTTGGTAGATTCGGGTAGTATAGTGTTGTTGGTAGTGGAAATGGATGGATCGCGATTGTGAGGGTACGAGTAGTTAAGAAGGTTAGATTATAATTGATAAGACAATCATATGCGTATTACTTGATGTTGGGATCCACTATGGGTAGCACCTAATATGTTAGTTGTTAAAATAATAGATAGTGTAGTAGAATACCTTAAGTTAAATTCTGAAACGACATCCAAGATGAGTATCAAACTATCTTCTAGGCTATACTAAGGGAATCTTGCAATAATATTGAAGGGAAGTTCGTATCATTGGAATTAGGGAAGATGATTGTTCTGTAGTATGAAAAATTAAATTCGATATTTAGTTTTGATTTGCTCCAAATAGATTTAAATTTTGTAATATGTTCTAGGTTAACGGACAGGCAAAGCAAAAATTTGTGGCACTAGTGAATACAATAAATGTAATAGAGAATGACGTGTAGAAAGTAGCAGAGAATTGTGGGTCTGTGACGATAGTAGGTGTGCACAAATCTCGTCCATTTCGTATGAGTAATATATAGAGTTGCCGGTGGATTGTTTAAAAAAGAAACTACTTTTCAAATCTGGGATGAATCAAAGTTTGTATTTTTGGGGAAGATATAATCATTACCCCAGTCAATTGATAGTTGGCTCAAAAGATTGGAAAAGTGTTAAAGAAAAGATATCAGAATACTTTACGCGGGTGCTAGGCACCAGTCAGAACAAGTTCAGGCGGTGGATATTGTTGTAGCTAGAGAAAGGAATTGTCGGGGTGTCAGTAAGCATGATTAATAATTGTAATTTATAAAATAAGTTCCATAATTTTGATGAATTGAATATTCGACTCATTAAGTTGGCTAAATATAATCGTGTTGATTAAAATATGGGAAATTGGGATTTTAAATTATAACCTTGGGACTTTAAAGGTGGTTGCCGTTATGTAGAAAAATGAGTAAATTAATTTTAAGTAGAAGATTGATTGTACTTAGTTGTATTTAATAATTTCCGTTGTAAAATCTGTAATTAAATTTTGCTGAGTATTGGGAATTCGAGTGAGTTGGTTTCAGGTGTTAGAAGTCTCTATAGGAGAAGCTGTGTGACTGCTCTGGGAAATCGGCTCGTTACAATAAATTAGACTGTTAACTCACGATTAACTTAGACCTGGTGTTTCTCTCCATGAAGACCCGCTGTTATTCGAAAAGAAAAAGATAAGTATATTGAGGATGTGTATTGGTAACTCATCGGTTAGAATTGATGGTTTGTTTACATCAATTGCAAAAAAATTAGGGTGTTAGATTTTTTTTTTTATTAGGATATTACTAGTTGAAGCTATGGTTTAAGGAGAAAGGCCGAAAAGTGTAACTGGAACTTGAAACTTTTGGAGTGGTAGTGATTGTAGTTGCTTTGACGTTTTAGTGACATTACATGTATGACGAGATTTTTGGGATATACACCGACCACCAGAGTTGGGAATAGTTGTTTAGAAAAAAAAAAAAAAAAAGAGCTAAATCTAAGGTAGAAGCGTTGAATAAAATTGATCAAAGACTACAATCGTATCATCCATTGTTTTTCAGGAAAGATCAAAGTTGGAGCCCATGCTTTAAGTCGGAAATTGGTAAGTTGGGTTGTCTACATTCAGGTTGTTCACACTAAATTATGTGTTGAGTTAAGACCCTTGTGAGTTTTAGTGGGCGGTTGGTCAGATGGCAACGCTGTTTGATACTTTGATTTTGGAACCAACATTGATCGACGGTGTTGTAGAAGTGTAGAAGTCGGATGACCAGTTGGGAAGGATTAAAGATAAAGTGGGAAATGGTCGTAGAGCTAACAATCGTGTCAGAAATAATGATGAAGTCTTGATGATTGGAAATAGTCTGTGTGTTCCTAATGATGCCCATTTGACGAAAGAGACCTTAAAAGAAGTAGATAATTCAATATACACAATACACCCTGGTGATATCAAACTGTATTAGAATTGCATGAGTATTATTGGTAGTTTGAAGGAGAATGAGAAATCGCAGAATTGGTTGTTGGGTGTCTTGTATGTTAGCAAAATTAAGGTCGAGCATTAACATCCAGGTGGGTTATTGTAGTCTTTATCTATTCAAGAATAGAAATGGGAGTCTTGGTACGGATGCCAAGTGTATATTGGCGGGGTAGTTCTGTTCAAATTGTTGGGTCGCCGACGGTGAAGGGAGTATGTGTATATGGGTGTTCGATTAGATAGGGGGGTGTGTGTGTGTGTGTGTCTATTTGGTCCAATAGTAGGTGTGTATGTGTGGGCGTTCCGTCTTGCTGACGGTGTGAACGGCGTGTGTGTGTGCAAACGGTTGCAAGGGTGGTGGTTGGTGTCGGTCGTTTGGCTAGCCATTGAGTTAGAGAGAGAGAGAGAGTAGCAGCGGCTGAGCTCAATCAGAAAACAGAAACACAAAACAGAAAGGAAAAATGAAGAAGAAGGGGAAAAAGGAAAAATACACAAATCACCCCAATAAAACTAAAAACTCATCTCGCGGACCCGCGGAAAATCAGGATAAGGTAAAATTTCGTACTTTCTTAATATATGTATTTAATTGACCCGTGGCTGATTCTGAAACTAATTATTTCATCGAAAATGTCGAAATGTCGATAATAAATAATGAGACCATTTATATGAACAAAGCTTATATAGTAAACCATAACGGAGTGAGGTTAATTAAATGAAAATATTCCAAAAGAAAACGCAGGGAATAGGAAATTCCGAAAATTAGGATTTCATGGCATGGTTAGGTTATTTTTACATAAATATTAATTTAGACTCTGTCACTATTAGGTTCGCAAGCACCAGAGTACCGGTAGAGAATAGGAGGTTAAAGTCTTCGGAGCAGATAACCAGGTGAGTTGGTAAAATGAATTTTTGGAAAATTGTGTTGGTTTCTGGAAAAAAAAAAGAAAAGATATTTAATGATTTTCGTTGGATTTTGGGTGAGTTGGCGGAAATGAATTTTCGTTAAAATATGGTGGTTTTAAAAGAAAGTTGAAAAATGAGTTTTGTTAAATTTGGTGATTTTAAAAGAGGATAGAAAATATTTAGTTTTCATAAAAATATAAAGGGGAAAAATGGTTTCGTTGAAATTAGACGGTTTTCAAACAACGGTGAAAAATATGATTTTCGGATTTAAAGGTTGGTTTTGCAAAAAAGAGGTGGACGTTGGTGATTTTTCACGATATTGATAAGGTGGTGATTTATATTATGTCATGTCCGGAGGGTGGTTCGGCAGGTGGTGATTTATTTTTGGTAATCGATATTATGTGGTGATTTATATTATAGCTTCCGGAGACGTTCGGTAGGCGGTGATCTGCGCAGTTAGGTCCGCTAGAAAGGCATATCCTATGGATGGTTACGGTATCGTTGTAACTCCTGATCGTGAGGTTAAACGATCACTATGGCTAGCCAGTGAGTGGTGTGGTGGTGTGGTGTTTGAGATGTGGTGTTTTACTTATATTTGATGATTTATTATATATGTGGTGATTGAAATTATTTTATATTGGATGGGTTTGAATGGAAATTTATACTTGTTGCTTTATTTTCACTGCTTATATACTGGAGATTTTACAAGTTATGTGGTGTTTAAATATTTACATTTGATCCATTTAAATGTAGTATTATTATTGTAAAATATTTTTACTAAGAATGCAGTACACTAACAGGTGGAACAGCTAGGAGTCGATCCCCTACTGGCGCTAGATAGAGTCCTACATTGGAGTCGGGTGTAGGTTTTGAAATGAGATGTCTGGGGTAAATGTAAGAGATTCATGATTTTTATTTTGGTTGTTCCTATATTTGGGGACGGGTGTGTCCCCATAGTAAATAATTTGTATATAGATATTTAGATGGTGGTATATAGTTGTATGTATAGTGTCGTTCTATGTGTTGGTTTAGTGTTCGGGTGATGTCGTGTTGTCGTCATGTCGGCCCCGAGATGACGAGTGTCCAGGACGGGTAGTGACAGGAGTTAACTGAGAAAAGAAATCGGTTAAAAGGGGCAAAAATATCGAAGAAATTTAGTAGAAAATTAATTAAGGAGAGGTGTTCCATCAGGGTCGGTCAACCACACGGATCGGTCAACCGATGGAATGGAGCTGGAAAGAAGATTTAGTCCCTGAATTGTTTGGTCGACAGGTTGGTCGACTTATGAAAGTGAGACAAACTCTCTGAATCTCTCGGTCGACAGGTAAGTCGACTTATGGTTAAAAGATGAACTCTCTGAATCATTACATCGACAGATAAGTCGACTTGTGAAACTCTCTGAATGGTTCGGTCGACAAATACAAAATGAGCGGTCGACTTATAGCGAAGGAATTTTAGCTTGGGCTACGTCCTGAATTGGGCGGTCGACCGATGGGTGTTGGTTGGTCAACCAATGGCCAGTTTCAGGAATTGAGGATTTCGTGGTTTTGATCCAAAAAGTAGTCGTTACTAGCTATTTTATGGTTAAGATATGCGAGATATCTTAGGGATTTGATAGATTTTGAGTTATTTAGTTAATATATTAATTTTCCTATAGACGTGGTTCAAGTATTTTGGATATCTCTCAATTTGGTTCATGTTATTCTTTTCATCTTATCTAATTAAGATTAAGTAAAAGTTTAAGTGGCTAAATTGAATGTTTTGAAAGTTATAATTAAGTCAAATATACCTAAAATAAAATATAATGATATATGGGGTCTATAGGTACTTTTTAGATACTTATCATTTGAAAACTAGCCGTCGGATGACTTGTTTCAATTTCCTATTTATAGGCCTATGGATTTCATATAAAAAATATAATATTAAGAAGTATTCAGTTTATAAGCTTTTATAAGAGTCATCATTCTGATATTATTTTGAGAGATCAATTGTTGAGAAGTTCTTGAGTTAAAGCACTAATTGTGTAAGCGTCACCGATTTGAGCTGTCTAGCGTTTCAATTTATAATTCTTCGGTGTCATTTTGATAAGATCTTTACAAACTATTAATCTTTATTGTATATCTATTTTTCTATATTTGTCTGGTTGATAAGATTTTGATAAAATCATTTTTTAAATTTTAAATCGCATAAAAATATTTTAAAACTATTTTTTATGAAAATCTGATTTCATACTCATCTGTATGCTACCCATATATATAATAATCAAATTTTTATGTTTTCTTGGTGAAAGTGTTCCAAGCTTGTTCTTAATTGAGTTTATTATTATTATTATTATTATTATTATTATTATTATTATTATTATTATTATTATTATTATTATTATTATTATTATTATTATTATTATTATCATTTACTTGGATAATTGATCTTGTGAAATCGTTTTTGAACTTTAAAAGTATAAAAAATCTTTTAAAACGATTTGTGTGATAATCTGATTATATGCTCAATTTTGTGCTACCCGCATTAATTTTATAATCAGATTTTATATTCCTTACTTAATTTTATCATTAGTAATTATCGGGACATTAATCAAGTTTAAATTGATTTGAGGTTGTAGAACCTCATAGTAAGAAAAACTTGTCAATTTATTGTAATTGATAAGTTGTGTGTTAGATTAGATACTATTGAAAGTGTCTAATCATGGGTAGCTTTGGGTTTCAATCTCTTCCGGTAAAGAGATTGAGGTTTGATCTTTACTTAAGTACAAAAAGGTTAGGTTAGGCTTTTCCCGTTGAAAAGAGCTTAGGCATGATTCTTCCTGATTAGAATCAATTGTGAGTTATTTGTAAATGTTTCATCCTTACCTAGGAAAATGATAGTTGGAGTGTTTCTGTGAGGTTTAATTCTTAAGCCTAAAGTATAAAAAGAATTAGGTCGCAATTCTTCTTATAATAGAATTAGGTTAATCTTTAGCCTATGAAAAGATGAGGTTATTCTTGAGCCTGAGAAAAAAAAAGTTATTACTGAGCCTAGGAAAAGAAATTTATAAAGGTTAATTATGAGCTTGCAAAAATAATCATTTTTGTAAGGGTTTGGTTCCTACCTGTTTAAAGGAATCTTAGTGGTTTAGTGGGTACGAATCCGTGGGGCTTGAAAAATTGGATTAGCCAAGAATAACTTGGTAAATCAGGATATATCGATGTGTACTGTATTGTTTATTTCCTTTACTTTATTTTGTGTTGTTTGGGTGTGCACCTAAACCTTATAATACTTATCCGCCGTTATAAAGAGATAATAATTGATTTAGGATAAATTGATTAATTGATTAAATTAATTATTTTATTTTTGAAGTATTATTATTTGGATTAAATTTTATATCTACCTAATTTACCCCCTCTTGGGTAGCTCACTGGACCAACAGAAGGCATAGACTACAAATAGATTTTCTCTCTGGTATCTTCGAAATACTCTTTTAGAACTATAATGGCACTAGTGGCTCATTTTGATCTAGAGATATATCAGATGGATGTTAACACTACATTTCTCAGTGGAGACATTGACGAGACGATCTATATGGTACAACCAGAAAACTTCGTATCGGAAGATCCAAAGTCTATGGTCTATAAATTGAAGAAATCCATCTATGGTCTTAAACAGGCTTTCCGTCAATGGTATCACAAGTTTCATCAAGTCGTCAATTCATACGGTTTTGAAGTGAATGTCGTTGATGATTATATATCACAAGTTCAGTGGGAGTAAATATATCTTCTTAATATTATATATCGATGACATTCTGCTCGCTAGCAACGATATATAGACTTATTGCATGAAACCAAGAAATTTCTGATGATGAAATTCGAGATGAAAGATCTTGGTGACGCCTCTTTTGTATTAGGTATCCAGATACTGAGAGATCACTCTCGAGATATCTTTGGATTGTCATAAAAGAGCTATATCCATAAGATTCTGAGTAGATTCGGCTTGAAATACAGTAAACCAGGAGATACACACGTCACTAAAGGAGACAAGTCTTGTAAGACCCCAATTTTTATTTAAGTCGTATTTTAAAATGTTTAAAAAATAACGGGGTGGATAGCGCTATTAATTATTTGATTTAAAAAATTTAGGGGTCAAATTTGCAAATGTAGAAAATATTCAAGCAAAAATTGACATTTGACTTATGAATTAAAACTTTGTGGGTAGAATCACAATTTAAAAAACTCATAAAGGTGGAAATTGAACTAAAAAAGAATACTTAAAGAAACTTTAGAGGAGGATACTGTAAGTTGGAAAAACTTTAAAATATATATATATATATATATATATATATATATATATATATATATATATATATTGATGAGGGTATTTTTGGGCTTCTCCAAGTCAGCACTTGGGACCCAACCACGTGTCCGTCGTTATAGTGACAGGGACGCATTCCGAAATTCACAAACGCCACACTAGAGCATACACCAACCACGGCTCCTCCCTGGAACCTCATTTGCATCCAAGGAGGAGCGAGGAGCCTTGCTGGGACGTGTCACTCTTAGCTCTGCGCCGTTCCCTAGGTAGTCAGTTTTAGGGACTCAGCCGTTCACCTCGACCGGCTCCCCTTTTCACCTTATTTCTTCTCCAAGACTCTACGGATCTCCGCTCTCCTGCACCATCTTACCGCCGTAGGCCTGACAAAGGCCCGTGGGCTTTGCCAAATGGGCCCAAAAGCCCAAGCCCAACGATTATCTCCTAAACGCCTCAGATTATTGGCTAAACACAGGGTTTCGACTACTTAACCGTGTTTAGACCTGACTAATCATCTCCAACGCCTATATATATTGGGGGCTATGTAAGCCCGAGGTACGCTTTAATGACTTACATTACGTGCGAGTTTATTTGTTTCCTTACTATATTCTGTACCTTTTCTCTCTGAGCACTAATTACCATGCCGGAGGGGCTTCACCGGGATAAACCCCGATCTGAGTCTTCTGCAGGTACACTCCCTGAGGAGCAGGACTCTAGACACAGCAGGTCAGTCCTCCCAAGACCCAGCACAGCTCGCTCAATGACTTTTCAATCGACGACTCCATCTTAGCAAGAGGACCCACTTATCATCCGACTGGACCATACTCGAGGTGTGTACTAGTTTTATGTACCAACATATATATATATATATATATATATATATATATACACACACATATAATCGTGCGTGTGTGTGCCGTGAAGACAGCCAGAGAACCGAGAAGGGAGAGGAAGAATCCAGATCCGTTCAACATGGAAGTGTTTGGGATTAAGTTGATCCACTACTCTCATACATATAAATACCAATGCAATCGTGGTCTTGAACCAACAAAAAGAAGGAGCAGAAACAGAAACAGAGAAGAGAGATAATCGGAGGTGGGTTCGCCGGAGAGTGTTCAGTGGTCGGCGATCCTTTGGGTTTGTGGGTGTTTGCGTGTTTTGGGGGTGTGTGTGTGTCCAATTGCTATGAATATGTGTGTGTGCTTTGGTTTGTCACAGTGTATCGTATGTGTATGGGTATGTTTCGATGTGGGTTGCTACCGGTGGGACGTCGTCAGTAGGTGTGTTTTTTGGAGTGTGTGTGTGTGTCGTTCGTGTGAGTTTCAGGCCTGGGTGTATATGTGAATGTGGGGGTGCTCTAATTTTTTGTTAATCATTGTAGGTGTGTGAGGGCGTAATCGTCGTCGTTTGGCTCAACGACGTGGGTGGTCCGGTCGGTGGTGTCAGTGTTCAGCCGTAATGTGGTTGTGTGTATTGCGTATATTGCTGTGTGTATGTATGTATTCTGGCGGTGACGGTGGTACCGTGTTTGTTTGGTTGTGTGGGTGTCGTCGAATATTCGCCGGCGGTAAGTTTAGAGAAAGAGAGCAGTGCATGTGTGTGTTCTATGTATGCGTGTGTTCTGTTTTGAGCTACCGTGTGGGTGGATATTGCTGATCACTGTGGTGTGTATGTGTATTCTGATCGGTGACGGAGAGAGGGGTGTTCTGTGTTGTTATTTAGTTATGTGGGTTTATTGGTCGACGGTATGTGTTCCGTCGTAGGGGGTGTGATCATTGTGGGGGTGTCGCCGGTGTGTGTGTGTGTGTTGCCGGCGGTGAGTGAGTGAGCGTGTGTGTGCGCTCATCCGTTCAGTTGGTTCGTCGACGGTGATGGCTTCGGTGGGCTGAACGCAAACGGGAAACAAGAAGTAGGAACAGGAAAATGAAGCAGAAAAAGCGGGAAGAAGAAAAAAAAAAAAGAATTGCATAAAACACCCCACTAAAAGACCAAAATTCAGTCTCTCGACCGGTGGAAAATCCGAGGAAAGTAGGATTCTGAACTTCTTTAATATATGCATTTAATTGTCTCACTGTGAAATACATGTTATCATTATCGGTGAATTTAGCGTTATTTGTTCGCATGAAATATGTTGATATTATTTGGTATATTGTGTGAAGTGTTACCTGTGGAAATTATATGAAATGATCTGGATGATACGGAATTTATGTGACGAGCCTGTTTACATGGTTTAAGTGTTATATAAATTAAATGTACGTATTAGAGGGATTGGAGTTCTACTGAGCATTGGCTCACAACCCCACAGTGTTTGAATTGCAGGGTCGGCTGAGAGAAAACGAGATAGAAGAATTATTTGAAATTCGAGTTGTAATAATTGTAATTATTATTTATTGTTGTAATCGGAGAAAATAGTAGTTATAATTATCGTAATTGTTGTAAAATACTTCTCGCGAAATTAATGTATTAAAAAATTGTGGGAATATAATTAGCTTGATTTAATATTGAAAATTGGATTTTAAATTATAAATTCGAGATCTTTTTAATGGGTCGCCGTTGTGTAGAAGATAAGCAAATAAATTTAAATGTTTGGTTGATTTCAATTGGTGATACTTTAAATGGTAATTATTATCATAATAACAATTCCCGTCATAATTACTGAACGTAGTATGTTTTGGGAAGTTTGACTAGTTAGGTTTTAGGTTTAAGAATTTCTCTACAGGAGAAACCATAGTCCGGCCCTGGGAAACCGGGTCGTGACAAGTCTAGTCTCACTCAATGCCCTAAGAATGAGTTGGAAAAGAAAGAGATATAGAAGATTCTTTATGCGTTGGTAGTAGAGAGTCTTGTGTATGTTCTAGTATGTACATGTCCGGATTTAGCGTTCATATTTGAAATACTGGCAGATACTTAAGTGACCCTGGAATGGATCGTTGGAAACCAGCCAAACGGGTTATAAGGTATTTACAAAAAAACATAAAATTACATGTTCACTTATCGAAAGACAAATCATTTGAAGATCATTAAGTATTTTGATTCCGATCAAGTTTCTAGTTGCTAAAGATAGAATTCAAAGTAGGATAGTGTCTATAGAATATATGAGAACAAACTTCATGATTGCAGATCCGCTCAGTAAAGGTTTGTCACCTAAGGTATTTCATGAGCACACTGTTCGTATGGGTGTGGTTTTATCTGATGATGTGTTAGTTTAGTAGGAGTTTGTGTTTGTTGAATGTTCTTTTATTATATATGTATATTTAATTTCTGCAGAATAAAATAAATGGATTAAATTTTATTTACTCTGAATGTATTCTTTCTAATTGTGGTTTAATATAAGGATAAAAAGATTAAAGATTAATCTCACTAAAGACTAAAGTTGGACCAATTAGAAATAGGCATGTCTGATATCACACTGGATGTAATTTCCATGCTACTCATCCACATATGATCTATGTAATTGAGTGTATCGGTATGATGATCATCGTGGTTTAATCACGACTGTATCGTGATATAAGTTGCAGTAATTCTATTGCTAGTATATGAAACGAACCAGATTGTTTAAGGAGAAGTCTAAGGACAAATAGCATACGGATGAGCGCTTAAGAAATTTTGTGATATAATTGTTTCAGGGATAATATGTAGCCCAAGTGGGAGATTATTAGGAAATTTTATTTCTTAATCTAATTTTGGGCAACATATTATTAACACAATTATATTTGTTATTTAAATTTAATTGGCTAAAATTAAGTAGTCTAATTAATTTGAGTAAACTCATAAATTACTCAAAATAATGTGAGTTAAATGAGTAGGTACCGAAAACTATTGGGGTGATTAAGGGATTATGAGAACCCTAATCACTCCATATAAATATATAATACTAGGGTTATGGTCCCCAATAAGATCAAATCGTCTTGACCGCTCACTTCTCCCCATATGGAAGTGAATCGCAAATCCCATTGAGAAACTCCGGAGATTTAGTTAAAGAAGACCACGTACCCGCTCAATCCGTGTTCTTCTCGTGATCGATTATTACAAGATTCCGTATCAGAAGTCAATTGATCGTAATGGATCCAGGTATGTAATTTACGTGTACATTAAAACACTTGGTGATTTGACATGTTGATTAAAGTGTTATAGATTTAAATCTATAAGGAATAAAAATCCCAACATGATGAGGACAAATCAATAGCGTTGATGGTGGAGATGTAAATCAATGACAGACTGGGATGGATGAAACGGTTAATTGATGAGGACAGATCATTGATGATAATGATGGTGGTGGAGGCGTAAATCAACTATAGCAAAGATGGTTGAAGCATCGACTAACGGGATCAAATGATGAAGTAATTTTAAACTTTCTTCATTCTCAATTGATATGTCACAATTTTAAGTTGCGTTTAGGTAAAGAATTTAATAAATCCAAGAGATTTGTGAAATGAAGAGATTTCAAAATCTTGAATTTTGAAATCCCTTCATTTCACAAATCCGTTATTTGGATAATTTTTTTTGTCTACTTTTTTATCCCACATTTGAAAAAAAAAAAAAAAAAAAAAAAAAAAAAAGACGATGAAAACGAAGAAGAGGCGACGAGAAGAACGAAGAAGAAATTGGAAGAAATCCAACAAGAACAACAAATCCAAGAACAAATTCGTTTCTCAAATTGAAGAACAAATCCATCACGATTTCCTTTTTGATTTCCAAGAACTCATCCATCACGATTTCGAAATCGTTCACGGTACCATGCCTTTGATTCTCTAACCTATTTCAATTTCGAAATATAAATCGATTTCGAAACCCAAATCGAAGTAGAAATTGAAAACCTATTTCGATTTTGAAATATAAATCGAAGTAGAAATCGAAAACCTATTTCGATTTTGAAATATAAATCGATTTCGAAATCCAAATGGAAACCCAAATCGAAGTAGAAATCGAAACCCTTTTTGGATTTCGATTTCATTTTTGATGACGACCATGAAAAACGAAGAAGAAGCAGAAGATCGAAGAAGAACGAACCAGAAGATCGAAAAAAAACGACGACGACGAAGAACAGAGTAGAAGATGATGAACGAAGAAGACGAAGGAGAAGAACGAAGAAGACGACCAACAACTACCGGCGACGAACCCTATTTCGGCGAATGCAACGACCAACTACCGGCGACGACCTCATTTCAGCGAACACGACGAAGAAGAAACGATGAAGGATTTGGTATATGCAAACTCTCCCAAAAGGATTTCGAAATCCTTCATTTCACTCCCCAAAGAATTTGACAAATTTTCTTTTCTCAAATCTTTCCACTCCCAAAATAAGGGATTTGTCAAAAGAGGATTTATAAATTCTCTATCTAAATGAAATCCCTCCTAGAATTCCCTTACCCAAACGCAACCTTAAGTTTTCTTGTTCTTATTAGATATCTTTGCATGTTTTAACAATAAGATATACTCAATTTTTCCACACAAAACAAAATTAATTGATTTTCACAAGAACATCATTTGGTTAACTAAAATCAAATACTAAACTACAACAATTCATATTGAATGAAAGAAAACCAAAAGGGCCCTGGTATTTGTTAATGTTCTTAAAAAGAATGAGAACAAACTAAATAGAACTGTTCCAAGTTCTCAGTCCCTTGTTCCAAATTATTTGAGAACAGAAACGCCACCTAAAGTTCCCACCAAGAACGTCCTGTGTCATCATTTAGAAACCCATCACCATCTTCTCCAGAAACAAAACCTTCCAAATCAGAACCCAAATCCGGATCCGGGTCAATTTCAGGATCCGAATGAAGCATCAGTTCTTCTTCTGGATTATACCTCCACTCCAATCTCTTCAAAACATCTCGATCCCTCCACCGTCCGACGACGGAACCGGCTTCCTTCTTCGCCTTCCCCATCATAATCTCCCTCCACGAGAACGAAGCGTCGGCGATTCTCTTCAGACCGCCGTCGTTCAAATCTCCAACGACCACCGTCTTGAGACACCTCTCTCTCGCCTCCCTCAAAACCCCAGCGAAACCCGCATCGTCGGAGACGAGAACAACGCAGTCGACCCTTCTCTTGTCCATGGCTTCCACCATGTGATCCCTCAGAGCAACGTCGGCGGCTTGGGGTTTGTTCGACACGGTTCCGACCCAAAATCCGGCACGTTTCAGTTCGTCGGCCAAGCCATAGCCATGCTTCGGCGTCAGAACATCTCTGGAAGCATGCTTAAACTTCGCCATTTTCATTGAATACTTGCCGACCAACTTCACCCTTCTTTTTCCCCTGGCCGACTCGATCTGATTCAACCGTTTCTTCTGTTCGCGTTCATGGATCTGCTTAAAATGGTTGATTAGCCTCTCGTTCGTGTAAAATCTTCTTCCGCAGACTCGGCATTTGTAGGGTTCATCTGGTTTAACAACGCCCATATTCTCCAATTGATTCATCGTCTTCCTCGCCTCTCTCTGTGCTCTAATCTCCGGCGGAACATAGCTGAAAGAATGGTGGTTTGCGTAAGCCGCCGTGTACCTTACAAACCCGATTTCCGCCGCCGCCTTCTTCAAACCAACGGCGGCATTGAACGGCGGAACCGATTTCGGCGGTTTGTTGTCCAAATCCCAGAAGATTCCGACCCTTCTTTCGGAAACAATTTGAGACGAAGAGGATGATGGGTTTGAAAAATCGGCATTCGGCCGAGATTTTGATTCGAAATGGCAAAATCTATATCTGTATGATACTAAAATTCGTGGGTTTAAACATCGAAGTATTTTTCTGTGAAAATTCACGAAATCCAACATACCCAGATGAAATTTCTTGAAGTAATGGTTAAAACCAATAGGGATTTAGGCTCAGAAGAACAGAAAATTGTATATAGATTCAATATTTTCCAAAAACAAGGAGTGATTAAAGATCGAAAGATGTGAATTTCAAGTAAAGGAACTGACCTTTGGCGAATAAAAAGGGATGGGTTCTTCCGATGCACGCTCTTCCCAGCTCATTTCGATTTGATTTTGTAATATATTAGGAAGAATGGGCTTATTTGATTTTGTAATATATTAGGAAGAATGGGCTTATTTGATTTTGTAATATATTAGGAAGAATGGGCTCATTATTAACGATGAGTAGCGGCCGGATTGGGATGGTTTGGACAAAAATCACGGATCAAATTAATAATATACGAGTTGAACTAATTTGAACTATGGATCACTTAACAGTATGCGAGTTATTATGAACAGTTTGCTATAGGTGTTGTGGTTTGGTGGGTCGACTCAACCCGCTTCACTTCTTATTTGCCATTAACAGTGCCCGACCCATACTACCTAGGGGTGGTCATGGGCTAGGCCCAGCTGAGCTCTGTCTGGGTTTAGAGTAAGATATTATAAAAATTTGCTAGGCTCGAGCCGAGCCCGGCCCGACTTTATGGTCAAGCCTTAATTTCATGTCCAAGTCTGGTCCTATAAAAATAACTAAGCCCAAAGTTCGGCTCTATAATTTTTTTTTTTAATTTAAAAAATAAATACTAATTAGGGTTAGTGAATATGGGTTTATATGTGTTAGTGAATATGTGTTTATATATATATATATATATATATATATATATATATATATATATTAGCATATAACCCGTGCCTGAAGTCACGAAAAAAAAATAACCTTAATATTTAAGCGACTAAGCAAAAAAAAAAAATCAGCAAACTCAATACCAAAAATATTATTATAGAATATACCGCAAGTACTTATAAACACAAACATCAAACCAATCATGAAATTTTATTGTTGACATGTGTTTTCAACAGACTCATCACCAAAATATTATTACAAAATATAATGTAAGTACCCACGACCACAAACATAAAAAAAAAAGTAATGAATTTTAATTGTTAACATATGTTGTCAAAATATCTCATCTACTCCTTACAAAGTCAATGTTGCTCGATCAACTCCTTTGTAAATATCTTTGTTAATATATTTAACACATCGAAGTCCAGCACAAACTTCAACATTAATATACCAATCGAACTTCTTTGAAATGTCTGCATTGGAAGGAATAATATCTCTATTGTCAACCTCCTGTTCCCTCACTGTGTAAATTTTTCCATTATTACGACGACGATATATAGGATATTATTTTTCATCCATGGTGCTTTCGTCTAAAAATACAAACACAAACTAAAAAGATTTATAATTTTTGTTAGCCCAAATATAAACATAAACAAAAAATAAAATAGAAATAGAATTTAGAAATGAACACAACAGGAATAGCAAACAAAAACAGGAACAGAACAAAAACAGAAATAGGTGTAAGGCAAAAACAGACTATTGGTGTGGAATAGAACAGGAACAGGAACAGGAACAGAATTGGAAACAAGAATATGTATATTTCTCCAAAAAATAATCCCAAAAAGTATAAATATTACTAAAAACATTTCTAATTTCTAAAAAACACAAATATAAACGTTTTCAATTTCTAAAAAAGTATAAATATAACAAAAAAACATAAATACAAATTAAAAACATTTCTAATTTCTGTTAACCCAAATATAAACATAAACATAAATTAAAATTAAAACAGAATTTAGAAATGAATATAACCGGAACAGATAACAGAAACAGGAACTGGAACAGAAACAGAGAATAGGAACAGAAACAGAGAATAGAAACAGTAACAGGAACAGAAACATAACGAAAATAGAACAGAAAACAGAAACAGGAACGAAAACAGGAACATATATATTTCTCTAAAAAATAATCCTAAAAAGTATAAATATAACTAAAAAAGTTTATAATTTCTAAAAAAACACAAATATAAACATCTCTAATCTTTAAAAAGTATAAATATAACAAAAAAACACATATACAATCTAAAAATATAACGAAAATAAAACAAAAACAAAAACAAGAACGGAATTTTAAGCCTAATTATTTTAAGTAATAATATATTATTAAACCAAAACAGTTACAGGAACAGGAACAAGAACAGAATAGAAGCAGTAACAGGACAGAAACAGTAACGGAAACAGAACAGAAACAGGAATGGCAACAGGAACGAAACTTAAGCCTAATTGTTTTAAGTAATAATTTATTAATAAACCAAAAATTGAGAATATAAAGAAACAATTCAAAGGTTAATTAATTAAATTAATTTTTTAATTAAGAAAAATTGAGTTAATTTTTTTACCCAAAATTGAGTTAAAACTTATTCAGAGCTCGATGCTTTGGAAAACTTAAAGAAAAAAAAATCAAAATGAGTACAAAAATTTTAAAACATTCTTCACCCATTGTGCACCTGTAGCTAACATTGAACATCAATAATAGCTAACATTAAATTTCAATAATAACTAATAATCGAGACTAACATTCTGCATCTATTGAACTAATTACAATCAAAGAGAGAAGGGCTTGGTTATGCTAAAACATAGAACAAACAGAAATGAAAACATAAAACATGAACAGGAACAGGAACAGGAACAGAAACATAGAACATGAACATAGCAGAAACATAGAACATGAACAGAAACATAGAACATAAACCAAATGTGTGTGACCAAACATTTTATTTTTGAACATAAACAGGAACAGGACAAACAGAAACGGGGCTTGGTGATACTGTGTGTGACCGAGCATAAACATAGAACAAACAAAAATAGAAACAGAAACAGAAATATAAAACATTAACAGGAATATAAACATAAAACATGAACAGAAACAGAAACATAGAACATGAACAGAAACATAGAACATGAACCAAATGCGTGTGACCAAACATTTCATATTTTAACATAAACAGGAATAGGACAAACAGAAATAGAAACATAGAACATGAAACAGTAATAGATGGCGGCTCACCTTTGTGCGACGGCGGAAGTGGATAGCTCGATGGCTGAAAGGCGACTCAACTATGTGCAAGGGTAGAGGAAGACGACGGTGGAGGTGTAAACATCGACTATCGGCATTTTGGAGACTATATATAGAGAGATTCGGGGGAGAGGAATTAGAATTAGGGAGGGGATTATGGAATTAGGAATCTAAATTTGGGGAATTAGGGCTTGATTGAAATTTGGCGACCCTAAATCAATCAATTGAGTGAGAGAGAAGGGTATACCTATTTCCATAGATAGATTGAGTGAGAGAGAAGAAATTGGAGAGAAGAAGAAATTGTCCAAATCGAGCTGGTGAGAGGGATGGATCAATCGGCATCTTGAGCGAGAGAGAAGGAGGCAGCGTGGAAACTGCTTTCCCAAATCGAGCTGGCGAGAAGGGTGCACTTCCATAGATAGATCGAGTGAGAGAGAAGAAATTGGAGAGAGAAAGAAATGGATCGATCGACAGCTTAAGCAAGAGAGAGGGAGGCAGCATGAGCGAGAGAGATGGAGGCAGCGTGAGAAGAATGTGAGAGTGAGAAAGAAGAAATTTCCTTTTTCAATCAAGCCCTAATTTAAGGAAGGTTGATTAAGTTAATCATATTATATCAACATTATATTAATTTAATTTCTTTTTAATATAACTAAAATTTCCTTTTTCTATTTAATATAATTAAAATATCCTTTTTGACCAATTCAACTTCCTAGTCAGCAAATTTATTTGGCCTCGTCAGCATTTGTTCGTCCTAGTCATATTTTAGTTTGTCCTAGTCATAAGTTTGTTCTAATCAGTCAAAAAATCGTCATATTTTATATAATACTAGTGTATAACCCGTGCCTAAAGGCACGAGAGTAAAATAATTGGACCCAAAAAAATTAACAATACCTCTTCTATTTATGGAACATTCTACACTTGTTTTATCTAGAAATAAACAATAATTTAAATTTAAATATCATCACCAACTAACAATCTACATCACAAATACAACACTATCAATATGATATTCAAGTATTAAAATAATACCACAATCGCAAATTGTTTTAGCAATAACCACCTAACAAATATATTCATTCACCTGAAGCAATATATTGCACATCTAATACCCACATGACATTCTTATTTCACTTATTCAATTATGACAAAACGAACACCACTTGCTTCATGGTGCCCACAAACATCTAAGCTAACATAATGCAAATATACCATGAAAGTTGAAGATGAACTACCTAATGAAAAATAAAATTCAGCATAATTCGTCCAGATCAAAAACAAATTAAATAAATTAGTATGTAAATAAATGCAAAAGTTAACAAAAT
Source organism: Eucommia ulmoides (assembly GCA_016647705.1). Classification (NCBI taxonomy): domain Eukaryota; kingdom Viridiplantae; phylum Streptophyta; class Magnoliopsida; order Garryales; family Eucommiaceae; genus Eucommia; species Eucommia ulmoides. The sequence goes on along the minus strand of CM028330.1, from coordinate 16,552,815 downwards.
TCAAAATTGAAACACTTCAACAAAATTCAGGATTGAAACACGTTTACATTTGGGTCTCCAAAACCCTAAAGATCATTAATGCAAAACAATATTGTAATTTTATTAGAAACAAAAATTTTGTAACATAAACAGTCCAAAATTCTAGAATAGAAACATAAGCAACCCATATCAAAGTGTCTACTTAGAATAAACACTTAAAACAAAACATATGAATTCTAAGTTTTGCTTAGAGTTTAAATTAAAACTGGCAGCTTGAATTCTTAGTAAACATAAGCAACCTATATCAGTACCTGATTTATTAAGAATTCTTAGTAAACATATGAATTCTAAGTTTTGTTAGAATTCAAGCTGGTTAAAGTACTTAAAAATTAGTAAACGAATATCAGAACCTAATTTATTTGACAAAGAATAAACAAACAAAATACAATTCAAAAAAATAATAAAATAATAAAAGAACTTGAAAAGCCACTATGAATGTCGTGAATTGAGGAATAGAAACAACATATTTAACCATGAATTAAAGAGAAAATAAGCCAAAGTGGAGAAATAGTGATATTCAGATTCAAAAAAATATCTGAAACGAAATAGCAAATTAAAAGTGAGAATTCAAAGTCGACTTACCGGATCAACGCCACAGGTGGAAGAAGACAGCTGGTTAGCTGCAATTTCGCCTAAAAATCAGACCATTTTTCGGATGGATGTGTTTTGAAGGCTCGTGAGATGATGCTATGAATCCCTAAATAGTTCTTCAAATCATAACTTCCTAAAGGCACGAGAGCAAAAAAAAAAAATAAATAAATAAATTGAACCTTAAGAAAAACTAATACAATCTTATCTATTTATACAACATTATGAACCTATTTTATTAAAAATCAACAATAATTAACATTTAAATACTAATATCTAATAACACAGATATTCGGCTATTAAAATCATACAACAGTTAAGGAGAAAAAATATGTAATGCCAATCCAAATCTTATTGCTATTTATTTTTAGAAAATTATTAATAATTAATTACATAACAATAATAACATAAAAGTGAAGCAATATATAAAAGTCATTTAAGTCAAGCAAAATTAGAGAATGTAAAAATTTTATTTTTTCGAATGTGTTCAACAATTCCGTGCAATCAAGCAATACATAAGTCATTTAAAAATAAGTAGCGTTTGGAAGCTTGGAATTGTAGCCCAGGAATTTGAATCATACATGTTTCATTTCTACCAACTATTCCATTCAAATAACCTTTGTCTGGACTAACCTTATTCCTATTTCACTAAAAATGTACTAACTAAATTTTAATCCTTGAAAAAAAAAAACTTTGAAATATATGTATTCATTTATATATATAGTTTTTTTCTTTATTAACAAAAATTCATTTTATTTATTCAAATAAAATAAAATAAAAATTATAGAAGCATTATTCTCCAGATATGGTAGATCTCCACACTTGCTAAAGTCCCACAAATGGTCCTACTCACATGCAAAAAAAAAAAAAAAAACACATAGATAACTCATATTAAGGTCCCACTAATTCTAAACCTGAGCCAATGCAGTGGAGTGAGAATTAGAGGATTATAAGAAAAAGAAAGGTGCTTACCGTGAGCGGATCTACGGTGGTTGAGTTGTCAAGGTGCTGGCGATGGTGATGGCAACGGATTGGCCAATCAATGGACGAATGAATACCGATCACCGGACAACGAACAGAGATCGGTCGGAGAGGGATGGATCTTGGCACTTGGTTGAGTTTCAGCCGTTCGCCATCCTCGATGACATTCGCCTGCCGGCCACCATCGATCGTTGACTTCCACAATAAGCCAAACTCAGGTCTGGCCGAATTGACGGCGACGGCTACTGCGGCAGATCGTAGAAGCATACATCTGTTCAACAACCATCGACGATGGCGGATATGGACCAGTGACGCAAAGACGGCACTCCGGCGTTAGGGGTTTTCAGAAGTGGCGGTGGCGGCCTCCAAATCGGAGACGATGAGTAGACAAATCGGAGGAACGAGAGGGGAGCGATAGAAAGAAGCGAGAGCGCATGAGTGAGAGAGCAAAATAAGCCGGTGATGGATTGGGAATGGATCTGAAGATGAAAGGATATAGAGGTCAAGCTTTGGGAATGGAGATGGTGATAAGATTGAGAAAGCAAAATAAGCTGGTGACGATTTTGGCGGGACTGTGAGAGATTTAGGGGTTATATTGAAGATTTTTTTACTATAATTTTTGAAACATGAACATAAATTTTAGAATAGAAACAGAATTCAGGAATAAAAGTAAAAATGTCCAGTAGCATGAAATCGATGATAAAAAAAAAAAAAAAACTCATGAAAAAAACCTATCTAGTTGTATGAAACCGATGACCAAAGGCCAAAAATCCCAAAAAAAAAAAAAAAAAAAAAAAAAAACACTCACCTAGTTAGGATTTAGAAGAATCCAAATCAAATCTAGCCCATATCAAATCAAAATTCAAGAAATTATCCGCGAAGAGAGAATCAATACAGAACATTGGTAACAAAAGAATAAACTACATGTTGGACAAATCGCAAAATCTCAATTGTAAGCCAAATCGCAAACTACATTTCGAAGAATCAAGCGAAGAAATGTCTTTATATTGGGCAAGAGATTTTACCTCTATATCTATATGCTTCAATCCCCATCTGCAATCAAATGAAAATTCAAGAACAGACACTCAATCACTATGATTTGCAAAAAACCTCATATAAATTAAGGGATAAAACATCACATTTACGTATATCAAAACTATCCACAATAATAGTTGATTGTTGCAAGCTCCAAGGGCCTACTGTTTTCAGATGCAAAAGCAACAGAAGCCCCGAAAAGGTATGTTTTACCAATATTAAATGCGACACCATCAATATCCTCTTCTCTACTTACCACTTCAAATGATTATGTAATCTTTAGCAGTATGAAGCCTGAGTGAAACCAAACGCACAACATTAGAAAAAAAAAAAAAATCATTTCTAGCACTAATTTATTGCCAATCAAAAATCAAGAAGTCAAACTATCACTAAATTTCAATTATAAAAAATAAAACACACTCGCAAGTCGCATGTGAGAAATAAATAAGAAAAATTAAATAATAAAATTTTTAAATAAATTCAATCATTGAAGAATCTAAATATTCCATTCCAAAATTTTCAAATAAATAACAAAAATGAGCTAAATAAACAATTGAACAAACAAATAATAACATAAATAAACAAAAGAAACAATTAAACAAACAAACAATCACATAAATAAACTAAATAAACGATTAAACAAACAAATAATAACCCCAAAAAAAAAAAAGAAACTAAGAAGAAGATAATTAGAAGAAATGATGGAAGGAACCAAATAAAACACATTTCCATCTCCCACCGCAGTTTACCGTAAGCCTCACTGTCTCTTCCATTCCATGGCCTCTTATCCACACCCCCAAAGCTTGAATCTGAACAAGAAAAATAAGAGGAAGAAGAAATAGTTGTCGGGCATCTCATTGACGGGCTTTTGACCAATTAGAAGAGTGACAACTTGAAGTTTAATGGCTAATGTAGTTTCCACTTCAACACTTTAATTGCAGTGGTGTTATTGCCATTGGGTGTATTGGGGTTACGATTGGAGGAGACCGATTCGACTGTAGTTACTGATTTCACCACGTTTTCGTAGAACAACATGAAGTGATCCATCATCGGTAAAAGATTGTTTGGCTTTGGTGTAGAACAAAGAATGGAAAACATTCTGCAAATAATAGGGAGTTATGCTAAGTCTTAACATAGTGCTTGCAATTTCATTGTCCCAAAAACTTGGAAAAAAAATAGAAACATGGGAAGAATTAGAAAAAAAAAATTTGATTTTGTTTAGTTTTTCCCAAGTTTTCAACGCAAATTCCTAGGAGTAGAATGGAAATTGATTTTCAAATTTTAGTTCCATGTTTATTGGGTATAGAAACTCTAAGGAGGTGTAGCTTGTTTAGTTTTGTGTTCCCAAATTTTTGTTCTGTTCAGGAAAAAAGGAACAAAAACGTAAATATGGGAACAAAAAAAAAAAATCCCTAGAGTTTTGGAGCTTTTTTTTTTTTTTTTTTTTTTTCTTTATGAGAAAATCTAAGAGTTATCAATATTTGAGAAGTTGCATTACTGCAATAATTTCTGTTTCTGATCTTGCCATGGTTCTAAATCTTAGACACTCATGAAAGCTCTTGAACAAATGTTTTCCTTGCCATGGTCCTATATTCACAAACAGAGACATTAGCTGCACAATATATCAAAAAGTACAAAGACTACATGGCAAAGGATCTAGATCAAATCCAGTCCATTTTTTGATACCCTAGCACTGGACTCAACAACCATTAGCGGTAAATATATTATCTAAACACAGCTTGGAAGGTAAATGATTCTATTTTGCTTTGTAACAGACTTTGTCAAGTGTGTAACTAACCCATATCAACTATTTTTAATCATTTTTTCTCAAAATATTTGATGCACACAACCAACAAATTAATAAGACCATTTTTGCTCAATTTTTTCTATCCGAATGAGTGTTTTAGGCTTAGACATTCAACTCAAATAATACTCCATTATGAGTCGAGAAAGAAATTAGGACATAGAGGTGAGGAAGATAAGTCAAATAACAACACAATTTTTGCAAAAGAAATACACACACAATTCTCAAATATTGCCCATTAACCAAAAAAAAAAAAAAAACAGAGAACAAAAATTTACCTGGTTCTAGCATTTAAAAATCTTGTTGTGATTATTGCTCCAAGAAATAATATTTGGAATAGAACAAAACATCGAGCCAAAAATAATAAAATAACACTCCAAGATATAATATATGTATCTATTTATGGAAAATTACCAACAAAATTTGGCACAAAAACACTAAAGTAACGCTACATCCTTTAACAGCAAATTTCAAGTATCAAATAGAGAAGAATTTTGAGGAAAATATAACATGAAGGAAAACCAAAGGGTTTAAAACTTCATATTGGAGAATCTTCCATCAAATTGAATCCAACTGCTGGGTTTGGATATCACCTTAATGTAAAAATCACTACCAGTAATTAAAAAAAAAAAAAAACTATCTAAATCACCACCAGTAATTCAAAAAAAAAAAAACCTATCTAAATCACTATTAGTAATTCAAAAAAAAAATTCTAAATCATTACCAGTAATTGAAAAAAAAAAAAAAAAACTGTCTTTAATTTTAAAAAACTCACCTTGTATTGGTTGATCGGTTCAATGAAAGGTGTTGTCAACTCGATCCAACAGGACCTACAAAATAAAACAAAAATTCGAAACACAGAAACATAAAAATAGAAAATACATAAAACAAAAACACGGTTTAGATTGGAAAAACCTATTACCGAACAACTAAATATATATAAAAAAGAATTCATGTTTGCTGCTCAAGTATACTATATGAGAAAATCTAAAAGTTATCAATGTTTGAGAAGTTGCATTACTGCAATAATTTCTGTTTCTGATCTTCCCATGGTTCAAAATCTTAGACACTCATGAAAGCTCTTGAACAAATGTTTTCATTGCCATGGTCCTATATTCACAAACAGAGACATTACCTTAGACTTCTTACAATTGATTTTGTGGTCACAGCTTCTTCCAAAGCTTGAGCAGCAACTGTTGATAAATCCCAAAGTCATAGAAATTTTCTAAGTCTAGATCTGAAATGCAAACAATTTTTTCAAAATTAGAATTTGATAAAATTCATAGCTGAAATGCAAATATACTTTTTGAATTTAAAACTCTAATCTGTCAATTAGAACCTCGATGTTCAATTGATGCTATGGAGATGGCGGCTTCAAATGATGCAATGACGATGGCGACTTTAATTGATGCGATGACGATGGCGAAGGATCTCTGATGGTGGTGGTGAAGGCGTGCGACGGTGATGTTCGGAGATGTGTGACTCAGTGTTGATGCGTATGGTAGAAAGAGAATGGAGAGAGGGCGAGCCCGGTGGTGGTGGTGGTGGCTGCCTGCAAGAAAAGAGAAGAGCTAAGATTGAGAGAGGAGACTCGAGAGTGAGAGAACTGTGAGAGGGAAGCGATGGAGGAAACATGACGAATCTAGGAGGACGTGGCGGTATGGGTGCGCAAGGTTGACGGCAGTGGCAAAGATTTGGTGCAGGACGACCACCGCCGGAATGGCATCGCCGCAGTGGCAAAGGGCATGGCTGAACTTTTGAGGTCGGTGCGAGCATGATGGTGGTCGTCGAGGCGCAATTGATCGGCGACGATTGATGGTCGTCGAGAGAGCGATGGCGAGAGAGGGAGTGAGAGAGCCAGAAACAAGAGTAAAAGCTGAGAGAGTGAGTATGTAGAAAATGAATTATGTATGATCAAAGGATAGGGAGAAAATGGCGAGATTTGGGGGCTGTTTGGGAAAAGGGGTGGCGAAATTTTAGGGTGGTTGGGTAAATTTTAATCTAGACCTTTAGATCTAATCCAATCCGATGATTGAAAATATCTCTTGTATCATTCAATCTCAACCGTTGGATATTCGATCCAACGCTCTAAAATGTCTCGAATATAAAATGTCTCCAGATGTAATCTCAACTGCACAATATTCGATCTGACGGCTCAAAATGTAAATATGTTGGGATATATATATATAATTTTTTTTAATTATTCTTCGGGCCTGGCTGGACAGGTTCTAAAATATTTTGACTTTGCCTAAGTTTGGCCTTAAAATTCATCGGGCCCTAAAACCTAGGCTCAAGTCCTACTCAAGAACTCAAAATCCTAAAAAAAATAGGATCGAACTGCTCGAATTGAGTGGGCCCCGGGCCCATGACCAGAACTAATATTATTACTACCCGGGTTTAGCCCATAATTTTCGCAAATCGCTTCTTGAAATGAACGCAGATTTTTCACGTTACAGGTTTGACAAAGCGTTGAAGAAGCGGTAATCGCCATTTTGACTGTTAAGAGCGAGGGCAAGAGCCAAGAGAGGACCCATCCACGTTCTTCTTCTTCAGTACCCTTGTTAATTCCAATTGCACCCAGCTCACATTCTGACGAATAGATTCAATCGATAATTTGGGTATAGAGAGAGAGATTGAATTGAAAATCGATCGTTGATTTGAACAGTTTTAATGTGTGGGCGGCGTCAGAATCGGCAATGAAAGGCGTCTTTTCGGCGCCCGGCGATTACGTCTACTTCAAGTCCCAGGTCCCCCTTCATAAAATCCCCGTATGTTTCGCTCTTTCTCCTCCTTGATTATTGAACTTCAATCATGGGTTTCGCTCTTTACCTTCGTCTGTGATCTGGGTAGCCATTTTAAATTCATTTTCTGCATCTGTTTTTTGAATTAAGTACATAGTTATCGATGATTCAATTATTGGGTCGAATGCTGATACGGCCCTGTTTGTCTCAAATTCATGGTGATTAACTTTATTGTATCATTGGTTATTCACACCATTATATGCTTTCGGGTATGCAAAAACTGTAAATTAACCCCCCCCAATTGGCCTTACTATATTTTGGTTACTCGTCAAATTACAAGAAACCCAAGCACAGTATGCATCTTGAATATGCACAATTTTCCCCTCCATTGTCTTTTTTCTCTTTTTCTATTTTTTGACTTTATAGGCTAGCTTACACACCTCGACTAATCACCTTCCTAGGCAATTTTAAGGGCACACTCCCCCATATTGGCCCCAAATCGGCCTGGTGCATTCAGAATTAGATTCAAGCTTTAATTCCCAGAGTATTCTTCTGTAGAGTCAAACCATGTTGACAAGGAAAGGGAGCACCTCCCGTTCCCGTTGCTAACCGGACTGACATCTCTTGGGTTTTTTCCTTCATTGTCCACATATCAAAGCTCTTTCTACTCTAAGCTCACCTCATTCATATTTTTGTTCTTCTTTGTATACCTTAATTTCCTTCAATTTCTCCCCACCCATTTAGCAAACCCAAAAGTTTGGTCCACATCGATTCATCACATCCACAACGTATAATCTAATCGGATTCATGTCATGAAAGATCTGACGAATTTTGTGCTAATTGCCAGCAACCTAACGCATTGGAACATATGCAAGTGCAGTATGCACCGTTCTTTTTGGGCTTTTCTTAGTGTTGCCATTTTTTTCCAGCTGAATCTATGCATCAACTCCTGTCGATTCTCTTATGATAATTCTACACTTTATTTACTAGTCAGGTTAGGGGCCCTTTGATAAAATTGATATTTAAGTGCTGAATTTAAATTTTAATAAAATTGAAATGTTGAGTTGATTATATACTAATTTAATAATTTTGAGTGATAATTAATAATTTTAACTGATAAGCAATTTTAATTTAATTGAATAAGTACTTAGTCTATTTAGTTTCAAGTGGTGAATTCTGTTATCAAACAAGTCGTTTCACCATTTTGTTTCCTTTTTCAGATTGGCTTGAAGCAGTGGCGATATTATGACTTTGGTCCCAAAGACTTGCCTCCACTTATCTGCCTTCCTGGCATTGCAGGAACTGCCGATGTATATTATAAACAGATTATGTCATTATCCATGAAGGTAGTAGCTTTAATTTTTAAATTCTCAATTTATTTTCTTTAGACACTGCCGATTTCGTTCTTCTTAGCCATCTAATCCTTCCAAGAACCAAGTTCCTCTTGACAATTTTCATTTCAGGTATTTAAGATGGTATATATAGCTATTCATCATGAATTCTTAGATTATTAGCTACGGTTGGTTTACTTTCTTATGCTGTAATTCATATTTGATAAGCATGAAAATCAGATAAATTTGCACATCAAATGATACCACACAGATCTTATTTACTTTTTTTTGTGTGTTTTGTTACTGTAAATAAAACCATTTTTCGGGCTGATTATTATCTTTTAATTTTTTTTAATTATAAAAATGTTTTTATTCCCATTTTTTGTTGGTTTAATCCATTTATGGTGCCTAGTATTTAAGTTGGAAAAATACATTGCTAATGAAAAATAGGCGTTAAGAGACCGTTTGATAACTCTTTCTTTAAAGTGCTTTTTTGTTTTAAAGCAAAAATAAATACTTAAAAATAAAATAAATGTTTTATTTTGTTTTTAAGAAAGTACTCTTAAAAATCATGAGAGTATAAGTATTTTTTCTTAAAAGCAAAAAATAGTTGTTTTTCATTTTTTAATTTTTATTTTAAGAGACTGATTAGCTAGGACCTCTGTACCTAAATTTTCTCAACCTTCTACAAAATTCTTTTGGAGTAAAAGACCATTTATGTGGATAATACTGAGATATCATCTTTATGTGCCCAAACACACCTTTTTTGCTTTTAAGTAAAAATATTGGCGAGAGGGATTTTCGAAATGTGAGAATCCCAATGAATCTCTAATTATATTGTCTTTTTGGTGTTAGTGAAAATATTTTATTGTCTTTTTGGTGTTAGTGAAAATATTTTATCCAGAAAGAAGATATATGATAAATGTTTATAAATAATCATGGTTGTATTTCACTGCTACAAGTATGGATTATTGAAAATAGTAAAAATGATATTCTTTGTTTTCCATCACTTCGACATGTGTAAAAAAAGTCCTGCGATGGCCACACAAATTAATCACTGAGATGGAACAACTAGCAGCAGACTCAAATATATTATGGATTCCATTCGTCAAATCTTTAGATGAACTTTATTTTTTCTTGATGTGAATATTTTTTGTTCAATTAACGTATTTTATTATAAAAAGTATGTAAAAAAAGGTTACAAAACGGTGCCTAACTATGTGTTTTTTGTTGTGTCAGGGTTACCGGGTTATTTCTGTCGATATTCCACGTGTGTGGAACCATAATGAGTGGATCCGGGCATTTGAGAAGTTTTTGGATGCTATCGATGTTCATCATGTAAGTCTTTCTCTTTTTTTTTTTCCTTTACTATTTCCAGACATATTCTTTAATGCATCTTTTGTACTTGTAGCAGTTTTGTCATTGTCTGAAAGACCGCCAAATTGTCATTCTAAAGCTCAATTTGCTATCACGGTTATAACTCTTAAAAATTGTAGGCGTTAGTTGTGAATTTCATAGACTTGGCTGGTAAATTTTCACCATGTTGATTAAGCTTTTGGTTGTTTATCCGTCATGAGATATTATATGGATCTTATTTACAGTGTTGAAAATTTGAAATTAGTTTCTTGATAATCCGCTGATGATCAAGTTGTATTGAAACAGGTACATCTTTACGGCACGGCACTTGGGGGCTTCTTAGCACAGCTGTTTGCTCAGTATCGCCCGAGGCGGGTTCGCTCTTTGCTTCTCTCTAATACTTTCTTGGAGACTACTAGTTTCTCGGCTAGCATGCCATGGGCTCCCATGTAAGTTTACTCGGTATTATAATTTTAAGCTAGTTGAACTGTTGTTGTAGCCAAATTCCCCATTTGCTTAGTGTTTCTGTTCCCAACAACTTGGGAACAGAAACAGAAATATGGAAACAAAATAATTCTCTTTATTTTTCTGTTTTCAGAAAATTATTCCCCTAATTTATGTTTCTGTTCCATGAACAGAAACAAAAATCTGAGAACAAAAGCATTAAACGAAGGTCAAGGTTTACCCATTTATTCTCGATGTTGGTGTTGTATTTCTGATTGATAAATACGTCATGTGTATAGTTTTTATAAGTTTAGTAACCATCAATAGTTTTGGTGCTGTTTGGTTTGGTTTTCAAAAACAATTTTACTATTCTTTCTACCCTTTTTCTTAAATAAATTAAATGGAGAAAAATAAGGAAATTAGTTTATTGGAAAGTCAATTAACAGCTGTAAATTTCTAGGATTATGGAGATTCATTGTATTTCTAGAATAATCCTTTGATTAAGGGAGCCTGTTTATTTTCCTTTTTTGCAGCTAGGTCTATATTAACCCACTGTTGTACAAATCAAAATCAATGAAAAGAATTATCTCCTCTATTTTCTTCTACATAGCATCAAAGCTATAAGGCTCGATCCTTGGTTTTTCTTTGGCCTTAATTGACCTCTTCTTCTTTTTCAGCCTTAATTGTCATGTAATTCTTGTTCTTCAATCGATCTTCATTACTGGGAAATTTTTTGAGCTTTGACCACCGCCACTGTTGCCAGAATCGCACCAGATCAGGTTACCCACCTTCATCATAGCTAGATCTGTTGCCGAAATTTGTTTGTGCCCTAGCCACAAACAACTGCGAAGCAGATCATGACTCACCCACATACTGAAACCCTAGCCGTCGAACCAGATCACGACTCCAAAACCCTAACCAGCCGCTGCGAACCAGATCGCGACTCCACCCCAAACCCTAGCCGCCGTCGAACCAGATCGCGACTCTTAAACCCTAACCAGCCGCCACGAACCAAATTGCGACTCACCTGTATACCGACAAACCCTAACTAGTTGCGAAACTAGATCGCGAAGCCTCCCACCGCCGCCACCTTCAGCTCGCAAAACCCTACTCACCGCCGCAACGTCTAATCGCGAAACCCTAAACCACAGCCCCAAAAATCCAATCGCGAAACCCTAATCTATTGTCGATGCCCGATCGCAAACCAGAATCGCGAAACCCTAATCTATTGTCGCTGCCAGATCGTGAATCAGAATCGTGAAACCCTAATCTGCTGCCGTATACCCCGAAACGCTAACCAGCCGCCACCCATTTAAACCATGTCAGAGACATCCGAAATCAACAACACTGCTACCAGAACTGAAGAAGTAGCACCGCATCCAGCAGCTGAGGAATTGCAACAGATTCAATTAGCATACCGATTGAATGGATAAAACTACTTGAAGTGGTCACAGCTTCTTCGTACCACGTTGAAAGGAGTAAAAATAAAAAAGTTTGGGTCTGACAATACTAGAGATTATTTCAATCAGATTTTAACCCCATACTTTCAACCCGAGCCTTTTTGTTCCAAAATAATGAGCCTAAATTTTATTGGGGGGGGAGGTTGTTTTAACAGCAACACATCTCATAAACCGTCTGCCTTCTAAAGTCCTAAGTTACAAAAGTCCTATGGAAGTGCTCTCAGAGTCATATCCCAATCTCCAAACTACCAACCACTTGACACCAAGAATATACAGTTGTATGTTCTTCGTTCATGTTCACAGTCAAAACAGAGGAAAGTTGGATCCCAGAGCAATCAAGTGTGTCTTTGTACGGTACTCCTCTACCCAAAAAGGTTATAAATGTTATCATCCTCCTTCAAAAAAATTCTGTCTCAGCAGATAGCTGGATATTACCTTTCATGAGAGTCAATCATATTTCACCACCCTTTATCTTCAGGGGGAGAATTTAGTAGTGGAAGATAAGGAGGATCTCATTGTTCTTCCTTCCTTATCAAACCTTGTGCCCTCCATGTCGGTGTCTAACCCAGCCACTACGAATCCTGAGTCTACTCCTACCCAAGGTAACAAGAGATTATTTGGTCAAGTATATTTAAGGTGGATGGCACCTCCGATCCCTAAATCTGTGCAGACCTAAGAGTTAGAACCGAATTCTGGAATCGAGGTAACAGTTTCTAATCTCAATTCTTCTTTTGATTCTCCGTCATTAAATGAACCTGAACTCCATGAGCTTAAACTTCACTTGAGTAGTGACCTAGATCGAGATTTTTCCATTGCTATTCAAAAAGGAACCAAAGAATGCACTAAACATCCCCGTTACCCACTCTCTCATATTGTGACATTTAGAAGATTCTCACCATCTCATAGAAGCTTCCTGATAAGCTTAAACAGTATTCTCATTCCTACCGCATTGTCTGAAGCATTATCTAATGAAAAATGGAAACAAGCTATAAATGTAGAGATGGAAGTTTTGGAAAAAAACAAAACCTGGGAGATAGTAGATTTGCCTGCAGGAAAGAAACCGGTGGGGTGCAAGTGGGTCTACACAGTGAAATATAAAACAAATGGTACTTTGGAGAGGTATAAAACGAGATTACTGGTTAAAGGGTATACTCATACATATGGTATGGATTATCAAGAAACATTTGCTCCAATTGCTAAAATGAATACATTCAGAGTCTTGTTGTCTTTGGCGGCCAATTATGGTTAGGATTTGCAACAGTTTGATGTAAAAAATGCATTTTTGCATGGAGACCTTGAAGAAGAAATCTACATGGAAATCCCACCTGGATATGGTAGGAATCTAGGGAAGAACCGAGTTTGTAGATTGAAGAAAGCCTTGTATGGGCTTAAGCAGTTTCCGAGGGCATGGTTTGGAAGGTTGGGAAGTGTGATGGTGTCGATGGGATACAAACAAAGCCAAAGAGATCATACCTTGTTTGTCAAACATTCAAGTTCAGGGGGAGTTACTGCACTCCTAGTATATGTTGACGACATCATTGTGACAAGAAATTATGAGAAGGAAAGACAGACTCTTAGACTACGGTTAGCAAGTGGATTTGAGATCAAAGATTTAGGGAAGTTGAAGTACTTCCTTGGAATTGAGATTGCACATTCCAAATAAGGGATCTTTATCTCTCAACAGAAGTACATTATAGACCTGCTTAAAGAGATTGGAAAATTGACGTGCAAACTGGTGAGTACACCAATAGAGCCTCATCATAAACTTGGGGAGGCTGAAGAAGATATTGCAGTTAGTATGATTAGTTAGTTTATGCACATTCCAAAGGAGACTCATTTGCAAACGGTTGATAGAGTGCTACGGTACCTAAAAAGAAGTCCTGGAAAAGGAATTTTGTTAAAAGGGGTGATGGAATGATACTTAAAACTTATACAGATGCTGATTATGCCGAACTAGTAATTGACAGAAGATCGCCCTCAGGCTATTTGGAGGAAATCTTGTACTTTGGAGAAGTAAGAAACAAAATGGGATAGACCGATGAGACTTTACTACGACAACAAATCAACCAATTAGTATCGCGCATAACCCGGTACAATATGATCGAACAAAGCATATTGAGGTCGACAGACACTTCATTAAGGAGAAATTAGAAAGTGGCTTGATTTGCACACCATATGTCTCTACTGATTGTCAGCTAGTAGATGTGCTCTCCAAGGGATTAAGTGGTCCTGTGTTTCAAGAAAATATAACCAAGCTGGGGATGGAAAACATCCATTCACCAGCTTGAGGGGGAATGTCGAGAAAAATAAAGAAATTAGGTTTTTGGAAAGTCAATTAACAGCTGTAAATTTCTAGGATTAGGGAGATTCATTGTATTTCTAGAATAATCACTTGATTAGGGGAGCTTGTTTATTTTCCTTTTTTGTAGTTAGGGTTGTCTATATTAACGCACTATTGTACAAATCAAAATCAATGAAAAGAATTATCTCTGTTTTTTTCTTCTACAGGTATTTATATTATAAAACAGGATGGTGCGGGTCCCATGCATTATTTTTTGTCAATCGAATGGGTGGAATCTATTAGAGGAGATCCTAGCCTTTGTATTCATGATCTTAATTACTCTGTGGAGCTAACACCATCTATAATATAAATTATAAGATCCTAGCCTATGTTCTAAATTATAGTGTTAACATGGTTAAAAACTTAAAATTAATCTTTTATTAAAATAATATTAAAACGTGCTTTTAGACACGGATCATTACTAGTTTTAATATAAAACCACGAATATTTGTGATCATATTCTATTTGACTATGATTTTTTTATTAATTATTATGTTATTCAGTTAAGAGTTTTTGTTTTGTTTTCCTTATTTTAATATTTTCAAAGTGTAATTAGAGTTTTATTATGCACAAGATTCTTCAGAGTTGAATTTTGAATTTGTCGCCAAATTATTTTATTTTTTTATTTTTTTTAATTGTGGAATTTTTCCTGTTGCAGTGTTGGTTGGACACCTTCTTTTCTTCTGAAGCGATACGTATTAATTGGAATTCCGAAAGGTCCTCATGAACCGTTTATTGCAGATTCTGTTGATTTCATTGTTTCTCAGGTATCTCAATTACCCTTTTTGTTTCTCTTTTATGGGAACAGAAATAGGGGACCAAAAAAAACTGTTTCTTTATGTTCCTACATCTTTAGAATGCTGAGGAAAATAAAGACTATTTCTTTTGTTCAATATGCCTGTTTCTGTTCCATGTTTTCTTCGGGGGCAAAAAAAAAAAAAAAGAGAGCCTGAAATAGAAACTCTAAAGGCCTGTTTGGTTGTCTAAATTATCCCATTTTATGTATTCTCTTATTTTTGATGATTTGTATATTTCTCCATTTATCTATGATTTAATCAACTTAAGCTATATTTTACTAATTAAAAAACTAATAATCTGAATTATAACATTTCATAAATTAACTAATTAAAAAACTAATAATCTGAATTCGAGACAGGTCGAAACACTCTCAAGAGACGACTTGGCCTCAAGATTGGCTTTGACAGCCGATGCTGCATCTGTTGGTCCTCTTCTACTCTCGGATTCTTTCATCACTCTAATGGATGTACGTTTATTTACTAAATTTCTGCTTATAATGGTTATTATGAATAATTTATTTTTATTTTTTTATTTTTAATTTTAATTTTGGCATATGATTTTCTTGAAGACAAATGATTATTCTTCGACTCCTCAACAACTGAAAGACCAAGTAAGCGAGAGGTATCCCGGTGCAAGACGGGCATATATGAAGACAGGTGGCGATTTTCCATTCCTTTCACGTTCGGATGAAGTTAATCTTCATCTTCAGGTATGGCATTTGGTTAGTGTTTCTGTTCTCAGATTTTTGTTTCCGTTGTAAGTTTTCAGGGGACAGAAGCTGAAAGACATCTAAAATTTTCAAACCATTGTTTCCGTTCATCTTTTGTCGTCAATTTAAACGGATTGACGGATGTAGGAAATATCGAATATGAGGGGGATTATAAATTTTGATTTAGAAAAGGGATTATAAAATTTAGGCAATCTTGTTGAGAGGTTTCAAGACTCAAAAAATCATTTTCTAAAGACCATGTCATATATTAAAAAATCATTGTTACAGGATCCCTTAGAGTGATGGTTTTATGGTATGAGACCTTTCACCAAATTTCCCTAAAATTTATGTGTTTGGCTGAATTATTTAAAGAAGAAATTTGATGGAATTTATAAAATTTCAAATTTGATGTTGCTAGAATAATTTTTTAAATTCTTGTTTTTTTTTTTTTTTTATTCAGATTCTTTCTTCAAATACCTCATAATCACTTTTTCTAAATCAAATTCATTCTTGAAATATCTTACTAATGTCATTCTAAAAGGTTTTTGGGTCAAATTCTAGCAAATAATTGTTTAATGGGTACACTAATTTTTTTTTTTTTTGAATTACCCTCTATCTAAGGGCATTTATTGGACAAGTGGCGGTATTTAACTGCCTAATATTGTTTGGCAGCTGCACTTAAGACGAGTAGGTGTTGAAGTTCAACCAGACCTTGCCAGTGGCATCCCAACAGATGGCGGTGGCGGCAGCATTGGTGGTGGTGGCAGCAGTGGTGATGGTGATGGCGGCGTGAGTTCTAGTGAACAAAACAATGAAAGACAATATTCCAATGATATACCAAAAGACAATGAGGCCGACTCAGGGAGCCCACCACCAGAAAATGAATCTCCGGTGGCTCCAGAAAGTCCGGTTTCTCATGATTTTGCCAACCGCCTGATCGGAAATGTTGAAATTTGTGAGGCAGACGGGGTCGAGGAATCATCGGACCCTCTTTTGCCACCAACATTATTGGAGAAAGAAGAACAAATAGACTGAAAAAAGAAGTAGGAACCCTATTGTGCTGATGTTGCTTTGCATTTATTTTTTCTTTATGTTTTTTTTTTTTTTTTTTTTCATGTGGGAGTTTCTTTATTTTCTTCTCTGTTTGGGGATTTTTGTACATTGATTTTAAAACTATTTGTTGTAAATTTTTTCAAAGGGTAGTTTTTAGGTAGAAACTTCTGTAAATTTCTCACTTATGGAAAAGTCTCAATGGAAATGATAGATGCAAATTGGATATTGAGTTTGTCAAGAGATTTAGGGCCTGTTTGATTGAGAATTTAAATAATATTTCAAGTTTTTAACAACTTAAAATATTATTTTTTTTGATAATATAAATTAAAAATATTTTTACAAAAATAATTTTTTCATTACTCAATTTATCAGCTTACTTCTTTTGAATATTATATTTTGTTATTTTATAAATTTAATTTCAATTTTTTTAAGATCTCTGCAAATTTCTTAAAGGCATTTACCCAACAATTATTACTATCTTACTTTTTGAACACATATTTCTATTAATTACATCACTTTTATTTTTTAAATTTTAACACTATTAATAAATATATATTTTTTTTTATAACTTTTTTAAATATGAAGCAAATAAAATTTTACAATTTTTTTTTTTTTGAAAGTGTTTTCAAATATTGAATGATCAAAGAGGCTTGCTGATTATTTGATCTATTTCTTTCTTTTAAAATTTGGGAAGGATATTGGGTTTTTTATTATGTTTTTTTACTGTCAGATTTTTTATTTTATTTTTAAAAAAAATCCATAACTCAATATTATTGAGTTTTTAGTCCTCAAATAACATTCATTAAATATTCCTCATATTTTCTTAAATTATTATTCTTATATGTCATCAAATTTACTATGGATGTCACTTTTCGAAAAAAAAAATAAAAAATGATCAAAGATTTATTAATGATCCACAAAAAGATAAATACAAATAAAAAAAAACTCATTATGTGAATGTTCACAATGTATTAAATTCATGAAAATTATATTATTTCAATTATCTTTCATTATCGTCACTTTGATATCTATATTGATTATTTTTTAATGAAAAAAAATAATTAAAAGTGAACGTTCACTAAGAATAAAAATTTGATGTCAATTCCTTAACAAAAATCACCCATTGTGAATATAAACACTAACAAACAAACTTATTTTGTGAACATTAATAATTTACTAAATTAATTAAAATTATACCATTTTAATTTTCAATTTCATCATCTTGATTTTGATATCTGTATTAATTATTTGAGTGAAAAAAAATTCAGAACTGAATGCATACTAAAAATGGTCGACGTCGCTTATTTAATAAGTCACCAATTATGAAAATAAATTGTAACAAAAAAATTCTTTTTATAAATATTCACAATGGATTAAATTCATGAAAATTATACTATTTTAATATATATATATTTCATTCTCTTTATTTTAATATTCACGTTGATTATTTTTGAGTGAAAAAATAAATAAAAAATGAACGTTCGCTAAAAATAGCTTAAAGGATTTTGTAAAATTTAAAACTATTATTGATACTTAACAAATAAATGATTGCTAATGAAACTGTATAAGTGAATATTTACTACATAAGTTATATTTTGTTTTGCTAGGATTGATTTAATAAATGTTCACTAAAAGAAGTTATATTTTATTTGAGGTAATTGATTCATTGAACATTTATCAAATGAAAATAAATTTACTAAAAATTAATCAATATGGATATCAAAATGAGATGTAAATTAAAATAATATAAGTTTAATAAATTTAATTAGAACATTAAAAAAAATTATTAATATTTATTTTCATAATGAGTTATTAAAAAGTACAAAGATAGAAAGAGAGATAATTAATGACATTGAAATTACATCACTCTTGTAGAGCACTAACAAATGATGATGGATAGTTTGATTTTTTTTCTTTTTTTTTTTTTTAATTCTTTTTTTTTTTTTTTACACGAATGTTCTCACAATCTTTGGGTGTGAGACTAAACTTGTTTAGAGTTCGTGATTGTCTTTTTAATAAATATTTTTCTGTTAGTTCGAACTTCTGAGTTTGCATAGGTTTCTCAATTGTTTTAATTTAGTTTTTTGTTTGTTTTGTTTTTTTTTCATTGGAAGAAGTGTAAAATGATGATGAATCAATCCACTCTCCAAAAGGAATGTGAGTCCAACCAAGACCAATTCTTCAAAGGGTAAAAAGACATTTTTATCCTTTTATGCCTAAAAGTCTTATAGTAATATATTCAAACGTACATCATAAAGTGCTTGAAATTTGAAATTCAAATCCCAAATTTAAAAAATGTGTTTCTATGGTCATAACTACTTCTTGACCAACTTAATTGACGAATGTCCACCTCATAACGCTATCTGTGGGACCAACACTAATTAAAAGAAAGAATGAAAAAAGTATTTAGGTCATTTTGTGAATTTTTAAAATTTGTATGCTATTTATGTTGTTTAATTTACATACTAACATTGGGTTTGGTACACGACATTCGAGATAAGATTAAAATGATCATGGGTTTGATACATAGGATTGAATCTCATTTCTATTATCAAGAATTTTTTAATCCCACAAAAAATGAGATTAACCAATATCAACATAAATTTGCTATTAGTTAATCCCAAGTACATGAGATTATATTTTAATCATTCATCAGTTAAAAAACGAGATGAAATATTAGCCAAATATTTGAATTGGAATGAATTTAATTAAATTAATTATTATATTAGTTAAAAATTTAATTAAAATTTTATTTTACTCTTTGATGTTATTACAATATTACATGTAATCTCTTTTGTTACTAAATATAAGAATGATAATAATCATTTTAATTTATTATTATACTAATTTTAATCTTATTATTATTCTATTTCAGCATACCAAATGTAGGCACCTAATAACTTTATGATGCCCATTTGGAAAGTTTGTGCATTTTTGCATTTTGACACCTGTGTTTTTCCTATCAAACTTGCAAACTGAATTGAAGACTATAAATATATATGTATAATATAGTGCCCCCTCATCACCCAGCTTAATCACGTCGTGAATGGTGGCAAGATAATGACGGCCGGCATCAACACTTAATGGAAAATGTTGTTATTATTATTATTTTCTTGAATTTTTCTTTTAGAACTTTTGAAAATGACTCTCTCTCTCTCTCTCTCTTCTCTTTCTCATGTTTTAAATGATTCTGAAAATGAAATTATGTGGTTTTTTTATCTGGTTAAAACAGAATTTGATTTTTGGATATTATACGAAATATAAATACTTATAAAATATAAAAAAAAATATAATTTTATAAGATATTTATAAACAAATACATTATTAAACTAGTCTAAAGGTCTATCTTTTTAATGTAGTATTATTATATTTTTTGAGAGATAATGGCCAGCGGTGATTTTTGCCAGAGCAGAAGGGGAGAAAAAAAAGAGAAAAATATAAAATAAAAAGTTCATAAATATGTATAATTAATTTTTAGGATAAAATAAGAAATTTGAACCATATTGAAACAAATTTAATAATTTAGAGACAAAATGTGAGTCCTACACATGGGCCACTTAAACACCCACCCCAAATTTATAGGACCAAAAAAAAAAAAAAAAATCATTTTTCCAATATAAAACTTGTCTAAATGTATATTTAGGTGAAATAATTTGAAAAAAATGAAAAATTTTATTTTAAAAAAATCTTAAGAAAATTTTAGAGAAAATAATTTTTTTGGCCCTTCATATTTGGGGTGGGTGTTCAATTGGCCCCCAATATTTTGGTTTGACACATTGGGTCTCTAATTAATGAAATTGACTTCACTTTGGTCAATCGGTAATGGTGTTAGTCCAAATGGACAGAAGAAGTTACGTGCTAAGCACATGACCTTATTGCCAAGGGTAAATGTGTCATTTCGAACCCAATTACTTCAATATTCCCTGGCTTCTAATGGCACATTTGATGGGAAAGAAAGAAACGAAAGAGAAAGAAAGGATCAAAGTTTAAGAATGCGAAGGGTTAGGATTTTCAATCAGAAGGGTTTGGACAATTTGAACGAAGTTATGGCTTTTGATAATGAATGTGTAGATATTATCGAAAAATACTTCAGTATTATTTTTCCTACCAACAAGAGAAGAAACGAAAAACGAGTTGTAAACGAGTTTTCCAAATCTAGGAAGTACGCTTCTGTTTTAATATTTTTGCATTGGTTTACAGTAAGTAATATTTAATTCCTAAATAAAACTAAATTAAAACTTTGTTGAAGGATTTCAAGGTACTTTTTGCTTAGGTAATATAAAGAAAGCAAACCCTACAACATTTACAATCATCAGAGAAGCAATGAAGCCGGGAAGAGAAATGGTTTAAGAATTATTATTACTTACTGCATAAAGTAGTACCAAATTTCTCGAGTTTTTTCATTCTTAGGGCCATCGAAAATCCTAGTTTCGTTCAGATCGCCCAAACCACTCTGATCGAAAACACTAACCCTTTGCATTCTTGAACTTTGATCTCTTCTATCTCATTCGTTTCTTTCGTTCTCATCAAAGGTATCTCAAACCTAAGTGTAATTAGTCTGGGTGAGAGTGTGATGAGGTAAAAAGAGAACTTACCTAATTGGGATTGTAAGAAGTTTGATTTTTACCTGTGAAAATGATTAAAGTGAAATTTTTATGAGGTTGAATTCTCTGCTAAAGCTTAGGAGAGTAGGAGTAGGCATAGGCAAGAGTAACTTGTCGAACTACTATGAAATATCTTGTGTCTAGTTTCACTATCCCTTGTTCTTTCTGTGTGCATTTAATCAAATAAAATCGATTAGGAATTTATTAATTGATTCAAAATTTAAACTATCCAATTCATCCCCTCTTGGGTAAATATGTGGGCCAACAGAGCCGTTGGAAGTTAAGGAGTACTGAAGTAGTTGGGTTTGAAATGATGCATGTACCTCTAGCTATAAGGTCACGTGCTTAGTACGTGACTTATTCCTTCCAATTTGGACTAACACCGTTACCAATTAGACTAAATTGAAGCCAATTTCATTAATTATAGACCAAATGTGTCAAACTCGAAATATTGAGGGTCAATTGAACATGCACCTCAAACATGCAGGGCCAAAAAAGTTATTTTCACGACTTGAAAAGACGAAAAAATCTTTACACTAACAGTTATCCATCAATTCGGACTAACAGAATTACTAAATGGGCAAAATTGAAGTCAATTTTATTAATTAAGGACCAAAAATGTCCAACTCAAAATATTAGGAGACAATAGAACACCTTGAGCCAAAATATCATTTTCCAAATTTTATATATATATATATATATATATATATATATATATTTTAAATTAAATTTTTCTTCAAATACCTCAGCTAAACATACTCTGGTTTGTAGAGTAAGGGTGAAAATGGAATTGCTCAAAATAAATAGATTTAAATGTGCAAATATAGGAATAATTGTGTCGGAATTTAATTTATGATTTCAGCATGGAATCAAATAGTATAAATTAAATAATTGATGTATTTGGAATGGATGATTAGATTAGGGGAATCCAAAGGTTAATATTTTGTCCCACTTGTGAATAAAGAAAATACTTTATTACATAAAAAGCTGTCCGATTGGGACCACGTAATAGATGTATCTGTTTATCCCACTAACCTTAACAAAAGCCCGATGTCGATTTGTCAACCAGACCTTTTGGTGTGGTTTCTAATTTTCAAATGTTTTTTCTTTTATTGTTTGAAAAAAAAAAATGTTTAATTTTGTTATATACACATCTATACATATATACTCATGTCTTACTCGTATCTGAAGACAATATATACTTGCGTCTTACTCGTATATGAAGACATAAACGAAACAAAAATATTATTAAAGAATAGAGAATATAAATCTACCATCCTAAACAACAAATATCAAAGCCAATAATCAATAATTAAGTTTTCAACATATGTTTCAAATAAACAATATACTTCCACTATAATGATTCAAAAAATTTAGAAGAAATTGAAAAAAATTCCTCTATTTATATAATATTTCTAAAATTTCTTTATATTTTTAAATTAAACAAACAATAATATCTTAGAATACAGGTTCAAATTTTTAAATTTTTCGACATAATTCTATTTGTTATACAATATTATGAAATTCACAAATATTATTTTCGGAGTGAAACAACAAATATAATAAAATAATATCAATAATTCATTTACCTTATAATAATATCCCTATCAGCTATGTAGAGCTTTTTTTCCAATATTTTTACGTCAATTAATAAAGGTAATGACATATATACTAATAACAATATATATATATTTTATATAACCAAACAATAAAATAAAGGGATAATTGGTCAGTAGTCCTATATTTAGAATGTAATTTGTTATTTGTCCTATTTAAAACATAAATTTATATTTAGTGCCTTAAATTGGTTTTTGATTCCATATTAGTCTTATGTACGTTCATGTATTGTATGTGGAGCGTAGGGAGAACTTGGTAAATGAATTTGTATTAGACTGAATATTAGTTACATATAACTAAAATTAGTTACAAGTTAATAATTATAAATTACATGTAACTATATTATATGTATTTATGTAATATTTGTTGCATCTAACAAATATTTTATTTACAAGTTAAATATATGTAACATATAATTATAATTATGTTAGGTATGGTTGCGGGGTGCAAGCACGTATATTAGGCCTTCCACCCCCCTTTTTTTTTTTTTTAATGCGCGAGATTAAAACACAAGTTGCAATGAGGTAGTAGAGTTTTTAAAAATAATGATAAAATAAGGGATCTGCCATCGAAACACCCTGAAATAAATTATTAATTGAACTATCGTACCAATATTTCAATTGAGATCTTTAAAATTGAACTTATGGGTAAACAATGTTACTTGTAGATAGATATTTGTATTCAGAGAAAAGTACACTTAATCGATCAATTGATATGCATCATGATAAAACAACATATAATTGGTCATGACTGTAAACTGGTGTAGTCAAATCAATTCCAACAAATTTCACAGATTGTCCATGTGATTTATTTATTGTCATGGCATATTCCAACGAAGTGAAAAATTGTTGTCAGAGAGTGCTCGAGCGTGAGTGAGATGACGACTAATGTAGAGATACTTCCAGTGAGGGAGTTGTGTTAGAGAGAAGTATAAAAAATAATTATAGTCAGTGCGGAATTTTTATTTATGCTCTGGCTTATTCTTATGGATGGTCAGAGAGAGAAAGAAGAACTTTAATTATTATTTTTATAATTTCAGTATATTAATTTGTGAGAATTATTTCTAATTAGGAGGAATTATAAATTTCTTTAATTATTTCTATAATTTTATCATAGTAATTAGGAAATACTATTTCGATTATTTTTGTATATTAATTGGTGAAAATTATTTGTAATTACGGAGAATTATTTCTAATCAGGGGAATTAGAATTTATTAGAATTTTTTATAATTATTTCTATAATTTTGGTATGTTAATTAAGGGAAATTAGAAATTTCTATAATTATTTTTATAATTTCCGTATATTAATTAGTGAAAATTATTTTTAATCACGGAAAATTATTTATAATTAAGGGGTCTGTATATCAATTAGTGTGAATTATTTCTAATTATGGAGAATTATTTCTAATTAGAGGGAATTAGAAATATTTATAATCATTTCTATAATTTATGTATATTAATTAGTTAGAATTATTTCTAATTAGGGAGAATTAGAAATTTTTATAATTATTTATATAATTTTCATATTTTAATTAGGGTGAACTATTTGTATAATTTTTATATGTTAATTAGGGAGAATTATGAATTTTTATAATTTTTGTATATTAATTAGCCGGAACTCATTCTAACAACAGGGAAGTCACTTCTAATTAGGGAGAATTAATTTTTTTTTTTTTTTATAATTTTTTGTATATTTTTATTATATAAATGTAAAATTTAAAAATCAATGAAATTACTGTACAATTGCAGGCAAACGCAACATAAACCCATTAATTTTTTTTATAGATTAAAAATCAAAAATTACAAACGCAACATAAACCCATTAATTTTTTTTTTTTTTTAGATTAAAAATCAAAAATTACAAATCATATATATCGCAAACAAATAAATTGTAAGAAGTCTAATATGATCAAAGATAGTCAAAGCATGTAACTGGTGGTGGATGTTCTAGAGGCAAAGTTTGGTAGCTGGATTTAACACTTACCTAACCTTATTAAGAAAAAATGGGTAAATGTCAATTATGTCCCCATGTAAAATCATTTTACATGATACCTGATACATCTCCTATCATTTTGTTCAAATATCATTTATATTTTTTTTGGATAAAATTGTCCTTAGATTATTTTTAAAAAAAATTCATTAACACCCTTATATTTTTAAAATTATATTTTTTACCATTAATTTTTTAAATAACTATATTTACCTCTCACTACCACCCAACTCCCACCGCCACCGCCACTGCCACCGCCTTTCATTGCCACCGCCCTCCCCCACCCCCACCGCCGCCACCCATCACCACCCAACACCACCTCCCACCGCCCACCCCCCACCACCACCCATACTGAAGAAGGAGAAAAATGGGGAGTTAAATGAGAGAGAGAGAGAGAGAGAGAGAGAGAAGTAAAAAGGGTAGGCCCACCCTTTTACTCAAACCAAAAGAGGAGAGAGAGGAGGTGGTGGTGGGTGGCAGCGGTGGGAGGTGGGGGAGGGTAGTTGCGGTGGTTGTGGGTGGTGGGAGTTGGGCAGTGGCGGTGGCAGTGAGAGTTGAGTGGTGGTGAGAGGTAAATATGATATAGGGGTGTTTATGAATTTTTTTAATAATAACCTAAGGGTAATTTTGTCCAAAAGGAAGTAAGTTGTGTTTGAACAAAAAGATATGTGATGTCTCTGATATTTACAAAATGACATGGGATGTATATGATATAGTGCAAAATGACAGTGGAGATTATTGACATATACCCAAGAAAAAATTCACTTGCACTACAAGTATAAAAACTAAGAATACGGATACCGATTAGACATGTATTCTAAATATAAAGGGTAATAAGTGTAATTTCTTTATTATTATTATTATTATTATTATTATTATTATTATTATTATTATTATTATTATTATTATTATTATTATTATTATTACGGGAAGTAGTATCTGTAGCAACTTACGTTTACCTTGACTAATTACTTTCTTAGACGATTTTAAGGACGTGTTTTTCCACATCAGCCTTGTGCATTGAGGATTTAATTTTCAGAGTGCTCCGTAGGAAAGTCATCCCTAGTTGATAAGAAAAGGGACACACCTGTTGGAGAATTTTTGTGGGCTAATATTAATCAAATAAATTATTTTACAAAAATGGATTAATAAATAGTCTATTATATAAACAACCCAAACAATCATTGATCATATTTTGATTTAGGCTGTGGTATCTTTTATGTAGAAACACAGTTAAGCGACAAGTGTAGGTTTAAGGTTTCGTTGAAACCCTCCTAACGAGTAACCCTAGTATATATATAACTAGGTTCCCTCCATAATCTAGATTAAGGGATTTTTTTCCCATTGAGAACCGCCACTATGATAATCTAAATCATAGGGAGGAAGACCTAGTGTATAATCCGCTGCAATAGTTCAATCTCTTGTGATGGCCGAGACAGGTACGCTTTCGATTACCGTTCTTCATTGTTGTGTTCTATAATCCATGTATGTTTTAGATTATTAATTAATTTAATGTTATTTGTGACTATGAGATATAATCAACATGTTTCCACTTGAGTTACATTAATTGAATAAATTTAATTTTGAAAACAAGACTCTCGGGTTAATAATAGAAAAAAATTTAATTTTGTGTGGCCACACATTTTTTTTTTAAGAAATGATAGTTTATAAGTAACATATTGATAAACTTATCCAGTTCAATATGATTTTAATATTGTATTATGATAGTTTATATGTTAATCGCAACAAACATAAGACTTTTCATACTCACAAATACTTATAACCATATCGACATAGATCGTAAGCCCAATAGTGTAGTAAGAAACCAATGCCAACATGTAATCATTATCAATATACATTGTTTTTATCGGTCCTCATTACAATTTCTCAACAATATGAAATTGTAATTGTAATTTCTCAATAAAATGAAATTGCTAATTGCAGTTTCTCAACAAAATGAAATTGTTGCAATTTTTCAACAATATGAAATTGCTAATTGTAGTTTTTCAACAAAATAAAACTGTTGTAATTTCTCAACAATATGAAATTGTTTGACTTTAACAAGTTATCTATCACTAACAATACGTCACGGGATCTCAAAATAGTGATTTATGACAATCAAAAGTATATAACTGTAATTCTTAAAGCACAATATCTTAAGATATCATATTGTATAATCAATTCAAATAATATGAAATGCAACAATATAATATGCAATAATGATGATCATCAAATAAATTTCAATTTTTCAAAATACATAACAATAGTTGTCACAACAGAATCAGTAAAATAAAGGGAAATAAATAGAATACAAAAGTTTCTACTAAACCAGAGAATCAAAAGACTCAATGACATCCATATTCACAACATGTTGCTTGACCACTGTGGGGGCTTAAACCTTTGGTTAAAGGACCAACAAGTATGGACTTAATTCTTATATGCTCGATCACAACATCTCCATTCTTTACTAAGTCTTTGACTGTGAGGTACTTAATTTCCATATGCTTGGAACTCGTACTGATCTTATTATTCTTAGAGTAGAACACAGTTGCGTTATTATCACAATAAATCATAATGGGTCGAGAGATGAAAATAACAACTCGCAGTTCCAATATCAGATTTCGTAGCCAAGCAGCTTGAGAGGATGCACCATAACAAGCTACAAATTCAGCATACATAGTCGATGATGCAATTAGGCTCTATTTGACACTTTTCCATGAAATGGCTCCATCAGCTAGAATAAAAATATATCCTGGAGTAGATTTTCAATCTTCTAACAACCAGCAAAATCAGAATCTAAGTACCTAATTACTTTGAGATTATCAACCCTTCTATACACAAGCATAAAATATTTCGTTCTTTGTAGATATCTCATGACTTTGTTTGTAGTAACCCAGTGATCATGCCCAGGGTTCGACAAATATCTACCAAGAACATTAAAAATGAAGGTGATATCAAGTCTCGTACATATTTGTGCATATATTAGGCTACCAATTACACTGGCATAAAGAACAGTCTTCATGGTATCATTTTCCAAATCATTCTTTGGACATTGTTCATTGCTGAGTTTATCTCCCTTTACAATAGGTACATCATCTGCCTTGCACGTTTGTATATTGAACCTTTTAAGCACACGATCAATATAGGCTCTTTGAGATAGTCCGAGAAGGTTTCGAGATCTATCAAGACGAGTCTCAATACCTAGAACAAATGATGCTTCTCTGAGATCATTCATGTCAAAATTAGCAGACAAAAGATGTTTGGTATCATTCAGAAGATTCATATCGCTACTAGCAAGAAAGATGTCATCAACGTTGAGAATCATAAAAGGTTGTGTTTGGATAGGGAATTTATAGGAAGGATTTCATTTGGTTAGGGGATTTTGAAATTCTTTTTTAGCAAATTCTTTATTTGGATAATAGAAGAAATGATTTGTCAAATACTTTTTTGAGTGAATGGAAGGATTTACAAATTGAATTTGGGAGATGTAGAATTTGAAAAATCCACTCAACCAAAGGATTTCTAAAATTGCATCCTCTTCGCGACGAACAACCCAGGCGACGCGAAGAACAGACCAAACGACCGACGACTCTCGATGAACAGACCTTCAGGACGAGCTCTCTTCTCGCGACGACCACTGACGATGACGAGTTGTCCTTCGTGACAACCGACGACAACCCTTACTTCGAGACCACCGACGATAGTCGTCTCCTTTGCGACCACCGACGACGAAATCGGCCTCTAATTTCTCAGCCTTCAACGAAATCGCCCTCCGATTTCTCATTCTGCCGATGAAATCGCCCTCGAAACAGGTTCATTTTGATTTCGTTTCCATGTTTCTTGCTCAATTTGGGGTAGATCTTAGTTTGATTTCGTTTCCATGTTTCTTGCTTGATTGGGGTTGCGAATGTGCTTAGGGTTGCGATTACGGTTTCGATTGGGATTGTGATGGCTTGGGGTCTTTGATTTTGCCAATGGCTTGGGGTCTTCGATTTCGCCGATGGTTTCGATTTCACTGATGACGTTGCGAATGTGTTGAGGTCGTTTTGCAACCTGTTTCTGTTTTTGTTTAGTTTTGTTTGTTTGTCTTTTTTTTTTTTTTTTTTTTTAATATATGTATATGTGTGTGTGTGCATATATAGATTTGTTCCAGAAGTGAGATCAGAAATAGAACAAAAAAAATGTTTTGTTCTAATAAATTTTCTGTTGAAATTTGTTTCAGTTCCAATAAAATTGTTCTAATAATTTTGTTTTGTTCCCATAAATTTGTTGTTGAAATTTGTTCTAGTTCTAATAATAATGTTTTTGTTTCCATAAATTTGTTGTTGAAATTTGGGATTAGGAGAATACTATTTACAAATACTTTAGCTATCCAAATAAGGGAATTGTAAATTACACGTTCAAATACTTCAGCTCAAACAATTATCCAAACAAGGGATTTGTCAAATGAAGGGATTTCAAAATTCTGGATTTTAAAATTCTTTCATTTCAAAAATCCCTTGAATTTGTCAAATCCTTTACCCAAATACAACCAAAATGAATTTGTTCCCACTGATTTTCATATAGACGCACTGATCAAACTTGTTTTCTACAAAACCAAAAGATGTCATAATTTTGTCAAATTTTAAGTACTATTGTCGAGAAACTTGCTTGAGACCATAAATGGATCTTTTCAATATGCATACCATGTTCTCATTTCCATTTTCCTTAAATCCCTCAAGTTGTTATATGTAGACTTCCTTACTCAAATCTCTATTGAGAAAAGCTATCTTGACATCCATTTGGTGAAGTTCTAAGTTAAAATGAGCTACCAATGCCTTAATTAACCTAAAGGATTTTTTGGTGGAAACTGGTGAAAAAGTCTCTGTGAAATCAATGTTTGCTTGCTGTGTATACCCTTTAGCAACTAATCGAACCTTGAATATTTCAACATTCCTTTTGTTGTCTCTCTTGATCTTGAATACCCATTTGTATCCAATGGGTTTATGTCCCTTGGGAAGATCAACGAGTTCCCAAACATCATTATTTGACATAGACTGCATCTTATCTCACATGGAAATTAGCCATTCATTTGCCTGATCGCCATTGAGAGCTTCACAATAAGTAGTCGGGTCCACCTCTTCTCCAATATTATATTCTCCCTCTCCAAGGTAAACATCATAGTCATTAGAAACGGTAGCCTTTCTAGTTCTTTGCGATCTCCTCATTTGTACTTCAGAAGATGACTCATTCGCAGGCTCATTGGTTAGAGGAATCTCATTTATAATAGGCGTTGCTTCAGCAGTAGGGGGAGTGATAATATCCACATATCGCTGAATCCCTTGATCAATAGTTCTGTCATAAGAGATGACTTCTGAGGCCGGTAAAGGCAAAGAAACAACATTAATGGGTTCTAATCTTTCATCGAACTAAGAGGGAATAACTTTAGCAACATCCAACTCCAAAAAATTTTCCACTTGAGATTCAATAACTCTAGTGCCATGAGTCGAACAATAAAATCTGTATCATTTTGAGTAACTAGGATACACTATAAAGTAGTAGTTAGTAGTTCTTGAATCTGACTTTTTCATGGAAAGATCGTAGAGCTTCACCTCAGCTGGACACCCCTATACTTTGAAATGATTCAAACTGGGTTTTTTGTTCGTCTATAGTTCAAATGGTGTTTTAGGCACTGATTTGCTAGGGATGCAGTTCAGAATGTAGGTTGATGCTTTGATGGCTTCACCTTACAAATATTCTGGCAAATTCGATCTGCTCATCATGCTCTTCTTCATTTCCACAAGAGTGCGATTGGGCCTCTTTGCCACGCCATTTTGTTCAAGACTTTTTGGCATAGTATACTAAGTAACAATACCGTTATCCTGCAAGTACCTTGCAAAAGATCCCTTCTGGTGTCCTGCATCACCATGCTTCCCATAATACTTACCACCTCAATCAGATCTCACAATCTTGATGACTTTCGTCAGCTGTTTTTCAACTTTAGTTCGGAAGATTTTGAACATTTCAAAAGCATCTGCCCTTTCATTGATTAAATAAACATAGCAATATCGGGAGAAATCATCAATGAATGTAATGAAGTACCTGTTACCACACAAGGTAGTCGAGTAAGGCCCACTAATGTCTGTATGAATAATTTTCAACAAATTCTGACTACGAGTAGCACATTTCTTCTTGGTCTTAGTCAATTTTCCTCTTACATAATCAACGCAAACTTCCGAGTAATCAGAATCAAGAGGAGGAAGAATCTCAGAACCAACCAAGTGATCTGCTCATTCCTTAGAAATGCGCCCTAACCGTTTATACCACGATAACGAAGAAATTTTCTTAGTCAAAGATCTTTTAGCAGCAGTGCCTTCAATATTGTAATAACATACAGATAACAACGACAATCTATAAAGCCCATTAGATAAAACACAATTGCGAACCACCTTAGAGTCATAAACCATCTCAACTCTTTTATTTGAGAAAGTGAAATAATATCCAGCTCTATCAAGTACTGAGAGAGAAATTAAATTCCTTCCAAACGAAGGTACACAGAAAATATTATCCAAAACAAGTTGAAAATCGGAGTCTAAATCTAAAATAGTAGTCCTGACGTGCTCAACACCAATCCCGATATCACCGCCAACTTTAAGTTTTGACTCTTTCTCACTTGGTTTCCTCAGGTTTCTTATCTCCTATAAAGAAGTTGCAACATGAATGATAGCACCACCGTCAAGCCACTAAGAATTTAAAGGAACATCAACTAAATTTGATTCAAAGTAGACCTAGACAGATAAGATACCCTATTCATTATTCTTCTCTAGTCAATTCTTAAACTTAAAGTAATCAACCCCCTTATGACCCTCTTTGTTACAGTAAAGGCACTTAATGACTTTGTTCTTGGCATTTCCATTTTTTTGTTTCTTACTCTCACTTTTTTTGAAATTCTGCCTTTCTTGTGACCGTGGAAGTTGGGATTTCTAGTCTTTTTACCCATCTTCTGATTTTTTTGCTTCCCAGGAGTAACAAAATGAGCAGATTAATTCCTTTCTCTTTTCAACTTTTCTTCCTCAGCCACACATTTCGTGATTAGATCGTTTACACTCTAAGTCTAATTTTGGGTATTGTAGACAGTCTTGATTTGGTTAAAAGGGCTGAAGAGAGTTGCGAGTGTGATGAATAATGAACTTGTCGGGAAGTAGAATATTTTGTGCCTTCAATTTAGTTTGAAGATTCACTATTCTCAAGATGAATTTGCGAACGCCTTTTGTATCATCATACCACATATTCATTAATCCATCAATAAAATACCTACCCTTGGCATTATCCAATGTCTGGTATAAGTTTTCCATAGCAGTGAGAAATTCCTTAGCCTTTTTGCTCTCAGGGATTCCTCTAAGGAGATGTTCAACAATAGATCACTTGATTGAAATGAGGCTCAAACGGTTGGACCTTTCCCAATTTACATAATGAGCTTTCACGGATTCAGTGCTCTCATTAGTAGGTTGAGGAGGTTCATCCTCACGTAGGGCCAGGTTCAAGTCCATTATTCTCAAAGTGAACTCTATGTCTAACCTCCATCTCTTATAGTTCGACCTATTTAGAATTTCAATAGTGACATTATTATTGTTCACAGCAAAAGAAACTGTTTTTCACAAAAATTATAACTTGATCAGTTATGGGCAATAAGCAAAATGCTAAATTAAGCATAAACAATACAATATAAGAATCAATTATGCTATCATAAACTCCCATTTGGGCAGAGTCTACAATAAACAATTATTCTTTAATCATGAGGATCAACAAAATAAAAAACAATTACAGATTTAAAAATCTATTCCTTTGGATAGATTGACCTTCAAATCCATATATTTCCTTCAAAACATAATGAAACAAATAATCTTTCAAAATTCATTTCCTTTGGGTAAACAAATTTATCAAATTATTTATCTCACATAATATCCTTATGCAATTAAATTAATTTGCACAATAATCCCCTTTGGGTAAGTGAATGTACAAATTAATTTAAAATTTTTCTATCAATAAAATAGGAACTCGAAACTTTGCAACTATATTGGTTAAATCACTTTAGTAAAATAACCTCAATAATTCACAAGCAACCGTTCCAAATTGAAAAAATTAAATTATATTACCCAACAATTAAATTAATCTGCACAATAACCCCATTTGAGCAGGTGAATATACAAATTAATCTAAAAATTTTTCATCAACAAAATAGGAACTTAAAAACTTGCAAACTATGTTGGTTAAATTACTTTAGTAAAATAACTTCAACAATTCATAAGCAACCGTTCCAAATTGAAAAAATTAAACGATATTGCCCAACCATTAAATTTATCTGCACAATAACCCCCTTTGAGCAGGTGAATGTTGATAGGTGTGATCTACCTACGTATTTCCAAACCGAATTAAGTTGGTTTTCGAGCGTTTATATAATATTTTATTATGTTTTAATTAGTTTTTATCTTTTTGTATTAAATTAGGTGTATGGGGCAAAAAGATAGAAAACTGGAGGGAAAACGATGAGATCGAACCAAAGGTGAGACGAAGTTACGGTGGATAAACAAGTTTAGAGGCAAAATTATGAAACAGGCCCACTGCCTAGGCGTCCAGACCATGCTGAGAATGACAAAAGGTTACTAATAGCCCACTGACTAGGCGGGTAATTCCTCCACCTAGGCGAAAACCCCAGTGGAAACATTTTCAAGTCCACTGCCTACTTCTTCGCCTAGGCGGTCACCAAACCTACAAAGCTAGTACAAATGTTGTAACTTCAAGACTATTTTGGACTATGATTCAATCTAATTTTGGAAATACTCAAAACATGGAAGTTGTATATATTTTTCTTAGCTTTTCATAGGTTTTTGAATCACCTCAATCGGAGTTCGGATGTAAAAGTTACAGTCAAAACAAAATACAAACTTGCAGTAACTTCACCTAGGCGGAAAAATGGCAGAAAGTTAACCGACCTAACTTCGCCTAGGCAGAAATTCCTTCGCCTAGGCGAACACCCTCTGCACAGCCTTGATATTTATTAGATATTTTGAGATCTTTTGCCTATAAATACCCATATCCTCCCCCTTCTCTGGTCTCTCTTGATTTTTGGAGCCCCTTAGAATATATCTAAGGGTATATTTAGGAGTTTTAGAGGTGGAGCTCACATCCCGAAGTGGAGAAGACGACAAATCGATCGTTGAGCGTTCTTAGCAGTTTATCTTCGGACAAGACTAAGTTCTTCGATTGTTTTTTCTTATTTCTTTATCTTAGGTTCATGTGAGCATGTTTAGCTTGATTTATATATTTATATGGTTATGACCACGAGTTAAATATGGATTGTAGTAGGGATTAATGGTATATTTATAAATATGTTTGTTTGGATGATTTTGGTGTTGCGGTTATGTTTGTTCTTCATAGTTTGATTGTATTTATCGTATTATTTGTTTATCATACTTAGTTAGATAAATAGAGAATACGAGATTTTGACAAACCCCGGATTCAGATTTAGGTAAACAAACGCCATGATTCTATAACCCGGTCGGGGTTTGAATCGTAGACAATCGATGACGTTAGGGCAAGACTCACGTGACCTAGAGTCGTTAAGACATTGAGGGGGACTTCTTCGTTGACACAAAATTGCGTTATATCCCTCGTCTTACACTCGGGAGAGGTGGCAAAGGAGTTTTGGAACGGAGATTATCGACAGGGTAAATACAACGCGACGATCTAATAATCTGGGAGGGAGTTGGATTATGTGCAATCAATGACGTTGAGCGAGACTCACGTGACCTAGGATCATTAAGACGTTTAAGGGGACTTCTTCGTTGACTCGAAGTCACGTACTCCCCCATCTTACACTTGGAAGAGATGGCGGTGCAGTTTACGTACCGAGGTTGTCAAATGGGTCGAACAACGTAAACGTGAGTAAATCGAGATTGAACACGTATTTGTAAACACGTTAATCCCTAGGTAATTCTTCACTCTAAAACATATTAGCATATTAGTGTAGTTAATTTGGGATATATTAGTATTACTTTAATTAATTAAATACATTTGTTTTTTTCTTAGATAAAATTAGGCCACGATAAACACGGTATTCAATAGTAACGACACCAATCCCTGTGGATACGATAATCCGATCTTAATGATCACACTATACTAAAATTTTGACCTCGTACACTTGCGAGTAGTCATATATGCGAAGGATAGTAAGAATCCTTTGGCGTACAAATGTACAAATTAATCTAAAATTTTTCCATCAACAAAATAGGAACTCGAAAACTTGCAAACTATGTTGGTTAAATTATTTTGGTAAAATAACCTCAACAATTCACAAGCATCTGTTCTAAATTGAAAAAATTAAACTATATTGCCCAATGACAACAATACATATTAGCGACACATATGTATATGATCAAAATAAGATGAAATACGTCACAAAATGTACTTTTAGTGATCAACGATCAATTATAGTTGCAAGAATTTGAACAACAATTTTACTATATTTTTAAACTAATTATTAAACTAGTTTTATATGATTTAAAACTAATTATGAGAGTACACATCAATAAATCTTAATTTAGGGAGAGTGAGTACTACAATCATATTCCAAATCATCTAATATAATTTCTATAAAATGTTCAACAAAAAATCATGCCCAAAAATAATTTTAAACTAATTAAATTACATAATAAGTAATAATTAACTAAAAATTATTTTTAATCCTCAAAAAATCATATAAATTTTACAAACAATTAGAGGGCACAAAAACAAGTACACAAGAAAAAAATGACCCAAAACAAGTCCCAGAAGAGGGCTCACGCACCCCCACGCGCCTGGGCCGCGTGTGGGAATGATGGACCAGGGCTGGAGGTTGTCTTCAACCTCCAGTTAGGTCTGAACCGGGTCACGCGACCCGGTTTCGGCCCGCTTCTGTAAAACTCTAAAAACGATCATTTTTCTCCAATTTTTTTGTGGGTTTATGTATATTCATGTATTTTTAACATGTTTATAACAATTAATTGAAAAAAAAAAAAACCAATAGAATAGTCACTAAAAATGAAGAACAAATTGCGGTTTTATACACCTCCATGGCCAAAACCTAAAACTCGATATTAGCCCTTATTTCTACCAAATTTTATATGGGTTTGCACCTAATATTAATTTAAAAACTATCTACAATGTTTAATAGAACAAAAAATAAAATAAAATCAATCTTCATCAATTTTAAAAGCGAGTCTCGATTTTCCTATGGTTTCATAGCCGAAAGTTCAACGACGAAATACTCTCTGGTTGTGTAACCAAATAGCATGTATAGTATATCAATTTAAAAATTGAATCAAGATAAATAAAAGCCCTAAGATTTTACAGTCAATCGAAGCAAAAAATTACATGAAATCACTGTCCCAAGTTTCGGTTTCGGGAGTTTTCTAGGGTCTGTAGCCGAAACTTCAATGTCGAAACTATCTCTGATTACACAATCAAATAGCACGTATAATATATCAATTTAAAGCTTGTATCTATAGGAATAAATGCCCTAATGTTTTACAGTTAATTGAAACAAAAAATCTCATGAAATTATGGCCGCAAGTTTCGGTTTCGTGAATGAATAGAAAATAAAGAAAATTTGAAAAACCAATTGTAGATTTTAAATCATGTATGTAGGCTTTGATACCATATGTTGATTATATCTCATAATCATAAATAACACGGAATTAATTAATAATCTAAAACATACATGGATTATAGAACACAATAATGAAGAACGGTAAACGAAAACGTACCTATCTCGGCCATCGCAGAAGATTGAACTATTGCAACGGATTATACACTAGGTCTTTCTCTCTATGATCTAGATTATTGTAGTGATGACTCTCAATGGGAAGAAAACCCTCAATTTAAATTAGGGAGGATATCTAGTTATGTATATATTAAGATTTCTCGTTGGCCTCTTCCATAACGGGTTTCAATGAAACCCTAAACCTACACTTCTCACTTAATTGAGTTTCTACATAAAAGAAGCCACAATCTAAATTAAAATATAATCACTAATTATTTAGACTGATTATACAATAAATTATCTATTAACTCATTTTTGTAAAACAATTTATTCTATTAATGTTATTCCACAAAAAATTCTCCAAACAATTCCTCCTCTCTTGTCTGACAATCGGACAAAAACCTATTGGGTATTTTCTATTTTTTTTTTATTTTTTTTAATTAATGTCGGTTGAACTGTAGATCACTAAAATGCAAGTCTTGAACCCGCAACTTGTGTTCATATTTGTTCCCACAGTCATCACTTCCAATGAGTTCTCGGATTCATTAGTTACAGTGGCGATGCCAGTTCACTTTTTTATTGGTTTCCCCAAACAAGCCCTACAATCAGACGGTAAATCAAATCATTGACGACTCTTACGATCCCGTAGCAAAATTTGTATGCGTATGGCTTCGTCACTTCACCACGACAAAAAGTCTTCTTTTCTGGTACTTTTTCTTTGACAAATGCGCTCCCCATCTCTCTCATAAACATACAGAGAGAGAGACAACTGCTTCTCTCTCACTCCGAGAAAGCCATTTCATTTCATCTGTATTAGATTCCAAACCCATATGATACAAAACTCTACTGCTGCTTCTATGGGGAGAATTTTGAATTTCGGATACATATCCATATAGATATATATATATACATACATATATATATATATATAGAGAGAGAGAGAGAGAGGGAGAGGGAGAGGGAGAGGGAGAGGGAGTGGGAGCGGAAAAGTGTTTCTTTCCGTTCGTGATCCATACACAAAAAATGGGTCGTTCATTTTTTCTCCTCGCGTTTCTTCTCTTTTCAGCACTGTCTTGCTCACAACCTGTTTGTGGAAATGCCGAGCTGAGAGCTCTCATGGAGATCAAGTCTTCTCTGGACCCGGAAAGCAAACACCTCTCTTCGTGGACCGCCGACGGAGACCCGTGCGCCGGCGCCTTCGAGGAAGTGGCCTGTAACGAGCACCGGAAAGTGGCCAACATTTCGTTGACTGGGAAAGGGCTCACCGGCAGAGTTCCGGCGGCCGTGGCTGAGCTGAAGTGCTTGTCGGGTCTATACTTAAATTACAACTCATTGACCGGAGAAATACCCAAAGAGATTGCTAATCTCGCCGAGCTGTCTGATCTGTATCTCAACATGAATAACCTCTCCGGCAACATTCCCCCTGAGATTGGAAGCATGGCTAGTCTTCAAGGTTAGTGCTATGTACTATGCTTCTGCAAAAGTAACCAAAATCATTATTTTTTTTAATTTTTTTTCCTCCCTCATAAAATTCAATTATTATTATTATTATTATTATTATTATTATTATTATTATTATTATTATTATTATTATTATTATTATTATTATTATTTTGAAGTCCTCATTTGAGACCATTGATCTTGAGATGGTTTTTTTCTTGAATAAAAAAATGAGTTTTTATTTTTTTTATTTTGAGCAAAATATGTAGATCCTTCAATTAATGAATTGTTCTAATTAAAAAAAAAAAAAAAAGGAAAAAAGGAAAAAAAAAAACTTTGCCCAACTTTTTAAATTCATTTTTTAGATGATGTTTTCTTGAATAATTGGAGCATAATATAGCTAAAAATAAATAAACTCAAAAAATATAGAAATTTCATTATATCATATGTAAATCAATATGGAATTTAATTCATTAAAAATAAGAAAATTATTAAAATAGGATAATTTCGACAATCGAACGGTCTCTTGTTGAATTAGCTCATCTGGATCACAATAAATAGTGTATTTCAGAAGGGAAAACAAGGAAAAAATTATGTTTTGATGAATTTTGTTTCTTCAACTGAGCTTATCTAAGCTAGTGCCTTTGCCAAAAAATAAAAAAATAGATCTTTGATCTACTATGTTTTTCAGTTCTGCAGCTAGACTGCAACAAGCTGAATGGGAGCATACCTATGGAGATGGGGCTCTTGAAGAAGCTTAATGTTCTTGCACTGGCAAACAACGGATTAAGTGGCCGGATCCCTTCAAGCTTGGGGAATTTGGGGATGCTAAGGAGACTCTATTTAAGTTCTAACCATCTCTCTGGTCCAATCCCATCAGCAGTAGCCAGTGCTCCACACTTGGAGGTTCTTGAAGTTCAAAACAATAACCTTTCTGGGGTTGTTCCTTCTGGTAAATCGGTTTCTTCGATACATATTTTTTTTCCCTCCAAAAGGGTGTTCGAAAATTGATTCACATTTGTTTAAGCAGTGTTTGGTTGTAAGGAAATTGGAGCATCGGAATTAGAATCGAAAATGAACCCATGGAAATTCTTGAATTTTCTTATGCGTTCATTTCTAATTCCAATTCCATGAAAACCAAACGCCGCCTAAGTGGGGTTTGGAATCATGGAATTTGAGCATCATAATTGGAATTAGAAATGAACCCCTGTAGAATTTTATTTAGAAATTTACGCACAATCATTTTCAATTCCAATTCCGAGACTTCAGTTCTGTACAACCAAATTGTGATGGCGTTTGGTTAGTGTTTTCGCTTTTCTATTTCTACTTCTAATAAACTGGGATGGGAATTCTGTTTCAGTTCTAGAGTTTCTATCTTTTTGCACTCTTCCTCCTTCTTCTACATTTCACATTCTAACAATTTTTTTTTTTTTTCAATTTCCACGGTTAAAATTGAAGCTTTGAGAAAATTGAATGGAGGATTCAACTATGGGAACAACACTGGTCTATGTGATTTTGGGTTTTATTCATTGAGAATCTGCACTCCTTGGGATATCAATCAAATTCAACCCTTTTCACCTAATCAACCAAACGGCACTTATCCAAAAATTATTCCGAAAGCTGCTAATCTCAATCTCCATTGCAACCACACCCATTGCTCAAATTCATCAAAAACCCCAAAAATCTTCATAATTTCCGGAGTAATTGCAGCCACTGTAGCATTCTCACTCACCATATTTTTGACAATTTTAAACTACCGTCGCCAAAAACAAAAAATTGGGAACGTTCCAGAGTGTTCCGTGGATTATCAGAACAAGGAATTCGACAGGAGAAGCGCTTCCCCACTTGTGAGCGCTTCCCCACTTGTGATCATCGAGTATTCGAGTGGGTGGGACCCGATGGCCGATTGCGAAAATGGTCTCGGATTTTGTAATAATTTTTTGCTTGGATTCAAATTTAATATGGAAGAGGTTGAATCTGCGACGCAGCATTTTTCAGAGGTGAATTTGCTGGGGAAAAGCAATTATTCGGCTGTTTATAGAGGGATATTGAAAGATGGTTCTTTTGTTGCTATAAAGAGTGTTAATAAGACTAGTTGTAAGTCTGATGAAGCCGAATTCATGAGGGGATTGAACTTATTAACCTCTTTGAGGCACGAAAATCTTGTTAGGCTTAAAGGGTTTTGCTGTTCCCAGGGGAGGGGAGAGTGTTTTTTGATATATGATTTTGCTTCGAATGGAAAAGTTTCTCGTTTTCTTGATTTGGAAGATGGGAGCGTTCTCGCTCTTGACTGGACGGTTAGGGTTTCGATCATCACCGGGATTGCAAAAGGTATGTTGAAACTTTTTTTTGTGCATTTATTTCTAAATCCAGTTTTTCTGTTTGAATTATGTGGTTCCAAACTCTGCCCTAGGGTTCTTGGACGTAGTTTGAATTTTGATATGAGAAAGCAGATTCATTTCTTGAACGTGGGAAGGGGCGTCTTTATTTGCATGATTCTTGTCGCTGTTTAGGTGGAATTATGAGGAGATGAATCGGAAAGATGATCTGTTTGGTTTGAAATACAAAAACAGTTTTCCTAAAATAGTGTTTTTTTTTTAATTCCAAACACGGTGATATTTTTGCCAGTATAAAAGGAAAAAGGAAATTTTGATTTTCGGAATTCAACATTCGTTCTTCTATCCAAAACTAGGTTGTGTTTGTTAAGTGTTTCTATTACCAAATTTCTGTTGTTCTCAAAAAAATTGGAACTGAAACAGAAACCTTGGAACAATTCTGGTTCGTTCTCAGAAAATTAGTTCTAAAATATGGGAGGAGATCAAAAACAGATATTTTTGTTATCATATTTCTGTCATTATTCCTATTTTTCATGGAACAAAAACAGAACACCAAACAAAAACACTTTCTTCCATTCAACCTTAAAAAAAGAAAAGAAAAGAAGAAAAAACTGACATTTTTTTTTTGGAATTTTGTCCTATCGAAACAGGCCTTGCATATTTACACAGCAACGACGGCACCAAACCAAGCATGATCCACCAAAACATATCTGTAGAGAAAATTCTGGTGGATCACAAGTTCAACCCTTTGATTTCAGACTGCGGTCTCCTAAAGCTCCTTGCAGATGACGTCGTTTTCTCAGCACTAAAAGTTAGTGCCGCGTTAGGCTACATGGCTCCAGAATACATAACAACGGGCCGTTTTACAGAGAAAAGCGACGTTTATGCTTTCGGTGTTATCATTCTTCAAATACTCTCCGGAAAAACAAAACTGTCGACTTCTTTGAGATTGGCGGCCGAATCTTGCGATTTTTCGGGGTTTATGGATGACAATTTGAAGGGAAAGTTTTCCGAAAAAGAGGCGTTGAAATTGACGGAAATCGCTTTGCTTTGTACACATGAGGTTCCTGAATACAGGTTAACAATGGAGGAAGTGATTCAAGAACTCGGCAAAATCTGAAGTCAACAAAAAGGTTTTTTTTTTTTTGATCAATTTCTATCCTCCTTGTTTGGTTGTAATTAAAAATGAATAAGAAGTAGAAGCACTTCCTTGTTAAGATTTTACATTTGATAAGAGAATAGAAAGGAAAATGCTATTGGCACTCCACACTTGCCCAGTTTCATGAGAGGTAGATAAATAGTCAAATCGGAGTGCAACTTGACAATTTTGGAGTGAAAATAGCACCTCCTTGAAAGAATGTGATTTTTCTCTCTCCATGTTAACATTTGTAAGATATTAATATCCTTTTGGTGCACTATAAAATTGTTTTTTTTTTTGAAATCTAATGATTTTACTTTTTAAATTTTGATAGACAATATAGAAGTTGTTTGTGACTATTTGGAATTTTTAAATTGCAATTTGAAACATTTAACTTTGAGCCGATTGCTTAAATTTTCTGATTCCAAAATGAGTACTTGGAACAAAAAAACAAGTTCAGTCTTTTTATCTTTTACAGATTTGGATAGGTAAGTCAGAAATTGGTTACGGAGGAGGTTGGACTTCTTTTTGTATTTAAGAGAGGAAAGACCTCACCATTCTCAAGGTGAGAGGAACTTGGTTAATCTGAGAAAGAAAATTGGTTACGGAAGAGGTTGGACTTCTTTTTGTATTTAAGAGAGGAAAGACCTCTCACCATCCTCAATGTGAGAGGAACTTGGTTAATCTGAGAAAGAAATAGACCCCCAAAGAGTTGACGCCAACTATTTGGGAGAGCCGAGTAGGGTAGATATCATATAAATAGCAGAATTCATAGAGGAGAGGAGAAAAAGAGAGATGAAGACGGAAATCGAATTTCCAGGTGTAAAGGCAAACTTCTCTATTACGATGTGTGTGGGGCAGCTTATATTTTTCAGGAACCCTAATGACAACTGAAGAACGAATGTCGAAATTCCTATGGGCGGGTCGAATGTTGGGTGGGTCAGTTGGTTGGGCCTATGTAGTGGGCTGGCTTGTTTTAGGCCAGAAAACATAAAATTACGCAGATTTTCTCATTAATTGAAATTTGGGCCAATTCCTTTACCCATTACATAAATTCTTTTTTCTCCCCCCCCCCCCCCCCCCTCCCCCGCGCAAAATATGCAAAATCCACTATCTTAAATGTTTAATATCTCTAAAAATTGAAATAATAAAATTAAAAATTAAAATTCAAAAACAAAAAAAATTATTACACATCACACCGCCAATACCAATAAACTAAATAATTAAAATAAATGAAAATCTAAAATAACAAAACCAAAAAAAAAAAAAAAAAAAAAAAAAAAAACACCTAAAATAATTAAATCACTTGCTAGTTGAAGCTAGATTATTTCTTTCTAAAACCTCATCGATCACCTGTTTCAAGTTCCAAAATTAGAGCAAATAAAATAAAAAAGATAAAAGTAAAATTTCACCAAAAAAATACAAACAAAATACAATACATATTTGCAATTTAAGGATCCTTACCTTGAAAAATTAAAGGAGCGTAACATAAAAAAAATCATTAATCATTAATTACTATAGTTGCCGAACTCAATTCAACAAGTTCTACAAAAAAGAACAATATGAACAAAAGAAATTATAGTCAAGTCAATAATCAATACAAGATAGAAGAGTTATTAAAATAAAAATATATAAAATAATAAATATTACATTTCTCTACATTTTCAAATTGTTTTATTTCTTTCATTACTTCTTGAAGATTGATAATTTTTGAAGACCACAACCAATTCTAAGGTCAAATCAGAGCCTGAGCCATCTTTGCCGATAAAGAATTACGTAAAGGATCTAAAATTCGTCTACCCGTACTAAAAGTGGACTCAGAGGCAACCGTGGACACCAAGATTGCTAACAGATCCCTTGCAATTTAAGAAAGAATAAGATATTTTGTTGAATTTCTCCCCTACCATCCAAGAATTTCAAACTCATCACTTTCAGTTTCTACTGGGGAAGCTAAGTATTTATCCAACTCACTCTCAAGTAACAAATCACTCACATTTTCACTAACAACGATATTATCAATTCTATTTTTCTATATGGGAAATTTTTCTATGATGGATGAAATAATCACTAAACCGGTCAAAGAATCCATAACATTCTTCATTATATCTTCCACAATTACAACCTCATAATTAATTTTTAAACATCAATTAATATATCTCAATTTATATCGAGGATCAAGAACCGCCACAACCAACAACAACAAATTCATTTTGTCTAGTTTACCCTCATATTTGTTAAACTTAGATTGCATTCCTTTTGTCATGGAAGAGAGAAATGTGTCAATTTTTTTTTGACAAATTTGTTATTCCACCTTTAATGACCATAAGCTCCATGAAGAAAGTATTGAAAGTGACAAATAAAGACCCATAAAATTTCAAGGTTGCATTATAGAAAAGTTTTAAAAACTTGACAAATGATCTAGCCTTTTACCAATCGTCACTATCAGGTGGTCCCAAAGACATTTTCCCTTGTTTCCCTCTGTTATTTCCGTCATCTTCCCCTCATAAATCATCGATG
The DNA here is from genome assembly GCA_016647705.1 of Eucommia ulmoides. Classification (NCBI taxonomy): domain Eukaryota; kingdom Viridiplantae; phylum Streptophyta; class Magnoliopsida; order Garryales; family Eucommiaceae; genus Eucommia; species Eucommia ulmoides. Next base: position 16,508,714 of record CM028330.1, on the reverse strand, counting down.
TCACTATCTCTATAAAATGATCGGTATTGTGCATCTTCATCCTCTAAACGGTTAAATTATTTTTTAAATTTAATTGTCCTATCTAGCATGAAATAAGTTGAATTTCATTTAGTGACACATCTAGGCAAATTTGACTTTTATAATCGATATCTTCTTTATCTGCACACATCTTAAAAGTTACTATTCTAGATGGAGAGCCCCTGACATATCTTATTGCATTTCGAATTTTAATGATTGACTCCTCCATTTTTTTCAAACCCTCACACACTACGAGATTCAAAATATGGGCACAACATCTCATGTAAAGAAATTCATGCTCAAGAACGATTCCCACTCTATTTTTTCTTTTCTTTATCAAGAATTTAACTACCCCATTATTTGAACTTGCACTATCAACGATTAATGTGAGAATTTTGTCAACACCCCACTTAAGCAAATATAATTAAATTGTTTTACCAATAGTTTTCCTCTTGAACTTGCAATTAAATAGAAATTTAATATATTCTTATTTAGTTTTCAATCACTATCGATGTAATGCGCCGTGAGATTCAAATTTTGCAAAGAAGTCCAAGTGTCTGTGCTACAACATATTTTTTTTGTCTCTTCAACAAGTTTTATAATTTTTTCTTCTTACTTATGGGTAGATCCATACAATCTCTAACTACAATTGTCCAACTAGGTATTTTGACCTATTTTGGTTGAGCAACATGCATTAATTCCCTAAACCCCTCATTCTCAACAAATTTGAATGACAACTCATCAATAATTATCATTTTGGCTAGAGCTTGCCTACATGTATTGACATAAAAATTTCATGACACAAGTTGACCTGCACCCTCATTAGTACCATTTTTTTGGTTTAAATCCTGATGTTCTTTGACCTTTAGGTAGCTTCCTTAAACTATATTTCTTACATTAAGATTCTATATGAGTTTTCAGTGCCGATATTCCATGTTTCTTGCAACAAAAAAAGTAAGTTTCTCCATAATAGTTACACGAAGCCCTAGGTGATTCTTTTGAACTGGCTTCTTGTTTCAAATGAGTAAAATGGTCCCAAACAATTGAGCATTTTCTTTTATTAGGCTTTAGTGGAAGTTCAACCATCGTAGTATTGGAAATAGGTTTATTGTTCACATTAACTATTCTAATATTTCCAATTTCATTAGGTACAAGAATCACACCACCATCAACAACATCCATTATGTATCTAGTAGAACCTGAGGATATTCAAAAACAAATAAATATTCATGTTGGCCTAAAGAGCTACCCAAGACAGAGAGTGAATTGGGTATGTTGATCTCGAGATTTTGATGCACAATTAAGTGTTGATGTTTTTGGTGGAACTAATGAGTTTACTAAGTGTTTCACTTTAAAGAATTTTAATTAAGATAACATCATGAAGTAATTGTTGAGGATGAAGAGATGGACATTAAGAGATTGAAGATTATGAAAAATTTAGGTGAAAACAACTCAAATCATTTTTCCTGATTAGGATCACACATAACACAAATTAAATGATTTATATTTATGTGTGTTTAAATTAAGGTTCTAATTATAGTTCAAATATTTGCTCTAATATGAAATTGAAAAAGGAAAATTGACCTAAGCAAGATTAGTGTTTAAAATTGATTATTAGTATCAATTTAGTTAACTGAGAAAAGAAATCGGTTAAAGGGTTAAAAATGTCAAAGATTGGAGTTAAAATTAATTGAGAAGAAAGTGTTCCAACAACAATCGGTCAACCGACCAAGGAGGTTCGATCAAGTGATGGGTAATGGATGGAAAAACGATGTCTCTGAATTGATCGGTTAATTGGACTAGGGGAGATCGGTCAGCCGATGGTCGAAAGCTAAACTCCCTATATCGATCAGTCAACTGACCATTGATGATCGGTCAATCGACCAGGGCCTAAATTAGGCCTGAGAATGCATCTTGTATCAATTGGTTAACCGACCAATTGGGGATCAGTCAACTGACCTGTGTTTGAGCAAAGGTTGGGATTACATCTTGTATCCATCCATCGACCGATGGGCAGAGATCAGTCAACCGACTAGGCTGTTTCAGATTTTGAGGATTTTCGGGATTTAATCAAAACTAGCCATTAACTAGCCGTTATTTACTTACCTTAATGAAATATCTTAGGGATTTGGATATATTGATGATATGTTACTCATATTTGGATATTTCTATAGATATGGTACATAAAATATTGGTGTTTTTCAATTAAGTACATTTAATATTTCCTATCTATTTAATTTGAGATTGAGAATAAATTTGGGGACTTAATTAAATATTTTAAAATCCATATTTAAGTGAATTGGATCAGGATTAAATGGTATTGATATATGAGGTCTATATGTGAATTTAATTGTTATATCTTGAGGGGACTAGCCGTTAGAGGGCCTGTTTCAAATCAGCTTAAATAGACCTACATTTTTAGAGATCAGTACATCACTTCCATCAAGGAATAATTGTTCCTGAGCTTTCTAAGAGTCGTTATTCTGATATTTTATTGAGAGATCTTTATGAGATCATTTTATGAGAAATGTTCTTGAGTTAAAGCACTAAGTGTTTTGGCGTCACCAATCTAAGCTGTCTTGCAATTCCTATTTAATCTTTCGGTGTTATCCTGGTGAGATCGTTCCAAGCTTTTGTTATTAATTGTGGTTTTATATTATTATTACTTGCTTGGATATAAGATCTTTATAAAATTATTTTTTAAATTTTAAAGGGCACAAAAATTCTTTTAAAACGATATTTGTGATAATTTGATTACGTGCTTATTTTTGTGCTACCCACACTTCATATAATCATATATTCAATTCTTCATGTAAATTATTTTGCTAGTAAATTTGGGATATTAATTGAGTTAAATTGATTGAGGTGGTAGAAGCTCCGAATGGAAAAAAATTCATTAATTCTTGTAATTAGTGAGTTTGTGCGGATTAGATACTATTGGGAGTATCTAATCAAAGGTAGCTTAGGTTACGATCTTTTCCGGTAAAGAGATTGAGATTTTATCTTTACCTATTGCATAAAAAAGTCAGGTTACTCTTTTCCTTTGAAAAGAGTTAGGCTTGATTCTTCTTGATTAGAATTAATTGTGTGTGAATTGTAACGGTTCCATCCTTACCGGAGAAAAGGCTACTTGGAGTGTGTTCTTTTTTTTTTTTTTTTTTTTTTTTTTTTGTAAGGTTTGATTCTTAGTCTAAGGTATAAAAGGATTAGATTGTAATTCCTCTTGTAATAGAATTAGGTTAGTCTTTAGCCTAGTAAAAAAATAGAGGTTCTTCCCTAACACGTGAAAAAGAAATTGTAAAGATTGATTCTAAGCCTGTGAGAAGAATCATTGTCCAAAAGTTTGGTTCCTACCTATTAAAGGGATCAAGTGGTTTAGTAGGTGCGAATCTCCGCGGGGCTCGGAGGATTGGATTAGTCAAAAGCAGCTTGGTGAACTAGGATATATCATTGTGTGCTACTTTATTTACTTTATTAATATTATGTTATTTGGATGTGCACCTAGATTAAATACACTTATCCGTTGCATTATAAAAATAATAATTGATTTAGGGTAAATCGATTATTTGATTATTTAAGTGTTGAAAAGATTAAAATTTGATTAAATTTTTTAGAACTACTCAATTCACCTCTCCTCTTGGGTAGCTCACTAGGCCAACATGGTAGTTACAAAATTTAAACAATTAATTTCTTAAACACAAATAACCAATTTTCTTATATCGGTTATTATCTTGTTGCGTAGCGAAAATGTATTTACCTAGATGCACATCTAAACAATAAAAAATAAGAAAATGTAGCACACAACAATATATCTTGGGTTTGGAAAATTACTCTTACCTACAACTAGTTCCTTGAATTCCATGGAGATTCGCAATCCACTAAACCCCTGATTCCTTTACCATGTATGAACTAAACCCTTACAATCTCGATTCTTTTCACAGTCTTAGAATCAACCTTTACAATTATTCTTTTCACAGGCTCAAGAAGAACCCTATCTTTTTACTTGGTTTAAGATTAACCTAATTCTATTACAGGTAAAATCAAAACCTAATTCTTTTAACAAGTTAAAGATCAAACCTATCACTCTCTCACACTTTTACACTTATTATTTTCTCAGGCTTAGGAAGAACTTTTACAGTCACTCAATTATATTATAGGAAGAATCAAAACCTAATTCTTTTTAAGGAAAAATAATAACTCGATCTTTTTACAAGATAAAAATTAAACTCTAATATTTTTTATAGGAAAAAGATCGAAACCTAATTACCTTGACTAAGTACCGTCCCAAACATGTCTAATCCACTTACACTCACAAATACAAAAAATATGAGTTTCTTTCCACAAGCAGTTTCTACCATCTTAATATGAATATACTCAATTAATATCCAAAATAATTATTACGTGATAGATATAATGCGAGGCAAACAAAATCTGATTAATATAATAAAGTGGGTAGCACAAATTTAGCACGTAATCAGATAATTAGGCAAAAATCGTTTAAATTTTTTTTTCTTCAGACTTTTAAGTTCAAAACGATTTTTAACAACCCTAACCAAATAATTAATATAAATATAACTTTAGAAATCAAATAATAAAGTTTGGATGGATCTCACCAGGAAATACCGAAGACAATAATAATATTGCAATTAGAATTCAAATCGGTGATGCCAAACAGTTAGTGCTTTAGATTAAGAACTTGAATAGAATCTTTCGTAGAAATCTCAGCAAAATATCACTCTTATAACAGTTCAAAACTGATGTTCTTGATATCTTAAACTCAATCCCATAGGTATTTTTAAATATACCTAAAACTAGCTCTCCAACGATTAATTTGTAAATGTTATGTCAATAAATAACACATATGGACCCCATATATCATATAGATTTATAACGACTATATTTTATCAATAATATAATATTTAAAGCTCTCAATTTAGTCCCAAAAATAATTGATCTTAGTAAATGAAAGTGTAAAAATAATTATATTTAAGTATATGGACTAAATTGTAAGGTCAAATAAAATCCCATAAATCTCTCTCATATCTTTGACCCCAAATATTCTCCACCAAAATAGAAATATCTAAATTCTAAATTCGCAGGCTTAATAATAGGTATTTCAAAGATATCTTATAATTGCTATTTTTCAAATAATATGTCATTAAATGACACCCAATACCCCATATATCATATATATTCAAAATATATCATTTTCAGTTAAAAATATTCTTGGAAAATCTCATTTTGGTCCTTAAAACATTTTTAAATTGAAATCCATCAAAATAGAAAGTATTAAGACACTTAAATTAAAACATCATTTAATTAAATGAACCAAATTAATAGGGATAAAAAAATATATCAAGTGCATTTGAATTAAACCCAAATCCCTCAAAACCTCTCTTGGAATCATCAAAATTGAGATGATTTGGCCAAGAACCCAAAACAGTCAGTATGTTAACTGAAACGATCAATTGACCGACCACACCCATTCGGTCGACCGCCCTGTGGAAAGGTTGAAATAGTCGTTGGCCTTACACCTAGTCGGTTAATCGATCCTATCCAGTCGGTTGACCGACTCAATCAATGAGCATCCAATTTTCTCTATTTCATCCATTGACTTATTCGATTGACCGACCCTTCTTATTCAGTTGACCGATTTGATCAATATGCTCACTTCTTTACCCATTTCATTTATTTTTTCAAATGGTTTATTAGTTTCTTTTCTCGGTTGATTGATTGGATCAGTAGGACTCCATTTTAATTCCTAAAACTCACTGTTTCAATAAGTCGACCTACCTCTTTTTCCAGTTGACTGAATTGACCTGGAAACACAATATTTTATACTTTAAAACACATTTTTTAATTAGGTCAATTATTAAAATCATTTCACATATGGAGCACATAATAATTCACATATTAGAATCTTAAACTTATTTCTTCTTGCTAACATATATAAAATTAATTCATTTTAAGTGTCGTGCGTGATTCTAATTTAGGTTGCATTAAGAGTATAGGTAAAGAGTTATTTTCATGTAGTTGTATTCAATGTCTTCAAAACTCTTCACGTCTTCGTCATTTCCATCTTGCATCCATTATATTTTCTTTAACGATTTCTCTTCTTAAATACATTACATTAAACTATAAATATGAAACTACTCAGTAAAAATATTAATCCCACAAAAACATCAATACTTAATTATTCATCAAAATATTGGATTTAACTATTTAGAAACATATTGATTAACTTAATTTCAGAAACATAATAAGAAACGAATGAATATTCATAAACATATTCAGAAACAATATTATGATATTTAGAAACAAATTAATATTAAAAAACGTACTGATTAACTTAATTTCAAAAACATATTCAGAAACAATATTCTAATATTCATAAACAACATATTTAATATACTAATCCTAATAAATATTCATAAACGTATTGATTAACTTAATTTCTCAAACATATTTAGAAACAAATGAACATTCATTAACATATTCAGAAACAATATTCTAGTATTCGTAAACGAATTAATATTAAAAAACGTATTGAATATCCTAATCCTAATAATGTTCAGAATGGTATTGATTAACGTAATTTCAAAAACCCGAGTCCTAATAATATTAAAAAATGTATTGATTAACTTTATTTCAAAAACATATTCAGAAACAATATTAAAATACTCAGAAACGTATTGAATATCCTAATCCTAATCAATATTAAGAAACATATTGATTAACTTACAGTTAAAAATGAACTTAATCCCAAAAACAAAATAGATAATAAATGAAACAAAATAAAGGTAATCAGAAATTTCATCAGACTTAATCAGAAACAAACTTAATAAACTTAATCATGAACTTAACCAAAAACAAATGTAACCTAATCATAAACTTAATAATTAGAAATTTATGTTAGAACACGTACATTTGGAAGATAAGAGAGCATTGTCAATGCCGTATAAGTCTGAAACTAGTACTACGATGAATGAACTAGGACTCTTCGTTGTTGATATGGTATAATTGACGTTGATTTAGTACAGGGAACATCATTGTCATCGGGTTGGAAGACAGCGATCTAGGGCTCAAATTGGAATGTGAACACGAAAGCAATCTATATTTGTAGGATTCAAATGCTACAAATATTGAAATTAGGAGGAAGAAATGAGCTGAAATTGGAATGTGGTAAAGTTCTACTAGGATTTTCATGAAATTGAAGAACTGAAAGAGGAAATCAGATAAGTGAGATACGACGTCGAAGGAAATAAATGAACTGAATGATATGCATGCCTATTATTCTAGGGTTTTCAAAGTTACGACGTCACCTAGTACTATTCCGGGGAGGTTTGGAACCTGTGAAAAAAAAAGCTTAAATTTGCATTCCAAACTAGGTGGATCAAATTTGTCAGCCCAAAAATTGGTGCATCCCATTTCATTCCTTCAGCGGGTGGGTTCGGGCCAGTTCGGTCGGGTCAGGGGCGAGCCAACGGGTTGGGCGGGTTTTTAAAGACTCCTATCGTTTATTAAGACACTACATCAATTTTTAAATTTATAAGAGTTAAAAATATAAAATAAAAAAAAACTAAAAAAGTATATGTTGAATTCAATGTTTTGATGGATAATTAAATGTTGATGTTTTATGGAATTAATATTTTCACTGAGTGATTTCAGATTTAAAGTTCTATGAAAGTGATTACGAAGAAGAATCATTGAAGAATATATAGCGGGTGAAAAATAAAGATTTGAAGAGTATTGAAGACATTTAAGACATATAGGTGAAAAAAACTCTTTGCTTATATATTTTTAATGCAATCCGAATTAGGATCACGAACGATATTTTAAAATGAATTATTATTATGTATGTTGTGATAACTTTAGGGGTCTAAAATGTATTTTATGATGTGTTAAGTATTTGAAATGATTTTGGTTAAAGACCTAATGGAAAAAAATATTTTAATGCTTAAAATGGTGGTTTTTTTGGGTCAATTCGGTTAACCGGAGAAAAGGTCGACTAACCAAAACAATGTGTTTAGGAAATAGAATGGGTGACCTAATGGTTAATTCGGTTAACTAATAAGTTGGGTGGGTCGACTAACGAATCTAGTAGCCGAAATAGAAAGAAGGAAGGACCTTCTGGTCTAATAAGTTAACCGACTGGACCAACACAATGGTCACTATTTTAACAGTTATGAGGGGTCAGTTAACCTGTAAGGTTGGTCGGTTGACCGATGTGTTCTGTAAATTGTTTGACTGGTTTACGTTTTGGTCAAGATATTTCGGTTTTGATGATATCAAGGCGGAGTTTTAAGAGAATTCAAAGTATTTTTGAAATATATCATGTAGTATGAGATTCCTATTTAATTGGTCCACTTAATTAAATATTCTTTTTAATAAAGTGATTAAATGCTTTCTGTTTCTATAAATTTTGATTTGAAAAAGTTATAAGAACCAAAATGAGTTTTCCCAAGAGTACTTTTTAATGAAACATATCTAAATTAATATATATAATATATGAGGTTTTGAGATTGCATTTCGAGTTATGACTTTTAAAAACTAGCTGATATAGACTTGCGGGATTGAGTTTGTGCATTCAAGAACATTAGCCTTTTATCATTCTAGGAGAGATTTTATCGTTGAAATTTATAACTGTGATTATGCTTAAAATTCTTGATCTAAGGTGCTCATCCTCCTTGTCACCGGTTTGTATTCTCTATCGCGATATCATTATCGTTTTCTACGAATCCCGGCGAGATCATTCTAAGCTCTTGTTATTGTTTTCTTAGATTATTATTGATTAATTATTTGGATAAAGTAGTTTAGAAAAATCATTTTTGAACTTAATGCTGTGAAAATCTTTTAAACGATTTTTATTTGAGAAATCTGATTACGTTTTATTTGTATGTTAATTATTTTAAATTAGATTTGTACCTTACATTGAATCTATCACGTAGTCTTATTTGAGACATTAATTGAGTATATTTGTATTGATGTGGTAGAAGCTCCTTGTGGGAAGAAACTTGTTAATTTTGTTATTGGTGAGTTTGAGCGGATTAGACACGTTTGGGCTGGTATCTAATCAGGGTAGCTAGATTTTGATCTTAACTTGAGAAAAGAATTAGGGTTTATTCTTTGGCTTGCAAAAAGATTAAGTTAGTCTTTTTTCCTTTTGAAAAAATTAGGTTTTAATTCTTCTTATAATTGAATTAATGTAATTGTAAAGGTTCTTCCTAAGCCTGGGAATAGGATAAGTGTATAGTGGTTGGTTGATTCTTAGCCTATGAAAAGAATCAAGAGTTGTAAAGGTTAATTCTGAGCCTGTGAAAAAAATCAAGATTGTAAGGGTTTGGTTCCTACCTGGAAAAAGAATCAGGAGTTTAGTGGATTGCGAGTCTCCGTAGAGCTCGGGAGATTGGATGTAGGCAAAACTAGCTTACCAAACTATGATAAATTTTTGTGTACTGCATTGCCTATTTTTCTTATTGTTTGGGTGTTCATCTAGATAAACAATTTTCTACTACTAATTAAGATAATAATTAATTTAGAAAAATTAAGATTGTATGTTTAAATTTAATTGTTTAATTTTTTGTAACTACCCAATTCACTTCCTTCTGGGTAAATCTTTGGGCCAATAGTATATGTATGAAAGTTTAAAAGAAAATGTAATTAAACTCAATTGCTTTGTAAATGAGGATGTAAAATTTTTAACCAATTTTTTCCCTAAATATTTCATCAACTTATCCTAACTATCTATTTCCTGTTAAAGTCATTAATAAAAAAATATTTTGAAAAACATCGTCTTGATTTGCTAATAAATTATTGGGATAATGACATTATTTTGTTCTTCACAAATGCATTCGGTGTGGAATTGGATCCTTGTATTTGAAAATAGATACATTGGGTCATTGATATTTGAATTTCATTTCCAACTGGCCCAATTTACAAATTTGTTAGGTCAATGGCAACGGTCAAAAGGTATTTTGGTTATTTCATGTTCAAACTCAATTTCTTCTATTCAGCCTAGATTAATTACACTTTTCACCCCGATATTAAAATTAACCTTAAATACTAAAAGAGTAGTTACTGAGCAATTTTGTTTTGCGGTAAAAACTATCGGATGAACCCAAGAGGTTTAGTTTGCACCAATCAGTCCTCTGATTTTTTTTTTTGACTAATTTATCTCTATTAAATGAGCGGTTACATTCCATATCTTGTGATTTGACCCTATTAATGAATATCCACTTTCCATACGTGTTGTCACCTCTCAAAACGCGAAACAAAATATGGTAATACATTATTAATGAAATTGTAAACGAAACTTACAATTTTTCCCAATTGTGATTGTTGTTCAATGATATTTTACACCACAATTATCTATAAATTATGATCTTCAAAATGATATATTAATTTTATTGAACCCAATGTTTTGATAGACAATTAAACGTTGATATTTTATGAATTTAATGTTTTATTGAGTGGTTTCATATTTAAGTTTCATATATATGATTGAGAAGGAGAATCATTGAAGAATCTATAGTGAGTGCAAAATGAAGACGATGGAGATATGAAGAATATTGAAGACAACTAGGTGAAAGTAACTCATTGTTTTTATACTCTTAATGCAACCTGAATTAAGATCACGCATGACACTTGTCAATGCATTAATCTTATGTGTGCAATGAAAACTTTAGGGTTATACTATGTGTTTTATAATTTTTTAAGTTATTAAAATGTTTCCGGTCGAGGACCTAATTTAAAAAATAGTTTTAACACTTAAAATAGTGGTTTCTTGGGTCAATTCAGTCAACCGGCAAAAGAGGTCGGTTGACTAACCAAAACAGTAAGTTTAGGAAGTAGAATGAGTGACCTGTTGATCCTAAGATTTTGATGAACAATTAAGTATTGATATTTTGGTGGAACTAATGTTTAATTGAGTATTTCAGTGATTTAAAGTTTCAGAAATGAAGACGTCAAATTAAATGGATGCTAAATGAAGATGTCAAGATGATGAAGAAGAATTAAGAGTTTGAATAAATTAAGGGAAACAACCCAGGTGAATCATAACTCTTAATATCCCATTAGGAATACACACATGGCATAAAATGTATTTTATCTTTTATGTGTGTTTTGATTTAGTTAAATTATTTACTCCTATGTGAATTGAGAAGAAATAATTTTGAATGATTAAAATAAAATATAAGAATATTAGTGGAGCTAATTTAGAGAAGAAAATGTATTAAAATGAATTGGAGAGATAAATTTGTTGATGTTTTATTAAGGGGGAGTTTTAGATGATGTTTTATTAATGGGGAGAAATTAGTTGATGTGTGATTAATGGGGAGTTTTATTAATGAATTTATTGTGTTTTATTGATTATGTTTTATAATATCTTCATTATGATGTTTTAATGAGTTAAATAACCCGTCCTCGGATTAAGGGGGAGTCTGGTTATATTTTATTTTGAAGAAAATATCAAAGTTAATTGTCATCATCCAAAAGGGGGAGATTGTTGATCCTAAGATTTTGATGAACAATTAGGTATTGATGTTTTGGTGAAACTAATATTTAATTGAGTATTTCAGCGATTTAAAGTTCCAGTAATAAAGACGTCAAATTAAATGGATGCCAAATGAAGATGTCAAGATGATGAAGAAGAATTAGGAGTTTGAAAAAATTAGGAAAAACAACTCAGGTGAATCTTAACTCTTAATATCCCATTTAGGAACACACACATGACACAAAATGTATTTTATCTTTTATGTGTGTTTTGATTTAGTTAAATTATTTACTCCTATGTGAATTGAGAAGAAATAATTTTGAATGACTAAAATTAAATATAAGAATATTAGTGGAGCTAATTTAGAGAAGAAAATGTATTAAAATGAATTGCAGAGAAGTGTTCAGCAAAGAAGAGTTGATTGATAAGTTGACTGATGGTATAAGACAAACATGCTGAATTGATCCGTCGACTGATAAGTAGATCGATGAGAAGAAAGTGAAGTCTTTGAATCTAGCAGTTAACTGATAAGTCGACCGATGAATGTCTTTGGCTACATCCTGAATTGGGCAGTCACTGACCAGTCGATCGATGGAGCTGTTTCAGGATCTTGTGCATTCCGAAATCATATCTAAAAGTACCCGTTTTTTGTTAAAATTTGAGAGAGATTTCGAGGATATTATCTATATTTAAGGTATGGTTCATATACTAATTAAATCCTATTAATATGGTTAATCAAATATTAATATTTCTCAATTTGGTACTTGAAATTGATTCTAGTTTATTCAATTGAGATTGAGAAATACTTTGGCGATTTAATTGAGAGTTTTGAAAGTTGCTATTAAGTGTAATTGAACCTAATTGAAGTCCTTTTGATATAAGGGGTTTATAAGAACTTTTAATTGGTATGACATTTGTAAATTAGCTGTTAGAAGGTTAATTACATGTTCATTTAATAGACATGCGAATTTCATTAGTAAACTTAAGCAGTAAAGAAGAGAAATCATATCATATCATAAGAGTGACATTTTCTAAGAGTTATCTTTCTGAGAGTTTGTGAGGTATTCTAAGAGTGATCTTGAAGATTCATTGCGATTAATATTTACTGTTACCGGATATGAAGTTACATTACTTTATCTAATTATTCTGTGGATTCTGAGTGCGATGTTTCCAATTATATTCTTTCATTGCATTACTTGTTTATATTTTGGAAATTAATCTTAGAAATTGTTTCTGATTTTTGAAGAAAATATTTTTACAAATAATTTTTTGAATCTGATTACATGCTCAAATTTGCTACCCATATCTTGTTAAAAATTAGATTTTTGTATCTCACATTTTTTCTATCACTAGTTGGGATATTAATTGAGTTATTATTTATCTGGGGTGGTAGAAGCTCCGAGTGAGATTTCCTACTTATCATTTTGTATTGGTGAGTTGTGTGACGGGTTAAATACTGTTGGAGGTATTTAATTAATGGTAGCCGAGTTTCAGTCTCTTCCTGTAAAGATATTGAGCTAGTAATTCTTTCTGAATAGAATTAGTGTGAGTGATTTGTAAAGGTTCCATCTTTACCTGGTAAAATGATAGTTGAAGTGTTTGTGAGAGGTTTTGATTCTTGAGCCTTAGTGATAAAAAAAATTAGATTAATCTTTAGCCTATAAAATGATAGGTTATTCTTGAGTCTGTAAAAAGTAGAGGTTATTCCTTAACCTGAGAAAAAGAAATTGTAAAGGTTGATTCTGAGTTTGTAAAAGAATCGGTGTGCGGGTTTGGTTTCTATCTTTAAAGGGGTCTTGAGAATTAGTGGGTGCGAATCTCCGTGGGGCTCGGAGGACTGAACTAGCCAAGAGTAGCTTGGTGAACCAAGATATATCTTGGTGTGCTGCTTTCTTAATTTGTTTATTTTTGTTGTTTGGGTGTGCACTTAGATTTATTTGAATTCCACTATGGTATAAAGATAATAATTAATTTATGCATAAAATTAATTATTTGATTTATTCAAGTATATTCTGATAATATTTTTTAATTACCCAATTCACCCCCCCTCTTGGGTATTCTACTGTGCCAACATGACCTACTCGTCAATTCGGTCAACCGACAAGTTGAGTCGGTCCACTAACGAGTCCAGTAGTTGAAAATAGAAAAGGGAGAGCCTATTGGTCTAATTGATCAACCGAGCAAGGGAGTCAGTCAACCAACTGGCTATGATCAACTGTCATAATATTGACCATTGAAGCAGTCGGTTGACCGGTAGTAGGTACCGATCAACCGACAAACTCAGTTAAATTCTTGACTGATTTGGTTTTTGGGTCAAATCATCATGTTTTTTTTATAATTTCGAGGGAGTATTTTAAAAGAATTAAGTGTATTTTCCAAATATATCATATATTATGCGATTCCTATTTATTTGGTTTATTTATTTATTTATTCTCTTAATTATTTTAATAAAATACTTCCTATTTTTATGGATTTTGATTTGAAAAAGTTTAAGGGACAAAATTGATATTTTTCAAGAGTATTTTTTAATGAACCATACTCATTTTGAATATATATATATATATATATATATATATATATATATATATATATATGGGGTCTTGGAGTGTCATTTAATGACATAACATTTAAAAACTAGCCGTTATAGGTTTAGTTCTAGGTCTATTAATATAGGCTTGCGGGATTAGGAAATGTGTATCAAGAACATTTAGATTTTGCTATTCTTAGAGAAATTCTTTCTCTGAAATTCGTATGTGAGATTATTAAGAGTTCTTGATCGAAGCACTTAATATTTTTGGGTCATGGTTTGTGTTCTCTATCGTGGTATCATAATCGTTTTTGACGAATCCCATTGAGATCTCTTCAAGCTATTGGTTTTGTTTTTTTATATTATTTTGATTAATTGCTTGGATAAGTTATTTGAGAAAAATCATTTTGAAACTTAATTTTGTGAAAATTTTTCAAAACAGTTTTTATTTTGGACATCTAATTACGTGTTATTTGTGTGTTAAATTATTTAAATTAGATTTCTACCTCACATTGAATCTATCACTTAATAATTTCGGGACAATAATTAAATATAATTGTATTGAGATAGTAGAAGCTCCTCGTGGGACGAAATTTGAAAATCTTTTGTATTTGTGAGTTTGAGTAGATTAGACACGTTTGCATCAATGTCTAATTAAGGTAGTTAGGTTTTAATCTTTGACCTGTGAAGAAGATTGGGGTTTAATCTTTAACCTAAAAAAAGATTAGGGTTTGATCTTTCACCTGAAAAAAGATTAGGTTAGTCTTTAACCTTTGAAAAGATTATGTTTTAATTATTCCTATAATAGAATTAGAGTGATTGTAAAAGGTTCTTCCTATCCCGTGAAAAGGATAAGTGTAATAGCATGAGATAATAATTGGTTGATTTTGAGTTTGTGAAAAGAATCAGGGTTGTAAAGGTTGGTTCTAAGCCTATGAAAATATTCAGAGTTGTAAGGTTTTTGTTTCTATATGGGAAAAGAATAAGGTTTTAGTGGATTGCGAATTTCCATGGAGCCCGGGGGATTAGACGTAGGTAAGACTAGTTTGTCGAACTAGGATAAATTCTTGGGTATTGCATTGGCTATTTTTCTGTTTGTTTGGGTATTCACTTAGCTAAACATATTTCCGTTGCGTAACAAGATAAATAATCAATTAGAGAAATTGATATTTTGAATTTGAATTTATTGCTTAAAATTTTATATGTTCCCAATTCACCCACCTCTTAGGTAGATTTTTGGGCTGACAATTGGTATCAGAGCTAATTTAGCTCATTAAACTTAACATCCTAGCTAAAAAGGTCACATGGTGCACCATGTAAATAATCTAGAAGAAGGACAATCTATGCATCGTCCTCCTTTGTTCGCAAGTGATAACTATTCATTTTGGAAAGACATAATGATTGAATTTCTACAAGCCACTAACTATAATGTGTGGTTGGTCAATGAAGATAGACCATTTATTTCTAAAGAAAATGGAGTTGTTAAAAAGAAAGAACAATTGAGTCTGTCTAATAAACATAAGTTATCTATTAATTCTCAAGCTATAAACTTTTTTGTTTTGTTCTTTAGATGTAAATGAGTATAACCGGGTTTTAGGTTGTGGATCGGTAAAAGAAATGTGGGATGGATTGCAAATCACACATGAGGGAACTAATCAAGTGAAATAATCCAAAATCAATGCCTTGATTCGTCAATTCGAAATGTTAAGAATGGGTGATGCAAAAATAATTCCAGAAATGTATACGAGATTCAACAATATTTGTAACAATCTTGGTCAACTCAGAAAGTCACATTCTATAGAGGATAAAGTATGAAAGATTTTGAAATCATTAACCAAAGTTTGGGAACCAAAAGCGACTGCAATTGAGGTGACGTGCCCTAATTCTTCGAAAAGAAAAGAATATGAAATAATAATAGCGTAAATGAGAATGGGTTTTTAAAGTATCGATTTTCTAAAAAAGGTACTTAGGCCATTTTAAAAATAAGGAGTCGCCATCTAGCATTGGGTTTAATTAATGTGCTAGGTCACCAGATTTTTAGAAATTTTTTTGAAAGACCTAATAAAAAATTTACTCCAAAAACACGGTCAAACCAAATATTCATTTAAAGAGTTCGAGGGTTGGTTATGTTCGAGGAAGTTATTAGGCACACCAAGACGCCTGTTAAAAAACGATACCCTAATATCCAATTAAGTCTAATTAGTTTAAGTCCGAATATTTTATTTTATTTTGAAAATATTTTCCTTTTATGAAATCTTTTTAGTATTTTCAAATTAAGATGAGACAATTTTTTGGTATTTTTTTGGAATGTTTCCTCGGTATGACCTCTTAACAAATATTAAGAGATTTAACAAGGATGGTTCCCGGGGGGGTAGTTTTATGTATGTTTCCGATGTAATTCTTTAATTTAACTGGGTAAATCAATCTAAAAATTTTCTAAGTGATGCAAAAGTCAACATACAGAGCGACGTGAAATATTATATTATTTTCTATATAAATGTAATGTCACAAAATGTCTACTTTCCAAATTTGCCTAATTAATTTAAAGAAATTTCGATTTGACATTCCCTTAAATTCTATGAAAATGAGAATTAAGGAAATATCATAGAAACACATTTTTTCAAAATTAATTCTACCAAAACTTAAGTAAAATCCAATGAAATGACTTACCAAAGAAAGCAATTTACTAAACCGATTGTTTCTAAATTTTATTTTATTTCAAAAATCAAATCGTCGGTAAAGAAATATTTCCTTCAATATATTGAATCGTTGAATTCACTGCAAGATTTGTGAGAATTAATTCTTACAAAATAATTTATTATTATTTTTGTTTTATTATTTTTATTATTTATCATCGTTTATTTTAAAAAAAAATATAGTTTGTGATCTACAAAGCCTAGAAAAAGGTGAAATCATGCAAAGTAACCATATTTTAATCTAAGTTGACGAGATTTCATGCAATGACCATATTAGTGATTATACCCAAAATACTTCGTATTAATAAATAGGGTCATTCGGTGAGAAGTCCCTTATTTCACCCTTAATTTTAAAAAAGTCTCAGAGGCAAAAGCAACTTGTGTTTTAGTCCTGCCTATTAAAAAAAGGCAGAAGTCTAATACACGATCTTGCACACGTACAGTTACATGTAACAACTTTGTGTGTAATTTTTTATTAGATGTAACAAATATTACTGTATTTTGTAATATGTAACTACTTTGTGTGTAAATATTTGTTAAATGTAACAAAAATCACACAAAATACATGTAATTAGTTACACGTAACTAACTCTACACAAATTCATGTAACTAATATTAAATTAACTTATGTGTGTAATATTTGTTAAATGTCACAAATATTACATAGATATATGTAATTGAGTCTATTATTTAGGACTTTCAGCCAATTATCCCTAATAAATAAGAGAAATGTATGCACCAAAATATAACATGATTTGAACATTAAATATTATTTTTTTTTTAAATGATGATAATATACTAAAAAAATTAGTAAAAATAAAAAGAAAAAAATCCTTATCTAACACTCGGAAGTTAATCTTGAGAAAGAAAAACCTCGTCCTGGTATTTTTATCGAATTCTCGGATGATTCTAACGGAACTAAACTTGTAGAAATTTAAATTGCGATAATAATAAATAAAAAATTAAGGGAGAAGAATCGTACCTGGCAAAGATCCCTGGCATACGTTTTTTTATTATCTCAAAGACGGCTTCCTGAATAGGTTTTTGTTGAGAATCGCTCCTTAGGAGGGTTTCTCACTGAATTTTGGAGTGTCTAAACTGGGAGGAGGAGAGTCCTATTTATAGGAAAAGATGGAGAATAAAAAAACCTTAAGAAACCCTAAGTGGCCATGCAAACCTAACCCTAGTTCGGCAAGGAAAAGGAAAAAACCATTTAGGAAACATTCTAGAAACAATTTTTGTTTTTATTATTTCTTCGGTCC
Source organism: Eucommia ulmoides (assembly GCA_016647705.1). Lineage (NCBI taxonomy): Eukaryota > Viridiplantae > Streptophyta > Magnoliopsida > Garryales > Eucommiaceae > Eucommia > Eucommia ulmoides. Next base: position 16,490,720 of record CM028330.1, on the reverse strand, counting down.
AATTCATCATTTTTTTCCTTTTCTTTTTCCCATGGGCTCACCTCCCCCACACATTTTCTCTCTCTCTCTCTCTCTCTTCTCTTTTCCCTATCTTTCTCTCTCTCTCCCTTTTTTCTTCTTTCTTTTATTTCTTTTTATTCATTTTCTATTTTTAAAAAATTTTTGTTTTCTCTCTCTCTCTCTCTCTCTCTCTTTTATAAATATTTCATCTTTTTTCTATTTTTTTATTTTCTATTTATTTTTTTATTCTATTTTTTGTATTTTTCAAAAAGGAAATAAAATAAAAATAAATTAAATTATAAAAATAAATTAAAAAATTTGGGGGGACAGTCAAAATGCCGTGTCTACAGCTACCCCTATTTTCATGTGAGTTTCACTTACTTGACAAAGATAGGAGACAACGTCATTTTGATCGTTCAATTTTTTGGATTTTTCAAAGCATTTTTTTTAACAACAGAACAAATAAAAAAAAAAAAGACTCATGAGGAACTCACGGCGAACAAATGTCTATTTAGAGGATCGTTAGGAATAATAAAAAAATGACTCTTGAAGTCACTAATGACGAACAAGTGTCTATTTTAGAGGTTTGTTTAGGGTAATGAAAAAATGACTCATAGCGACTCTTATGATGAACAAGTGTCTGTTTAGGGGATCGTTTAGAGTAATGAAAAATGACTCATGATGAACAAGTGTCCGTTTAGAGTAATAGAAAATTACTCATGATGATATTCATGATGAACACTTGTACGTTTAGAGGATCGTTTAGAGTAATGAAAAGTGACTCGTGACGATACTCATGACGAATAAATGTCCATTTAGAGGATCATTTAGATTGATTGAAAATAACTCATGAAAATACTTATGACGAACATATGTTCGTTTAGAGGATCATTTAGATTAATGACGAAGAAGACAATCATGGCCCAACCCCTTGGCTAGGGAAAGAAAATAAAGACTAGAAGTATAAAACGTGCCCTATCCTGTGGCTGGGGCTAGTGTGACAGGACCAAGTATGAAATGCGGTTCAACCTGTGATTGCGGTTGAATATTTCAAATCCTCTAGATTTGAGATAGGTGGGAACCATATAATATGCCCTAGCCTGTGGATAGGGTGAAAATGAGAGTTAAAACTGAACCTTTACAGGTTACCAACATACATTAACATTATGCTGAGGATCAGATTTAACATAGTTCAATGGACGCCCCTTTCAGGACAAAACACAAACACTTGTGAAGATGATCATCAAATGGAAATAAGACAACTGACCAATGCAAGAATTATACACGGACAAACATTCACACACATTGTTTTTAACGAAGAAAATATTGGTCATCCTTAAGTGATCCACGATACATTTTTTTAAGGCTACTTTTTCAATTTGATTTTTTTCTTTCTTGGGATTGAATAAAATTTTCTTTGACCTGATGAGAAGATTGAAATGATGCATTTTTTAACGAAGAAAACATTGGTCATCCTTAAGTGATCCATAAAACTCTTTTTTTCAGGCTACCTTGTTACTTTGAGATTTTTCCTCTCTTGGGATTGAATAAAATTTTATTTGACCCGATGAGTAGATTGAAAAGATTAGTGTGTCTCTTACTTCTATGGTATAGATTTGGCTTGGATTTTTATTTTTCACTTTCCTTGGCTACCAATAAAATTCCGATGTTTGGGTTCTAAATCCCTGTATTCTTTATATTTCAATCAACTCTTGCAAACTGGATTAGTCAAAGTATGCAAAAAAATTTAAGGCTTATTTATTCAAGTATACTGTTTCTACCTGGTATGATTTTCTGTATTGGTTTGATTTGAGGTTGACAAACAGGATTTAGATAACAATCAAGATTTTCTCAAAAATTCATATCACAAGATGACCCCCTTAACTAATGATTTGAACCATTTTTTCATAATGAGACTTTCAAGTAACTGAAGAAAGATGTCTCTCAATTTTTTCTTTTTTTCTTCTTCTAGTTTTTTAAGATTGTGGAGTCCTAAGTGATCCATGTACTGAGCTTTGGCAGTGATCCCAATCCAGTTAGCCTAAGTCACTGGGTATTGAAATACTCTTACTGCTTAATACTTGAATTACCTAGATCTCCAATCTGTTAATATTTTTATTTTTTTTAGAAGCATCTTTGAGATATTATGGATGATAAAGTATTCTCTCGAAATCAAAAGGTTTCTTTGGGATGGTGGCTTTGTTTTTGACGGATAGCCTAGCCGTTGGGTAGGTCATTTGGCCTTGCTTTTTTGGATGATAACTTTTTTGGGTAATGGTTTTTTCGGGTGAGGGTAATGGTTTTGCTTTATGACGAATTATCTAACTGATGGATAGGTCATTTGAGTAATGAATTGTTTTGCTAGTAGCTTTTTAGATAATGGCTTTTTGGGTGATTGATTTTTGGATAATGATTTTAGGGTAACGACTTTTTGGGTAAGGGATTTTTAAGTAATGGATTTTTAGGTGATGGATTTTTGGATAATGGTTTTCGGGTGATTGCTTTCTCTGTAAGGGATTTTTAGGTAATGGATTTTTGGGCGATGGTTTCTAGGTGATGGCTTTGCTTTAAGGATTGCCTAGCCGGTAGGTTTTGGGTGAAGTTTGGAAATTTGTATCTAAAGATGCCAAATATTTTTTGACACTCATTTAGCTAAGGTAAGTTGTCCTATTTTATTTCATCTTAGATCAAAATCACTTTTAGTATTATAATTGATGGGGGCATTTTCGAGCACCATTGAGTTAGCACCTGGGCCTCGGCTATGTGTCTACCTTCACCGTGATATAGATGTATTCCAGAATTCAGAGTACCACGCTGGAGCATACACCGACCAAGGTTCTTCCTTGGAATCTTCTTTGCACCTAGGAAGGAGCAACATGCCCGTTAAGGACGCTGCTGCCCAGAACTCTACGTTGTGCCCCCTGGACGACCAACTTTAGAGACTTAGTTGTTTGTCTCAACCGGCTTACTATTACAGTCCATTTCTTCTCCCGGACTCCATAAATCTCCGTTCTCCTCCACCAACTCATATCCATAGGCCTGACAGAGGCCTGTGAGCTTCTCCAAATGGGCTCAAAAGCCCAAGCCTAGTGATTATCTTTTATACGCCTCAAATTATCGACTGAACACATGGTTTCACCTAATTAACTGTGTTTAGGCCCAATTAGGTAAAGCTGATCATCTCCAATGCCTATATATATATATATCAGGGGATATGCTAGCCCGAAGTACACTTTATGACACGAATGCTTTGAGTTTATTTGTTTACCTGACATATTTCTGTACTTCTTCTCTTTGAGCTCTTTTTCTCACGTCAAAGAGGCTTTACCAAGATCAATCTCAGCCCGAGCCTTGTGCAGGTACCACTCCCTGAGGACAAGGTGATAGGTGTAAAATACCTATCTACTTCTAAACCGAATTTGGTAGTTTTCGAGTGTGTTATTAATATTTAATTGTGTTTTAGTTAAATTAGGTATAGGGATGTTAACGATGCTATAAACAGGCGAAACGGTGGGAAAATGGTGAAGAAATGATGAAGAAACAAGGTTTTAAGATCACAAGACCCACTGCCCTGGCGGAGAGAATGCGGGGAGTGCTGAAAATACACAAGTCCTACTGCCTAGGTAGTATGGCCACCGCCTAGGCGGTGAAAGTGTAGAGAGTTGGAGCTGTTTCACTGCCACAGCGTTGATCTCCACCATTGCTGCGAAGGTTAAACCGACATACTCACCGCCTTGTCGGTGAAAGATCAGAGAGTTTGGAAAGCTAATTGACATACCCACCACTGCGGCGTTGATCCCCACTGTCGCGACGGTCAGCTCTGCACAACAAAGAAGATAATTTCAGATATTTTGAAGCCTTGTACTTATAAATACCCATTCTCCCACTTTCATTGAGAACTCTTAGCGGTTGAACATCCCTAACCCTTAGGAGGTGATCCTTGGCTATTCTTGAAGAGCTTAAAGAGGATATTCATCATCCAGAGAAGAGGAAACATTTTCGGATCGATCTTTGGCGACAGTGGATCACTCCACTTTAAGATTTGATCTTTCTCTCTTTGTAACTTAATGTTTTATTGTAAATGATGATGAATCCCTCTTGGTTTAACATTTCAATGTCCAAGATCAGGTTAGATTAGATAAATATTAACAAGGGATCGATACAGTTGTGTAAATACTTGTTTGGTTTAATATATGTTTATTTAATGGTTGTGTGCTTTTAATTCCAATTGTGTTTATCATTTTATGACAATATTAGTATGCTTGTTAAGATATTAGGGTTGGATTTGAGAATACATGGTTTGACACTCGGAAGAGGTAACCCTGGATTCGGATTAGGGTAAACACATCGTTACGATCTAACGACCCGGGAGGGCGTTAGTGAGTGTGCAATCGATGATGTTGGGGCAAGACTCACATGACCTAGCGTCGTTAAGACATTGAGGGGGACTTATTTGTTGATGAAAAGTCACGTATTCACTCGTTTTACACTCAGGAAAGGTGGCGAGTGAGTTTACGAATCGAGATTGTCGGATACCTAAATTCTATTATTGTTAACTAAATGAAATCAAATATGTATTAAGTGAAGGAAATCAATCCCTAGGTAATCAACTTAGTTAGGATTAACCCACTAATTGTAGTTTAACTTAGTTTTAATTAGTTTAATTTAAACATTTTTTGAACTGTTTGGATAATATGAGACTATACAAATTGTGGTATTAAATTATTCATACCGTCCCTGTGGGAATGATATCTGATCTTAAAGATCCACTATATTAAAACTCGCACACTTGTGAGTAGTCAATACGCGAGTGCGTAACAAACGCTATGCGCTACAAGTTTTTGGTACCGTTACCGGGGATGGTGTTGAATGCGTAAAATTGATATTGCGACTAAGTAGTTGAATATTAATCCAGACAATTCTTTTATTTTATTTTTTTTTAAAATTTTTCTGTTTCATTTGTTGTGATCAAGCAGTGCATGCAACATAGAAGAAGTTGGAATTCTTGGCTCTTGATCCCGAGATCAGGTGTACCTTGAAAAAGATAAGGAGAGAGAGAAGAATCCAACTTCAATACCATGAAATGAGATCCAACGGAACATTCTATCCCTAATTCCTTGTCTATGAGGAATTTTGGTGAAAAATGCTCAACCAAATCTAGCTAGGGACGTTAAATCAAGCAAGTCACTTTTTTTTTTTTTTTTTTTTTTTTTATCCAAAACCGAGGGTATCAAATTTTACCCGATTTTTGCTATTATTTTTTTTTGGAGGCCAGAATGGTCTCGAAGCATGTTTGGAGGTAAATTAAGGAGTGAGGATAATCGGAGATGTGTTACACACTTAAAAACATTAAACAAACGAAGTGAAAATGCATGGAGTGGAGCCTTTGTGTGAAAACTTGAAGAAAAAATAAAAATCCAATAGCAGACTCACTGCCTAGGCGGTGGACGCACTGCCGCGACGGTGAAAATACAGGATGTCAAGTTTTTAGCATAAACGCCTCACTGTCGTAGCGGTGAAACAACAGTGTTAGGTTGTGAAAAAGGTAATTTACCGCCGAGGCGGTGATTCCCACTGCCTAGGCAGTGACTCGACAAAATATTTTGGTTTTAAAAAGGCATTCCCACCGCCGCGGCGGTGAGGCCTCTATTTGATTAAAACCATCTTGCTATACAAAAACGCCACAACCACTTTTGAAACTCCAAAATCTCTCTATTTTCATCCTCCCAAACCGTTTCCAACCCCCAAATTCATCATTCCATTTACAAAATTTGTGATTTCCACCCTAAATCATCCACCAAAAATCAATTTTCAACCCCATTTTTGCGATTTCTTTATCACTATGGGATTTTGGTTTGATTTTTGGTGATAAACTAAGTTTCTATGGATTGTTAAATTGTGTGAAACAAAATTGCATGCAACATTTTTGAAATTTTGTTGAAACGTTGCGATTTGTGTGTGCGCAAGATCAAATCCACCTGCTCATGTGTGATCGCTTTGGCATTGACATGAATACTTATCCACTTATGCCGCATGTGCCGCCGCACCTCTTGCAACTGCCACAATTTCCATTCTGACGTGATAGTCGTGGCGATGACTTTCCTCCCAGCGAATGGTAGGGGGTGAGACTTTTACGTTTTAGCCCCAAGGTATGTGTCGGCACCCAATTTTACTTGTCATTACTATAAACTGTTATTGGGTTCACTGCTTAGTTAGTAATGACACTGCCTCTTTTTATGTTTGGGGGGAATGTACATTACGTTTTGTGTTGTTAAAGAAAGATGTGAAGGATGGAAATTTTTTTGTATGTAAAACTTTAATTTCTAGTTAAGCTTTATTTTATTTTTGTTTTTTCATGTTAAATGCTTAGATCAGTATATGTATGTTAGTATTTAGATTTAATATAGTGTTGTTTATGTATGAAGTCGTATATGCTATGTGAGTTGTTGAATTCGTCTAGGGCCGTTTTCCGATGAAGAAAATTATCTCTTAATTGTGTATCGAGGTCGGGGATAATGCTAGTCATGTGTGTTTTGTATGCTTAGCATGTCGATTAAGTAAAAATTATTATAATCCTTTAATCGCACAATCGCATGGACTCAGTGTATAATTATTTGAATGATTTGATGTTGATTATTCAGTAATAAGTTCATGACACAAATGAGGAATCTAGAAATTGATTTGGGGTAGACTTGAGGCAAAATCCTAGGTAAGGTAATTCCGAAGGCATGATTTAGGCCTTCACTTTTTTCGCTTGAACCTTTGTAGCTAATATAAAAAATTTATTCCCTTGTTCTCTTCTCGAAGCTGATAATCTTTTCAATTCTGAACACATTTCAATACTCTATCCAATTAATTTTTTCCAAACTATTGTCGCTAAGCCTATGATTGAAATTGAGTGAAATCAAGTAGCATAGGCTAATGCTGACTTGAAGTGAGCGATTGGGATTTCGAATGGATTGTTATTGGATCAGTATTAATGTATTCACTTATCATTCTTTTTGCACGCCTCTAAAATTGTACAAATTCGAATAAGTTTGGGGGTGTGACAGTTCTTTATCGATAAAAAAAAAAAAAAAAAAAAAAAAAAAAACTATGTCGATATAGTTTTTATTTTTATTTTCATCGACAAGTGAATACAACATTCTTAAATTCTTGTTCAGGGTTGTATTTTCAATGTTTGGGGTTACGAGAGAGAGAAAGCCATAAGCATTTGTGCCTTGGGTATCGTTCAATTATAACGATTTTTTGTTTTCTGTTCCTGCGATACCCTTGGTCGTTCTCCAAAATTTAACCAAGCCCTATTGATCTCTATCAATCTCCGAACCTACATTAGTGGATAGTTGAGCCTAGTCAAGCATATAGTTTTCCTGAATCCTTTAAGGTTTAAGTTATGAGCTTATCTACTGAATAATCCAATCTGGAGTTTGGTTAGTTATACATTAGACACATTTCAAATGGATCTAGAATGGTTTTTATTGATATTGAGTGTTGAAATTCTAGAACACCACTTGCTGTGTATTATTTTCTGAACTTGATCAGATTGAGGGTTGTTGAGGAAGGACCAACTTGTTTTCTTCGATTGAATTTGGAACTTGCATGCATATACATCTTCTTTGTTAAAGTTTTTCATTTTTAGATTAGTTGTTAGTTAATTAGTGTAGTTAGTTTAATTTAGTGTTAGGGTGTTTTGCTCAAGGACTAGTAAAATTTCAAGTTTGGGGGTATTTGATAGGTGTAAAATACCTATCTACTTCTAAACCGAATTTAGTAGTTTTTTAGTGTATTATTAATATTTAATTGCGTTTTAGTTTGTTTTTAGTTACATCAGGTGTAGGGACGTTAACGATGCTATAAATAGGAGAAACGGTGGGAAAATAGTAAAGAAATGATGAAGAAACAAGGTTTCAAGATCACAAGACCTACCGCCACGGTAGTGAGAATGCTGGGAGTGCTGAAAATACAGAAGTCCTACCGCCTAGGCGGTGAAAGTGTAGAGAGTTGGAGATGTTTCACCGCCACGGCGCTGATCTCCATCGCTGTGGCGAAGGTTAAGACGACTTACTTATTGCCTAGGCAGTGAAATATTAGAGAGTTTGGAAAGCTGGACGACATACCCACCGCTATGGCGCTAATCCCTATCGCTGCGACGGTCAGCTTTGCACAATAAAGAAGATATTTTCAGATATTAGGAAGCCTTGCACCTATAAATATCCATTCTCCCACTTTCATTGAGAACTCTTAGAGGTTGAATGTCCCTCACCCTTAGAAGGTGATCCTTGGCCATTCTTGAAGAGCTCAAAGAGGATATTCAACATCTAGAGAAGAGAAAACATTTTCGAATTGATCTTTGGCGACAGTGGATCACTCCACTTTAAGATTTAAAATTTCTCTCTTTATTTCTCCCTTTGTAACTTAATGTTTTATTGTAAATGATGATGAATCCCTCTTGGTTTAATGTTTCAATAGCCAAGATCATGTTAGATTAGATAAATATTAGCTAAGGACCGATGTAGTTGTGTAAATACTTGTATGGTTTAATATATGTTTCTTTAATGGTTGTTTGATTTTAATTTTGATTGTGTTTATCATTTTATGACAATCTTAGTATGATTGTTAAGGTATTAGGGTTGGATTTGAGAATACAGGGTTTGACACTCGGAAGAGTTAACCTTGGATTCGGACTAGGGTAAACACATCATTATGATCTAACGACCCAGGAGGGCGTTATTGAGTGTGCAATAGATGACGTTGGGGTAAGAATCACGTGACCTAGCGTCGTTAAGATGTTGAGGGGGACTTCTTCGTCGACGCAAAGTCACGTTTTCACTCGTCTTACACTTGGGAGAGGTGGCAAGTGAGTTTACGAACCGAGATTGTTGGATACCTAAACTCCTTTATTGTTAACTAAATGAAATCAAACACGTATTAAGTAAACGAAATCAATACCTAGGTAATCAACTTAGTTAGGATTAATATACTAATTGTAGTTTAAATTAGTTTAATTTAAACATTTATTGAACTGTCTAGATAATATGAGACTATGCAAATTGTGGTATTAAATTATTCACACTGTCTCTGTGGGAAAAATATCCGATCTTAAAGATCTACTATATTAAAACTGGACCTCGTACACTTGCGAGTAGTTAATACGTGAGCGCGTAACAAATGCTCCGCGCATACAGCATGACTCTGGACTTAGTAGGTCAGTCTCCCCCAGGACCTAGTATAACTCACGTGAAGAATTTTTAACTATCAACTCCAACTCAGCAAAAGGACACCTGTCACCCGACTAAACCATACTCGAGGTATTGACCACTTTGAGACACCAACAAAAATCATATTCATCATACTCAAGCACATTCTCAACATATAGATCATACACATATAGTTTTGGAATATTTTGAAAAATTTGCATTAAACATTTGAGACATAACTTAGGCAACACAATAGCATTTATTGAAAGGTTAAATCCATCTAAAAAGAAAATCCTCTACCGTCTAGAAGGCTAACTAAAAGGAAAGGTGGATTTAAAAAAAAAATCCCAATTTTATCGAAATTTATCTTAGCAGACCAAGTTCACAAGTGGTAGCTCTAGGTTAGGCTTTGTCTTGTAATGGGATTACATCTTCCCATAAAGCTTAGGAGCGACAAAAGTTTTATCCTAGGGTATATTAAACTGAAATTTCTCCCGTTGGTCGCTGAATTTATTAAGAAGTTGCAGTATTGAGAATTTATGGCTATTTGGATAGGATGGTACCCCAAACTGACGGATGGGAAGATTTGGGTTATAGAAATATGAGTAATTCAAGGTATTGAAGGTGGGTTATGGTTTCGATTTTGGTGAAACTATAAGGGTACAACTGGATATGGGGGGTATGGGCCAAGTAAGTTATTCAAGGTAAATGGGTGTTGAGGTTGGTATTTTGGTAGGGTATGATTTGAATTGATGGTTTTGATTTAGTGAGACTATGAGGGTACTACTTGGTTCAGGGATATGGATCGAGTAAGTAATTTAAGATGTATGGGTGGGGATGTTTGTTGGCACAATAAGCTACCCAAGAGGAGGAATGGATTGCGTACTTATAAAAATTTAAACAAATAAATATTTGTACACTTAATAATCAAATAATAATTTTTTCCTAAATCAATTATTATCTTCGTTACGCAGCAGATAAGTTTTATTAACTAGGTTGTAAGATCCTGATTTTTATTTAAGTCTTATTTTATAATGTTTCAAAAATAACAGGATGGATAGCGCTATTAATTATGTGAATTAAAAGTTTATGGGTCAAATTGCAAAAATTAGAAACATTTATTCTAAATGTGGGATTCAAATTTGTCACTCAAATTATAAAATCGAAATGTTAGGGGTGGAATCACAATTTAAGAAACTCACAAAAGTGGAAATTTAACTAAAAAGAAGACTTAAAGAAACTTTAGGGGAGGATAATATAATTTGAGAAAAAACTTTAAAAATATTTACATATATATATACACACACACACACACACACACACACACACACACACACACACACACACACACACACACACACACATATGTTGGATGATCGATCAAACACAAACTGAGAGAAGAAGGATTGAGATTCGATCGACGTGGCAAGCTAGGATCAAATTGATCCACCCAATTCATGCGTATAAATACCTCCATGTACTACCATAATGATAAATTCTCAAAAGGAGGAGAAATCTGAAAACAAAATAGAAACAGAGAACGAGAAAACAGAGAGAGAGAGAAAGAGAGCAGGCCGTCACCGGCGGTGCTGCCTAGTTGTTCCGGTGGTGTCGGTCAGCATGAGGGTGTGTTCGATTAGCTGTTCAGCGTGTGTTTTAGTGTGTATGTGTGTATGGGAGTTGGGCTTGACGTCAGTATGGATTGTATATTAGATCGTCGTGGGATCGTTGCCGTTCGTCCGACGACCATATGGGTATGTGTGTGTGATCTGTTTGCCATCCAGTGTGTTTCAGAGTGTGTGTGTGTGTGTGTTGCCGTCAGTTATTTGGGCTGACGGTAAATGAGAGATAGAGAGAGAAAGAAGTGGGTATATGTGTGTTTCTGTTTCGACAGCAGTCAATGGTGGTCTGTTTAAAGGGGGTGTATGCTTGTGTATTCTATGTGTGTGTTCAATTATTACGGTGTGCATGTGTTTTCTGTGTGTGTATGGTCGTTACAGGTGGTGGTCGTCGGAGTTGGCTGGAGAGTTAGAGAAAGAGAAGGTGGGTTCGACTTTGTGTGTGTGTGTGTGTTCCATTTGTGGGTGTGTGTTCGTGTTCTTTGTGTATGTGTGTGTCATCGTCAAAAATTCAGAAGAGAGAGAGAGAGATCGAATTTCGGCCAGAGGTATGGCGTTGCCGATGTGGGTGTTTTCTGGTTGTTGTTTTGTTTTGTGTAGACATTCATGGATGTGTGTGACTGTGTGTGATTTGCAATCTGCATGTATGTGTAGTCTGATGCGTGTGTGTGTGTGATCGTGTTGTGTGGCCGTGGCGTGGACGGTGGCGGGTGTGTGGGTATAGGCGGTGACAGTGGTGCCGTGTTTGTCGTGTGTGTGTGCTGCCATTTATGTGTGTGTGTGGTGGGTTTCGGTCAGTGAATCAATTGTCTGGTCCTGTGGTGTGAGGTTGAGGTTGTCTGGTGGTCAGAGCAGTGATCGGCGGCTGATCCCCAAAATCGGACGCAAAAGCAGAACGAAAACGAAGCGGGAAAACAACAAAAGAAAAAGAAAAAGGAAGAAGAAAGAAAGAAAAAGGAAGAAAAGGAAAATTTTACAAACAACCCCGATAAAAACTAAAAATTCATCTCGCGGCCGGTGGAAAATCCGGGAAAGGTAGAATTCCGAACTCTCCTAATATATTTATTTAATTGTCTCATGGGTGATTATGAAGTTATTTGATATATTGTTGTGATATTTTATCTGTTGAAAAATATATGAAATAATTTAGGCGGTATGGAAATTATGTGACGAGCATGCTTATGCGGGTTATGTGTTAGATTTATGTGAGGAGTATGCTTACGTGGTTTATGTGTTATATAAATTAAATACATGTATTAGACGGGTTCGAGTATTATTATTTAATTATTATTTATTGTTGTAACTGGCGAAAACGGTAATATTAATTTTCGTAGTTGTTGTAGAATATTTCTCTCACTAATAATGTATCAAATGTTCGGTAAATGTAACTGTTAAATATAACTGGTTTGATTTAATGTTGGGAAGTCGATTTTTATAAAATTATGATGGGATAATCTGATTTGATGAAATATGAAAATTTGGTTTTTAAATTATAAATTCGAGACTCTTTTAATTGGGTTGTTCTGTATGAAAAATCCACGGATTAGCTATTAAATGAATTATTTGGATTTAAATGGTGACTATTAGATTAAGAAATTTTCGTCGTAAAATTGGCAACAAGAATTATCGCCTTTAAACCAAAATTTACCAAAGGTTGTAGATTTACAATTCGGCGAGTCAGTTTTAAGATAGGAATTTCTCTATAGGAGAAACCATAGTCCGACCTTGGGAAACCGGGTCGTGACATAGGTTCACAACCAAATACAATATAATAAAAATAAAGAATGCAGCACATCAAGATGTATCCTGGTTCAATAAACTAGTCTTGCCTAATCTAGTCCCTCGAGCTCCACGTAGATCTCCAACCTCTAAACCCTTGATTCCATTACCAGATAGGAACCAAATTCTCACAAAGGTTGTTTTACCAGGCTCAGAATCAACCTTTACAAATTTCCTTTCCCCAGACTAAGGAAGATTCTTATCTTTTTACCAAGTTAAAGACTAACCAAGTTCTATTATAGGAAGAATCAAAACCTAATCTTTTTACAGGCTAAACATCAAACCTAATCCTTTTAATAGGCTAAAGATCAAACCTCACAACTCTCACAAGTATCATTTTCACATATAAGGACGAAACCTTCACAATTCACTCAATTTAATTTAGGGAGAATCAAGACCTAGTTTTTTTCAAGGGAAAAGAATAGTCTAACCTTTTTATACTTAAGACAAAGATCAAACCCTAATTTTTTTTCACAAGAAAATATTGAAACCAAGCTACCTTGACTAGACACTGGTCCAACCGTGTCTAATCTACGTAAGCTCACAAATACAAAAAAATATGAGTTTCTTCCTACAAGGAGCTTCTACCAACTCAATTCAATTATACTCAATTAATATTTTGAAATTTACTACGTAATAGATACAATGTGAGATAAATTAATATCTGATTAATAAACAAGTACGGGTATTACAAATTAAAGCACGTAATCAGATAATCACATAAAATCGTTTTAAAAAGATTTTCAGGCTCTTAATTTTGAAAACAATTTTCGAATGATCTTGACACTAAGAACATAATAATAATAATAATAATAATAATAATAATAATAATAATAATAATAATAATAATAATAATATGAAATCAAAATTAAGAACAATAGCTTGGAAAGATCTTACTAGGAAAACACCGAAGAATGAAAACAGAATCGCAGGATAGCATACGTCAGTGACATCAAATAAATCAGCGCTTTAGATCAAGAACTTAACACAATTTTTTTCTCAAAAAATCTCAGCAGAATAATATTTCTTAGAAAAGCATTGGAACTAATGTTCTTGATATATTTAATCTAAATTTCACAAGTCTACATATATAAACTGATAATAAGCCCTCCAAAGGCTACTTTTAAAAAAATATACCTCTAAAAGACACTCTTAGACCCTATATAACATAATCATTCAATTCTGGTGTAATTCACTTAAATATATATTTTAAAACTCTCAAATAAATCCATAAAATATTTCTCAATTATCAACCATAAAGATATGAAGTATTTAACTACTTAAATTGAGAGAATCATTAATTATATGGACCAAATCAATTATAATATTAAAATATATGTACCATATTTTCAATGAGATCAAATCCCCCGTAATTTTCCCTTGAAATCATAAAATAAGCTAGTTTTTGACCGAATAACCAAGTTCTTCGAAATCTCAACCAAAATAGTTGGTTGACCGATCATTGGCCATCGGTTGACTAATTGATAGAACATAGAAATCAGGCTAAACCAAAACTCTAGTCGGTTGACCGATCCTTCTCTGGTCAGTTGACTGATTGAATCAGAAATTTTTCCTTACCAAACTCCATCACAGTCAATTGACCAATTGCCTGCCAATCAGTTGATCGATTGGTTCAGAGACTTCACGTTCCAGAGCTTTAAGCCCAGGGTTGACTGAACGCCTTTGGTCGGTTGACCAATTGCTGTAGGAACTACTCATTTCACTCTGAAAACCTCACTGTTTCAAACGGTTGACCAATCTCTTCTGATCAGTTGATCAATTGATGCTAGATGATCATTTTCTTTACGATGTTGATTGGTATCTTGGCTGAAAGGGTATCTTGTGCTAGGCCACTAGATTTTTCGAAAACAATTTAAAAGGCCTAAGCAAAAATTGACTCAGAAAACACGGTCAAACCAAAGATTCATTTAAAGAGCTCGGAGGGTCAGTTATTGAAGATGTGTTATTAGTAGACGGTCTTAAACATATTTTTCTTAGTATAAGTCAGTTAAGTGATAAATGATATAATGCTATATTTGATAACAGTAGATGTATTATTAGGAATGGGCATGTTAGTAGTATATTACTTGTTTCATAACGCGTTGAAAATGTTTACATATGTTCATTTGAAGATTACTCGGCACAAAATTTATCATGTTTAAATATTTTATCTAAAAATAGTTTGCTATGGCATAGATGTATTGGGCATGCAAGTATGTAGTTAATATATAATTTGTCCAAGAAGAGTCTAGTACGTGGATTGCCTGTATTAATATATGTTAAAGATAAAATATGTGACGCATATCAATTAGGTAAGAAATTTATTTCATCATTTAAGAAGAAATAACATACATCTACATCAAAGTATCTTGAATTCTTGCATCTTGACTTGTTTGGAACTAGTGCCATTGCTAGTTTAGGACGAAAATTCTACGCATTTGTAATTGTTGATGATTACTCTAGATTAACATGGGTATGTTTTTTATCCAAGAAAAGTGAGGTTGCATCTATTTTCTCTAAATTTTATAAATGTGTGTAAAATAAGAAATCGACATGCATAATTAACGTTTGCAATGATAGAGGCATAGAACTTAAAAATGATAAGATTATCAGTTATTGTGATGAACATCGGTATGCACACAATTGTTTTGCACCAAGAACACCAAAACAAAATGGTGTTGTGGAAAAAACGAATAGGACAGTTCAGGAAATGGCTATGACTATGCTAAATGAGAATAATCTTCCTGAATATTTTTGGGCCGAAGCGGTAAGTACTGCATGCCATGTTATTGATAGAGTTTCTATCTGAAGAGGTTTTAATAAAATCTCTTATGAGATTTGGAATGGCAAAACTTCAAATATATCATATTTTAAAGTTTTTGGGTGTAAATGCTTTAATAAGGATAATTAAGGTACATTTGATGCTAAATCTGATTCTTGTATCTTCTTTGGGTATGTTTCGAATAGTAAAGCGTATAGAATTTATAATAAACGTACTTTAGTTGTGAAAAAAATCTATGCATGTTATATTTGAGAAATCTAATCCACTTGTGTCGAGAAAGGATTTGGATAATGATGATGCAGGTATAATGACTAAGCAAAAAAACCAATGAATTGAAATAGGAAAAGAGACATCAAATCTAAAGGATAAGGAGCCACAAAATGAAGAGACAACTTTACCACGAGCTATAAAGACAGTTCCGAGACACTCGGTAAAAGAAATTATCTGTAGTTTTAAAAAAGGTGCAAGTACAAGATCCTTCCATAGAGATATAATTAATCTTGTATTTTTATCTCAAATTGAACCTAAGATTGTAACTGATGAGTCTTGGATCTCTGCTATGCAAGAGAAATTAATTTAATTTGAGAGAAATAAAATTTGGTCTCTAGTTTCTAGACCTAACTTTCATTTTGTTATTGGTACTAAATGGGTTTATCCTAATAAAAAGGATAAAATAGGGATGGTAATTAGAAAGAAAATGAGATTAGTAGCACATGATTGTAATCAAGAAGAATGAATTGATTACAACAAGACATATGCACCTGTGGCTAGATTAGAAGCTATTAGAATACTGTTGGTATTTTCGTGTTCCCAAAATCTTAAACTATTTCAAATGGATGTCAAAAGTTAATTCTTGATTTCCTTTCTAACAGAGGAAGTTTATGTTGAACAACCACCGAGTTTTGAAAATGATAACTACCCAATCATGTTTTTAAGCTTAAGAAGGGTTTGTACGTATTTAAAAGAAGCTCCCAGAGTTTGGTATAAGAGATTTAGCCAATACTTAATTGAGAATGGTTTTTAACGAGTTTTAAGTGATAAAACATTATTTATCAAGCAAAATGAATCGATATCCTATTAGTACAAATATATGTTGATGATATTATCTTCGGTTCTACTAATGAGGATTTTTGTCAAGAGTTTGCCAAGATTATACAAGTCGAGTTTGAAACGAGCATGATGGGGGAATTAACCTCTTTTCTTGGGTTACAAATTAAACAAATTAAAGAAGGAATTTTTATCAATCAAGTCAAGTATATCAAGGAGTTACCGAGAAAGTATGGTTTGGATGATGCTAAAGAGAAAAAAATTCCCATGATAACAACTACAAAAATAGAAAAAGATAAGGGCAAAAATATCAATGAAAAAATGTACTGAGGTATGATTGGTAGTTTGTTTTATTTTATTACTAGTGGACCAGATATCATGTTTAGTGTATGCTTGTGTGCAAGATTTCATTCTTGTCCAAAAGAATCACATTTAACAATTGTCAAGTGAATTTTTCGATATCTAAAGAGAATAAATGCTTTAGGATGATGGTATCCTAGGGGGAGTGACTTTAAACTGATTAGTTACTTCGACGCCGATTTTGTTGGATGCAAAGTTAAGCGTAAAAGCACAAATAATTCACGTAACTTTTTGGGACATGTTTTAATTTCTTGGTCTAGCAAGAAACATAATTCAATTACCTTATCTACAACTAAGGCAGAATATATGGTAGCGGGTAATTATTGTGCTCAAATTCTATATATTAAACAACAATTATATAATTTTGGGATATGTATGGAGAAAGTTTTTATCTACTGTGATACTAAAAGTGCTATTTGCTTAAGTAAGAATCCAACATAACACTCATGAACTAAGCACATAGAGATTCAATATCATTTTATTCGTGATCACATTTAGAAAGGGGATGTAACTATTGAACATGTTGATACCTCCGATCATCTTACTGATATTTTTACTAAACCTCTAGTTGAAGATCAATTTGTCAAAATTATTCAAGGTTTAGGTATAGCTAGGCATAACTATGTATGCTTAGAGTAATATTTTGATCCTCCACCCCCACTTTTTGAGATGACAAAATGACAGAAGTTGATGTTTAGGGTATTTTTTTTGCCTAAGCATTGTAATTATAAAGGGGGAGAAATTTCTTGCAAATTATATAGGGGATAAATTTATTTTATATTTTCATTAATGGTGCCTAAATAAGTTTAAAAAATCCGTCCTCAAATTTAGAGGGATCATGATTATATTATCCTTTTTAGAAAATAACAGAGTTAATTATTATCATAAAAAAGGGGGAGATTGTTGAATCCAATGTTTTATGGACAATTAAACGTTGATGTTTTATGAAACTAATGTTTTATTGAATGACTTCTGATTTAAGCTCCATATATTTGTTTGATAAGGAGAATCATTGAATAATCTATATTGGGTGCAAAATGAAGCTATGGAGATATGAAGAATATTGAAGACATTAAAGACAATTAGGTGAAAACAACTCATTACTTTTATTCTTAATGTAACCTGAATCCAGTTGCTGAAAATAGAAAAAGGGAGAACCTATTGGTTTAATTAGTTAACTGACCAAGGGGGGTTGGTCAACGACTGACTGTGACCAATGGTCATAATATTGACCGTTGAAGCAGTCGGTCAACCGGCAGTAGGGTCCAGTCAACTAACAGACTCAGTCAAATTCTTGACTGATTCGGTTTTTGGGTTAAATCACGTTTTTTTATTTATTTTATTTTATTTTGTTTTATTTTATTTCAAGGGAGTATTTTGATAGAATTAAGTGGATTTTTGAAATATATCATATATTATGTGATTCCTATTTATTTGATCAATTTATTTATTTATTATCTTAATTATATTAATAAAATACATCATATTACTAAGGATTTTGATTTGAAAAAAGTTTAAGGGAGCAAATTGATATTTTCCAAGATTATTTTTTAATGAAACAAACTTATTTTTAATATATATGATATATGGGGTCTTGGGATTTCATTTAATGACATGACATTTAAAAACAAAACGTTATAGGTCTAGTTATAGGTATATTAATATAGACCTGTGGGATTAAGAAATGTGCATCAAGAACATTCAGATTTTGCTATTTTAAGAGAGATTCTTTCGCTGAAATTCATACGTAAGATTATTAAGAGTTCTTGATTGAAGTGCTAAGTATTTTTGGGTCATCTTTTTATGCTCTCTATCGTGCTATCGTAATATTTTTTACGAATCCTGGTGAGATCTTTCCAAGTTATTGGTTTTGCTTTCTTATATTATTTTGATTAATTGTTTGTATAAGTTATCTGAAAAAAATCGTTTTCAAACTTAATTTTGTGAAAATATTTTAAAACCATTTTTATTTGAGAAATCTGTTTACGTGTTATTTGTATGTTAAATTATTTAAATCAGATTTATGCTTCATATTGAATCTATCACTTAGTAATTTCAGGACATTAATTGAGTACAATCATATTGAGGTGATAGAAGATTATTGTGGGAAGAAACTTGAAAATCTTTTGTATTTGCGAGTTTGAGCAGATTAGGCACGTTTGTGTCGGTGTCTAATTAGCGTAGTTAGGTTTGAATATTTAGCATGTGAAAAAGAATAAGGTTTAATCTTTAACCTGAAAAAAGATTAAAGTTTGATCTTTAACTTGAAAAAAAGATTATGTTAGTCTTTAATCTTTGAAAAGATTAGGTTAGTCCTTACTATTTGAAAAGATTAGGTTTTAATTCTTCCTGTAACATAATTAAAGTGATTGTAAATGTTCTTTCTAAGCCTGTGAAATGGATCTGTGTAATAGCGTGAGAGAGTAATAGGTTGATTTTGAACTTGTGGAAAGAATCATGGTAGTAAAGATTGATTTTAAATCTGTGAATATAATTAGAGTTGTCAGGGTTTGATTCTTATTTGGGAAAAGATGGGTTTAGTGGATTGCGGATCTCCATGGAGCTTGGGAGACTAGACGTATGTAAGACTAATTTGTCGAACTAAGATAAATTCTTGTATGTTGCATTAACTATTTTTCTGTTTGTTTGGGTGTGCACTTTACTAAACATATTTTCGTTGCGTGACAAGATAATAATCAATTAGATAAATTGATATTTTGAATTTGAATTTATTACTTAAATCTTTATAACTACCCAATTTATTCTCCCTCTTGGGTAAATTTTTGGGCTAACAATTTTTTTTTTTTTTGGAGTTCTGGATCAGGATGTATGTGAATGTTATATATAACATTCATTGTAATGTTAATGTTATATATGATATTACTATAATTTGTGTGTTCCATGAGTATTGAATATAACATACAATGTAATAGAATTAACATCAGTAAATGTTGATAATAACACAATTATATGAACATGTTAAATGTAATATGACTAAATGATAAATGTTGTTTAGATGTTGAATGTAATACTCAACTGTATTTTGATAAATGTATAAGACCTTGTTAATTGTAACACAAATGTAAAAACTAAAAATTCTAGAAGTACCATGTTGAATGTAACATGAATATGAAAACTGAAAATTTTGGAAGTATTATATTAAATGTAACATTAATATACAAATCTGAAACTAATAAAGAAAAATAACGAATGTGATATCATTTTGAAGATCATTTTTCAGATAAATTTGAATATATATTTAGATCGTGAATTTTTTTTTTTTACAATAATAGTTATTTTGATTTTAATAAAATGATTTACTGTGAAACTTAAATATAAAAATTTTAATCCCACAAATCACGCAAGGGCAAATTAGGCATACCAATTTCCTCGTTTCTTGAAATTGAGACTAAATTGTTTGAACTTTTTGGACAACAAGATCGTTTGTTTAAAACTTAAACACATGGAATCAATGGGTAATTACATTCTTAATTTATGTCTACTTGGTAATTTTCTCTATATTAAAATAAAGGACCAAACTAAAACATAAGAAAATCTTAAGGTTGTTTACTGTAATTAAATCCATATCCCTCTTCCCTGTTCTTTATCACCGAAACTCCATTGTTGACTTGCCAAGCGCCCATTCCAAACAAAATTACAACTTTCGATGACGAAATCCAGCCAACCCCGCCGCCAACTGCCACTTCCGTCTCCACCACCAATTCTTCCACCACCGCCTGCTTCTTTACCTCCTTCATAACCACTACCATGCGTTGCTCATTCACCTCTTCCATAACTACCACCATGCTCTCCTCCTCCACCACCACCACCATTGCCACCTTCGCGTCTACCACTAATTCTCCTACCATTCTCTCATCCAGACCCATATCCAGAGCCGTCTCCTTCACTACTTTCACTTCCATAGCCAGCACCATGCTCGTCTCCAATACCAGAATCGACTCTACCTTCACTTTCACTGCCATCACCACTACCAATACCATATTCTCCATTACCTCCATAGCCAGCACGACCACCAACTCCATTGCCACCACCAACTCCAATATCGATTCATAGTGTCCTATAGCCGCCGCCACCACTGGAACCATCGTCGCCATCATTGCCACCTCCAACCTACTACTATCACCGCTACTTCCAACCCACTACCATCACTGCCAATTCCAACACACAACCATTTCTGAGCCAGTTTTGAGAAAATCAGACCTTTTCCATTGCCACACTTCAAAGAGTGTAGATAAAAAGAATAAAGAGATAAATAAAGTAGAGATCTTTGTTTATGGAAGCCTTACTCACGTGATAACCATGTGCTAGTTACATGTAACTACTTTTTGTGTAATATTACTGTATTAGTTATATGTAACTAATTTTTTTTCAGTTACATATTCCAATAATATGTAACTTTTTAGTTACATATCTCTGATATGTAATTAAAAAGTTTGATATTTTTCAATTACATATTTCAATAATATGTAACTTTTAGTTACATGTCTTAAATATATAACTAAAAATGCCCAAATATGTGTAAAAAGTAACAATTATGAAGTTGTAACTAACATTAGTTACATATAACATAATTCACTATAAAAATCGAATATACTCACTAAAAGGCTCCCTATAATCCCTGCAATATCCTTACAATTTCTACAATGCGGGACTAAAACACAAGTTAAATCTAACTTAAAGGACTAAATCAAAACCTAATAAAACAAAAGGATTTTTCACTAATTAGACTTAAAAAAAAAAGGATTTTTCACCGATTTTTCATTTTTTTAAGTAAACCCTAATAAATTAGTTAGAGTTAAATGACGAAATACCCTTATTTTTTGATATAAAATGACCAAAATACCCTTACTTTAAATGGTTGACCATTAAAGTTAACTAACACCGTTGCAATTTTGGCCAATTGGAAATGAAATTCAAATCTCAATAAATCCAACGTGTCTATTTCTAAATATGGGGTCCAATTGAGCTCTGACTTCATTTTTGAGGGACCAAAAATGTCATCATCCCTAGATTATTTGAAGGATTTATACCACTTATATCCCCTATTTTTTTACTATTAATTAGATAGTTCTCTTATAATTTTACAAATATCAGTCAACCCATTTGACCAATTTTTTCTTTGTAAAAGATATAAATGTTCTTTTATTTAAAAATAAATAAATTATTTTTTATTCTTTATTTTTATAAAAATTCATTAACATCCTCTCGCTTTTTAAAATTATTTTTTTACCCTTAACTTTTTTAGCGCGTTTTTTTTTTTTTTTAACTAAAATAAACATTTGTTTTTATTTTTGTTCTGTTCCAGTTCCATTCACCAATCACATGGATTAATGCTCCGGGAAGAGCTCTGAACCCGTTCGAATGGTAATTCACAGTCTTAAGCCATTCTTGAACTCATTCTCTCGGGATGCTCAACTATGATCTCTTTGTCTACCCATCGGTTTCCATCTTCAATCCTCGAAAATCATCAATACTACTTCTACCGACTACGAATTCTTTACCCATCAGTCTCATCTTCGATTGAGCAAAATCTCCCTGCCAATGATTCAAATCCAAGAAACCAATGTTTCTTGCGATATCAAATTTGGGTTGAATAGGAAATTGAAAATTCGATTTCTACCGATGATTCAAATCCAAGAAATCCCATGGACGAATACTAATGGTGGGTTCTCCGATTTGTCTCTCATCTGCCAGGATCTTTGCGGTTCTGACCCTTTTGAGATATGACCTCCCTCTTCAGACCAGAAGGAAGCTCATGGAGAAGATGGGACTGACAATGCTTCAGCTGGTACCCTTTTGAGACGCCGAAACAGTGCCTGTGATCAGAGATCCGTCATGGACAAGTGCCCGCAAGCAGAGATCTGGCACGATGATGGAGAGAGAGAGGACCCAGTTTTTTTTTGGGGCGCTGACCGAGCAGTTCTAAAAGGCGCAAGAAACTACCAATTAAACCTTCTCACATTTTCTTGTACCGCCTGATCCTTTCGCCATTTTAGTGACGAGAATGCCCCTTGCTGCGCCTCACGCTGAACATCCCCGAAATCTCGCTTAACCTCCCCTGTTTTTCAGGGATCTAAATGTGGTAACGATTTCAATATATGGCGGACACTCTGTATCGTTTTTATCTCATATTTACGTATGAAAAAACATAAAAATTGAAACCCTAAATTATGTGCGTTTGATTATCTTCGAAATGAAGTGTTAATTGTTTTTTTTGGATATTTTTTACTTGATGTAACTGATGTTACAAATAACATTTAAAAAGATCAGTTTAAAAAATTCATGCCATCCGTTTTATAATAATGTTACATGTAACATTTTCAATGTTACATGTAACATCTATTCATACGTTGCATACATATCCATGGTGTGCAAAAAAATAATATTACATGTAACATCCATGTAACATTACTGAGTATGTGTCCATGACAATGATTTCATTCATGTTACATGTAACATTTGCACGTTGTGTCCATACCAATAATTCTATATCCAGGGTGTGTGGAATTATAAAATGTTACATGTAACATCCATGTAAACATTACTAAATATGTGTGTCCATGACAATGATACATGTAACATACTTTTTGAAACTGAAAATGTGATTGTATTTGAAAAATGTTACATGTAACATTCAATCGTTAGTTCTTAAATTTGTCAATTTTTTTCCAATTTGTGTCTCTGGGATGCAACCCAAACGTTGCAAAGAAGTGTCAACCCACCAAAATAATAGTTCGTGCATCCAAAAATAGTTGTGTTGCATTTTACACAACACAAACAACCATACCAAGTATACCTTTCATACAAAATGAAATCTAGCTACGTGTGATGTTTAAACCAAACAAAGACAGATTAAAAAGCAATTTGTTCTAATCCAGACACATCAAAACTCTGATTTTCCAGTTGTTCTATACTTCTTCAACACGACGTGTTTCATTATTTTTTCTTGTTTGGAAGTCATCCAAAGTTCAAGATCTGGGTGGATCATTGAGGAATTCGTGCACGAGTGCTGCTCTTTCTCTTCTAAAACCTTCAATGCCATAATTAACGTTGATTTGTATGATGTTGAATATGCTCTTCATTACATGGATTATAGCAACACCGCAATAAACGCTGCGAAATATAATATGTTAAGACAATTCATCAATAATTGGTTGTGTTTGGGTAACATAATTAATTAGCAACACATGAAGTGTACTTACATAGATGATCCTTGATCTGGCACATTATTGGAGTTTGAAATTTCAGCATCCAACAGCTGATATTCACTAGCTTCCTTTGACAATAATACATCAACATAATGAACCTAAATTTGAACATGGAAAAAAATGATGAGGATTATTCATTCAACATTGCACTGGCAACAAAAGGTTCAAAACTATGTATTGAAACTCACAATTTTTTTTTTGCATTCTCGTAAAATCTATCAACATCTTTGGGACGTCAGTGGTTAATTGAATTGTAGTGTGTCCACTTCTACTCCTACTTATCACAAACAAGCAGTGTCCAGTGTCCCGTTGATGATGTCAATCCTACAGTATTTATTGGGAAATGCACGAATCTATAGTTGTCGAAAAATGCTTCTATACTTTTTGGATTAAGATTGTCAGCCAATACTTTCTTGTCCTCCTGTGTAATCCAAAACTGTATATATTGTAAAACATTTCAAAAAATTAGTAACACGCAATGTGTGCATACAAATCAAACAAAAAAACATAAAAACACACTAAAAAATGTAAAAACAAATGTAACAATTTGATTACCCAGCAACAACTATTGATGAAATATGACTGATCTGACAAATCATGACCAATCCCTTTTAAATCACTTGCAACCCTTGCTTGATCAAGAGATATCATCTCCATACATCCGTTGATGACCTAAAAAATGTTTAATTAATCGCCCACATAATGTTATAATCATCTGCATATTTCTAAATAAACATAGAAAGTGTAAGTAACATGACAGTCGTGTGACATGTTACATGTAACATATATTTTTGGGCTTTGTTATGTTATATGTAACATTGCAAAAAACATCGCGGGATGTAAGTAAACTATCAAATGTTACACGTAACATTACACCTGAATGTTACATGTAACATCACAAATGAAATGTTACATGTAACATTTCGCCTGTTATAACAAAAAGTGACTTACAATATTTGAGAGTTGAGTCTCCCACAACAACCCGATCAAATCAAGAATGGATACTTGAGCGAACACCCATTCTGCTCCCCAAACAAATGCTTTGCAATAAAATGAAAAAAGCAAAACAAAAATGATGTACATCTCATGTGCATCGTTCCAAATAACAGATTTGACACTTAAACTTACCCACGTCCATCATCTTGTATAATTAGATTGAGTTTGTCCCAGTCATCCTCTGCAATCATTCTTGCAACGGCACTGTTGGAGGTAATTCATGAGGTTTATCTCCGTTGTGGGCCAATGTACTTTACTCGTTGCTCTTGATAACATCATCCGTTCCTTGGTTATCAAGGACTGGTACATCATACTTTTTCTTCAATAGTCGCGGTTTCTTGACAGGTACATCGTATTTGTGGACTGAGTCATCATCAGTATTTTGTGTCCTGATGCGACTCTTAATGTTTTTTACAAGCGATGTTGGTGTCTTGGTTTTAACCTTTGTATGCGTATTGCGCTTAAGCTTCAGTTTTGCTGGAATTGACGTCCTTGGTGGTGAATTGTGGGTAGCAATGATTGATGCTTACCTGACAATCACGTTGTCTCTGTCTTCAAGCTCACACTGGTAAACTTTATCAGACCAGTCATTTTTTCAGTATGTTCCCTATCTTTCTCTGCTGATTACGTTACCGAATGCACAACAGCTTCTTCAAGCTTTTCCACCATCCTCTCCTGCTATATAACATTGTGAACTTCAGCTTCTACAAACTTCTTGTCTATTTTCTTTTTCTCTTCCATCAACCTCTCTATCTCATCTTGTAATTGGTTTTTCTTATCACCAATCCACTCTATCTCACCTTTCAGATGCTGAATCTCTTTTGTCATTCTTCTCTTCATCTTCTTGCACTTCGCCCTTACCTTATCAACCTTCTGTAATAGTTTCTGATTACTTTCGACAAGCTTTGTTAAATTTTGTGAACCTCCACAAAATTTAACAACGTCCTCATCAAATGGCTGCGATATTAACAAATCAAAGGATGACATATTGTCAGCAATAGACACATTCTCTTTTCCCTTAATCTTGGCACTTGAATTGGAGGAACTGGTCTTTGTGTCACCATGCACAAGTAGTACGACACCTGCCTTGAGCTTCGACACTAACTCTGACGTTAGTCCCCGAATAACCTAAACTCATCAGTAAAAACGTGCCAAAAAAAAAAATTGTTATATATTAGAAATACACTAAAACAACCCCCCTCCCGATTGTGTTACATGCAACATTTTTATACCATGTTTTTAAATGTAACACAAATTGTGTTACATTTAACAATTTTCGCCCCCCCCCCCCGGTTAAAATCATCATACCTATTTGTATTTAGATTTAACATTCTTTTTTGTACATAAAAAAAAAAAAAGAAAAAAAAGAAAAAACAAACAAACCACCTAGTATGTAGTTAAATTGTACAATCCAGCGTCAGCCAACATCGATGTCGTCATGTCCCGTTTCAGAAAACTAGGGAAAAAAACACACCTAATCAGCAGTTAAATTCTGCAAATCTAATCAGGAAGCAACCGATGTCAATACCATCATGTCCCATTTTAAAAAACGAGGGACTGCAACCATTCTTGATTCCATTGGCGGGATCAACCTTGAGTGTTTGCACAACCAAAACTGGAAAAAAAACATAAATACATTTTGTAGAAACGTTTATATATTATACACAATTACTACAAAAAATTAGCGTGGTTGTTATTACTTGCAAAGCAATGACACATCCAATTACAGAGCTCGGTCTTTGATACACAAATTCGATTGATGACATCAAATTTGAATGAATGGCGTCAGCCCATTTGTAAGTTTCCATAACATCCAAATCCTCGACAATGTTCAGTTTTGATACTTGAACATACTGCCCCTTATTATTGAAAAAGCGAGTTGTCAACAAAAGAAGACACAGTAGTCGAACAACATCCTTCACATATTCTTCGTCTTTTTGTCTGATGGCAGCATGTAACATGGTCTTTAACTATACAACACTTACCATGTTCGTGTTCAAACCTTGTCGTGCTAGGAATACACAGTCTTCCTTCTTTGCGTACCTACCAGGCAATTATACTTCACTGTGTGACAACCCAAAAATAAGTTGCACATCATTGCTTGTGAACTCCACGAACCGTGGCCCCAGTTTGAATGTTTTTTTTCTTTGGATGATAACACTGGATAATACTCACGATCAGATTATCGATGCGATGGGAGGAAACCTCGTCATGTTGATCATTCATTAGTGCTTCCATGGTGTTCCAGAATGGGGTGCGACGTAAATAAAATATATGTTCATAACATAGGTGTAAATCATGGATGACTAATGAGACCTGTGAAAGGTTACATCAATATTTGATCGGTCCTGATGGGGCTTGGCTTGTTGTCGCCACTACTGCTTTGTTTGTTGACGTTGTTGGCACATTTGGAACAGGTTTCCCTGAAATAGAAGACACATAAATCAATAGATACTAAAATGTTCCAATTTCTAAAACTAAAGAAAAAAAAAAAAAAAAAAACTGTGTAAATTGTTTTTTTTACCATCCTCAATGTCAGCTGCGCTTATTGGCGTGTCATAAGCATCAACGGCAGGTAATGTATCATCTGCGCAATGTATATTAATGCATAAAGCCCCATGACAAAAAATGTTACATTTCATGCATTGTAATTCTCTTTCCAACAACAGAAAATCAAACTTTTTGTATACAAAAATAAGAATAGCTGAAATGTTACATATAATATCTGTGAACAAATTTTGAAACATCGACAAAAATGAAAGTACATTAATGTTACATTTCATGTATTGATGGTATATTTCCAACCATAGCTAAATAAAAAATTTTGTACACAAAAAACAAGAATAACTGAAAATGTTACATGTAACATCTATGAACAAATTTGAAACATCGAAAAATTTGGAGTACATTGGTGTTACATTTCGTGCATTGATGTTATATTTCCAACAACAGATAATCAAACTTTTGTACACAAAACCAATAATAAACTGAAATATTACATGTAACATTTGTGCACAAAATTTTGAAAAACATCGACAAAGATGAAGTACTATAGCATAGACAAACAAGAGACATGCTTCAAAATAACATAAAAATTAACACACTAAGCATCAGTTATTCAAATATCCGCTAAACAATGATCTGCACCAAATATATGTGCTTTGTGACTAGCGTATTGTCACGACAACAAATAAATCATGATGTACGGAGAAATCACATAACTGTGCACGAAAAAAATCGATCCAGATCATGTTGACGTACTTGTATGGAGAAATCACCGGACATATATAGCTACACTAAAAATTCGCAATATCGTGTGTAAAAATCACAAAATGCGATATGCAAAACAGGACTCTATCGCGCACAACAACAACTAAAAATTGCCACTTCTAAATATTCAATATACTATTGCATGACGTAAACTACAAGTCCGAACGCGTAGACTAAGACCTATCGTCTAATTTCTACGTCGAAACAGTTGAGATCGTCGTAAAAAATTGCATCAATCTTACCTACGTTGGAAAGGTTGACGGGATCATCCGCAATATTGGGATTCTTAGTGATCATCTTCCGCCGTGTAGACACCATTGTGAACTAATTAATACAAAAATCAAGGTTACGGAGATCGACAATGATAGGCGACGGCGTTGCAGAACGTTAGGGTTTCGATCGTTTAGGGAATATGAAAGGTTCTCCTTTCCAAAACTGAGGACTAGTTATGCTAATGAGATGTGAATACCAAAACACATTATTTTTTTTTTTTTTAAAAAAAAACGTCTTTTCCCTGATAAGTTATCAAATGGAGGTTTAATTTGGGGTGTAATCCTGTGTTAAACATTTTATTATGTGACCTGTACAATATGTAACGTTTAGTGCTGCATTCATGTTGTATGTAACATTATTTTTGTATGAAAAAAAAAGGGTAGTTACATTTAGTATCTACCACAAAAAAAAATAAAAAATAAATAAATAAAAAAAAAAAAAAAAATTAAAAATACAAATAATATTACATGTAACAAATCACATTATTGTCGTCGTTGAAAAAATAGCATCAACGACTTCACCAAACACAATTACAAAAAATATGGAATGCAAACAAAACATTTATTATTCCATTGTTGATTGTAATGTCAATTACTAGATATAACAAAATCTATTTTTGTTAAAAAAAAAAAAAAAAAAAGAAATTCAACTGTCTACTCTCGAATCCAAAAATAGAATCTCTCGATATAATTCAGTCTTACACCAACGGGGCTTTGCATGTCTTCCTGTTGTTTCTCCCTATTTTTCCACGTCTCCCATACTTTCTTTCTTTTATCTTACCCCTTGATAGTATTCTTACTTTCTTCGGTCAACCCAGTTACTTCTTTGACAATAGTGGTAATATAATTACTTCACTCTCAACCCACATAGGTTGTTCAATTGTCGGGATTGCATATATTCCTCTCAAATAGGTCTCACGGTAAAAATTGATGCTGAAGTATTCTTCTATGTAATCATGTGCCGACAAGCCACCCTTGTTAATCGCTACACAACCGTGTACGCAAGGGAACCTCTTTATTTGCCATTGTCTACATGAGAATAATCGTCACACCGTATTAACTAGCACTGATGGGGATGAATGAATCTCATAAAATCCATCGCCAGACAAGTTAAAATTCCATGTTATTCCTTCATTAATCAACTCGCACAAATTGTTATCCCAAAACGGTGTTATCTCATTATCCATATTTTTTTATTCTTGTCTCCTATCAGACATTAAGTCTATCCACCGTATTCTAATTTTGTCAATTAATAATATTGCAGGCAAATGACGATATTCACTTAATTAAGAATTGAAACATTCCGCCATGTTCAATGTCATTTCACCGTAATGTTTTCCCCGAAAAATAACGTTACTGAATTTCGTTACTGAAAGATCATGCATGAATCGATGATTTTTTTTCTCTGTCTTCATACATTATCTGATCATACAACATTTTATAAACTTTTGGTGTGTGCGCATACGCCACCCCATTCAATTTCTGAATCATTAATTCCTTGAGTGTGGTGTTTCTTTTAGCCATTGCAGCCCTCAGATTCATCTTTAAATCGAATAGGCAGTATGCATGGTGGCAATGTGTGAATACATTCTGTAGTCCCTCTAATATACCATTATGATGATTCAATATAAACATGATCACAAGATCCGCCGCAATAATATTTTTGAACTCAGACAAAAACCAATTCCAATTCTTATCATTTTCTGCATCCACAATTGCAAATACAATAGGGAACATCCCTGCAAAATCAAGCCAATCACAAAAATCTCAATCAATAAATACATATGTTACATGTAAAAAATATATTGTTATATGTAATATATCATGTTACATGTAACATACATTTAAGTGTTTAGTGTTAGGGAAAAAAATGTTGTACTATACACTAAATATGAAAAACATTTACTGACAGCACATTGGTTACCATATTTTGCCATCGCAGCTGATAAATTCTCTTTATATCAATCGATAAGATATATTCCATCAAGGAACACCATTGGTCAGCAAAAATGAAAACTGTAAACACATGCTTCGAATGTGACAAACAGACGTCTGAAATATCTTGTGTCCTCATTATAATTGAGCGTAACATGTCTCTCGGGGTTCGTCTGTCTACATTTATCAACATACCATCGTAATTGGTCGTATGATGTTGAATAATCCCCAAACACGCTATTTCTGGCCTTTTCTACACCAAGCCACGCATTGCGATATGAGATCTCAATACCATATTGCCTCTTGAAATTGTCAACTACATCAACAAGGTGCGTTTTTGGGTTTGTCTGTACGTCATCAGTCAAACAACTAGAAATAATATCCGAGCTCATTCGTTTATTTTTCTTTTTGCAGAAAGTAAACCCACATATGTGTTTGTTTACCAAATTCCGGATGTAGAATATACCATTTTCCCGCATTACACGTCTGTGCACAATCCATGGGCATTTTTTTCCTCTCTAAGTGCATATGCAACTGTCACACGCACTTTATCGTTTTTTAAATAATAGAAATTGAATTCAATCTCAATTGTATATTTTTTCAATACATCTCGGAATTCGCTTGTTCTGCCTCTGAATTTTTTACCCTCCTCTTGGATCCTATTAGCCCACTGAGATGACAATAATACCCTATCGTTACTCCACAGCAATATGTTGCTGTAACTACCTATGTAGTCAAGTTCATCTTCGCTGCCTCCACTACTGTTTAACAATACAGTGGCTCATGTTGATGCACCATTTAATCTACTAGAATCATTCAGTCTTCTCTGGATGTATATATCCAACAGCTCAATATTCTGATACGCTGTTAGCAACATCATCTCCTCAAAGTCACTTTGGTCAGCAAGCATGCAGTTAGAATGGCTATGCATTGCATATGACAAGTCAAATTTTGACTTAGCTAATTCTGGCCATTAGCTTACAATCTTGTTACACAAATCACTAATGTTGTTGTTGGCAATCCTCAAAACTGCATTCACCCCCTCGTATTTGCACATGCATGCAATCGAAAAATGCTCCTTGTTGACATACCAATAACCATTAGAACACATGATGCCCTTCTCTTTTGGAAAAATAAATATGTTACATGTAATATCACCATAAAGAACACCGTTATGTATCGAGGTCACATGTAACATGCCTCCGTTCTTAAAAAATGATGTTACAATGTAATATTAACACACAGTTATGTTTATTGTTACATGTAACACACACCTTTTCCTTGTTAAAATGTAACACACCCTAAGAATGTAACACGCTATAGGTACAAACGTTATGTGAATCAACACACAGTTATGCTTATGTTACATGTAACACGCACCTTTTTCTTGTTAAAATGTAACACGCCCTAAGAATGTAACATGCTATATGTACAACGTTTTGTGCATCAACACACAATTATGCTTATGTTCCATGTAACACGCTATATGTACAATATTATGTGCGTTATGTACTGCATTCCATTTCGCATATGCCGTGTGTGCTTGTGAATCAACCTGAATCATCCAAAAAACTACTATATATGTCGATCCACAACTAAAAACACTATATCGTCCATTCGTAAATCATTTTCGTACACATATGTTCGATAACAAAAACTTCATCAATCAAAAACTAGGTCTTTATACTTGTTGCTATCGAAAAACCCTAACTTGATATCAAGATGTCTGTAAAATCACTACGATTGGTATATATCAATTGAAGATGTATGTTACCTGTTGTTGATCGGCTCAGAATGATACATCAATTGACTTTCCATTGCTACTCTGATTCAATCGTTGCGATTTATTGATTTTGAAATTCGAAATGCAATGTATATTAGGAAAAATTGCCATGATTTGGTATTTATAGTGTGTTTTCACAACTGAAAAATTGGATTCAAAAATGGAAATCGTTTGTGCGCATAACAGAGGGGAAAATCGGTCACCGAAAAATGTACGATAAGCGAATTTGGGACCGATCGGTGCACAGTAAATTCGGTGATGGACTGCATTGTTCAGTAAATCATAAGCTAATTTTATTGATAGATTAAGGCTAATTATGGGTTCAACCGGTAATTTTCCATTTTTTTTGTTTATAAAAATGGATTTTTTTTTTTTTTTTTAAATAGGGATGTTAGTGTAAAAAAATAAAGGATAAAAATATATGTAAATAAAATTTTGAAAGTTATTTATGTATTTTAATTTTTAAATATATGACCCACCCCTACCCTTTCTCCATCTCCGGCAACCCACCTACCCACATCGTCGCCTTTCGATAAATCAACAAGTTCGCTTCCTCATATATATATATATATATATATATATATATATATATATATATATATATATATATATATATATATATATGTACATATTATATTTAGAGAGAGAGAAAAGTTGGTGCTTTTTTTTTAAGCACTGATCTGAAACAATAGCAGTAGGTAATATAAAAGGGTCTGTTTAAAAAATTCCATGGAGTTTTATTGATACCGTGTACTATCTTCAATAATGTTAATGTAATAAATGGGCTTGGCCCATTAGGATAAACCTTAACCCTAGGGTCTCCATCTTCTCCTATAAATACTTGTGTATAGCGTTGTATTATTTGTAATCATTTTTATAATATCAATATATAGTTCATGTTTCCCACTTCTCAATTATCTTAACATGATATCAAGAGTAAGATTTTCCTCGAGCTGTTTCCCTAAATTTTTTTCGCAACCCTAAAGCTTCTGTCGCCGTTTTTTTTTTTTTTTTCCGGTGGATTTCGTCGCTGCTATATGTCTCATCACCGCTCTGGTATCAATAAACATGACACCAGCACCTTCGTCTTTCAGAGACGAATACAACACCATCAAAATCACCGTCACCAAATCATTGACGCAGCCTCACGCGCCTCTTACAACCTGCAACACCACCAGGATTCGCCGTTACTGATTTTGGTCCCTACCTTCTCAACTAGGGCTCCAAATCCATCTCACAATATACCATCAGAATTGTCTTGACAAGATGATTCCAACGATGCAAACATCTGCCCCGTCCGATTGCTCACTCGTCCGCACAAGCGACTAAACGCCGCCTGTTTTTTTTCGCGTGAGATCCACCACCGTCACTGAAGAACTATGCCACGTCTGCCATAATCAGCCCAATCAACACCTAATTAGCATCCATGTCAGCACCACGTCATCTCTAGTCAGTCTGTCTTTCCATGTTATCGGTTTATTTGAGGTAACATTTCTTAAATCAATTCAGGCCGTTTTAGACTAGTTTTCTGCAAACTTGGACCTATTCTTGGGGTTTTTGGACATTATGATTCTGTTTCCAACCTCCGTTTTGTGGTTTGAGACTCATAAAATATATTTTTTTGTACATTCGTGTGGTTCTTACACCGGTTCACACATTTTCACCTGGTTCTTGAAGATTTAATATCGGTTTCTGGATAATTTTAGCATTTCGAATCTATTTGTGATCTCATTTTAATTAAATTCGGATCATAAAGTATAACTCTCTTTATATTGTTGATTCGGTTCCATATGAAGATTTGATTGGTTCAAGGGGCTCTCAATCGGTTCTTTACGAATACAGACCGGTTCCTAAATAATTTCAGCGTTCTGAATCCATCTGTGATAATAGTTTCTGGAGATTCAACAATGATGTCTATGGGTTCTTCTTGAAAAATAGTACAAACCTTTCCCCTGCTCTTTTAATTACTACAAATAAATCTTATTAGTTCTTTGATTTTGTATGTTGTAATAATATGACATCTGATGCCAACATGTTTTCTACCAAACTCTCTGCTATGAATATTCCTAGTATTCACTCTACTGATTGTTGATGTCAAATTTTGGTTGACTCCAACGGTATAGTCTGGTCAACCTTAGATGAGTTGGAGAAGTCTGGAGTAGAGATCTTTGATCCATATAGCTTCAAATCCGTGGAGAGGTCTCTAGCTGGGAAGGGAAGAGTCTGTATCAAAAAGAACCCAAAAACCTCCTGAGCCGAGAAAGGAAGGACCAAAACACCTTGTGATCCTTGGAAGAATGAATTAGCACTTGAAATTGAGCAGTTCCGGGAAGATGAGCACTTGAAAACCTGCATAAAGGACTTGCCAAGATGGTCCTGGTGCTTCCCCTTAGGCGTGAGAAGTAGCGTAAAGGGGGAAGAGTTTATAGAGTAATTGCCGAGAAGAGTAAGCAACGTTCTTCTACCTTTGGACAATTGTATGCCCTCCTTTTTATAGGCAAGAAGTGGATTTGTTTAGGGACTTAATAATGGATTAGTGTCTCCTCAAAATCACATCAATGTGTTAACTTGGCTTGTAGGTAACGGAAGGATGCCAAGAGGCTCTTGTATTGACCATATTGGGGGATGTTTAGTGATATCTTCAGGGGGAAAGAGAGCCATGATGATGTTTAAATATATTTTGAGATATTTAGGAGATATTTTAGGATATTTAGAAAATATTTATAGATGGGGAATTGAGCCAACTTATAAACTGAGGAAGACATAACCCTGCCATGGACTGTATGAGGAGCCTGATTTCTGCCCTTCCCAGATAACTGGGGATGGGAAAGAAAAGTACGTGGAGCTTTTGATGAGAATATATCAGCTACACCAAGAGATCAGTTGCATGTTTCAGTTGGCCCAATAACAAGGGCAAGGGCAAAAAGATTCAAAGAAGTACTTAATGGGCTTATTCGAGTGATTGCGGCCGAAACTACAATGGTGAAGCCTAAATTAGGTCCATCCGACAATCAAGGCCTAGTCCACCTCATCAAGACAAGCGAATGGGCTTAAAGCGTGATCCTGAACGAGCAAAAAATGAGACCCACGAATTTTATTTTATTTATTTTATTATTTTGAAAAAAGTACAATTTAGACCCTCTAACTATTGATACATTTTTAAGTGGTCCCTCTAAGTTTCGGCGTTTCATTTTAAACTCTCTACGTATCGAAACGACTTTAATTGATTTTTCCGTTAGAGATTCTGTTAAAATTAACAGAATCTCAGGGGTAAATACGTCATTTCACGTTTTTTAAGATCCCAAATGGTTCCGTTGTTAGCCGAAGAGCAGGTGGTGCTGTTATCTCCGGTGATGATTTTTAAATTCTCGCCACTGTAGCCTTGGCCGCATAGAAATTCAAAGTAATCGAGTTCGCCAGCGTCGTAGATTAATCCGGGGTTTGCTGTTTTTTCTGGATTTATCTGACCCGACCCATATGCGTATTCCGCATCGGTGTTGAGAACTGTGCTCATAGGAGAAGCTGCAAAAAGGAACCAAAAATCAAGAATTATTAATCTTCTTCTTCTTCTTTTTTTTTTTTTTAAATTATTTGCATTCCAATATTGTGAATTACCAGTAGTCATGAGAGCAGATTTGATGGCAGCAGGGGACCAAGTGGGATGAAGGGATTTAACATAAGCCGCAGCTCCAGTTGCGTGCGGACAAGCCACGGATGTCCCGGAGATTATGTTGTAAGGAACCACTCTATTCTCTCCCTCTTCTCCGGTCATTGTCGTGGCTTCCAACCACGCCGCCAAAATGTCCACTCCCGGTGCTGTTAAATCAGGCTATATATACACAACACACACATTTGTTCATACATTTGTTCATCTTCTAGGGTTTAATGAAGATAATACAAAACAAAACCATGAACGTATACCTTGATAATGTCCCTTGTAAATGGATGAGGCCCCCGGGATGAAAAGGAAACCACGTACGGAGCATCCGCGTCATGGAACTCTCTGCTTTTGAAAATGGTGGCCGTCGGCTTACTGCACCGGAATTAACACCCACAAATTTATAGAAAGAAGAGAGAGAAAATTGAAGGTACATATTCAGTAATTAGCTAGATTTTATATTGACCTTGTTGTGTTAATGTAGTGTAAAATCTGGGAGCCGTTGATCAAGCTGATATAGGAGACGGGGAGAGGGAAAGCGAAGGCAAAGTCCATGAAGCCACCGTCTTGCATTACGCTTCCAACGGCGCCGGCCTGCATCGCCCCTTCGCCGCTACTTAATTGGTCGCATACCACTATTTTACCCTTCACCAGTGTCTTGTTCAATGAGTCCTCGTAGCAATATCTGCATTTAAAATTCTTCTTTTAGTTAAATAATAATGGAAGTAATTCATGTGTCGAAATTGGTGTTTTTCTTTCTCAGATTTATTGAAAATAAATAAAAATTTATGCTTACCTGGAAGCTGAACCAGCACCTTCACTTGGGACATCACCGCCGTAAACCAGAGGGTACGTAGCATTCATATCGAAAGTGTTCACCGCCACTCCCTGCATGCATATAAAAGATATATAAAGAGAGAGAGAGAGAAAGAGAGGTTTTTAATTAAAATAGTTTTCCTTGCATCCTCACCTCGTAAATTATGCCATTACCCAACCGAACGGCGGTTACGAACTTCCTATCAATGGTGCTAGCCCTGACGGAAAGCGACCATGGCGAGCAATTAGTAATTGTTGCTGGCCCTGTACCCGAATTTCTGGCGGAGTTTGACGTCAGTATTCCATTTTCATGGCGTGAAATGCTCCGATTGCTATCGGATTCTCGAAGTAATCGAGCGGAAAAGAGCTGCCAACGGAGAGAGATATCATGTCCACACCATTGGCGATGGCATCGTCGAACGCTGTGAGAATGTCAGCGTCGGAGCACCCATCGAACCAACAAATCTTGTAAATAGGGGGTGAGATCACCCCCTGTAACAGGGGTGGGTTCATCCCCGTTTTAGGGGGTGAAAACACCCCCCTCTTGCGGGGTGAAGGGGGTGAGGGAGTTGGCGGGGAGAGAGGAGGGAGAGGGAAATTCACCCCCTACGTGATGGCGGGGAGAGAGAGAAAATAATAAAAAAATTATTAAAAAATTTTAAAAACTGTAAAATGACTATTTTGCCTCAAGATTCTGTTAACTTTAACAGAATCTCTAACGGAATGACCAATTAAAGTCGTTTCGATACATAGAAGGTTTGAAATGAAACGTCAAAATTTAGATAGACCACGTAAAAATATGTCAATAGTTAGAGGGTTTAAATTGTACTTTTCTCTATTATTTTATGTCTTTTAATTATTTTTTTGGCTAATTTGTAAGACTTGATTGCCAAGTAAATCTTTTCCTTTTCCAACTAGGAATGTAAGGCAAATTAGGAAACTTCCTTATTCTTATTTAACAATTAGATTTTAGGATTTTCTTTTTTCCTCCATGTAGACTCACGAATTTCCAAGTGTACCAATGTTTCTTTCTTATTCTCTTGGCCGCCTATTTAAGGGGCTTTGTAGACCTACGAATTTCACACTTTTGATATTGATTAATATATTTTGGGAGGATTTTCTCTTGAGTTCTTCAAAAAAAAATTCTGAACTTATCAAGTTTTCTTGTGGCGTTCAACCTCTTTGGTTTGTGATTCTCTTGTAATCATTGGGTCAAAGATATTCTTTATACCTTTGGTTCGCGTTTCATTCATAAACGCTGGGTCAAGATAATCTATTAACTTTCTGTATTTTCTTGTATTCTTCGTTTTCAAATCTGAATTTAGATTCAATCCTTTGCGAAAAAAAAATCCTAAATTGGTTTCGGGTCTCACTAATCATTGGTGAGGTTCGCATCATTTGGTAATTAGAGTAAGGTCTAAATCAGGTTTCATATATTCTTTTTATATTTTTTTTTCTTTCCTTCATTGTAATCAGTTCATTCCTACGTTAAAATTTTCTTGGCCGAAATATATAATCAAATCTGGTCAATTTTCGTTTTTTCTTAGTGTGCATCTTCAAATCTCAATTTAAAGTTGCTGTATTTTAAAAAAAAAAAAAAAAAAAACTGAAAATTCAGCAGCCCTCCCTCCAAAAAAAGTTGAGAATTATTTCTTTTTATTCTATGCCATAAACATTTATTTGTGCTCTTCTTGATTGCTTTGTTTTCGTTCCAAAAATCTCATTCTTAGTAAATCAATTTGTTGAGTTTGGATTGCCTCAAGGAAATTTCTGATTGAGATTGCTTAAGTTCAATAAAAAACTAAAAGAGTGAACTAAAGAGTGGAAAAATGCAAGAGAGTGTGAGCTCATAAGAGGGTAAAAGCCGAATTTGAGTGATACACGCATGGAGTGACATAGTTTGAGTGTAAACACATGAGGAAATATTTGTAAGGTTTGCTAACTTTGTTTTGCAGGTTACTAAACATGTTCGGAGAAACAAACAAAGGCTCGTCTGATGAAACACTGGAAAGAATGGACGTCATGGACGTAAAAGTTTTTTTACAAGGCCTTGGAGCAAAAGCTTCAATGGTTGAACTTGTGGTTTGATGAAGTGCATGAGCGACTAGACAAAGTTGAGTCTAGTGCACAAAAGGGGTAGCCACCGAGAGCTCTTAATGTGCAACGAAGAGAGAGGAATCAACCTCAGTTCAAATATGAAGATAATTATGGGAATGACCTAGATGAAGACAATCGCGCCTCTAATGCGAGCTTGGGTAGATTTGGGCATGGATATGGCAATAGAGGTGATAGATATGGAGAGCGGCTTGATAATAACTTGGAAAGTATCAAGGTGAAGATATCGTCATTCCTAGGAAAAAACAACCCTGAAGTATACTTAGAGTAGGAGAAGAAGATAGAGTTGATTTTTGAGTGCCACAATTACTTCGAGGAGAAAAAGGTAAAACTTGTTGTAATTGAGTTTATTGACTATGCTATAATATGGTGGGATCAACTTGTGATAAACAGGAGGAGAAACCATGAGGGGCCTATTGAGACGTGGGTGGAAATGAAGGTCATCATGAGGAGGCGGTTTGTTCCTAGTCACTACTATAGGGACTTGTATCAGAAATTGTAAAGTCTTACACAAGGTTCTGAGTATGTGGAAGACTACTATAAAGATATGGAAATAGTCATGATTTGAGCCAATGTGAAAGAGAACCTAGAAGCAACTATGGCAAGGTTTCTAATCGGGCTAAATCGTGACATTGTAAATATGGTGGAGTTGCAGCATTATGTTGAGTTGAGTGACATGGTGTACATGGACATCAAAGTGGAGCAACAATTGAAGTGAAAGGGTTCCACACGAGTTGGAAAGCAATCGGGTTTTTCTTCTTCTTGGAAACTGAATTAGAGCAAGAGGGAAGAGAAGCCTAATTTTCAGCCCAAGGCCGAACCTCCCAAAATTCACAAACTTGGAGGTACACCAAACCAAGGTAAAACCGATTCCCAACCTTGTAGAAATAGAGAAATTAAATGCTTTAAGTGTTTGGGAATAGGTCATATTGCATCTCATTGTCCGACTAAAAGAGTGATGATTATGAGGGATGATGGAGGTATTGAGACTGAAGATGAGACAGATGATGATTCGATGCCACCTTTGGAGAATACACATGATGTTGAATACCCGGTTGATAGAGAGCTCCTAGTTACAAAAAACGCTCTTAGTGCACAAGTCAAAGAAGATGAGACAATACAATTAGATAATATCTTTCATACTAAATGTCATGTCAATGATAAGGTATGTAGTATGATTATTGATAGGGGGAGTTGTACAAATGTTTCTAGCACTAGTTTGTTGGAGAAATTGAAATTGCCAACTTTAAAGCATCCTAGATCATACAAGTTACAATAGTTGAATGATTGTAGAGAAATTAAAGTAAATAAACAGGTGCTCATATCATTCTCGATTGGAAGGTACAAAGATGATATCTTGTGTGATGTGGTGCCAATGCATGCGGGGCATATTCTTTTGGAAAGACCATGGCAATTTGATCGGCAAGTAACTCATGATGGTTATACCAATAGATACTCATTTGTACTTAATAAAAAGCCAATTACTCTTGTACCATTATCGCCAAGGCAAGTGTATGATGATCAAGTGAGGTTAAAAAGAGAGAGTGACAAGAAAACAAAGAGTGAGAGAAAAAAAAAAAGTGAGAGAGAAAAAATTCAAAATTCAGAATACGAGGGAAAAGAAAAAATGAAACAATTGAGTTTTTATGCAAGAGAGAGTGAGATAAAAAAAAACTTTGTTTTCAAACCAGCCTTTGATTGTACTTTTGTACAAAAAGGTTTGTTTTACCACTAACGATCTTAACTCTTCTCTTTCTAGTGTTGTCGTTTATCTTTTATAGGATTTTGATGATGTGTTTCCCGAAGAGGTGCCAAATGGTTTGCCACTAATAAGGGGAATCGAGCATCAAATTGATTTCGTACCTGGAGCATTCATTCCAAACAGACTCGCATATAGAAGCAATCTCGAGAAAACAAAGGAGCTTCAAAGGTAAGTTAGTGAGCTTATGGAAAAAGGGTATATACGTGAAAGTATGAGTCCTTGTGCGGTTCCTGTATTACTTGTACCTAAGAAAGATGGTACGTGGAGAATGTGTGTAGATTGTCACGTCATCAACAATATCACGGTAAAGTATCGACATCCCATTCCTAAATTAGATGATATGCTAGATGAATTGCATGGTTCTTGTATGTTTACTAAAATTGATCTTAAAATTGGATATCAGTAGATTAGGATGAGGGAAGTGATGAGTAGAAAACAACATTCAAAACAAAATATGGTTTATATGAATGGTTGGTTATGCCTTTTGGGTTAACCAATGCACCTAGTACGTTTATGAGATTAATGAACCATGTTTTGCATATTTTTATTAGGAAATGTGTGATTGTGTACTTTGATGACATTCTGATTTATAGCAAAAACTTAGATGAGCATGTTGAACATTTAAAACTTGTTTTAGATGTTTTGAGAAAAGAAAAGTTATTCGCTAATCTCAAAAAGTGTACCTTTTGCATGGATAAGCTTGAATTTCTTGATTTTGTTGTTAGTGCTAAGGAAATTGAGGTGGATGAAGACAAGGTTAAGAAAAATCAAGGATTGGCCGAAACCTACAAGTGTGGGACAGGTGAGAAGTTTCCATGGGCTGGCTAGCTTTTATTGGAGGTTTGTGAAATATTTTAGTAGCCTAGCCGCACCTTTAACTGAAGTTGTAAAAAAGAATGTGGGTTTTAAGTGGGGTGATGAGCAAGAAAAGACATTTAATTTAATTAAGAAAAAATTGACTAATGCACCTTTACTTGCTTTACCTAATTTCACAAAAACTTTTGAGATTGAATATGATGTTTCAGGAATAGGTATTAGAGCTATTTTAATGTAGGAAGGGCGTCTGCTTGCCTACTTTAGTGAAAAACTAAGTGGCACAACCTTGAATTAGCCTACATATGACAAAGAGATGTATGCATTGATTAGGGCATTGGAGACTTGGCAACACTATCTTTGATAAAAAAAAAAATTGTGATTCACACGGATCATGAATCTTTAAAGCATTTGAAGGGTCAACAAAAACTGAACAAGCGACATGCCAAGTGGGTGGAGTTTATCGAAATGTTTCCTTATGTGATCAAGTACAAGCAAGGTAAGGAAAATGCTGTGGTAGATGCATTAACTCGAAGGTACGTCTTACTTTCTACCTTAGATGCCAAATTGCTTGGTTTTGAGTACATTAAAGATTTGTATGTTGATGATTCTGATTTTGGTAATGTATTCAATGCATGTGAGAAAGTGACATTTGGTAAGTTCTTTAGGCATAATGGGTTTTTGTTCAGGGAAAATAAATTATGTGTGCCTAAATGTTCATTACATGACTTTCTTGTTAAAGAAGTTCATGGGGGTAGTTTAATGGGGCATTTTGGCATATCTAAGACTTCAGATGTTTTGCATGAACACTTCTTCTGGTCTCATATGAAACGTGCAGTGGAGAGAATTTGTGAGAAGTGTATTGTTTGTAGGTAAGCTAAGTCTAAGGTTAAGTCTCATGGCTTGTATACTCCTTTGCCTATACCTAGTGAATCTTGAATTGATATTTCTATGGATTTTGTGTTAGGTTTGCATATGTCAAAAAGAGGTCGAGATTCTATATATGTGGTTGTAGATAGGTTTTCTAAGATGGCTCATTTTATTTCATGTCATATAACCGATGATGCATCACATGTTGTTGATTTGTTCTTCAAGAAAATAGTTAGGTTGCATGGCATGCCTAAGACTATTATTTCGGATAGAGATGCTAAGTTCTTAAGCTATTTTTGGAAGACTTTGTGGGGTAAACTCGGAACTAAACTTTTATTTTCTACTACTTGTCACCCACAAACTGATGGTCAAACCGAAGTAGTTAATAGGACTTTATCTACTTTAATGCGTGATATAATACAAAAGAATTTGAAAACATGGGAAGATTGTTTGCCACATGTAGAGTTTGCATATAATAGGAGTGTGCATTCTGCAACTAAGTTTCCACCATTTGAAATTGTGTATGGTTTTAATCCATTGACTTCTTTGGATTTAACTTCTTTACCTATGCATGAGTGTGTTAACTTAGATGGGAAGAACAAGGCTGATTTTGTTAAGCAGATCCATGAGAAGGCCCGACAAAATATTGAGAGGAAAACTGAGCAATATGCCAACCAAGCTAATAAGGGGCGCAAGAAGGTAGTATTTGAACTTGGAGATTGGATTTGGTTGCATATAAGGAAGGAGCAGTATTCCCAACAAAGCGTTATAAGCTACATCTAAGGGGGGGATGACCCTTTTCAAGTGATGGAACGAATCAATGACAACCCCTACAAATTAGATCTTCCAGGTGAGTTTAATCTAAGTGCTACTTTTAATGTGACTGACTTGTCTCCGTTTGGTGTTGGTGAAGATTTGAGGACAAATCCTTTTCAAGAGGGAGGGAATGATGAGAATATATCAGTTGCACCAAGAGATCCGTTGTATGTTCCAGTTGGCCCAATAACAAGGGTAAGGGCAAAAAGATTCAAAGAAGCACTTAATGGGCTTATTCGATAGATTGGGGCAGAAACTACAATGGTGAAGCCTAAATTAAGCCCATCGGACAATCAAGACTTAGTCCACCTCATCAAGGCTAGCGAATGGGCTTAAAGCGTGATCCTGAACGGGCAAAGAATGAGACCCACG
This sequence comes from Eucommia ulmoides, assembly GCA_016647705.1. NCBI lineage: Eukaryota > Viridiplantae > Streptophyta > Magnoliopsida > Garryales > Eucommiaceae > Eucommia > Eucommia ulmoides. The sequence goes on along the minus strand of CM028330.1, from coordinate 16,447,229 downwards.
AATTTTATTTTATTTATTTTATTATTTTATGTCTTTTAATTATTTTTTTTAGCTGATTTGTAAGGCTTGATTGCCAAGTAAATCTTTTCCTTTTCCAACTAGAAATGTAAGGCAAATTAGGAAGCTTCCTTATTCTTATTTAGCAATTAGATTTTAGGATTTCCTTTTTCCTCCATGTAGACCCACGAATTTCTAAGTGTACTAAGGTTTCTTTCTTAATCTCTTAGCCACCTATTTAAGAGGCTTTGTAGACCTACGAATTTTACACTTTTGATATTGATTAATATATTTTGGGAGCGTTTTCTCTTGAGTTTAAAGAACTTTTCTGAACTTATCAAGTTTTCTTGTGGTGTTCAACCTTTTTGGTTCGTGATTCTCTTGTAATCATTGGGTCAAGGATTATCTTATACCTTTGGTTCGCGTTTCATTCATAAACGTCGGGTCAAGGTAATCTATCGACTTTCTATATTTTCTTGTGTTCTTCATTTTCAAATATGAGTTTAGATTCGATCATTTGCAAAGAAACGCTAAATTGGTTTTAGGTCTCACTAATCCTTGGTGAGATTCACATCAGCTTTCTACCATTCCCTTCTCGGATAGCCAAAGATAGGAAGGGAGGATTTGCTTGGGGAGCTACAAGGGGTGGATTTACGAGGTAAGTAACGCTGGGACGAAGAACGCCGAGATGGAAAAGGGTTCCCCATCTCAGTGATGGATTGTCTACTCTTCCTGGAGAGTGTTGAGACTTTTAAGGTTGGTTGGAGTAAATGGGGGTATTTCTCTGCTCGGTGCAATTTCCATACTAGTCTTTGGGGTGATTTGTCCTTTATAGGGAGTTATGGACACATGGCGACCTTTAATTAGTTGTGTTGGAGTGATCATTTTTATACTCATTAGTAGCCCCTCAGTCCCTAGTGTCGAGAAGAAATTTGAAAGACTGGGGACTTCATCGTGAGTCTCTTCTGGAGTTTTGCTACTTCTATCAGAGCATTTTGAGGTATTAGCGACCTTTTTTGGCCTTTAAGGGGCGTTGTATAGGAGTTAAGACTTCTTCTCAAGAAGAAGATGGGTAATTCTCGGATGGGAACGGTTAGCCCAAAGACGGGAAGGAGAGGCTTTAGAATACCAATGGGCATGCCAATAACAGTAATGAATGACCCACCCTAGATTAATGATAAAGTTGCAAATGGCCACGCGAGCATCCCATCACATCTGAAGGCTCTCTAGTGGTGCCTTTTTAATGCGTCTAGATGTGTCACCTGCCTAACTGTAGGGAAGAGGACACGTGGCTGTACAGCCTTTGAACAGTGCACCATTCCCAGGTGTCTTTATAGAGTCATCAGGCATGATGGTTGGAGTGGACAAGCTCCCTCCGATATAAAGGAGGCACCTTGAACTTTTTTTTTCATATTTTTATAACTCTTGGAGCACCACTATTCCCGATAGGTAACCTCGTCTTCTTAAAAATGTCTTCTTCTTCTTTCGCTTTTGTGTCGGTGTCAGGGTCTATCACCTTTGGGCAGGTCCTAAATGTCCCTCTCCTTAGACAGATAGATCCTCCATTGGCCTTGCCTTCCTGCCTAGAGGAACAGGCAGGGTCTTCGGGCGATGCGGAGCCCTCTGGCCGCCATGACAGTGGTGATGGTATTGGGTCTAATAGTGGCCCCACTATGGAGGCAACTCCATGCCTGGAGGTCGAGGTCGAATAATGGAAGAGGCCGTTCTGGGAGATAGTCCTGTCTGGGGGATTGAAACAAAAATGACGAAAAAGAAAATCCGGGATGCCCAGAGCAAATATTCCATCTTGGAAGGGGTGGAGACTCATCTTCCTCGCCCTGAGGTTAGGGATTGTGCCCCTCCTAAGGGTTTCATTACAGTATACATAGAGCATTTACGTGGAGGTCTTCGATTTGTAATCCATCATGGGATTCGGTCTTTATGCACGGAGTACAAGCTGTGTCCATCACAGCTTACTCCCAATTGTATTTGATAGGTGTAATTTACCTATCTATTTCCAAACTAAACCTGTTAGTTTTCGAGTATGTTTATTACATTTTAATACGTTTTTATTATTTTTGTATAAATCAAGTGTGTGGAGTGAAAAAGGATGAAAACAGATCATAAATGATTAAATTGGATCAAGAACGGTGGGAAAACAAGCAAAAGGGCAAAATTCAAAACCTACAGCCTATCGTCGCGTTAGTCAAGATGCAGAGAAGTCCCTAAAGTCTTTGAAACCTCATCACCATAGTGGTGATATCCACCACCATGGCAGTGAAATAATAGAATGTCTCTGCTCTTACCACTGCATCCACCGCCGCAGCCATGACTACAGCCAACATGTCCACCACCGTGGCGGTCACTCTGCACAGATTTTAGATATTTTGAGCCTTATATCTTCTCCTCTCTTCTCTATTCCATCCATTAGAGATCCTAGGGTTAGGATATTTTTTAGAGTATTTTGGGGAGTGCTCAACCAAATCCGAAGGAGAAGAACACGTTGCGAAGAAGGAGAAGGTATTGTTGAACAGTTTTAGCGACAAATCTTTGGACTACAGCTAGTTCTTTTTGTTTCTTTCTTTATTTATTAACTTTGGATTATTGTTTGAGCATGTATGCTCTTTTATCATTGTATATACGGTTATGGCCATTAGCTAAACATATATTGTCTAGGGGTTAATGTAATTTATGAATATGTGGTTTTGAAATTGATGTTTTGTTAGTAGTTGTTCTTCATTATCTGATTGTGTTTACTGATGAGTGATTTATTTACCAAAAATTAAGTACTTTTGTTAGTTTAATGTGTTTTTGTATTGTTTTTTTGGTTTTTGAATAAATGGGTGAAAAGAGGTAAAATCGGTACAAGTGCAGTAACTTCAAGGCCATTTTGGAAACTTATTAGAATCGATTTTGAAAAACAACTCAAAACATAGAAGTTGTAGATATTTGTCTCAGTTTTCTATAAATTTATGAATTACCTCAATCGGAGTTTGGGCAAGAAAGTTATAGCTAAAATACCAAAAGGTGTCACTGTCGTAGTAGTGACAACACCGCCACGGCGGTAAAACAACAGAGAGTTACTAAACTCTCCGTATTTCCACCACCGCGGTGGTTAGACTGCCGACATAATAGATATTTTGTGATATTTCCTTGATATTTTGGGATCTCATATGTATTCCCTTCACCCCTAAACATACTAGAACATTTTGGGAGTGGTTTTGAGAGCTCAAAACACATTCAATCAGGAGAAGATCACAAGGCCAAGAAGGAGGATGCGATCTCGGATTGATTTTAGCGATGATTCTTCAGATAACGGCTAGTCTCCTCGTTTCTCTATTTTATTCTTAGATTGGTTGGATGTTTTGTATATGTTTAGTTTGTATTTCATTGTATATGTAGTTATGGCCATGAAAAAAACATATATTGTCTAGGACTTGATGTAATCAACGAAAACGTTGTTTGAATAAAATTGATGTTTTGTTAACGGTTGTTCTTTATTTATCCGATTGTGTTTACTGTTTTTCCATGTTTATATGCTTATTATGATATATTGAGAATATGGGATTTGACACGTGGGAAAGGTAACCCCGGATTCAGACTAGGGTTTAAACACAACGCGACAATCTAATGACCCGGGAGGGCGTTAGAAAGTGTGCAATCCATGACGTTGGGGCAAGACTCATGTGACTATGTGTTCTAAACAATGTTAGAGGGGGACTTTGGCGTGAACGCGTAGTCATATATTCATTCACTTTACACTGGGGAGAGGGATTGAATGAGTTTACAATACTGAGATTGTCCAATAGATTTGAATGCCGTTAATGTAAACTAGATTGAAACAAACACGTTTAAGTGGACGAAGTTAATCCCTAAGCAATTTACTCCCATAAACGTCTATATCAGTAGTATTAGTATAATTAGTTTAATTAGTTTAGTTTATTAGTATAGTAATTATTACAAAAACTATAAATTTATGTTGCCTAAATAATGTCCAGTTATGAAAAACGCGGTACTCAACGATAATCTAATCTAATCCCTGTGGATACGACAAACCTAACTCTTTTAACCCTATACTAAAACTTGACCCATATACTTGCGGTGAAAGTAGCGACGTGAAATTCTGCTACCATTACTATTATTCTTTGATTATATGCTTATTTAGTTATATAGAGAATACAGGATTTTGACACTTGGGAGAGGTAACCCTAGATTCGGACTAGGGTTAAACATAACGCGACGATCTAATAACCCAAGAAAGAGTTAGAAAGTGTGCAATCAATAACGTTGGGGCAAGACTCATGTGACCTAGTGTCGTTAAGACATTGAGGGAGATTTCTTCGTTGACGCAAAGTCGCATATTCACTCATATTACACTCAAGAAAGGTGGTGAGTGAGCTTACGATACAAATATTGTCAGATAAGTTGAACACCGTTATTGTAAACTAAACGATTCAAACAAATTGAAGTAAATGAAGTTAATCTCTAGATAATCCATCTCCCTAAAACATCTCAATATAATAATATAGTAAAATTAGTATAATTAGTATTTTAGTTTAGCATTAATTAATATTAAACACATTTTTTTCCGCCTAGATAAAATTAGGTTATGAAAATTGCGGTACTCGATAATAATCTCAACCAATTCCTGTGAACATGATAACCCTTACTCTCTCCATATATACTAAAACTTGTCCCGTACACTTGCGGTGAAAGTGGTGACATAATATTCTGCCAACAAGTTTTTGGCGCCGTTGCTGGGGACTATGTTTTAGATTATTGTTGATATTGTGAGTAAATGACTTAATTTTAATTTAGGCATTTTTTAGTGTTTATAATTTTTTTTGTTTGCAGTTTTGTTTTTATTTCTTATGCAGGTTACTTGGAGATATTAGATCGACAAGTATTGATGCATTTCTTTCAATAAGATTCTGAGCCATTTTATTGCGCTTGGGATCGTTACAACGAGTTGTTATTCCGATTTTTGAATCATGGGTTCCCAAGGGAATGTCAACTCCTAAATTTTCTTGATGGGTTATCAACCGCAACCAGAAATTGGGTTGAAAGAGGAAACGGTACCACCTCTTTCAACCAATTAACCACGGACGAAGCCTATAAGTTATTGAAAGACATGGCCAAGTTCGATTTTCAGTGTTGGAATTATTCACCAAGTTATCAAAGCTTGGGGGATAGTTTCACCACTATAGAGCCATGGATTGACACCCTGGACCAAAATGTGGAGTCTTCTCTTGCCCTAGAAGAGATATTTGCTACAGTTATTGGGGAGACTCAGGTTTTTTGGAGGGTAACGAATGACAGGATCAATGAGAACGAGGATCGTCTCAACAACATTGAGACAATTTGCACTAAAATCGATGCGATCGTAACGTCTCTTCAGACGCAAATCGGTTAGCTAATCTGCTTCACTGAGGCCGAGTCAGATGCGGTGGCACTGGGAGATTCACAAGACACATTCAGTAAAAGCCACCATGAGAAGCTGGAAACGAGTTGAGGGAGCTTGGGAGAGTTCAACTATGCTTACTCTTATGAAACGGGAACCCAAGCATGGATCGACGATTGTGATTTGTCTCATTGAAGTAAATGAAGTTAATCCCTAGATAATCCATCCCCCTAAAACATCTCAATATAGTAATATAGTAAAATTAGTATAATTAGTATTTTAGTTTAGTATTAATTAATTTTAAATACATTTTTTATCACCTAAATAAAATTAAGTTATGACAATCGCGATACTCAATAATAATCTTAACCAATCCCTGTAGATACTAGAACCCTTACTTTCCCCATTTATACTAAAACTTGACCCATACACTTGCGAGGAAAGTGGCGATGTAATATTCCGCCACCAGTATTCGGGCCTTTGTGTCTTCATTTATCATTTTCAAGGCTTAGGGATTGAAGTCGTCCTTAGATTTGTTTAAGTCTTTTTTTTTTTCCAAATCCACACCTTCCAGGAAGGGGTGGTGTTATGTTGCTTCTCGGAGGCAGTTTCACTCTGGTCTTGAGGAATCAGTGAAGAACTGGAAGCCCCAATATTTCTTTTTAGGAGAAACAGGATGTGAGTTCAGTCCTAATGACGAAGGAGTCAACCTCATTCCCAAGGATTGGGGTGCTGTAGGTGAGAATGTATTCATTTGTGAGTGATTCTCTAATTGCACTGTCATTTTTAATATTCTGACTATTTTGTCCTTTCTTACTATTTTGTTTCTTGGAACAATCCCAGAAAGGGTGAGTAGAAAGTGGATCCGACCAAGTGCGTTGATTAAACAACAAATAAGAGTTGTGTGGGAGACAAAGTATAAAAATGTCAACGAGCTACTAGATTCACCATTGTATTGTCGCTACTTCTACCACTCTCCGGGTCTACCAGTACCAGATATCGAAAAGAATACCAAGAACGGTAAGGTTCCCTCTTCTAGAGAGTTATCAAAATTTTGAATCTTTTATCGCTTTCCTCGCTTTCTACTCAACCAACTTTTTTTGCTTTCTTGGCAAAGATGGACAAGATAGCATTGAACAGCCAGTTAAGAGAGAGGGCTACAAAGTCCACGACCGAGAAGATGCAACCCTCTCATCCTTAGGTAGAAATTCCCCAGGTAGGAATTGCCGAGGAGAGAGAAGAGACTAACAAGATGCGCTCTGTTGGAGAGGCCCCTATGGGGGTGGAGGACGTACTGAGAAGAATAACCAGGAGAAAGAAACGACGGTGGGAAGCCGAAGTTACCATCAGGAAGGAGACGTTGCTGCAACCTAAACAGGCCCTATGTCCTCTTCTGGGAAGGAAAGTGCTAGAGCAAGTCAAGAGATGGGAAAAAAGAAAGTCGGGTGGTCAGTAGCTAAAGAAATAAAGAAGGCAAGGGATGAGAAGGCTTTTGGAGCCCACTAGCCGAGCAAATCCCCACTTCTGAACCATCCCTGGTCCCAGATACAAGCCTCCTTCTCGAGCAAGGAGCCCTTGAGCACCCAGAGATGTTGTCCACCTATAATCAGCCACATCATTCCCTCTAGAAACCAAGAACAAATAAATACCAAGACAAATTCCGAGACCCTCGCCAAGCTGCAGAGAGACGCGATGTTGGTAAGATTAATACGAAGACTTATCTGGACCTTTTATCGCAATTTGTTCTTGGACAGCGATATGACATGTTTGTCTTTTTTATGCCCCGCAGGTGCTATCCAGGATTTCTTCCTTGTCTAGACGCCTTACTACTGCATTTGGGAGGAAGCAGAAACTTGAAGAAGAACGTAGAATCCTCAAAGAAGAGCGTAGACAACATGTGAACCAAGCAAATTGGTGGCACGAGATGAGTAAAATAATGATAGTCAATGAGAAAAACGCCAAGGAGGAGATAAAGAAAGTAATCGAGGAGAATGCACAACTAACCGAGGCGAAGACAAAGCTGTCCGAGGAGAAAACGACTATCAAATCTCGTTATGGCAGGCTTGAGGCCGACCTCACTGCCATTAGGGAGAGAAAGAAGGGAATGCAGAAAGAGCACGACATCGTCGTTGCAAAAGATAAGGAAGGTGCTGTAGAAGAATGAAAGAAATCATCTACCTTTACCGACATGAAAATTCTTATTGCTGCTGAGATGGTGGAAAATGGACACAAGTATACGATTTGTAATTTGCGTCGCCAACATCCAGACTTTCTGGTGGATGACATTGGTATGGATTATTCTGATGTTGAAGAAGGTGTCGGCCCTGAGATAGGGAATGTTGCAATTAAAGAAAGAAGTGGAGGTGCTATGATGGCAAAAGTTGATATCGAAATAGGGGATACCGAAGCTGACCAGGAAAATATTGAAACCGAGATAGGGGCAGTAAACGCCGGTAGGAACGAAACAGATATCGTACCAGGGAACATTGAGGCTGGGTAGGATGAACTCCCTACGGGTGAAGGTGAAACTGATCCATCCTCTATAGGCCAGGAACAAAGTTCAGTCCCATCCCCTTAGTCTTGAATCAACCAAAAACATGAACTTATCTCGTTTTTTTTTCTTGTTTCTTTTTTTCTTTTTAATCCTTTTTGGCGCCCCAGCCTCTCTTGCCTTGAAAATGGCCTTTTTTGTTATGGGCTTTGGGGCCTCTTGGGGATGTAATAAATATTGAATGAATGATCGAATATTTCCTTACTTCTTCCCAGAAGATTTTGAACACTTGTGATTTTTTGCATAATCTTCCTTACTACTTTTGAATTTGGGAATGCATGCTTTTGAATTTTTTATTTTTGTTTATCCTTGGAGAATTACTTACTTAGAAGTAGAAATGGTTCCTCTTCCTGGTGGTGGAGTTTTACTCTCATCCTTATCTTGTAAACATCAAGATAAGGAGATACTTGAACTTAGGAAATTACCAGCACATAGGGCCCCCTTCTCAGCCAACTGGGCGTCCTTTTGACTCTCTTCCCCATCTTGGTAGTACTATATTCTGGGTGGATAATCCATAATACTTGTGCAATTTTTGCTTGAAAAAATTCAAGTTTCTACCACTTGGTTTCACGCCTCTTCTCGGATGAGCGATCGAGAAGAAACCATGCTCCCCTTCTCGGGCTGAACTGCTGAGAAGATATTATGCCTCTCTTTCTCAGGAAAGACATTTTTTCATGCTGTTTCACCGTATCCATTACCTTCCTTCCCTACTAGCCTAGCATTCGAGCGAAGCTCGAGTGGTAGGTTATAAGCTGAGAGGTGGTAGATGTATGAAATCTAGCCCCCGCAATTCCCAGGAGGATGACCTTAGGTCGGCCCCTTATGGTTGATTATAGGTGGGTTCTTCTTAGTGGAGCTTATTCCTGAGCCAGTTTAGGTTATCCCAAATTATCTTTCTAGGGGCATCTTCCCTTTGTGTCGCTTGAGATTAGCTCGGCTGTTAGGGGTGAGATGCTTAACTATAAGTTCTTAGACCCGATCGGTGCAACGCCATCGGAGGATGATAGCTATCAGTCCCCTGGCTAACATTATCCCCTTGGAGAGGGTCTGGTTATACCCCTGACACGGTACATCGGGATGGTTTTTTTTATGGAGATTACTCTTGACGCAGAGAGTCGGGATACCGTGTATTTTCAACAAGAAGCTGGGGACGGAGGGCTGCTCATCCCGTCATATACATAGTTTGGAGATTAGTGTGAAGGTCTACACGCCACTGCCATCGACAAAATTTAGAGAATGGAGTGATAGTGGAACAAAACATTGCTTCTATTCAAAGATAAGTTTTATACATGCTTCAAAAAGTAAAAATAAACTTTACAAGTCCACCAGAACGTCCTCCCCGAGGTAGTAGCGTTTCAAATTCTCTGCATTCCAAGGGTGCCGTAGGGGGATACTTTTTTTGTTTCCAATTCATAAATGCCTAGACGGGAAACACGGGTGATACGATATGGTCCTTCCCATGAGGGGGCAAGCTTGTCTGTATTTGAATCCTTGGTAGCCATGGTTACTTTCTGGAGGACGAGGTCTCCAACGTCGAATGATCTAGAAAGGATTCTTCGATTGTAATACCTGGCTGCGATTTTTTGGTAAGCTATTTGTCGAACACACGCACGTTTTTTTTTTGTTTTTTTTTTCTTCAAGATCAAGATTAAGGGCCAATGAGGCGTCATTTGCATCTGGGTTGAAAATCATTGTCGTCTTGGAAGAGGGTATGCCGATCTCGACATGGATCACCGCTTCTGAGCCAAAAGTCATTGCGAAAGAGGTTTTTCCTATGGGGGTCCTCTCAATAGTATGGTATGCCCAGAGAATGAGACACACATCTTCAACCTATATTCCTTTTGATTTGTCTAATACGATCTTGAGTCCATGGAGAATTGTGCGGTTGGTAACTTCTACTTGGCCATTGGCTTGGGAATGCCCTGGAGATGCAAAGTGGGTCTGAATCCCCAGCCCGACGTAGAATTCCACAAAGAGATCGTTGTCGAATTGTTTTCCATTGTTGGAGATGATGGCCCTAGGTATTCTGAAGAGGTACACAACATTTTCCCATACAAAATCCCTGATTCTTTCTTTGGTGATCCGCACAAGAGGTTTAGCTTCTACCTATTTTATGAAATAGTCAATTGTGATAACCAGGAATCTTCTTTGCCCAATCCCTTGAGGAAATGATTCGAATAGATTAATGTTCCACTGGGCAAAGGGCAAGGACTTGTCATGGGGACGAGGACAGTTGGACGCAATTGGGGATAGACAACAAACCTTTGACATTTATCACATTTTTTTACGAATTACATACAATCCTTGCACATGTTCGGCTAGAAGTTTCCATGTCTAATAATCTTGTGAACCATGGACTTTCCTCCTAAGTGGTTTCTACCCTTCCCTTCGTGGATTTTGCTTATCACATAGTTTGACTCTTCCGGTCTCACGCAATGGGAGTATGGGCCTGAGAAGAATCGTCGATAGAGTACCCCATCAATGATGATATACCTCGATGCCCCATACCGTATTCGTCTGGATTCTGCTCAGTCAGGGGGTAGTGTTCCATTTAAGACCTACTCCCTTATCGGTTCCATCCAAGTTGGTGCAATGGAGAGAGCGCACATGGTGGTTACTTGATCAAAAATTGTTGTGCTTGGCTCCTCCAAATATTCAACAGGAACACTTCTCTTCAGGGTGAATTCTACGGCAGAGGCCAAGTTGGCCAAAGTGTTGGTGTGTCGATTTTCTTCCCGGGGGATTTCGTGTACTTGTATGTTTTCAAAGTTTTCCATAAGCACCTTTACCTTTCCGAGGTAAGCGACCATATTTGGGTCCTTAGCCACGTATTAACCGTTTACTTTGTTTACAACAAGTTGTGAATTACAAAAGACTTGTAGATTTTTTACATTGAATTCCTTTGCCAACTGGAGGCCGGTAAGGAGAGCTTCATATTCTATTTCGTTGTTGGTGGCCCTGAATCCCAATCGGAGTGCATATTCAATTTTCTCTCGATCCGGGGTGCCCAAGACCATTCCAGCCCTACATCCTCCATATTAGAGGAACCATCCACGAACAACTGCCATTTGTCCAGACTGAGATTGTCACTTGATTTGAGATAGAAAGGGGCCCTTCCAGGATCGACGTCTCTACTAGACCGAGATGGGTCTGGTCCTGAGCAAGGTCATGGTCTTCCAGGATAGGCTCTTCTAGTAAGGTCATCTCGACGATAAAATCAGCCAGGACCTGCCCTTTGATGGTTGTCCTAGGTCGGTATTCAATGTGGAACTGGCCAAGCTCAAGATTGTACTTCATGAGCCAACTAGAAATATCATGTGAGTGAAGAATCTACTGTAAAGGTTGATCAATAAGTATGATGATCACGTGGGCTTGGAAATATTGCCTCAATTTTCTTGATGTGATGAGAAGGACATCAGCCAACTTCTCAAATCGTTGATATCTTGTCTTGGCATCGGTCAACACTCGACTTGCATACTACACGGGCATCTGTATCCCATCCTCTTCTCGGATTAGTGCCGTACTGACTGCAATATTTGAAGCAACAATGTATATGAATAATACTTCTTCGTTCTTGGGGGTACTCAGCAGTGGCGCTGAGGAAAGGTACGTCTTAAGCCCTTGGAAAGCGGCCTCACACTCTACTGTCTAATCGAAAGTCTTGTTACCCCTCAAAGCCTTAAAGAAGGGAAGGCATTTTTTGGAAGAACGTGAGATGAAATGGTACAAAGCGGCCAGCCTCCCGGTAAGCATTTGAACTTCCTTCTTCATCCGTGGAGAGGCCATTTAAAGAATGGCGCTAAGTTAATTTGGATTTGCATCAATACTCTTCTGGGATACTATGTAGCCAAAAAACGTTCCTGCTGAAACCCCAAAGATACACTTGGTGGGGTTCAGCTTCATGCGATGAGTTCAAAGCTTGTTAAAACAATTTTTGAGATGGCCGATGTGATCACGTGCTTTGGCGTTCTTTACGAGCATATCATCATTGTAAACTTCTATTGTCGAGCTAATCTCTTTCTTAAACATCTTGTTGACGAGCCTATGGTTGGTAGCCCCGGTGTTGTGAAGGCCGAATGGCATAACCTTATGACAATAGGTGCCTCTGTCTGTGATGAACAAGGTCTTTTATTTTTCGGGAGGAAACATGGAAATTTGGTTATATCCGGTATAAGCATCTAGGAAACGCAAGAGTTCGTGCCCTGCCATAGCATCTATAACCAAGTCTATTCGTGGTAAATGGAAGAAATCTTTGGGGCATGCCTTATTAAGGTCTTTAAAGTCCATGCAAAGATGTCATTTGTTTTTGGCCTTAGGCGCGAGGACGACATTGGAGAGCCAATAAGGGAATTTCACCTATTCTATTTCACTAACTTATTAATTTCTTGTTCAATGAGCTTTTGACGCTCCGGGTGGAATTTCTTTCTTTTTTGCCTCACAGGAGGATGGTAAGGATTAGCAGGGAGACAGTGCATGGTAACGCTGGGATTGATCCCGGGGAGCTCATTGTGGGACTAAGCAAACACATCATATTTTTTTCTAAGGAGATCGATTAATTCTCCTTGTTGTGTCGTGCTAAGTTTGACACCAATTTGGACAGCTCTTTCCCCGATGGTGGGGTGAATGAGTACTTCTATAAGGTTTTCATGAGGCCATGGACGGGTTTTCTCATCTCAGGGATCGTCGATGGGCACGGTTCCGGGATCAGACAGGGCCATGAGTTCAATTTCACTGTTCCCAGTCTCGGCCATTAATTGCTATTTTGTTTTCTCGAGTGCCCTTCTAGCATAAGGCCTAGCAAATTCCTTGTCCCTCCTTACCTCCCCCACCCTCCTTTCTGTAGGAAACTTCATAGATTGATGGTAAAGGGAGGATACGGCTTTTAATGTCTCCAAGGTGGGTCGCCTAGTGATTACGTTGTAAGGACAAGGTCTGTCCATGATTAGGAATATAACCCAAACTGTGGTCGAGGTGGGCACAATACCAACAGTGAAGGGAAATGAGGCCCAACCTATAGAATTCACTACCTCCCCGCCAAATCTAACAAGGGGGGAGGTAGTGGGTCACATGGAGCTTGAACTCACATTCATTTTGTCGAAAGCATACTTGAAGATGATATCCGTGGAGTTTCATCCATTGATCAAAATTCACCCAACTTTATAGTCGTTGATCAGGGCTGAGATCGCCAAGGTGTCATCATGAGGGGTTTGAACCCCTCGAAGGTTAGCTTCACTAAATGAGATGACGTTATGTGAGGTAACATTAATTGTGATCACCTCGTACACTTTCTCATCGGGTTTTCTCTTTGCTTTACCCTCATTACTCTTCTGGGAAGAGGTAGTCTCTCATCTGAGGCCGAGGCCACCATCAATCACATTGATTTCACCATCTCTACGCATATTTTCATCAAATTTTTTAGTTTATCTTCTCGGTGGGGGCCAACCATGGTTTTTACTTCTCTACTGAACCCTACGTTCATCTCAGCGAAAGCTCTCTCTAGAGCCTGCATTCTTTTTATAGACGTAGTGACCAAGACACCTTCTTTTTATGAGGTCCTCGATCTCTTCTCGGAGCTAGAAGCATTCGTCGGTTAGTGTCCACAGTCATGTTGGAACTCACAATATTTAGAAACGACTTTTCCTATGGGTCTTCCTTTTAGGGGGGGCAGCTGGTGAGAAGAATCCTCTTCCTGAATTTTCAGCAAAAATCGTCGCTATGGATGCAGTGAGGGGCGTCAGCCCTAGGCCATTCCCTGGGGAGGAGGATGTCTCCGATCCCCAGGAAGAGGTCCTAATCGCCCCTCTACCTGCAGCCTTAGTGACCCTTGTACCCAATTTAATCCTTCATCTGCTTAGCCCTTTCATTTCTAATTCTCTTCACTTTCTTGCTTCACAACGTCTATGAGGCCAACTTTATAGAAGCTCATTCCTCGAGCAAGCATAGTAACTGGATTTATTGCGGGATAGGAGCATAGATTGTAAGACAGCCTCTGATGCCTCAATCCATCAATAAAGGCATTCAGAGCCACAGCGTCCGGAATGTTACCACAACTCGAACTTTTTCTGTGGAATTGAGCAACAAAATCACCCAAAGATTCAGCGATCTCTTGTTGGAGAGTAAGAAGGTGAGTTACTATTTTTGGTCTTTTCCGAGAACAGTCGAATCGAGCCAAGAAGAGCTATTTTAATTGTGTGAACATAGAGATTAAAGCTGGTTACAACTTCTAAAACCAGGTTCAAGCCATCCCAATGAGTGTGAGAGAAAATAATTTGTACCTTACCACCATATATACCATGTGCATATCCATGAACGCAATGAAAATAGAAAGATGATTGCGGGGGTTGGTAGTCCTGTCGTAGAGGGTTGTTTGTGGACTAGAAAATATGTAGGGGACAACTCAAACACTATATCATCAAAAAATGGGGATGTTACACCTGAAGGGAGTCCAACAGCATTTCTAGGGCCCCGTATTCGCACAAGCGTTGCCTTTATCTTGGCGACGTGCCTCTCCAATGCTGTTTTTCCCTTAGGCGGTGCTACCACGTGACTTGTAGCTGCTCTCGACCCATGTCTTTTGGCGGAAGGGGAGTGAGAGTCAATCTCTTGAGCCTGGTGAACTCTACAATAAGCACGTGTGATGTGGCTATAAGTTCTTTTTGGTTGGTGATCATAGTGACCCTCCGTCCGGCGAGCCCATGAAACCAAATATGTAGAATCGGAGATGGCTGGTGAGGTCAGATTCCGTTCCCTAACTGGTTGATCGTGCGGGCGAGATTGTTCCCTCAAAACGTGTATTTCGGAGTAGATGACACGGTCTTATCCTTGATGATAATCTTCACCCTTGCATACCGGGGGACTGGTCCTCTCAGACCAGGAGCTGGTGGCAGGTGGCGTTCCTCTTTTCTTGCTTTCTGGAGAATCGGTCCCCTATGACTCAAGGCCAACGACAGGAGGGAGAAAATAGTATCGAGATAGGTTTGAAATTGAAATAACGGATGTTTAAAGTTATTAAGTCGTATAATATCTGTAGCTCCAGTGGCTGGTCCAACGTGCACTCCTGCAGGTGGAGCCAACGAGCCTACTTGGTTAACTAGGGGTGTATCGTCTTCTTCTTTCAGGATGGGGACGATAGTCCTCACATCCGGCTTGAGGATTCTTGATATTTCTCTATCCGGGTTGCTATCCATCATAATATTTAGGGTCTCGTGGTCGTAAAGACTGACCAAACCTTGTGATCATCAAGCCTCTAGCCGAGATGGGAGTTGATGATTAGAGGAAGGATTTTTGTAGCGATTCCCACAGATAATGCCAAACTACTGATGTCAAATTTTAGTTAACTTTAACGGTATGGTTCGGTCAGCCTTAGATAAGTTGGAGAGGTCTGGAGTAGAGATCTTTGATCTATGTAGCTTCAAATCTATGGAGAGGTCTCTGACTGGGAAAGGGAAGGTCTATATTGGAAAGAACCCAAAAACCTCCTCAGTCGAGAAAATGAGGACCAAAACACCTTGTGATCCTTGGAAAGATGAACCAGTGCTTGAAATTGAACTGTTCGGGAAGATGAGCACCTGGAAACCTGCATAAAGGACTTGCCGAGATGGTCCCAGCACGTCCTATCCAGCGTGAGAATTAGCGTACGGGGGTAAGAGTTTATGGAGTGATTGCCGGGAAGAGTAAGCAAAGTTCATCTACCTTTGGGCAATTGTATTCCCTCATTTTTATAGGCAATGAGTGGATTTGTTTAGGGGCTTAAGCATAGATTAGTGTCTCCTCAAAATCACATCATTGTGTCAACTTGGCTTGTAGCCAATGTGAGGATGCCAAGAGGCTATTGTCTTGAGGGATGTATAGTGATATCTTCGGTTGGGAAAAAGAGTCATGATGATGCTAGGAGATATTTTGGGATATTTAGGAGATATTGGTAGATGGTGAATTGAGCCAACTTATAAACTGAGGAAGACACAACCTTATCGTGGCCTGGATGAAGAGCCTGATTTTTGCCCTTTTCAGATAACCGGGGACAGGCAGGAAATGTACATGGAGCTTTCTACCATGTCCTTCTCAGATAGTCGGATACAGAAAATGGGCTTTGCTTGAGGAGCTGTAAGGGGATTTACGAGTTGAGCAACGCTACGATGGAGAACGCCAAGATGGGGAAGGGTTCTTTATCTTAGCAATTGATTGCCGGATCTTCCTGGAGAATGTTGAGGCTTTTAGGGATGGTTGGAGCGAATGGGGATATTCCTCTACTCATTGCAATTTTCATACTAGTCTTTGAGGTGATTTGTCATTTGTAGGGAGTTGTGGACATGTGGTGGTCTTCAATTGGTTGCGTTGGAGTGACCATTTTTATACTCATCACTGATGATTGTCAAATGCCTGTTTCTTATACTAATCAAGTTTTTACTTTCTATCTTTCTATTCTTGACACATATTTAATTCTGAAACTCACCTTAAATGTCTTATCTGTTGGGGAACTTTGTGAATTTGGATTTGAAATTATATCTTCTAATACTATTTGTTGTATACAGGATCCTCGGACCAAAGAAACCCTTGGGACTGGTTGTAAAGTTGGACGTCTATTTGAACTCAGCAATTTACACATTTCATCTCCAACTCCACCACTACCACATGTCCCTTCATCAACCTGTACAACCTCACTACTACCACCAGTATCCTCATCCTCATTATCATCCTTATCTCCATAGCCACCAGTGTTTCTATTACTATCCCAAATTTGGCATTCTCGGTTAGGCAACAGTTCGTGCTCTTCTCATTTCTTCATCATGTCCTGAGCATTTTTGGGGGGATATTGTCTTCACAATCGTTTACACAATAAACTGTATCCTTTTTGCTACAATCTAGAATCAGTCTCCATTTGAGTGTTTTTTCGATAAGCCTCCTGATTACTCTGAACTCAGAGTCTTTGGTTGCATTTGTTTTATTCTTCTCAAACCACATGAACACAATAAATTGCAACCAAGGTCTCGTTTATGCTGTTTTCATGGATATGACATCGAACATAAAGGGTATCGGTGCTAGGACCCCATTTCCAAAACTCTTCATATCTCGCAACATGTCATTTTTTGAGAACATCTAATGTTTTCTTCCTTACGGTCATTTGACATGTCAACCATTAGCAACTCTAGATTTTTTACTGATCCATCCATTGAGTTATTTCCTGAGAATACAGTTCTGTGTATTGTTGAGTCTACTCTAGTACCACCAGTTGAGCCCAGTCTTGCACCTTGCGCTGAGTCCACCCAAGAACTACCAACTTAACCCACATCGGAACCACCAATTGATCTCACACCTCCAACTCTAGTAACCATACTTGAGACTTCTCCTGTGGCCAATGATTGTGTACCGACTGCCTCTAAGACGCACGCTCTAGATCACTCTCGCCGCTCTACCAAGGTAACTCATCATCTACCTTACCTTACTGATTATTATTGTTTTTCTACTATACTTCACCTGCATCAACCTCAATCCTAAAAGGAGACTAGTACTAATCCCCTTTGGTAGAAAACAATAGACGAAAAACTTCAGGCCCTAACCAAAAACTCACACCTGGGATATTGTTGATCTGCCCCCTGAAAAAACTTATATTGGGTGCAAAATAGGTGTTTAAGATCAAGACGCTTTCTGAGGGCTCTGTTGAATGATATAAATCCTGACTTGTTACCAAGGGATTTTCTCATGAATATGGTATTGACTATGAAAAAACATTTATCCAGTGGCGAGGCTCATATCTATCTGTATACTTCTTGTCATCGCCACCATTAAAAAATGGACTCTCTTTTAAATGGATGTCAAAAATGCATTTCTCAATTGGGATCTTCTTGAGAAAGTCTATATGCATACCTCTCTCGGCCTAACTGTTCCTCGAAATAAAGTTTGTTGCTTTCGTCATGACCTATATAGCGTGAAACAAGCTCTACGTGCCTGGTTCACTAAATTGAGGACTACCATTCATCAGTTTAGGTTCATACCTAGTGCTCATGATTTGACTCTATTTATTCGCTACACTGCCAACGGTATTATCCTTCTTTTATTATACGTGAATGACATGGTTATTACTAGAGATGATCTACGCGGTATTTCTAAACTCAAAACGTTTCTCGATGGACAATTCAAGATGAAAGATCTTGGTGTGCTCACCTATTTTCTTAGCTTCGAAGTCTCATCTGATTCAGATGGATATTTTCTCTCTCAAGCCGAATATGCCTTGGATCTTCTTTCCAAGATTGGGATCACTAACTCAACCACTACATCAGACTTACTCCACTAGATGGTTTACCTCTTCTGAATGCCACTCTATATCTCCAACTTGTTGGAAGTCTGGTATACTTCACTGTTACTCGCCCCGACATTGCCTATCCGTTCATCAAGTCAATCAGTTCTTATTTGCTCCTCGGACCACTAATTACTTGGCTATTATTCGTATCCTTCGGTATGTCAAGGGTACTTTATTTAATGGACTTCATTTCTTGACTCAGTCTGCTCCCATCTTATATGCTTATTCTAATGCCGATGGGGCCGGAGACCCTAATGACAGATGTTCAACTATTGGTTACTAATTCTTCTTAGGTAACTCTCTCATTTCCTAACATAGTAAGAAACAAACTGTGGTCGCTTGTTTTAGCACTGAAACTGAATATCGTGTCATGACTGATGCAACTTAAGAACTTCTTTGACTTCGATGGCTACTCGCTGACATAGACATCTCTTCTCCTACTGCCACTACCCTATATTGTGACAGTAGGAGTGCTATTCAAATCATCCACAATGACATCTTCCACGAGTGTACAAAACACATTGAGACTAATTGTCACTTCATCCATCATCACATTATCCAGAATACGGTTCACCTACAATTCATTAGTTCAATCGATCAAACAGCAAACATTTTTCACTAAGACTCATCCACTCGGACACTTTCACTCTCTGGTTTCCAAACTCAAATTCATCTCCCACTTACCGCCTTGAGTTTAAGGGGGGATGTTAATGTAATATATGGGCTTGGCCTACTTGGCCTATTAGGAAAAAAAACCCTAACCCTAGGGTCTCCCACTTTTTCTATAAATACTTGTGTATAGCGTTGTATCTATGTAATCATTTTCATAATATCAATACACAATTCATGTTTTCTGCTTCTCAATTATCTTATCAAGCTATAAAATCAGCAAGCTATAGAGATATTTAAGAAGGAAGATAAATTTATGATGGATACTGCTAATGTAGATGGAAAATGGAGTAAGCAGAATATGGAAAGAGATTATGGTTTGAGGACTGTGGAGTGTTTAAGAGGGATATTCTTGCAGAAATAGTGGCTTCTAGGGTTACCAAAGAGAATGTTGAGCAACTGGGCAACAAGCTGATTGAGCTTGAGAACCAGTTGAAAGAAAAGAAGAAATCAAGGAACACAGCAGTAAAAAGGCTGAAATTACTAATCAAGAAGTTGAACTCCATGAACATATATGTAGCTTCAGAGTAATCAAAAACTAAAATTTCCTCTGTATCATCCACAACTTCTTTAATCCCTAGGCCACTACCAGCAGATCATGAAAAACTAATAAATCCCATCACAAATTCTTCAACATTTGACACCGAATCAGAAACATTGAACCAAATGGGTTTGGACTGTGTAGCCGAGCACCGGCAGCAAGGGTTTGACAAAGGGAAACATCATTGGAGGAAAAACATGGTGGTGGTGCAGTGTGGTTGGTTGGGGTTGGCCGGAAAGGATCACGGTGGCCGCCGTAGGGTGGTTGACTACTTGGGGAAGAAGAATGAAGAAGAAAAAAAAATATATTTTTTACCATTAAAGTTTGAGTTCTTTACTTCTTTAGGATTAAAAAGTTGACAAACTACCTGACTAGGGCCAATTTCAACTTATTTTCAAAATTAGAGTTAGTCTAATATACTTCGGCCGGTTTTAAAAAAAAAAATCTTTTTTTAACATACATAAGAAATTGGTCCAAAACGAGTTGGCTTGGAGCACAATGGGAGAACCGACCCTGTTAGGGCAGGTGCCCATTAATAGAATCTGAATTTGGTAGTTTTGCGAGTGTTCTATTAGCATTTTAATTCATTTTTATTTGTTTTTATTCAAATCAGGTGTTATAGGAGAAATGGTGCAAAATATGTGAAAGTGTTGTAACTTCAAGGCCATTTTTGACCATGTTGTATCCACTCATTCCTACAAGGCGTGGAACATTTTTGGAGCCCTAAAATCATCCAAGCAAGAGGAGATCATCAATTAGAGAAGAGAAAACGAGATCAGAGCGGGCTTTACGAAAGTGAAATCATCCACTCTTCAGATTTGGCCATTCTCCTTTGTTTTTCTCTTTCATTATGAACTTTTATTGGTTGTTCGATTGTGTATATCTTATTTTTAGTTGAATATTTGGTTATGTCCATGTGTAGCTAAACGTTTATTATCTAGGGACTGATATAGTTCACGAATATTATGTTTGAGTAAATCTTTGTTTTGTTAAAAGTTGCTCATCTCTATTCGATTATGTTTACCGTTTTATTACTTTCATAATATGCTCATTATGATATTGTGATTGATTTGAGAATATGGAGTTTGACACTCGGGAGAGGTAACCCCGGATTCGGATTAGGTTTAAACACAACACAAAGTTCTAATGTTTCGGGAGATTATATTAAAATGTGTGCAATCAGTGAGATTGGGGCAAGACGCATGTAATCGTTTAGACGCTAGATATGGATATCAGTGTTGACGTGGTTGCATATTCACTCACTTTACACTCGGAAAAAGTAGTGAGTGAGTTTTAGAATCCTAGATTCTTGAATAGATTGATAATCAAGCACGTTTAAGTGAACGAAGTTAATCCCTAGATAATCCATTCCTATAGAATTTATTCCAAGTATTTTAGTTTAGTTTTATATTTTTACAAAAACCCAAAATTGGATCGCTTAGATAAAGTTAGATTACGATAATTGCGGTACTTAGCGACGATCTAAACAATCCTGGTGGATACAATAACCATACTCTTCCTATAATATTAAAACTTTACCTCGTGCACTTGCGAGTAATTCAAAGCGCGTAAATTATCGCCAACACCCATACACCAACAGTAGAGGGGGCCTGCTTTTTTGTAGGACCCCCATGCACCCAAACAAAGCATTTAGCTATCCCAACCCCTAACACCCCAAACAACCTCCAACTCCTCATGTACCATAATTTTTTTTTTTGAAAAAATAATTTTGAAAAATTAAACTAAAATTATTTTTTTAAAAAAAAATCTAAAATTAATATTTTTATCTACTTTTATTTTTTTAATATTACTCGATATAATAATCTATTTTTATTTATAATAAATATTGATTTTGAAAAAATAACAACAAATAACCCAATTTACCCTCTCCCTCTCCTATTTACTCCTATTATTCTCCAAATTCAAAATATTCTTTTAGTTTAATTTGAAAAATTGAATAGACACACACAAAAAAAAAAAAAAAAAAAATCATTAATTTTTAAGTGAATTTTATTTTTAAGAAATAAAATATTTTCTATTTAATTTCGTAAATTTTAACTATGTTTAAATTAATAATTTTAAAAAAAATCAAATTTAAAAGGAGTTTTCAAATCATTCACTAATCCATTTTTAGTCTTCTAAGTTGCGTTATGAAGTATTATAAACAGAGTTTATGTAAAAAAAAAAAAAAAAAGGGTTAATCTATTAAAGCAACAGATAGGGTATTGTTTGTGCGTTCACCGGCCCCAAGGGGTATCGTTTGAAAATTAACTGAAATAGACAAAACATTTTATTTACGTAAACTCCAAATTTTTTGGCAACTTTGAACGCACAAACGATACCCTATCCGTTGCCTTAATAAACCATCTTTTTTTTTTCTTTTTTCTTTTTACTCTGTTTATAATACTCCATAACGCAACTTATAAGACTGAAAACGAATAAGTGAACGATTTGAAAACAACGTTTAAATTTGATCTTTTTAAATTATTAATCTTAAAATAGTCAAAATTTAATAAATTAAATATAAATATTTTATTTTTTAAGAATAAAATTTAGTTAAAAACTAATAATTTTTATTTTTATTTTTTGTGTCTATATAATTTTTAAAATTAAATTGAAAGAATATATTTGAATTTGGATAAAAATGGGAGTAAATGGGTGAGGGAGAGGGTGAATTCGGTTTTTCGTTGTTATTTTCTCAAAATCAATATTCATTATAAATAAAAATAGATTATTATATTGAGTAATATTAAAAAAAATTAAAAGTAGATAAATATATTAATTTTAGAAATTATATCTTTTTCAAAATTTAATTTTAGTTTAATATTTAAAAATTGATTTTCCAAAAAAACAATTATGGTGCATGGGGAGTTGGGGGTTGTTTTGGGGGGGGGAGAGGGGTTGAGGTTGCGAAGGTGGCATTCGGTTAGTGTTCCCACTTTTCTCAACCAACTGGGATGGGTTGGGTTGGGTTGAGTTGAGAATTTTGTTTCCTACTGGAAACATAATTGCATTTGGTAACGACAATTATTTTTTTTTGTGCTGGGAACAGAATCACGTTTGGTAACGATATTATCCTATAATTATTTCTTTATAATTTTTTTTTTCGGTTTTCTTTTTTTCTCTTCCTTTCTCTTCGTCATCTTCACCAAATCCATTGATCGAATTCCACAGAGATTTCATGAACGATCAACGAAATCGAAATCGATTTCGTCAACGAGCAACGAAATCGATTTCGTGAATGAACAATGAACAACGAAATCATTAAGAAATCGAAATCGAAATGAAAAATCGAAACCCAAATCGACAATCGAAATCCAAAACAAAAATCGAAATTGAAACCCAAACCCAAATCCAAATCAAAAATCGAAATAAAAAATCTAATTTGGTGCATGAATAAAGCAATGAACCGATGGAGACCTTCGAGCCTAACCCAACCCTGGATTCAATGGCGAAGACAATGGCCAAGGTGAGACGAGGGAGATGATGAGACGATGATGGCGAGACAAAGAGAAGACGAACAATGATAGAGACCTTCGAGAAGACGAAATCAAAATCGATTTCACGAACCCTAACTCGTTGACGAAATCGATTTCCTGAATGAAATCATTTTTTTCATCGAGGTAGGGTTTTTAATTTCATAGGCAATGGCGATTTCGTTGGCCTCCTGAATGACAAATTTGTTGTTCTTCGCCGTTGTTCGTCATCGGCTAGGCAATGGAGATTTTGTTGTCGGCTACGCAATAGAGCAAAGAGATAGAAAATGATAAAGAAAAGAAAATGCAAATGTAGCTACCAAAAGTTGAACAGTGACTCACTAAACAAATTAAGAAATACCTAGTGTGTCCTTTTTCATAGGTTGAGTTTTTGGGCACAAAAAAATACTATTTTTTTTTTCTTTCTCATTTCCTTAGCATTTTGAGAATCAATTCCCATTTTTTGGGATGGGTTGGGTTGAGTTTTGTGTTGCCAAACGCGTTCCGAAAAATCAATCCCAAAATTTTTGGGTTGGGTTGGAATGGAAACACTAACCAAATGGGGCCTAAATTTTTTGTTTGCATGCATCGGAGGCCTATTAAATCTAATTCCAAAAATAAATTGAAATTGGCCCTAGTCAAATAATTTGTCAATTTTTTAATCCTAAACATGTAAAAACCTCGAGAGTCCGTCAATCTATGTGCCAAAGAGTACAACCCACTAAAAGTGGAAATGGGCCCCCAACAAAGGAGTAGGAAACATGAGAAGGCCCATTGTGGGTCCACATGAACCTTTGACAAGACAACCGACAACTGGCCTCTCTCTTTCTAATATATATATTTGTGTGTGTGTGTGTGTGCGCGCGCGCGCATGCGTGTTTAGCCCATTTGGTCAAATCCTAGAATCACTAGAAAAGTTAAACCCTAACCCTAACAAGGTCTTTCCTAGTCACCTCCTTTGTATAGACCATTTATATATCTCTATATTTATCTCACGTTCTCTCAATATCCCGCCTTTCAATTATTTTAACCTGGTATCAAGGGTAAATTCTTCGTAACCCTGTTTCTAGTAAATCTTTTCAAGCTTTCGCCACGTTTTTGCCTACCACCTCGTTATAAACTTTTGAAGATTTATTTTAATTTGATAAATTTAGTCCAAAAATAAATTGTATAAACTTTTTTATTTTGAACCCTTTTATGAACTTTTTTATTTTGACTTTGAAAATAAATAATTTTTAAAACCATCGTCCAAAAGGATCAAATTAAAAAAGCTTACAAATTTTATAAACCTTTTGGACGGCGATTTAAAAACATTACAATTTTTTTACTTTGACTCTTTTTGGACGACAATTTAAATAAAAAAAATTATTTTCGGTGTCAAAATAAAAAAGTTTATAAGAGGGATCAAAATAAAAAAGTTCATAAAGTTATTTTTGGACTAAATCGATCAAATTAAAATAAATGTTAAAAAAAATTATAAAAGTTATTTGGTCAATTCTAATTTCTAAAAGACAATCAAGTGAAATCAAAATTTTTTGAAAGTTTCATTTTGACCTAAAAAATTTAGGTATTTTTAGAAATTCATGAAATTGACAAACAATGAAAAATTGTTTTTGAATTTTAAATAATGCAACTTTTTTTTTTATAATTATTTTAGGAGGATGGCGATAATAATTAAAGAATATTAAAAATAATATATATATATATATATATATATATATATATATATATGTGTGTGTGTGTGTGTGTGTGTGTGTGTGTGTGTGTGTGTGTGTGTGTGAAGAAAGAAAAGAAAAAAAACAGAAAGATGGGCACGCATCGCCCCTAGCTTAGGGGGGGGGGGGGGAACTTACCCCTTCCCCCCATTTGAAAGGACACTTGTCCACGTGGATAGGTGTCAATGCATAGGGCAGGGGGCACTTGTTTCTGTCAGTCTCTCCCCTTAACTATAAGGGGAGAGGCCCACTTATTTGGAACCTGGTCGTATAATGGCCAATTTCTTCCTTTTACTTTTAAAAAAATTGGGTTAAAATGAAAGGCCCTCAACCAGTTTAAAATTGCAAATTTGAAACTGGCCACCGTAATCCCGGTTTGCTCTATTGTCATATTAAAGTTCAACTTGGCATTAGTCAGGGAAATAAAAATATTTTTAGCATTAATGAGGTAAAGAACTCCTTAAAGTTTGGATAATATTTTTAATTGATCCATTGAATTAGTTTTAGTAAAACAACAAAATTACCTTTTAATTTCAAAGTGAAATAACAAATTTACCCTTAATTTTAACGGTTGCACTTTAGTCGAAAACCAAATGAAGGTAAGTGGTGACGAATATATTATAAGGCTAAAGTACAAAAAGACTTAACCACAGGAGTTAGGTATAATTAACCCACTCCAAGTGTCCACGTTGAATTTGGGGGAGGGGGGAATTTCCCCCATGAAAATAATATATTCTAGTTCCTCCACTTTTTAATATTTCCAATTTGAATTCTATATTTTTGGCAAGAAATAAAATCATAAAACATATGTAAAAAGTGTTTTTTTTTTTTTTTTTTTTACAAATTTAATTGGTCAAAAAATAAAATACGCAGGTAGAGCCCATTAATTTTTAAAATTAATAAAAATTAAAAAGCTTAAATTTTAAAATAGATATAAAATTTGAAATTAAACATGTAGGGGTCATTTTTAGATTATTGAAATTAGACAATCTTTTCCCCCTCCAAAAGTATACCTTCAAATTTTGGAATATTGAAATAGTTTTTATAAAAATTATTTTTATAAAAAGCCATTTCAATAATTGTTTTTTATAAAAAAATATTTTATAAACAAAATTATAATATATATATATATAGACTAAATTGATAGAATTAGAATGAATCTTCAAAAGTTTATCATATTTTATGAAAAGATATTTTTATAAAAATAGTTTGAATTTTTTAGGCTAACATCCATTTTTGTCAAACATATTAAAATGGACCTTAATGAACAAAGTCCATATCAACTAAAACTCATTGATTTATTTAAATTTAAAAAAAAAACACAATGAAATAACTTTCACAAAATTTATTGTACAACAACTTTCACCAAATACATATTTTCTCACTACATCGACAACAACATAATAAATGAAGAATGCAAATGTTACTGCCCAGCAATAATGTTAATAGCAATATAATGAATGGGGATACAAATGTTGTTGTATAACAATATAATGAATGAGGATGTAAATGTTACTGTACAACAAATAATTATCATATGTTAATTGAGTTTTTCTCTAAATTTAAATGACTATATGAGTATTAGAATGAATTTGTAATGAGCCTTGGGTTCATTATAAAATACCCTAAATAGTTTTTATAAAAAAATTATAAAAATAGTTTTTTATGAAAATAATTTTGGTTAAAACTATTTCAATAATCCAAAAGTTGAAGGTATATTTTAGGAGGAAAATGATTGTCTAATTTCAATAATCCAAAAATTACCCATCCATGTTTAATTTCAATTTTTATATCCATTTTAAAAATTAAGCTTTTTATTTTTTATTAATTTTAAAAATTAATGGGCTCTACTTGTGTTGCCCAGCCTGGAGAAGAAACTGGCCAATTTTCGGTCGGTTTCTTCTTTGCTCTATGGATTATTGAAAACGGTTGAATTTAAGTCGGTGTCTTTTGACATCGGCCAAATTCTGTCATTTTACTCTAGAAACCTAAAAAAGTATAAAGTGACATTATACAGGTAATTTGATAACTTAATAACCCTACATTGGTGAAAAGTCCAGTTTGCGGCATTATCAAGGATTGTTATTACATGATGCAAAATTTTCAGTTAGATTTCAAGCATATACTCTGAAGGTTTAGGGATTCTCTGGTCTAACTTCTTTTTTTTTTTTGGTTTTAATTTTGGATGTCTTTAAAAAAGAAAAATTTATTATTTAGTCCGCATAAATTGTTAAAAAGACCTTTAATTCAAATAATTAAGTTTATAGTCTTAAAAAAACTATAGAAAAAAGTCCCCAATAAATACCCTCGTTATTTATTCTTATCTACGAAATGTGTCATTCTCACAGTTGCTTCTGACAATTACGTGAATACTTACTCATATTTTGGGGAAAACAAATATCAGTTCACTAAATTCCATTTTCGCCCAATTTTCACTCAAAATTTTTGTATGAATGTTCACTGAGAATTTTAGGACATTATTTAAGTTCACTCAAATCCATGTTCACTCAATGTTAACTCAAAAAATTTATAACAATTATTCACTCAAAGTTTACTCATTATTTCACTTAACGAAAATAGTTTACACATTTGCGTCAACATTTGGGTATATGTGTTCATATTTTTTCTTCGAAACATGTTTAAGAGAGAATGAAATAAGTGTATGTAAAAGTTATTTCCTACAATGTTCACACATTTTTGCCCAATTTTCACTCAAAATTTTTGTATGAATGTTCACTGAGAATTTTAGGACACTATTTAAGTTTACTCAAATCCATGTTCACTCAATGTTAACTCAAAAAATTTATAACAATTATTCACTCAAAGTTTACTCATTATTTCAATTAACGAAAATAGTTTACACATTTGCGTCAACATTTGGGTATATGTGTTCATATGTTTTCTTCGAAACATGTTTAAGAGAGAATGAAATAAGTGTATGTAAAAGTTATTTCCTACAATGTTCACGCATTTTCGCCCAATTTTCACTCAAAATTTTTGTATGAATGTTCACTGAGAATTTTAGGACACTATTTAAGTTCACTCAAATCCATGTTCACTCAATGTTAACTCAAAAAATTTATAACAATTATTCACTCAAAGTTTACTCATTATTTCACTTAACGAAAATAGTTTACACATTTGCGTCAACATTTGGGTATATGTGTTCATATGTTTTCTTCGAAACATGTTTAAGAGAGAATGAAATAAGTGGATGTAAAAGTTATTTCCTACAATGTTCACGTATTCGTGATTTTTATGTAAACCTAAAAAATATTCAATTACCTTAATGGTATTTGAATATTCACGTATCATACTTAACTCTAAAAAAATAGATATGACACATTAACATTCTCTCAGAATAAATGTTTACTCTAATTTTCAGAACAAATGTTCGCTAAAAATTTCAAATCTAGAATTTGAACAAATGTTCACCCAAAAATTCAGATCTGCAAATTTCATATCTGAAAATTCTAAATCTGACTGAGAGAGAGAGAATGTTTAATGGTAAAAAAAATTAAAAAATCAAAACTAAAGCTAAATCAGGTGCAAAAATGTAATTATGAATGCTTGGCCCATTGAATCTAGGGCTGACAAAATAGGTAACAAGTCATTACACGATCACACGAAACACGATAAGACTCAAACATGAACACGACACGATAAGCATATCGTGTCAGACTACCCAAACACGAAATACGATACGAAAATTATCGTGTCAACATGACATGACACGATAATTTTTCATGTCACACGATAACACGAAACTTATCAGGTAAACACGACACGATAAGACCTGATAGGTTTTGTGTACACATTAACCTACCCATTACACGTCAATGACCTGTTAACCTATTAAGTTGACTAAATGAGTAGGGTTAGGGAAATGTGAATATATATATTAGGTAATAAATTATAATATTTGATAATTTAGGGGTGTAAAAATAATTTATTAAATTAACGGGTAACCTATTAGATCTCAAGTTATCATGTAACCTGAATACACGAAATTCTTATCGTGTCTTATCGTGTAACCTATTGGATTATCAGGTCAACTTGATAACCTGCACTATTTCTTATCGAGTTATCGGGTCTGACACGATAACTACCCGATACCTGATAAGAAAAATCAAAACTTGATAATTTCGTGTCGGTCTCGTGTCGTGTTATCGTGTAAATACTTGTTTTGTCAACCCTAATTGAATCCCTAGATTTTGAACATTCTACTGAAACAAAACAGAGCACACTTCGTCACCTTTTCCCATCTGCCAAAACAGAGGACCTTTTGTCACTATTTTCCTTGTGCCACCGTAAGCCCACTATGCCAAATCTGAAAACCACCGTGAAGCCCACTGCAGCATTGTTCGTCGTCATTCGCAACCCAACCATCGATAATCGTCTTAGTTTGTAGTCATCGCTGCAAGCCCACACAACATTTCGGAGTTACGCAGCAGAGCTAAAAATCATATCTGGATTTTTAGATCTAAAAGAATGAGAGAGATAAAAGAGCTAATGAAGACAGATCCAAGCTTGCGGGAAGAACAACGAAGATAGATCTAGGCCTGCAGAAGAACGACGACGAATAGATAATACGGTCGAACGGCGATAAGAATAAACGGCAGACGGAGAATGGTGACTCCACTGACAAAGACAGGGATGAATAGCTTAAGGTGGAGGTGAGATAGAGAGAAGAGAAAAAGTGCGATAGAACAAAAAGAGAGCTAGAGAGAGATAGAGAGAGAGAGATTGAATGGTTGTGAAGTGAGGAAATTTGACGCTGAATGGAGTTGTCCAGGATTGTTATGTTGATTATATCTTATAATCACAATAAAACGGAATTAAACAATAAATAAAAATATACATGGATTATAGGATACAACAATGAAGAACGGTAATTAAAAGCGTACATGTCTCGGCCATTGCAGGAAATTGAACTGTCGCAACGGATTACTAACTCGGTCTTCCTCCCTACGATCTAGATTTTGTGGTGGCGGCTCTCAATGGGAAGAAATCCTTAATCTAGACTAGAGAGAGGACTCAGTTATATATACTAGGGTTTCTCGTTGAGTTCTCCCATAACGGGTTTCAACGAAACCCTAAACCTACACTTACTACTTAATTGGGTTTCTACATAAAAGACGTCACAATCCAAATCAAAATATGATCACTGATTATTTGGACTGCTTAAATAATAGATTATCCATTAACCCGTTTTGTAAAATAATTAATTCAATTAATGTTAGTCCATAAAAAATATTCCAACATTTTTTCACTTATGCTACATTAATTGAATAAATTTAATTTTGAAAATAAAACTCTCGAGTTAATAACAAAAAAAAAAAATTATTTTTGGTGTGGCCACATCTTTTATTTAAATAAATGATAATATATAAATAGAATCTTGATAAACTTATCCGGTCCGACATTATCTTAATATTGGATTATGATAGTCAATATATTAATCTCAACAAATATAAGATCTTTCATACTCACAAATACTTATAATTATATCGACATGGATCCTAGGTCTAATAGTATAGTCAGAAGTCAATGCTAACATGTGATAATTATCAATATGCATTATTCTTATCGGTCCTCATTACAATTTCTCAACAAAATAAAATTGTAATTGCAATTTCTCAATAAAATAAAATTGCTAATTGCAGTTTCTCAACAAAATGAAACTGTTACAATTTCTTAACAAATGATATGCGACAATAGAATACGCAATAATGATGATCATCAAATAGATTTCAAATTTGCAAAATGTATAATAATAATGGTCACAACATAATCATCAAAATATAGAAAAATACAAAAGCTCCCACTAAACCAGAGAATCAAAAGACTCAATGACACTCATATTCACAACATATTTCTTAAACTCTATGGGTCTTAAACCTTGATTTAGTACAATCAATTCAAATAATATAATATACAACAATACAATGTGCAATAATGATGATCATCAAATAGAATTCAATTTTGTAAAATACATAATAATAGTGGTCACAACGTATTATAGAATTAAAAAAAATATAAGAAAACTCTCACTAAACCAGAGAATCAAAATGCTTAAATAAATATAAACGACAAAATATAAGAATCAATTGCATCATCATAAACTCTCATTTGGGCAAAGTGTACAATAAATAATTATTTTTTAAGCATGAAGATCAACAAAATAATGAAAACTTTATAATAATAGTAATCAATACTTACACGACATAATCATCGAAATAAAGAAGATTACAAAGATTCTCATTAAATCAAAGAATCAATTTAGAATTTCATTGTGGTGTTATTGTTGTTCACAACAAAAAGAAATTATTTTCATAAAAATTACAACTAGATCAATTATGGGGCAGTAGGCAAAATGCTCAATTAAGCGAAGGCAATACAATATAAGAATCAATTGTGTTATCATAAACTCTCATTTGGGTAAAGTTTACAATAAATAATTATTCTTTAATCATGAGGATCAACAAAATAAGAAAAATTTACATATTTAAAAATTCATCCCCTTTGGGTTGATTAACTTTCAAATCTATATATTTCCTTCAAAATATAACATAATAAATAATCTTTCAAAATATAACGAAACAAATAATCTTTCAAAATTTATTCCCTTTGGGCAAAAATATTTATCAAATCATTTATTTCACATAATATCCTTATGCAATTAAATTAATTTACACAATAATCTCCTTTGAGCAGGTGAATGCACAAATTAATCTGAAATTTTTCTATCAACAAAATAGGAACTCGAAAACTTGCAATTATGTTGGTTAAATTACTTTAGTAAAATAACCTCAATAATTTACAAGCAAACATTCCAAATTGAAAAAAGTAAGCCATAAAATTTTCTTATCAATAAAATTGGAACCCAAAAATTTGTAAATTATGTTGGTTAAATCACTTTGGTAAAATAACCTTAATAATTTACAAGTAAACAATTCAAATTGAGAAAATTAAGTTATATTACCCAACAATTAAATTAATCTACACATAACTCCATTTGGATAGGTGAATGTATAAATTAATCTAAATTTTTTTCTTATCAACAAAATAGGAACTCAAAAATTTGTAAATTATATTGGTTAAATTATTTTGATAAAATAATCTCAACACTTCACAAGAAACCATTTCAAAATGAATAAATTAAACAATATTGTCCAACAATTAAATTAATCTGCACAATAATCCCCTTTGGGCAAGTAAATGTACAAATTAATCTAAAAAAAATTCATCAACAAAATAGAAACTCTGAAACTTACAAATTATGTTGGTTAATTTACTTTGGTAAAATAACCTCAACATTTCACAAACAACCATTTCAAATTGAAAAAATTAAACAATATTACTCAACCACAACAGTGTATATTAGTGACATATATGTATATGATCAAAATAAGATGAAGTTCGTTACAAAGTGTACTTTCAATGATTAATGATCAATTATAGTTGCAAAAATTTGAACAACAATTCTACTGCACTCTAAAACTAATTATTAAATTAGTCTCTATATAGAATAAAAAAATTAAGGGCTTGAAAATTAAAAAATTATAATTAATCATAATTAGTATTTTTATGGGCTCCTTAATATTAATCTCAAAGACCGAAAGGTTTAACTAAAAAAGTCCAGTTGGCTGAGATATTATATAGGCCCAAACACAAAATTAATATCTATATAATGAGCCTAAACCCGAATCTCTTCCAAGATATTCTAGTCATAGTGATAGTGTTTTCGATTCAAGACCTTTTCATATATTCATGAATAATTTATCCATATTAGTAATTCCGTCAAGCTTGTTAATTAATAAATAATTAATGGCCCAACATGCCTATCAGAATATATGTATAACCCATTAAACACTTTAAGGATCATGCAATATAAGAAGAATCCATACAAAATTGTACAAAAATAACTTAATACTTTTCTTCCATTCCAAAACGCAAATATATTACCCCAAACATAGCCCAAATTTAGAAAATAAAAGATCTCATTTTCAAAATAACCAAATTAGTTATTAATAGCATACTTAAACCACTAAAATTCCTGAATACATACCATACATCTGATTATCTATAACCACTTCTCAATAGTGCTTTATTCAATTTAGCTTTTATCAGGTTATCAAAATAAAACAAGGATATAATTCTCTCAATCATGTCACTCATCATGTAAGTATTTCACAAAGACAACAAATAAAAAGATAATGAGTCGATTCACTTTAGGATTCCTAACCATCAATTACATGAATAAAACAACCATATGAATAATAATTAAAACAACCAAATTTATACAACCTCTAAACTTTAGAAGTTAATTGTGTAATTAACCATTCTTACTAGTTTCAATTCATTGCACTTTAGAAAAGAAAATATAAAGTTAACAAAATATCTTATACGTTTAAATTGAAACTACTTGGAACAAATGAGATTCTGGTTAAATTTTCGGGGTACTTAGTGTTAAAACCCCTAACCTGAATTTCAATCCCCTCTGCCATACTACCTAAACGTCGCCACCACCTCGTTGTCGTCCTTTGACTTTATCAAATGAATGTCGACTTTCTTATTAGGGACAAGATGGACTTTTGACAAACTACTATGAACGGATATCGAGGTAAAAATTCAACATCGACGTGGAATTCAACACGCTCAACATCAAACAAGAGTCTTAAAATAGAAAACTCAATAAGTCTAGCTCAGTCTCAAATAAAACCTTAACTTAGGATTAAGTAACATAAGTGGTGTGGGATTCAATAAAGAATAATATCCCCAAAATAAAATAAACACACCCTTTATAGCTTATTCTGTAAGCAATATGCGAACTAGAGCCACATCTTCATGATCAATTGAAAAGTACTTAGGATATGAATAAGACTTTGGGATGCTTCTTCATGAGCCAAGATAATAAAACTCAAAGTATGAGTTGACTTCTTTAAGTCCTCATGTTTGCTCTTTAAAATAATAGAGACAACCCCCATTTTTACACAAATAATAACTTATCATAGTCTATTAATCATATAACCAATCCAAGAAAGAGATATATGCATTATCCCTATAATGCTTACTCTATCCATTTACAATTAATGAACTACCCAGATAACGTGGAGTTTATTGTATATAAATAGCAATGAAGCAAGAGGGTGTATGAGAAAAAAAAAAAAAAAACAATGTCTAATTTCCTTTATAATTTCCATTATCATAAATCAATTCAATTATCTAAAATGAGGCATCAATTAATATAAAGTGGAATTTATCCGCCTTCTACTAAAGGATTAGCACTAATCAATAATCAATAGGTATATGCTCATAACCCATTTACAATAACAAAACAACTTCCTCAAATATATCAAAATGTTGACTTATTAATACCTAATTTTTAGTAGTTGGTCGTATTTCATATTCCCTCATTTAACTTTTAGATTTGTACATTTCATATTCATCCATTTAACTTTCAAGTTTGTGGTAAGAGATTATGGTAGTAGAATGTAACTGCATCATATATTCCACTATCACAATCTTTAAATGTAATGAGTATTAAATGGAACAACTAGAAATGTAACTATATAAAATTAGAGAGTAAGTCAAAAGAATCGCAATGTTATAATGTACTTAATTTAATCATAACTGCTAAAATAATCCAAAAAAAAAATAAAAAATTGATATGCTCCAAGTGATATCAAGAAATCATGATTAGAAAAGTTAGGCAATTCACGATTAATCACAAAATAGAACTCCAATTCAATAGTAAGATTGTTTATTATCTCATTTTTATTTCATATTAACCGAAAAGGAGAAAAAACGCTAAATGATATATAGAAAAGCCAAGAACAACAGATCTGGACAGTTGAAAAATAATAAGATATTCCAAGAAAAGTTCAGTGATAAATTAAACCGTCATAGACAAGCTAAAATCACAAGGATGATATCAAAATCCAAATCGGTTGCAATAGATCTACACAGAATAATTTGTCAAATATGTTTATATTTCTGGAATACTCCTGAACGGAAACATAATTCACATCTCATCTCATCCCAAATTATTGGAAGTTCTCATACCATACTCTATTGAACCCAAAATCCACGAAATTGGAATAAAGGAAACTATTAAACTAATTTTTTTCCGTGATTTAAAACTAATTAGGAGAATACACATCAATAAATCTTAATCTAGAGAGAGTGAGTACTGCAATCCCGTTCCAAATCATCCAATATAATTTATGTAAAATTTTCAATAGAAAATAATGTCTAAAATTAATTTTAAGCTAATTAAATTACGTAATAAATAATAATCAACGAAAAATTATTTTAATTCCTCAAAAAATAAAATAAATTTTATAGAGAATTAGAGGGTGTGAAAAGAAGTGTATAACAAAAAATGGGACCCAAAATGGGCCCCGAATAGAGCTGCACATGCCCACACGCACCATTCCAGGCACATGGGCTTCCACGGCTTAGTTGGAGGTCATCTTCAACCTCCAGCAAGGTCTGCAACTGGGTCACATGCCCCGGTGTTGACCCGATTCGTTCAATCCCTAACAAATGCAATATTTTCTATAATTTTTTCATGGGTTTATGTATATCGACTTATTTCCAACATATATTTAACACTTAATTGAGGAAAAAATAAGAGAATCGTGACCAAAAAGGAAGAACAAAACGCAGTTTTTATACCTTCATAGACAAAACTCAAAAGTCGATTTTAACCCTTATTTTTACCGAATATTATGTGGGTTTGTACCTAATACTAATTTAAAACCTATATACAACCTTTAATTGAACCAAAAACACGTCTATATCCGTCGATTTTAAAAACGAATATCAATTTCACTAGGGTTTCGACGCCAAAAATTAAACCACGAAATACTTCATAATTACACAACCAAATAACATGTGTAATATATCAAATTAAAGCTTGAATCGATATAAATGAAATACCTAAGTTTTTACATTCAATCAAAGCAAAACAATACATGAAATCACAACCCCAAGTTTCAGTTTCAGGAGTTTGCTAGGGTTCGTAGCCAAAACTTCAATCATGAAATACTCTCTGATTACGCAACCAAATTGCATGTATCTTATATCAAATTAAATCTTAAAACAAGAGGAACAAAAGCCCCAATGTTTCACAGCTAATAAAAACGAAAAATCATATGAAATCATGCCCGCAAGTTTCTATTTTGTTTAAGAACATAAAATAAAATAAAATTTCTAAAAATAATTGTCGATCCTAAATCATGTACGTAGATTCTGATACCACATGTTGATTATATTTTATAATCACAATAAAATAGAATTAAATAATAAACTAAAGCATACATGGATTATAAGACATAATAATAAAGAACGGTAATCAAAAGCATACATGTCTCAGCCATTGCAGGAGATTAAACTGTCGTAGCGGATTACTAACAAGATCTTCCTCCCTATGATTTAGATTTCTTGGTGGTGGCTCTTAATGGGATGAAACCATTAATCTAGACTAGGGAAGAGACCCAGTTATATATACTAGGATTTCTCGTTGGGCCCTCCCATAACGGATTTCAACGAAATCCTAAACCTACACTTATTACTTAACTAGGATTTTACATAAAATACGCCACAGTCCAAATCAAAATATGATCACTGATTATTTGGGTTTCTTAAATAATAGATTATCCATTAACCTGTTTTTGTAAAATAATTAATTCAATTAATGTTAGCTCATAAAAAATATTCCAACATGTTAACCTTTTTTCAAAAGGTAGGGGGCACTAAATTGATTTGTCAAATTTTTTACCCCCTATGTCAGGTGCCTACTTTATTGACAATGAACATGCAAAATGCAATTTGGCTTTCTGCTCTATCTGCATTATGGCGCAAATGCCTCCAGCCTGAATTGTTGACAAAGAATAGCAAATTCAATTTGAATTTCTCATCCACTCCACCGCCTTTCTTCATTTGTAAATATGAAGAAAGTATGTTCATTGTTTGGGTGTAGAGGTAAAGGGGGAAAAAAAAAACACCCTTTTAGATATCCTATTTGAGAGTTTATTTTATACCCAATTTTATATTTTATCTATGAATATTATTGGGTGTATTAAAGATTTGGGTTTCGAGTGTTGAGCTGCTACTAATTATATTCATATTTTCTTATAGTGAATACTCTGGATCCGTCTTTGCCCGTGGAGTAAGCATCTTGTCAAACTACG
This sequence comes from Eucommia ulmoides, assembly GCA_016647705.1. Lineage (NCBI taxonomy): Eukaryota > Viridiplantae > Streptophyta > Magnoliopsida > Garryales > Eucommiaceae > Eucommia > Eucommia ulmoides. Next base: position 16,410,382 of record CM028330.1, on the reverse strand, counting down.
TTAATTTTTGTCTCTATTTATTTGTGTGTTTGTCATATTAATTTTATTTTTTGTAATCATATTTAACTTCATCTTTGATTCTGGACAGTACGAGTTACTATTTACATGAATAGTAACCAGTACGTGAATTGTGATTTTGTACCTGTCTCATAACAAACTGGCATCAGACCTATTTTAACTTTATTACTTTTGGAGTTTCTAGAAAATGACAGCCCAATATCGGATCGAGAAATTTGATGGAAAAATCAACGTCAATTCATGGTATGTTAAAATGCACGCTTTGCTAGTCCAATAAAGCTTGCAAAAGGCACTTTGATACAAAGAATAATTGTCTGTTGAAAAAGGCTCGGATAAAAGTGTCGATCAAGTTACGCACGCAAGTGTTGGAGCATAGACTTTTGTCAGGCCTGAAACTATTACCAAGATTCCAGTTTCTATCGTGTCCGATGCCAAATTTGCAGAAATTGACGAGACATCTCGCAGTGCAATTATTCTTAATTTGGAAAACAAGGTGTTGTATGAAGTCGTGGAGGAAGATACTGCGATGAAATTATGGTTAAAGCTCGAAAGACTTTATATGACAAACTCTCTCACCAATAGGCTATATTTGAAGTAAAATCTCTATACACTTTGGAGGAAAGAAAATAAGCCTAGTAAAGAACCTATTGACGAGTTTAATAAAGTAATCATGGATTTGAAAAATATTAATATTAAAATTGAAGATGAAGATCAAACCCTTATTTTCTTATGTTATTTACCCCCTTAATATGAACATATTGTTACAACATCTCTCTATCGGAGAGATACCATTAGTATGGAAGATGTTAAATCATCGCAAAATTCTCACGAGTTGTGAAAAATAGTGTCTAGCAATAATTCAAATGAAAATGTTGAAGGTCTTATTGTAAGGGAGAGAAATCAATATTAGGTTTTTGAATATAAAGATCGATATAGGTTAAAGTCTAGATCAAACAAAAATATTGAGTGCTACCATTGTGAGAAAAAGGGGGTACACTAGATAGAATTATCACAAACTTAAGAAAAATAATAAGAATGATAAATGCACTAGTAATTCTTCTAATATTGTTGGAGTTGTAGAATATAAGCCAAATGAAAAAAAATTCTCTTTCTGTTACTAATGGTGATTTGAACTCGGAAAATGAATGGATTTTTGATTTAGGCACGTCCTACCATATATGTCCAATAAAGATTAGTTTTCCACGTATGAATTAATTAATGGTGGAACAGTCGTAATGGAAAATAATATGGCATGTAAAACAGTTGGAATAGGAACCGTCCAACTCAAGATGTATGATGGTATTTGTTGGTGCATAAAACTAGTACACACCTCGAGTATGGTTCAGTCGGATGACAGGTGAGTCCTTTTGCTGAGGTGGAGTCGTCGATTGAAAAGTCCCCGCGTAAGCTGTGCTGGGTCTTGAGAGGACTGACCTGCTGTGTCCAGAGTCCTACTCCTCAGGGAATGTACCTGCAGAAGACTCAAACCAGGGTTTGTCCCGATGAAGCCCCTTCGGCGTGGTAATTAGTGTTAAGAGAGAAAAGGTACAAAATATAGCAAGTAAACAAATGAACTCGTGCGTAATATAAGTGTATTCAAGCGTACCTCGAGCTTACATAACCCCCGATATATATAGGCGTTGGAGATGATTAGTTAGGCCTAAACACGATTAATTAGTCGAAACCCTGTCTTTAGCCGATAATCTGGGGTGTTTAGGAGATAATCGTTGGGCTTGGACTTTTGGGCCCATTTGGCGAAGCCCACAGGTCTTTGTCAGGCCTGCAGCGATGAGCTAGTAGAAGAGAGTGGAGATCTGTTGAGTCTTGGAGAAGAAACAAAGTGAAAACAAGAGCTAGTTGAGGGGAACGGCTGAGTCCTTGAAACTGATTGCTGAGGGCACGCCGCAGAGCTTAGAGCGGCACGTCCTTGCGGGGCTCCTCGCTCCTCCTTGGGTGAAAATGAGATTCTAGGGAAGAGCCATAGTCAGTGTATGCTCCAGCGTGGCGCTGTGGATTCTGGAATGCGTCTCTGTCATTGCGAGGGTTAACACGTGGCTGGATCCCAAGTGCTGACTCAGAAGTGCCCAAAAATACCCTCATCAGTATTATAAGAACGTTGATGAATGTTCAACATGTTTCAAATTTTAAGAAGAATTTAATTTCTTTAGGTACTCTTAATTCTAACAGTTGTAAGTTTTCTGTTGAAGGTGGAATATTGAGAGTTTTGAATGTTCCTGTAACAGTGATGAAAGGTAGAAAGAAGAATGACATTTATTTTTTTGCTGGGTGACACAGTTCTTAGCTTTGCATCAGTATCTTCATCGGTTGACTCAAATTTAGATACTAATGGGTTGTGGCATATGCGCCTGGGGCATATGAACGAGAAAGGTGCGGAAATATTAAGCAAACGTGAATTACTTTATGGTAAAAAAGATAGTAAACTTGGAATTTTTGAAAATTGTGTTTATGGTAAACAAAAATGAGTCCAGTTTTATCTGTAGTACATAAGACCAAAGGTAAGGTGGACTACATCCATTTGGATTTTTGGGGTCCTTCACAAGTTCCCTATCTTGGTGGTTCTCAGTATTTATTGACTTTTATTGATGATTTTTCTCGTAAAGCCTAGATTTATACCTTGAAAAATAAAAGTGATGTGTTCACTCAATTTAAACAGTGGACGACAATGATTAAAAATTAGACCCGTAATAAAGTAAAGCATTTTTTGATTCATAATGGTTTGGAATTATGTTTTTAATGAGTTTTGTAGGAATGAAGGCATTGTTAGACACCGTACGATCAAGGTTTGGAATTATGTTTTTAATGAGTTTTGCAAGAATGAAGGCATTGTTAGACACCGTACGATCAAGGGTATTCCACAACAAAATGGAGTTGTAAAACACATGACCATAACTCGTTTGGAGAGAGAATGTTGTACACTTTTTAATGTAGGTTTGTCCAAGAAATTTTGGGCTGAATCAATCAACACCACATGCTACTTGGGTAACAGGTCTTCGTCAATTGCAATTAAATGTAAAACACCAAAAGAGGTTTGGTTTGGTTCTCCTCCTGGTTATTCTTCTTTAAGAATTTTTGGATATCTAGCTTATACTCATGTCAACGAAGATGTATTTTTCTTGGGTATGGACAAGGAGTGAAATGATATAGGTTGTGGTGTCCTGATCGTAAATCTCCTAAATTTATTACGAGTAGAGATGTAATTTTTGATGAATCTTGTATGTTTCATTCTAGAAAAAGATAATGTTGAGATAGGTGATTCTCAAAGTGACAAACAACAAGTGGAGGTAGAGTTTGAAACTTCAAAACTAATGCAAGAAATTTTTGTGGAACAACCCAACGAGGAGGAGATGCAACCAAATGTTGCATAAGAGCCACAATAATACAATATTGCTACAGGTAGATAACACCGTCAGATTAATCCACCTCAAAGGTATGCTTATGTAGATATAATTTCTTATGCTTTGTCTATGGCAGAAATTATTAAAAAAAAATAAAAAAAATGAACCTTCCACTTATCATGATGCCATCACAAGGAATGCATCTGCAAAATGGATTGTTGCTATGACAAAAGAGATTGAGTCTCTTCACAGGAATTATACATGGGAATTAGTTAAACCGCCTAAAGGTCAAAAGATTGTTGGTTGCAAATGGGTTTTCAAAAGTAAAGAAGGAATTCCATGGGTCGATGATACAAGGTACAAAGTATGCTTAGTAGCTAAAGGCTATAGTTAGAGAGAAGGGATAAACTTCAATGAAGTTTTTCTCCAGTGGTAAAACACAGTTCGATTTGCATGTTACTTGCTATGGTTATTGTACTTGACTTAGAGATTGAGCAATTTGATGTCAAAACAGCTTTTCTTCATGGTGAGCTTGAAGAACGTATCTATATGCATCAATCTGATGGATTCATTGTTCAGGGAAAAGAAGATCATGTTTGCTTTTTGAATTAATCATTATACGGTTTAAAGCAATCTTCGAGATAGTGGTATAAACGGTTTGATTCTTTATGAGTAATCATGGTTATTGTAGAAGTAATTATGATAGCTGTGTATATTTTAGAAAGCTCCCCGATCATTCTTTTGTGTATTTGTTATTATATGTTGCTGACATGCTCATTGTTGCTAAAAGTATGTCAGAAATTTGGAAATTAAAATCTCAACTTAGTGCCGAGTTTGAGATGACAAATATGGGTATAGCTCGGAGGATTTTAGGAATGGAAATTTGAAGGGATCGTCAAGCAAGCAAACTTTTTTTGTCTTAAAAAAATTATATTGAGAAAGTACTTGAATGATTTGGCATGCATAATTCTAAATCCGTTTGTACACAACTTGCTACTCACTTTTATTTATCTATAAAGATGTCCTTACGAACAGACAAAAAAACATAAACACATGTCATGTGTTCCATATGCTATTGCCATTGGCAGTCTTATGTGTGTTATGGTATATACTCGTCCTGATATTTCATAGGTTGTTAGTGTTGTTCGTAGACATATGGAAAATCTAGGAAAAGAACATTGGCAAGCGGTGAAATGGATTCTTCATTATCTATAAGGCACTGTAGATGTCAGTTTGGTATGTGAGAGGAGCAGAGACACTTGTAGAAGTGTTGTTAGCTATGTGGATTTTAATTATATTGGGGATTTAGATAGAGGAAGATCTTTGACAGGTTTTGTATTCAATATCTCAAGATGTCTATTTAGTTGGAAAACAACATTACAACCTACAGTTGGTCTTTCCACTACAGAGGCAGAATGTATGTCATTGACTGAGGAAGTGAAATAAGCTTGCTGGCTAAGAGGTTTGGTTTCAGATTTCAGCTTATAACAAAATTTAACTGTTGTGTATCGTGATAGTCAAAGTGCGATACATTTGACTAAAAATAAGACGTATCATGAAATAACCAAACATATTGATGTCAGGTATCACTTCATTTGGAATATTATATCTGAATGATTGATTAGCGTTCAGAAGATTGGTACAACAAATAATCCAACAAATATGATGACAAAGCTTATTCCCACTCACAAGTTCCAGCATTGCTTGAGCTTGGTTTGTGTTCAGAAGACGTAGTGAACCCTTTAGGGTATCTTAGAGAAGATTCGATCAAAGTTTATGTGATTTTTCATTTAATGGAAATTATCCTGCAGTTCTGTCTTTATATCTACTAGAGGGGGAGATTTGTTAACATTTTTCAAAAGGGAGGGGAGGGGAGGGGGCACTAAAGTGATTTGTCAAACTTTTTTGCCCCTATGTTTGGTGCTTACTTTATCGACAATGAACATGCAAAATGTAATTTGGCTTTCTGCTCTAGTTGTATTTAGGCACAAATGCCTCTAGCCTGAACTATGGACAAAGAATGGAAATTCAATTTAAATTTCTCATCTACTATACTGTCTTTCTTCATCTATAAATATGAAGAAAGTATGTTCGTTGTTTGTTGGCACGTATTTAATACGGGCCATGATTGGATTGCATGCGTCCTTTCATCTATGCTGCCATGGTGGACATTTCTATGGCAACAAATTCTAGTATTTAAATGAGGGACCCTCCTCATTGGGCCCCCCTTCTGAAATTTCGAACGCATGTCCTTTCATTCCAAAAGATTAAAGGTTTCCAACAACCAGGCTCCTGTTTTGGCGATCATTCCTTCTGTAGTTTTGTTAAGACTGTTCTTTTTATTTGATCTTCTTTCTCTTGTTTTTCTTTCGCTTTTGTCTAGATTGCTTATAGTTTGGTTATGTTCTATGCTCTCTTTTTTTGTCGCTCTTTCCGACGATGAAAACTTGTTTCCCTTACCTTTCATTTTGTTCCGGTTATCTTCCCCAACAATGCCCAAGAAAAAATGTGAGTCTCGGTACATAACTAATTGGCTTGGTCTAGATGTAAAGTCCATGAGTGAGAAATCCAACTTGGCCAGCTCAAGGCCTGGCACTGGTGACAGTGTCGGTCCCTTAGTTAGACTAGACACTAACACGAGTATTAGGCCTTCGACTCAAAATGATAAGTCGGAGCTCACTGCTCAAGGCTAGACGCTATAACTTGAACTCTCTGTTCGTTGTGAGGCTTCCCCTCTTCTTTTGGTCGTAGTTGCGCTCCCTCAACTAAAGCATAAACAAGATCCCATGTGGGGACCATGTGTCCCAAATGGTTAAGAGTGAACTTGTCACACACCACCCTACACACTCGTCACCCGGGGTCGGCGTGACGTTGATATGACACTCCCTAAATGACCATCCAACCAGAAACACATATATATAATAACACATGCAGGTATACAAAACATACAACTTCTCCCAACTGGAAAACATCCGTCCTCGAATATATGTAGAACAAAATAATATCAGCAAAATAATAATACGGAACCTCCCACGGGTTCGCCTCAGACGGCTCACTCCTAACGACAATATCGTTGGATTCCACCACGTGCCAGTAGGGGACCGACTACTATCCGTCGTACCGTAAAAAAAAAAATTATCGTTGTACTGTCTTCATAATAAAAACATTTTGTATGGATCAAGTATAAAAATTTAAATGCCACATTTCAAAGTAATAATATGAAAATCATATACCCTACGGAAACCCAGTTTCTCTGTCACAAATGAAATAACCCAATATATATATTGAAAATATCCAATCCAAACATTTGACATCAACCAACGCGATTATTTTAGATCAATCAATCCAAATATTTTTAAACATCCTATCCAAGTAGTGAAAGACAAACAGTGCAACCAAACCAATATATAAGTATACACCAATCCATTTAAAGTAATATATATATATATATATATATATATATATATATATATCCAAATAGTTCATCGTATACTACAATACACCACGCCACCCTCCTACTAGCCATATGATCGTTTTAACCTCACGATCGGGAGTTGTAACGGTACTGTACCACCCGCAGGGTTTGCATTCTCTGATGGGTCAATCCACATCCCTTACAGGAAGAAAATCCACATCTCTTACGGGAAGAATATCCACATCCCTTACGAGAAGAAAATCCACATCCCTTACGGGAAGAAACTATGGCATAGTCGGACCAAGAAAATTACCCTATATCTCCAAAACCGATTTAATCTAATATCGTTTTCCCACTTTTAGCACTGAAACTACTTGATCCACATAAGTTCAAAATTTGTCCATTTTTAAATAAGCACATTTTATAAAATTTATACGAAAATAATAGTCTGCATATTTACGTAGAAGATAGTATACTCACCTTGTTATCCACTTTGCAAAGCTTTCCTTGACCACACTCTACCGAAATGCCGGTGCTTGCGAACCTAATAGTGATAGGACCTAAATTAATATTTTATTCAACATAACATAATCATGCAATGCTGACCCTAAATTTCACGATTTCCCATTCCCCATATTTTTTGACAAAAAATATTATTTAGTTAATTTCGCTCCATTAATAATTACTGTACACAATTTTTTAATATGAACAATCACAAAATTTATTATCTCGGTTACGAAATTTTGATACGACTAATTTAATTTAACAAAAATAAAATTTAACGAAATAGTTACCCTTTCCGAAACGTTATGTCGATTTTCCATTTTTCCTTATAAATTTTCTTTTCTGCTCCTACACTCACCGCCTTGGCAAGATTTCCACTGCCTCGACCACACTCTTCTTATCTTCTTTAATTTGCTCACTAACTTGTCATCGCCTCGGCGAATGCTCGTCATCTTCTTCCTCCCTCAGGTTCTATTTCATTCAGCCCAGCTTTTCTACCTCTCTCCTCATCGTCTTCGACAGCTCCCACACCACCTTCCGATCATCCTATGCACACACAACACTCTCTTATGGGTAAAACACACATAGAACACACAAACACACACACGTATACCTATCTGAACACACGCACACATAGACAGCGGCTGAGGATCGTCGATTGATCATCGTCGAATAGTGGAGCACACACACCCACAGCCGGATCAACCACACACAACAAAACACATAAACGACCAACCACACATATACACACCTAGATCACTTCCCATACATCGCCGGACGAAAATTGAATAGAGCACACACACACTCACATGCACGGCAGAAAATTGATGACTGATCACACCCCTATTCCCCGTCGACGACGATCAACACACACACACAACAACGAAATGAAACAGAACACACACACACGACCACGCCGAAGTAACAACAACGATCAAAAACCCGCCACCACCACTGATCACTAACCACTCCGACGACTCCATTTTTCTCTTCTTTGTTTCTAATTTTGTTTTCCTTCTTTTCCGACTTTGGATCATGATTTTCATGAATCATTTAATTGCATGAATTTTAGTGTTCTTCATCCACTCCTCCGACTGCCATGTCGCTCGTTCCCCTCACCGATTTCTTGATTTTTTTTAGTTCATTTCCCCTACAATTCATGTGTGTGTGTATCTATCTATCTATCTATCTATCTATCTATCTATCTATCTATATATATAAAATAATAATAATAATAATAATAATAATCTTTGTCCAATTACTCTTTCTTCCCTCTACATTTCTTTAAATCTTATTTTTAATCCAATTCACATTTAAGATTTTCTTTTAATTTGCAATTTCACCCCTAAAAATTTTAATTTAGAAATAAATGACAAATTTAAATCCCAAAGTTTGGAATAAATGTTTCTAAATTTGCAAATTAACCCCTAAACTTTTAATTTGAATGTTAATTGGCACATTTCCACCCCGTATTTTTCTATATGCTTTAGAATGCAATTAAAATTACGTACGTGCTAAAATTAAGGTCTTACAACCCTTCCTTCCTAAAGAAATTTCATCCCAAAAATTTATTACCTTAATCAAACAAATGTGGGTATTTGTTCCTCATCTCGTCCTCTCGCTCCCACATAGCCTCTTCCACTGCATGACTGTACTATAACACTTTGACTAATGGGATCATTTTCCATCGCAACACCTGATCCTTACAGCTTAGGATTTGGACTGGCTCCTTAATGTATGTCAAATCTTCTTCCAATTCAATCAGCTACGAATTCAATACATGCGAAGAGTCTGGGACATATTTTCAGAATATCGATACATGAAAAACGTCGTGTTGTTAAGACAACTCTAGCGGTAAAGCAAGTCTATATGTTGTCGTGCCAACCCGATCTAAAATTTCATATGGTCCAATGTACATTGGACTTAACTTTTCTTTCTTCCCGAACCTTCTTATGCCATTCTAAGGAGAGATACGCAAAAACACATGATCCCCCACTTCAAATTCCAACTCCCGCCAGCGCCTATCTATATAACTCTTTTGTTAACTCTGAGCAATTTTTAATTTTTTTCGTATCACCTTTACTTTGTCTATTGTCATGTGAGTTATGTCTGACATCAATAATTTATGTTCCCCTACCTTAGTCCAATAGACTGGGGTTCTGCATCTCCTACCATATAACGCTTTATACGGGGCCATATCTATCGCCGAATGGTGGCTGTTATTGTAGGCAAATTCCATTAGCGTCAAATAATCATCCCAGCTACCAAGAAATTCCAAAACACATCCTCTCAACATATCCTCAAATGTTTGAATCGTACACTCTGATTGACCGTCAGTCTGAGGATGAAAAGCGGTACTAAATTTCAACTTGGTACCTAAAGCAGTTTGGAGACTCGGCCAAAACTTCGAAGTAAATCTCAGATCTCTATCCAACACTGTGGAAACTAGTGTGCCATGCAACCTAACGATCTCATCAATATATAGTTGGGCATACTTATCAAGAGAGTATGGTGTCTTCATGGCCAGAAAATTAACAGACTCGGTAAGCCTATCAACGATCACCCAAATAGAATTATGCCCCTTTTTAGTATGGGGTAATCCTGAAACGAAATCTATCGTGATAAACTCCCACTTCCACTCTGGAATAGGTAGAGGCTACAATAACCCACTTAGACGTTGATGCTCAATCTTAACTTGCTGACAAACAAGATACCTGGCACCAAATTCTATGATTTCTAGTTTCATTCCGATCTACCAATAATGCTCACGCAAATCTCGATACATTTTGGTACTACCCGGATGCATCGCGTATGCGGAGCTATACACTTCTTCCAAGATATCCTATTTCAAATTTATGTCATCAGGCACACAGTCTATTTCTAACCATCAAAGCTTCATCACTATCCCTGACATGATAATCAGCTCTGCGACTATTTTTCACTTCATCCCGAATCCTCTCCAATTATACATTTGACTTATATGCTTCAACAATACGATCGATCAATGTCAGCCTCAAAGTCAATGTCGCAAGCAACGCTGCCGTTTGACCAATCGCTAACTGAACTCACAACGATCTCAACTCGGCATACAAATTAGTATGAACAACTTGAATGTGTAGGACCTAACCTTTCAATTTTCGACTCAACGTATCCGCTACAACATTTGCCTTCCCTAGATGATACTGGATCGTGCAATCATAGTCTTTGATCAATTCTATCCAATGCCTTTGCCTTAGATTTAGCTCTTTTTGAGTAAGCAAATAGTTCAAACTCTGGTGGTCGGTGTATATTTCACAAGTCTCACCATAAAAGTAGTGCTTTCAAATTTTCAGGGCGAACACAATCGCTGCCAACTCCAAATCACGCGTCGGATAATTACGCTTGTGGTTCTTCAATTACCGAGATGCATATGTGATTACATGACCATACTGCATCAGAACACATCCCAGCCTTTGGTGTGATGCGTCGCTATAAATCACAAAACTACCTCCTTCTATCAGGAGAGACAATATTGGTGCCGATATCAATCTTCTTTTCATCTCTTGAAAACTTTATTCACATTTGTTAGTCCACTCAAATTTGGATTCCTTGCAGGTCAATCGGGTCAACGGGGCAGCTATAACAGAAAATGCCTGCACAAATCGTTGATAGTAACCAGCCAGCCAATTCAAAAAAGCTTTGAACTTCAGTCACATTTTTCGGCATTTCCCATTGGACAACAACTTCAAATTTCTTTGGGTCTACCTGAATACCATCTCCTGAGATAACATGCTCCAAAAATACCACATGATTTAACCAAAATTCACATTTACTGAATTTCGCATACAACCGCTTCTCTTGCAACGTCTGTAACACAATTTGGAGATAATCAGCATGCTCTTCTCTACTTTGGGAATAGATCAATATATCGTCAATAAACACGATAATAAATTGATCCAAATAAGGGTGGAAGATCTGATTCATCAAATCCACGAAGGCAGTGGGGGCATTCGTCAACTCAAATGTTATAACCCGAAATTCATAATGTCCATACCTCGTACAAAACGCCGTCTTCTCCACGTCACTGTCTTTGACTTTTAATTGGTGATACCCCGATCGAAGAACTATTTTGGAAAATACTTTAGCCTTCTTTGGCTAGTCGAACAAATCATCAATTCTAGGCAATGGATATTTGTTACGAACCGTCACCCTATTCAACTGCCGATAGTTGATACACATTCTCAACGTGCCATCATTCTTCTTCACAAACAACACTAGGGATCCTCATGGAAAAACATTGGGTCTGATAAACCCACAGTCTAACAAATCTTGCAACTGCATCTTCAATTCCTTCAACTCGGTAGGTGCCATATGATAAGGTAGAATCGATATAGGAACAGTTCTTAGAAGTAACTCGATCGTGAATTCCATCTCTCTATCTACTGGAAACCCTAGCAATTCTTCTAGAAACATGTCAGAAAAATCTATGACCACTGGAATATCCACCACCTGAACTTCTTTCTGACTGGTGTCAATCACGTGCGTGAGGTATCCCTGACATCCTTTCTTCAATAATTTTCTAGCTTCTGGGGATGAAATCAAACTGATAGGATTGATAATTCTGTTCTTAAAAAATACAAACTCTGGCTCGCCTGAGATTCGAAAGATAAATTTCTTCTTGAAACAATCCATTGTGGCATGATATCCAGATAGCAAATCCATACCCAGTATCACATCGAATCGTGAATACTCAGAGGTAATAGATCTGCTAATAATTCCCTATCACTAATCCGAAGCGGACTATCTTTATACACACTATCTATCCATATTGACTCACCCACCAGAGTAGATATAACAATACGATATGATAAAGAAATGGGAAACTTGCCTACATGCATCATGAAGGTTGCCGAAACAAATAAATGAGTAGAACCGGGATCAATAAGTATGCGTGCATCTCTAGTATATAAAGACATGATACCTGTGACCATATCTGGAGTAGCCTGGGCCTCTTGTAGAATAGTAGCAAATACATGGCCTTGTGTCGAAGGTCAACAAGCGAATCCTCTACCACACCCCTGGACAGTGCTAGGACTAGCACTACCCATACTGCTCGCAGAATGTACAAATGTAGCAACAAATTTTGGACAATTCATAGATATATAATTCGGCTTATGACAATGAAAACATATCGGTCCTCCCATGGGACAGTCTCTGACGAAGTGATCCGATGCCCCATACTGATAGCATCCAACTACCCTAACTCAACTAGACGGCTGATTCTTTCCCTACCTTTGCGGGCCGACACTTGATTCATATACACTCTACTGTCGCCCGGAGTATGATTGTCGAGGACCACAACTCCTAACGGATTGGCCAAACGATGGGGCCTGAGCAACTAGCGGTCGAAATACTGCCCCCCAAGAAGTGCCACCTAAAAATTTATTGGGCGACTCAAATCTGCTATTTTTATATTGCTCACGACTCTCGGTGGCTTCCTAAACATCACTCTCTACTAGTTTTGTCGTGTTCACCAACTCCGCGTAACTCTTAATCTGCCTGATGGTCAACCCAAAACGAATGTCTAAATGAAGTGCCTTCTGGAATCGTCTACATTTCATCTTTTCCGTTTTCACCAGATTAGGGGCAAAACGGGACAAAGCATCAAATTTAACTTCATATTGCTGAACGGTCATCTTCTCCTATTTCATAACTGTAAATTCCTCTTCCATATGGAACCGGTAAGACTCAAGAATAGCAACGATCGAAAACCCGCCACCACCGGTGATCACCAACTATTCCGACGACCCCCTCTCTCTTTTCTTTGTTTTTGATTTTTTTCCTTCTTTTCCGGCTTTGGATCATGATTTTCATGAATCATTTAATTGCATGAATTTTAGTGTTCCTCCTCCACTCCTCTGATTGCCACGTCGCTCGTTCCCCTCACCGATTTCTTGATTTTTTTGGTTCATTTCCCCTGCAATTCATGTATATATATATATATATATATATATATATATATATATATATAATCTTTGTCTAATTACTCTTTCCTCTCCCTACATTTCTTTAAATCTCCTTTTTAATCCAATTCACATTTAAGATTTTCTTTAAATTTGTAATTTCACTCCTAAAAATTTTAATTTAGAAATAAATGACAAATTTGAATCCCAAAGTTTGGAATAAATGTTTCCAAATTTGCAAATTGACCCCTAAACTTTTAATTTGAATGTTAATTGGCAAATTTTCACCCCATATTTTTCTACATGCTCTAGAATGCAACTAAAATTATGTACATGCTAAAATTAGGGTCTTACAGAACTGAAAAACCTCCTCAAGGACTATTATATCTTGGACTTCAGTGCTTACCGAAAAGCTTGAGTAAGCGAACAACCAGTTATCCAGGTTAGCGAAGGATCATGTAGCCTTAAAGCTTGAACTCATAATGAAGCTAAAAGACCAAACATGACAGGGAGGCGGCCATCAAAAATGTTGAAGATGGGAAAAAAAAGTGAAAAACCCTAGCTTATCGCAATAAGACAACCTGACGGCCGAATATGAAACCAAACATGCGCAGGTCTAAAAAATTAATGCCTATGAGGTAACCTAATAAACGTCTTTTCAGGAATATGAAAATATTGAGATAGATTTCCAAGGTGAAGGCATCATCATGGGCTTTCAAGATGCCAATGAGAGGATCCTGGAGAGGTATCCCAACTTGGAGCTCTTTGAGATTTTCTAGCCTAGGTATCGATCATTCCCAGTCTCTTCCCAACATTTCTGCTCACGTCGAAGAACCTACTTCTATTATAGATGAAGGAGGCGAGCTTCCGACTTGGCTACGATTCAACAAATCGTCTAGCACCTCAGTGTCAGTCATTATGACCATGCATCTAAGGCCGTTATCACTGACGCTTTAGAGCCAAAGGGCCCTATTGTCGCTAATAAGGTGGATTTTACTATCCCCAAGGCTTCTAAGATCAAATCCATCCAATCCCAGCCTTAGGATTAGTTCTAGGTTTCCCATAACTTGTAGTAGCGTTTTCAAAATTTCTCTTTTGTTTCATGTAGTTGCCCATTGGCCCCTTGTTACCCCCTTCGGGCCTTTTGAATTAATGAAAATATTATTTTCTTTACGTCTCATTGATGTTTTGTAGTAGAATTACTATGTAGATATTCTGGCGCAAAATCTTTAAGTGGACTCCCTCATGTAAAATATTTAACTAGATTTCCACACTTACAATTTTTGCATCTTAGTTGTCAAGTAACGAGCCTCGACTCGACCAGTACTTTAGGGTCGTGCTGCCTGATCTCTATAGAATTCCATCACTTAGATATCTCCCTACGTTATCCTTGCCCGAGCAGATTCAAAAAATGAGTTCTCTAGAACTCGTAAGGTTGATTAGGAATTTGTGATTAGAGTGCTTATGGCCCTAGGTTTTCCTTACTCAAGTTTTTCTAATAAAAATCAAAATGCCAAGCTTGACCATCCCGAAAAGGTTCAACAATCCAAGCTTGACCTTCCCGAAGAAAACCAAAGGGCTTTTAGGCATTTGCGCCTATCAATTCTATAACACACATTTTCTATGGAATGAATCATTGCTTGCAACTGTGATACGTCGTTCCTGACGATTAGTCTTAATCAAACATCTTTCCATTTAATGGGTCTTCCTTTGGCATCCTTTGGTATTTATAGCAGGTCAAATTTGTGAATAGACATCTTTTTTATTTTTGCCAATTTTCCCTAAACCTTTTGTCTCTCTACTTCTTTCCTTTTTTTTGTTGAAATCATGGATACTACTCATTAATCCATTAAATAGATTCGATAGAAGGAGAACCAAAATTGTGTAAAGTTTGATATTTTACTGAGAGAGATGAAAACAGAAGTCGGTGTTGCCCGGCAGCTGCACAAGTTGAAAGTGCTACGCACGTTGTATCTTGCCTTGGATTCCTACCACTATTCCACGGGTTGGGAGATGTTAAAATACATGGAGAAATAAATAAGAGTTTTTTCTACCTACAACTCATGCTAGAGAATGAGCATAAGAAGGCAGAGCAATTGAGGGTGTAGTTGCACGTTGCCCACTGTTGTTATGGTAAGGTCGAGATCCAGATTGACGAGGGGAAAAGTAAAATCAAAGAGGTCTTCTCATGGTTGAGCGAGTATATAGAGGTAAAAAAACTATCCCTCCAGTAAGGACAATGACACTTTGGCTCCTTGACACTTTCTCCTGCGGTCCTTGGAAGAAAAAGCTAAATAACCTCTCTTAAAGTCATCGAGAAAAGAGTTTCCCAGGTAGAGACTCTTGAAGTAGTGTGATAGGCCCATAGAACTGCTAGCAGGTCTTCAACCCATTTGGATTTGAACTTATCCACTCAGGTATTTAGGTTTTGTAGAATGGTTCTATTGGTGACCTCTACTCGCTAATTAGCTGAGGGATGTCCTAAGGTGGACATGTAGTGGAGAATCCCTTGGTCTAGGCAAAGTGTTTTGGACAAGTTACAGTCGAACTGGGTTCCATGGTTGCTGATGATTATATTTGGGATACCAAACTAACAAATTATATATTTTCATGTGAAATCTTTGATTTTGGCATCGGTTATTTTGGCCACTAAATCAAGTTCGACCCACTTAGTAGAATAGTCAATATCAATGATTAGGAACTTCTTCTATGTTATTTCTATTAAGAAATGACCCAATATATTAACTCCTTATTAAGAAAATAGTTATGGGCCGATCATATACGTCATCTCAGTAACTGGGAGGTTGGGCCATGTGGTTGGAACTTATTTCACCAAAGTCCCTGGAGTCAACCTCCATTATGGTCTAGAAATGTCCTCACCAAAGTACTTTCTTAGCTAAAGACCATGTTTCCAAATGGTTTTTTCAAATGCCTTCATGGATTTCTCGGAGAATATAGTTGTCTTATTTTGGTTGGATTTACGTTAATAATGGTCCCGCGAATGAGTGTTTGTACATAATTCCTTACAATAGTATGACCTTATCAGATCGATATTGAATCTTTCTCACCTCTCCATCCTATTCAGGAAGAAATATGTCCTTTAAGTAGTTGAATATTAGGTCCATGCAACTCGATTAGTGGATGACTCGATTAACTTATTCATCTTCTTCAAACAAAGTCTTAGCCAAGGTCTCAACCATGATCGTTCTAGGATTCCTTTATCCGAAAAAAGAGACCAGACTCTTAAAAGAGTTTGCATACTTATTCTCTTCCCTTGGGATCTGTTTGTTGTTGAACTTGACAAACCTCTGGGATAATTGCTTCACCTTGACTAGGTAGGCGACTATCTTTGTTTCCTTGCCTGTGTAGTCCACATTCACTTGATTAGAGACTTGTAACAAAGCACAGTGAAATTTTATTTCAATAGCTCTAATCACTCCTCATATCCTCAACAAATATATTAAAGCTTCATACTTAGCCTCGTTATTTGTTTCCATGAACCCAAGTTGGAGGGTATACTCCAGTGTATCACCCTCGGGCATTCGAATGACTAGGGTAGTCCCTGATTCCATTTTGGCTCGAGGACCCATCTACAAATATCGTCCATGCAATTAAACTCAGTTATTCCTGTTCCCTAATTGTAGCTTCTGTTATTGAAGTTTCTTTCTTGGCGAATGCCAACTCGATAATGAAGTAGACAATGCTAGACCTTTGATTCTTGTTCTTGGTTAATACTCAATATGAAACTTTCCTAGTTTTATTGACCATTTTAGTAATATGCCAAAAGTTCACAGTAAATATAGAATCACCCATAATGGTTGGTTCGTGAGAACCACCATTAGATGATGTTGGAAGTAGTATTTAAGCTTCTTCATAGAGATTATCAACA
Organism: Eucommia ulmoides; assembly: GCA_016647705.1. Taxonomy (NCBI): domain Eukaryota; kingdom Viridiplantae; phylum Streptophyta; class Magnoliopsida; order Garryales; family Eucommiaceae; genus Eucommia; species Eucommia ulmoides. Next base: position 16,393,258 of record CM028330.1, on the reverse strand, counting down.
CTTAGGCGATTAACTCTAGCATTGGGTATCTCGTCTCAACCTTATCAGTGTGTAACTAACGTAGTAAACTAGTCTTTGAGTTTCCACTACAACTACTACTAGGATCGAACTCACCGTTGTTGTAAAGGCAATAAGGTATGTGAATGTCTCTTACCCGAGGCTTGGCATAGTTAGGGTCGGGCAAGGGGACATATATTTTCAAAACTTGAAAGCCTTATTTGCACTAATCTTTCCACTCTAGGGCCTTGTTCCCTCGGAGTGTCTTGAAGAACAAGAGACATTTCTCAGAGGCACTTAAGATAAACCGATTGAGTGCTACAATTCTTCCGATGAGAGGTTAGACCTCCGTGATAATCTTTGGTGACTTCATCTCTTGGATGGCCTTAATTTACTCAAGCTGGCCTCGTACCCCTCTTTGTCACCATGTGCCCGAGGAATTTTCCAGCTCCCATGCCGAAGACACATTTGCTTGGGTTAAGTTTAATTTCGTCTCTCTCAGGATATCAAAGCATTGTCACAAGTCAACAAGGTGGTTGATCGCTTATTTTATTCTTATGAACATATTGTAGGTCAACCTATGGGCGAAGAGTTTTTGGCTTGGGCTATATCCTGAATTAGGAGGTCGACATACGCCTTCTAGTAGGTCAACTTATGGTTGGATTTCAGGATTTGTGGAATTTTGGAATTTATTCAAAAACTAGCTGTTATTGGTTTAATTGATTGAGAGATCTTAGGGATATGGATATATTAAAGATATAATACTCATATTTGAATATCCTTATAGATTTGGTACATGAAATTAAAGTGTTTATCAAATTAGTCATTTTAATACTTTCTATCTTATCGATTTGAGTTTGAAATTTTTTTGAGGGACTCAACTGAATGTTTTGAAAGCTTTATTTAAGTAAATTAAACCTAAAATAAAATTTAATGATATATGGGGTCTTTCCAAGCTATTAGTCTTTATTGCGTATTTATTTTTCTATATTTGCCTGGTTGATAAGATCTTGATAAAATTATTTTCTAAACCTTAAATCAATTAAAAATATTTTTAAACAATTTTTGGTGAAAATCTGATTACATACTTATTTGTGTGCTACTCATATATATTATAATCAGATTTTATATTTTTTTGGTGAAAGTGTTCTAAGCTTATTCTTAATTGAGTTTATTATTGTTATTATCTCTTGCTTGGATAATTAATCTTGTGAAATCATTTTTGAACTTTGAAAACATAAAAAAAAAAAAAAAAAAAAAAAATTTAAAACGATTTGTGTGATAATCTGATTACGTGCTCAATTTTGTGCTACCCATATTGTTTTTATAATCAGATTTCTGTTTCCTCACTTAATTTTATCACTAGTAATTATCGGGACATTAATTGAGTTTAAATTGATTTAAGGTGGTAGAAGTTTTGAGTGGGAAGAACTTATCAATTTTATTGTAATTGGTGAGTTGTTTGTCGGATTAGATACTATTGGAAGTGTCTAATCAGGGGTAGCTTTGGGTTTCAATCTATTTTGGTAAAGAGATTGAAATTTGATATTTATCTAAGTACAAAAAGGTTAGGTTACTCTTTTCCCTTGAAAAGAGTTAGGTGTGATTCTTCCTGATCAGAATCAATTATGAGTAAATTGTAAAAGTTCCATCCTTACCTGGGAAAAGAATTCTTGGAGTAATTGTGAGGTTTGATTCTTAACCTAAGGTATAAGAGAATTAAGTTTGATCCTTAGCCTGTGAAAGGATTAGTTTAGTCTTGAGCTTGAAAAAGATAAGGTTATTCTTGAGTCTGGAAAAAAGAAAGGGTTATTCCTGAGCCTGAAAAAAGAAAGTTGTAAAGGTTGATTATGAGTTTGGGAAAAGAATCATAGTGTAAATATTTGGTTCCTACCTGTTTAAAGTAATCTTAGTGATTAGTTGGTGCGACTCTCCGTGAAACTCGGGGGACTGGATTTGCCAAGAATAGATTGATGAACTAGTATAAATTTCTGTTGTGCTTCTTTCTTTACTTTATTTATATTTTGTTATTTGGTGTGCACCTAGTTAAATATATATATATTCGCTGCTATAAAGATAATAATTAATATATGATAAATTTAATTATTTAATTTTTTGAAGTGTTATTATTTAATTAATTTTTATTACTACCCAATTAACCCCCCCCTCTTGGGTAGCTCACTGGGCCAACAATTGGCATCAGAGTTAAACCGGTCATGTGCATACACCATGGATAATATTTTTTGTGTATCTTCTTTTGATGATGATAGATCTTATATGACAATGTGATGTATGATTCTTGTGATACTAATGGTAGTGATGGAGATTATGATAATGAAAATGTTCATATTGTTATGAAAAAATTAATTTCTTTCACACTACTTTTTGTTAAAGAGAGTTTGAGTTTAAAAAGAAAAATCGATTCTTTTGAAAATGGTGAAAAAAGTGTTCAAAAATCTAAAGTGCATTTGGATGATTATTGTGGTACAAAATAATTTTTGGATTGTTTTTTAAATTAATAATTTACTCTCTAAAGTGGATTCTCTTGAAAAGGAAAACAAAGTTTTAAAAAATAATCTTGACATGATTTCTAAGCAAAGGTCAGATTTTATTTCTAAAATCGATTTACTTAAGAAAAATTTTGAAAAATCAAAATCCGACCTTAATTTTGTTTCAAGAGATTCTGAAAATATTTTTTCTAGGTAAAGTAGATATATTTCATCATCTCATCCTTCATCACAAGCCAATGACAATTTTGTTGATATTGTTAGAATTGATTCTTATTCTACATCTCGTGCTTTTTATGATAATTGATCAAACTTGAGATGTTATTATTGCAATAGAGTTGAACATTTTAAAGTATTATGTCCATTTAGGAACCCTAAATTTATGTCTAATAAGGACGGATCCAAAATGAAATGGATACCGAAGAGAACTATTAAAATGTCTTGTGCAGAATTACATAATGTTGGAAGTGGACCCAAAGGAACAAATAAAGAAATTATATGAAAGCCAAAATAGGAAGTCACCAAAGATCTAGGAGCGACGCGTGTAATGCGAAAAAGTACATCAAAGACAGAATGTGAAACTACAAAGAAGCCACAAGCGAAATGTACAATTAGAAAAGAATTATCAAAGCCAATATGGGATATCACTAAGAAACCACAAGTGACATATACAAATAGAAGTATCAGAAAATCAAACGACAATAATCAAAAGTTGAGAGGATACAGTCAGGCTAAAAGAAATGGTACACCTAAAGCAATCATCAGTATAAATGAGGTAAAGAGTAAAGTTTCCCTGAAAAATATAAAATGTACTCCTAAACCCTCACGGTTTAAATTTATTAAATTTGTCAAAGATGGAGATTCCCGACTTGTCAAATAAGTAAATTGGTGATGGTTTCTAAGATCTATTTTATACGATATGTTCACTTGCTATCTTAGAAACTTTGCATGGTGATTCTGGGAATCACATTTAGTTAAGGCTTATTAATATGATTTTATGTGTTTATATCAAATAGTTATCATGTGTTTAATTCTAAAACATGTTAAGTGAATTCAAAAATGAATCAAGTGTTTGTGATCTCACTAAGTGTTATAAATGACTTGTTGCATGTTAATAAGACCATTTGTATAATGTGCTCTTACTTATGAATATATCTTTTATATAAATGGGTTGAATTGAGCTGATATATTATGTATCCTGAAATAACTTGGTATTATTTGGTATCATGAAAAAGATATACTGACTAAATTTAGTAATTTGTGGATTTTGATAGATTGAATAGACTTTATTATATAAATATTTATCTATAATAATGATCCACATAATGTTGATGTTTTGTGATTAAAAGATGATTTATTGAATATGGTTTTCGAAGGAGTACTTGAGATATAAAGCTATTTGTTAAGCAAACTTTATTTGATATCCTAGTATTACAAGTTTATGTTGATGATAGTATTTTTGGATCTACTAATGAGGATCTTTGCCAAGAGTTTTCCAAGATAATGCAAGTTGAATTTGAGATAAGCAGGGTGGGAGAGCTGAATTTCTTTCTTGGGTTGCAAATTCAGCAAACCAAATAAGGAATATTCATAAACCAAGCAAAATACGCCAAGGAGCTGTTAAAGAAATATGGCTTGGATGGTGCTAAAGAGCACAAAACTCGCATGACAACAGCTACGAAGATAGACAAAGATGATACGGGTAAAAGTGTTAATGAAAATATGTATCGAAGTATGATTGGTAGCTTATTGTACTTAACTGCTAGTAGACATGACATTATGTATAGCATTTATTTATGTGCTAGATTTCAGTCTTATCCTAAAGAATCGCACTTGACTGCAATTAAGAGAATTTTTCGATATTTAAAAGGGATGACTGACCTAGGATTATGGTATCGTAGGGGTAGTAATTTTAAATTAATAAGTTACTCTGACGTTGATTTTGTCGGTTGCAAAGTCAAGCAAAAAAGCACAAGTGGGTCATGTCATTTGTTAGGACATGCCTTGATTTCTTGGTCAAGCAAGAAACAAAATTTGATAGTCTTATCTACTACTAAAGTTGAGTATATGGCAGCTGGTAACTGTTGAGCTCAAATTTTATATATTAAGCAAAAGTTAAATGATTTTGGAATATGTATGGAAGAAGTCCCGATTTATTGTGATAATAAAAGTGTTATTTGTCTAAGTAAGAATCTTACACAGCACTCATGAACTAAGCACATAGAGATTAGACATCACTTTATTCGTGATCACATTCAAAAAAAGGGACATTGTTATTGAATATATTGATACCTCCGACCAACTTGTTGATATATTTACCAAACCTTTAGCGGAAGATCAGTTCATAAAAATCATTTGTGGTTTGGGTATGGCTAGGTATTACGTTATTTACCTAGAGTAGTTGTATTTGTGGTTTCCCTTCCCTATTTTTTGAGATGACAGAGGGGGAGAATTTATTGATGTTTTGTTGAATATCTTAAGGAGAAGACCATAGTTGTGCAATAAATTAGTTTGCATTTATGCAGGGGGAGTTTATGAATTATTGAGATGATTTTGTGTTTTGTTGAATATCATATGATTATCTTTATAATTGTGTTTTCATGAGTTAAAAACCCATTCTCGAATTCAGGGGGAGTGTGGTTATATATTATTTTGACAAAAATATCAAAGTTAATTGTCATCATAAAAAAAGGGAGAAATTATTTATCTTGAGATTTTGATGAACAATTAAATGTTAATATTTTTTGTGGAACTAATGGATTTGCTGAATGTTTCAGTTTATAAGTTCCAATGAAGATATTATCATAAAGAAGTTGAGATGAATGCTAAATGGATGCTAAAGAGACTGACAAAGATGATGGACATTTAGAGACCGAAGACTTTGAAGAACCTAGAGGAAAACAACTCAGATTAAATTTTTATTCTTAATGTATCCCGATTAGGATCACACACGACACAAAATAATTTTACAATTATGTGTGTTTTTAATAGGATCCTAATTAGTTAACATACTTGATCCTATGTGAAATTGAATAAGAAATATTAATTTAAGAAAGATTAGATTAAAATTGGATTTATGTGCTAATGGAGTTAACCGAGAAAAGAAATCGGTTAAAGGGGCAGAAACCGCCGAAGAAATTGAATTAAAAAATGAGTTAAGGAAGAAGCACAGCTCGATCGGTCGACCTATATAAGAGGTTCGGTCAACCGATAAGAAGGTGAAAGAATTGAGCAGTCTCTGAATCGTTCAGTCGACAAATAGGTCGACCTATGGAAATTAGTTAAACTCTCTGAATTGTTAGGTCAACAAGGAGGTCGACCTATGGCCAAAAATGAACTCTTTGAATCTTTAGGTCAATAAAGAAGTCGACCTATCAAACTTCCTGAATCGTCAAGTCGACAGACAAAGGATTATAGGTCGACCTATGGGTGAAGAGTTTTTGGCTTGGGCTACATCCTGAATCGAGAGGTCGACCTATGCCTTCTGGTAGGTCAACCTATAATTGGGTTTCAAGATTTGTAGAATTTCAGGATTTATTCAAAAACAGCTGTTATTTGTTTACTTGATTGAGAGATCTTAGAGATATGGATATATTAAAGATATAATACTTCTATTTTAATATCCCTATAGATTTGGTACATGAAATTAAAGTGTTTCTAAAATTGATCCTTTTAATTCTTTCTGTCTTATCAATTTGAGTTTGGAAATTTTTTGACAAACTCAATTGAATGTTTTGAAAGCTTTATTTAAGTAAATTATACCTAAAATAAAATATAATGATACATGGGTTCTATAGGTATTTTTTTAAGTACTTATCATTTGAAAACTAACTGTTAGAGGGCTTATTTTAATTCTTTATATATAGACCTGCGAATTTCACATAAAAAAAAAAAAGACAATATCAAGAACTATTCAGTTCCTAAGTTTTTCTAAGAATTATCATTCTGATATTATTTTGAGAGCTCAAATTGTGAGATCAATTATTGAGAAGTTCTTGAGTTAAAGTGTTGATTGTGTTAGTATCACCGAGTTTAGTTGTCTAGCATTTCAATCTATAATATTTTAGTGTTATCCTAGTGAGATCTTTCCAAGCTATTAGTCTTGATTGCGTATTTATTTTTCTATATTTTCTTGGATGATAAAATCTTGATAAAATCATTTTCTGAACCTTAAATGACATAAAAATACTTTAAAATAATTTTTGGTGAAAATCTGATTACATGCTTATTTGTGTGCTACTCATATCTATTATAATCAGATTTTTATATTTTCTTGGTGAAAGTGTTTCGAGCTTATTCTTAATTGAGTTTATTATTTTTATTATCACTTGCTTTGATAATTGATCTTGTGAAATCGTTTCTGAATTTTAAAAGCATAAAAAAATCTTTTAAAACGATTTATGTGATAATATGATTACGTGCTTAATTTTGTGCTACCCATACTATTCTAATAATCAAATTTTTGTTTACTCATTTAATTCTATCACTAGTAATTATAGAGACATTAATTGAGTTTAAATTGATTTGAGGTGGTAGAAGTTTCGAGTGGGAAGACTTATCAATTTTATTGTAATTAGTGCATTGTGTGTCGGAATAGATACTATTAGGAGTGTCTAATCAGGGGTAACTTTGGATTTCAATCTCTTCTGGTAAAGAGATTGAGATTTGATCTTTATCTAAGTACAAAAAGGTTAGGTTATTCTTTTCCCTTGAAAAGAGTTACGTGATTTTTCCTGATTAGGATCAATTGTGAGTGAATTATAAAAGTTTCATCATTACCTGGGAAAATGATACTTGGAGTGACTGTGAGGTTTAATTCTTAGTCTAAGGTATGAAAGAATTAGGTTTGATCTTTATCCTGTGAAAGGATTAAGTTAGTCTTGAGCCTGAAAAAGATAAGGTTATTCTTGACTCTGGGAAAAATAAAACGTTGTTCCTAAGCATAGGAAAATAAAATTGTAAAGGTTGATTCTAAGTCTCGGAAAAGAATCGTTGTATAAAGGTTTGGTTCCTACTTGTTTGAAAGAATCTCAATGATTAGTGGGTGTGACTCTCTGTGGGGCTCGAGAGAATGGATTAACCAAGAATAACTTGATGAACCAGTATAAATTTCTTGTGTACTACTTTCTTTACTTTATTTATATTTTGTTATTTGGTGTGTACCTAGTTGTATATATATATATATATATATATATATATATATATATTCATTGCTATAAAGATAATAATTAATTTATGATAAAATTAATTATTTAATTTTTTGAAATTTTATTATTTGATTAATTTTTATTACTACCCAATTCACCCTCCCTCTTGGGTAGCTCACTGGGCCAACAATAGTCTTTCCTAGAAATCGGGATAACAACTTGTTCACCAACCTACTGTACATTGTCCCCTTGTTCTTCAGTCTAAAAGGCATGACTTGGTAGCAATACAAGCCTTTATCTGTTATAAAGGCTATCTTCGCCTTGTAAGAAGGGTAGATGCTAATTTGATTGTACCCTGAGAAGATTTCTTGGAAGCTTCGCAGTTGGAAACCCTCAGTGGCATCTAAGATCACGACGATCTTGGGGAGATAAAAACAATCCTTTAGCCAGGCGATGTTCATTTTCTTCTTTACTACTTGTTCATTTTCTTTTTTACTAGGACCACGTTGACCAACCAAAGTGGTTAGTTGACTTCCTTGATGGTCTCAGTATTAAGCAATTTCTTCCTCGCTTCCTCGATGATATTTTGTCTCTCTTGCCTGAACTTCCTCCATTTTTTACATACAGAGGGATGGTTCAGGTCAGTACGTAGGCTATGCATCGAGATGTTGGGGTCAATCCCGAGAAATTCTACATGTAACCAAGTGAAAATTCTACATGTGACCAAGTGAACATATATCTATTTGTTCGAAGTAAGTCGATAAGTCTGGATTTAAGTTTGTAGGATAGTGCCAAACCAATTTTTACTATTCGGTCTTCAATAGTTAAATGAATTTGAACCTTGATTAATTTCTCATCATGTCGAGGTCAAATCTACTTTGGTTGTTCGATCCTTGGATCGATGATCTCTTCTTTCCCTAGGGATTTGGTCATGTCTCCATGAAGAATGTCCTTGTCATCTTCCAAAATTTGTAGTTTCTATTTATAGATCTCCATTTTGGCCATGAAACATTCCTCGGTCGTACTCTGCCTACCACGTACTTTCCTAATTCCATTATTTTGTTCAGAAATTTCATCGCTAGTGGTTCATCGATATGACTGCCTTTAATGGGTTTAAGCATTGCTGACCAATGATGGCATTATAAGTGGAAGGATAGTCAACCACCATGATCCTCACATCCGTAGTGGCACGTTTGGGTTCAGTTCAGGTAGTGAATTGCAGTGTGATCCATCCCAGCAGTTTCACGGTCTCGCTACCAAAGTTGACTAGGGGCGTCATCATGGGCCTTAACATGTTGAGACTAATCCCCATCTTGTTAAACACTGTGAGATAGTTTATATTTTTCAAGCTCCCACTATTGACGAACACTCACCCGTCATTGTAATTGGCGACTTGCAAAGTGACAACCAACGCATTATCCTGTAGGACGTGGACCTCTCCGAAGTCTTACTCGGTGAACATGATGACCTTACGCTAAATTACTGCAACCTTGGTTACTTCAAAGATATAGTATTTTGTTTTCCTCGTACTTTTTTTTGTGCTTGGCATAGGCGAACCCTCCATGGATAGTTCATAATTTGACATTGGCCTAGGATCTCTCTTGGGCATCTTCTTTTCTTTGGTTGTCCCGCTCTTGGTTCATCGTGAACCTGTTTAGGTGGCCTCTCTGAATAAGCACCTTGAACTCATTTTGGAGATCATAATAATTATTCGTGTTGATCCTAAGATTTTAATGGATAATTAAATGTTGATATTTTTTGTGGAACTAATGAGTTTATTGAGTGTTTCTGTGTAAAAGTTCCATTGATGATTTTAATGATGAAAAAATTGTTGAAGAAGGTTATAGATACAAGAGACTGACAAAAAGAAGAGCATTAAGAGACCAAAGATTTTGAAGAATCTAGGAAAAAACAACTTGGGTTAATTTTTACTCTTAATGTATCCCGATTAGGATCATACACGACACAAAAATGATTTTATGATTATGTGTGTTTTTTATAGGATCCTAATTAGTTAAACATATTTGCGTCTATGTGAAATTGAAGAAGAAATATTGATTTAAAAAATATTAGAAATTAAAATTGATTTAAAGTGTCAATTAAGTTAACCGAGAAAAGAAATCGGTTAAAGGGGCAAAAATGTTGAAGAGTTAAGTTAAAAATTGATTAAGGAATATGAGTTTTAGCAGGATCGGTCAACCAACCAACATGGTTCTGTCAACCGATGAGAAAGAACTGGGAAATGGTTCAGTCTCTAAATTGCTCGGTCGACAGCTAAGTTGACTTGTGGCCAAAGGTGAAACTCTCTAAATCGTTAGGTCAATAGACCAAAGTGGAGCGGTTGACCTACCATAGCTGGATTTTGACCTAGGGAACTCTCTGAATTGTTCGGTCGATAAACCAAGGAATAGTGGTCGACCGACTGGCTAGAAATTTTTGGCTTGGGCTACAACCTAAATTGATCGGTCGACTTATGACTTTGATCGGTCAACCGATGGTTCAATTTCAAGTTTAGAGGATTTCGTGAATTTTTTCAAAAAGTAGCCGTTACTAGCCGTTTTATATTTAAGATCATAGAGATATCTTAGGCATTCGATGTTATTTGAAATATGTGATTGAAATTTTGATATCCTATAGATATGATTCATACAATTTGATTATTTCTCAAATTGGTTCGTTTAATTCTTTCTATCCTATATGTTGATCCTAAGATTTTGATGAACAATTAAATATTGATATTTTTTGTGAAACTAACGATTTTATTGAGTGTTTCAATTTATAAGTTCCAATGAATATATTATCATGAAGAAGTTGAAATGGATGTTAAATACTAAAGAGATTGACAAAGATGAAGGATACTAAGAGTTTGAAGAAATTGAAGAACCTAGGGAAAATAAACCAAGTTAAATTTTTACTCTTAATGATTCCCGATTAGGATCACATACGACACAGAATGTTTTTTACAAATATGTGTATTTTTTATAGGATCCTAATCAGTTAAATTATTTGTTCCTATGTGTAATTGAAAAATAAACATTGATAATTAATTAAAATTGAATTTAAGAATTTAGTGGAGCTAACCAAGAAAAGAAATCAGATAAAGGGACAAAAACATCGAAGAAAGTGAATTAAAATCGAATTGAGACAAGTGTTCCAGCAATGGTCAGTCGACTGATAAGTCGACCTGAGGTTATAAGGCTAATTCTTTGGATCATTCAGTCGATAGGTGAGTTGACTTATGGAACTATCTGGATGGTTCGGTCGACAGGTAAGTCGACCTGTGCTTAGAGGATGAATTCTCTAGATCTTTAAGTCGACAGGTAGATCGACTTGTGAAAGTCTTTGAATCGTTTGGTCGACAAATAAAGGTCTGGCGGTGTACCGATGGACGAATAGTTTTTGACTTGAGTTACGTCCTAAATTGGGCGGTCGACCGGTGGGTGTTGGTCGGTCAACCGACCGCTTGTTTTCAGGTTTTGAGGAATTTCGAATTTTATTCAAAAATTAGCCGTTAACTAGCCATTATTTGTTTACTTGATTGAGATATCTTAAAGATATGGATATATTTAAGATATGATACTCATATTTGAATATTCCTATAGATATGGTTCAAGTATTTTAGATATCTCTCAATTTGGTACATGTAATTCTTTCTATCTTATCTAATTGAGATTTAGTAAAAGTTTGAGGGACTAAATTGAATGTTTAGGATTGAGTCTTAATGATATAAGGGGGCTTATGGAGTAATTATTTGTCATGATATATGGTAACTAGCCGTTAGAGGACTTGTTATATACCCCTATAAATAAACTTGCGTTTCTGAGGTTTAAAAAATCCAATAATCTAGATCAATCAAAATTCAAGAGTTATTCAGTTCCTGAGCTTTCTGAGAGTCATCATTCTAAAATCATATTGAGTGCATTGTGAGATCTTTCTTGAGATTTGTTCTTGAGAAACATTTGTTGTGGATTATTGTTACTACTGATCTGAAGTGTCATTGTTATTCTAATCATTATTCTTTTGGTGGATTCCTGGTGAGATTATTCCAAGTTTTTTGATTATTTTCTATTATGATTATTTTGTTGGGAGTTGATCTTTGAAATTGTTTTCTGAATTTTTATTAAAAAATATTTTTTAAAACAATTTCTTTAGAAAATCTAATTACATGCTAAATTGCTTGCTACCTGTTTTTTTTGTTTAAAATCAGATTTTGAATTTTCTCACTTTATTTCTTTCACTAGTTTCGGGACATTAATTGAGTATTAATTAATTTGAGGTGGTAGAAGTTCCTAATGGGAAGAACTTATCAATTTTTGTAATTGGTGAGTTGTGTTTGGATTAGATATTATTGAGAGTATCTAATCAAGGGTAGCTGGTTTCAATCTCTTCCGGTAAATAGATTGAGATTTTGAACTTTGCCTAGAGTATAAAAAGATTAGGTTTTAATTCTTCTTTTACAGAATTGTGAGTGAATTGTAACGGTTCAATCCTTACTAGGTAAAAGGATATTTGGAGCGTATTTGCATGAGGTTTAATTCGTGAGTCTAAGGTATAAAAAGAATTAGGTTATGATTCTCTCTATAATAGAATTAGGTTAATCTTCCGTCTGGTAAAAAGATAGAGGTTGTTCCTTAGCCTGTGAAAAAGAATTGTAAAGGTTGATTCTGAGCCTGCGAAAAGAATCATTATGAGGGTTTGGTTCCTACCTGTAAAGGGATCTTGAGTTTAGTGGGTGCGACTCTCCATGGGGCTCGGGGGATTGAATTAGCCAAGAGTAGCTTGGTGAACCAGTATAAATTTCTGTGTGCTTCATTATTTATATTGTTTATATTTTGTGATTTGGGTGTACACTTAGTTGATGACACATAATCTGCTGCTATAAAAGATAATAATTAATTTTTGGATAACATTAATTGTTTGATTTTTTTAAGTGTTATATTCTGATAATTTTTAATACTATCCAATCCACTCCCCCTCTTGGGTAGCTCACCGGGCCAACACTATCTAATTGAGATTGATATATATTTAAGGGATTAAATTGAATGTTTTAAAAGTTATAATTGAGTGAATTGAACTAGGATTGAGTCATATTGATATAAAGGGTCTATAAGAGCAATCAAGTGTCATGATAAGTGAAAACTAACCGTTGGAAAGCTTGTTTTAATTCTCTATAAATAGACTTGCATTTTTTAATATTCCAATAATTCTAATCAATCAAATTTCTAGAGTTATTCAGTTCTTGAGCTTTCTGAGAGTGATCATTCTAAATTCATACTGAGTGTATTATGAGTTTATTTTTGAGAATTGTTCTTGAGAAAATTTGTTATAGATCATTGTTGTTGCCGATTTGGAGTTTCATTACTATTTATTCTTTATTCAATCGGTGGATTCCTAGTGAGATCGTTCCAAATCTTTGCTATGAATTGTTGTTTGATATTATTGTTTACTACTTGGAATATTGATCTTTGAAATCGTTTTTCTGAACTTTAAATTGATTGAAAAAAATTTAAACGATTTCTTGTGAAAATCTGATTAAGTGTTAAATTGTGTGCTACCCGTTTTTATTAAAATCAGATTTTAAAATTCTCACTTTATTTCTATCACTAGTTTTGGGACATTAATTAAATTCAAATTAATCTGAGATGGTAAAAGCTCTGAGTGGGAAAAAGGTAATCAATTTTATAATTGGTGAGTTGTGTGCGGATTAGAAATTATTGGGAGTATTTAATCAGGAGTAGCTAGTTTCAATCTCTTCTAGTAAAGAGATTGAGATTTGATCTTTACCTAGAGTATAAAAAGATTAGGTTACTCTTTTCTTGTGAAAAAGAGATAGGGGTATTCTTCCTTACTAGAATTAAATTCTAAGTGAATTTGTAATGGTTCAAACCTTAATGGGTAAAAGGATACTTGGAGTATTTTTATAAGGTTTAATTCTTAGCCTAAGTATAAAAGAATTAGGTTAATCTTTAACCTGTGAAAAAAATAGGGTTATTCCTTAGCATGTGAAAAGGAATTGTAAAAATTGATTCTAAGCCTACAAAAAGAATTATTTTGTTAGGGTTTGGTTCCTACCTAATAAAAGGGATCATAATGATTAGTGGGTGCGACTCCCCGCGGAACTTGGATGACTGGATTAGTTAAAAGTAGTTTGGTGAACCAGTATAAATTTTGTTGTGCTTCTTTCTTTACATTATTTTTATTTTGTTGTTTGAGTGTGCACCTAGTCTATAACACATATCCACTGCCATAAAGATAATAATTAAGTTAGGATAAAATTAATTATTTGTATTTTCAAGTATTAATTATTTGATAATTTTTATTACTATCCAATTCACCCCCCTAGGTAGCTCAATAGGCCAACAATCCGTTTTGTTGTCATGGTCTCGATGGAAATCACACCACTTGTCGGAGTTAGTGGCCTTTTCTATGTTCCTCAAGGGTTGGGGTCACCTTATCAACTTTTTGTCCCTTCCCGCTATTTTTTATTTTTTGTATTTGATATGGCCTCGTCTTGGCCAAACATGTTGTAACTTGACTCCTTAGTCTTGCACTTGCCTTTCCATTCCTCCTCCTCTTCATTCCTCGCCCAATAAACATCTTCCATCTAGGTAAATTCGGTGGATAAGGTGAAGGTCGAGGCCAACGTCTTCGGCAGGGGCCAGGCCATTTCATGAGGAAAAGTCCCTTCTTGATTCCCCTATCAAAATCCGCGATGACCATCCTATCATTCAAATCTTCCACTTGGTTGGATTCTTGTCAGAATATCTCCAAGAAGGCTTCAAGTCTCTCGTCCTTCGTTTATTGGAGTGCCATTTTACTATTAACGAATCTGTGATGAATATTGTGCTCAAGGATTTAAAAGAATCGAACGAGCCAAGATTGAGGCCTTGTTCCACTTTTTGGCTATTTCAGTCACAGTCACCTGGAAGATTTAACACTTAACCAATTATGTCACCCCATGCAGGTCCATATGGGTACGATAGGAGTTCAAGTGCTCAAAAAGGTTGGTATTTCCTTAATAGGTCTCGATCTGAGACGGTAGCTTGAAGTTGACTGGAACTTTCTCTCGGAATACCCAAGTGTGAATGGTAGGGCATTCATTTTCATTATCTTTGGGACATTATGCTCCCTCTTTTTTATCTGACCAAGCTTCTTATTAATCTCATTTACATGGTCTTGGTTATTGTTGTTGGCTTAGTGATCCCCGTCGAATTAGCAATCCCTCAATCGCATTCCCGAGATTGCGTCCATCGAATAGGGCATTTTTGGAGACAACTGAATCGTTCTACGGCTGGCTCAATCGTTCAACATGTCTTTCCTCAAAATTAGTGCTCCATTACTTTTCTCTATCGACTAAGTAAGTTGCACCCTAGGCCCAAGCCTAGAACTCATGTTAGCAATTTGCTTGGAGCGTCAAGCGTCATTCTCCACTCAGAGCCCAGTTATTTGTGCATTACAATTTGTCTCTTTCTTTGTGCAACCTTTCTAACTCCCTCCGGAGTTCTAGTTGTTCTCTTTGCAGTTCTTCCTCCAAACATCATTCCCATCGAATTTTTCGTCCCTCATCGACAATGGCCTGCGCCTTAGTATGAAGAGACACAAATCCTTGTGGTACTGATGGCGATAGTGGTAGTTAGCTTTAACCAGCCAACTTCTGCATGTTTTGGGAGAGGTTGTAAACCTCTCTCATCAAGTCCATTCGCAGCGACAGTGATTCTCCCCACGGTGAATCTCCAGGTCTGCCGTGTGAAGAGGATGTCTTTTGTTCTCTTCCTCATTAGTCATGATTTTAAATCCCAAAGTAACCATAAATTTTTCCCAAAATTTGTGAGAAAGACAGATAGTCGTTTTCCACGACGATGCCAATCTGATGATGCCCAAAATTGGATCGTCACATATGGTTCTCAAGATTTGGAATGTGGCTTTCCCTATATTGAGGCTTGATCGCTCAAGTTTGATACTCAAAATTAAGCGCAAATTATCATAATATAGTGTGCTTAATTACGAGTGTCGAATCACATAGATTGAATTGTAATTATTAATTTTTTATCCTGTTTTCGACTGGTTTTAATAAAATTGATTTTGAATTTTTAATAACTAAATAGTAGAAAATTATTTAATTGAGATAAAATATATATATATATATATATATATATATATATATATATATAAAGGCTTGGATTAGAGACATAGTTTACCTTTATTTTTTGGGTAAAGAAAAACATATTTTAGATATTTTTAGCTTTTAAATTGGAGAATTAAAATTGAGGAGTTGACATACGTAAACCGTGTCCGTAGATGTTAAAAGACAGTACGGAATGCAAAGCGGCAGGGAGGTTGACTTGTCATAAACTTTAGATCACGTTCGTTGGTTTTGTGTCATTGCCACGTCATGTCGAACGTAGATTCCTCCAATACACGACTCATTCTACCCCTATCTTAATTTTTATTCAAATTCACAGGTAGCCACTACTTTATTTTAATCATTATTAAAAACTAAATATTAAATCAAAATAAATAACTAAATAACTTAGCAATTCAATTTATCTATTTAAGTTTAAATTCGAAAAAAACACCAGAAGAAATAATTAAATAGATTAAAATTAAATTAAAAAAAAATAATAATCTGTTGCCTTCTTTTTATCAAAATTAAATTTAACCTTTGATTAAAAAATAATTTTAATTTTTTAAAAAATTGTTATCATTTATTACATAGACATTGTAAAAAAAAAAAAAAAAATCTAAAATATTCGCATTTCACTTGACACCAATTAATTGATGTTTTACAGTAAGATGAGTCTAGGTTACCTTACACGCTCCTCGACTAAACACCTAATCGAACGATCTTAAGGGTACACTCCCCCATATCAACCTGACACATTCATGATTATTAAGTTCAAGATTTAATTCACAATGTGCTCGTTAAGAGTATCGAACCCTAGTTGACAAATAAAGTGGACACCTCCCTTTACCTACTAGATTAACACCTCATTGGGTAACTAATTGATGCTTCCGAAACCACTACTAAACATATAATTAATGAAAAATAACCCTTAAATAACCCATAAAATAAAATAGGAAGAATTACCACTAAGTACCAATTTCACTTTCCATGTACCAATAAATTCCAATTAGTTAAATCTGAACAAAAATCTTTTATCCCAATCATTTTTTGAATTGATTAGTCTCATTTTTAAAAATCTGTACATGTCATATTACGGTTTTACCCTTTCCATTTAACCTTATTCTCTCTATACCGTTTGATCGTCTTCTCTTCTCTCATTTGTGATCGACATTGCCGTCGCCATTCTCCACAGTCGTAGTCTCCACCACATCGCCGTCGTATCCTCCAGTGATTCATCGTCATTTTTCGCCATACTCCGTCACCGTTTTCATTGTCCCATGATTTCATCATCGTTTTCACCATCGAACTCATCGACGCTCTTCTCTGCGTCGCGTTCAACCGCTGCCGCCGCTGCCGATCGGTGTTTTCGTGAGTTCGTTGAAATGTGTTTTACATATATATATTCATTGCTTATATTTGTTCCAGATCTATTTTGTTTGTTGACGTCCTAGTGCATGCCCTCTCAATTTTTTCAATTATCGATTTGTTGTTTTCGATTTTGAGTTCATTTCGTAGAAATCCATTTAGGGTTTCATTTTGCAGAATCGATTTAGGATTTTAGGGGATGAAATAATTGATGATTTTGATTTTGATTTTTGTTTCCTATATATATCACCATGTCGATTTCAACTCCGATTGTTTCAATTTTTGTTGATTTCGGTTTTGATTTCATTTGCAGAAATTGATTTTAGGGTTAGGTTTGGAATAATTGATGAAATTATCCAAGTTAGATCCCCCCCATTCAACGATGATTTTTGGTGGCTTCCATTAACAATTTTTCATTTGCACAAACTTGATATTTATGGTTTAGAGACCTCCCCCCATTTTCAAATATGTTTTTTGGTGTTTTTCCATCAATGATTTAATGAAGAATTGGTAGGGTTAGTTCGCATATATTTTAGTTGAGTTTAAATAGTGTTACATTCAACACGATAGACAGTGTTACATTCAACACGAAATTAAATTTTGAATTTTTGCAATATTAGAAAGCATTACATTCATAGGACAGTCAACGCTTTAATGTTTGTTATTTGGTTTGATTTTTTATAAATTTTGAGCATGAATGAGAAAGGCATGCACCAGGACGTCAATACGCATATTGTTTTGATTTGTTGATTTCGTTTTGTTTGATTTCGATTGTCTCATGAACCTTACATTCAAATTTTGAGCATGAATAAGAAGGGGCATGCATGAATGTAACACTCAAAATAGTAGACAATGCTATATTTTTCCCCGTTTTTGATCCTGAGTATTAGTTCGCATGGATTTTGGTTGAGTTTAAATAGTGTTACATTCAACACGGTAGACAGTGTTACATTCAACACGAACTCAAAATTTGAATTTTTGCAATATTAGGAAGCATTACATTCATAGGACACTCAACACTTTAAGGTTTCTTATGTGCTTTGATTTTTTATAAATTTGGAGCATGAATGAGAAGGGCATGCACCAGGACGCATATTGTTTTGATTTGTTGATTTCGTTTTATTTGATTTCGAATGTCTCATGAACCTTACATTCAAATTTTGAGCATGAATGAGAAGGGACATGCATGAATATAACACTTAAAATAGTAGACAATATTACATTCAACACAAATACTTTTTTGATTTTTTGGCAAGTTTTAGACAATGTTATATTCAACATGTATATTGATTTGTAAGCATCGACACTGTTGGGAAATATAGAGCAATTTTCCTATAACCAGATTAACGAAAATGGGAGCAGAAAAAATTAACACACAAGGTTGATAACGGAGTTCGGCCAATTCTGCCTACGTCTCCGGAGCTGCTGCAGATCTTTCACTGAAGGATGAAAATTACAAAGTGTTTACAAGCACTCAACCTCACAACCCACAAGCCAATTACACCCAAGAATTTTTCTCACAAAATTCTCACACAAGTTTTTCTTTTTAAGCTCTCTCTCAAACCTTTCTAACTTGGTTTCTTTCTTTGATGGGTTGATTCTCTAGCATGGAGGTTAATGGGGTTTATATAGGTTTCAAAAGAAACATGGGGTTGGTAGAATTAAGCACCTCCAATTGACATTTGGAGTTAGGCACCTCCATTTGAAAAAATGTCTAAGTTAGGCACCTACCAAATTAACCAACAATCTCCCACTTGAAGACTGATTTCAATCTGTCTTCACACCTTGATCAATGCAGCAGCTCTTCCCTGGTCTTGTCATTATTGCAGGCCAACTGAAGCTGTGCACAACTTCAATTTGTCAATAGTCACCGTCTTTGTTAACATGTCTGCCGAATTTTGAGCTTCACTAATCTTCTTAAGTTTCAAAATCCTGTCTTCCAGAAGTGACCGAATAAAATGATACCGCAACTGTATGTGCTTCATTCTGGAATGAAAAGACGGATTCTTTGCTAGATGAATAGTACTCTGACTGTCGCAATACAAGATATTGTTTTCTTATTTCTTGTCCAATTCTTCCAAGAAACTCTCAAGACAAATCATTTCCTTACTGGCTTCCATAACAGCGACATATTCTGCTTCAGTTGTAGAGAGAGCGACTATCTTCTATAGTTAAGAAACCGAACTCACTGTTGTACCTCCTAGAGTATAGACATACCCTGTATTGCTTCTTCTGACATCGATATTTCTGGCTAATTTAGCATCCACATATCCTGTTAGTATCGTATCTCCGCCTTTGAAACAAAGTGACTTGTCTGTGGTACTCCGCAGATATCTAAGAATCCATTTGACCGTTTCCCAGTGTACCTTGCCCAGATTATTTATGTACCTGCTGACAACTCCTACTGCTTGAGAAATATCTGGTCTGGTACAAACCATGGCATACATTAGACTTCCAATTGCCAAGGCATACGGAACCTTTTCCATGTTCGTACGTTCTTCCACCGTATGAGGTGACTGCTCTTTGGAGAGTCTGAAATGAACACCCAAAGGTGTACCCACTGGTTTAGCATCTTGCATGTTGAACCTGGAGAGTACTTTGTTAATGTACTTAGCCTGTGATAACATCAAAGTCCCTGACTTCGTGTCTCTCTTGATTCTCATTCCAAGAATCTGTTTTGCAGCACCTAGATCTTTTATTGCAAAGTGCTTCGACAATTCCCGCTTCGAATTGATGATCTCTTGCATGTCTGATCCTGCAACAAGCATGTCATCTACGTACAACAACAGAATAATGAAGCTATTATCAAACTTTTTGATATAGCAACAATGATCTGCTTGGCATCTTATAAAACCACTGCTACCCATAAAGCTATCAAACTTCTTGTACCACTGCCTGGGAGCTTGTTTTAAACCATACAAGCTCTTTTTCAACTTGCATACCAAGTTTTTCTTACCTGCCTTTATGAATCCTTCTGGTTGCCTCATATAAATCTCTTCCTCCAAATCACCATGAAGGAGAGCTGTCTTTACATCTAATTGCTCAAGATGTAAATTCTCTGCAGCTACGATTTTCAATACCAGCCTAATAGTGGTTAGCTTTACGACTGGAGAGAAAATTTCATTGTAGTCAATACCTTCTTTTTGTTGAAATCCTTTGACAACCAATCTTGCTTTGTAGCTCTTAGTTCCATTGTGCTCTTCTTTGATCCTGAAAACCCACTTGTTATGGAGAGCTTTTTTTCCTAGTTGTAGTTCAGCTAATTCCCATGTCTGATTTAACATGAGTGAGTCCATCTCATCTTTCATAGCAGACTCTCACTTGACTGAATCTTCCACTTGCATTGCTTCATCATAACATTTTGGTTCTCCACTGTCGTGACTAGATTGGTTTAGGAATTCTGGAGAAGCGCCTCAATTCTGGCGTGACTAGTTCTTCTTGGACTGCTTTAGGACTAATCTGGACATCGTTTCCAGAAATCTCCTCCAACTCGGCAAACATCCCGGCTTCTGATGATCTTCCGATTTTCATAATCCCAAAATCGGTAACCAAACTCATCACCACCATATCTGACAAAAACACATTTCTTAGACTTTGGGTCTAATTTACTTCTTTCAGCAGAATCAATTTGCACATAAGAGATACAACCAAACACCTTCAAGTGTGAAAGGTTTACCTCTTTTCCTCTCCATATTTCCTCTGTTATTCCACCATCCAAAAGAACTGAGGGCCCACGATTAATCAGGTAGGCTGCGGTGTTGACGACTTCTGCCCAAAACATCTTAGGTGAGCCTGCACGTATCCTCATGCTTCTAGCACGTTCATTTAGAGTTCTGTTCATGCGCTCTGCTACCCCATTCTGCTATGGTGTTATGGGAACAGTTTTCTCCATCTTGATCCCGTTGTTTGCGCAAAATTCTCTGCATCCACTATCTCTGTATTCTCCTCTATTGTCAGACCTCAACCGCTTGACTTTCAAACCAGTTTCATTTTTTACTATAGCTTTTCATTTTCTGAAGGTATCGAAGACTTCTGATTTCTTCTTCAAAAAATAAACCCACACCTTCCTTGTAGAATCATCGATGAAGGTGACATAATACAGTGAGCCCGCAAAAAGATAGAATCGGAGATGGTCCCCATACATCGGTATGAACCAACTCCAACTTTTCTGCCTTGGGTGTCTTGTCATTCTTTGCAAAACTAATTTTCTTTTGTTTTCCAAAGATGCAATCCTCACATAGGCTGATATCTACATTCTTCAGATTTGGCAACTTTCCTTTTGACAGAAGTGTCTTCATCCATTTTTCTCTCATATAGCCAAGTCGTTGGTGCCATAGGTTTGATTTTCCATCAGCATCTTCTACTGCAATGATATTCTCTATGTTTGAAGTTACATAGAGAATACCAGTCTTATTACCACGAGCAATTACGAGTGCTCCTTTGATAATCTTCCATTCACAAGCTGAGAAGGTTGTATTGTAACCTTCTCCGTCAAGTTGTCCCACAGAGATCAAATTCCTTTTAAGTCCAGGAGTATGTCTCGCTCCTTGCAGCTTCCAAGTGGTCTGGTTTGGTAGTTTTAGTCGAATGTCTCATTTTCCCACGATCTTCAAGGTTTCATCATCAGCTAGATGAACCTTCCCGAAATCACCGCTGACATAGTTCTCCATGATTTCTCAGTATGGGGTGGAGTGGAAAGATGCCCCTGAATCCAAAATCCATGATTCAATTGGGCTGTTGATGCTTAGAATCATAACATCACCTGCTTCCTCGGTTACGTTAGCAGATTCTTGTGCGTCGGTATCTTTCTTCGTTGCTCGGCAATCCCTCTTGAAGTAACCCTTCTTGCCGCAATTGTAGCAGCTAAAATCTTTCCTTCCCGATCTAGATTTTTCTTATCTAGATTTCGATCTGCTGCGATTTGAGTTTCTTTCTGAAGTTCTCCCTCTAGATTCTGTGTGCAAGGCTAATGAGTTCGATGTTTTACCCGATTCTTTTCGTCGAATTTCATCATTCAATACTAGATCTCGAACATCGTCGAATTTTAATTTATTGTTTCCCGTTGAGTTGCTGACTGTAACAGTAGCATTCCAACTGTCTGGTAGAGATGACAAAAGAATCAAAGCTTGAATTTTATCATCAAATTCAATTTTCACTAAACTCGACTGGGTTTTGATTGTGTTGAGTTCATTCAAATGTTAAACCATCGATGCACCTTCTGCCATCCGCAAATTGAATAGCCGTCTCATCAAGTGAACCTTGTTTGAGGCCGATGGCTTCTCATACATACTGGAGAGAGTCTCCATAAGACCCACCGTGGTCTTTTCTATTGCTATGTTGAAGGCGACATTGCGGGATAGCGATAATTGAATAACTCCGAGAGCTTGTCTGTCGAGAAGAGCCCAGTCTTCATCCTTCATACCCTCTGGCTTGTTTCCTGAGAGAGGTTGATACAACTTTTTCTGGTACAGATAATCTTCAATCTGTATCTTCCAAAAGTCGAAGTCTGCACCATCGAACTTTTCAATTTTCACATTTCCTTCGTCTGCGGCCATTACTCCTACTCAAATCTGGCTTCTTTTGGATCGTTTCTGACTATTTCAACGAACCACCATGTATTAGAATATTATTGTCGACGAACTTAGCCGACAAAATTTTACTATTCTTGAAAATCACTATTCACGAAATTCACTATTCACATGAATAGTAACCTCGAGAAAATACTGTCAGAAATCATAACCAAAGCTCTGATACCAGTTGTTGGGAAATAAAGAACAATTTTCCTATAACCAGATTAACGAAAATGAGAGTAGAAAAAATTAACACACAAGATTGATAACGAAGTTCAGCCAATTATGCCTACGTCTCCGGAGCTGTTGCAGATCATTCACTAAAGAATGAAAATTACAAAGTGTTTACAAGCACTCAACCTCACAACCCACAACCCAATTACACCCAAGAATTTTTTTCTCACAAAATTCCCACACAAGCTTTTCTTTTGAAGCTCTCTCTCAAACCTTTCTAACTTGATTTCTTTCTTTGATGGGTTGATTTTCTAGCATGGAGGTTAATGGGATTTATATAGGTTTCAAAAGAAACATGGGGTTGGTGGAATTAGGCACCTCTAATTGACATTTGGAGTTAGGCACATCTATTTGACAATTGGAGTTAGGCACCTCCATTTGAAAAAATGTCTAAGTTAGGCACCTACCAAATTAACCAACAGACACCCCCTGATTGTTATTCGGTTTGATTCACCAACTTTGAGCATGATGAGAAGTTATCCCCTATGTTTTGGATTGGGTGTTACATTCAACACGCATATTGATTTTTGAATTCTGGCACTTTAGGAAGTGTTAACATTGTAAAGCCCTATAAATCATGCAATGTTCATTCCCAAGTTTTCCACATCCCCCGTTTGTATCACATGATCATGTTTGTTATTCGGTTTTTTATTTTTATAAAATTTGAGCATGAATTAGAAGGGGCATGCACCAGGAGGTTAATATGCATATTGTTTTGATTTTGTTGAATAATTGATGAAATTATCTCACTTAGATCCCCACCATTAGGCACTGTAAAGCACATTAGACAGTGTTACATTCAACAACCACTTTAAATTTTAACAATATTTAGGAAGTGTTACATTAAACATTCACTTTGAATTTTGAATTTTGGACAAAACGAGAAAGTGTTACATTCAACACACACTAAAAACAAATTGGGGGAGTGTCAAATGGCGAGTTCTAAATTATTTTTCTTTTGAGATTTTTAGGGTAGTGTTACATTCAACATGCTATTTTTGGATTCAAAACTTGATTTTTGGCAACATTAGAAAGTGTTACATTCAATGTATTGGGTTGTTACTTGATCATTTTTTAGTATGAGCTGTTTTGACGGTGTTTTGATTAAGTGTTACACATCAACACTCACAATTTGTTTGAACCCATCAATTTTGTGCATGATGAGAATATTAAACAATGTTACATTCAACACGATTAAACAATATTACATTCAACACGGATCCTGAATTTTGAATTTTCGACAATTTTAAATAGTATTACATTCAACACAGACTGAAAACAATGTGGAGTCAATTGTTGATTTCTAAAAATCGATTTTTTAGAATAATAGGCGTTACATTCAACATGATTAGACAGTGTTACATTCAACACGCATTCCAAATTTTGATTTTTTTGGCAATATTATAGTGGTACATTGCAACACACACTGAAACAATGAGGGGTCAATTGGTGAACTCTAAAAATTATTTTTTTAGAACATTAGACAATATTACATTCAACACGTATTCCGAATTTTGTTACATTCAACACAGACTGAAATAATGAGGGGTCAATTGACACTATTTTAATTGAAATTCCATTTAACTAATGAAATTTAGGGATGAAAGTGTTAATAAAAAATAAAAATAAAAAAGATAACAAATTGAAACTAAAATTAAACATGGGGTGAAAGTGTAATTATTACTTAATTGAAACCCTAGATTCAATGTTATCGTTAATGTTGCAGCCTTGTAGTGTGGAACGCCGGATGCGATCAGTGAATGGCGGAGGCGGACTGTGAACGGCGAACGGGGGAGGCAAAACGGCAAATGGCCAACGACGGAGGTGAATAGCAACATTGAAGACAAAGACGACGGAGAAGACAAACAGTAAAGGGGAGCGGCGATAGAGATGGTGAAGACAAATAGAGACGGCAATGGCGAATTCGAAAGGCGGCAGCGACGGCGGCGAAAACAGTGATGCGGAGGTGCTGAACATAGATACGAAAATTAGGGATAAAATTGAATGAGGGATATTTTAGTCATGAAATGGGCGAAAGGAGTTCTTGGTGCAATAAAAAACACTTGGGTTTGATTAGTCAATGAAATTGCAAAAAATGACCTCCCCGTACTTGCCCCAATAAAATAATATTGATCAAATAAAACAAAATTTAGGATGAAGAGTTAGCTTCAAAAATACAATATTAGTACTAATTAATATTGATACTTTATACTAGATTTTATAATACCAACTACACTTCCATTTGTCAAACAGTTTGATTATGACATTTTTATTGCTCCCATTTAAACCCCCCACCCCCCAAAGTCAGCATATATTCCAAACCATCAATTCGCTCTTTAGAGAGAGAGAGAGAAGACACAACTTGCAGACCAAGAAAACAAACAGAACTGAATAAGAAGAAGAAGAAGAAGAAGAAGAACAGGAGATGAAGCTTGTTTGGTCTCCAGAAACAGCTTCAAAGGCTTATCTAGACACTGTAAAATCTGTAAGAATTTTCTTTATTTCTTTAGGGGGGGAAAGAATTGTATAAGTTCAAAGAATAAAGGGCAAATCGGGTGTAATTCATGGACCTTATCTGGATTTTTTTTTTTTTTTTTTTTTTTTTTTTTCAGTGTGAAATTCTTCGAGAATCGAGTGTAGCAGAGCTGATATCAGCCATGGCGGCTGGCTGGAACGCGAAACTGATAGTGGAAACGTGGTCTCCGGGCGGAGTTATCGGAACAAGCATCGGCCTGGCCATCGCGAGTCGGCACACCGGCGGAAGACACGTGTGCGTCGTCCCGGACGAGAAATCGAGGTCCGACTATCTCGAAGCGATGGCGAGGGCAGGTGTTTCGCCGGGAGAAGTCATCGTCGGGGAGCCGGGAGAAGCCGTGATCGGACTGACGGGGATCGATTTCCTGGTGGTGGACTGCCGGTGCGGTGATTACGGGAGAGTAATTAGGGCGGCGAAATTAGGGCACAGGGGTGCGGTCCTTGTGCGAAAGAACGTCGGGTCGAGGAGCGCGGCGGAGTTCCGGTGGCGTAGCGTCCTTGACGGCGGATCGCGACTGGTAAGATCCGTGTTTCTACCGGTGGGGAAGGGTCTGGACATCGCGCATGTGGGGGCGACTGGCGGAACCTCCGGCTCCGGCAAGAGCGGTAGCCGGTGGATCAGGCACGTTGATCGGCGATCAGGGGAGGAGATCGTGATCCGGAAGTGATTATGGAGGCGGGCCAGGCGGCTTATTTTTTTTCAATAAAATAAGGCGATATCAACAGTTTCGTAGTCATTACTAACGGCCTAGGTTTTTTCTTCATTTTTTTCCCTTTTTTCTCCCCCCGAAATATCTAGCTTTTTTTCTTTTCTTTTTTTATTTATGTAAATTTTAGATAAATTAAAGTGTATTATTTTATATGTATTTCCTTCTCCTCAATGTAACAGTGAGCAAATAATTTGTACATAAATTAAAGGGAAAATAGTTAAGTAGACCTCAAAACATAAATATTTTTGTTCTTGAACCGTAATTTTTTTAACTGTCATTTTTAAACATTGAAATGCAAAACTTTCAAAGAGTTGATCCTATTTGCAAACGACTTTTTTTTTTTTTTTTCAATTAACTTCTTTGTTGAGGTGAGATTCGGACGAAAAATCTGGTGCAAATATATAATTTATCAATAACGGATTTTTAGAAAAACTTCATATTTTAAATGGTACCAGGTGTGTTAAGCAGTTTTATTATTAAAAAAAAAAAAAAAAAAAAAAAAAAAAGTAAAAAACAGTTCACTAAAACTATACAAAAGATTTTAAAAGGGGACATGCACCATTAACTCCCAAAATACGGAAGAAATTATCGATTAAGCCTATCACATTTATTTTTTTTACCAATAACTCATTTTATCTTTTTCTGACCAAAATACCCCTCATGTAAATGTTGAATATAACATCAATTGTGTTTTTTTTATGATCTTATTTTTTTTTTACCAAAATGCCTCACATGTAGATGTTAAATGTAATATTCAACGTCTGTGGATGTTGAATGTAATATCAATTATTTTATTTTTTTTAACGATGTTACATTCAACATCCATAGATGTTGAATGTAACATCAATTGTTCTCATATTTTTATGGATCGTATTATGCGTAGATATTACATTCAATACCTGTGGATGTTGAATGTAACATCAATTATTCTCTTATTTTATGTATTCACTGTTAAAAACCATATGATACTATATTCAACATCTGTGGATGTTAAATGTAACATTAATTACGTTTATCTCATTATAAATTTAACCGAGGTGCAAAGTCAAAATAACTATAGGGTGAAAAGTGTAAATATGTAAAGATACGAAAATATCTCTAGGTGTTCTAGATGGCACGCAAAAAAAAAAACAAATTTCATCGCCATTCATATCCCTGTTAGAGAGAGAGAGAAAGAGGAGAGAGAAACAATTCCAGTCAAAATGGTAATCTCGTGGCCGATACTTCTTCAGTTCTTCCTCCCTTCGATTCTAGTCACTGACAGTATCTTCGATTTGGCAACTCTTTCTCTAATTGCCGGTCTTCTCCTCCTCTCCTCTCTCCTCTCTGGCTCGTTCATCCTCCATCTCCTGGCATCCTCCCGACGAAGACGAGTTTAACGGCGATATCATAAATGTTGTCAAAAAGTCCAATTTCGAACGCTTTATCGTTGATCTTCCTTAGGTTCGGTATTCTCTCTCCTCTCCATACACGCCACCATTATTAATGTGTTCATACAGTCAATGATTGAGAGTTCGTCGACGTTGTTCTTCGAGGTGCGTGAATTACGGGAGGGCATTTCGGTAAACTCATCGCCAGTCATGTTTGGAAAAAGGACTAATCGGTGCAAGAAAAAGTAGGTAGGAATAACCGGTAAATAGTAACGTATTTTGGAAATAACCGGTAATTTTTCCTTTTAAAATGGTGTGCATGAAATAATTACCTAATATTAATCATCCAATCCAGTGCTTGAAAACGACACCATATCTATATTTTGTTAAATATTTTCCTTTAAATATTAATTTCAATACAAAATAACGATATTAGTTTTGTGAAAATATGTTTGTTGAATTAAACAACATAAATTCATATGAATATTTATTGAATTAGTTTTAAACAAATATTTACTTTAACCTCAAATGTTGGTATTAAATTTCTTAAACTTTCTATGTTGAATTCAATAAAAAAAGCATTCATATATCTATTTTTGAGGTAGCTATATATATATATATATATACAAACATTGAATTTAATAACAATAGAGGTGATATGATTATTTGTTAATTTCTATAAAACACATCTTATCATGCCCGGTTACTTGACTTTAATCTGACATGACCCAAATATTAGTAGAGTAATTAAATTTGTGTACATACTTTTAAATATTTTCTGTAAAAGTTTTTTGAAATATTTAGAGGTAGCCCTTGAAAATTTATTATGGCGGTATTCAAAATTTAATCAAATTATAGTTTTTGTCTTTTAACTTTTAGTTAGTATTCTATTTAGTGCTCTAACTTTAAAACAAAATAATGTTATCCCATAACATTATAAATAGAGTACACTTAGTCCCGTTAAAAAAAAAAAAAAAAAAAAAAAAAAAAAAAAAAAAAAACCAATTAGGATGGATGAAAAAAAATCACATTACATGACACTCCATGCTATTAAATCATTGAGTTAAAGACATGTTACACTATAGTAGTTAAGGTTGATTGTAAAGATCAAGGTCAATCAAACACTACCGGAAAAAATATGATTTATCATGGTTCCAGACGATAATAAAATGGTTTTTATCACGCTTTTTATTTCCAAACGTAACATGGGAGATGGAGACGGTGATCGAAAGTATTTACTTATAATCTCGCTATGCGTAAAAAAATGAGATGATTAATCTATTTAATATTTCAATTTTTCCATGTGTTTAAAACGGTCATAAAAAAAAAAAAAAAAAAAAAAAAAAAAAAAAAAAAAAAAAACTTGATTATTTAAATAATATCTATCTCAGTTTTGTATCAAAGTGAGATACTTACTGTCTTTTCTATTACATTAAAAACTGTGATTGTTGCTTTTGTTTTTCTTTAAAAAAAATAAAAATATCTCACCATTATAAAAAAAAATATTGTCAATAATTAACTAACAAATACAATTTATGTTTCTAAAACAACTGAACTATTAATAACACATATTAAAAACACAAAAAACATTTATTTTTTAATAAAAGAATCATACTTGATTTTCTAGCAAGTACAAATGTATAAAAATGATCACAACATCAGAATGAATAGAACATCATTACACATATTATCAACTCCCTCTACTTTTTCATTGGAACATTAAAATGGTAGAATATAAATGGAATATTAAAAACCGCCAAAAAGTAAAAACATAATTAATTAAAAAAAAACAATTTAGAAACATATAAAAGAAGAGCAGGATTGAAAAATAATAATGCTAAAAAAAGACCATTTAACTCAATTGTTTAAATTTTTAGCTGTAAAAAATGATAGAAACAGTTAAAACAAAGCATAACTAGAAAGTAAAATTTTGGGAATGAAACAAATCATTATTTATTTACATTTTTATCCATCTTATGTACTTAACAAATTGTCGTCTTCAAATGATTGATTTACTAAAAATTTTGTCGTAAAATTTTAGGTTTAGAAGTAGTATCACTAATGCTAAGATCATAAAAGCACAACTTTGCATGTTAAATTTTTACTATAGAGAGGAAGGTAAAGAAACACCTGGGTAAAATAAGAAACCCAGGGCTGGGATAACACATTGGACGTCAACAAACAAGCAGAAGGAGAAAATGCATATGTAGAAATGAAATAACACTTCGTTCAAAAAAAAAAAAAACACCTAGGGGTGAAGCCCTATAGATTGAAATATGCACAACAAGAAAGGCACAATACAACGCGAAGTTCTTCCTTCCTCCTTTCAGTCGCCAAAATCACCTGCTCACTATCTGCAGTGCCTTCTCCTACGCCCGTTAAGCCTGCTCACCTCAGACGCCGCAGGGAGTGCCCGATCCAGTTCCCTTGGGATGTCATTGAACCGGTGAGGGGAGCCTCTAGGAACGTGCCAGGTGTCGTCCTATTGTAAAAACCTTTGTTGCAAGGCCAGCTCCCCTCTAGCGGAATCCAAGATAACTCCAAGGATCATGTAGTGCTCCTCCAGGAGAACTTCACGATGAAACATAGCCCTTGACTTGAGATCCTTGGCTATCTCAGCATTGGTGGGGTCCAGTCGGGAAATAAGATAATCAAAGTCTTGGGCTAAGTCGAGAGTCTCCGACTCACCAAAGAAGTCCACTAGAGGAGGGTTCTCGACTGAATTCATGATCCTACTGAGAGAAAATGGGAGAAAAACTATAGGAAAGGGAATAACTCTCTCCTAGTTTCCCTCTCTTATGGGAAGCATCAAAAGCAGCAAGGGGGGAGATGGCCTTAAATGTTCCTATCCGAGCATAGCCAGCGACAGCGCACATTATTACCGAATTTTGTGAACAGATACGCATATCCGTCGAATTCACGACCCACTATCGAGCAGGTGTAACGTTGGGAAACGAAATATGTATGAAGCAGTATAACACGACTACATGTCAACAGAGGAAAATTTGGAAAGGCAAACAGTTCAATTCGTAATGAATCTAAGCCCATTCGTTTACAATGAGAAAGTTACATTTCAACAACTACAAAAAAACAAAAAGCGGACCGACACGACGATCGGCTCACGGCTCCACCAATGTTGTATCTCCAAGGGCCGGGGTGGCATCTTGTGGCACCAAGCCAGCATTCTCTGGGGTAGCCTCTTCCAGAGCCAACTCTATACCTCCTGCAGTTGGGTCGTCAATCTACCAGCACAGGGGTAGCCTCGGGGGATTTTTGTCACCACAGATGATCATGATGGCAGGGTTGCCAAAAATCAACAATACTGATCACATTACATTTGTGCAATTTTATACCCTTAAATTTAGGTTTGTTAATCGTTCGAATCGTGTAAATTATTATAAATAAAGTTATTTTTGTTATTTTTGTATGTTTATCAAAATGGATCAAAATAGTGTTAAGATAGGACAAATTGGATTAAAAACGAGTAAACTACAACATGTTGAACAAAAGCAGAACAAAAATCGTATAAAGCAGAACAAATCGTTCGATCAAAATAAAATATCAAAAATTGAATTATTTTATATGTTTTTGTAGGCTGTTGAAAAAATGAACAAAATGACGTTGAGTTGGAGTGAATCGGATAAAAAACGAGCAAGACAAACCGAACGAAAGATGAAAAAATGGGACTACTATAGTACTGAGTCAGCTACAGTACCGCCACCCTCACTTGACTTATGTCAGCAGCCCTCCTTCAGCTTTTGGTTCTTTTCATTTTCACCCCTCTTAATTCTTCTTTTGACCATTTTACTCCCAAAATATCTAAGATATTTTGCCTATAAATATGGGGCTTAGGATCAAATGTAAGACACACTTGTGCATACTAATAAACCATTTTGCTTAGTATTTTTAGTTGTTCTTGTTTTATTTTTATAATTATTGTGGAGAAGATAAAATTTAGATTCTTAAGGGTACAAAGTGTAAAACGGTGTTTTTGAGGATTGTTTCTAGGAAAACACCACTTTATACAACGATGAGTGGCTAACTTCCTCCAATCAGGTTAGGATTATGGTATTGTATTATTGAAATTATGTAATATTATATTGATTTGTTTAAACAATTGTGTGATAGTGAATTGTGTTTTTGGTGATCACACCGTTATAATTGGATTTATTATCAAAAGATATTTTAATAATAAATTCAATTGCTTCTTTAAATTTAGTACTTAAGGTCTAAAATTAATGATCAAATAATAGTATTCATAGAGATTTATTACTAAACTTAATTGACTATGCCTCGATTTTAATTCACCCTAGATTAGATTAATGTAAGAATTAAATATTGCTGATAGATCATACTTGAGGAATAATAAATCCTATTTTTTTTAGTGTTCTACCGAAAAAGTTAGGAACGCTCGTTTATACAAATCCAAGTTAAAGGAAAAACTATAAAAAACGATCTAATCTTCGAAATACAAAACCCACAATTCCTAACATAATTCCATATTTTTCTTATACTAAGATTTAGGATGAAACCATGTGTGCAATTCAACTTCTACGGTTTTTCAATTAAATAAATGATTTCATCTTTTATATCATGTATCATTGATTGTTATGGATTATTTAGGTGGCGTTTGGTTAGTGTTCCCACTTTTCTCAACCCAACTGGGATAGGTTGAGTTAAGTTAAGTTGAGTTGAGAATTCTATTTTGTGTTGGGAACAGAATTGCGTTTGGTAACGATAATTTTTTTGTGTGCTGGAAACAGAATCGCGTTTGGTAACGCATAATTCTGGAATTGTTTCCTCAACAATTGTTCTTTAATTATTTATTTCAAGAAAATGAGAATTTTTTGAAACTTTTAAAATGAGAAATTTTCCAGATAAAACCATTCTAGTTCAAATATGAAATCCAAGAAAGATTAAAAACAATTAGTTTAATTCAATCTAATGGAGAAAACTATTTCTTTTCTCTCTTCTCAAATCAAAATTAACAGATCTAGTTCATGAACTGCCCAAACAATCTAATACATCCATTGCCAAATTGCTGAAGATAAACCCCCTGTCACTAGCCAAAAATAGCAAGAAAATAGCAACAACAACGAGAGAAGAGAATACGCTCTAATCAACGAAGAAATTGGAACAATGAGAGAAGAGAATACGCTCTAATCAACGAAGAAATTGGAACAATACAGATCTAATTACAAACGAATATCGGTCTTCTCTATCAATGAGTTCAATCAATAAACAGAAAAAGCATCACGAGTTCAATCGAAGAGCTATTTTTAATCTGCGATGGCGACAGTGAAGCAAACATCGAACGATAAAAACAAAAACAAAGGACCCGGAGCTCAATCGTCTACCATGAACAAAGAACAGAGAAGTTGATTCGGATCTCGATCGAAGATCAGCGAAATCTGTGAAAGCTAACGATCGACGATGACGACACCTCAATGAATTCCGTAGCTGACTTACACCTACCAAGATCCAAGAACAACAACAGCAGCCAAAAAGGCCAATTCAAGCAAATAATGTATGAAATTACCCAACTAAAAAACAAATAACATAATTTTTCAGAGCTTAATTGAAAGGAAAAGTGGAAATGAATGGGGAAGAAGAAGAAGAGAAGTGACTTTCACCTTCTCACTAATGGCATCTTTGTTTAGGGCAGCTTGAGGAATCGACGACTGAGGAAGCCTAATCGTCACTGGAGAGGCTTCGAATTAGCAACAACAACAACTGAACTCTCGCAACGACGAAAACCAGATAATGAAATCGAAACGAAAACCAGCGAAATCGAAATGAAAACCAACGAAAACAAAATGAAATCAAAATCGATTTCACGAACCCTAGCTCGTTGATGAAATCGATTTCCTAAACGAAATCGATTTCGTCATCAAGCTAGGGTTTCGAAACAGAGAGTGATAGAGCAACGACATGAAGAAGACGATGATGGCAACGAGAAGACGAAGACGACAATGGTAGCGGAAGACGAAGACGAAGACAACGACAATAGCATGAAGATGATGGAGAGAAGACGGGAAGACACATAGTGAAGCGAGAGCGATGGAGAGATCGCAAACATGGCCAGCAATTAAAAAAAAAATGTTGTTTTGCCCTTAACAAAAGTAGAACAGCTGATCTGAATAATAAAAATGAGAAAATCCCGCGCATGTCCTTTTTCCTGGTTCAATTTTTTAGGCACAAAAAAAAAATAAGTTTTTTTTGTTTCTCATTTCCTTAAGATTTCAAGAATCAATTCTCATTTTTTGAGTTGGATTGGGTTGAGTTTTATTTTGCCAAACGCATTCCCAAAAATCAAACCCAGAATTTTTGGGTTGAGTTGAGTTGGGTTGGGTTGGAAACACTAACCAAACGGGGCCTTAATGTTTAGATCTTTATTAAACAAGTAACATATTTTGATTTTGTATTTTCTATTAAATTGTATACACATAATACTTAAGAATTACGGGTTTTTAAAGATCTAGAAAAACCAACTTAAGATTTACAATATGCTTAAGTTCTAAATTCTTAAGAGAATAGTAAGATCCTGATCTAAAACTATCACTCAAAATTTGGAGTCAACACAATAACATAATTAATTGATTATACATCGGTGGATTCTGAAATCCAAGTATTATTTTATATTTTATCTAATTAATGTAAATATTTTACGGTTTATTTAGTTTTTTCATTTTTGTTATAACAAAACAAAATTAATTTTTCAACTAGATTATAATTAAATCAACTTAGACGGATTAAGTATTTTTTCTCTGATAACAATCCTCGTGGGATCGACCTCTCTTCCGTTAATCTATGCTACATCTTATTTGTGCGCGTGCGAGTAATATAAATTTTAAAACGAGACAGAACACAGTTTCTATGTACAACAAATACTTAGCCAGAGCACTGTCGGGGGCCTGTAGACGAAAGGGATGCAATCTATCTCTTCTATCCCAGACTCTCCAAACAAGGCATCAATCTAAGGGTCTCATTCTTCTGCAGGAGGAGAATCTAGCACCATGATTGTCCGGTATGGTACCACCATACCTGGACATGGAGTGTTTCTTCCCATTTTTCTTCTTCTTCTTCTTTTCCTACTTTCGGAAAAACTCAAATCCCTTTTTACCTTTTGGTTGACCAAAATCCCACATCAAAATGAAACTAAAAAAGAAAAACAAACCAAAATAAGTAAAACCAAACTAAATCTAAAAAAACAAATTCCCAAAAACTAAAAATAACTATCGTGTGCTAGAAAGGCCACTAGGCCAAACTCACCAATGATCTCCAAGGGTGCGTTCCCTATGCCACTTTCAAGAAGACCCTCCGGCAACATGATATCGATGGCAATCCTAGCCTCAGCTGGCGACGACGTTGGCAGAGAATGGTTCTCCTGCTCTTGCACATCGTGACCATGCATCGTCGCCTAGGGCGAAGAACTTGAGGCTAAAACAGGGATCAAATTTCAGAAGCTCCATGACAAAGCCTGATAGGTGTAAATTACCCCTATATTTCCAAACCGAATTTGTTAGTTTTTGAGTATGTTTATAGTTATTTTTATATGTTTTAATAAGTTTTTGTTCTTTTTGTATTAAAACAGG
Source organism: Eucommia ulmoides (assembly GCA_016647705.1). Classification (NCBI taxonomy): domain Eukaryota; kingdom Viridiplantae; phylum Streptophyta; class Magnoliopsida; order Garryales; family Eucommiaceae; genus Eucommia; species Eucommia ulmoides. The sequence goes on along the minus strand of CM028330.1, from coordinate 16,358,103 downwards.
TGCGTGGGGGTGAAAATGTATGAAATCGGAGCATAAACGATCAATTCATATCGAGAACGGTCGGAGAACGGTGGAAAAATGAGCAAGGCGGCAAGATTCTACAAACAAGCCCACCGCCGCAGCATCCACACCACTGCCGCGGCGGTAAAGATGCTGAGAAAGACCAAAGGCCACTGACGGACCATCGCTGCAGCGGTAAAGAAGCAGAGAACAAAAATGAGCTACTGACTACCCAGCGCCGCGGTGGTGAACCAGCAGAAAATTTTCCCAATCCACCGCCACGGCGGTGGCCTCTGCGCAATGTTAGATATTTATTTAGATATTTTGCTTATAAATACCCCTTTCATCCTTCCTCCTTTGCCCTTCTGGCCAGTACAGCCCTTAAGGCTTAGGTTAGGATATAGAAAGAGTATGGGGAGTGCTCAAACATATCCGAATGAGAAGATCAACAAGCGGAGAAGGAGAATCGTTCGGTGGACGGTTTTAGCGGCTAATCTTCGGATATCGGCTAAGTTCACCCGTTTTTCCTTTTATTTCTTATCTTCTATGTATGTTTGAGCATGTTTAGGCTAGTTTCAATTGTATAAACGGCTATGGTTATAAGTTAAATGTGGATTATGTATGGGATAAATATCGTTTATAAAAACGTGATTTTGGTTGATTGTGTTTCTTAATGATTGTTCTTCGCCGTTTTGAGTGTATTTATTATATTGTTTGTTTATTGTGCTTAGATTTATATATGGAGAGTACAGGATTTGACAAATCCCGGATTCGGATTAGAATAAACAAACGCCACGATCCAATAACCCGATTGGGGTTAGGATTGTGGACAATCTATGACGTTGGGGCGAGACTCACGCTACCTAGTGTCGTTAAGATGTTGAGGGGGAGACTTCTTCGTTGACGAATTCGCGTATTCCCCCGTCTTACACTTGGGAGATGTGGCGAGGGAGTTTAAGAACTGAGATTGTCGATAGGGTAAACACAATGCACGAAAACAATGACGTTGGGGCGAGACTCACGTGACCTAGAGTCGTTAAGACATTGAGGAGGACTTCTTCGTTGACACGAAGTCACATTATATCTCTCGTCTTACACTCAGAAAAGGTGGCGAGAGAGTTTACGAACTGAGATTTTGTGTGCAATCAATGAAGTTGGGGCAAGACTCACGCAACCTAGGGTCGTTAAGACGTTGAGGGGAACTTCTTCGTTGACACAAAGTTGCGTTATATCCCTCGTCTTACACTCGGGAGAGGTGGCGGAGGAGTTTTAGATACTGAGATTGTCAAATACATCGAACACCATTATTTGAACTAAACCAAACGCGTTTAAGTAAATAAAGTTAATCCCTAGATAATCCATCCCATAACTATCTCGTATTAGTAATTAGTATAGTTAAAGTAGTATTTTAGTATTAGTTAATTAAATTACATTTTTGTCGCCTAGATAAAGTCGAGTTATGATAATCGCGATACTTGATAGTAATAACACCAATCCCTGTGGATACGATACCCGACCGAAAGGTCCATTATACTAAAACTTGATCTGTACGCTTGCGGTGAAAGTGGCAGCGCTTAAATAGCGGCTACCAAGTTTTTGGCGCCATTACTGGAGATTGGTTGTTGTCAGATTTAGTTTCCGACAACGTCCACCAAGTTTTTGGCGTCGTTGTTGGGGATTGTCTTATTGATTTCTATCAATATTGTGAATAAATAACTTGATTTTAATCTAGGCATTTTTAGTGTATATAATTTTTCGTTTGTAGTTTTGTTTTTGTTTTCCGGTAGGATACTTGAAGATATTAGATTGACAAGTACTCTTGCGATTCGATCATTGAACATCTCGCCAGTCTTGATGGCATGTGTCGGGCTGAGGACATTAAACCAAGCGTTTCTTGGGAGGCAACCCAAGGTCACAAATAAATTAGATACATTTCCGTCGATTTGAATCGGAAGCGAGATCCTCTCGCCTCCCAGGTATGTGTTCTAAACCCCCGTCTTCAATATCATGCTATATATTGTCATTGGGATCGCTAACGGCTCGTTTTGGACATCACCTGTGTTGAGTTGGTGGTGATGTGTAGTATGTTTTAGTATGTGTTTATGTTTTTAGTTAAGTTTTACTGTTTTTATCGTTTACATGCTTGTTTAGGATTAGATTGTTTAGTTTAGTTGTTATTTTGTGCTGAGTTTTGACATCATCAGAGCCTTTACCTGATGATGACTCAATCCCCTTATTGTTTTGAGGTCGAGCGTAATGCTCATTCATGTGTGATTATGTGTGATTAACGTATCGTCTAGTAAAAGTTATTGTAGATCTTAAATGCACAAGCACGTAAACTTAATATAACATTATCTAATTGATTTGAAACCAATTATCCTTCACTCAATTTCATGACAATAGGGATTGTAGAACTTGATTTGGGGAAAATTCGAGGCGAAATCCTAGACGAGGTTATTTAGAAGATATGATTTAGGCATTCATTTGATCGCTTGAGCCGTTTGAAGCCTACCATGCAATATCATTATCCCTCGTTACCCTGTCGAAGCCTAAAAGTCGTTTCAATTCTAAACATTTAACATATACCCTAGCCGATTGATTTTTGTCCAAACCTATATCGCCGAATTAAAAACACAATTTGAGAGAATCAAGTTAGCAGTTACAAATGCTACTTGAAGTGGGCGGTTGGGTTTAGGGCAAAATTTATATTGGTTCGGTATTCGAGTACTCACTTGTAGTTTTTGTTCGTTTTTCACACACCCCTTAAATATTACAAATCAAATGAGTTTAGGGGGGGGGGGTGCTGTGGTTTTAAAAAAAAATCATTTCTTTTTTACATGACAAGTGAGTACTACGTTCTTAAAGTTTGTTCAAGGTTGTTTCTATTTAAACTATAGGGTTTCGAGTGTGAAAATGTCAAGCAATGTGCCTCGGGTAACGTTAAGTTAACAACGTTAACCCGTTTTCCAATTCCAAAGTACCCTTGGCCATTATTCCAAAACCGGACCAAGACCTATTGATCTTTATGAACCTCCGAGTCTAAATTAGTGGAGAATAGATCCCAGGTCAGGCGTATGGATTCCCTATACCTTAAAGGTTTTAGTCATGATCTTTATTTAGGGATAATCTCATCTAATCAATAGATAGTAGTATATTTGAGTTTAATCACACACACTTAAACATGTTCTAGAATGGCGCTTACTATTTTTGAACGTTGAAATTCTAGAACGTCACATGGTGTGATTTATGCTTGAACTTGAAAGGATTGGGGGCCAATGAGGGAAAACTCTTTCGGCTGGTAGATGATAATCAAAACTTACACGTATTTGTTTTTAGTGTTTTTCATTTTTAGTTTTCAATTTCGTAATTAGTTTTTATATTTTCTTGTATTGAGTGGGTGTTTTGCTCGAGGGCTAGCAAAATTCTGAGTATGGGGATATTTGATAGGTGTAAATTACTCCTATATTTTCAAACCGAATTTGTTAGTTTTCGAGTATGTTTATAGTTATTTTTATATGTTTTTATTCTTTTTGTATTAAAACAGGTGCGTGGGGTAAAAAGGTATGAAATCGGAGTATAAACGATCAATTCGTATCGAGAACGGTGGAAAAATGAGCAAGGCGACAAGATTCTGCAAACAAGCCCACCGCCGCGGCGGTGAAGATGCTGAAAAAGATCAAAGGCCACTGACGGACCATCGCCGCAGTAGTGAATCCCACCACCGCGGCAGTGAAGAAGCAAAGAACAAAAATAAGCTACTGACTACCCAGCGCTACAGCGGTGAACCAGTAGAAAGTTTTCCCAATCCACCGCCTACTCTACCACCTAGGCGAACCTTAACCGACATACTCCACCGCCGCGGCAGTGGCCTCTGCGCAGTGTTAGATATTTATTTAGATATTTTGCTTATAAATACCCTTTCCCTCCTTCCTCATTTGCCCTTCCGGCCAGTACAACCCTTAAGGCTTAGGTTAGGATATAGAGAGAGTATGGGGAGTGCTCAAACATATCCGAAGGAGAAGATCAACACGCGGAGAAGGAGAATCGTTCGATGGATAATTTTAGTGGCTAATCTTCGGATATCAGCTAAGTTCACTTGATTTTCCTTTTATTTCTTATCTTCTATGTATGTTTGAGCATGTTTAGCCTAGTTTCAATTGTATAAACGGCTATAGCCATAGGTTAAACGTGGATTAGGTATGGGATAAATATCGTTTATAAAAACGTGATTTTGGTTGAGTTGTGTTTCTTGATGATTGTTCTTTGCCATTTTGAGTGTATTTATCATATTATTTATTTATTGTGCTTAGATTTATATATGGAGAATACGAGGTTTGACAAATCCCGGATTCAGATTAGAATAAATAAACGCCACGATCCAATAATCCGGTCGGGGTTAGGATTGTGGACAATCTATGACGTTGGGGCGAGACTCACGCGACCTAATGTCGTTAAGACGTTGAGGGGACTTCTTCGTTGATACGAATTCGCGTATTCCCCCGTCTTACACTTGGGAGAGGTGGCGAGTGAGTTTAAGAACTGAGATTGTCGATAGGGTAAACACAACGCACGAAATTAATGACATTGGGGCGAGGCTCACGTGACCTAGAGTCGTTAAGACGTTGAGGGAAACTTCTTCGTTGACACGAAGTCACGTTATATCCCTCATCTTACACTCGGGAAAAGTGGCGAGGGAGTTTACGAACTAAGATTTTGTGTGCAATCAATGAGGTTAGGGCAAGACTAACGCAACCTAGAGTTGTTAAGACGTTGAGGGGAACTTTTTCGTTGACACGAAGTTGCGTTATATCTCTCGTCTTACACTCGAGAGAGGTGGCGGAAGAGTTTTAGATACCGAGATTGTCAAATACGTCGAACACCATTATTGTGAACTAAACGAAATCAAACGCGTTTAAGTAAATAAAGTTAATCCTTAGATAATCCATCCCATAACTATCTCATATTAGTAATTAGTATAGTTAAAGTAATATTTTAGTATTAGTTAATTAAATTACATTTCTGTCGCCTAGATAAAGTCGAGTTATGATAATCGCAATACTCGATAGTAATAACACCAATCCCTGTGGATACGATACTCGACTGAAAGGTCCATTATACTAAAACTTGATCTGTACGCTTGCGGTGAAAGTGGCAGCGCTTAAATAGCGGCCACCAAGTTTTTGGCAGTGAGATTCACCACTGTGGCGATGGTCTATCAGTGGCCTTTGGTCTTTCTCAGCATCTTCACCGCCACGGCGATGGTCTAGACACTGCGGCAGTGGGCTTGTTTGCAAAATCTTGCAGCCTTGCTCATTTTTTAACCATTCTCCGACCGTTCTGAATACGAATTGATCATTTATGCTCCGATTTCATTTATTTTTACCCTACGCACCTGTTTTAATACAAAAAGAATAAAAACATATTAAAATATATAAAAATAACTATAAACATACTCGAAAACTAACAAATTCGATTTGAAAATATAGAGGTAATTTACACCTATCAAAGCCCTCGGGAAGAAAACCTTTGTTAACTCCTAGGGGTCATACTCCAAGATGGAGGTAAAGCAGTTGTAACTACTGCTAGAAAACACCTGCCATTGGGGACCCTAGGAAGCAGTTCCTTTCCTGCTTCGAACTCCTAGTCACCGGAAAGGATGACGGACTCCTGGTCCCAACTCTTATCCGTAAAATTTAACTCATTTTCCAACTAAGAACTATCACCATCACGGAGGTGAAAAAAAATCCCTTAAGACTCTTTCTTATATTCGATAAGGTATAGGTTGTGCATCTTCCCACACTATTCCCATCATGATGCGAACATCACTGGAAGCACAATAAAACAAGGAGAGGCAGTAGAATGAAAGAATCTTGCGCACAACGCATGGTAATAGAAATTGAAGCCTACACCTAGTACTAAATCAAGGACATATAAGTATCTCATCCTTATTGAGGGTGTCAAGATCCATCTCTACGTCAACTGAAACCACCTCGACAGATGAGGAAAGGTTAAGCTCATGGTAGAGGTCTCGTGAAGCATATTTTTCTAAGTGAGCCATTACAGTGACAAACGGTAAGAAAGAGAAAAAAAAAATTGAGGATTCCGGAGAGAAGAAGAAAGCCCTAGGTGCTCTAGGGCATATATAGGCGGCTTGAAAGAAATAAAGCACATGTCGAACAAGACATGATTGCTGAAGAGGCATGTTCGAGAAGTCTCATGATAACAGAAAAGCGTCATCAGAAGTGAAAATGTCAAATCATGCTACAATTAAACCCTTCACCCGTGCCAAAATAACTAAAGTCTGGATAAAGGCCTGGGGGCAGGGGAGCCAGGAGTACACATGGCGACGAAAGGTATGCGAAGCAGCATGACACAATATTGATAAATTTTTTTGTTTGTTTCAAATAGTCACCAACGAAGAAAAAGAAAAGACTACAAAAGACCACAAACAATATACGGAAGCAAAAACAATCATTAAAAAATATGGAGTATATAAAAAAACCAGAAAAACAACCGAGAGCTAATCCTCCATCTCTTTCTCTTTCCCTTCCTACTCTTCCAACGTATCCTCTCTAGACTCAGTGACCGCGAGGCCCATTCCCCTCCCTCGTAATCCTAGCGCTCCCGCTAGAAGAGCTCTCCATCCCTCCTCAAAAGAGGACGAGTGGGCTCCCCGAGAAAGCCCTACTCTATCGCTGGATGGGACAATAGGAAGTCGGGGTTCACCTGGAAGAGTTGAAAGGCACAAAGAGAGAAGAGTTTGCCTTACCGTGTACTCGAGCCTAGTAACACGGCCCTCCAATGCTCCCCAATCCAGCTCGGCATCCTCTCCCTCATCCTATGGTACAGAGTTTGCAAACGAAATTTCCTATTGAGCTCCTCCACTCAGTTCTTCGGACTGCGTATTTATGCTTGGAGGCAAACCTTTTCCTTTAAGCCCTCCATTCGGACGGTTGCCAACTCTTGTTCTAGCTCCAATTTCTGCACGAACAGGTGGAAGAACTAGTCGTCCATGATAGTGACCGCTGACCGAAGGGTGCTCATATAGGTAATCTCCTCTACTGAGGTGCAAAAAGGGAAAATAGCATCGAACTCCCCCTCTACTCTAGCTCTTTGGAGGGAGAAAAGGCGTCGTGTCTCTTCGACAGCATGCAGGCCAACCTTAGACATTTTCTGGGAAATAAAAGGGAAAAAAACAAAGACAGTGAGATGATAGGGTTCGGAATGAGGAACAAACCTAAAGCGTCCCCTCTTCACTCAAACATGTCGTTGATTGAGATGAAATAACGATCTATGTAGATGGACTGTTGCAACTAATGCATTCAGAAAATTGCATGTGTTATTATGAGTATATCCTTGGGAAGTAGTGCGGCCACCGTGGATGCCACATCAGCCCTAATTGACAAGGCCTCTCCCCCTATGATGCGTAGTGGCGGTGAAGTGCTCTTGAGGGTCGGGCACTCTTCCCAAGGACTTCTCCATCACTCTAAAAAGTTAATTTTGATGAGGTAGAAACCTCCGTTGACTGCTCCGATGGGATAGGGAAAGCCTGTTGTCTTCATTTGAGCTGTCATTAACCGGAATACGGCTACGAGCCGACCCATTCCTTAGGAGACCAGGCTGGTGAGAAGCCTGAGGACCCTCGGGGGGTTGGGCAGTGTTCGTTTACAAAGAATTTCTCTTCAACTATTCAAGGTCACCTTAGGCTTCTTGAAGGGAACAACGGGCTCCAATCGATCTCTCTTCCATTCTCGGAAAAGGCAAGCCTTGTTAGCAGTTGAGGCATGTAAGTCCTAAAATTATTCTTGCATGAGGTGCATCTGGACCTCCATATCTTACTTACGCAAACCTCAACTTACCTTCGCATCTCCATTTCTTTATTACCCCGTAAGCACAAAAAATATACCTTGTGAAGAACCTGTAGAGTGTGAAACACCACGAACCCATTCACCACGTGCGGATCAGCTCTCCGCATGGACTCCATGTCTTAGCATAAGCACCTAACGACAAAAGTTCAAAGCGTTGGAAGAATCTCCTCAAACGGTAGAATCCAGAGTAAAATTAGTGTTTCTCACCTCCCACGTAGGGGGGATCACCGACTGGGGAGCATCCAGATGAGGTAGGCTCATAGGGTCATTACCCCCTTGTTGTCTAGCTTGTCCGTTTCCCGCTAGGGCCGATGGTGTCAAACCTCCGTTGACTGCTCCGATGGGATAGGGAAAGCCTGTTGTCTTCATTTGAGCTGTCATTAACCGGAATACGGCTACGAGCCGACCCATTCCTTAGGAGACCAGGCTGGTGAGAAGCCTGAGGACCCTCGGGGGGTTGGGCAGTGTTCGTTTACAAAGAATTTCTCTTCAACTATTCAAGGTCACCTTAGGCTTCTTGAAGGGAACAACGGGCTCCAATCGATCTCTCTTCCATTCTCGGAAAAGGCAAGCCTTGTTAGCAGTTGAGGCATGTAAGTCCTAAAATTATTCTTGCATGAGGTGCATCTGGACCTCCATATCTTACTTACGCAAACCTCAACTTACCTTCGCATCTCCATTTCTTTATTACCCCGTAAGCACAAAAAATATACCTTGTGAAGAACCTGTAGAGTGTGAAACACCACGAACCCATTCACCACGTGCGGATCAGCTCTCCGCATGGACTCCATGTCTTAGCATAAGCACCTAACGACAAAAGTTCAAAGCGTTGGAAGAATCTCCTCAAACGGTAGAATCCAGAGTAAAATTAGTGTTTCTCACCTCCCACGTAGGGGGGATCACCGACTGGGGAGCATCCAGATGAGGTAGGCTCATAGGGTCATTACCCCCTTGTTGTCTAGCTTGTCCGTTTCCCGCTAGGGCCGATGGTGTCAAAGATCCTAAAACCCTCATCTATGGTTTCTCCATTTGACCTTTTTAGAAGTGAAGCAAGTTCAAAAAGCCAAAAGATTCACGTCTGATAAGGCAAAAATTTCAAAAAACACCTAAAGATAATAGGGATGGAACATCGATGGTACGAGGCTAGGGATAGGTATCGCCATAAGAAAACTTGTGCCATAAGACTCCTAAGACAGGACCACCTAATGTAGGAGTCAGGGGGCTACTGATGGTGGTGGATTTGATCATAGGTCACTTATCGAAAAAGCCCAAGGAACTTCGAAAAATGGCATGGGATGCACACAGGCCACATGGGCCCAAGCCCACCACCGCCAGTAGGCTTAAACTCCGTAGAGAAGCACAACACGTTCGAAGAAGCCTGTAAGCGCCAGGGGCCTAGGACCTGCTCGAGGACTAGGCCTACGGGCTAGATCAAGCGAAAAATTAGTTAGCGAATGGTGAGTCTCCACGAAATCGCCAAAAAATATTCGAATGACGTGGAGAATGTGCAAATAACAGAATAATCATTACGTCAATAACAAATTGGTGACTGCGCACCCTCCCTCTCTCCATTCCCGACGAAGAGCTATACAATACTCATGTAAGCATGAGCCCATGTATACACAATTTGATATTCGCAATTAGTTTCACACTTTCTCTAAGTAGATACTTACTCTCACGCTAGAGGTTCTTCGCCGAGATTCACCTCTGGTGTTAAGAATTTTTGTAGGCACTCTCGGGAGCAAGGAACAGAGACTCGCATGGACATAATTATAAATTCATTGTGTTACCATTTATGGACAACATCAATAAGCTTTATTAAAATTTCTAATAATAATAACTACTAAGCAATGAGAGCTACTATATTGTTTAAAAGCCAACTATAAAAGCAAAATGAAAAATAAAATAAAATAATGACAATAAATAAATTAAAATTGTTATTTAAACACATTAAAAATTTAAAATTTATATATATCCGCTTTGAACTTAATACATAAATTTCTATAACTTCTCATTACATATTATTTTCAGGTGTGAAAACAAATAAGAGTGATTAAAAGTTACAATTTGTTTTTTCTACATACTTTTTTTTTTTCTTATCAGAAAATATTATTAAACAAAAAATTAAAAAAAAAAAAAAAAAAAATAACACTAAACATTTCATGTGTAACAGTCAAATCTTAATATTTACTATTATAAATCTTAATTTATTTTATTTGAACTTGCACCACGCGTGAGTTTAAAACTAGTATCAATAAATTTACAAAATTCACAATCTTTCTACTTGAATTTTCTAATTTTTTTTTTTAATTTTAATTTGAATATATAATAATTACAACATACTGGTATCAAAATACAAAATAGGCTAACAAAAATAAGCAAAATAATAATTATTAAAGTTACATCGGACAAAAGCCAAGAAAAAACATAGGATTTAATTTGTGATCCAACAATCTCTACGTATGCTTGAGCTTGAAGTCTTCTAAGATGCTCCACTATTACCTATTAATATGTAAACAAAGGTAGCGTTTGGACGTAAGAAATTGAAACCCTAAAAAGTCTAAAATATGTACACGGGTACAAATAAAATTCCAGGAAAAATTACATTTTTATCCCTAAAGTATAGGTTGCGTGTCTGTGTGAAGCTTGAAGTTTATCAAATTACACATTTGACCCCTCGAGTTTTATATTTGTTTTAATCTCATAAAATTAAAATCATTGTTAATGATTTTGGATGAAAAATATGTTCATCTCATTACGTGGCCTTCTAATGACGATACTTTCAATATTTTATCACTCCACAAAACCTACAATGTTTACCTTTAACCTTTTCCTAACAACAATTTATCTAAAGAATCAAAAAGAGAAGACGGAATCATTACTAAGAAAAAATATTTTACGTTTAGTAGAGTGATAAAATGACAAAAATATCAAAGTTAAAAGTTCACGTGCTTAACACAATCCATTTTTCGTCCAAAATTAATAATAATAATTTCAATTTTGCAAAATTGAAACAACTGTGAAAGTTACGGAATAAAATGCCCAATTTAGTAAACTTCGGGGTCCACCGAGACATTCACCCCATAGCTGACTTTCACTAAATTGAGCCACATTTACATTTGAAAAAAAAAGGACAAAAAGTACTTGAAAACATAAAATGAGGGTGTACCTTTTGTTGTTTGCCACCCAAAAAAGGCATATTGACTTCGAAAGATACATGAATGGAGAGGCATCATCAATACGCAACTTGAGTGATCTATTGAAATACTGAAATCATATCATGTAAGTATCAGATGACAGTAGGCTGTAGCTATTGGAGAAAAAATATCACCAAATAAACACTTTATCAACCACATCATCACTGCAATAAAAATAAAAATAGCAAGTACAGCTATATTATATGTGTGATAGCTGACGTTAAGAGGACAATGGATAACACACTATCTACAGGGGAAAAATCAAATTATCTTCATTTTCATTTTTTCCCTAACATAATTTTAAATTATAAATCAAAAATGTCAAATAAATTTAAAAAAACACTACAATAAATTTATTTTTTATTTTCCAAATGTACACACCAAAAGTACTCCTAAACTAGTCGTTTTATAGCTGTTGGGAGATAAATAGGTAGGAAAAAACCTGTTTAGGAGATAAATATGTCAAAAAAAAGACTATACTGCATTACAGTTATTGGCCGTACTGTGTTGGGTTGACTTATACGCAATGAAGCACCAACACTCCGCCAGAGACCGAGTGTCAGCGTCCAACACGTGTCGGGACGTGTCTCATTTTTTTTTTTTTTATTTTAAATTTTGACACTGCACCGACACGTAAATGAACATATCAGATACTTCGGAAGCTCGTGTCTGAATTTTTTGGGGGATTAGCTTTGTAATTTTTTTATTAATTTACCGTAATTACATTACTATTTAAGAAGTGTATCTTGTAATTTGATATTAGATAATCTTATTAAATGGGTCTTTAACAATTGGAAAAATGAGAAATGCAGAACGTCAACTGTCTTATTCACGGATGAAGGGTGTGAAGACGATAATCAACCAATTAACCTTGAGTGATTTTTTTTTGTCTTGCTTTTATTTATGGGAATTTTTTAATTGTGAATGCTGGTTTGAACTTTTTATAATTATAAGCTTAATGATTTTTGTTGAATGAATTTGATTAATGGCACATGTTTTTTGTTAATTAGGCTAAGGGCATGTTAAAAAAAAAAAAAAAAAAAAAAAAAAAAAAAAAAAAAAAGAAGAAGAAGAAGAAGAAGAAAAGCTTAAAACTGATTATATTAAGTACTTAATTAATTAAGTTTATTTTATAAATATAATTAGTATCACTTAATTAATTAAGTCAAAATGTGAATAAAAAATTAAGGCAAAACCCCTTCACTTATTTCATTTTGCTTAATACACTCCATTATTTTCTACTTCAAAAAAATATTTTTTAACCATTTTACCCTTGATCCCCTATGAGGGTTTAATTAGAGTTAGATTTAATGAGAATTGGATTAACTTTAGATTATTTTAAGGTTTTAATTTTATTTTATATTTAAATTATTGTTATAATTTAATTTAAGTAATCAAACTACATAAAAAATACATAATATTATATATTTTTTGGATAATTTTTACTTTTAATTTTAATATAATTTTTTTTTTTTAAATGACACCCTAATTTTATTGTTTTGGTCTCAACCTTTTTTTTTTTTCTCCATATTATCTTAATTCAAAGGTAATTATGTAAATTAAACAATTTTTAGCATACAAATTTTGTATTTATCAAACAAAAATAAAATAAAATTCAGTACTTAAATTTTCGACACAATTTCATCAAACAACATTCTGGTATTTTCAACATTTAAAATTTCAACACTTAAAATTAAGTACTTAAATTTTCAGCACTTAATTTTTAAATAGTTATCAAACATGCCCTAAGATATATAAAAATATATATTTATTTATTAATATGTCACCGCCGTGTCCGTGTAGTGTCGTGTCCGTGTCCGTGTTTTCATAGCTTATAGGCCGGATGAAGCCTTTACTGCCACTAAAGGTCCTTGCTACCACCAAAGTTTTTCTGTGTTTTTTTCTATTTAATTTTCCAAATCTTTCTTTATCAATGTCAAAATAAAATTTTACATTTTTTATAGTTTTTAATTGTATAATTTTGACATTTAGTGTTGATTTTTTAATATTTGCCATGGTGGCGGTGGCAGCAGCAATGATTGTAAATATTTAGTGTAGTGGTGATGAGGATCACAAATATTTGTTGTGGTGGTGGTGGTACTAGCAAATATTTGTCGTAACGGTGGTGGTAATGAATATTTGTTGCAGTGTTAGCGGTGATAGGAATCTTTACTGTGGTGGTGGGTGGCGGTGATGCTAGTGAATGTTTGCTATGGTGATGGCAATAGTAGCAAATATTTGTTGTGGTGATGGCGATGATTGAAATATTTGTTGTGGTGGTGCTGATGGTGATAGTGAATAATTTATGTGCTGATAGTGGTGCTAGTGAATATTTGTTGTTATGTAGCCGATGATAGGAATGTTTGTTGTGGTGAAAATGGTGGTGATAGCGAATCTTTGTTATGGGGGTAGTGGTAGCAATCATTAGTGAATATTTGTTGTTGGGTGATGGTGATAGGAATGTTTGATATAGTAGTGGCAGTGATTATAGAGTATATAATTGTTGTGGTGGTGGTGTAACGAATATTTAATGTGATATTAGCAGTGATAGGAATGCTTCTTGTGGTGGTTGCGGTGGTCGTAATAATAGCGAATGTTTGTTGTGGTGGTGGGGGCGATAGCAAATATTTATTGTGGTGATCGCAATAATAGGAATGTTTGTCGTTGTTTTTGTGATGGTGATGGTAGTAGTAGCAAATATTTATTTTTATTGTGGTGATAGTAATGACCTGTGATAACGAATTTTTGTTGTAGTGTTGGAGGTGATATGAATATATGTTGCGGTGGTGGCGGCGGTGGTAATAGCGAATGTTTGTTGTGATGGTGCCGATGATAATGAATATTTACTATGGTGATGACCGTGATATAAATGCTTCTTATTATGGTAGTAGTGATAGCAAATATTTATTATGATGATGGCGGTCATAGGAATATTTGTTGTTGTAGTGGTGATGATAGGAATGTATATTGTGGTGGTGGTGGTGATGATAGTAGTGATAGAAATGTTTGTTGTGGTGGTGGTTGCGAGGATAATAAATGTATGTTGTGGTCGCAGTAGTAAAGATAGCGAATGTTTGTTGTGGTGGTGGCATTGATAGGAATATTTATTGTGGTTGTGGTAGTAGTAGTAAAAGTGGTGGCAACAGCGGTGCTAGTGAATGTTTGTTGAGATGGTTGTGTTGATTAGTTTGATGTGGTGATTGACAGTGGAAGCAAAATTTGTGGTGACAATGAATATTTATTGTAGCAGTGAATGGTTATTGTGGATAAAGTGATGGTAGGCAGTAGTCATGGTGTTAGTGGTGATTTTGATGCAATGGTGGGTGTATTCAGTGGCGGTGGAGATGATAGTGAATGGCTGTTGTGATTGTGCCAGTGATAGTAAATGGTTGTTATATTGGTTTGTGTTTATTATTTAAAAATAAAATAATTAATTGAGGAGCATTTAGTCATGAAATATACATTTTTAAAATAGAGTTTTTCATTCAAGGAATAGGGTGAGAATAACTTTATTTAATAATGTTTGGGCTTTGGGCCCATACAAAAAGAGCTTGTAAAAAAAACACTTATCAACTGTACTATAGAAAAGATATAGGAAAAAAGATATAGGAAAAGAGGAAAAGTTATATTTTAGTATTTTCTTATATACAAAATGGATTCTATTCCCTTAATTATATAGCCAATTGAGCATGCTAAATTAAGAAGGATATCACCGGAATAAATTGGCTAATAAAGTCCTACAACAAAGATACCAAAAATAAAAATAAATGCATAAACATCATATTTCAACACTCCTCAAGCTGGAGCGAACTTCTCAAACTGGGGCGAAAATGTTAATGAACCTTAACTTGTCAATAGCTGACTGAGGAAAAAATGGTCATGTAGTATTAGCAGCCTGTTCGGAAAATGGGACGAAAATAGATGTGATGATTCTTAATCGGACTTTCTCACTAATAAAGTGGATATCAACCTCGATGTGTTCGTCCTTTCATAAAGGATTAAGTCCAATGATAACATTATGGCGGATGTCTTGTCACAGAATAACTTAGATGAGTTTCTTATGGGAAGTCCCAACTCAGTCAGAAAATAACAAAGCCAAAGGAGTTCACACGCTCTTTGAGTCATAACACAGTATTGAGCTTCAGTAGAAAATCGGGAGACTATAGATTGCTTCTTACTCTTCTACGAGATTATGTGTCTTTTATAAAAGGTGCACAGACCAGAGTTTGAATGTTTATCATCCTTCGATTCTGCATAGTCGACACCTGTAAAAGAGGCCAAGATCGGGACATATTTTGAGGTATTGAAGGATATGGTAGACAACATTTAGGTGTGACGTACGTGGAGAGTGCATAAATTGGCTCAAAACACTGACAACATACATAAGATTTAGCCTTGTAATAGTCAGATAGATGAGGCGACCCATAAGTCAATGATATACTGATGAATCAGATAATAATTCTTCTGAGTTTGTTGTTAATTTAAAGTTTGGATCCATCGGAGTGGAAACAGGTCTATATCCAAGCATCCTAGTGTCTTGAAGAAGATCAAGGGCAAATTTTCGTTGGGATAGAGAGATACCTCGCCGATACCGAGCAACCTCAATACCGAGAAAATAGTAGAGAAGGCCCAAATCCTTGATGTCGAAAATTTGTCCAAGATCTTTCTTTACATGCTTAATGTCAGGCGCGTCGTCTCTTGTGATAATAATGTCACACATAAACTGAGATAATGATGTATTGTCCCTGGTGCTGGTGATGGATGAAACATGTATTATCTGAGTGACACTAGGTAAACCCCAAAGTAAGAATGGCTTCACTGAATCGGTTGAAACGTCCACAAGGAAAATGCTTAAGTCCATAGAGGGATTTTTGGAGCTGACAAACTTTATCTGAATACCCCCCCTAAGTCCCAAATCCCGGTGGAGGCTCCATATAGATATCTAGTCTCAGTCGGACGCCATTAAGGAAAACATTCTTGACATCTAACTGGTGTATAGGACAAGAATAGGAGATAGTCAAGGAAACAAAGAGCCGAACAGTAGTCAACATAGCAATCAAGGCAAATGTGGCACCAAAGTCTTTGCCTGGGATTTGTGTAGCCCTTAACGATATGTTGTGCTCTATATCGATTAAATGATCCGTCAGACAGATATTTAACACTCATGAAGAGCATAAGGCTTCTCGGATAGGCATTATATGCCAACCTCCAACCAACCGAGCTACCTGAGCTCAAACATCGTGATATGGGGGCACTTGTATTATTGTTTAACCTTCGCTCAGCTGAGCTACCTGAGCTCGACAAGTTCCAACATGAGGGCCCTTCTAGTTTTTCGAGTGTCCTATTAGCAACAAGCCATGTAATCCAGTCGAGCTTCCCCTTGTCGTCCTGCCTCTACTAGGCAATCACCAAGGGGAAAACCCTAGGGCATTTATCTGAGGTCCCCCTTGCCGTGGTACCTCTGCTCGGAAATCACCGAGTGGAAGACCCTTGGGCATTTATCCGAGCTCTATCATGTCGTGTTGTCTCTGCTCAGTAACCACAAAGGGGAATACTCTTGAGCCTCCGTCCGAGTTATACCCAGCAGTGTTGCCTCTACTCGGCAATCACCAAGGAAAATACCCTTCGGCCTCCGTCCAAGTTGCGCCCTGTTATGCTGTCTCTGCTCGGCAATCACCAAGGGAAAGACGCTTGGGCCTCCATCCGTTCTCCGTAGGAGTGTGCATCGGATCGGTCCAACCCGTCAAAATTGTCCAAACTGCCCAAATCGCACCGCAAAAAATTCATCCAATACTAACCCACACATTGTGCGAGTCGTAAACTTTAAAACCCATACATGAATGGGCAGGTCACAATTTGGTCCATTTTTTTACGGGTTCAACCCACCCACCAAATAGAACACAAAATAACGTCATTTTTGTGATGATATAAATAATATCTAAGTTGTTGCCTGCAATTGTTATCTGTTCCAACCACCGTCAATCATTCATCTTGCATCTTATTATCTTCGTTCTTTCTAAATCCTAATTCATTATCCGTCGTTGTGAAAAATTCTTCCTAAATTCATTCGTCGCCTTGGGCAATCCACGGTTCTAGTTAACCCAACCCGAAAATAGGCCCAACCCGCACACTATTGGGTAGCCTACGGTTTAAATTAGTCAACCCGCACATTTCAACTCCCCCCAACCCGCACATCATTAAGCAGTTCATGGTTCAAACTAACTCAACCCGCCTAGTATTGGTTTGGTCCACGGTTTTGGTCCAAACCGCCTGTTGCACACCCTTAGTTCTCCGTGCTGTCATTCTGCCCTTGCTCGGAGGTCTTGATAGTGGGGCCCCCTTAGGCTTGTGGTGAGCTCAGTGCTCCTTTTTATTTTCCAGTCCTCCTAGTTGAGGAGCCTCTTCGCCACGACGCCCTTCTAGAGGACCTACTCCACCAAGGAAGATTATGTCATTCATTTGGGTTGGGCCCAACCTCCCCGAACCACTTGGGCCAATCCGTGGGTTCTTCCAGATGGGCGAAAGGCCAGGCCCAACGACTTAATCTCTTCTCGAGCCCACTCAATGGCCACGCACTGGGTTATCTTAGTTAACCATGCTAACTCTGTGGCACTAATTGTGCTCTTCATTTATAAATACCCAGGCATTCAATACCCCAAGTAATGCTCATTTGTTCAATTGAAGAATACTAAAGCCTTTTTCCCCGATCTTTTACCCTCACGCCAAAGGGACTTCACCGGGCCCAACTCCGGTGGGTCTTTGTACATGTACCAGCTTTGAACGTCAGCTCGGATTTTGAAAGGATTGACCGTTGACCGTGGAACGCTCATGGATCTTCTCCTCTGAACTCTGAACTCAACACCCTACCTCAACAAGAAATTTACACATAAAATCTAACTAAAGGAATTTGAGGTGTTTACCAATTTTAGACACCAACAAATAGAAAAATGCAAGCATAATCAAACATACCTTGTGACGACTATGGTAAAGATTGAAGAACGAGGTCCGAGTAAAGTTTGTTATTTTAGTAGTATATAATTATATTTAATTTATTATTTAATGATATATATATATATATATATATATATATAATGTCTTATTCTTTTTCTCATATAAAGCACAAGGTAAGTTAACAAAAAAAAAAGGCAAACCTTGTGAGTTTCTGTATGTAGAATGTTCTGAAGAAACTGCAGCTTTCAGTCCCAAGTTTCTCTACTTCTTCTCAACGCTTTTTTCTGGGAAAGGGCTTTCTTGCTTTGCAACCTTTTCTGTTCTCCAATGGCAGCCCTGACACTCAGGGGAAAAAAAAAGAGGGAGCAAACTTCATGAACATAAGAGTAAAATTAGGTGGCGTTTATCATTAGTGTTTTTGTTCTCAAAAAACTTGTACTAGAAACAAAAATGGGAATATTTTTACAACAAAATTTTAGAAACAGAAAAAAGAACATTTTTTTGGCTCTCATATTTCTTTTTGGTCCAAGTCTTTTGGGGAACGGAATTAAAAAAAAAAAAAAAAAAAAAACATGACGTTAACATATCAGATTAGTAATTGAGAAAAAAACCCTTACATCTTCTTGATTTTCTTCACTTGCTCTTCTGAAGGCGGGGGTGGAATGTAGGATGCAGCATCAATCATTGCCTGTAGAAATTTGTATTAAAAAAATCAAGAAACAAATAAGCTGATAGAACAAATGTATCCAAATAAGAAATATAGCATAATTGATTTAAGGAAATGGACTGTAATTGCATTCACCGGTATAATGAAATACAAAACAGCTTTGATTGAAAGGAAAACAATGAAACAAATGAACAAATATCCAGGAATTCGAGAACCTGGTTTCTCCCAATTTCTACTTCAATTTTTCCGTCCTCCTCTCCTCTTCCTCTCTACTATTTATAACCCCAATAGTAGCAACTTATGCAGCTGAATAACAGAATACATTCTGTTAACCTAACAACTCAACCTCCTAACCGAAAATGGAAGCTTCTAGGCCAACTAAGCTACACTTTTCTCCTTCTTCCTTTGTCTCACATAAGTGTGCTTGATTAATAGTCTATCAATACCTCCCCCTCGAGATCTCACCTTGTCCTCAAGGTGAAAGGCGGGAAATTGCGTGTTCAAAAACTCGAACTCTTCCCACGATGCTTCAAAATCCGGAAGATCTTGCCACTGAATCAATACCTCCAACTTCCCGTGCACATTGTAGCGCAATCCTGCCACCGATGCCGGTTGCACATGCCACTCCAACTCCTCCGTAAGGATCTCCGGGATGGGTTGCACACTGATATTAAAGCCCACTGCTTTCTTCAACACCGAAACATGGAATACTGGATGAATGGAAGTAGTAGACGGCAGGGCCATTCGATATGCCACTATGCCCACTTTAGACAACACCGGATAAGGGCCAAAAAACTTAGGAGACAACTTCTCATTTGCTTTCCTTGCCAAGGATTTGTGACGATAAGGCCGGAGCTTCACATAAACCCAGTCTCCTATTTCAAACTCGACTTCGCGGCGCTTCTTATCTGCATAATTCTTCATACGTTTCTAAGAACGATTCAGGTGGTATTTGAGTTCCCTCAAGATTTGATCTCGTGTTTGTAATTGAAAATCCACCTCAGATATCGGAGTGGATCCGATTTCAAAACGCAGCAATAGTGGTGGATCACGACCGTAAAGGACTCGAAATGGAGTGGTCTAAGTGGATCTGTGGAATGAGGTATTATACCAATACTCTGTCCATGGTAACCACTTAACCCATTGTTTGGGTTTGTCACTCGCAAAGCATCGTAAATAGGTCTCAATGCCTTGGTTGACCACCTCGGTTTGCCCGTCTGTTTGCGGATGATAGGCGGTATTGTGTTTCAACATTGTGCCTTGCAGACGGAACAACTCCGTCCAAAACTTGCTGAAGAAGACTTTACCACGATCAGAGACGATGGAACGGGGAACTCCATGCAAACGGATTACCTCCTTTACGAATATGGCCGCAACATCGTGGGTAGTGAAAGGATGTTTGAGTGAAATGAAATGAGCGTATTTCGAAAGACGGTCTACCACCACAAACAAAACAATTGAACCCATCGGCCTTAGGCAAACCTTCCACAAAATCCATGGACAAATCTTCGAAAACTTGATCTGGAATAGGTAGCAGTTGTAGTAGTCCGGCGGGACTGAGAGACATTTTTATTTTGCTGACAAATGGAACATGCAGCCACAAAACGCTGTACGTTTTTCCTCATTCCTCGCCAATAAACATCTCGGGATAAACGTTGAAATGTTTTTAAGACCCCAGAGTGGCCTCCAATCTTGCCCCCATGATATTCATCTAATAGTTGTGGAATGAGATTGGATTCTGACGAAAACACCATTCATCCTTTGTACAGCAGAATGCCATGCTGGATACTATAGTTAGGAAACAAGTCCGACCCTTGTAGTAGCTGCTGCTTGATGGGTCCATAAATGCAATCGAAATCAATCTCGTTTTGCAACGTATCGACTTGTGCATAGCATGAAACCGTGAAAACGGTAAGCTCGCAACCTTCCTCCCTTCGCGACAAAGCATCGGCCGCTTTGTTCTCAATTCCTGGGCGATATTCAATGTCGAAGTTGTAACCCCACAATTTTGAAACCCATTTCTGATACTCCTCAGACACCATGCGTTGATCAAGCAAAAATCGTAAACTCCTCTTATCAGTACGAACAATGAATTTGCGTCTCAAAAGATAAGGTTGCCACTTTTGGACCGCAAGAACAATAGCCATTAGCTCGCGTTCGTATACCGACTTAGTCCGATCCCTTTGGCTAAGGACCTGGCTAAAAAATGCAATCGGCTGCTGATTTTGCATTAACACAACACCAAGGCCAACACCAGAGGCATCAGTTTCCACCACAAACGGTTGATGAAATTAGGAAAAGCTAATAAAGGTACCGTTGTCATCGCTACTTTTAAAACTTCAAATGCCTTTTGCGCGACATCATTCCACCCAAAACGGTCTTTTTTCAATTGATTTGTGAGTGGTGCCTCCATGTGCCCATAGTTCCACACAAACTTTCGATAGTACCCCGTTAAACCCAAGAACCCTCGGAGGGCTTTCAAGTTAGTCGGAGTTGGCCATTCTACCATCGCCTGGATCTTCTTGAAATCAGCTGCCACTCCTGCTGCCAAGACTATATGACCCAAGCACTCTAGCTCCCGTTGCCCAAAAACACATTTTTTGAGGTTTACTACCAATGAATGTTCCTTCAAGATCTCCAATACCATTCGTAAATGCTCCAGATGATCTTCCATGGACTTACTATACACTAGAATATCGTCAAAAAAAGCGAGCACAAATTTCCGAAGGTACTGTTTAAATACCTCATTCATCAATGCTTGGAAAGTGGCTGGCGCGTTCATTAAACCAAACGGCATCACAAGGAACTCATAGTGACCCTCATGTGTCCTGAAGGCCGTTTTAGGCACATCCCATGGCCTCACTCGAATTTGATGGTATCCCGACTTGAGATCAAGTTTTGAGAAAAAATGTGCCCCATATAATTCATCCAAGAGCTCATCTATTACCGGAATAGGAAATTTGTCGGGTACAGTTACTCGATTTAAAGCCCTATAATCCACGCAAAATCTCCAACTGCCATCTTTCTTTTTTACCAAAATAACAGGGCTGGAAAATGGACTATGAGTTGGTTGAATGATACCTGCTGCCAGCATATCATTGACTAATCGTTCGATCTCGTCTTTTTGCACCAGTGGAACAGGTATGGTCTCACGCTCACTGGTTCCACTCCTTCCTTCAAAATGATACAGTGATCGAGCACCCGTTGAGGGGGTAATCCCTTCGGCTCGTTCACCACTTCCGGATATCCTTGTAACAGCTCATCGAAAATGTGGGGAACTTCCATAGCCACTTCGTCTTTGTCGTTCCGTGCCGTTAGAGACTCCAGTTCTAACAAATAGCCATATCCCTCATGTTGTATAGTACGCATCATCGCTTTGAGCGATATCTGTGTTTTGCATAATCCCGGCTCTTCCTTCAATGTCACCTGAGTCTGTCCCAAAGTAAATTTCATAGTTAAGACTTTCTAGTTAACTTGCATTGCTCCCAATTTCGTCAATCACTGCATTCCCAGAATAACATCTTCTTTGCCTAACTCCAGTGGTAAAAAATCTTCCACCACCTCTACTTCGGGAAGGGACAGTAGCACCTCGTTGCAAATTCTGTCTGCACCCACTGTTTCTCCCGTTCCAATAATCACTTTGTATGCCGTGGTTGCTGTTACGGGTAGATCCAGCCGCTGTACAACATCTTTAGAGATGAAGTTATGCGATGCGCCGCAATCTATCAACACTGTCGCTGTTTGTGGTCCAATTTTCCCTCGCAATGTCATGGTATGTGGGTCAGTAAATCCCATTACAGAATTTATTGATAATTCTATTGCACCTTCTACCAGCTCAAGACTCTCTTCTACTTCATAATCATCTCCTGCTTCTTCTATTCCTCCAGCATCAACAACGATCAAGACCTGCAGCTTGCGATTCTTGCAAACATGACTTGGAGAATATTTGTCTTCACATTTGAAACATAATCCTTTCGCACGCCAGTTCAGCAACTCAGAGTCGGTGTACAGCCTGTAATTCGACGAAAAACGTGTCATTGACGTTTCTTCAGGCGGTGTTTTCCTCTAATCTGCTTCGCCATGACCAGTATTTGTCGTCGATGGTGATCGGAACGAAGGTGAGGGTCGAATCGTCATCGCTGCTAAGTTCGACGAATACTTCGGGTTAGAATAAACTGAACCCGACCCAACTCCCGACGGTTTGCTCCATGACCCAGTGGATCCAGACCCGACCCAAGTGGATTGAAGTATCTTGTTCTTATATTCGATCAAACGAGCTGCATCCATCATTTCCAATAAATTTCTAGATTTGAGGAGCCTTACCTCTGCTCGGATGGTTTCAATCCATTGAGGTATGTGCTTTACAAAACCTCCTCCGATAGCCCCTTCAATGGAGATGCCAAAATTTCGAATCGCTCCTGATAATCTTCAACAAAAGACTCCTGGCGTATTGCCAGAAATTTCTCGCAAAGGGATCCCTCCATACTCGATCGAAAACGATGCAGAAAAGCCATCTTAAAATCGTTCCAGGTATGAAATTTGAGTCTATCTTCTACATATAGATACCATGCAAGAGCCTTCCCTTCCATACTCAAAGCCACTGTTTCCAATTTCTCTCTATCGCCCATCTTATTCATCGCATAATACCTCTCAGCTCCTAAAATCCATCCATCAGGATCAGTTCCTGTGAAGATTGGTAGTTCCAATCTCCGGAACGATCTATTCCCCATAAATTCAGTCGTAATTCCTCCTCTCAAGGTCTGCGATTCCATCATCTTAGACGGTTTCTGCTTTTCTTCCATCAGTGATGAAGAACACGTTTCATCTCTTCTCACGAACTGCTCGAATTTCCCTATCATCAGCGTGATTGCCTTCTCCAAGCTTCCAATCTTCTGAACTTCAGTCCGCACATAATCAAATTCCCTCTGCCATTCTAAATGAACAAGGTCCATCTTCTCCTCCAATGCTTCAACCTTCTTTTGAGCCATATTTTCCAGGATTGAAATTGCTCTGATTACCAACTTGATAGAACAAATGTATCCAAATAGGAAATATAGCAGAATTGATTTAAGGAAATGGACTGTAATTGCATTTACCGGTATAATGAAATACAAAACAGCTTTGATTGAAAGGAAAACAATAAAGGAAATGAACAAATATCCAGGAATTCGAGAACCTGGTTTCTCCCAATTTCTACTTCAGTTTTTCTGTCCTCCTCTCCTCTTCCTCTCTACTATTTATAACCCCAATAGTAGCAACTTATGCGGCTGAATAACAAAATACATTCTGTTAACCTAACAACTCAACAGGCTAACAACTCAACCTCCTAACCGAAAATAGAAGCTTCTATGTCAACTAAGCTTCTAGGCCAACTAAGCTACACTTTTCTCCTTCTTCCTTTGTCTCACATAAGTGTACTTGATTAATGGTCTATCATAAGCCACCAGAAACAGTAACTGCAGCCAACACACATTACAAAACTTAAGCCAATGAAGCATGGCCAGTAAGAAAAATGCTTTGGTTAGTGTTTCTATTTCTGTTTTGATCCCTAAAATTTGCTCTAAAATCTCGGAACAAAACAAGAAAATAAAGACTTTTTCAATTTTCATGCTCTCTCGGAGCAGAGACTAAAAACATGGAAAGACTAACCAAACACCACCTTTAATGCTGTGAAGCTAAATTTTGACCTAGCATTATCGATTACTTTAGTACCTGTAGTTTAGCCAGTGCATCTTCAATGTTACCCCTGAAGAAGAAAGGTATAGAGGTTACCAAGGTATAAAGGGCTTAGCAAAAAGGAATAATTAATTAGAAGCAGCTAACTTCTGTGTTCTTGTCTTTGTCGAAGAAATCACAATCTCTCCATCCTTGTTGATCCTATTCTTTTCCTGTACATAACCCAAAAACATTAAGGTGTTAAAACACCGTTATCTGTTCATAATTCAAGCATTGACCAATAGACCTAAATCATTTTGCATCTTTATCGGGTTTTTTTTTTTTTCATGGTATAATGGATAGAACCCCTTTTTTAAATTAATTTTAAAGACCATTTTTTTTGTTTGACTTTAAAATTTTCAAGATAAGTTTTTTTTTTCCAATTCCTAATCTGGAAAAGACCCAGGAAATTCCCAGTCCACAAATAAAGCTTCTCATAAATAAATAAAAATTGTTAAATATAGAAATCCAACCCGTTTCATGGTGCCCCAACCCGTCCTGTCCCGAGAATGATAGGGTTCCACCATTTCTTAGCTAGGGCACGGGGCGGGGGCAGGTAAAAGAAAGGTAAACTGCAGCGTATTCAGGGCGGTTGGGGTTAAAATTTTATCGCCCTGCTAACGTTCCCCAATCATAGTATTTAACTTAAACTTGATATATACATGTAAAGAGAGAATAGGGATGGCAACGGTTTGGTTTGGTTTGGTTTGGGTTTGGGTTTGACAAAAACCGAAATCAGAACTGCTATGAAAAATACGAAACCAGAACCAATCCACAAACTGACATTTTTTTGGAAAGGTTTGTAAATCTGAACCGCTTTGTTTTATACAAAATTGAAAGCAATCCCTCTTGGTTTTATTATTTTCCTTAAAAAATAATATCTATATACTTGTTGGGTCGGTGGTGGTTCTAAATGTTGGGATCGGGACGGGGAGGTCAATCGGAAATTTGATAGTGGCAAGTCAAGTCAAAATTTTAGAGATCCATTTTGGATATCCAGACAGGGCAGGGAAAAATTTAAAATGCTCGGGGACGAGTTCGGGTAGTACATAAATCACCACAAACCTGCCCCGTTGCCATCATTATAAGATAGAAAATGACAAAAGATTGTAACTAACCATTTGCATAATTTTCTCCCTCACTCTGTCACTTAGCCAATGTGCATTTTTAACATTGAACCGCATGTCTACCTTCGTGTTTACTGTTAAATAAATTATATAAATTATACAAAAATAAATAAATAGAATGCAGTTATCTCGATTCAAAGGTGAAAAAGATAACAAAATAATTGGAAAGGAAGGGGACTAGAACAGACCTTTGTTAACATTTTGACCTCCAGGTCCACCACTTCTTGCAAAGCTTACAGCGACATGGTCTAAATGATAAAATGAAACAACTAATGAGATGTGAAAACTTAACTGCCAACATGACACTCTGCATAGTTTGCAGTCAAAAGGAGAGAGACACGTCTATACTGCATATAAAGGGAGAGAAGGGACATGCTGTGATTATTTGGTGCAACATGTGAAATGCCTATAATGTCCCTACTATAAAAAAATGTCTCTAACATATCTTACAGTTTCTAGAAATTGCGCACGCATCAGGTGTGCCAAGATTACTAGTATCTTACAAGCACAAAACCCCCTTTTTCGCCAGCTTTTTACTTTCTAAATTTTTCCTTCAGATGGAAAATACAACTGTGACATGAAGAAGAGGTCAGGGGACTGGTATTGATATAAACAAGCAGTTACATCGTATTTTTGTACGCAATAGAGTAGAGTATGAGCTCAAAGAACTCATAGTAGATCAACACCAAAGCTTCTATCCCTACTCAATATTCATGGGGCACAACAACAAGAATCCATTTGTGTCATAAAAATTGTTTTAGGGTCACATATTTCATTAGATTCAATGCTATCAAGTCCTTCTTAATTGTCTCTTTTAGGTCTATCTCTCCCCCATGTAGCACCTTCCACCTAAACTAAATCAAACTATTTTAACTGACTCATCCGCAGTTTTTCTTTCCTATATATGTCCGAGACACCTTACATGATTTTTTATCATCTTATTTTCAACAAGTGTTACACTTATTCTCTCTCTGAAGAGCTAATGTATCCATTTCTTCTATTACCACTCATCCATCTTAATATGAACATCTCATATGTGCTTAGTTTCTTGACAGTTTATAAACTTTCCTTTCAATTTCAATAAAACTTCAGTAAACTTATAAAAAAAAACATAGCAAAAGATGGGACGGAAAAAAAGGAACCAAGAGAAAAAGGGATAAGAACTTTGACAGCTTAGTGTTTGGTTTATCCACCATCAGATGTGGAAAGAGCTGATGGTTAGATTATAAGTGGGAGGGAAAGCCTCTCTTCATGAGCTAGCTTTTGAGGTTGAGAGATACCAAGACCACCCTTACATTGGTATCAGAGCTCAGGTTACAAGAACTTTACCCCAATAGCCACAAAGCGAGAAACTAGTCAAAGGTTAGCTGACCAAAAACCCAATGTGTGAGGAAAAGATTGTTGGGTTTATCCCACATCGGATGTAGAAGGAGCTCGTAGTCAGGTTATAAGTGTGAGGAAAAGTCTCACCTCATGAGCTAACTTTTGGAATGAGAGAGGTTAAAAACCACCCCTACACTGGTATTAGAGCCTAGATTACAACAATTCTAACTCAATAGCCACAAAGGAAGAAACTGGTCGAGGATTAGCCGACCAAAAACCAGATATTTAAGAAAAAGATTATTGAGTTTATCCCACATCAGATGTGGAAGGGGCCAATGGTCAGATTATAAATATGAGAAAAAACATCACCTCATGAGCTAGACCTAGGACCACCCTACACTCAGTTAGGTCAGATTGGATCACAAACTTAAATGAAAGCAGCTACATGATGATTTGCAGTCTAATTTGGTTAAGTTCTGTTGGATATATATTAGTCCTAGTGTCAGTTGATTGTAATCAACTGTCAATTTTTAGAGGTTTGAATTACATATAGACCATTGATTGCCGATGAATAATTTTAGATTCCGTTGTCTTAGTTGCAGTAAAGGCAAACAAAATTCACACCAGTGAAATTCTATCTATTAGCATGCATTGTTGCCTCATGATTTCTCATATGGAACTCAACCAAAATAAATCAGTAGGTAATTGAATGAATAAATTTCGGAAGTTTTCAATTCCATACGATAAGACGCACAAGGATAAGTTCTATATTGGAATTTTCCAATTACCTAGAGTGATTTTAGGGATAGGTTCGTTGCCGGCGGCTTTAGCTCTCTCTTCGGCCTCGTGTAATAGCTGCTGCACCTGAGCCAACCGAGACGACGCCTTCTTCCCGCTTTCGCCGGAATTTGACGCCGCCGAGCACCTGACTGTCCGGACCGGACTGTGGCTGGTCGAACAGGACACGAGGCGCAGGGTTTCACCAACTTTCGTATGCAAACGGGTTGGGAACAAGTGAACGGTTGCCGGAGAGAGTGTAAATGGCGACCGGGAGAGTTCTTGGATGATAATGTTCGATGTGGGTCGCATCGCCACCATTTTGATTTTCCGTTTAAACGAGAATTGTGAAGAGCGAAGAAGCCGACCCCCATTTTTTGGGTCCTCCAACTGATTCCCCAAATCACATTTTGGACCCTTAGTTTACACTTTATTACACTTTGCTTCTTTCAATATTTATCACATATTTTTAAATTTGAAAATTGTATGGAACAATTTCAATAACAAAATAGGATTATGATTTATCTCTCAATTAAATACTTTAAGGAAGAACTCTTATAATATTATATAATTAATAAAAACTCTCTCACTCTAAAGAGTATAAATTTTGATCTTATTTTTTCTCTAAACACGCCTCTAAAAAAAATGTAAAATTAGAGCAGTTTTTTAAGAAAATGGAGAATCATATTATAAAATTTAAAATAAATTTAACAAATTAGAGTATATATTTTGGAGGTTGAACAATTATCTCAATTTTTATTTATATGTTGGTAAAACACAATTACATGAACGTCAGGGGTGCAAATTGAAATTAACCCAGAAATTAATCGCGCAGCTTTTCAGTTCGGGAGAAAGGCGCCTCATGCTGGTCTGCCCACCACAAAAAAATTCTCCTAAAATTCTGGTGGTGGAATTTACAAATATGACATAAGTTTGGAATTTAAATAGTAAAAATAATTAAAATATTCAATAGAAAAATTGGTGTTGGTTGTTTGTGGGGATGGTCATGGGTTTGGAGGCCCACAAAGCCCGCCCAGCCCGACCCTATTTTTTTAGGGCTTGGGTTTGACTTTTGAGCCCATGGGCTGAGTTAGGGCCCAAAGACCCAGGCTCATTCATTTTTAGGGTTGGGCTCGGACTTGACCATTTTTGTTTAGGGTTGGTTCGGCCTGGCCCGGACATTTATTAATATATATATATAATGTAGAACAGATATCAGTAAACTTTATAAATAAAAAGAGTCATAATGATATAATATGATTAAATTTAAATCTCACTCATATAGGATTAGTGGTAATAGGCATTAAAGGACTGCACCGATAATTCTTAGGAACCAAAATATTAGTATGTTTATATGATGATAGACACCGGAATTTGGAAATGAGTCTCCTAGGAACAACAGTGATAGATATGAGCCATAATGGTGGAATTGTATATTTTACACCTAATTTTTTAATAAAAACAACAGACCTTTTAAATCACATAAAAATAGGAATTAAAACCAAATGTTATGATATGGAAATAGAAAATTTAATCGTATGCACATGATTCATAGGAAGAATGAGTGAAATAATACTATAAATTATAAGATTAAAAATGAAAAAATATTCAATCTACTAAAAACAAAAGCTATAAAAGCAATCTCAGCCAAGAAATTCAACCTAGAAACGAATGCAGGAGCAGACTGAAACCTTAACAGTTTTATAAATAAAACTATACTCACTCCAACAATAACATAACATATAAAAATAAAGATGGCAACCTAAGTTTAAAATTTACAAATTATAAATGTCTGACCAGTAGCAGTGATAGTCAAAATAATGAAAAAATAAATTAAGAAGAAACAACATATGTTAATATAGAAAAAGAATATAACTTTACCCATATGGATTACAAGAATAAATAACTGAAGAATATTTAACCACATTACTAAATAATGAATATGACAGATTAGAAAAATTAGGATGCACACATGAACAGATAATAGATTTTAATAAAGAAATCTGGAACATGAAATTAATAGAGGAATTATATGCAGAAAATCCAAATATAAAACCTCTAGACACATTTAAAGATATAGAAAGTATAAAGATTAATTTTGATACTAATACAATAATCAAAATGGAATCCATGAAAGTAGACATAAAACTAGAAAAAGTCAATAAATATCTAGAGGAGGTTAAGATGGAAAGTACAATAGAGCAACCACGAGGACGTATAGCTATAATACCAACGGAAGAGGGAACGAGTAGAGGACCAATAGATGAAGATACTCCTATGCCAGATAGAATATCTTATTATTTAAAACCAGACACCACAACAGAATATCCTTTAGGAGAGAGATATCCAAGAAAATGAGCCAACCCCCTAACAATAGATTTAACAGGAAAACCGGTGGGGAAAAGATTAAAACCAGACAGTTTAGAAAAACTACCAATGGCCACACAAACCGGAACAATACTAGAATTAATGAGATATGAGCCTCAAGTTTGGTTAGAAATAATCGATAGGTGGGAACAAGATACAGCTAAAGCATGACAAAACAGTAATAGAATAGAAAGAATGTTTGAATATTTAGAAACACTATCAGGTAAAACAGTAGGAAATTTTTATAATGAATATAAAAGTGATAATCCAGAGGCTATTATGCGATTAAAGGATTTAGGAAATAATCCATATAACTTTACAAATATGATTAGACAAATAATGACAAGAATAAATGTATACACTCCAGCAGAATACTCTCTAGTAGAGGTAACATTAAGAAACATAGATCAAATGAAAATAACAAATTTGAACCACATAGTAGAATTTAACCAGGATTATGCATATCAAGTAAGCAAAGCAGGATTAGCCTATAACGAGGAAATAGAAGATAGATATTTTTAAAAAAATACTAGGACCAATAGGAAGACACATACAAAAGGAATGGGGAAAACATAGTAATAACAAAAAAAAATGTAGAAATGGAAGCTAGGATAATATTTGCCTTTGATCAACTGAGAAGACAATGCACAAATTTCAAAATAATAGAAACAGTAAATAAAACAGATTATGATTTTTATAAAAGAATAATATATGTATCTCAAAGATATGGAGAGGAAAGAGAATTGAACAGAAAATATAAAAATTTTAATAAAAGAAATAAAAAGTATAAAAAATATACGAGAGAATATAAAAACAAATATAACCACAAAACCTACAAACCATATAAAAATAAGAAAATATATCTTAGAAAAAGTAGAACCTATAAAAAGGAAAAATTCAAAAAAGCTAATCATGTCAAAAAAATTCAAAATAAATAATAACATAAAGTGCAAATGTTTTATATGTGGAAATGAAACACATTTAGCCAATAGATGTCCACAGAAATTTAATAATATAGAGCGTGCAAATATGATACAAGATATAGATGAAGAAATAGTAAGTATAGACTCAAACGACTCCATAGCATATAATATAATAATAGACACAAGTAGTAAAGAAGATACAAAATTATTATATACAAATAATAGTAACACAAAATATAGTAGTAATACAGAATCAAATAATGAATTTTGCTATATAAACATAACAGAAATAGAAACTGGACAGGAATGTGACATGCATAGCTGAAAATATGGTTTAGGAGATAATAATATCAAATGTTTTAAGTGTAAAGGATTTCGTAGTCGAGAAAGAATATACAAATATTTACAATGTCATCGGGAAATATGTCATATGTGTATAAAAGAAAACTATGGAATCGAAACTAATTTAAAGAGCTCACCAAAATTCACAGAAAAAGATTTAGAAATAGCATAATTAAAGTTGAAAATCGAAAAACTAAAATATGAAATGGAAAAGTTTAGATTCCAGCATGACAGAGAAATAATGAAATACAAAAGAAAAATTGAAAAATTGAAAATAAGAAAAGACAAGGGAAAACAAATATTAGAAAATGAGAGTGATGATAATGAAAGCAATTATAATGAAAGTTACGAAACAAAAGAAAACACATTAGAACAAGAACTTCAAAGTAGTAAAATTCAATATGAGAACTACGATTTAACAATATCACTGGTACCATCAACATACTTATTAGATTTGGTATGCAGAACCGGAAAAACTCTAGATATCACAGGAATGATTGACACAAGAAGCATAAAATCATATTTAGACATAGATCTTGTCCCAAAAGAGGTAATACACGAATTAAAACAATCAATTATAACATAACAAATGGATGGAAATACATTACAATATAATAAGTGTCTCAGAGATAGTCAAATAACATTCTTAACCGAAGATGACTTTAACGTATATTATCAACTACCATAAGTATGGTTAAGTAAAATAAATAACAGATATAAATTTATAATAAGTTTAAACTTTATTCGAAGTCAAGGTGGTAATATCACAATAACAAATGATTTTGCAACAATAACTAAAAAGGTAAGTGTTACACTAACAAATTATTTCATTGCAAAATTACCAATAACTTCACCACTAACACAAAGGGTTATCCCGAAACATTTAAGACCAGAGTCCTGGCATTCAAAGCGTGGTGGGGCCATCAATAGCATCAATAATTTAAAACAGTTATATTTATCAAACACAAAAAGTAGTAAATATATAGCAAATACAGAAAACAACAAATACCTTAAAGAAGAAACCGGAGAATATTCTAACTTCCTTATATAACCTGAAGATTAGAATTATTTCAAAGAATTTAATATAAAAAATAATATTCCAAAACAATTAAGTAAAAAAGAACAATTATACAAAATAATACAAATAGCGGAGGAAACACAGGTTTTGGGAGAAAATTTTATAAAATTTTGGGAAAAAAATAAGATTGAAGCACATTTAGAAATAAAAAACTCTAAACTTAGTATAAAAACTGCTAATGGAAAATAAGACCCAATAGATATAGAAGAATTTGATAAACAAATAACCGAACTCAAAAATTTAGGAGTAATAAGAAATAGTTCGAGTAGACATATTAGTACAACATTCATGGTAAGAAATCATGCCAAAATAAAAAGAGAAAAAGTTAGAATGATCATAAATTATAAACGCCTAAATGATAACACTGTAGAAGACAAATACTCGATACCGGACAAAGATATGTTAATAAATTGCATATAGGGAAAAATAATTTTTAACAAATTTAATTGTAAATCAGGATTTTGACAAATAAAAAAGAACAAAGACAGTATTCATTGGACAACTTTCTCATGTCCTAATGGACATTTTTGAATAGTTAGTTTTACCTATGGGATTAAAAAATGTACTTTGCATATTTCAAAAAAAAAAATGGATAGCATATTTTTAAAGCATAGAAAATTTGTCTTAGTATATATAGATGATATCTTATTCTACTCGCAAAATAAATAAGAACATATGGATCACCTACTTACAATATTCACAGAATTTTTGAATAATGGAATAATAATACGTAAAAATAAAATAGAACTCTTTAAAGAATTTATACGATTCTTGGGAACAGAAACAGGAAAAGGAAAAAGCAAATTATGACCACATATTGTAAAAAAGATATTATAATTTTCAGACAAGATAATAGAAACTACGCAACTTTAGGCTTTCTTAGGACTTTTGAATTATGCTAGAATATATATTAAAGACTTAGGAAAAATAATAGGACCATTATATAGTAAAACTAAACCAAAAGGACAAAAATTATTTAATACTGAAGATATAAAAATAATCCAAAAAATCAAAGAAAAATATAAGCAACTCACAGAACTACAATTACCCTTAGAAATAGATTACAAAATAGTAGAAATAGACCCCTCACAAGAAGGATGGGGAACAATTCTATACTGTAAGTCCAACAAATATTCGGATAAGAAGGAAAAAAAATTATGTAGATATGGATCTGGAAAACATAAAGAAAAAGAGACGGCACTAACTAGCCTAAACTATGAATTGTTAGAAGTAATTAATGCATTAGACAGTTTTCGACTATTTCTAAATAGAGAATTTACGGTTAGAACAGATTGTGAAAATATAGGAAGATTCTATAACAAAAGTAGTGAAAAAAGAATACATCAAAAAATATGGGTCAAGTTTTTAAATAGTATTGCAGGAAACGGATATAAAGTGGAATTTGAGCATATTAAAGGAACAAATAATAGTCTAGCAGATTATTTATCTAGGAAAATATATTCTTAATATTGACTTGATTTCATTACAGATGGAGAGAAACATGATAAAGTATGGAAAGACAGAGCTTCCAGTTTACCAAAATCAAAGTTATGAAATCTGGAGCTAGTTACAAGATTACAGAATAACAAGAGTGTCTTTTCGATAATATATGGAATCTCAAAACTTTAAAAAGCGAAATTATTGTTAAAATAAAAATTTTAAATGCACTCAGAGAATATTTTGTTAAACCAGAGACTTTCAAAGCACATCAAAAATATTCTTATTATGTGATAGTCAAAAGATCGGAAACAGAAGTTTTTCACAACTGGACAGAAGTAATAAAAAGAATTGATAATTATCCTAGACCACTTTTCAAAGGTTTTTATGATCTTTCAATAGCCCTAGACTTTGCAAAATCACAACTTGGCATTAATTATTTAATATCATTTTATGTTATTGAATTTTCACAAAATAATAATATACAGAGACTAATCCTATCACTTTGAAACGGTTCAAAAGTTTTACAGATTTTGGGGAGCAGTCTTCTAAAGATCCCAAACCTTTAGAACAATCACAGATTTTTCAAAAATGTGAAAATTATCTCCAGTTTATGCAAAATTGCAGAAATCTTGAATTTCAAAACCTAGAATTATTGTCACAAAATGATTTCTTTCATCTTAAAAATGACAAACAGAGTGAAGAAATTTCTCTTATTGCTCAAACAAAAATGATTTTAAAAGAAAAAGTTTCTTTATTCGAAAAAATTATTTGTAACCTTAAAGGAGCATCTACATCCCAACAACCTACTTCATTTCATCAATATTCTTCTTTAACCAAAGAACAAACCACAAATCTAAAAACTCGAGCCTTCTTCTTCACCCATACCTTTCTTGATTAATTCCCTCAGCTTATCAGACCAACCATTATTTATCACAATAATCGCCTTGATCTAGAGATCCAAATCGTTATCCAACAATTCTTTAGAAACAGCTGGACCAAACACACCTTTTTTCCAGGAGCCAATTATGTCACAGAAAATCACTACCAATTAAGCACATGTTTCCGTAACAGCCGACATTGTCAAGAGATTCTACTTGAACATGCCGAATGTAAATGTAAACTCATGTACACCATCATTCGTCTCGAACTCGACTTCCTAAATTACCATACCATACCATAACATTTTACCACAAGAACCATAAAATTTCTCTCACACCACAAACACTTTTAGACTATGGATTCTTAGTAGCCATGTTTTTCCACAACCTCTGCCAAACAAAATTCTTTGGAAGAAAACTCGCCACTTGTTTTAGCCACCTTTTTCAAGAAAGCCCAACCAAAATAGTAGAAGTTGCCATCAAATCCCTTGGACCAATCTTTGAAGGATACCCCCATTTTCAGGCAAAACATAAAATATTACTTCGAAAAAGAAAAACCATTCTGACATTCCTTGAACCACCTTCTCTTAGCCAACCCATAGAAAGACCTTGGATCTGTGAAAACCTTAGCCTTGAAGATCAAATAAAATTAAGGAACTACGACAACATTGCCCACAACATCAATTTCGTACCCTATCATTATGCTTTCAGACCCTTCCACTTAATTACGGAAGACAATCATAAAAAAAATTACTATGAATGATACATTTCGGAAGTGGATTTCAGAATTCTAAAAAGAAAAAAACCAATACAACTGCAGTATGAAGAAGAATTATGGAAAGCAACAATGTAGAAAAATGATGCTGAAACAAGAATTGCTAAAGCAAAAGAAAAATATTACAAGAAGTACCATCTACATTCCTTACGGGAAGAAAATCCACATCCCTTTCGAAAAGAATATCCACATCCCTTTCGGGAAGAAATACTATGGCGTAGTAAGACCAAACACCAATTTTCACCTAAAAAACAAACGACTTTGTCCACAATCCATTTCCACCCTTTTAGAAATCAACGAAATCCACAATTTCACAAATACCCAAAACCGCTTGATCCATATAAGTTACAAATTCGTCTAGTTTTAAATAAACACATTTTTTCATAATATATATGAAAATAGATTTTGTAATTTACTAGAAGACAGTACACTCACCTGGCTATCCGCTCCGAACAATTTTTACTGACTACCCTCTACCGATATTCCAGTGCCCGCAAACCTAATAGCGACAGGGCATAAATTAATATTTTATGTAAAATAATCTAATAATGCAATGCAGGCCCTAAGTTCCGTGTTTTCCCATTCCCCATATTTTATTTGTGAAAATTATTATTCGGTTAATTTCGCTCCGTTACAAATTACTGAATAAAATTTATTCATGTGAACGGTCTCAGTATTTCTTATCACCATTTCGACATTTTTGATACTAGTAATTTAAGTTAACCAAACTAAAATAAACTTAACGAAAAACGTTATCCATTCCGAACCGTTCATGGGTCGCGAGATAGATTTTAAATTTTGCTGGGGTTATTTGTGTAGTTTTTATTTTTCTTCCTTTTTTCCTTTTCTCCTTTTTTTTTTTTTTTTTTTTTTTTTTTTCGATTCAGGTTTCCTGTTTCTGTTCGGACGGCTACTCTCTCTTTATCTCTCTCACTCTTCTCTCTACCGTCACCGACCATCGACGACTTCCCATACCTAGCGACGTTCACCAACGATCCTGCACTACCCACACCACCACCGGCCACCTCACAACTTAACACACATACCCACAAGATCACCGCTCACACACACGCACTCTGCGACACACACCCAGCCACACAGTCAGCTCATGTCCGACGGCCGACCACACTTACACAGAATACATCACCACATACCCACCTGACCGTCAGAACACATACATGCACAACACTAAAACAGAACGATCACACATGATCGTACACCCACATACACACTGCCTGCAAAACACACACTTATACATGTATCACACATGCATGCCCATACACAGCATACACACACCCAATGACCAGTATAGACAGACTTCCCACCACCGTAACAGCACGCACACACACACACAGTCAAACACACTGCCGGCCGAACGGTGACGACGATTACCCACATATAACAAACAAATTACATATGCGCCTATGAACCTGAATAATCAATACAACACATATATACCATAGAAATTTAAACATATACACATACTCACCAGACGACGGCGATGAACGGCAACGATCACACCGTTGACGATCTCACTCCAATGACCGCCGATCCCACACACATTGACAGCAAATCTCCCACACACACAATGCTCGCCAGATCAAACGGGGGAACACACACAAGCAACAACCGAAACACGCTGCTCGTCGGAGAATTTACTACCATCGGTGATCTCAAAACCCGACGACCCCGTCCTCCTCCGGTCCTTTCTGTCTCTCTCTAGATTTTGCTCAAATTTTTAGATTTGATTTGAGATTTTTTTTTTATTTTTTTATTTTTTTATTTTTTTATCATTACACATGTATGGAGGATTATATATGCATAAATTGAGTGGAAGAAATCGTTCCTAGCTTGCCACGTCGCCTACGTCTGATCTCCTTGTTCCGCCGACCAATTTGCTCTCGTCACACATGATATATGTATTTATATATATATGTTTATAAAATTTTTAGTTAAATTGCACTTTTCTCCCCCCAACTTCCTTTAAGATCTTAATTTTTAATCAATTTCAACTTTTAAAAGTTTCTAAAATTATAATTGCACCCTTAATATTTTGATTTTTTTATTTTAATTGTCAATTTGAATCTCAAGTTTAAATTTAATGTTTCTAAATTTCAAATTTGACCCCAAACTTTTGATTTGAATTTTAATTAATAATTTTTTTTCCCAACATTTTCCAATGCTCTAAAATGAAACTATTAATGATGTACGTTCTACGATTTAGGTCTTACAACTCTTGTATCCTAAAAGAAATTTCATCCCGAAATTTTTATTACCTTATCGAACAAATGTGGGTATTTGTTTCTCATCTCGTCTTCTCGCTCCCACGTCGCTTCTTCCACTGCATGACTGTGCCACAACACTTTGACTAAAGGAATTATTTTTGTTCGCAACACCTGGTCTTTATGGTTTAGGATTTGGACTAGCTCATCAACGTAGGTCAAATATGCTTCCAATTCGATCGGTTGTGAAGTCAACACATGAGAAGGGTCTGGGACATATTTCTGGAGTATCGATACATAGAAAACGTCATGTAGTCGAGACAACTCTGGCGGTAACGCAAGTCTATATGCTGTCGTGCCAACCCGATCTAGAATTTTATATGGTCCGATGTATCTTGGGCTTAACTTCCTTTTCTTCCCGAACCTCATTATGTCTTTCCACGGAGAAATACGCAAAAACCCATGATCTTCCACTTCGATTCCAACTCCCGTCAGTGCTTGTCTGCATAACTCTTCGGTCGACTCTGAGCAATTTTTAATTTTTCCCGAATTACCTTTATTTTGTATGCTGTCATCTGGGCTATGTCTAACATCAACAACTTGCGTTTACCCACCTCTGTCCAATAGACTGGAGTTCTGCATCTCCTACCATACAACGCTTTATACGGGACCATCTCAATTATCAAATGGTAGTTGTTGTTGTAGGCGAATTCCATCAACGGCAAATGATCATCCCCACTACTAAGAAATTCCAGAATACATCCCCTCAATATATCCTCTAACGTCTAAATCGTACGCTCTGATTGACCGTCTGTCTGAGGATGGAAAGCGGTGCTAAATTTCAGCTTGGTACGTAAAGCAGTCTGGAGACTTGGCCAGAACCTCGAAGTAAATTTCAGATCTCTATTCGACACTATAGAAATCAGCGCGCCATGCAACCAAACAATCTCATCGATGTACAATTGGGTATACTTTTCAAGAGAATACGTCGTCTTTACGACCGAAAAATGAGTGGACTTGGTAAGCCTATCAATGATCACCCAGATGGAATTATGCCCTTTTGAGTACTGGGTAATCTCAAAACGAAATCCATCGTGATATGCTCCCATTTCCACTCTGGAATAGGTAGAGGTTGCAACAATCCACTTGGACGTTGATGCTCAATCTTAACTTGTTGACAAATGAGACACCTGGCAACAAATTCTGTAATTTTTCGCTTCATTCTGATCCACCAATAATACTCACACAAATCTTGATACATTTTGGTACTCCCCGGATGCATTGCGTACGCTGAGTTATGTGCTTCTTCGAAGATATTCGTTTTCAAATTGACGTCATTAGGCACACACAGTCTATTTCTAATCATCAAAGCTTTGTCACTATCCCTGATATGATGATTAGTTCTATGACCATTTTTCACTTCATCCCGAATCTTCTCCAATTGAATGTCTGACTTCTAAGCTATAATAATACGGTCAATCAACGTCGGCCTCAAAGTCAAAGTCGCAAGCAATGCTGCCGTCTGACTAACCGCTAACTGAACTCGTAACGATCTTAACTCCGCATACAGGTTAGTATGAACGACTCGAATGTGTACGATCGAACCCGCCGATTTCCGACTCAACGTGGCCGTTACAATATTTACCTTCCCAGGATGGTAGTGGATGGTGCAATCGTAATTTTTAATCAACTTTATCCAACACCTTTGTCTCAAATTTAATTCTTTCTGAGTAAACAAGTACTTCAAACTTTGGTGGTCGGTGTATATTTCACACGTCTCGCCATACAGTTAGTGCCTCAAAGTCTTCAAGGCGAACACAATCACTGTCAACTCTAAATCATGCGTCGGGTAATTACGCTCATGGTTCTTTAATTACCTAGATACATATGCGATTACATGACCATGCTACATCAGAACACATCCCAGCCCTTGGTA
This sequence comes from Eucommia ulmoides, assembly GCA_016647705.1. Classification (NCBI taxonomy): domain Eukaryota; kingdom Viridiplantae; phylum Streptophyta; class Magnoliopsida; order Garryales; family Eucommiaceae; genus Eucommia; species Eucommia ulmoides. Next base: position 16,318,517 of record CM028330.1, on the reverse strand, counting down.
TGACGCATCACTATAAATCACGAAACCACCTCATTCTGACGGGAGAGACAATATTGGTGCCGATATCAATCTATTATTCAACTCTTGGAAACACTGTTTGCATTGGTCAGTCCACTCAAATTTGGATTCCTTCCTAGTCAATCGAGTCAACGGGGCAGCTATAACGGAAAATCCCTACACAAACCGTCGATAGTAACCCGCCAATCCTAAAAAGCTTCAGACTTCAGTCACATTTTTTGGTCGTTCCCATTGGACAACAACTTCAACTTTCTTTGGGTCCACCTGAATACCATCTCCTGAAATAACATGCCCTAAGAACACCACATGATCTAACCAAAATTTGCATTTACTGAATTTCGCATATAATCGTTTCTCTCGCAACGTCTGCAATACAATTTGGAGATGCTTCGCATGCTCTTCTCTACTTTGAGAATAGACCAATATGTCGTCAATGAACACGATAATAAATTGATCCAAATAAGGTTGAAAGATATAGTTCATCAAGTCCATGAAAGCAGCAGGGACATTTGTCAATCCAAAGGGCATAACTAGAAATTCATAGTGTCCATATCTCGTACGGAAGGCCGTTTTTGCTATGTCACTATCTCTGACTTTCAATTGGTGATACCCCAATCAAAGATCTATCTTGGAAAACACTTTAGCCTTCTGGAGCTGGTCGAACAAATCATTAATTCTAGGTAATGGATATTTGTTACGAACCGTCACCCTATTCAATTGTCGATAATCCATTAACATTCTCAACATGCCATCCTTCTTCTTCACGAACAACACTGGGGCTCCCCATGGAAAAACACTAGGTCTGATAAATCTACGATCTAATAAATCTTGTAACTGCATTTTCAACTCTTTCAACTTGGTAGGTTCTATACGATAAGGTGGAATCGATATAGGAGTAATTCCTGGAAGTAACTCGATTGTGAATTCCATCTTCCTATCTACTGGCAACCCTAGTAATTCTTCTGGAAATACGTCAGAAAAATCTCTAACAACTGGAATGTCTGTTATCGGAACTTCTTTCTGACTGGTGTCAAACAGGTGTGCAAGGTATCACTGACATCATTTCTTCAATAATTTCCTGGCTTCTAGGGCTGAAATTAAACTGACAGGAGTGATAGTTCTGTCTCCTGAGAATACGAACTCTGGCTTGCCTGAGATTCGAAAGATCACTTCTTTCTTGAAGCAATCTACCATGGCATGATATCCGGATAGCAAATCTATACTCAGTATTACATCGAAAACGTGAATACTCAGGGGTAATAGATCTGCCAATAGTTTTCTATCAACAATCCGAAGCGGACAGTCTTTGTACACACTATCTATCTATACCGATTCACCCATCGGAGTAGAAATAACAATATGATAAGATAAAAAAATGGAAAATTTGCCTACATGCATCATGAAGGTTACTGAAACAACCGAATGCGTAGAACCAGGATCAATAAGTACACGGGCATCTTTAGCATATAAAGATATGATACCTGTGACCATATCGGGAGTAGCCTGGGCATACTGTCGAGTAGTAGTAAAAACACGGCCTCGCGTCGAAGGTCTACCAGCAGATTCTCTACCACGCCCCTGGGCAGTGCTAGGACCCGCAATACCCACACCGCTCGCGGAAGGTACAGATGTAGAAATAAATTTCAAAAAATTCATAGATATATGACCCGGCTCATAATAACAAAAACATATTAGTCCTCCCCTGGGACAGTTTCTGGAGAAGTGATCCGGTGCCCCACACTGATAGCATCCAACTACCCTCGCTCGACTAGACAACTGACTTCTTCCCTACCTTTGCGGACCAACACTTGATTCCGATACACTCTACTGTCGCTCGGAGTATGATTACCGGGGACCACAGCTCTTGACGGATTGGCCAAACGATGGGGCCCAAGCAACTGGCGGTCGAGATATCGCCCCCCGCGAAGTGCCACCCAAAAATCTCCTGGGTGAATCAACTCGGCCTATCTTGAACTGCTCACGACTTTCAACGGCTTCCCGAATATCTCTCTCTGGTAGCTTTACCGTATTTACCAACTCTGCGTAACTCTTAATCTGCCTGCTAGTCAAACAGGAACAAATTTCTAATTTGAGCCCTTTTTGGAAACGTTTGCATTTTGTCTTTTCTGTTTTTACCAGATCAGGGGAAAAACAAGATAAATCATCAATTCTAACTTCGTACTGATGAACAATCATCTTTTCCTGCTTCAGAACTATAAATTCGTCCTCTATCTGGAATCAATAAGACTTGGAAAAATATTTCTCATTGAACGCCGCAACGAAACGATCCCACGTGATCTCCTTGCCAGAACTGGTAATCAGCCTTTTCATTTCTTCCCACCAATGCTCAGCTTTCTCTTTTAGCTGAAAAGTGGCAAGGGAAACTCGACTATCGTTGACAATCCCCATCGCCTCGAATACGTGACCTACGCCTCTAATCCAATTCTCTGTGTCACTTGGACCTGCCGTCCTAGTAAAAATCGGAGGGTCCAACTCCTTGAATCTCTTCAAGCATATCGCCTGAGATGTGGCAGTATTACTTTGGGCCTGTTGACTTTCCATAATCCCTACTTGTTGCTCCATCAGCTAGGCAGCAGCCTACAAAATAACCACATCTAAGCTCCCTTGTAGCCTATCACCCTATCCCTAGGGTTCCGCTTGCCCCTGGGGTTCCGCTTGCCTCTGGGGGTACCACAATCCCAGAGCTTTCATTCCCACGCTCTATACCGATTATCTGCAATACAATTCAACTCAACACCCAACTAAGCCAACCAGAAAAATGACAGTAATTAATATACGTAAAATAACTACTACGCAAGTGCCAAAATCACCCACTGACATCCTATCTCAAGGTCCCATACCGACTAAACGACTGACACATCTTTCTATCTCATGGTCTACTACCAACATGACTACTGGCAAGTCTACAGAACCTATGACCTAGGCTTTGATACCACAAATTGTCATACCCCACCCCGGACACCCGTCACCCTGGGGCTGGCGTGACGTCGACATGACATCACCTAGACGTCCAACCAACTAGAAAACGATAATATGCATACATAAATATACAACCACATATACTGGCTATATACATCCGCTCATATGGGGATATACCCGTCCCCGAATATAATAACAACAAAAAAATATAATAGCCCTGAACCTCTCACGGGTAAGCCTCAGACAACTCGTCCCAAAAACTCCCACACAACACCATCACCGGACTCTACCTAGTGCCAGTAGGAGACCGATTCCTAGCAGCTGCACTTGAAACCCAATTTTTTTTTTATCGGTATACTGTCTTCATAGTAAAAATATTTAAATATGGATCAAATATATATATATATAAAAAAAAAACATTTAAATACCACATGTCGAATAATAATATCATAATCACATACCACCTAGAAAACTCCGTTTTTCTGTCACCACAGAAATAACACAGATATGTATACCATTTCAACCAACCAGTGAAAATCAGCCATAATATCACATCTAACCAAATAGTGTAACACAACTAGAACAATAGATACGCCAACATAAATGAATACACTAATCCAGTATGAAATTATATATATATAAATTTATTCAGTCGATTCATCGTATACGACAAACACCACACCACCCTTCGATTAGCCATAGGATCGTTTTAACCTCACGATCAGGAGTTGCAACGGTACCGTACCATCTGTAGGATTTGCCTTCCTAACGGGTCAATCCACATCCCATACAGGAAGAAAATCCACATCCCTTTCAGGAAGAATATCCACATCTCTTACGGGAAGAAAATCCACATCCCTTTCGGGAAAACAATCTACATCCCTTTCGAAAATAATATCCACATTCCTTTCGGGAATAAATACTATGACGTAGTCGGACCAAACATCAATTTTCACCTAAAAAACAAACGAATTTGTCCACAATTCATTTCCACCCTTTTAGAAACCAACGAAATCCACAATTTCACAAACACCCAAAACCGTTTGATCCATATAAGTTACAAATTTGTCCAGTTTTAAATAAACACATTTTTTCATAATATATATGAAAATAGATTTTGTAATTTACTAGAAGATAGTACACTCACCTGGCTATCCGCTCCGAACAACTTTTACTGACTACCCTCTACCAATACTCCAGTGCTTGCGAACCTAATAGCGATAGGGCCTAAATTAATATTTTATGTAAAATAATATAATAATGCAATGCATGCCCTAAGTTCCGTGTTTTCCCATTCCCCACATTTTATTTATGAAAATTATTATTTGGTTAATTTTGCTCCGTTACAAATTACTGAATAAAATTTATTCATGTGAACGATCTCAGTATTTATTATCGCCATTTTGACATTTTTGATACTAGTAATTTAAGTTAACAAAACTAAAATAAACTTAACGAAAAACGTTACCTATTCTGAACCTTTCACGGGTCGCGAAATGGATTTTAAATTTTGTTGGGGTTATTCGTGTAGGTTTTTTTTTTTTTTTTTTTTTTTTCCGATTCAGGTTTCCTGTTTCTGTTCGGATGGCTACTCTCTCTTGGCTACTCTCTCTTTCTTTCTCTCTCTCTTTTCTCTAACGTCACCGACCATCGGCGACTTCCCACACCTCGCTGACTTTCACCGACGACCCTGTACTACCTACACCACCGATTAACCACCACCACCGGCCACCTCACAACCTAACACACATGCCCACAAGATCATCGCTCACATACACGCACGCTGCGACACACACCCAGCCACATAGTCGGCCCACGTCTGATGGCCGACTACACTCACCCAAAACATATCACCACACACCCACCTAACCGTCGGAACACATACATGCACAATACCAAAATAGAACGCCCACACACGATCGCATACCCACACACACATTTCCTACAAAACACACACCCATACATGCATGCTCATACACAGCACACACACACCCAATGACCATTATGGACAGACCTCCCACTACCGAAACAACACGCACACACACAGTCGAAGACACTGCTGGTCGAACGGTGACGACGATCACCCACATACAACAAACAAAATACATACGCACCCATGAACCCGAATGATCAATACAACACATATATACCATAGAAATTTAAGCATATATACACACTCACCAGACGACGGTGATGAACGGCAACAATCACACCGTTGACGATCTCACTCCAACGACCGCCGATCCCACACACACTGACAACAAATCTCCCACGCACACAATGCTCGCCAGATTAAATGGGGGAACACACACAAGCAACAACTGAAACACGCTGCTCGCCGGAGAATTTACCACCACCGACGATCTCGAAACCCGATGATTCCGTCCTTCTCCGGTCCCTTATCTCTCTCTCTAGATTTTTCTCAAATTTTCAGATTTGATTTGAGATTTTTTTTTTAATCATTACACATGCATAAAGGATTATATATGCATGAATTGAGTGGAAGAAATCGTTCCTAACTTGCTACGTTGCCCACGTTCGATCTCCCTGTTCCGCCTGCCAATTTGCTCTCGTCACACACAATGTATGCATTTATATATATATGTTTATAAAAATTTTAGTTAAATTGCACTTTTCTCCCCCCAATTTCCTTTAAGATCTTAATTTTTAATCAATTTCAACTTTTAAAAGTTTCTAAAATTATAATTGCACCCTTAATATTTTAAATTTTTTATTTAAATTGTCAATTTGAATCTCAAGTTTAAATTTAATATTTCTAAATTTTCAATTTGACCCCCAAACTTTTGATTTGAATTTTAATTACCCCGAAATTTTCCAATGCTTTAAAATACAACTATTAATGACGTATGTTCTACAATTTAGATCGTTCTACGATTTAGATCTTACAGTCCATGTGTGGTATGACCAATTTGAACATTTGACTCCAAAATGCGTCATCCCTTGCGTCAGCAAAAGATGCCTTTCAAGACGATTTCATAAAGCAGATAGTAAATAGCATAGAGCTTTTACTGTACACTTTTTGAAAAATTTGGTCCTTTAACAATATCTCCTAGCTGACAAGTCCTTTCTAGTTGCCTTTTACCGATTCCTTCAGTAATCAACCGGAGCAACCTATTTTTTAGTTAGTATCTGTAAATATTATGAGTACCCATTTTGCTAAGTAGAGGTGGAGAAACGATAGAGGTATGAGAACAGAGAGCATCCAAATAATACTCTGAGCCCATATATCAATCCTTAGCCATTGATACTTAGAAATGAAATATTTTAAGGTCAGTCTTATAAAACTCTACTCTTACTTTGTGTAAAAAATATTTCTGTTCATCCCTTTAGGGGCTTCTCGAAAGGAAAAACTCCTCTTATTTTCCTAATGATATGTATGTTCAAAAGTTTCTAGTTACTTGAGTTATTACTATTTATTCATACAATTGGTAGCCAGTTGAAAAGTGAAATTTTTAAAATCACTATAACAAGATAATCAACCTCAACAAAAAAGCCTTTGAATACCTTATCTTTGCGCTCTTTTGACTGTTTACCTATGAGTTAGCATTATTTAGTCTCTTGTGAGCTTGTGTGATAGGGTGACATGCTAGAATATTGAGTGTTTTATAATCTTGCTAAAATAAAACCAGTAGATTTAAAAAATTTGCATAACGGCTTCTAGCCCATCTGTGGCGACTAGCTTCTTTATTGCATACATAAACCATTTAACTCAAATCTTTAAACTTTTCAACATAAAACTAATTAGGAAAAATAAAAGAGGTGGTAAGTATTGAGTAGGACTTAAAAAACTTAAGAAAATATAAATGTTTATGAGCTGTAATACACCATTTTATTTTATTACAGAAATCAACAAACTCAACCTTGAAAAACAAGAAAAAGTATAAGGACAAATAACAATTATAAAGAAAGAAGTACTAATCCACAAAATTAACTACATAACTCTACCTGAAAGTTTTCAGAACAAAACAGATTATAATCTTAGAATATATTTAATAACCAAAAATATAAAAGCTTTAGAATAGATAAAATCCATTGCAAATGATCTATGCTACATACCAGATTATCTAAATTAGGATTAGAAAGGCCGAGGTGACCAGGATACTACTTTGATAGGTTACTTGACATTCTTTAACCTATATTGGTTCTTTTCTTTTAGAATTCTGAAATCCACTTCCGGAATGTGTCATTCATAGTAAATTTTTTGATGATCGTCTTCCGTAATTAAGTGGAAGGGTCCGAAAGCATAATGATGGGGTACAAAATTGATGTTGTGGGGAATGTTGTCATAGTTCCCTATTTTTATTTGATCTTCAAGGCTAAGGTTTTCACAGATCCAAGGTCTTTCTGTGGATTGGCTGAGAGAAGGTGGTTCAAGGAATGTCAGAATAGTTTTTCTTTTTCGAAATAATATTTTATGTTTTGCCAGAAAATGTGGGTATCATTAGAAGATTGGTCCAAGGGATTTGATGAAAACTTCTACTATTTTGGTTGGGCTTTCTTGAAAAAGGTAGCTAACACAAGTGGCGAGTTTTCTTCCAAAGAATTCTGCATGGCTGGGGTTATGGAAAAACATGGCTGCTAGGAATCCATAGTCCAAAAGTGTTTGTGGTGTGAGAGAGATTTTATGGTTCTTATGGTAAAATGTTATGGTATGGTAATTTAGGAGGTCGAGTTCGAGACGAATGATGGTGTACATGAGTTTACATTTATATTCGACATGTTCAAGTTGAATCTCTTAACAATGTTGGCTATTATGGAAACATGTGGTTAATTGGCAGTGATTTTCTGTGACATATCTAGCTCCTGGAAAAAAAGTGTGTTTGGTCCAGCTGTTTCTAAAGAATTGTTGGATGGCGATTTGGATCTCTAGATCAAGGCCATTTTTGTGATGAATAATGGTTGGTCTGATAAGCTGAGGGAATTGATCAAGAAAAGTATGGGTGAAGAAGAAGGCTCGAGTTTTTAGATTTGTGGTTTGTTCTTTGGTTAAAGAAGAAAATTGATGAGATGAAGTAGGTTGTTGGGATGTAGATGCTCCTTTAAGGTCACAAATAACTTTTTCGAATAAAGAAACTTTTTCTTTTAAAACTATTTTTGTTTGAGCGATAAGAGAAATTTCTTCACTCTGTTTGTCACTTTTAAGATAAAAGAAATCATTTTTGTGACAATAATTCTAGGTTTTGAAATTCAAGATTTTTGCAATTGTGCATTAGCAGGAGACAACTTTCACATTGATTTTGAAAAATCTGTGATTGTTCTAAAGGTTTGGGATGTTTAGAAGACTTCTCCCCAAAATCTATAAAACTTTTGAACCTTTTCAAAGTGTTAGAATTAGTCTATGTGATATTATTATTTTGTGAAAATTCAATAACACAAGATGATATTAAATAATTAATGCCAAGTTGTGATTTTGCAAAGTTTAGGGCTATTGAAAGATCATTAAAACCTTTGAAAAGTAGTCTAGGATAATTATCAATTCTTTTTATTACTTTTATCCAACTGTGAAAAACTCATGTTTCTGATCCTTTAACTATCACATAATAAAAATATTCCTGATGTGCTTTGAAAGTCTCTGGTTTAACAAAATATTTTGTGAGTGCATTTAAAATTCTTATTTTAACAATATTTTCGCTTTCTAAAGTTTTGAGATTCCATATATTATCCAAAAGACACTCTTGTTATTCTGTAATCCCGTAACTAGCTCTAAACTTCTTACTTTGATTTTGGTAAACTGGAAGTTCTGTCTTTCCATACTTTATCACCATTCTCTTCATCTATAATGAAATCAAGTCAATATTAAGAATATATTTCCCTAGATAAATAATCTGCTAGACTGTTATTGATTCCTTTAATATGCTCAAATTCCATTTTGTATCCGTTTCCTGCAATACTATTTAAAAAGTTGACCCATATTTTTTTATGTATTCTTTTTTCACTACTTTTGTTATAGAATCTTACTGTATTTTTACAATCTGTTCTAAACATAAATTCTCTATTTAGAAATAGTCGAAAACTGTCTAATGCATTAATTACTTCTAACAATTCATAGTCTAGGCTAGTTAGTGCCCTCTCTTTTTCTTTATACTTTCTAGATCTAAGTTTATATTATTTCTCTTCCTTCATGTCCGAATATTTGTTGGGCTTCTAGTATAGAACTGCTCTCCTCCATCATTCTTGTGAGGCGTCTGTTTCTACTATTTTGTAATCTGTTTCTAAGGGTAATTGTAGTTCTAGGAGTTGCTTACATTTTTCTTTGATTTTTTGGATTATTTTTATATCTTCAGTAATAAATATTTTTTTTCCTTCTGGTATAGTTTTACTATATAATGGTCCTATTATTTTTTCTAAGTCTTTAATATATATTCTAGCATAATTCAAAAGTCCTAAAAAAGCCTAAAGTTGCTTAGTTTCCGTTATCTTGTCTGGATATTCTAATATCTTTTTTTACAATATATGGTTGTAATTGGATTTTTCCTTTCCCCATTTCTGTTCCCAAGAATCCAATAAATTCTTCAAAGAGTTCTATTTTATTTTTACTTATTATTATTCTATTATTCAAAAATTCTGTGAATATTGTAAGTAGGTGATCCATGTATTCTTCTTTATTTTGCTAGTAGAACAAGATATCATCTATATATACTAATGCAAATTTTCTGTACTTAAAAAATATGCTATTCATTTTTCTTTGAAATATGCAAGGTACATTTTTTAATCCAAAAAGTAAAACTAACCATTCAAAATGTCCATTAGGACATGAGAAAGCTGTCTAAGGAATATGTCTTTATTCATTTTTATTTGTCAAAATCCTGATTTACAATCAAATTTGCTAAAAAATATTTTCATTGTATACAATTTATTAATATATCTTTGTCCGATATCGGGTATTTGTCTTTTATGGTGTTATCATTTAGGCGTTTATAATTTATGACCCTTCTAACTTTTTCTCTTTTTATTTCGATATGATTTCTTACCATGAATGTTGTACTACCATGTCTGCTCAAACTATTTCTTGTTACTCCTAATTTTTTGAGTTCTGTTATTTGTTTATCGAATTCTTCTATATTTATTGGGTCGTATTTTCTATTGGGTGGTCGTATTTGTTTGTTTGTTTGTTTTTTTTTTTGTTTTTTTTTTTTTTAAGTATGCTTCAATCTTATTTCTTTCCCAAAATTTTATAGGATTTTCTCCCAAAACCTGTGTTTCCTCTACTATTTGTATTATTTTGTATAACTGTTTTTTTTTACTTAATTTCTTTGGAATGTTATTTTTGATGTTATATTCTTTGAAATAATTATAATCTTCACATTGTATAAGGAAGTTAGAATGTTCCTAGGTTTCTTCTTCAAGGTATTTGTTATTTTCTGTATTTGCTATATATTTACTATTTTATGTGTTTGATAAATATAACTGTTTTAAATTATTGATGCAATTGATGGCCCCACCACACTTTGAATGCGACGACTCTGGTCTTAATTGTTTCGGGATGACCCTTTGTGTTAGTAGTGAAGTTATTGGTAATTTTGCAATGAAATAATCTGTTGGTGTAACACTTGCCTTTTTAGTTATTGTTACAAAATCATTTGTTATTGTGATACTACCACCTTGACTTCGAATAAAGTTTAAACCTATTATAAATTTATATCTGTGATTTATTTTACTTAACCATACTTGTGGTAGTGGATAGTATATGTTGAAGTCATCTTCTGTTAAAAATGTTATTTGACTATCTCTAAGATACTTATTATATTGTAATGTAATTCCATCCATTTGTTCTATTATAACTGGTTCTTTTAATTCGTGTATTACCTCTTTTGGGACAAGATCTATGTCTAGATATGATTTTGTGCTTCTTGTGTCAATCATTCTGTGATATTTAGAGTTTTTTCGGTTTTAAATTTTATTTTGCATACCAAATTTAATAAGTATGTTGAGGGTATCAGTAATGTTGTTAAATCGTAGTTCTCATATTGAATTTTACTACTTTGAAATTCTTGTTCTAATGTGTTTTCTTCTTTTTCGTAACTTTCGTTATAATTGCTTTCGCTATCATCACTCTCATTTCTAGTATTTGTTTTCCTTTGTCTTTTCTTATTTTCAATTTTTTAATTTTTTTTTGTATTTCATTATTTATCTGTCATGTTGGAATATGATCTTTTCCATTTCATATTTTAGTTTTTCGATTTCTAATTTTAATTGTGCTATTTCTAAATCTTTTTCTGTGAATTTTGGTGAGCTCTTTAAATTAGTTTCGATTTCATAGTTTTCTTTTATACACATATGACATATTTCCCGATGACATTGTAAACATTTGTATCTTCTTTCTCGACTAGGGAATCATTTAAACTTAAAACATTTGATATTATTATTTCCTAAACCATATTTCTAATTATGCATGTCACATTCTTATCCAGGTTGTATTTCTATTATGTTCATATAACAAAATTCATCATTTGATTTTGTGTTACTACTATATTCTGTGCTACTATTATTTGTATATAATAAATTTATATCTTCTTCACCACTTGTGTCTGTTATTATACTATATGCTATGTAGTCGTCTAAGTCTATGCTTACTATTTATTTATCTATATCTTGTATCATGTTTGCATACTCTATATTTTTAAATTTTTGTAGACATCTATTGGCTAAAGTTTTTCATTTCCACATATAAAACATTTGTACTTTATGTTATTTTCTCTTTTGAATTTTTTGACATGATTAGTTTTTTTGAATTTTCCCTTTTTATAGGTTCTATTTTTTCTAAGATATATTTTCTTATTTTTATATGGCTTGTAAGTTTTGTGGTTATATCTATTTTTATATTCTCTCGTATATTTTTTATACTTTTGATTTCTTTTATTAAAATTTTTATACTTTCTGTTCAATCCTCTTTTCTCTCCATATCTTTGAGGTACATATATTATTCTTTTACAGAAATCATAATCTGTTTTATTTATTGTTTCTATTATTTTGAAATTTATGCATTGTCTTCTCAGTTGATCAAAAGCAAATATTATCCTAGATCCTATTCCTGTATTATTATTATTATTATTATTATTATTATTATTATTATTATTATTATTATTATTATTATTATTATTATTATTATGTTTTCCCTATTCTTCTTGTATGTGTTTTCCTATTGATTTTGGTATTTTTCTAAAATATTTCTCTCCAATTTCCTCGTTATAGGCTAATCCTCCTTTACTTGCTTGATACGCATAATCTTGGCTAAATTCTACTATGTGTTTCAAATTTGTTATTTTCATTTTGTCAATGTTTCTTAATACTGTCTCTGCTAGAGAGTATTCTACTGGAGAGTATACATTTATTCCTGTCGTTATTTGTCTAATCATATTGGTAAAGTTATATGGATTATTTCCTAAATCCTTTAATCACATAATAGCCTTTGGATTATCTCTTTTATATTCATTATAAAAATTTCCTACTGTTTTGCCATGCTCTAGTTGTATCTTGTTCCCACCTATAGATTATTTCTGGCTAAACTTGAGGCTCATATCTCATTAATTCTAGTATTGTTCTGGTTTGTGTAGCCATTGGTAGTTTTCCTAAACTGTCTAGTTTTAATCTTTTCCCCACCAATTTTCCTGTTAAATCTATTATTAAGGGGTTGGCTCATTTTCTTGGATATCTCCCTCCTAAAGGATATTCCGTTGTGGTGTCTGGTCTTAAATAATAAGATGTTCTATCTGGCATGAGAGTATCTTTATCTATTGGTCCTCTACTCATTCCCTATCTCGTTGGTATTATAGTTGTACGTTCTCATGGTTGTTCTACTGTACTTTCCATCTTAACCTTATCTAGATATTTATTGATTTTTTCTAATTCTATGTCTACTTTCATGGATTCCATTTTGATTATTGTATTAGTATCAAAATTAATCTTTATACTTTCTATATCTTTAAATATGTCTAAAGGTTTTATGTTTGGATTTCCTGCATATAATTCCTCTATTAATTTCATGTTCCGGATTTCTTTATTAAAATCTATTATTTGTTCATGTGTGTATCCTAATTTTTCTAATCTGTCATATTCATTATTTAGTAATATGGTTAAATATTCTTCAGTTATTTTATTCTCGTAATCTATATAGGTAAAGTTATATTCTTTTTCTATATTAACATATGTTGTTTCTTCTTTATTTATTTCTTCACTATTTTGACTATCACTGCTACAGGTCAGATATTTATAACCTGTAAATCTTAAAGTTAGGCTCTCATCTTTATTTTTGTATGTTATGTTATTGTTTGGAGTGAGTATAGTTTTATTTATGAAACTGTTATGGTTTTAGTTTGTTCCTGCATTCGTTTCTGGGTTGAATTTCTTGGATGGGATTGCTTTTATACCTTCTGTTTTTAGTAGATTGAATATTTCTTCCTTTTTAATCTTATAATTTGTAGTACTATTTTCACTCATTCTTCCTATGAATCCTGTGCATACAATTAAATTTTATGTTCCTATTTCTATATCATAACCTTTGGTTTTAATTCCTATTTTTATGTGATTTAAAAGGTCTGTTGTTTTTATTAAAAAATTAGGTGTAAAATATACAATTTCACCATTATGGATCATATCTATCTCAGCTGTTCCTAGGAGACTTATTTCTACATTCCAGTGTCTATCATCATATAAACATACTAATAATTTGGTTCCTAAGAATTGTCGGTGCAGTCCTTTGATGCCTATTACCACTAATCCTATATGAGTGAGATTTAAATTTAATCTTATTATATCGTTATGACTCTTTCTACTTATAAGGTTTACTGATACCTGTTCACTTTTTATAGTACAATTGATAGTTTGTTCGTGAAAATGTCTATATAGATGACTAGCATTTATTATATTTTTTATTATATTTTCTTTATTATATAGGTGCGTTTCTTTTATCTTTTTTAATCCTCATTTCTTAAACTTTTCATAATCTTTTTCTATATCTATTAATGTTTCTATTTGATTATCTACTGCTTTACTTTTCTTAAATATCTTGGTACTAAGACTTCTTTTTAACTGGTCATGTAATATGACTTCTTTACCGCTCATTTTATTGTTCCGTAGATATAAAAAAAATTTTATTTTTTGGTTTTTTTACCCTTTACACGGTATTCTTCTTTTTCTAGTTTTAAATTTTTGAATAACTTTTCTATTTCTGTGGTATCGACTGTTTTACCTTGAAATTTTTCGTTGATTAAATCTTTTATGTCACTTTTGCTGGATAAATGTTCAAATCATAGTTTCTTTTCTATTTTAACTAGTCTTTCTGTGTTGCTAGAATTTTGATTTTTAATATATTCTATTTTTTTACCTAATTCTTTTATTATTGTATCCTTAATTTCAGTAGCTGTTAAGATAGATTGATAAATTTTATTTTGTCTGTTTATTTGAGAATCTAAATTATATCCTAGGTTTATTATTAAATGTATTAGGCTATTTAATTGTTTATTATCTGTATAACAACTGTGTTTATATTAACCTTCAAAATTACAGAGCAATTTATAATTATTTTATAAATTATGTATTTTATTATAGGTTAGAAGTTTTAGATCTAAATACTCAAACTTTTTCATACACTATAGGAGATCTTTTGGGCTCTGATACCAGGAGAGACCCCTGGTACCAATTTTTTTTAGTAATTTAGTCCTAATCCTAATTGTAATTTCCCAAAATGAGGTCCATTTTGGGGATCTACATGTAGTAGCTTCCAGAAACATTTAGTATTCTCATTTCTTATCGTCCGTTATCAAACCCGTTCAAAATTTAGAGAGAGAGAGAGGCGCTTCGGTGACATTTGACCGCACAACATCGCCATCGGTTATCGTACAAGATGATCGATCACTCTACGAGATCATCGACTATAGAAGAGAGATAGAGAGCAACAAAGAGACGGTGGTCCGCTAGACGAAATCGTTGCCGACTACTCTCGGTCGCCTCGTCATTCATCGACGACGAAAGATAGCGAGAGAGACACAGAAGAAAGAGAGAGAGCAATGAAGACAGAGAGAGCGCGACGAGTATCCTCCAGCGACATCAGATTGCGACATCACTTCGGCGGTATTAATGTCTCTCTCTTTTTGTCTACTTGTATTCCCATTCTCTACATATATTATTGCGTTTTCAAAATTATTTTGTTACTTGGATCTAGTGGTGAAGTTCTTTATTATTTCGATTTAGGAAGGATATATAGTATTAAACGATTGGGCTGGGGATTGAAGTTTCTTGATTAGGGCCAAGCTTGGGCATGATAATAGGACCCGATCTTAGGGCCGGGCCGGGCCGGGCTCGGGCCTAACATTTTCTAGTAGTATCCTAGGTAGAGCCCGGCCCAAACCCAACCCATGACCAACCCAAGTTGTTTGTTGTCTGGATTTTAATTACATACTTTATATGTTAATGTAATATATGGGCTTGGTCCACTTGACCCATTAGGTCAAAATTCTAACTTGAGGGTTCCCTAGTTCTCCTATAAATACTCATATTGTATATTATTGTAATATATATTGTCTTCTTGAATATCAATGCAATCGTTTCATATTCACCATTTCATTTCTCCATTATTATAACATAGTATCAAGAGCCAATGTTTCATAACCTTATTCCTATTAAAATTTTCAAAACCCTAATCTGTTCAAAGTCTTTTGTTGCCACATTTCTCCCATGGTATTCGTAATAGCTACAGCCTCACCATTGTTCCGGTATCAACTATCATCATACTACAACCTTTGTCTTGAAGAGACGAGCATAACGCAATCAAAATCACCGCTACCAGAGCTTCCACGCACTCGCACGCGCTTCCCAAAGCCTGTAGTACCACCACGTCTCGCCGTCTCGAATTTTGGCTTCTACCACCTCAACCAGAGCTCCAAATCCATCCCAAAACATACCATCGGAACCGTCTCAACGAAATAATTCTGAAGACATAAAAATAAACCCATTCTGGTGCCCCATGGGCCCTCATGCGCACTGTTACTGTGCCTGGTCAAGATCCACGCACCGTCGCTGCAAATAGGTGCCACGTTAGCCCTAATTCTTAGCCATATCAGCGCTATTTAGGCGTTACATCACAAGTCTACAGCCCAGTCAAAGCCTCGCCACGTAAGTGCCACGTCAACGCCATAACACTACTTTGTCAGTACCACGTCACTAACACGTCATCATCATATCACAGCCACGTAAGCACCACATTAGTAGTTGACTCTACCACGTCAATAGTTGACCCTTCCACGCCAACGCCCAGTCAACCCCTCTTGCCACGTTAGTAGTTCAACAAAGGTACTCTTCTTTGGACTAGTTCAGGTCTTTTTTGACCAATTTTCAATAAAGTTGGATCGGTTTCTGGGTTTTTTGGACATTCCGATTTTGTTTTCGGTCTTTTTTTGTAATTTGAGACTCACATAATATACTTTTCTTTATATTCGTGTTGTTTCTATGCTGGTTCACCTTTTTTTCGATCGGTTCTTGAAGACTTAATATCTGTTTCTCGATAATTTTAGCATTCCGGATCTATATGTGATCTCTGTTTAATTAAATTCGGATCATACAATAAAATTCTCTTTATATTGTTGATTCGGTTTATCACAGAGATTTGATCGGTTTAAGGGGTTCTTAATCGATTCTTTACGAGTATAGATCGGTTCCTGAAGATTTTTAGTATTTTGAATCCATCTGTGGTAGTAGTTTCTCCAGATTCATATCGTATAGTATACTTTGTTGTATTTGTTGATCCAATTCAACAACGATGTATGAGGGTTGCACTTCTTTGATCATTCTCAATGTCAAAGAGGGTTCAGATCCTACCTCCACCCCTGTTACAATGTCTATTGCAGATATGGATTCACTTTTCCATCATATTTTCTCCAAGAACAGTAAAAACATTTTCCCTGCTCTCTCACTTACTACAGGTAACTCTTCTTGGTTATTTGATTTTGCATGTTGTAATCATATGCCATCTGATCCCAATATTTTCTCAACAAAACTATCCGCTATGAATACCCCTAGTGTTCATACCGCTGATGGTTCTCAAATGTGTGTTACTCATACCGGTTAAATTTCTACTTCCTATCTTTCTAGACGTATTTGATTATGAAACTCACCTTAAATCTTTTGAATTTCTTGTCTGTTGCACAACTTTGTGAATTGGGATTTGAAGTTATCTTTTCTAATAGTGGTTATCGTGTGTAAGATCCTCGGACAGGAGAAACCCTTGGGACTAGTCGTAAAGTTAGATGCCTATTTAAACTTAGTAGTTTGTACCTTCCATTTCAAACCTCACCACCACCACCACCACAACCACATGTCCCTTCATCCACCTATGCAACCTTACCATCACCACCATTATCCTCTTCTTCATCATCACCCTTATATCCATAATCACCATCATTTCTATCATCATCCCATATTTGGCATTCTCAGTTAGGCCATACTTTATCTAGTGGACTCAAATCGCTTATCTCTAGCGGTCAGTTAGGTTCAGTTCAGCATGGGTCCTTCAAATGTATCCATTGCCAACTTGTAAAATAACCAGTCATACCTTTCAATGAGAGTCAATCTATTTTTCTTGCACTATTTGATCTAATTCATTCTGATGTTTGGGGGCCTTCTTCTCATACCTCGATGGGTGGTTGTCGTTACTTTGTTATTTTTGTGGACGATTACTCTCAATATACATGGTTGTTTCTTATGAAACATCGATCCGAACTATTCTAAATATATTCTGAGTTTTCTTCTATAGTTCAAACTTAATTTTCTTGAAATATCAAAGTTTTTTGCTCTGATAATGCAATGGGATACAAGGATCATGCCTTTCTCAACTTGCTTCGCAAAAATGGCACGCTCCCCCATTGCTCATGTCCTAGCACATTCCAACAAAATGGATGAGCCGAATGCAAACATAGACACATAATTGACACAACTCGTACTCTCTTCATTTCTTCACTTTGTCTTGAGCCTTTTTGGGGAATGCTGCCTTCATCGCCTTATACATAATAAACTGTATCCTTTCCATTACAGTCTAGCACCAGTTTCCATTTGAGCGTCTTTTTGGTAAACCTCCCGATTACTCTGAACTCAGAGTCTTTGGTTGCATTTGTTTTTTATTCTCAAACCACATTAACACAACAAACTAGAACCAATGGCTCACCTGTGTTGTTTTCTTGGATATGACATTGAACATAAAGGGTATTAGTGTTGGGATCCCATTTCTAAAACTCTTCATTTTTTTTGGAAACATCAAATGTTTTCTTCCTTATAGTTATTTGACATGTCAACCATCACCAACTCTAGATTCTTTATTGATCCATCTATTGATTTATTTCCTGAGGATATAGTTCCAAGTATTGTTGAGTCCATTCCAGCACCACTAGTTAAGCCTAATTTTGTACCATACGCTGAGTCCACTCCAGAACTACTAGATGAAGCCACTTCAGAACCACTAGCTGATATCACCCCTCTAACTCCATCGACCACGCCTAAGATGTTTCCCGTGGTTGATGATTCTGTACCTACTGCCTTTGAGACCTATGCTCCAAATTACTCCTGCCGCTCTACCAAGATAATTCGTCTTCCACCTTATCTAATTGAATTTCATTGTTTTACTACTATACTTCATCTGTATGAGCCTCAATCCTATAAGAAGGCTAGTACTAATCCTCTTTGGCAAAAAGTAATGAACGAAGAATTTCAGACCCTCTCCAAAACTCACACATGGGATATTGTAGATCTTCCTCTCAGAAAAACTCTCAATGGGTGTTTAAGATCAGAACCATTTTTGATGGTTCTGTTGAATGATACAAAGCTCGACTTATTGCCTAGGGATTTTCTTAGGAATATGACATTAACTATGAAGAGACATTTGCTCCAGTGGCGAGACTCACATCTGTCAGTACTCTTCTTCTCGTTACTGCCATTCGAAAATGGACTATCTTTTAAATGGATATCAAAAATGCATTTCTCAATGGAGATCTTCATGAGGAAGTTTATATGCATACTCCTCTTAGCCTAGTTGCCCATCGAAATAAAGTTTGTTGCCTTCGTCGTGCCTTACATAGTTTGAAAAAAGCTCCATGTACCTAGTATGCAAAATTCAGTACTACCATTCATCAATTTGGATTCACATCCAATGCTCATGATTTGGCCTTGTTTATTTGCCACATTGACAATGGTATTATCATTCTTTTATTATACGTGGATGACATGATTATTACTAGGAATGATCTACGATGTATCTTTGAACTTAAAAAGTTTCTCAGTGGACAATTTGAAATGAAAGATCTTGGCATACTCATCTATTTTCTTGGCCTCGAAGTCTTATCTGGTTTAGATAGATATTTTCTCTCTCAAGCTAAATATGCCTCAAATCTTCTTTCTAAGGCTGGTATCACTAACTTCAATACTGCCACTACTCCTCGGGAGCTGAATATCATACTCACTCCACTAGATGGTTCACCTCTTTCGAATTTCACTCTATATCGCCAACTAGTTGGAAGTCTTGTATGCCTCACTATTACTTGCCCAGACATCGCATATGTGGTTAATTAAGTTAGCCAGTTCTTGTCCGCTCCTCGGACCACTCCTTACTCGGCTGTTCTTCGCATCATTTGATATGTCAAGAGTACCTTATTTCATGAACTTCATTTCTCAGTCCAGTCTGCTCCCAACTAACAAGCTTATTCTGATACCAATTGGGCCCAAGATCCTATCAACAGACGTTTAACCACTGGTTATTATTTCTTCTTGGGTAACTCTCTAATTTCCTAGCATAGTAAGAAACCAACTGTGGTTACTCGTTCTAGTACTGAAACTGAATATCGTGCCATGATTGATGCAACTCAAGAACTATTTTGGATTCGATGACTCCTCGCTGACATGAGAATCTCTTCTCCTATTGCCACTATTTTACACTATGACAATAGAAATGCTATTCAGATTATCCACAATGATGTATTCCACAATCTTACAAAACATATCGAAACCGATTACCACTTCATCCGTTATCAAATTCTTCATAATACGGTTCATCTATAATCTGTTAGTTCAGTCATCAGACAGCAGGCATTTTCACTAAGGCTCATCTATCCGGATGCTTTCACTCTCTGGTTTCCAAACTTAAGTTCATATCTCATTTACCACATTGAGTTTGAGAAAGGATGTTAATGTAATATATGAGTTTGGCCCACTTGGCCTGTTAGGTCAAAACCCTAACCCTAGGTTTCTCCACTTCTCCTATAAATACTCATATTGTATATCATTGTAATATATATTGTTTTCCTGAATATCAATATAATCGTTTCATATTCACCATTCCACTTCTCAATTATTCTAACTGTATAAAGTACAAACACTTCAGGCCTATTTGGTAATCGTTTTTATCCCATCCCATTCAAGTAGGATGGGATGAGATGGGATGCGATGAGAATTTTGTTTTCTTCTTGAGAGTAGAATCACGTTTGGTAACGATAAATTTTTTTTGTCTTAAGAACAAAATCGCTTTTGGTGACGATATTATCTTAAAAATCAAGAACAAACCCTAAACCATAATCAAGAAGTCATTAAACAATCGAAATCGAAATCCTAAATCTCAATCACAATTGAAATTGAAATCGAAATCCTAAACCCTAATCAAAATCCAAATCCAAATCCTAAACCCCAATTGAAATCCAAATCCAAATCCTAAACCTCAATCGAAATTGAAATCAAAATCCTAAACCCCAATTGAAATCAAAATCAAAATAAAAATCCTAAACCTCAATCGAAATTGAAATCAAAATCTTAAACCCCAATTGAAATCGAAATCAAAATCAAAATCAAAATCCTAAACCCCAATCAAAATTTAAATTGAAACCCTAACTGGAGTTGTTGCTCAAAATCGATTGGTGACAGCAATGAGCGAAGATGGTGAAATTGTAACACGACGAAGACGATGGCAAGAGGAAGAGGACAACAACGATGAGAACAAGGAGGATGGCGAAGATGACGATGAGTAGGAGCGAAAAACGATGGCGACGAGGAGTTAAAGCAGATGAAGAAGACGATGGCCATGGAATAAATTGATTGATGGCGATGAGGAGAGACAAAATCGATTGGCGATGACAATGAAGACAACAAGAAGGACAAACGATGAGGAGAATGATGGATGATGAGGAAGAGGAAGAGGATGGAAAATGATAACGAACCGCAAAAGCACACGAAGAACAACATTAGAGAAGAAGAAAAATGAAGAAAAAGAAGATACAGGCTTACAAGAGTTGAAGGCCAGACCTCACTAACAATTATGTTAATATCGGCTATACCCTTTTTTTTTGTTTAGGAATTGGATCAAAAACTTGGTAGAGAATTATTTGTCACTACAATACCGCAAGTATATGGGTTAAGTTTTAATAGTATAGGAAGAGTAAGGTTATCGTATCCACATGGATTGATTTAAATTGTTGTTAAGTACTGCGATTATCATAATTTACCTTTATTTAGGCGATCAAATTTTGGGTTTTTATAAAAATAAACTAAAATAAATATAAGAGAAAAGTACAATTTAGACTCTCTAACTATTGACACATTTCTAAGTGGTCCCTCTAAGTTTAAACGTTTCATTTCAAACCCTCTACGTATCATAACGTTTCAAATTCGTCCCTTCGTTAGAGCTTCCGTTAAAACTAACAGAATCTCAGGTGGCGGGAGAGAGAGAGAGAGGAAGGGGAGAAAGAAAGAGAGAGATAAAAAAAATTAATTAAAAATGATTAAAAAATTTAAAAAAACGTGAAAAGACCATTTTGCCCCTAAATTCTGTCAATTTTAACTGATTTTCTAACGGAAGGACGGATTTGAAACGTTATGATACGTAGAGGGTTTGAAATGAAACGTTTAAATTTAGAGGGACCACTTAAAAATGTGTCAATAGTTAGAGGGTCTAAATTGTACTTTTCCCTTAAATACAAAAATAAAATAAAATATAGATTATCTATACACAAATGTTCTAGGGGCTTGATTTCGTCTTGTTATTTCCATGTTTTCCTATTAAGTACTTATTATTTAATTTTGTTTATTTAATAATCAAGGTTCCCGTGCCATTGCTATCTCATTACCTCTCCCGAGTGTCAAGTGAGAGAATATGTAAACACATCAATACTGTTATCCCTATCTTGTATTTAGGTGGAAAAATTTGTTAAACCCGACCTTATAAATTATGTAAACTCTAAATATCTCCCGATCTATTAAAACTTACGTTGTGTTTAACTTATGTCCAAACCCGAGATTATCTCTCCTGAGTGTCAAATCTCAAGTTCTCAATTCAACCAAAATACCATATGTGAGTATAAATTGGAAGCATTAAGATGACAAACACAATTGAATAGAAAACATAGTTGGTAAATCTAGAACTTGATCACCTCCCGATTTCACAAAATCCTAAATTCCCAACTAGATTACTTAGGTGTTGATTTCCTCCTGAATTCAAAACAACCTAAATTATGCACTCCCAATTCCAGTTACAAATTCAACCTCTCCCGAGTATAAATTTCGCAATCTAAACTCGTCTAACTCATTGGCCACATGAATCAATCACATTAGGCCTATGCATAAAATGGAATTAAATCTAACAATTAACAAAATAATCTAATATGGTTCAAACGAGACTACATCAAGCCCTAGATCTAGATTATGAATACAACATAGATATATCCATAGCTAATCTTCTCAGTAAATTCATATATATAAGAATGTTCAACACAAAATTACAAATACAAACTTAAAACAAAATATTAGGGAGAGAGAAAGGAAGAGAAAATATTATTGTGGGATGTGGGCTTCAAATCTTCAACTCTAAATACCACAAATGGTGTTTTCGTCTTCAATCTCGCATAAAATGGCCACTATCCGTTGTTTTCTCCCCAAAATTGCCTCTAATCGCTGGTTTCCTCTCTAAAATCACCTCCTCTTTTCCCTCATCTTCTTCTTATTGGTTTGAGGTATTAAAGGGGTATTTGTAGGGCTCAAAAAATAGGGTTTCGAGTTAAAGATGATGCAGACAATATTTCAGCATGTATTTTAGCACGCTACAATGTGCTATGGGCAAAAACCAGCCCATCAACACTGATGGGAGGGCGTTACAGCGCCCTTTTTTGTGCTGTAGCGCGCTTTAGACAGCGCTGATGTCTAATTCATAATTTGGCCGTAACTTTCTCATCCAAACTCCGATTGAGGTGATTCAAAACTCTATGGAAAGTTAATACGTAGATATAATCCTTTTATGTTTTGAGTTGTTCCAAAACTGGATTGAATCTTGATAAAAATGACCTTGAAATTATTGTACTTGTATACGTTTTGCACCGTTTCTTCCATTTATTTGTAATCCTACAAAATACAATAAAAACATATTAAACTAACAAAAATACTTGAAAACACACAAATATTTGAATTTAAAAGTATTTAATTTATTGGTAAATAAACCACTCATAAGATGGGAATGAGAAGAAACAAAAAAAAATAAATATATATTTCTTACTCTCTTCACAAAATAAAAAATCAATTATAGGATTTTGGGATGGGGTGGGATGAGAAACAGTTTTACTAAATGGTGTTTTCGAATATAAATCCAAAAAATCTAAGAATGTTATGGGATGGAATGGGATGAAAACGGTTACCAAACACAACCTACATTTTTAAATGAAGACAAATCCTTCTTTGATCTTTCATTTTCTCATTAAATGGAGAAAAATAATTTTTTTTTTAACAAATAACGTGGAAAATCCTACGTCAACTAGTTTTGCCAACTTTTATTATATTTTTTATTGCTTAAAAATGAAAACATAATAAAAAACAAAAGAAAATATATGCTAAAGAAGATTATTTCTTGAGTTGTAGTGATAGAAAACAGTTAAACAAGAATCGGCATGTTTCAGGGTAAAAGAAAAGAGAAGAAATTCTTACTGTATAAATCAGGAATGAATGAATAATACGTGGTTTCAGCAGAACCTTTGCTCATTGCCGATTTGCTTGCGGCTGTTGAAAATGCATGTCCTTTCTTTCAGGTAGCAGCACGAGGAGGTAGTAACAAGATATTAGAGCTTACTGGTTGGAGCTGAGGAGTAGAGCACGATGGCAGTGTAGGGGTGTCTAATTACTATCTCAGACGAAATTGGAGCTGAAGGCGATATGGCCACAGGATTGTCTAGTGAGAATGACAGTAAAGGCTCTATAGAGACGATGAGGAGTACAACAGGAATGTTCACAAAGATCCACCCATGTCTGACAAACAATTAGGATGGACATTGAATGAGAGAAAATGCAGTGGCTTCACCTCTAATTTGATCCAAGCTCTTTAAAGTCGATTAGGAGAAAGCACATGAGTTGAAGTGTTAGTCCTACTCCTGTTATCTGGTACCGACATGTTGCCTAGAAATTTGTCCATCGAAACCGGCTTTAGGACTAGCTCGGCAAGAGAGTTACCAAAAGGGTAGGATAAGTATTCTTTGTGAGAACGATTGGAAAGAGTCAAAATCTTTTGGAGCTCCTGTACCTCTTCGTCGTATAAAGTATGTTGTTGATGCAGGAAACGATCTACAAAGAAAAATCAATCATAATTAGAATGAAATACGAAAAGTCACCATATAAAATTGGGAAAAGAAATTAGATTACTTAGATGACTAAAGAGACGAGGTACTTTCGATTCTCTATCTGGCTCAGTGGGGGAAAATTCCCAATCCCCATTGATAATAATTCTTCCAATCCCTATAGGTGTTCGGCACATTAGTGAGGAATTGGTTGGTAGTAGCGAGAAAGAAGTAGAAAATGTTAGATTTAGCGGTATATTTGAGATCTCCAAGGCCTTGAACCATACTAATGGTTAAAGGAACTTTATGAGCATAGGAGAGATAAAGGCCCCCAAGGAGTTGATGCCAACTGTTTGGAGCTAGTTGGGCAAGGCATATCCCATAAGAGTGAAAGAACTTTTGAATCAATTCAAGAAAGAGAAGACGAAGGCCAAAATTGAACATCTAGTAATAAAGGCAGACCTCATTCTTATGAGGTGTGTAACGACGGTCTTGAGGATCAAGAACACTAATTGTAACAGAATGGGGAATTTCAAACATTTTATGAAATTTTTGTACTTGGTCAGGAAGGAAAATAGAATTACTAGGGTCTATGAATTGAAATGAATGGTCTTTATGAGAAGGACCAAGGTCAGCTGAGATGGTTTAAGAAGCAATAATGGTTTGATGTTGTAGTTCAGCCATTTGATAAAGAAGGAATGAGAGCAAGATAACAAGAAATTAAATGATTAACAGAAATAGTAAATCAAAGTAAGAATGTATCAGAGAATGTGATGAAATCATTTTTGTTTTAATCTTATACTTTAGCAATCATTATTAGAGTAAAGGGAATAGGGCATAAGCATTAGGATTTTGAAGTCGCTGCCGCTCCAAAGCTCATTCGTCATTCAACGATGTCACTCTTTCAACGATTTTAGCACCAACACGGTTCTGCATCGATGTGAAGAGCATCGACGACGTTGAAGTGGCGTTTGATTGTTGTCGTCCAAGTACTCTAAAGATTCTCTGACCAGATTTGAGCTTTAAACGTCGCAAGTTTTCATCGTCGCCACGATTCAGAAGGGAATAAGGTTTTGATTCATTGCTAGAATCTCTGTTGCTGGAGTTCAGTTGTGGGTTTCGTCAAGGACTCAGATTTGAGAGCTTGCGTGTTCAGATCCGCAAGTATCATTGCCGCCCATCTGACCTCGATCTTGACATTAGGCTGGTTGCTTAGATCTCGACGTTACCCACTCGTTCTGAAGATTTCAAGCTAGTTCTTTTTCTTCGTTGGTTCTCAACGGTTTCCAAATTCGTATTGTTAAAGGATTTGCAATGGTTTGCTAGGTTTTGATTATTGTCGTCAATTGGTGGGGTGTTTGGTCTGGGGGTTGTTTATCATGGGTTCATGGGTGTAAACTAAGGCCAATTCATTTTTGGCGGTTTGGTCATAACTCTGCCAGGCCATCTGCCTACTAAGTCTTTGCCTCACACTCCCAAGCCATATCTTTCATTTGCTTAGAAATGTTTCACATCCATCCTCTCTGCAGATGTGAAATCAATGGTCAAGATAAAACCACCTGCCACTCATAAGGGTGAACCAATCGTTTTCTTTTCAGATCAAGACATTTTAGTTTTGGCTAAACCATTTTGATGCAATTTGGTGGGTACATTCTCTCATAGAAAACCGCCCTATTTAGACTTGATTTTTTTTTTTTTTTTAATTGGGTTGGATTGGGGATTTTAAGATTAGTTTTCTTGATCACAAACATGTTCTTATTCGGTTATCTAAAGAGGAGGATTTCCAAAGGATTTTATTAATAGAAATTTGGTTTGTTCATGGTTTTCTAATGCGTATTTTTCAAATGGTTTACTACTTTTCGATCTTACTTAGAATCGAATGTAGCTTCGGTATGGATTTATTTACCTAAGCTTCCTATTCATTTTCAAAAATGGTCAAAGTATCTTTTCCATTATTTAATCATTTGCTACACCTTTGGAACAGGATTGTGCAACTATGGAGTTATCGAGGCCACATTTGGCCCAAGTGTGTGCTGGAATTGATTTCCTCAAGCCTAAACCAAATAGAGTTTGGATTGGTGAAGGTGATGATCGTAGTGGTTTTTGGAAACCAATTTATTTTGAAAAGGTGCCTCTATATTTCACCCATTGCTTTTATCAAGGCCATGAGAAGAGTTCATGTAAACTAATCTATCTTCCAAATGGATTGAGGCAAATAATCAGTGAGAAACACCACAAAGATAGATAGAGTAATCAAGTTCTTGTACAAGGGGAAGATGAAAATATTGTAGACGCGGGCTTTGAAAAAGTTAGTAATATCTCTTGGTCACAAGAAATTCAGGAGGCAATGGAAGTAGTTGGGGAGGTTAAAGAGGTAACGAACATTGAGGAAAATAGATAAAAAGATGAGAATAAAAAGAAAAACAATTCGAGTGCAGAGACAAATGATACTTTCTCCTAATCAAAATCATTCGATTAGGGTAGATAGTAGAGGTAAAGAAAATTCTTCTGGCACTCAAGATTCTGGGGGGCAAAAAGAGTCAGATCTAAACAAAGAAATGTTTTTAAAAAAATACTTTTTGAAGATGAGGAAGTTCTTTCTAATGGAATGGCTTTGAAGGTTTATAAAAATCCAAATTTTGATTTTGATTCCCAACCAATCCCGGCTCTAAACCTCTCTCCTAGGTGGGTATATGAAGAAGGTAATTTCAATGAAGAAGATTTTCAAGTGGTCTCTTATAAAAGAGGGAAAAACAAAAAGAAGTTACAATTTCCAATAAGAGGAGTCACAATTAGATTTATAATAAGAAGTTATCACTTCGGATTTCACTCAGTGCATAATGTAGATGAATTTTATTAGGACGATTGGTTTCATTTTTTTTTATCTTTTTTATTTTAGTTTATTTTATTTCTATTGTCTTTTTTTTTAATATTTTTTCTTTTTTCTTTTCTCCTATCAGTTTTGGTCTAATCCCCTGATAGATTGCTTGCTTTCATTTTTTTTTTTAATGAAGTTTATATATATATATAAAGATGTATCAGAGAAGATAAAGGATCACTTACCGTGATGAAGCTGAAATAATTCATTGGCTTCCTATGCAACCCAAGAAGACAAGAGGAAAATGATACAGGTGGTTTTACACACGTCTTAAGCAAACAGTAGTGCGTCAGGTCAACCAGAGCCCATCGACATGTCAAAGGCTATAATTAATTGAGCCAGAACATTGGGCCCAACATGGGCAGTAGCAAAAAAAAAAAAAAAAACATGGATCCAATATAAAAAGACCCATAGAGATGTACTCTCAAGCCTACAAATACTCTAAACAAACTCAATGTAAAGACGAAGATCTTTCACATCAATCTTGGGTCAGTTACAATCGTGGTGAGATATGTGGGCAAACAAGTATTTTTTTTCTCTATATATATTATTTCATTCAGGTCAGAATGGCTACATAAGCTTTTTACTTTACAAGACCTGTTTAACTTATTCTCATTTCGGAGGATATTTGACCAATACTACATCGATATACCAAGTACTGATCCCAAGTGTTGCAGGTGTTATTTCGGATTACAGGAGCGGATTGCTAAAAAATTATATAGCATCACAATACTTGACGCACTAAAGTGAAAATAAAGATGCCGTAGAAGGATAAAAATGTATTTAACTCCTCAATTCATATATATCATCTCTCTCTACTCTTTTCTCTAGAATTTTTTGAAGGTAGAAGTTAGAGAGAACGGAAAAAATTCAAAAATATATTAATAGTTTTGCAATAAAAAAAGAAACAAAAAAAAAATAAAATCATGATTTTCCTCATGCATTAAGAACACCAAAATTCAAAATGTAACTTAGAGAGAAAAACAAGACTATGTTTTTTTTTTTTTGTTTGTTTGTTTCACAAAGATATACACGATATATATAATATACAACCAAATGTGATATTTTTAGAGTAAGACGATTTGAATAATAATGCAACTGCACCAATCAGGTTGCCTACATACCCAAATAGTTAAAGCGATAAATGATCTTTTACTCTCCTGTGCTTTGCACGAATTGCATTTTACCCCACTGTAGTATTTCTATAGGCACACACATAATCCTCATATGTTTATATTTCATAATCATAAAACCTCTTGTTATTGCTCACGATATGTTAGTATAAGGGGCATATGTGCCTACAGAAATACTACGGTAGGGTAAATTGCAACTCACGTAAAGCACAAGAAAAAAATACTATTTATCCTTTATAAAACTATCTGGGATAAAGTTGCACGTAGTTTTCTCTCCCTCTCTTCTCTCTTTTTATTTTTATGTATTATTATTTAATACATAATGCTCATAATATAATCTAGGGTTAATTACTCTTTATCCCCGTGATTAGATTGTCTTGCACTTTGTCCTCCTATGGTATTTTCATCACTACTTTACTCTCTGTAGTTAGGCTTTGTTGTATTTTACCCCTTACTAGCACTTTGCCCCTCCTGATATAGGCCCTCATCAGCACTTTGCCCCCTATAGTTCAGCCTACATCAGGGGTAAAGTGCAACAAGCCCTAAGTACAAGAGGGTAAAGTAGTGACAAAAATGCCACAAGGGGTAAAGTATAAACGGTCTAACCACAAGGGGACAAAGAGTAATAACCCTATAATTTGTCTGCTATGAAAGCTTCTTTTGCAAGAATAGCCAGATTTAAAATTGGTAGAAGAAAGATCTGGCACGTCAATCATATTTATCTTCCTCCTTGCTTGATTTGATTGATTATACCCAGTTTGAAACTTTTGTTTGGTTGCCTCAAACTTCGTTGTGTATGGATCTTGAACTGCAAGACTCTTCGAAGACTTGAGGGTGTTGGTACATCTACTATTGTCGAAATCTTGGGTAGGTGCTGCCCTCATCCAGTGACCAATGGCAACTATTGGCATCTTGCTCTGGGGTACCCCTCTCCTTGAAATTTTTTAACATGTAGACTTTTTGCATGTGTTTCTTCCATATCGATAGGATCAAACATAGTCAAACACTTGATGGTGTTGCTGCCTTCGTTGTTTCCAGAAATCTGAGTTGGTGCCATTGTTATCTCCTCAGTATCGATTTTGCTACCAGAGGGTAAGTTCTTGATCTTGATTTTGATGGTGCCTTGCCGCTCCGCTCCAATGTTGACAGAATCATGGGACCCCATTTCAAAGTCCCTCATTTCTTGATCATCGTCAAAATCCACCAACGAGCTAGTGAGTCGGTCGAACAGAAGGTCGATGAATCTGGATCATCGATTCTCAAACTCCGCCTTGAGAGAAGCCACTCCGATGGCCATCTCGATCAGCTTGAAAATTCCTAGTTTTTTCCCACCAGATCTTTTGCCAAAATAGAGAATTCTTTGCATGAATGGGGTTTTACCTTTTTTCAGAGCATAACATGATTCGTCGTCACCGAATTCTTTGCTCGTCATTTTTTAAGAAGGACAAAGGTCTTTCACGTATGTTTTCTGAGTTTCGAGCGAAGAAGAAAATGGGGATTGACGGTTTTTTAGGGTTTTTAGTGGAGAAGACGATGACTATGAGACTTTCTAGCTGCGTTGAGTGGAACAATATTCGAGTCTAGAAGCACGTTTCCATGATGGTCTGATATTCTAAACAATACGACACGGGCGTGTGCATTTGCATTTGCATTTGGGAGCGTGTGTCTTTTTGGTTCCGACTTTTCTAAATGGATGAGACTAAAACGCAAGTTATTTTTAACGATGGGACTTTTTAAAATTTCGGCAAATTTTAACCAATCTACCGAAGAAAAAAATAATTAACTTCTTTTGACCAAACACACTATAGTTGTTCGGGAAAAAAAAATACAATGACCCGCATTTTAAAACCAACCGCACTGGCAGTGCACTCTCAAATTGAGTTTTTTACCTAATAATTTTTTTCTTTTTTTTAAATTACTGACGAAATTAGTTTTTCAACTTATATACCGAACCCGAGCACCTGGTGTTCGCAACATCAGGACCAAAATATTTTTTTTTTAATCGAATGGTTGAACGGTGTAATGTTTCTATATATTCCCAAACCAATTTTGGTAGATTTCGAGTATTTTTATAATATTTTTATATGTTTTAATAAATTTTTATTTGTTTTGTTATAAATTACGTGTTTGAGGTGAAAATGGACAAAAATAGTCCATAAACGAGCAAGTGGGTGGAAGAACAGTGGAGAAAAAAAACAAAACGGACAATATTCAGAACCTACATCCACCACTGCAGTGATCAAAATACAGAGAGTTGCTGAAAGCTCCACTGCTGCAACGGTGACCCATTGCTGCAGCGGTCAAAATACAGAGAGTTTCTAAACTCTCCACCACTGCAGTGGTGTACCCATCGCTACAGCAGTTATCCAGCAGAAAGCTATTGACTACCCCATCGTTGCAACGATCCGACAACATATCTTTTAGGATATTTTGAGATATTTTGAATCCTATATATATCTTCCCTCTTCTCTCCAAACATAAGTAACGTTTTTGGGAGGTCTTGAGAGCTCCAAGGCCATTCAACCAATAGAATATCACAATTCCAAGAAGGAGGAAACGTTATCGGAGCGGTTTTAACGTCGATTCTTCGGATAACGGCTAGTCTCCTTGTTTCTCTCTTTATTTCTTAGTTTGCTTGATTGTTTTGTATATGTTTAGCTTGTATTTTTTTTTATATATGTGGTTATGTCCATGAAAAGCTAAACATATCTTGTCTAGGGCCTAATGTACTTCATGAAAACGTTGTTTGAATAAATAAATGTTTCGTTAATGGTTGTTCATGTTTATTCGATTGTGTTTATTGTTTTATTACAATCTTAATATGCTTGTTATGGTATTAGGGTTGATTTTGAGAATACAGGATTTTACACTTGAGAGAGGTAACCTCGGATTCGAATTAGGGTTTAAACATAACGTGACGATCTAATGACCCAGGAAGGCGTTAGAAAGTATGCAATCCGTGAGGTTGGGGCGAGACTCATGTGACTAAGTGTCATATAGATGCTCTAGGGGGACTTCGGTGTTGACGCGAAGTCACATATTCATTAACTTACACTCGGGAAAGGTAGTGAGTGAGATTTCGATACAGAGATTGCCAGATAGGATGAATGGATTTAATGTAAACTAGATTGAAACGAACACATTTAAGTGGAAGAAGTTAATCCCTATGCAATTTACTCCCATTAATGTCAATATTAGTATAATAGTTTATTTAGTTTAATATATTTTTATTATAAAAGCCTAAATTTAAGTCACCTAGATAAAGTCTGGTTATGACAATCGCGGTACTCAACGACCATCTAATCCAATCCATGTGAATACTACAACCCTAACTCTTCCCACTGTATTAAAACTTGACCCATACACTTGCGGTAAAAGTAGCGGTGTAATTTACGCGCTATCAAGTTTTTGACGCCGTTGCTGGGGATTGATTTTTAGATTGTTGTTGATATTGTGAATAAATAACTTGATTTTAATTATAATTTTTGTTTGTAGTTTTGTTTTTCATGCAAGGTACTTGAAGATGCTAGATCAACAAGTATTGCTGCATTTCTTTCAACAGGATTCCGAACCGTTTTATTGTGCTTGGGATCAATACAAGGATTTGCTACTCCGGTTCCTTAATCATCGTTTCTCGAGGGAGTGTCAACTACTAAACTTCCTAGATGGGTTACTAGCTGCAACCAGAACATGGGTGGAAAGAGGAAACGGTACCACCTCTTTCAACCAACTAACCAATAACAAAGCCTGTTGGTTGTTGGAAGACATGGCGGAGTATGATTTTTATAGTTGTAATTATTCAAAAAGCTACCAAAGCTTGGGAAATAGTTTCACAATTTTGGAGCTATGGATTAACACCCCCGACTAACAAGAGGAGTCTTCCCCCGCCCTAGAAGAGATATTTGTTACAGTTATGGGGGAGACTCGTATTTTCTTCAGGAAAATGAATGACCGGCTAAATGAGTACAAGGATCATCTTGACAATATTGAGATGGTTTGCGCCAAAATCGATGCGACCGTAACGTCTCTTCAGACGCAAATCGATCAACTAATCTTCTTTATTGAGGCCGAGTCAGAAGTAGTGGCATTGAGAGACCGAAACACCATATGCATTGAAAGCTACCACGAGGAACCGAAAACAAGCGGGAGCAACTTGGGTCAGTTCGAAGACGATAAAAAATCACAAGATAACACTTGTGATTATTCGCCATTTGAGATTTGCCAAGTGTTGCCACCACCAATCCAAGACGATCATATTTATGAGAATCCGGTGTAGCTCACTTGTCCTCTACCGCCTTTTGCAACATCCTTTCAGCCAACCAAGAGCATGAGACGAAAATGAGTCTTGTTGAGAGTTCGAGTCGAACAATGCCAAATCTCGCCAATCTTGAGGGGGTTCTGAACGAAGACCCATACGCTGTGTTGTATGACACATACTATGGGCGGAAACTGGTCTTTGACAAACACTTCTCCATGTCAAGCCGAGGACTATAACCCAAGCGCTTCTTGGGAGTCAACCTAAGTTTTCAAAATAAATTAGAACTTCACCACCGACTTCATTCAAAGGTGATATTGTCTCGCCTCCCAAGTACATGCTCTAAACCCCTTTCGTTGTCATGCTTTATTTCTATTGTTGAGTTCAATGTTGGGTCGTTGTAGACACATCCCGTTTTAACTTCGGAGGTGATGTGTAGTATGCTATTATGTTTTATTGTTTAATGTTTGCATGTTTATTAGTTAAGTGTAAATGTGTTTATGTTTGTAGTATGTGTTGTTGTGTGCTGAGTTTTGCGTTCATTTGGGTCATTACCCGATGATGATATTATCCCTTGGTTGTTTTCGAGATCAAGGGTAATGCCCATTCATGTGTGTTCTGTGTGCTTGGCATGTCATTTTGGTGAAAGTTATTGTGGATCCTAATTTGCACGAGTACGTAGACTCAATGTATAACTATTCAATTGATTTGAGATCAATTATCCATTAGCCAAATTCATGATAATTTAAGGAATTCTAGAACCTGATTGGGGGAAACTTGAGGCGAAATCCTAGGTGAGGTAGTTCAGGAGACGTGATTTAGGCATTCATTTGATTCGCTTGAGCCTTTGAAGCTTACCTTGCTACATATTTTATCCCTCGTTACCCTATCGAAGCCTATAAGCCATTTCAATTTTGAACACATAACAAATACCCTGACTAATTGTATTCTTTCCAAACCTATATCGATGAACCGAAGGCACAAATTTGAGTGAAATCAAGTTAGTGTTTATTTATGCTACTTGAAGTGAGCGGTTGGGTTTTGGGCGAACTATTGATTGATTCGGTATTTGAGTACTCACTTGTCATTTTTCTATCGTTTTAACCACACCAGTAAAATCGTAATAATCAAATAAGTTTGGGGGTGTGGTACATTAAAAAAATGTAAATATAGTTAAATTTCCATTTCTTTTGACAAGTGAGTATGTTGGTCTTAAATGTATATTCAGAGTTGTTTCAAATTTATCTATGGAGGTTCGAGTATGATTATGTGCCAAGTGTTGTGCCTTGGGTATCGTTAAGTTAACGACGTTAACCTATTTTATATTCCCTATATACCCTTGGCCAAATGTTCCAAAACCGAACCAAGTCATATTGATCTTTTTGAATTTCCAAGCCTACATTAATGGAGACTGTATGTAATACCCTAGAAATTTATATTTTTGAAAAAATATTATTTTGTATAAGTTTAGTATTTTTGAAGACGATTTTGTAAATATGTGTGATAAATAGATACTTTATAATTTTTGGAGATTAAATGTTAAATTTATATTTTTGATAATCTTTGGAGTTCAATGTTAAATTTATATTTTTGAAATTATTATTGTAATATTTTTGGGTTGTTGTGTATATTCTAAAAATTTAGGGTATAAATAAATATTTGATAATTTTTAGGGGTAAAAGTATAATTATTAGGGCTAATAATAATATTATACAAATTATGGGATGCTAGTGTAATTATTTTAAAAAATAAATAAATAAAAGGAAGAGATAATGATGAGTTTTGTGTATTTGTAGGTTGTGTGGAATTGAAAGGTATATGTGTGTAAAACATGAAAGAATATATATATATATATATATATATATATATATATATATATATATATATATATAATAACATCATTATCTCTTCCTTTTATTTTTTTAAATAATTACACTAATATCCCATAATTTGTATAATATTATTATTAGCCCTAATAATTATACTTTTATCCCTAAAAATTATCAAATATTTAGTTTTACCCTAAATTTTCAAAATATACACAACAACTAAAAAATATTACAATAATATTTTCAAAAATATAAATTTAACATTTAACTCCAAAGATTATCAAAAATATAAATTTAACATTTAATCTCCAAAAATTATAAAGTATCTATTTATAACACAAATTTACAAAATCGTCTCCAAAAATATTAAACTTATACAAAATAATATTTTTTCAAAAATATAAATTTCTGGGGTATTACAATGTAATCCATTCAGGCGTATGGAAATCATAATCCTTATCGATTTTAAGTCGTGAGTTTCATTGGTGGATAATCTAATCCGGTTGTTGGATAGTTATATTATTGAGTTTCGCACACACACATTGAAAGGATCTAAAATGACGTTTACCATTATTGAATGTTGAAATTCTAGAACATTACATGATGCGTTTAACTCCTGAACTCGATATGATTGGAGGTTGTTGAGGGAACAATGTTTTCGTCGATAGTTGAATTCAAAACTCGCATATCGTTATGTTTAGGTTGTTTGTGTTTTTATTTGTGTTAAGTTTTTGTGTTAGTTAATTTAGTTGTCCCCTTTTTTTTTTTGTTTTTTTTTTTTTTTAGTGTGAGTTTTTTGCTCGAGAACTAGCAAAATTCTAAATTTGGGGGTATTTGATAGGTATAATTTGTCTATATATTCTCAAGCCGGTTTTTATAGTTTTTAAGTATTTTTAAAGCATTTTTATATGTTTTTATTTATTTTGTTATAAATTAGGTGTTTGGGGTGAAAAGGGAAAAAAACAGTCTATAAACAATTAAGACAGTTGAAGAACGGTGAAGAAAAAGAACAAAACGGACAATATTCAGAACCTGCATCTACCGCTGCAGCGGTAAAAATGTAGAGAGTTGTTGAAAGCTCCACCACTGCAGCGGTCAAAAGACAGAGAGTTGTTGAACTCTCCATCGCCGCAGCCGTCATCTGACAGAAGGCTGTTGACTTCGCCACGGCTGCAGCAGCAGATCTTTTAGGATATTTTGAGATATTTTGAATACTATATATATCTTCCCTCTTCTCTCCAAACATAAGTAACGTTTTTGGGAGGTCTTGAGAGCTCCAAGGCCATTCAACCAATAGAATATCACAATTCCAAGAAGGAGGAAACGTTATCGGAGCGGTTTTAACGTCGATTCTTCGGATAACGGCTAGTCTTCTCGTTTCTCTCTTTATTTCTTAGTTTACTTGATTGTTTTGTATATGTTTAGCTTGTATTTTGTTATATATGTGGTTATGTCCATGAAAAGCTATACATATCTTGTCTAGGGCCTAATGTACTTCATGAAAACGTTGTTTGAATAAATAAATGTTTCGTTAATGGTTGTTCATGTTTATCCGATTGTGTTTACTATTTTATTACAATCTTAATATTCTTGTTATGGTATTAGGGTTGATTTTGAGAATACAGAATTTTACACTTGAGAGAGGTAACCTCGGATTCGGATTAGGGTTTAAACATAACGTGACGATCTAATGACCCAGGAGGGCAGTAGAAAGTATGCAATCCGTGAGGTTGGGTCGAGACTCATGTGACTAAGTGTCATATAGATGCTCTAAGGGGACTTCGGTGTTGACACGAAGTCACATATTCATTCACTTACACTCGGAAGAGGTAGTGAGTGAGATTTCGATACCAAGATTGTCGGATAGGATGAATGGCTTTAATATAAATTAGATTGAAATGAACACGTTTAAGTAGACCCTATGCAATTTACTCCCATTAACGTCAATATTAGTATAGTAGTTTATTTAGTTTAATAAATTTTTATTATAAAAACATAAATTTAAGTCGCTTAGATAAAGTCTGGTTATGACAGTCGCGGTACTCAACAACCATCTAATCCAATCCATGTGGAAACGACAACCCTAACTCTTCCCACTTTATTAAAACTTGACCCATACACTTGCCGTAAAAGTGGCAGTGCAATTTATGCGCTATTAATGGTCCCAGTGTTCACAACACCGGGACCAAATGATTTTTTTTTTCTTAATCGAGTGATCCCAGTGTTGTGAACACCAAGATAACTCAAACCTTTATTGCCACATCACTGTTTTAGAAATGGCGATGTGCTGTTTGGCCGGCGTGCAGGTAGCCTTTTGCAGTTGCTGCTGACCACGGGGCTTGGATATTTGGTCTCGGTTTTCACAACACCAGGACCAAAAGCCTATTTGCCGCTTATTCTCTCATTCTTCCTTCCTACTCATTCATCTTTCCTCCTATGTTCTTCTTCATTTCTTGCTCTTCCTCCATTCATATTAAGAGAGTTTTGTTCATTCAATTTTTTTTCTTGGAGTCTCATAGTATTCATCATTTATTTGGCCGATTTTCTTTATCAAAATTTAACAAATATTACAACTTCACAACTCCTTTATCTTACTACAAAATAAGTTTTTTTTTTTTTTTTTTTAATTTATTTATTAGTTTTATTAGTATATTTTTTACTTGTTATTTGTTGGTTTGATTAATTTACTTGTTTGTTAGTTTGATTGATTACTTGTTGTTTACACATTATAATATAATGTTTTAAAAAATAATTAGTTAGTTAATTAACCAGTTTAGGTGTTAATTTAGTTTTTTAAAACATCAAAAAAATATTAGAAGATACTTTAATTTTAATTTGTTATTTATTTAATTTATTAGTTAATTTGTTTGTTGTGTTAGTTAATTTACTTGTTTAATTTGTTGGTTAGTTAGTTAATTTAATTTGTTGGTTCAATTGTTTAATTTGTTAGTTAGTTAATTAGTTTAATTTGTTAATTTAGTTGTTAAATTAAAGATTATACTTTGGCTCCTTTCACATGTGTAGGAAAATATAAATTAATATATTATTTGAAAAAATTGTTAGTTAGTTAGTTTAATTTTTTTAATTTAGCTATTTAATTAAAAAATATGAACTTTGGCCCCTGAAAGTTCGACAATTAGAAAAATATAAATTTTAATATATTATTTTAAAATAAATTGTTAGTCAGTTTAATTTTTGAATTTAGTTGTTTAATTAAAAAATATTTGTCTCAGTTTAATTTTTTAATTTAGTTGAAATTGTTAATTAGTTCGTTTAATTTATGAATTTAGTTATTTAATTAAAAAATATTTGTTTAATTTGTTAATTTAGTTGTTAAATTAAGAATTACACTTTGACCCCTTTCACATGTGTAGGAAAATATAAATTAATATATTATTTGAAAAAAATTGTTAGTTAGTTAGTTTAATTTTTTAATTTAGCTATTTAATTAAAAAATATACACTTTGGCCCCTGAAAGTTTGACGATTTGAAAAATATAAATTTTTAATACATTGTTTTAAAATAAATTGTTAGTTAGTTTAATTTTTGAATTTAGTTGAAATTGTTGATTAGTTAGTTTAATTTATGAATTTAGTTATTTAATTAAAAAATATTTGTTTAATTTGTTAATCTAGTCGTTAAATTAAAAATTATAATTTTGCCCCTTTCACATGTGTAAGAAAATATAAATAATATTTTAAAAATATAAATTTAATTTGTCAAGTATATATAACGAGTTTAATTTGTTGCAAATACCTTTTTCAACTTCATCAATAATCGAAATTAATTTATCAAAATTTATTTTTAATATTTGATGAAGTTGAAAAATCTGCATCGGCTACGTATTTGTAACAAATTGAACTTGTTTTATATTTGAGCAAATAACACGTGTGGGAAAATAAAAATTAATATATTGTTTTGAAAAAACTTGTCAAGTATATATAACGAGTTTAATTTGTTACAAATATGTAGTCGTTCCAGGTTTTCAACTTCATCAATAATTGACTTTAACTGTCGATTATTGATGAAGTTGAAAAACCTACATCGACTACGTATTTATAACAAAATTTTGGCTCCTCAAAGTATAACAATTATAGAAATATAAATTTTAATATATTATTTTAAAAGAAATTGTTAGTTAGATTATTTTTTAATTTTGTTAAAATTGTCAATTAAGTAATATAATTTTTTACCCATCTAAGTTTTACAAATTGGAAAAATATAAATTAAAAGTTGTTAGTTAGTTCAATTTTTTAGTTTACTTGTTTAATTAAAAAATGTGTAGTTACAAATTGTGCACTTTGGTCCCTCAAAGTTTAAGTAACTTGGAAAAATTTAAAATAATATTTGAAAATATAAATTTTATTTATCAAGTATATTTAACGAGTTTAAGTTGTTAAAAATACGTAGCTGATGCAGATTTTTCGACTTCATCAATAATTTTTTAATTAAACAATTAAATTAAAAAATTAAACTCAAATTAACATACAATTCATTTTAAAACGATATATTAAATTTTTTATTTAAATTTAATTTTTATTTATAATGAAGTTGAAAAACATGTATCGGCTATGTATTTATAACAAATTAAACTCGGGAAAGAAGAACATAGCCAAGAATATGGCCATGGTAGAAGCAAAAAAGATATTTTTTTTTGCTTTTGCCATGGCCATATTCTTGGCTATGTTCTTCTTTCACAAGTTTAATTAATTAAAAAATATGCACTTTGGCCCCCTCAAAGTTTGACAAATTAGAAAAATCTAAAATAATAAATTTATATAAAATAATATTTGAAAATATAAAATTTATTTGTCAAATATATTTAACGAGTTTAAGTTGTTAAAAATATGTAGTTGATGCAGGTTTTTAATTTTTAATTTTCGCTTGTAAAATGATAACCACTTGAAATGGATCACGTTCGATTGTTATTGTATTGGGGAGGTAGAATATTGAAAGGTACCGAGTTCGGAGTTTGTTACAGTACATCAGCTGTAAAATTTTTGGTTGTTCATAGGGGAACAACCTTAAATGAATTAATCGAGATACTAAAACCGTGTGTTCTTGATGATGGGGCTACTGAAAATTTTAAACTAAAGTGTAGGATGTCGATGGCTCTGTTTGGGGCGAATTATAAATATACCTTGCTTTCTATAGAAGGATGACTCAATATTAAACCAAGTGGTTGAGTTACCTCTTTACATACCCTCACTTCCTGCTGTTGAGGTGTATGTAGAGGTAGAACGAACATTTAATAATGATCCCAATATTTTCCCCAAAGTTGTCATTTTACTAACTTAATGACTCAAAGTTTTAATCCATACAATACCCAATCTGAAGGGCAATATCAAGCAGCCCAGTTTAATTACACCGTCCCACCTCCTTACATTCCAG
This sequence comes from Eucommia ulmoides, assembly GCA_016647705.1. Taxonomy (NCBI): domain Eukaryota; kingdom Viridiplantae; phylum Streptophyta; class Magnoliopsida; order Garryales; family Eucommiaceae; genus Eucommia; species Eucommia ulmoides. The sequence continues at coordinate 16,278,495 of CM028330.1, read as the reverse complement.
AACAATATCATTCCCACAATACTCCTATATCGCACCCCTAATTACTTGAGTCTAATTACACCATTCCACCCTCTATATTCTAGAACAAGATCATTCTCACAGTATGATTGTCCATGATCATGGAACCAGCTCTATTCTTCCACATCTCTATTATTCGCCGAGTAGTCCACCGCAAGACAACACAAGTAATTATGGTGGTGAGTTTGATACAATGAATAGTCATCACGGTGTGTCAGAAGAATAGTTAGATGCGGATGTTGTGTTTGAGTCAGACGAAGATCTAGATGTTGGGCCTAGTGGGTAAGGAAGTCAGAATCAACAATTGGAGTTGGACAAAGTTATTCCATTTTTCAATAACTTGGACCGGGGGTGACGACGATGATATGGCAAAATACAAGCCGAAGTTGCGGAAGAATTTTTGGACACCAAAGATGGATGAATTTCATACTGGTATGGTCTTTAAGGACAAGGAACATGTCTAGCAAGCCGTCAAATATTACCGCGTAAAGAAGAACAAAGAGTTTTATGTGTCGAAAATGAACAAGAAGGTCTGGTCGGTTCATTGTTCGCATGGATGCAGTTGGAGGTTGCGGGCGGGTAGGAAAAAAACCATAGTATGTTTCAGATTACGCAGTATGAGGGCTACCACACATGTTTCTATAATCATACTGCTGTAGATCATAAAAATTTGGATTCTGGACTGATTTCGAACCTAATACTTGGACAAGTCAAATAGGATCCAGAATTGAAGATTGGCGTCATTGTAGCTTACGTCAAGGAGTCTCAGGAATTTATCATCTCCTACCGAAAAACTTAGTTGGCTAGATCTAAAACTATCGAGACCTTATTCAGAGATTGGGACGAATCATATCGAAAGTTTTCAAAATTTATGGTCGTGTTGCAGCACTACAATCCGGGTACGATTGTCGAGTGGAGTACTGTGTCGACTGATATGCCTGGATACAGGACGTTTGACATACTATTTTGAGCATTCAAAGTTTCAGTCGACGGATGGCATTATTTTTGGCCCGTGATCACGATTAATGGGACCCACTTGTATGGTAAATACGAAGGGAAGATCTTAATCGCAATTGGAATGACGTCGTCCAATAAGTGCTATCCTTTGGCTTTCGCCGTTGTGTCGACGGAGGACTACTGCTACTGGCGATGGTTCATCTACATACTTAAGCATCATATTGTCGGTGATCATCGTAATGTGACATTAATATCTGACAGACACGCCAGCATTATTAGTGCGGTTGACAATCTCTGGCTAAATTAATAGAACGAGCCCCCCCCGATATCACCGATTTTGTTTGCGGCACCTTTGCAGTAATTTCAACAAGATTGCTAAAAATCAACATCTCTAAGATCTTGCTTGGAATGCGGGTGCTATGACACAAATTAAAAAATACGATATAATCATGAAGGAGATCAAAGAAATTAATGTTCTAGAACATGCATGGTTTAACAATATTCCAACTTATAAATGGACCAGAGCACACGATGATGGTAAGCGTTGGGGAGTGATGAAGACCAATTATGCAGAAGTATTTAACAACTGTATAAAGGGTGCAAGAAATGTACCAATTACTGCATCCGTGAAGATTACGTTCTACAGGATGGTTAAATACTTTGATATTGGTTGACAAGAAACTCTGAAGGACTCAGTCGACAGTTTCCAATACGTTAAACATATCGTTCAAAAAATACAGAAATCTCCAGTCAAGTCTAAAACATACGAGATTCAAATATTTAATCGGTAAGTTAGTATTTATTTTTTTCACGTTACATATAATTGTTGTCACAAATATCTTACTTAAATATGATATTTTTTTTTAGAGAAAATGCGATCTACCACGTGAAAACTAGAAAGACTCTCAATGGGGGCCTAATTGCTCACCAAGTTACATTGGGTGATAATGCGAATTGCACATGTGGAAGTATAAAATTTGGTGATATTCGTGCTCCCATATGCTTGCGGCCACCGAGTATAGTATAGTTGATGCATTCCAGTACATTATAGCTGAGTGCACGATGACAAATCAATTGATGACATGGGAGTAATCATCCGCCCGATTATTCACGAGGACTATCGGACACAGACCAATTTTTCGAACTTGATTCCAGACAATAACAGACTTCGAGTTGTGCATCGTGGTCAACCAAATTCCACTCGTATTCAAAACTAGATAGATTAGTCGCGAAGAACAGTGACAAATCGTTGCGGTTTATGTTCCTAGACTGGACATGATAGGCAGAGGTGTCCATCCTGAACCCGCCATATACCCAATTGATCCTGTTGGTTCATTATAATGAATGTCTATGGTACTTTATTTGTTTGTTATTTCAACTTTTATGTATTATAAATTTCATGTACTTGTTGCACACATTTTTTTGTAATGAATGTTATATTTTGTTTATAAATGTGATTAAATTTTAATTTCGTATCAACAAATTTACCACAAGTGTTGCGGGAAAAAATTAAGCTATGTCAATCCCTGGACCCAACGATACTTCAGTTCTACACTTGCAGGCGGAGCACAAGTTCGAACTAGTATGGACAACACAGGTAAATATTTAGGCTATTGCATTAATTTTTTTATTTTAGTTTTTTAAAATTTTAATGTTATTTATTGTGTCTTATTTAATATTTCAAGATATTGGTTCGCTTGACTGTGTTGGAATTGATGTAAGGGAATTGAGAGAAAATGCCTTCCCTCGAGTTATAGAGTTGATAGAATCAGTCGGTTTGTACGACCCATTCAGGTTGTGGCTGAAGCGATTAGATAGGGCCTTCATAACCGCGTTGGTAGAGAGATGACGTCTAGAGATGCACACTTTCTATCTACCTGTCAGGGAGATAACCATCACACTATAAGACGTGGTTGTCTTATCGGGGTTACCCATGCATGGGGAACCGATTATCGCCCCTGAGGACTCGTGACTAGTACACGGCTGACAGGAACTTTGCCTCGAGCTGCTGGGAGTGGAACCTCCAGTGGAGAAGATTAGGAATGGGTGTTTGAAGCTCAAGTGGTTACGGAATACCTTTGCTCAAGTTATTGACAAAGCCGACGAGTAGGTCATGCATTGCTACGCACGTGCAAATTGCTTGGTTATGCTTGGCCAGATATAGCTGCCTGATAAATTGCAAAACATGGTCAAGCTAGCCTACCTCCCACTGCTTTGTGACTTGACACCTACTGCTAAGTATAACCGGGGTAGTGCGACACTAGCGGTCCTCTACCGTTAGCTATGTAAGGCGTCAAAGCTCGACACGAAAAATATAGCCGACTGTCTATTTTTGTTGGAGTATTGGGCTTGAGAGCAGTTGCCGAGGTTTCAACCTGAAGTTTTCCCTTTCCCCAATTATGATATATCATTCAGTGAGTTGGACTTCGGTGAGGGCTTGACGTTCCCAGCTATTTCGAGGGGTGCTTGGTAAGTAATTAGTATTTTTTTTTTTTATTTCATTTATCATGTAATGGATATTTATTTATGGATATTAAACTTATGGTTTATATTTTTGGTGTACAAGTGAACCATTGAGTTCAATTTGGAAAACTTGCCGATGCATGTTTTGGTGGTGTATCGCTATCAGTTAGATCGCTTGCAGAATAACGAGGTTAGTTATTTATTTACATCGAAATTTTAAATTTTAAATTTTTTATTTTTTTATTTATATTTTATTTTACGGGTCATTTGGATGCCCTATAACCTGTCGACTATGCCTCCATATACTAAAGATGCAGAAGATATATGGATGGCATCGTTGTCCCTAATTTGCTACGAGATCATCGAGTACACGTTTGGTTATCGCCAAAGGGTTCTTCAAAAGGTAATTATAAACAAGAACTTGCACAAAATTACTTGACGATGACACTTCGATGTGAACTAAACTGAGAAACACGACGCACATATAGTTGCGTGGAATAGGCGACGAGCACCAGATGTGCGCAGCTTCGAGCAAGGGGTAAGGGTTGATCAAGAACACATAGACTAATATTGGAGAATCACACGAAGGTATTTGGTCAACCCAGAGTACTGACCTCAGTTTGGGTATCTAGCAACAGGAGGATGAGCGATGTTAGAAGTATGATCACATTGAGTATACCATCTGTTTAGTTATATGAGTTTGATTATCTTCTTATTATTCATGTATTAACTTAATGATTATATGTGTTTTGTAGGATTCGGAAGTATCGCAGCTCATGTGTATGAGTCATCTATCTCTGCGGACACGTATTATGGAGTCATACGAAGAGCTAGCTCATACCGTCTACGATGCCACCTCGACAGTGATATATCATCGGGTACTGCGCCATATGGCAATTGACGTTCCTCCATCTCCTCAGGCTGCTCTTCAGCCTTCTCCTCAGCCATGGACTTCTGATGGCCATCGTCCAGGTAGTGTGTGTGATGTTGGACCTTCGACATCAGATAGCATAGATGCTTATGCCGGACCATCTAGCACGTACGGCATGGGTGATGATGTTGGGTCGTCCGATGTGTACCAGATGCATGGCCCTTATTCTCATTACGCATCGCAGCTTGGTATACAGGCGTCATCGTCATTCGTCACTCCGCCGATGGACGGAATTGTCTCAACTTCAGGCGTGATTCCTCCAATGGCATTTGTTCAACCGACAAGATTGGAAAGACAAGTGTCATCGGTGCCGTGGTTCAGGGACGATGTAGAAGGTTCGGGGATGATACAACAGTCGATCATAGACTATGGACAAGTTACACAGGTTCATGAGGAGACTGAGAAACCTCCTATTGCTCAATGTCGAGGGCAGAGGAACATCAAATGTAGAGGTTGCAATACATAGTTAGTTATGTAGTTGATAGTTTAACTATAGGAATGTAAATGCATTTTTTTTTGTAAAAAAAATAAAAATTGTGACATTTGTTGATTTAGAAAGTTTTGTAATCTACTGTATATATTACTTTGCAAATGGCTAAAGGATTTAAATGGGAGATCGAACAGCAAATTCTTAGACAGAATACAGAGTGGCTCGACCACTTGCCACTCTGTATGCTTTCTAATAATTTCTTGTTCGATCTCTCATTTCAATATTTCATCCATTTCAAAAGCAATATAAATGGTAGATCAACAGCTTTCTATGGAAATACATATCGATGTACATTATTGATCATGAATTATACACGTTTGTTGTATTTTCTACTCCATATTTGAGACTTGTATATACATATTTATTCATCATAAATTTGGAAGATTATTTTTCAAAGATAGACATAATACAAACAAGGTATAACGAAGACAATACATAACAAACACTACCACCTATCAATTAGAAACATCATATTAAAATTAAACGCATTAACAAGTACAATTAATTATAATTTTTTTATTTTTTTTTTACATAAATTAGAAATATGTTTAATGGTGTTTGTTACAAAACTCATAATAAAGATAATACATAAGAAATAAAGTATTTAACATTAGGAAAATAGTGACAGGGAAAAACTTAAAAAGACAATTGAACTACAAAAAATTATTTATTATTCATTGGACATATATCCCTCAAATAAATATTAATTGTTATTTTTGACGTCATTTGGGGAGAGTGCTTTGTTGCTTGCAGCAACCATTTCATTAGCTAGTTATAGTGGATAATATCTATTCCTGCGAAACAACATTTGATTATTCTTTAGGCGAATTCGTGTAATAGCATTTTCCATCTCGGTTGTGTCATTAATTATACATCGTCTAGGCATCTGAAGACTTTGACGATGCGGAACTGGTGCATTAAGATATTTTAAACAAGATATAAGATTGTTAGACTCATTCACCCTATATTCCCATTTTTTGCGTTGACCGACGCCATACTCTATCGGATTGGTATCTTGATTAGTTCAGTAGTCATCATAATATGGTTATAGAACCTTAATATCTTTGGTGATCCCACGGTCCAGGCCAACCCCAAACACCATATGAATTCTCCTCACTTGAAAAACTAAATGAGCTTTCTTCACTTGAATTAATATGTGAAGGCATCACGAAAATTATGGGCTGAATAGTTTTTTTACAAATATTATACAGCACATTACAAGTTTACAAAAAAAAATAGTTTTTTTTTTTTTTTTAAAACATAATTACTGAAAAATGATGTTTTAGAACTTATGTACACGAGACTTAACTAAACAATAAAACCTAACCCAACACCACCTATCAATTGAAAGAGAGAAAGTCAGTTGTTTGGTAGAAGTAGCGTTATTATAATTTAACGTAAAAATGATATATTAAACTTAAAAAGGAAATACATAGTTAAACTGCAATTCACCAACGCGAAAACATTAAACATTACTTTTATCATCAGACATTTCAATATCTGACTGATATTGAGGATTTTTTGCGCATCTTATGTAAGTACACGCTTCAGCAAACAAACCTTGTTTGAGATGCTCACGCGCCGTCGTTCCAAGCTCGTGTTGAAAAATTCGAATTTGCATTATGTTATTTTCTTTACGGTAGCGATGCAATGTCATTTGTAGGTTATGCAACGTGTCTATTGGCATTGTTCTAGCCAATTGATGCACTATTGGAATATTATATTGTCTGCATCCGTCCACCAAAACCGTTGACTGGTTGACACGATAATTGTATTCCTCCCGCATCCTATCGTGAAGAGTAACGAACTCTTGGATCTAAAGAATATGAGAATTCGTCTTCCAAAAACCAATGACGTCCCATTAAACGAATCAAATCTCTCACCGTATACATTTTTCAATCATTTTCATTTAATTTGTTTTTAATTTAGTCAATAATATAATTAACTTTAACTTTCAATGGAATATAAATTTTTTCAAATACATTAAAAAAATAAACTAATTAACTAACATTTAAAAAAAACACAATCGATTATAATTTTTATTTCATTTTATATTTTTCCACATGCGTAATTTGTAAAACTTTGAGGGACCAAAGTGTATATTTTTTAATTAAATAACTAAATTAACAAATTAAATTAAGTAACTAACTAAATAATAATATTTTTAAAAATATTTTTTCACACATGTATAATTTATTCAAACTTTGAACGGTCAAAGTGTATAGTTTTCAATTAAACAACTAAATTAACAAATTAAACTAACAAACTAACTAAGAAGTTAAACAACAAAACTAACAAATTAAATAAGTATATTAATTAATAAATAGATTAACTAAATAATTAAACAAGTAAAACATATAATAATTAAACTAACAAATAAATTAAATTAAATAATTAAATTAAACTTACTTTTATTTTAATATTTTCTCACATGCGTAATTAATCAAACTTTCAGGGGGTAAAAGCGTACATTTTTAATTAAATATTTTTTAATTGAACAACTAAATTAAAAATTTAAACTAATTAACTAAATACTAATTTTTTAAAAAACAATATATTATAATTTATATTTTCTCAGACATGTACAATTTACTCAAATTTTGAGGGGACAAAGTGCATTATTTTTAATTAAACAACTAAATTAACAAATTAAGTTAACAAACTTAAAAATTAAACTTAACTAAACTAACAAATTAATTTTACCAACTAATTAATAAATTTAGTAAATTAACTAACAGATTAACTAAATAATTAAATAAGTAATCAAACTAACAAATAAATTAAACTTACGAAGATATTGTGAAATTATTAATAAATAGACACTAGCAACAAGAAGTATGAAAGAGGGAGGCAAATGTAAGTTAAATATGAAGGGAGGACAGATCTTAGTCTCGGTGTTCGCAATACTGAGATGCTCGAGTTCGGTATATAAGTTGAAAAATCAATTTCATCAATAATTTTTTTATTTTTTTTTTTAAATATTTATTAGGTAAAGAACTCCTCTCAAATTAGCCTTTGTTTTTTATTTTTTAGTTGAGTAAAATAGCAGTCCAAAACCCCAACAAATTCTAACTCACCTAATTTCCATAAATTTCTCTTTTAACTAGAAAAAAAATAAATAAATTTCTAAATTCGCCACTTTGCTCTTACACTAAGCTCAACAGTTGCCCATTAGTTAGCTTCACATAACCAAACCGTTCAAATCTCAAACCCAAACTAGAATTAAAAACTCGGTACACCTCCAAACACAAGATCTAAGCAGGAAAAAGTGGCCCTAAGATCATGTTTGGAAGACGGCAATGTATATTCTGATAGAAGGGAACCAAATTCCTCAGCATACATCTAATACCCATGTGGAAAACAATCAATCAATCTTGACCTAATATCTCATACCCAAGAGCAAACATAGGACATGTCATACTTCATAAGCTATATAGAATATAGTATAATATAACGTAAAGAAACCACCACGATATGAAGAGTTGAGCTTCTTAACGCCTCCTAGCTTGATCCATGTTTTTACCAGTTGGAGCTCTTGATCTATGAAGAGAAGGACCAGTTTGGTCATGAACATTTGTTTTCATTTTCCCCGGATTTTGGGAATGAGAAGAGTTTGCTTTTTCTCCAATAGGCAGCTTGATGTTTGTTTGATGTTGAGGGTGCTCGGTCGAAGGAAGCGCCCAACCTCCCCTGTTTGGATGACTTTGCTGAATGCCACTCCCGGATCCTAATCATGAATTGCACAAACCAACAAAAAATAAAGTCGGAGAATACATGTAAAGTTAAAAAGGAAGCGATGTACAAGCAACTACTTCAGCCAAGTCTTTAAAGGACTTCCTTAATTGGAGTTTTTGGTTATACTTCAATTTGCAAATTGTACTATTTTTTAAGCAGTCAACTTATGAATTGTTATACTTTAGAGTTTGGTCGTAAAAATTAATAGCACTTAAATTAGCTAACCATTTCAGTTTTAGTTCAGAAAGCTTTATTAACTAAACTAAAACAATTTCATGTTTCGTTGTTCAAACAATATGTAATATGATCAAATGATTCAAATCATAGGTAAATGGAGATATATACATGTCAATTCATCTTAAATAAGGTAATTCATAAAATCGGATAATTTAGACAACCAAACAGAGTGTTCCTGTTCCAAATTTCTGTTATTGTTCCAAGAAAACTCAGGGAAAATTTTTAAATATTGTTTTTCCCTTCCATAAACATGTTCTAAAAATCTGCAAACAAAACAGATTTATTTTACCCAGATTTCTGTTTTTTTCCCCCAAATTTTATGGGAACAAAAACAGCAATTTGAAAACAAAAACATTATCGAACGCGACCTTAATAGGTAACCAATAGCCAATCAACATCCAAGGTGGAGGTGAGCCAACTCATTACCAATCTTAAAACTGTGTGATCACTCAAGACTGTGAAATAAAGACGCACGTGCTTTTAATGTCAATGTGAAAACATAAGAGCATATCTTTGTACCTAGAAAGCCATTGGCCCTGCTTCATATCCAATCATATAGCCATACGTTTACTTTTATCCTGATTTCTGTTTTTAACTTTCACTCAAAATTAAAAGATAACCCTCATTTTACTGCTGTTCCCTATGAATTTCGTTCAATTAATGGTTAAATATATCAGTGGCAGTGAAATAATAGATCTTAGAAATGCAAACGAGAGAAATTAGCAATCAAGAAGAAGGTGGGATGGTGCACAAGTATACCATTGATTCCATTGATTTCACCCAATGCAGGGAGATGATTTCCGGCCTTTCCTATCCAAGCTTGTTCAAAAACAGGAAGTTCATCTGAGGAATAGAACAAACTTATTAAATCTCATCGATCACCATACAATACACTCAATAAAGAATAGAAATCTACATCACAAATTTGTTCAGTTTTACAAGCCCTAAAGGTCCGTTACTTCTAGGTGGAATTTGATTTAGAAAGGGAATTTGTAAAACTTTCCTATAAAAACTCCTTAAAATAAATTTTACAAATCCCTTTTCCAAATCAAATTCTTTATTCAAATATCATACTCAAACGCACTCTAATAGATTTTAGACATTTTAACATTTGAGAGACATTTTAACAGTTGAGATTAGTTCAAAAAGTATTCCGCCTAGTAGTAAGTAAATTATGCTTCCACCTCAATCATTTCAAAGATAGAGTTCAGTTCGATTGGTTGACCAAGAGGTGTTAATTTTGTCCATAGCTTCAGACCACGTCTGGCTTTTTTTTCTTTTTTCTTTTTTTTTGGTCTGTTTAATTTTACCAATTTGAAGTACTTTCTTTCATTGTGAGACCTCTCTCAAAATATATATGGAAAAGTACCTTTGGAATCTTAATTTTAACAAAGTCGAATGAATTAGGACATATTAAAACAAATTCAAGTTAACTTTCGAAAAATCGGATTTTTTCTAACCAATGATGCATACTATTATATTTTATTTTATTTTATTTTCCCGATGTTATAGCACGCAGATTAATTTAATGAATTGAATAGAATTGTAACATGTGGTTAGACAAGGGAGATACACTAATACATTACAAATACCTTCTTCAAGGTTGTGCAAAGTCTGCATGGTATCCACCCTACCATCTGACTTAAGCTCCCTTTTAACAGAATGACCCTGCAGCAAGAAACACAATCATCATCATGCATTTCTCTCTCTCTCTCTCTGTTTTTTTTTTTTTTTTTGTTTTGGGCAAGCACAAACATACATGCATTGAAGACATCGAGGATATCAACAACCAAGACTCGCATAAACCATACAGAAAAACATAATCATCAGAAAACAAAAGAAACCTTAAAAACCATGAAGACAGAAATCGAATCTGTACCTTGTCATGAATTCCCCTGGCAATCTTATGACTTGCTTGACCAGTTGCAGAATTAGCTTCTCTATCTTCCTCAAATGTCAACTGGAAACCCAAATAAAAAGTAAAAGTAAGAAAATCACAATAAGAAACATAAATTATCAAACTTCTTGAACCGGTAGAGCCTGAAACAAACTTACTCCATTACTCCCCGCTCTCCTTGTTCTTGATGAAGTATAATATGCACCATTTGCACCCCCATAAGTAACAGAGGAGCTCTGAAAGCTGAAACTATGGCCTTGAGGCAATGACTGTGTATTGTTCACCCTGCTCATGTCATTGGCATACTGCATTTGTTTACTCCTCCTCTCTGCAATAGAAAAATACAAACCACAACATATATGCCATGAAAAATGTCAAGAAAAGAAAGTAACCTAAAACCTCAAGCACCATTTGGTGACTACCTTTTCTTTTTTAAAGTACTTTTTACTTCAACCAAGTTAATTGAACAAAAAGTATTTTACTTAAAAAGAAAAAGCAAACATCAAAAGTGTGTTTAATAATGTAAGGATGATATTTTAGTGTATCCATATAAACAGTCTCTTAATTCAAAAAAATATTATGATGGGTTGAGAAAAATTGGGTAGATAGACTCCAGTCCATCAATCTCTTAAAATATAAAATCAAAGAAATGAAAAATAACTATTTTTCACTCTTCATAAAAAGTACTGCTTTCTTGATTACTTTTTCAAAGCACAAAATAAACGCTAGTTTTACTCTTAAGCACTTTTTTTCTTAAGAGAAAAAAAAAATGCTTGAAAAAAGTGTTATCAAACGGTGCCACACTTATTTTGAAAGCAAAACACAAAGGAGAATAAAAGGAAGTGCGTGACACCTTGAGGTTCATCATCTGGACACTCAACAAAAGGTTCTTTGCCCGACCTTGCATGTTTTCTAGATTTTCCCTTCCTCTCCTCCTCACCTTTGTCTTCTTCTTTTTCATCATCAGAATTCAATTCTTCAATGATTGGTCCCCTTGATCTATTTGACTGTTGAGGCTGCCGATGTTCCAGAAATCCAGATGGGTGAGCATTCATGAAAGGGCTTCCAATAGGAGGGCCAAAGATGCTTGACTCAAACATGCCTCCAAATGGGCGAGTGAAGAAAGGATCATCAAATGGATCCCTGCCCCCCAAAAAGCCAGACAATAAACTTCTCTGACCCCCAAAGTTGCCAAACCCACCCCCAAAGCCACCAAAACTGCCAACAAAACCAAACGAGCCCCCAAAATTGGAGAAAGGATCACTGCCTCCTGGCCCTCCCCTGCCCCCCTGCATTTTGTATGTCCTGGTTCGATCCCTGTAGGTGACAACAAATGAGAAGGTCCATCACCATCATCAAAAGAGGGAAACACTAACAAAAACACAATAAAAATACAAGGTACAAACTGCAGAAAATACCAAAACACATATCAGTATCAGGATGATACAAACAAAATGACCAAAAAAAATCTTCTTTACCCACCCACCCATTACTTCCACCAAGAAAAAGAATAAAAAATAACAGAAACCAAGACTAGAACTTCTGCCGCCAACAGAAAATACATTAGAAAGTCATCCCAAGCCCTTATTTTCTTTGAAAATCACTTTGACAAGCCCTGAATGATATCAGATACATCATACAACCCCATTCCAAGTGCCAAGGTTGTATAGATAGTTTATTGAAAAGAACAACACAATGCAAACTAATTTAAGACTTCATAATGCCAACTTAATATCATCATTGTATGGAGATCAATAATCACATAACAAAACATCTATTGCTTGATGAACCGGGAAATGCATACCTATGAATCACATGACAACTGCAAAGAAAAAATTTAAAAACAACAATTTCACAACAAATTACCAATATATAACAAGACGAGGGTTGTTCATTGAACCAACAACAAACAAGAAGATACTCAGATCAGCATGTTGCTCCCCATTAATGTCCTTTATTTACTACTGAAACCACATCAATCTTCTCGATCTTCACTTCTATTGTTAGCTCTAAAGGGTTTAACCCTATTGTAATTGATTTTGATGACAACAAGGCATTTGACATTTTTCATCATCTAATATGTTCCTTCGAGATTGTAACTTAGACAGATGAACTTTATATGAAAATCAACATCAATCAAGATATAAGTCATTATATGATGACAAATGAGGAATCCGATCATTGAGGAATCAAATAACCATACAAAAAAGCCCATTTTCAATATAAAATCAGAAAAACACTACAGGATTATACCAGTGTAAAATTGCAAGCCAGCGAAAGGTGAAAAAGGACAAGAAAAAGCTACATGTTGGAGAATATTTACTCGACTACCATTTTAAGCAAACAAACATCTCATAACCAACAACTGATCCCCGTTGGCAAACTGAATTCTCAATCAAACATATCTGCATAACGATTGCAGCTAATAATGAAAACAAACATCTAACACGCTCGAATCAACAATTACTGGCAACCACGCAATTCAGCCCCTCCAAAAAGGCTCAAATCAAATTAAATCACAATTCGACCAAACTAATAAGAGAACAGAAACGGAAAGCATTAGTAAAAGAATTCAGAGCCGAATTGAACGTAATCAGACGAAAGCGTATACCTAAACATCAACGATGAACAACAGTTCTCCGAAAACATTGCAAAACACTAAAATCAAAACCGTAAAATCCACGAAGATCACATATTACTATATCAAATTCAAATCCTATGAAGAGGCTAGAGAGAATGGAAGAAGTAAATTACTTACTTGCGTAGAGCTGGAACCTGGAAAAATGGAGAAAATCGAATGAAAACCTAATGGCGAGAGGGAATGCGATAATTGGAGTTATATTCGTTTCGGATGATCCAGGTGATGCTATTAACCAATGAAAGGTTTTCGCCGACTCGAAGCAAGAGAAATTTGTGAATGAGGGATGGATGGAGAGAAAGCGTAGGGGGAAGCTACCGAACATTCTAGTGCATGCTGGATCAGTGGTCATCAGCCACGTGTACGTACAGATCTTCAGTTTAAATTCGAGACGTTCCTTCTCATCTCCAGGAAAAACACTATTTCTTCTATTTTGATAATACGATCCCTTATGTTTAAATTATTTTATTTTTTTCTAGTATCTCTCTTGTTTTTTATCTTTTGTTTTTATTGGTACTAGTTTAGACCCGCGCCCGTTTCGCGAATTTAGACCACCCTCTAAAAAATGTAGTTATACAAAACACCCTCTCAAAAATATAGTTATACACCACAATTCCAACGTAGAGCACCAAATAAAAATAATATTTGTAATAAAATTAGACTTATCAAAAAAATCCAAAGAGGAATTTTTAATATATCTGTTAGATCCTCACATGCAACTCCACGTTGTACTAGCTAAAAGCTATGACCCCAAATTTTCAAATAGTACCATTAGGATAAAAACTGATTAACTACTAATATGATCTAACTCTTTAATTAAAAAAAAAAAAATAAAAAAATTCACATCATTTTTAATTTCGCTGAAAAAAATACAGATATGAAAATTATTGATACATCTTTAATAGTGATGTTGCCAAAAAATCTCCGACACGTGTAACAGCTCCGCACGTGCCATAAATCTCTTCACCTTCCTCATGCTACCTGCAAAACCGTGAGTTTTAATGGGGGGACACCGGTGTAATGTCGGTCAAAGAATCTCCGGTGTGAGAATAAGTTAATCTAGTATATGGAGAAAGTTGTACACAGATTAAATTGTAAAAATTATCAGTGATATCTACCCTTTTTATAGGCTTAGAGATATGTAGTCATTACTTTGGAGAGGTCGCCAACTCATTGATACGCTCTTAACGGCTTGGAAGATAACCAATATCCTCATAATCTCAAGGGAGATCTCTGTAACGGTCCTCATTAATTATGGGTCGTTACAATCAATCTGGCTCATCTTCTCAAGTATAGGGGAGTCGTTCATGTTGGGCGAATTTATTAGTTCTTTGGCCTTGGACACTGTGGGTTTGAATATACCAAAATATGGGTCTCCTTATGGGGCCGTTAGTCTTTCTTAGAAGACCGCGCAAAACTAACACCCAAGTGGGCCTATCATGCTTCGGTCCAGATAACCCATTGGGTCTGTTTGTTCCAGATCAAGTTTCATACCCGATCCGACTAATTTAAGGCTAAATGCCTATGTCAGTTATGAGCGAGAGTTTTTCCATATCAAATAGCATGACTGAAGACTAAACAGGGAAATACTAAACACAAGCAGAAACAAAATTTGAGATTTAATATCCTTATGACAATCCAATGTTGTGTTTCCACCATTCCCAAAAGAAATACTTACGCACATGTATGGACAGGAGTACAAATTAAACAAACCTTTTTTTGTCATTATCACAACAACTATATGTTGATTGATCCATTCAAGTGGGAATTACAACAATTACAGAAGACCATAGAAACATAACTGAATGTTAAATAACACAAATTAATAAATGTGAAAAGGCAAAAACTGAGTTTCCTGCAAAAAATATAAACAAATAAAATAACCACCAAACAAATAAGAAAGAAATAAATTAATTCTAAAGTGTATTTTTTCCAACAACAGCAAGCAAACAAGATAGATTATCCTAAATATCATAACAACCCTTTTCCTCTATATCGAAATTCAATAAAGACACAATTTTTTCTCTATATCGAAATTCAACTGGTACAACAAAGACAACTTTAAAATTCAAATCAAAGGCAAAACTTTAAAATATAAATAACATGATTCCAAATTCAAATACATTAACGGCATGTTTGGTTGGATGGAATCGGGAGCGGAATGGAATCGCATTCAACCCTCGATTCTCATTTCCGTTGTTTGGTTCTCTAATGGAATCACTTTTGTGATTCCATTGGAATAAAATATGGTGGAA
This sequence comes from Eucommia ulmoides, assembly GCA_016647705.1. Taxonomy (NCBI): domain Eukaryota; kingdom Viridiplantae; phylum Streptophyta; class Magnoliopsida; order Garryales; family Eucommiaceae; genus Eucommia; species Eucommia ulmoides. The sequence continues at coordinate 16,262,874 of CM028330.1, read as the reverse complement.
TGAGATTTCATTTGAGATAGGGTGGAATGGGATTCCAACCCAATAGAATCAACATCCTAAATTACATAATAGCCCTTGTATTTAAGCCTTGAAAATTGAGAACAAAAATTAAAAATTAAGAACAGAAATAGAAATTAGAGAACAGAAAATTGGGAATAGAAACAGAAATTGAGAACAAAAAATTAAGAACAGAAATAAAAAATTGAGAACATAAACATAAAATTAAAGAACATAAAATTGAGAACAAAAATTGAAAATTGAGAACAAAAAATGAAAATTAAGAACAAAAATTGAAAATTGATAACAGAAAATTGAGAATATAAACTAAAAATTGAGAACAAAAATAGAAATTTAAATAACAGAAATTTGAGAACGGAAACTGAAAATTGAAAATAAAAACAGAAAATTAGAGAACGGAAAATTGAGAACGGAAACTGAAAATTGCGAATAGAAACAGAAATTGGAGAATAGAAACTGAAAATTGAGAACAAAAATAGAAATTAGATAACAGAAACGTAAAATTGAATGAAATAGTGAAATATAATAAAATGAGGAAAAGAATGGAATAGTGAAATATAATAAAATTTTGTAATAAGGGCATAATGAGAATTTTATTATATTTTATTTATTTCATTCACTCATTTTATACCAATCAAACAAGTAAATGGAATAATAATTTTATAAGGGTATAATGATAATTTTACTATATTTCACTATTTCATTCCTTCCCTCATTTCATACCAATCAAACAAGAGAATGAAATAGCGATTCTATTGACAATTCCATTGCATTCCTTCTCTTATTCCATTACTTCTTTCATTCCATTCCACCTTCATTCCATTCCGTCCAACCAAACGAGCCGTAAGGATAAAAAGTAACATGCATTTTCCATAACTAAGCACGAATTATGAGCGCAAGTTGAAATTTTAAGAAAAATTACAAAATTCCCTTTGTTCATATAACATTACTAAGTTCTTGACTCTTGTTTTTAAATGATCACAACGAATATCTATTATCTTTCAATTAACAACTACAATGAAAAAAAAAAAGGGATAAAAACAAATAATTATTTTCAAGAATAGGAACTTTTGGCAAATATCCATAACATAACCAGTTATAACTATTTGATTGGGTCTATATTAATTTTGTATACTTTTAACGTTTAATCACATTATTAAATGTGTTAATAAAAAACAAACTCATATATGATGCCAACAAATATTTGAATGAAAAAATCAATACACAATCAGTCGTGTTGCAAGCAACAAACAGAAACTTAAAAAATAAAAAATCAACATGGATTAATTGTTTGACGCTTCTCATGGAAAAGACATCCTCATTTACAAAGAAGAACCAACATAACGAACTCAAGCTTGAGGAAATCAAGTGTCAACCATTATCTTTGGAGATGAAGAAATCTCGCTCTCTCTTATGAATAAAAACCTTTAAAGTTAGTTTATGTTCCCAAATAATATTTTTGTAGGATTCAATTATGTTGATATGTTACATTAGTCAATGATAATTCGTCACGACTTCAGAATTCGTCAGTGGCACTAATGAAGTTTGTTTTCGTGCGACAAATATTATATGTTCTGATTCTAATTATTAGAAATATTATAAATAGAAGGCATTTTGGGAACATAGACAATAAAATAGGAACAAAAGAACCAAATAACCGCCACTTTAATCAAATTGTGCCTAAAGATCTTGTTTTGATTAATTTTTCTCACCTTATTTGTAGTATTGTTCGGGGTTATCCCTTGCTCCAGTATGAATCTGATTCAATGCAATATTTCTGCTTAATTATCATCCTTATTTTAACTTTCTCCAGCAATTAATCTCAAAGTTCATTTGTAAAATGAATTTTTATTTTTTACTGAGGAGAATTAAAAAATTGGAGTATCAATGAAACGTATTAAGATGGCATTTGGTAGCACAGAAATAAAGCCTTAGAATTGGAGTTCAAAATTATATGGTATATATCTAATTCCAATTATGACGTTCATATTCTAGAAAATTCAAGATTTGTGTGAAATTAGCATTCTGAATATATTTTATGCCTGTAGATCCCATTTCTAAAAGCATCAACACTACCTAATAATCATCATCATTGAAAAAAAAAATCTAAAATAAGAAAATTCTAATTCGTAGTTTGAATTATAAAAATTAGAGGAATATTTTTTTTTTCAAAAGATGTAGTAAAGCAACCCAAATGCATAATTCCAATAAAAAAAACTTGATATATTCAACTATTTGAATTTATTCTTGAGGAGTCCAGCCGAATTTAACCACAAAATGAGCCTCTTTTGCGTTGGTTTGGATCCCGTGCTAACATTTTTCTTTTATTATTCTTTTGCACCAACCTGCATTAAGTAAGAAAAGTAAAAATTCACAATCCATAAAACATTTCAAATTTTGAAAAAAATGATAGATTAGCATAGAATCATGAAAGTAAATCCATAAAATGAAGAGAGCTAGCTTCATAGTGAAATTCAACTTACATTCACTCTTTTAACCCTCCGCATCTCATCTTCAAGCAAAGAGTTGTGCAACTAAAGTCCAACGGATACAATCAACTCGACCAATTTTTTTCAAAATAAAACTGAATTAAAAAAAATATCAAAAAAATCCTAGAAAACTATTTTTTATGTTTTTTTTTTTTTTTTTTTTTTTTTTTTTCAGTGTTTTATTTGTGCTGCTTTTCTCAAAATTTGATCTAAAAATCAATACAATTTTTTTTTGTTGCTTATATATGTAGACTTATGTTCAAAGCTTTTTTTTTAAGAGAAATAGAAATATAGGAACTAAAAATAATTTGTTTCTCTTCCACTGTCAAAATTATGGAACAAATTTCGGGGAACATAGTCGAACTGCTCCTTGATTTTCTAAAAAACAATAAAAAAATATGAGAACAAAAACACTATGGTTGAGTTTGTTTTAGTTCTTCTTTTCCCAAAAAAAAAAAAAGGTTTTAAAAATACCAAAATTCATTTGTTTAGTGTTTTTAAATGAAATCAAAATTTAAAAAGAAATAAACACAATAAGAATTCAATCAGTTAAACATGCAGTATAATCAACAATCGTGAATCCAGATAAACTCTTAGCTTATCATTTTTGTGATAGAATATTGTACAATCAAAAACTACAACACTCAATGATACCAGAAGATGAAGGACGACCTACAAACTACACATCAACCAATAGCTTATAAATTTGTGCAAATGGGTTTATGCACTGCGTTGTATAACAGTCCCCCCGAAGTAGGCGAAGAATATTTAACCTTAATTTTTTGTCAATTTAAGATGGTATGAATGTATATTATCTAATTACAAACATAACATGCCCCGATTGGTGGAACAAACACTATATGCACGAAGATTGGTTATCCTTCAACTGGTCTTCATATCCATCAATTTCTTGAGGGTCTGATTTCTCCTAATTTCTCATCTAGCAATATATATTTGACCAAATAGGTCCCTGATAAACAAATCTCAGTAAACACAATGTAGAAAATCACAAAACCAATCAAATGAATATATTTATATACACACACACACACACACACACACACACACATATATAGAGAGAGAGAGAGAAAGAGGTAGACACTAACTTGATTCTCATAATATGTGATTATGCAATGAACACGAATTTGGGCATGGTGAACACCTCACTCGAACTATTCTTCGCGATTGGGGAAAATTAGTTGATTTGTGTGTTTGTAATTAGGATATCTTTCAACAGCTAGAGAAGAGTGAAGAAGATAATTAAACAAGCTGATTTGGGAGAAAGTTTGAGTGATAAACAAAAAGTGCAGAAACATAGATTTATATATCAATGGATTGAAGGAATGGAACATGTAGAAAGTGGTAAATTAGTCGTTACCTTTCATGATGAAAGAAATCAAATCAGGAGCGACGATATCATTGATGGATTGAAGACCCATTAATGGAAAATGAAATGGTGCTTTGGAATGCCAATTGATGAGGGATTTGTATGTTACTACGACCAGAGCAGTGCGGACGAAATCATTGATGAGGGATTTGTATGTTACTACGACCAGAGCAGTGCGGACGAAATCATTGATGGTCGAGGAGTTTGTAACGGCAGATTTTGGAAAACAATTGGTGAATTGGCCTTGAAACAGAGGGTCGGACAAATTGATGGTGAGGAGCCTCATTAATGATGCTGATAAAGCTAGGAATTGTTGCGATGGTAGAGCTTCCTGGTTATTTTCTTTTTCATTTGGGAAAATTACATTTTACCCTCTATATTTGAATCTTATTTAATTGTTTTCCCTACACTTTATAAAGACTACTCTTTTACTTATTTTTTACTTATTTTAAGTTGGAAAGCTAACTTAATGCAATATGCCAAAAAATTATCATTGAATATTAAATATCAAATTTCAATTTAAAATAAAATAAAATAATTTTTTTTTGAATTTTTTAAATAAAATATAAGTTATCCTTCTAGTCAAGAAGTCAAGAATAAATAGGGTAATTTTAAGAGGGTAATAAAAAGGGTATTTGGAATGGAAGAAGGCATCAATGAATGAGAGAGCATAAATGACAAATAAATTCATTTGGTTCATTTTTAGCCTCGGTCTTCCAATTTTAGGTTTTACTATATGATTTTTTTTATTTTTTTTTCATATAATATTTATAAAAAATAAAAAAATGAAAAATAAGAACCTCAAAAACAAAAAGTAAAAAAATAAAACAAATAACGAAAAAGAAAAAGACAAAAAATACCTTTTTTTATTATTTTTTTGGGGTTTTGTTTTTTAATTCTTTATTTTTATTTTTTATTTTCTATAAACACCAATACAAAAAAACATATAAGGTAACCCCAGAAAATTAGTATGGCCACATGTCCTAAATCTTTTTTTTTTTTTTTTTAATAAAACACCATGTATAAAAAAGAAAATAAGAAAAACTCATAATTTTAAATTCAATTACTAAATTACCCTCTAACAAAAGAAACTATTCTTCTTCACTCAATTTGTTGTTAACCCTAGAAACCTTCCTATACTTTTATTCTTTTCTCTCGGTAGTGGGTAATTCCAACGCCACCACTCCATTTTTTTCCTCTCTTCTCTCTCTGGACAAGGGGATCCTCTATCACACCACCATTGTCCCTAGCCATCTCCGTCATGCCACCACCATCAAGTAGCGTCACCCCTTCAATCTTTTTTGCTCGCTCACTAAGACAACCGTTGGAGCGGACCTCGCCGAAATAACTGATACCCCTCCATTTTCTCTCTCTAACAAAAATGCGGCCACCACCACTGGATTTGTGGTGGTTGTTTGCGGTTTGGTCGTGGGCGGCCAGATCTGGGTCAACCACCAAATTTGGCGTTGGCAGCCGAAATCTGGCCATCCACGGCCATATTTGGTTTCGTTATGCAATGATCTGGCCGTGGAGGCCAAATCTAAGTTGCCACTACCAGATTTAGTGGTGGCAACAACTTAGATATGGCTGTTCACGATCAGACCTGGTTTCGCTACGCGGCGATCTGGTGTGGACAACCAGATCAAGTTTCTTCGATCACTGCTCTTCAACCTGAATCCTAATTAATACTTCCACTTAAATATCAGAAATTTCACCGGAACTCCATCAACTCCGCTCTAGTTGTTTTTTGTTATTAACTTTTGATTGTTTAAATGAGGACAATGAATTTGTTGCATGTGATTTTTTTTTTTTGGTTAATATTTTGTGTAACGACAATACATTTATTGAATAATTTACTATAAATATTAATTTTGATTTGAAATTAACTAAAATATTTAATTGAGTTGTTTAAATATGTTGTGGCGGTAATAGAATATTTTTGTGGTTGTCGATAGTAAATGTTTATAGTGGTGGCGGCTATTGTGATAGTAAACATTTTCTGTGGTGGTTGCGAGGGTGATGACAAATATTTTCTGTAGTGATGGTAATGATAAGAATATTTGATGTGATGATGGTGGTAATAGTAAATATTTACTGTGGTAGTAGAGGTGATATTAATGAATATTTATTGTGGTGGCGGCAATGGTGATGACGAATATTTCTTATGGTGACGGCGGTGATATTAGTGAATATTTACTTTGGTGATGGTAGTGCTAGGATTATTTGTTATAATGGTGGTAGTAATAGTAAATGTTTACTGTAGTGGTGGAGGTGGAATTAGAGAATATTTATTGTGATAGTGGTGGTAATTGTAGATGCTTATTGTGGTGGTGGAGATGGTAGTAGCAAATATTTACTGTGGTAGTGGCGGCTACAGCGGCAATAATGAATATTTGTTATGGTAGTGAAAGCAAATAGTGGTTGTGGCTGTGGTGGTAGTATTTATTATTAAAAAATTAATTAAAATGATATTTTTCTCATAAAAAATATATTTTTTGAATTGGGGTTTTCATAAATAAAAAGAATGGTGAGGATAAATATAAAAATTTGTGGGCTTATGGGCCCCCCCAAAAATACCCTAAAAATGAAATCAAAAATAAAATAAATAAAATAAAAATTATGGAACAAAACTATAAAAAGTAAAAAAATAAAAAATAAAAATGAGAAAGTAAAAAATATAAAAAACTAAAACAAATAACAAAAATTGAAAAAGTTAAAATATTATGTTGTAAGGATATTTTATCAACATATAAAAGGTGTCGCAAGTATTATAAAAATGACAGAAATTTTATTTGCATTTGTTGAAATAACATATAATGTCTTGGGTTTAAACTCTTTGTATCTTCCCATTGCTTTTTCTTATGAGTTGCGATCTCTATTGTTAAAATAACTAAGAGGTGGAATGTTGAAAGAACATGAGAGAATTATATTGATATATGGAAAAAAAAACATTTGTAGAGATATATAGGAAGTTTATATATAGGGAGTGGCGAGGGTTACCTTAGTAGGGTTAGTGTGAAAGCGTCCGGGTAGATAAGCCTTGGTGAAAATATCTGTTGCCTGATTGGTTGAACTAACAGATTGAAGGCATACAGTATTCTGGCAAATGTAATGACGGATTAAGTAGCAATCAGTCTTGATGTATTTTATACGATCGTGGAAAATGTCATTATGGGTGATATGAATCGCACTCCTATTGTCACAATGTAGAATAGTGGTAGTGAGAGAGAAGACTCCCATGTTATCAAGGAGCCAATAAAGCTAAAGTAGGTCTTATGTTGCATCAACGATGTCAGCAATGGAACGATATTCAGCTTCAATGCTGGAGAGGGGAAACCACGGTTTTATTCTTATTGTGCCAGGAAATGAGAGAGTTACCTAAGAAGAAACAATAACTAATGATTGAAAGTTTGTCAATGGAATCTTTGTTCCAATCGACATTAGAATTAACCTGTAAGTTCCTTTCACATATCAAAGAATGTGAAAAACAGTCGACTAATAAATGGTCTGAGGAGCAAACAAGAACTGATTGACTTGATAGACGATATAGGAATGTTTGGGTGAGTAACTGTGAGATATACCAAACTTCCAACTAATTGGCGATATAGAGTGGGGTATGGGATAGAAGAGTCATCTAGTGGAATAAGTATGATATTTGGCTCTAGAGGAGTATTAGCAGTAGTGGAGTCAGTGATGGATGCCTTGGAAAGAAGGTCAAATTCATATTTAGCTTGAGAGATGTAGAAACCCCATTTTGACCTGCCTATTTAAGTTTTCAAAATATCAAGTCTAAAGCGCAACTTCAGATAAACTTTAAACTAATATTTAAAGGGAACAAACTTTCACCTTAGATTACATTGAATACTACAAAAATCCAAAAAAACACAAGAAAGTATAAAATTGTCAATTTAACTTAATTCGGCATAAGTAAAAGTTTCGGGTCAACTTCAAAAGTTCCTAAAGTTAAAAAATGGCTAAGATGACATTATTAAATGTGTATTTTTCATGAAATCACTTTTAATATGAATGAAATTAGTTACTACATTTTAGCTTAAGAAAAATTCGTTAATTACATTTGTTACCTTTTGACCCCTGAAACTATTACTACCACCGATTTCGTCTTCTTGACACCAAAAATAATTCTAATTTTTCATTTAAAGTAATAATCCTCAAAGAAAGCAAGCCAAAAGCATTGATCAAGCCAAGGAAATTACCATGGCCAAGTCTAGTTACCCAAAGTAACTAAAGCTTAAAAAACTCGATTAAAATCCAACCGATTCGGTTTTACATCAAGTCAAATAATAAATGAGCCATCAAATCAATCTCCCATCAAGCATTAAATGCTTGGTATATGTCAAGACCTCATTCAAGACACCTAGATATTTTGAGCAAAATATCTCAAGGAAACCAAATTGTTGGGAAACTAACTATTACAAGATTAATCGGACTGATCCTATTCCATAAAAGGTAATTCAATGACCATCAAATCAAGTGTCATGATCATGCATTAAATTCAAAACGACAAGAAAAATCTACATTTTTTTAACCTCCAAAGCATTTAATGCAAGTTAACCAAACTAGTTCAACTAACTAGTACTTAGACCAAACTGAAATGTGTCCCATCAAGCAATACATGCCCCATAAGCAAGATAATCATAGCCAATTATTGCCAATGATGACTAATCTTTACCAATCAAGAGTAATGATTGCCAATCATTAGCAATCATTGCCTACGATATTCTAAGATTTTGTAATCATTATAAAATCTTAGGAAATCTTAGAGAATCTTCCAAATTTGTCCAAAACCATCAAAATACAACGCATCAAAGGATGACCCCTAGACCAAACACTGCCTAAGGAGCAGGTTGGGTATGCCTGCGCATTGGTGAATGCGCAAGCATCCCGAGCCTATAAATATGGGGCCAATTTTCATTTGGAATGAGTCTTGAACCTACACCTTCTCTTTCTAGGATCGAATTCCACTCTCAAATGTCTAGGGTTTTCTAGCTTTCCCTTCAATAAACACCTCAAAATTCTACTGAAATACCATCCCAAAGAAGTTCTTGAGGATCTTGGAGGAAGATCTCGAGATCTCGAGAGGTTGATAGCAAATGATTGAGGATAACGAAGAAGATCTACAGAATGAGAGGAAGATAATCACTTAGGGAAGACTACTTCCCCTAAGTTTGATATATTTCTAAAAAATCCTTTGTTCTTGTCTTAAATATGTGTATTATGCTTGTACATAGCTTGTTCATTTAGTTTTCATACACATATTCCATGTATATATTGTATTCAACAAGTAATTAACTAAAAAAATGGTAAAAACATGTCACAATCATAAAACACATCAAGAACATGAAGAACACATGAAACTAAACTTAAAACGAAATACATGATTACCTTATTCTCATTAATCTGAGATACATAGGCAACCCATGTTCGGGTTCGGTCACATATCTAAATAATTTAGTCTTAGCTTGCATGCTGGAACTACATGTCGACCTGATTCCTCATATTTAGTAGGATATGTAGGTAATTTTTATAAGGTTCGGTCTTTTTAAAATACAAATACATTTTTTTTTTCATATAGCTTGCATGTTGAAACTACATGTCGACCTGATTCCTTATAAAAATAAGGATATGTAGGAAACATTTATAAGGTTCAGTCATTAACATTTCTGTTTACTATATACTATTATTGAGTTGTCACTACTTAGATTAGTGTAGTATTTATTGCTTTCATCATGTCGAAAATGCATTAAAAAAAACTTCAAAAAAGGGGAATTATTTTGTAAAAACAAATCAAAGAAAATTACTTGGATCTTGTTTAATAGTGAAAATTCATTTAGACTTAGGTACTATCTTCGGACGGGTTCTTCGGACGGGTGTCTTGGAGTGCCTAACATCTTCCCCAAGCATAATTGACCCTCGAACTTCAAAGAAATCTCTAGGTAAAAGACTAAATGTTTTATGAGTCAAAACTTGGGCCATTTTCAAAATAAAAATGAATTTCTAAAATCTCGGTGACCTAACATACCATTTAATCCCATGCTAGGTGAAGACTCCGTTTTCAACACAATTCCCGGTCCAAACAACATTTTTCAAAACCGACGCCTAGAAAAGCCCCTGAAACTGTATTTTTTTAAAAATAAATGGATTTTTGAGGATTTCAAGGGGGACGAATGGAAACCTGTTTTCCTTTTCTTCCCGATCTCTACTTCCTCTTACTTTCGAGGGAAATCCGGGGTGTGTCAAAAGAGAAAGCATATATCTAAACTAGTTGAAACTTTGAGACTAGGAAAATAATTGAGCACACCAAGGTCTTTCATCTCGAATTGACCACTCATAAAAAAATTGAGTTTAGAGATTCTGCATAGATTATCTCCTGTAATGATCATGTTATCTACATACAGTAGAAGAATGATAATACCATTGTCAATTCGGCGAATAAACAAGGCAAAATCATGAGCACTAGATGTGAACCCAAATTGGTGGACGGAGGTGCTGAATTTTGCAAATCAAGTACGCAGAACTTATTTGAGACCATATAGGGCATGTCAAAGGTGACAAACTTTGTGTTTAGGAACAATTAGGCCAGGAGGGATATGCATATAAACTTTCTTATAAAGTCACCATTGAGGAAGGCATATTTGACGTCTATCAGAAAAATGGTTAATTTATGAATGGCAGCGAGGGCAAGAAGAGTACAGGAAGATATGAGCCTAACCACAAGAGCAAATGTCTTTTCGTAGTTAATGCCAGATTCTTGAGCAAACCTCTTAACAACAGTTCGGGCTGTATAGCATTCAACAAAATCACAACTTAATTGTCTTTTGCACTTTTTATGTAAGTATTTAATGCTAAGATAGAGTTCTTATATCTCTTAATTTATATTAACATCTAAATAACTATGAAAACGCCTTAAACAAGCAACTCATTGCATCGTTAGAATGATAAGTAGTTAACAAGGTTTCACTATTTTCATACATTTGTAAGTATCCCACTATTTTTATTCCAATTCCTTGTATACCTCTAATCCTACTAATAAACTTGGTTTACTGTTATTTGTCATTCGTTTCTTTCGCTCTTCACTTTCCTTCTTCATTTTCTATCTTTCACATTAAAAAGTAGGTATAAATTGTATAATAAATAATAAAGTTTATGTTCTCCAATAAAAGTATTTTCATTTTTTTTTAAATTAACAAATTAAGTATAAATAATTATAAATTTATTATATAAAAACTCAAAATAATCACAATAAAGTATCAAATTGAGTTGGCATTTCTTAAAATATCAAATCAAATATACAATATTATAAAATCAAGTTACAATGTAAAATTATATTTGACATTTTTATTTTTAAATCACGAATCCAAATACTAACAATATTTATATTTCAAAAATAATCCCAAAATTTTGGTACCAAAGATTGATTCTATAAAGAAATCACTTTCACAAGTCTATAACGAAAATCACTTGTAACTAAAAAGAGAAGCAATCAGAATGAAGCTTATTGAAGCCTAAAGCCTGAATCAACTTTTGTTTCCAAATATTAAAATAGTGTAACGGGGAAAAAAAAAATGAAAAACTATATTAAAAAAATCTACAACCTATAAAATACATTTCTAGCTAATGATTACAACAAAATGAGGTACAAATTTGTTAAAGGGGTATTTATGTCTTTTTTATACTATTTAGGGTTTTTACCTGTATCATTTTCTTATTTTTATTATAAATAAAGGGAGAGACTAACACAATAATTAAGCCGTCTCATTCTTTTTCTACTAATCTTTTACTTTAACATGGTATCAAGAGTAGATACGATGGAAATTAATTCCATAGTTCTATTATTCTATTTGTCTATATATTTTTTTTTTCGTTCTTTCTTCTTCTTCATTTTTAGAAAGAGGAAAAAAATCTTATCAAACCCTAAATTCCGCCGCCATATCCTAAACCTGATTACGCCGATGTATTAGATCCCACCGCCACCATCATCATCATCAAATCTGACACCGCTCAGCCCCAATCCTACTTCTCCATCGGCATCCAGTGCGTTCAACTTCACCACTGTTCCAACGCTCATCATCGTCACTGTTGGATCCAACGTCCGTTGTTCCAACGCTTAATACTAGTGCTTCAACCATCTTCGTCATCGCCGTCATCATCTAAGGTGCTCGTTGATGTTATTCCACCTTTTGTCGGCACCAATCATTCTTCTCCCACCACAACGGCAAAATAGCTCCTTCTGAACCAGTAAACCGAGTTTCAAATAGTAATTACTTTTAAACCAAGAACTCCATTTTTCTATTCATTCTATTTTTTTTTTCTTTTTTCAACGTAATTAAAAAAAGAAAGAAAAAAGAAAGAAAGAATGTCTCTTGTTTAAGTTCTACACTTGTTCTTGTTTGTTCATTTCCCTTATCTATTCTTTTTCTAGTTGGTTGTTGTATTGACGGACACTAATGTTGACGGCTCTACTCCAACCGTTAACAAACCGCAAGTTAAATGGGTCCAATTATTTCAATTGGTCTAAGGCTATAAAAGTAACCCTTACCAAACAACAAAAATATCGTCATCTCATGTAATTTGCCCCGGCAGAAGATGATAAGAAGTATGAGGAATGAATTCAAGCTAATATGCAGATTTTAGCGTCGTTGTGGAATTCAATTGAGCCTCAAGTTGTTGATGTTTGTGCTCATCTAGATACGCGTAAAGCAATATGAGAATATCTTCTTGTGTTGTATTTCAGTAATCTTACCAGGATGTATGACTTATCAGTCGAGTACTTCTAGCATCAGCAAGGCACCCAATCAGTTGTAGATTAATTTTCCACGTTCAACATGCTTCATGAGGAATTGAATATTGTTCTACCTATGACTACTGATATAAAAGAAATGCAACAACAGCATGAGCAGATGACCGTCATAAAATTCTTAGTTGGATTACACCTAGAATTTGAACTGGCCTAATCTCAGATCTTTTCTAGTGCTACTCTCTTTATTGTCACTGAAATGTATTCCCAAGTCTTGCATAGCACTACCAAGGATAATGTTTCTAGTTCAAGTTCATTTGAGCCATCTGAGTACTCGGCCCTTATTATTCAGATTCCTTCACTAGATCGTGGTGATAGCCCAGTGGTGGTCGTGGTGCTTCCTTGTGGTGGCTATAGTGGTGGCCCTCAGGGTGGTTGTCGTGATCGTGGCTCACATCATTAGTTATCCTTCTGTGGAAAGGAGAATCATACTAGAGAAACATGTTGGGACTTAGTTGGTCATCCAACCAAATTTGCAAACACGGTTACATCTGATCCAAATGATCCTGCTATAATTCTAAAATCTCCGGCGAGCAAGGACATCTCTGATGAGGTAATGCTTAATTCCTTCAGTATAAGACATCCTAGCAGACATCTCTTCCCATTGCTCATGTAGTTGAACTATGTACTTCTATTGCTTGTCTTTCAATTCTCCCTTCCTCTCCTATACATTGGGTCGTAGATTTCACCACCACTGATCACTTGTCAGGTTACCTCTTCCCTATTTTCAAATATTTTGTCATCTCCTTTGTTGCCTCCTATTACAGTTGCTGATGGTTTCACTGTCCCTATCAGTACCTCTTATCTGTATCATTTGTCTTGTAGCTTCCTTCATTTTCTTTTAATTTGATGTCAATCAGTGTTAGTTAGTAAGCTTACTAAACATTTTAATTGTTCTGTATTTTTCTAGATTCTATCATTCTCCAGGATTTGAGTACGCAGAAGACGATTGGCACAGAACGTAAGGAAAATAAGCTTTATTACTTTGATGATCATGATGAGAGTCTTGCCATCCCACCTACTATTTGCCATGCTGTTGCATTAGCCCACCAGATCAATTGTCACATCGGTCATCTCTGCCTTAGCAACCTCAAGTTACTTGTTTCTGATTTAAGTCATTTATCTTCCTTAGAGTGTGAATCTTGTCAATTGGGTAAGCATTATCGTATTTCATTTGCTTCTCCAGTTCATGTTCGAGTATCGATTCCTTTTAGTTTAATTCACTCAGATGTTTGGATTTCTACATTAGATTTTCATTATCACATTTATGGATGATTTTTCAGAGTTATATGGATTTATTTAATGAAAGACTGTTCATAATTATTCTTCATTTTTCGTGTGTTTTATGCTGAAATTAAAATTCGATTTAATGTATTAGTGCATATACTTCGAAGTGATGATGCTCAAGAATATTTTTCTTAGTTATTTACTTTTTTTATGTCATACTCTGATATCTTGCATCGGTCTTCTAATCCTCATACACCGCAGCAAAATGGAGTTGCTTAGTGTTGGCGATATTTTAATCACTTTGAATTACTTGCAAGTGCACGAGGTCAAGTTTTAATAGTATAGGAAAAGTAGAGTTGTCGTATCCACAAAGATTGGTTTAAATTGTCGTTAAGTACCGCAATTGTCATGACTTAACTTTATCTAGGCGATCCAATTTTAGAAATAAAACTAAACTAAAATAATAACTAATTAAACTACAATACTAAGAATAAAATATATGGGAATAAATTATTTAGGGATTAACTTTGTTCACTTAAACATATTTGATTTAGTCTAGTTTATATTAACGGTCATTAATCTATCCGACAATCTAGGTGTCTAAAATTCACTCACTACCTCTCCGGAGTGTAAAGTGAACGAATATGCAATTCATGTCAGCACCGATATCCCTATCTAGCGTCTAAACAATTACATGAGTCTTGCCCCAACCTCACGGATTGCATACTTTCTAATAATCTCCTGAAACATTAGAATGTCGCATTGTATTTAAACCCTAGTCCGAATCCAAAGTTACCTCTCCCGAGTGTTAAATCTCATATTCTCAAATCAACCAAAATATTGTAACAAGCATATAATGGAAGTAAAATAACGGTAAAGACAATCGAATATGGATGAACAACCGATAATGAAACAATGATTTACTCAAACAACATACTTTGTAAACTACATCAATCCTTAAATAATATATGTTTAGCTCATTGTCATAGCCAAATATTCAACTAAAAATGAGATAAACATAATCAAACAACAAACAAAAGTTAAGAAATAAAGAGAGAAACAAGGAAGAATAGCCAATATCTGAAGAATGGATGGTTCCACGTCAGTAAAATCCGCCCCAATCTTGTTTCCTCTTTTCTAATTATGTGTTCCACTTATTTGGTCTGATCTAGAGCTCCCCAAAAACTCTCCAAAAATGTCCTTGATAGGTGTGGGAATGGAGAGAAACAAATAGAGGTCCAAAATATCTCAAAAATATCTAAAAATATCTTTTCAGCTAGTGACGGGTCGCTGCAGTGAAGCAGACCATCGTTGCAGCGATGGGAAGGCAGAAACTCACTGTCAGAATGGCGTTGCAGCGATGAATATTATTGCTACAACGATGCTCAAGGCAGTGTCGACACCAAATTCTTCTTTTAGCCGTATTGTTTTTGTTCGAACTCTGATTGAGGTGATTAAAAAATCTAAGATATAGATCTACAACTTCTATGTTTTGAGATTTTTCAAAATCGGATTGCATCATGGTCAACAATGGCCTTGAAGTTACAACACTTTCACGTATTTTGCAATGTTTCTCCTATTTATTTATAAACCTACAAAACAACACAAAAACATATTAAACTAACAAAAATACATGAAAACACACAAATATTTAAATATAAAAGTACTTGATTTGTTGATAATTAAACCTCTCATCACTGAGCTTAACAATCAACATCTCCTGGAAGTGGCCCGTACTCTTCTTTTTTAGATGAACGTTCTCAAACACTTCTGGGGTGATGTGTTTCTTACTGATTGCTTCTTGATCAATAGGATGTTTTCCTCCACCCTAAATAGCAAGGTTCCCCATTCCGTTACTTTTCTACATTCTCCCTTATTTAGTTTACCTCCTCGAATATTTGGGTATGTTTGTTTTGTTCATCAGTTAACTCTCGATAGGACAAGTTAGATCTTCTTGTTTTAAAATGTGTCTTCCTCAACTTTTCTCTCACACAAAAAGGTTATCGTTGTTATAGTTCATCGTTATATTGCTCATTTGTGTGTGTGGATGTTACATTCTTTGAGTCCAACTTACTTTTTGTCCCATCCTCTCAAAATGTTTTGGATGTTACATTTCCCTTTGCCAAGCCTCCCAAATGTAGACACCGTACTTTTGTCCTGCCCAATCTGTGTCGAATCGAAAGTACAAGTTTAAATAAATTTTAAATTGAAACCACAAAAAACTGTTGAATTTTACTAAAGTCGCTAAATTAAAAGTTTTAGGTCAACCTCGTGATTCCTAAAATTAAAGGGGGGCTATGATGGTTGAATTAAAGGATGATTTTATCACCTTTAATATGAATAAAAAATAGTACACCCTTTTAATTATAGGATATTTCACCAATTGCCTTTGTTACCTAATTACTATCACTAGTTTCGTCTATTCAACACCAAAAATACATGTTTAAAGTTCAAATATCCATAAAACCAATGCTAAAGACCATGGTCAAGGCATGGAAATGTCATGAAAAGTCCAAGTTACACAACTTAACTAAGGATTTGGACTCAATTTGAAATCAACCAAACCGAGTCATTTGACGAATCATCAAAATCCATCCAACCAGGGGCCCAACCAAGCATAATGACTCATCAAAATGAGAATTAAAATCCCAAATGAAGCTTCCTAGAAGTTGCCTACAAAATATCTAAACAAGGAACCACGTCACTTAGGAAGTAACCAATTGTTATTGAAACTAACCGATTCGGTTCGCACCTAAGTAAGGCATTTAATGGGCATTAAATGATCATACCATCAAGCATTAAAATCTTGGGATGACATGTCCAGACTAGGTTCAAGGAATATAGATATTTTGAGTAAAATATCTCATTCATACTCTTTTTTCGTTGCTTCACTGTCATTTGTTTCTATTCCTAAGTCTGTTTCAGAGGCACTTACTCACCTTAGTTGGGCAACCGCAATGGAAAAAGAAATGCTAGCCTTACATCAAAATGTTACTTGGGATCTTATCTTACTTCCGCCTGACAAAATAATAGTTGAATGTAAAGGATGTAGACAGTCAAAGTTCACCTAGATGGCACTATTAATTGACTTAAGGCTTGCTTAATTGCCAAAAGCTATACTCAGGTATACGGTCTTGATTACTTGGAGACCTTTTATCCCGTTGCCAAGCTAGTTTCTATTGATTTGTTCATTTATCTGGCTGACACTTTTCGTTGGCCATTATATCAGCTTTACATCAAAAATGTTTTCTTAAATAGCGATCTAACTGAGGAAGTATATATGGAGTAACCTCTTGGGTTTGTTTCTTAAGGGAAGTCTGGTTTGGTATGTTGCTTGAAGAAATCTATTTATGGCCTCAAGCAGTCTCCTTAAGCATGGTTTGGAAGATTCAGTGAAGTGGTTACTGAATTTGGTCTTCGACATTGTGGAGTCGATCATTCCGTGTTCTATAAACGCAGTAAAGTCTAGAGAATATTATTGATCGTGTATGTGGATGACATCGTGATTCCCGGGAATGACCATTGTGGTATTGAAGAACACAAAAAGTTTTTGTATAGTAAAATTTTGAACTAAAGATTTGGGTTACTTAAATGTATTTCTTAGGGATTAAAGTTGCTCGATCAAGTCAAGGCATTTTTCTGTCTCATAGAAAATATGTCATTGACCTATTGAGCAAAATAGGAATGTTAGGAACTAAACCGATTGACTCGCTTATGAATTCAAACACCAAATTGTTGGCAGACCAAGATATACCATTGACAGATTCAGCGCAATACAGATGGTTAGTTGGGAAGTTGAACTACTTGATGGTTACTAGACTAGATATTAATGTTATCAGTCAGTTCTTGGATCGTCCAATGACTTGTTACTGAGATGCAGTGATCCGTATTCTCCGATTTCTGAAAGGTGTTACCGGTTGTGGTTTGCTATATCAAAACTTTGGTCGTACTCAAATAAAAGGCTACACATATACAAACTGGGCTGGATCACCCTTAGATATGAAGTCTACCACAAGACATTATGTGTTCGTTGGAGGTAACCTTATCTCTTGGAAGAACACACTTAACCAATTTTGAGATATGGTATTTTTCGAATAGATAAAGCTCTTAAATACTATCTTCGATGAGAGACTATATAGGATAGCGTTTTAATGCAGAAAACAATATCCTAAATAGCGTTTTTTGCAAGTCCAATACTTGGAAATATAAGTCCCTAACTCTCCTAAAGAGAGAATAGGAGAAACTTCCCTCTATAAGGCTATGTTTGGTTCAAGGAAAAAAAAAAAAAAAAAAAAAAAAAAGAAAAGAAAAGAAAATTATCTATTGTAAAGGAAAAAATATTTTTTTTTAGTGTTGTTTGATTAGGAAAGAAAATGAAAAAAACAAAAATAATTCATTTGATACTATTTTACCCTCATATATTACAAAAATAAATTAAAAATTTCTATTATGCAAGATATACTTGTAATTTTACCCATTTTTCTTTTATTTTTTTCCCAAATTTGCGTGGAAAAAAAATCATTTTGAAAATTATGCATTTTCTTTCTTATTTTTTTCTTTCCCATTTCCCATTGATAGCAAACAGTTTTTTTTTTTTTTTCCATTTTATTATCCTTTTCATTTTCTTTTCCATTTTTTTTCCACCTAACCACCCAACCAAACACACCCTAAGAGGGAAAACCCCTGTCCTAATACATCACACAATATGTAGCCAGAATCAATTTAACATTGACATCTCGTTATGGTGAATCTAAATCAACTCTATAATTCAATATGAAATATACTTAGGAAACCGACCCAAACAATATGTTAGCATATTTCAAAATAACAACAAATGGTCAAAATACAAAAGGTTTTAGCCTTAACCCCTAAAGCAACATATGTTCTCAAATTAGTTACATTTAACACATACATAATTTTATTTTATTTTTGAAAAAAGGAAATTAAGACTTGATCTCTGATTAGTTTGGTTATTCAAAAAATAAAATAAAAATTAAAGAGTTCTTGTTATCCAGAAATGTCAACTGCATGGTTGTTTTGCCTTGTTATTATGCGTTTCCTCTGCTTTCCTCTTCTTGATGTTGCCTGCTACTTTCTTCACATATGTGATGTAACCATCAACATCGAACTTCCTCTTACAGCCCGCGTAGTTCATGTATCGAATCTTCCCAAAAACAGGTCTCTCTTTCCATCCCTGAATCAAAATCAAGAAAACATAAATTCCAATAGATTAAAAAAAAATAAAAAATATGAGGTGATTTTGATAGTGTTTCCTTTCTTTTATTCCAGCCTAAGGACAGGGATTTCCAGATGCATTCTCTTAGGTAGTGTTTGATTTCCAAAACTTTATATTTAGTTGAATCCCACATCGATGTTGGGCCCTTCCCCATATCCATTCTCAATGGTTTGTCAAAATCTACCCTGTGCATGAGGAGGCGTGTTGAATCCCACATCACTTGTGTTACGTGATCCTGAGCTATATATAAAACCCAAGACAATCCTCCTCTTACAAAGCGACTTTTGAGAGCGAGTGAGGTCTATTAAGTTCCTATATTTTCCTACAAGCGTTCATTTGGAATTCCAATTCGAATGCTCCAATCTTATACTTACAAACATGCGTCAATCAAATCTATAGCAATCATATTTTTACTCATGACAAGAGGGAAAAAATAAAAAAATTCATTAAGGAATCCGCACCTGGTCATGTACACCGCAAATAGACCACATGCAACCAACGTATCCACTTGGATCCCGCCCATCTATTTCATACTGCAAAAGAGACATTTTGTTATTTGAAAATCATCTTTAAAGTGGTGTTTAGTTTCCCAAACTAAAGATATTAAAGGACAGTCAGCGCACGAAGGCTCCCGCCATTGCGGAGTCTGGGAAGGATCAGATGTAGGTAGCCTTACCTCTGTAAGGCTGCGTACATCACAGACTAAAGAGATTATGAACAATACCTAAAAGAAGAGAGTTCAATGCATCAAAATCTCTATACACAACTTACCTTATTATTCAAATACATTGATATCGAAAGGGCCTCTTCAGGTCCAGTAGTCCATTCAAGAATCTTTTTTGCCCAATACATCCTGGTTGTGAAATTTTATAAATAAATTCAATACAAGCGATAAAAATATTAGATTCATATTCAATAATTTAGAAGGTGGGTTGATTCGAAATCAATAATCAATCATAGGCCTAAACAGGGAAAAAAAGTTAAAAAAACATTACAAGAACAAAATTCTAGGGTTTGTAGGATTTGATAATGGAGTAAAGACGAAGATACACTTGCCGCATAAAACCATGCATCTTTCCATAATGAACCATCTCCAGCTGAGAAGCGTTCCAAAGCTGAAAGGGTATAAGAATAAAAACATAAGGTAAAATATAAGAAAGAGATTATAGAAGAAGCCTTAAAAAATCCAACGAATCTTGTATGACACAAGTTCCTTGTCTTGATGACATGGAATTTTCAACAATATGCAACCTTACTAAAGTTATGAGGATCGAATCAACTATATGTTTTTGTTCCCAAAAAACTTGGAAGAGAAACATAAATCTTACTAAAGTTATGAGGATCAAATCAATTATAAACACCCAAAATGTGGGTTTTAAGGTGGCGTTCAATTAGCGTTTGTGTTCTCAATTTTCTGTTACTATTCCCAAAAAATTGGAACAGAAACAAATATCTTGAAACAATTATGTTATGTTCCTAAAAATTTGTTCTAAAAATCTGGTAGCAGAACAGAAACAGATTTTTTTTGTTCCCATAATTCTGTTTTTGTTCCGAGAAACAAAAAGACTAGATAAACTGGGAACAAAAATATTAAAAAAAACAGGGCATAAAGTTTCCCCCACTTAATTATCAACTAATTGAGACAATTTTGGTAGCTTACAGGATCTGCAGTTTGTGCCTTTTCCAATTGCTCGCACCTGCAAATTCATCACTTAAAACTTCGATCATGAATCAGCAAACGTTAACCAACAAATTGCTCCACCTAGTCCCCAGCAAGTTGAAAATAAAAAATCCAGTCCACTCACGTGTAAATGTGATCTCGTTTATCAGAGGCATGGTCCATCAAAGTTCTACGTGCCCATTCCCATGCTCCCTTAAGAGAATCGTACCGAGGCTGATAGAAGCAAAAGTTATCAGCAAGTTCTCTCCGCACAATCAACTCTTCCAAGAATGCATCAACTGCCTTCAAAAGTTCCCGGTAATCAATAACAGCAAAAGATAAAAGGAATAAAGTACAAGGCAAAATGGTAATGCTTTATCTAAGTACTTTTTGAATCAAAAAAGTTAATGTGACAAAAAAACACTTTCACTGAAAAAGCGAAAATCAAAAATCAAAAGCGTTTGATAGTGTAAAAAGAATATCTTAATGTTATGTTATCCCTATAAATGATCTGTTAATACAAAAAATATCATAATGGTAGGAAAAAAGTGGGTGGAAAGGTCGTAGTCTATCGATCTCCATTAATCCCTTTGAATATAAAAATAGAAGAAACAAAAAAACTACTATTTTTTTGCTTTTTCAAAAAAGTATATAAATCATATTTTTATTTTATTTTATTTTTATTTTTTTTAATTTTTAAAAGTACTTTTTTTAAGTGAAAAATAAATGCTACTTTAAAGTTAAGTACATGTTTGCTAAAAAACAATGAAGTACCTTACTTTTTTTAAGTGAAAAATAAATGCTACTTTAAAGTTAAGTACATGTTTGCTAAAAAACAATGAAGTACCTTAAAAACATTACCAAAAAGTGCCTAAAAAAATGCTCAGAATACAGCCAATGACAAAATGCAAACACGAACTATTTCAAAATTCAAACCTAATGATATATTGGCTACCCAATTCTATAAAGATGAAAAGACAGATACTTCAAGTTGCAAAGCATATCTAAAGAGAAAGATTATAGCACAAACCTGAGGAGATCGCTTCTGAACTCTTCGTGCCTCCAACGCACAACGCTGTGCTGAAATCTGACCAAAATGAAGATATGGAGACAGACCAGAGAGAGCTTTGGGTTTCAATGGGTTATTCCGGTCCGTGGAATAGCCCTTCAATCTGGTCGTCAAGAACCCATTTGTACTCCCCATCAATACTTCCATAGCAGCATTTTCCCCAGGTTGACACCATTTTATTTCAGGAACTTCTGCTCCTTTCCTGTTAATGTTAAAACTATTAACATTAGAGAGCTCCAGCGTCATTGAAGCAAGGAAAAAATCCAAATCCAAATCAAAACTAATACATAGTGTTTGGTTGCATGGAATTGGAGTCTTGAAATTGGAATTAGGAATGAACGCATGTAAAAGATTTAGAACTTTACATGAGGTAACTTTTGGTCTCATGGAATTGGAACATAGCATTTGGAATTAGAATTAAAAGCATGTAAAGAATCTAAACATATACATGCATCAATTTCTAATTCCAATTCCAAAGCTTCAATTCAATGCTACCAAACTCTACCTAAGGTAGGTTTGGTTTCATGGAGTCGGAGCTTCGGAATCGGAATTAGAAATGAACGCATGTAAAAATCTAAAAAATTACATGCCATAATTTTCATTCTAATTCCAAGTGCTGCCAAAGACTACCTGAGTTCATTTCCATTTCCAATTCCAATTACAACGTCTCAATTCCATTCTACCAAACACAACTTATGCATAAAGCATTCTACTAAAGAAGACCAAAATCTTACCCAACCACATCAACGATAAGGCTCCCCCAATCTATAGACCTATTTGTAGCAGCCCATTTTCTTCTTGGAGGCCCCAGCACTGGAAAATCAATTAAATACTCGGGAAGGAGCTTATTTATCTTACCCCTTATGGTCTTAGCACTATACTCCAATTTCTCTGAAGCCACCCAAGTAGGTACAACATTGTGTGCATCAACTTCATGAATCGAAACCGAACCATTCACCCTCTTGCAGATTTCATCTTTCCAACTTCGAACTTCTCGTAAAGGTGAGAAGTCAGTTACCAAGAGCGAAGCACCACATTCTCTCAGAAAATTAGGAATGGTTTCTACTGCTTCTCCCTATGAACAAATTGACAAAGCAATCACAATGTTGTTTCAATTTTTCATGAAGAACATAGATCTCAATAGTAGGCTTGCTCAAGAATTAGGGACTGTTTGGATTGAGAGAAATGGAGAGAAAGAGGAGAAATTAATAGTTTTCTCTTCATTTTTCTTGTTCTGTAATTTTGAAGAGGAGAGAAGAGAAGAAAAAAGAGGAGAAATGAAGAGAAATTCTTTAGAAAGTAATAACTAACTTTTCCTACCAAATTGGGGAGAGTTGGAGAGGAAAGGTCTGAAAGTTAGTGTAAGTCCTTGCCCACTTCATTTTTTGTTTATAAAATAGGATATTATAGTAATTTGATAAATAGTAATAATAATCTTTTCTTTTAATGAATTATCTAAACACGATAAGGAAATTTGTTATCCCGTTTCTCTTCTCTTCTCTTCATGAAATTTCTTCTCTTCTTCAAATTGCTCTCTATCCAAACGGACCTTTATATGAAGAATAAAACAAACACATATATTCAAGTGTACGACTCACGTACTAGATCAAATAAGCTACATTTATGCCTAAATTGCTCACGACTTATATGAAGAATATGGCTAAAGAAACAGATATACATACTACAAGCATACAACACAGGTAGCAGATCAAATAATCTATATTTATGCATTAATTGCTCATTGCTTATATGAAGAATATGGCTAAAGAAACACATATACATACTACAAGCATACAACACATGTAGCAGATCAAATAATCTATATTTATGCATTAATTGCTCATGGCTTATATGAAGAATATGGACGAATAAACACATACACAAGTATAAACAAATGTACAAATCAAATTATATACATTTTATGCACAAATTGTAACTTTTTGAGACTTGCATCTTGCCTTAAACAAGAAAAACGGAATGATGAGATTCTCTTCAATGTCTCGATTGAGCTGCTGCAAACCCCGCAGCATAAACCCTAATTGCCTGGCTTTGGCACCCAAAAATTGATCAAACAGATTGAAGGCTACGGCAACAGGGACATTGGCCTTATTGGCCTGATCGACCGCGTGAATCAACGCCCAGTTGTCGTTCAACCTTTGATCCCTGAACATCCAGTACACCACGGGTCCGATTTCACCATTTGACGGCCTTGAAGCTTCCTTGAGAACCCTGATCCGACCCGGTTGAACTGTGGTCGAATGAGGTGAAGAAACAGAGGCCATGATGGATGAACAGAGTTTGTGTTGACTAATGCGCGCCGGAAACGTAGGGTAATGTGCTAGAGTTAAGTTTACTAAAGCCAGTGATTAGGTAAACAGGAGATCAGAGAAAGAGAGAGAGATTAGGGTTTCAGGGTTTGGCGGGTAAATGTGAGAGAAGAAAAGGGAGGGAAATGAAACGGTTAGAAGTTATGGTTCCAAACAGGAACACGTAG
Organism: Eucommia ulmoides; assembly: GCA_016647705.1. NCBI lineage: Eukaryota > Viridiplantae > Streptophyta > Magnoliopsida > Garryales > Eucommiaceae > Eucommia > Eucommia ulmoides. The sequence continues at coordinate 16,238,479 of CM028330.1, read as the reverse complement.
ACGCCTTTTTATCCACAATTTATAGATCAGCGTTTCATTACATATTTTTGTGGTTATTATTATTATTATAAAAATAAAAAATTAATGCACCATTTGATCAAGCTTCTGTTTTGAGTTTAAAAACTGAATATTTTTCAAGAAGCAAATTTTATTTTCACAATAGGTGGAGCATGGGCTATGTAAATTTCTAGAAAGAGAAAGTCTCTCCCAACATCATTTGAAAGACGAAGGAGATCGTCTCGTAAGAAGCACTAAAAAAAGTTTAACATGATATTCACACCAATAATGAAATTAATGGAAGTTGAAACTTCCCCTGAAGCTAACAAAGAAAGAGAAATGACGGTGGTCACGCCGTCGCATGCCCCTTTGGGCCAATCGCAACATGTGCCTCCGGTTCACCCATCTGAAAGGTCGGAACGGACAACTAAGCCAAAATCCTTCAAGGAGGCCCCTTAATGGAGGGCAAAATAATCAAAATCCAAAATTTGAAGAAGTTTTCTTCGATAATGAGAAAGACTTTACGATGGAATTTGATGGGATTCGCAATGAAGGCTCTAACCTAGGCCAAAGTCCATGCATTCCAAAGATACTAGTCCGAAGTCAAATCCTTAAGAAACTTAGAGAGAAATTGCAGAATAAGTTGATCGTTAGACTTCTTGGTTGTCAAATTGGCTACAAAATCCTCCTTGCTAAGGTCAAATCACTATGGAAAATACAAGGTGAGTTTGAACTTATTGATTTAAGTTATGGTTTTTTTCATGTTAAATTTGATAGGATATAGTCTTAACGGAAAGTTCCTGGGTGATATTAGATCACTATTTAATAGCAAGGAAATGGGAACTTAACTTTCATCTAGAGGATGCAAGAGATTCCCGCATGGCATTTGGGTAAGACTTTCTGACCTTCCTATTGAATATTACAAACCTCCAATTTTGTTTTCAATTGGGAAGACTTTTGGTAGACCCATTAAAATGGATGGAAATACGGCGGTGGCGGTTTGAGGTAAGTTTGCAAGAATTTGCGTTGAAGTTTATCTTAATAAACCTTTTATCCCAAAATTTGAATTATATAGAAGAGAATATGCAAGTATTCAAGCTATTCGTTATTCATCTGGTAGAATTAATCTTGAGGCAAAATTTTTCTCCTCTAGACAAACTTCCGACAAAAATAATCCGACGAAATCTAAAGCTCTGGCAAATAATCCGTGTCGGTCAAAGATAAAAACAGCAATATGGATGATACTATTAACAAGGCGCCAAATTCTGTTATTTGCAATAACTCAGACGATATGGTGTCTGAGACAATGGAACCAAATGATAAGGATGATATGGGATTTGGGCCTTGGCTTTATGTTAAAAAAAAAAAAAAAAAAAAAAAAAGAAAGAAAGAAAGAAAGAAAGAAAGAAGAAGAAGAAAGAAATAAAATTTAGTATTAATAAGAATAAGCCTAATGGACCGCCTAAACAACCTAATAAATTTTTTTATGCCTATGGTGAAACTGAACATGATAATATATTAATAATTTTAGAGGTTAAAAAACAACCCGAAATGATTCAAACAAAAAGGTTGTTAATGAACCGAATTTACCTAATGCTAATCAGGAAAAAGACAGGGCCCAGGTTGCTAAATCAAGCACTAAATCTAGTAAGGGTCCTCATGAAAAGCAGGGGGATTTCTTTCCTAAGAAAGTGACAAAATGTCGCTCATTCTGAAAAATATGGTAGTATTGACAGAAAATCAGTACTGGTGAGATAGGTGAGTGCAGTACCCTTGCGGTGACAGGTGGCATTTTCTCGTCCAATGTGCCTAAGATGACCCACTTGCCAAATCGCAATATTGTGCCACCTACGCCTAGTCCCACTGAGAATTTTGTCACGTCATCTACTGCTTCCACCATGCCTGTAGCTTCTAGTCCCACCAAGCCCCCTGCATCGTCAACACTTGTCCTTACCTCATATGCCGCGTCACTTGAGCTTAGTTCCACAAGTTCTGCTACAAGGGCTGAAATCTTTGTTACTTTTTCAACCAACACTATTTTTAGTGCCAACATTGCCATGTGTACAAGCCATATTTTCTTGGTTGTTATGCTAGCCTTCTCTACAACGCTTAGTCAACCTAGGCTGGTAAATGCTCTGGTTTCATTCAAAAACAATCTCCATCTTCTCCTTATATCCATATTGCTCAACAATCTTCATTTTCTCCTTATATCTATATTACTCATACTCCTCATAGCTCCTTCTTCTGTATTCACCATTCTTAATCTACTGTCCAACCCATTATCATTCCAAATATCTCTCCTCCACCTGATTTAAATCTCAAACCTACCTATGGAAGAAGTAAAACTATTTCTTATGAAAAATCTGTTCTCTATTTTCCTAGAGCAAGAAGATGAGATTATTCATCAACTAGATGTACTCTGGATGGTGGAATTGTTCAGGCTAGTAAAAGTGATGAGCTCGGTTATGCTTCAACCTCCATTCTTGGAAATATTTGCGGAACCAACCAAGGCATGGAGCCAAAGTCTCAGGAGTTGAAAGCTACTCCTAGGTGTCTAAAGAACTAAATCTCTCTCGTACCTTTCCTCGTTTCATTCCATAAAGATATTATCTTGGAATTACAGTGGTGCAACAATTCAAATTTCAAAAATTTGTTTAGGGATATGGTTACTTCTCAATGTCAGGAAATTTCTATCCTTTCGCAAACAAAGGTGGACCTTAATTCCATGGGTAATTTTTTTTTTTTTAATAATTTGGGTTATACTGCTTCTTACCACATGGACCCTCAATGGCATGTAAGAGGGATTTGGATTCTCTGGATGTCGGATAGATTCCACCTTCAAGGTATCTCGATGGAGAATCAAGTTATCTATGCTATGATTAGTCGCAATAATTTCGAAGATTGGATCATCTCGACTGTTTATGAGAATCCAATCCTAATCCTAGAGAAAGAGAGAATCTTTGGAAGGGTATGAAGGAAGTGTCTTAACAAAATTCTTCTCCGTGGCTAGTGAACAACGATTTCAATGAGATTGCCTCCCTGAGCGAGAAGTAGAGCCCCTACAACCACTTTGACCTAGCGCACGTCAACAAGTTTAATAAAATACCAATGAGTGTGGCTTAATGGATCTGGGTTCCAGTGGCCCCAAACAGACCTAGACCGAGACTAACTGGAACGACTTAAGGATTAGTAAAAGACTGGATAGAGCCATGGGCAATGATAAATGGTGTGCGGTCTTTCCGAACGTTGGTGTGAGAACTCTCCCCCGTATGTACTCCGACCATCTCTTCTTTTTAATCATTATTGTGGTTATAGAGTTTCTTTATTTATGGGACCTTTTCATTTTGATGCTATGTGGTTGGCCTTTGATAGCTTCAAGTACCTTGGAAATAATTGGATTAATGATGATTCTCCCTTAAATTTGAAACTTAATAATTTTACTTCCAAGCTTAAGGAGTGGAATTATAAAATGTTTGGTAATATTTTTAAAACAAAACGTCTTCTTTCTGCTAGAATTAAAGGAATTCAAAAAGTTCAAGAACATGGTTTTTCTCATAATCTTAAACATCTTGAAATTGATCTCTAAAGGAATTATAGAGATATTCTTAATAAGGAAGAGATCAATTGGCTGGAAAAATTGAGGATTCAGTGAATTTATCTCAGTAATAAGAATAATATTTTTTTTCCATATCATGGCCCTTAATAGAAGAAAACAAAATAAAATTTCTATGCTTAAGAATGATAATGTGTGGATCAACAACACTAATGATCTTAAATTAATTGTTCGAAATTATTTCCTAAACCTTTTTTCTATTGATGATAGTAATGGGTTGGTTGGGTATATTGGGGATCTTTGCCCTATAATTAATAACAATCTTCATTATTTCCTTTAAACTATACCCTCGCCCTGAGATCTGGGAGACTTTAACTAATATGAAAGAACTAAAGGCCCCTGGGCCAAATGGTTACCAACCTATTTTCTTTAAGGAAGATTATGGTATAAGTGGTGTAGATGTCGTTAATTTTGTGCAAAACTGCTTTCGGAATATATCTAAGCCTACTATTAATAATGAAACCTTAATTTCCCTTATTCCTAAAGTTCATTTCCCGAAGATTATTAGCCAATTTAGACCTATAAGTTTGTGTAACACCGCTTATAAAATTGTTACAAAATTGCTTGTTTCTAGACTTGGAACCTTGTTAGATAATCTACTTGGTCCCTTTCAAAGTCGTTTTATTCTTGGTCGCATAACTATGGATAATATTATTATCACCCAAGAAATTATTCACTCTCCTAGGAAAACTAAAAATAGCTAGGGGGTTCTTGTCCTTAATATTTAAAAATATTATAAACCATATAAGGTTTAAAGTACGACGAACTAAAGTTAACGGACAACATAAAAACAAGGATAGATTAAATGGTAAAAAGTATATTTTTTTTCCTATGTCAAATGATGAAGATATGAACCAAATTATACATGGAAACTAAGACTAATTCATATTAATGAGAAATAAATTTAACAAGGTTGTCAAACATAAGTTATTCAACTCATCGGGCTTCGAGTCTGTCACACCCCACCCCGGACACCCGTCACCTGTGGGGCTGGCGTGACGTCGACACAATATTACCCAGGTGACAAACCAACTAAAAAAAAAAAATGTTATGCGTTCATAATTATACAGCTAACCAAAATACCAGTCATAAACGTCTTTACAATCTAGGGACACATCCGTCCCCAAAATATCTCCTTCTAGAACAATGAAAACAAACTATGAACCTTTTCTGGGTTCGTCTCATGCGGCATTTCCCGAAAACTTCCACTCCTCGCTATACCATCTACGGACTCTATCCTGTGTTAGTAGGGGGCCGACTCCTAGCCACATCACCTGCGAGTGTACCATCTTCTCAATACAATCATTCTTATTTAGTAATAATAATACCTACTGGATACCACAACATTTCCATATGAATTATTACAAGTATCACTTGCACAGTAAAAATGAAGTATAAATATGTAAGTTCATTTTTATTTAGTTTTCTACCCATGCAGTATAAACATCATACCAATCACCTGAAATAACAACAAACTACCCCAAAATAAACAACACATCACACCCAAAACCACAACGCACACAGGCTAGCCATGGTGATCGTTTTAACCTCACGATCGGGAGTTTGCAACGGTACCGTACCATCCGTAGGATATACCTTCCTACGAACACCCATCACTCCGCCGAAGCGGATCATTACTGCGCAGTACAAACATCTAACATCACTCTGCCGAAACAGATAAATATCACTCCGCTGATGCGGATAAACATCACTCCGCCGAAGCGGATCACACCACATAATAATATCGTCAAATCATCACATAATGGTTTAAAAAAAACATCTAATTTTAAGTTCAACCATTTTCCATCATGTATGCACATATATAAACAATTTGTCGAGAAGACAGTACACTCACCTCGTTTCCAGCGTTATAAAAACCTCGCTGTCCAAAGCTCACCAAAATGTTGGCGTTTGCGAACCTAGAAATGATGGGGCCTAAGTTAATATTTCATGTAAAAATTACCTAAGCAGGTAAGGCAGGCCTGAAGTTCCGCATTTTCTATTTTCCATATTTTATCCCTGTGATTTGTTATCATACCAATAATTCTGTTATGTTATTTATTACATCGGATATCTTATAATCGGGACGACCCTAAATTTAATATTCCGGTTACGAAGATTTTTATTTTTATTTATTTATTTTTTTATTTTATTTTTATTACATCAGATATCTTATAATCGGAAAAAGGTATCCATCTCGGATCGTTCACGGGTCGAGAAGGAATTTGAGTTCGAATTTGAATCATTTTGCTTTGTGTTGGGGTTAATTGTGCAATTTCCCCTTCTCTTCCTTTTTTTTTTTTTTTTTTCTTCTTTTTTTTTTTTTTTTTTTTTTTTTGTTTTGTTTTTTTTTTCTTTCTTCCAGACGGACCGTCGCGCCTCTCTCTCTACGGTAGCCGTCCGCCGGTGGCCTCCCCTCCAAAGCCAACACTCCCGTCGGCCCTGCACCACCACAACCTCCCTTAGTCACCCTCCTCCGGCTGTCTCAGCCGCCCCACCGCATACCCAGCTGCCACCGCACACACCCACACGTTACGATACACACACACACACACACGCACATCCTCTCATGCATGCCGTTAGGCTTGCATGCCACCACCGACCGCACGCCACGGGACCCACGATCCCTGCCGACGGAGACCCACGCACATACGACGGTACACCGCAACCGAAAAACGAAAACTGAGCACACCGTCGGAAACTTACCGACCCGGCCCGTTTTGCCCATGCATGCGTACATTCGACAATTAAATGAGAAAAAACATATAAATACTCACCTTCCCGATGGTCGAACGGCGATCCGTAGCTCCGCTCACCGGCGACGCTAAAACGTGGACTTCCTCTCCGTCGACGGGCCACTCTACCGGCCGGACCAAGCCCTCTCTCTTCCAGGAATTGTTTGTGATGCTCACACGGTCACGCTGCCGAAGAAACGCTGGTTCAAGAAAAACCAACGACCTCCCTCCCTCCGCTCCGGTTCTCTCTCTCTCTTTAAAATTCCCGAAGTTTCTTCCTCCGATTTCTCCCTCCTTCTTCCCGTGTAAGAGGGTTTTAGTGCATGCAATTAGTGGGTGAAAGAATTCTGAGCTCGCCACGTCGACCCTCGAACTCCTCTCCTTGGCCGGTGTTTTGTCGTCCGGCTGTCGTGTGGGTTCGGCGGTTGAGTATAAAAAAAAACTCAAATTACACTTTCCTCCCCTTATTTTCTTTAGGATTTCTATTTTGATAAGTTTAAGTTTTAAAAGTTCCCAAAAATTATGATTCTGCCCCTAATATTTTTATTCCCGATTCCTAATTGCCAAAATGAAATCTTAAATTTAGATTTTTTATTTATTTATTTATTTTATTTATTTTTTTTAATAAAATTTTTACCCTAAAATTCTCTAATGTTTTGTAATGCGACTATTTATGACGTACGTCTTGTAATTTAGGTTTTACAACTCTTTCCTCCTAAAAGAAATTTCGTCCCGAAATTTTTATTTAAATATATATATATATATATATATATATATATATATATATATATATATATATATATATATATATATATATATATATTTTTATCTTAATCAAACAAATGTGGATACTTGTTCCTCATCTCTTCTTCTCGTTCCCATGTCGCCTCTTCCACCGCATGGCTGCGCCACAACACCTTGACCAACGGAATCGTCCTAGTTCGCAACACTTGATCTTTTCGGCCTAGGATTTGGATCGGCTTCTCAACGTAAGACAAATCAGCTTCCAATTCAATCGGTTGCGAAGTCAACACATGAGATGGGTCTGGCACATATTTTCGAAGCATCGATACGTGAAAAACATCATGCAGTCGTGATAATTCTGGCGGTAGCGCGAGTCTATAAGCTGATGTGCCAACCCGCTCTAGAATTTCATACGGTGCAATGTATCTTGGACTCAACTTTCCTTTTTTTCCAAACCTCATTATGCCTTTCCACGGAGAGATACGCAAAAACACACGATCCCCTACCTCGAATTCTAACTCCCGCCGGCGCTTGTCTGCATAACTCTTCTGCCGACTTTGTGCGATTTTCAATTTTTCTCGAATTACCTCCACTTTGTCTGCTGTCAGTTGGGCTATGTCTGACATCAACAACTTACGTTCGCCCACCTCAGTCCAACATACAGGGGTTCTGCATCTCCTACCGTACAACGCTTCATACGGAGCCATCTCAATTGCCGAGTGGTAGCTGTTGTTGTAAGCGAACTCCATCAACGGCAAGTGATCGTCCCAGTTTCCAGGAAATTCCATAACACATCCCCTCAACATATCTTCCAACGTCTGAATCGTACGCTCCGACTGACCGTCTGTCTGAGGATGGAAGGCGGTGCTAAATTTCAATATGGTACCTAAAGCAGTTTGAAGGCTCGGCCAGAATCTTGAAGTAAATCTCGAATCTCTATCCGATATTATAGAAATCGGTACGCCATGTAGTCTAACAATCTCATCGATATACAGTTGGGCGTACTTCTCAAGAGAAAATGTCGTCTTTACGGCCAAAAAATAAGCGGACTTAGTAAGCCTATCAACAATCACCCAGATGGAATTATACCCCTTTTGAGTACGGGCTAATCCCGAAACAAAATCCATTGTGATATGCTCTCACTTCCACTCTGGAATAGGTAGGGGTTGCAGCAACCCACCCGGACGCTGATGCTCGATCTTTACTTGTTGGCACACCAGGCACCTGGCCACAAATTCCGCGATCTCCCGCTTCATCCCGGTCCACCAATAATGTTCACGCAAGTCCTGATACATTTTAGTGCTCCCTGGATGTATTGCGTAAGCGGAGCTGTGCGCCTCTTCCAAGATATTTTTCTTTAAGTTGTCATCGTTAGGCACACACAGCCTATTTCCACACACCAAAGCTTCGTCCCCTTCCCTGATATGATAATCAGTTCTGTGACCGGCTTTTACTTCACCTCGAATCTTTTCCAATTGAATGTCTGACTTTTGGGCTTCAGTAATGCGGTCAATCAACGTCGGTCTCAAAGTCAAAGTTGCAAGCAGTACTGCCGTCTGACCAATCGCTAACTGGACTCGCATCGCTCTCAATTCCGCATATAGGTTAGTATGGGTAACACGAAGGTGGGCGACCGAGCCTGCCGATTTCCGACTGAGCGCATCTGCTACGATATTAGCCTTTCCTGGATGATAATGGATAGTGCAATCGTAGTCCTTGATCAACTCCATCCAACGCCTCTGCCTTAGATTTAATTCCTTCTGAGTAAACAAATACTTTAAACTCTGATGGTCCGTGTATATTTCACATGTCTCGCCATACAGGTAGTGCCTCCAAGTCTTCAGAGCGAACACAATTGCGGCCAACTCCAAATCGTGCGTCGGGTAATTACGCTCATGGTTCTTTAGTTGCCGGGATGCAGACGCGATCACATGGCTATGCTGCATCAGCACACATCCCAGCCCTTGGTGTGACGCGTCGCTATAAATCACGAAACCACCCCCTTCGGACGGAAGGGACAGTATTGGTGCCGATATCAACCTACTCTTTAACTCCTGAAAACTCCGCTCAGATTTATCGGTCCACTCAAACTTGGATCCCTTGCGAGTCAATCGGGTCAACGGGGTAGCTATCGCGGAAAATCCCTACACAAATCGTCGATAGTAACCGGCCAATCCTAAAAAACTTCGAACTTCAGTCACATTTTTTGGTCTTTCCCACTGAACGACAGCTTCAACTTTCTTCGGGTCCACCTGTATACCATTTCCTGAAATGACATGACCCAAAAATACCACATGATCTAACCAAAATTCACATTTACTAAGTTTCGCATACAACCGCTTCTCCCGCAACGTTTGCAATACAATCTGGAGATGCTTCATATGCTCTTCTCTACTTTGCGAATAGACCAAAATATCATCAATGAACACTATAAGGAATTGGTCCAGATAAGGTTGAAAGATACGGTTCATCAAATCCATGAAAGCTGCAAGGGCATTTGTTAAACCAAAGGGCATAACCAAGAATTCAAAGTGTCCGTATCTTGTACGGAATGCGGTTTTTGCCACATCACTCTCCCTGACCTTCAGTTGGTGATACCCCGATCAGAGATCTATCTTGGAGAATACCTTAGCTTTCTGAAGTTGGTCAAACAGGTCATCAATCCTTGGCAATAGATATTTATTGCGAACCGTCACCCTATTCAGTTACCGGTAATCAATACACATTCTTAACGTGCCGTCCTTCTTCTTTACGAACAACACTGGGGCACCCCATGGGGAGACACTGGGCCTGATGAACCCCTGGTCTAATAAATCTTGCAACTGCACCTTCAACTCTTTCAACTCTGTAGGTGCCATGCGATAAAGTGGAATCGATATAGGGGTAGTGCCTGGAATTAACTCGATCGTGAATTCTATTTCCCTATCGACGAGCAACCCTGGCAATTCTTCCGGGAATATGTCAGGAAAATCTCGGACTACGGGAAAATCCACCACCGGAGTTTCTCCCTGACTGCTGTCAATTACATGCGCAAGATATCCCTGGCAGCCTTTCTTTAATAGTTTCCTGGCTTCTAACACTGAAATTAAACTGACAGGAGTGATAATTCTATCTCCAGCAAACACAAACTCTGGCTCGCCTGAAATTCGAAATATCACTTCCTTCTTGAAACAGTCCACCGTGGCATGATATCCAGATAACAAATCCATACCCAGTATTATATCGAAATCATGAATACTGAGGGGTAACAGATCTGCCAATAGCTCTCTATCACCAAACCGAAGTGGACTGTCCTTGTACACCCTATCGATCCATACCGACTCACCTACTGGAGTAGAAATAACAATATGGCAGGATAAAAGAATGGGAAATCTACCTACTTACATCATAAAGGTTGCCGATACAAAAGAATGCGTAGAACCAGGATCAATAAGCACACGAGCATCTTTAGCATATAAAGATATAATACCTGTGACCACCTCGGGAGTAGCCTGAGCATCCTATCGCGTAGTAGCAAAGACACGGCCTCGCGTTGGAGGTCTACCCGGCGATCCTTTACCAAGTCCCTGGGCAGTACTAGGACCCGTACTACCCATACTGCTCGCTGGAGGTACGAATGTAGAGGCAAGCTTCGGACAATTTACAGATTTATGACCTGGCGCATGACAGTGGAAACATATCGGGACTCCCACAGGACAATCTCTGGCAAAGTGACCCGTAGCCCCACAATGATAACATCTATCTCCTCTAGCCCGACTCGACGGCTGATTCAGTTCTTGCCTCTGTGGACCAGCACTAGCTTCCAATGCACTCTGTTGTTGCCTAGGGTAGGATTGCCGGGAACCACGATTCCTGGCGGATTGGCCAAATGATGAGGCCCGATCAATTGGCGGCCGAACTACCGTCCCCCGCGAAGTGCCACTCGAAAATCTGCTAGGCGACTCAAATCTGCTTTTCTTGTACTGCTCTCGACTCTCGGCAGCTTCTTGTACATCCTTCTCCACCAACTTTGCCGTATTCACCAGCTCTGCAAAATTCTTAATTTGCTTGCTTGTCAGCCTGGAGCGGATCTCTAACTGAAGTCCTTTCTGGAAACGTCTGTATTTTCCTTCCTTCATTTTTACCAAATCAGGGGCAAAACGGGATAAAGCATCGAATTTAACTTTGTACTGCTGAACCGTCATCTTTCCCTGCTTCAGGACTAAAAATTCCTCCTCCATCTGGAATAGATAAGACTCGGGGAAGTACTTCTCATTAAATGCGGCGACGAAACGGTCCCATGTGATCTCTTCCCCAGAACCGGAAATCAGTCTTTTCATTTCCTCCCACCAGTGCTCGGCTTCTTCCCTCAATTGAAAAGTGGCAAGGGGAACTCGACTATCGTCAACAATCCCCATCGCCTCAAATACGTGCCCGACGCCTCTGATCCAATTTTCTGCATCAGCTGGACCCGCTGTCCTGGTGAAAGTCAGAGGGTCTAACTCCTTAAACCTCTTCAGTCGTACCTCCTGAGATGTGGCGGTATCACCCTGAGCCTTCTGACTTTCCATAATCCTTGCTTGTTGCTCCGTTAGCTGGGCGGCGGCCCGCAAAATTCTTTCGACCGCGTCTAAACTTCCCTGCAACCTATCACCCTACTTATGGGATCCTACAATCTGCAAACTTTCCGGCTCCCTATCTCTCCGTTCCTAAGGCTCCACTTGCCTCGGGGTTTCCTCCTGCCTTTGGGGTCCCATACTCCCCGAGGTTTCACCTTCTCCTTCCATACATGTTATTAGTCATAAAACCCAGTTCAACAACTAACTAGGTCAATCAGAGTAATAGCAATAATTAACACACGTTAATTAACTATTTTACGAGTATTAAAAGCGTTCACTAACATCTTATCTCAGGGTCCCCTACTGACTAAACAACTGGCACGTTCCCCGTCCCGTGATCCTCTACGGGCACGACCCCTGACAAGTCGACAGAACCTATAACCTAGGCTCTGATACCAAAAATTGTCACACCCCACCCCGGACACCCGTCACCTGTAGGGCCGGCGTGACGTCGACACAATATTACCCAGGCGACAAACCAACTAAAAAAAAAATGTTATGCGTTCATAATTATACAGCTAACCAAAATACCAGTCATAAACGTCTTTACAAGCTAGGGACACATCCGTCCCCAAAATATCTCCTTCTAGAACAATGAAAACAAACTATGAACCTTTTCTGGGTTCGTCTCATGCGGCATTTCCCGAAAACTTCCACTCCTCGCTATACCATCTACGGACTCTACCCTGTGCCAGTAGGGGGCCGACTCCTAGCCACATCACCTGCGAGTGTACCATCTTCTCAATACAATCATTCTTATTTAGTAATAATAATACCTACTGGATACCACAACATTTCCATATGAATTATTACAAGCATCACGTGCACAGTAAAAATGAAGTATAAATATGTAAGTTCATTTTTATTTAGTTTTCTACCCATGCAGTATAAACATCATACCAATCACCTGAAATAACAACAAACTACCCCAAAATAAACAAAACATCACACCCAAAACCACAACGCACACAGGCTAGCCATGGTGATCGTTTTAACCTCACGATCGGGAGTTTGCAACGGTACCGTACCATCCGTAGGATATACCTTCCTACGAACACCCACCACTCCGCCGAAGCAGATCATTACTGCGCAGTACAAACATCTAACATCACTCTGCCGAAACAGATAAACATCACTCCGCTGATGCGGATAAACATCACTCCGCCGAAACGGATCACACCACATAATAATATCGTCAAATCATCACATAATGGTTTAAAAAAAACATCTAATTTTAAGTTCAACCATTTTCCATCATGTATGCACATATATAAACAATTTGTCGAGAAGACAGTACACTCACCTCGTTTCCAGCGTTATAAAAACCTCGCTGTCCCAAGCTCACCAAAATGTTGGCGTTTGCGAACCTAGAAATGATGGGGCCTAAGTTAATATTTCATGTAAAAATTACCTAAGCAGGTAAGGCAAGCCCGAAGTTCCGCATTTTCTATTTTCCATATTTTATCCCTGTGATTTGTTATCATACCAATAATTCTGTTATGTTATTTATTACATCGGATATCTTATAATCGGGACGACCCTAAATTTAATATTCCGGTTACGAAGATTTTTATTTTTATTTATTTATTTACTTTTTTTTTTTTTTTATTACATCAGATATCTTATAATCGGAAAAAGGTATCCATCTCGGATCGTTCACGGGTCGAGAAGGAATTTGAGTTCGAATTTGAATCATTTTCTTTGTGTTGGGGTTAATTGTGCAATTTCCCCTTCTCTTTCTTTTTTTTTTTTTTTAATAAAATTTTTACCCTAAAATTCTCTAATGTTTTGTAATGCGACTATTTATGACGTACGTCTTGTAATTTAGGTTTTACAGAGTCCTTATTGGCTTCTGAATCGTATCTCATAGGTAATATGAATAAGTAACTTTTTGTTGTATAATAAAAAGAATCTATCGTTATATAAGTAGCCCGGTACATACGGAAGTGTGTGGGACCATGAGCTTTGAAAGTTTTGGAAGATGTTAATACTCCATGTTTCAGTCGATGAGACAAATACTTACACATTAAATTTTGAATCATCTAATAGATTAGGATTGTAAACGAGTCGAGTTGAGTCGAGAAGTAGATGTACAAACTTATTTATTTAAGTTAAAATTTAAATGAGCCGAGCTCTAAAGTGAGTGCTCAAACTCGGCTCAGCTAAAAAAGAATTAAGCTCGAGATCGAGCTCGACACCTCGTTAAAATTTAATGAGCTGTCGAGCTCGAGCTCGAATAGCTCAGTAAAAAAAAATCGAGCTTGAGCTCGAAAATCAATTAAAGGTCCTTTTTCTTATTAAGTATAAATCCAAATAATACCATTTAACATATAATATAAACATGTAACACAATCAAAAGAGATGTCCATTTGACAAACTTCTTAATGCAAACTATAAAACCCAAAAATACATTAAATCATCAACCTCATTGAGGTATGACCAAATAAAATACTTGTTCAAATTTGTCCAAACTCCAAACCAGTCCAAACCATTACAATATACAAATCACGAAACCTAAATCATCAACCTCATTAAGGTATGACCAAATAAAATGCCCGTCCAAATCTGTCTAAACTCCAAACCAGTCCAAACCATTACAATATACAAATCACAAAACCCAAAAATACATCAAATCATCAAATTCATTAATGTATGACCAAATAAAATACTAGTCCAAATATGTCCAAACTCCAAACCAGTCCAAACCATTACAATATACAAATCACAAAACCAAAAAATACATCAAATTATCAACATCATTAAGGTATAATCAAATAAAATACCAGTCCAAATATGTCCAAAAATCAATCCAAATCATTACAATAGATTTGTACATACCAACTCTATCCAAAGCAGTCCGAAGCATTACGTAGCTCTGTCCAAACTATTCAAAATCTGTCCACAACGCAAACATTACCAATTAAATAAATACACAAATAAATATGATAACAAACAAGATAAAATACCACAACCTCATTAAGGTATCGCAAACTCTTCGTATCTATTAGAAGATAAAAAAAAATGGAGAGAAAGATTGAATGGAAATTTAATTCTCATTGATTTCTCAAGTACAAAAATAGCATCTATTTATAGGCATTACAAGAAAGGAAAATAACAAACTTCAACAAATTTGAACTATCTTAACAAACTAACCAATTTTCCATCTAAAAGCAATAAAAGATTCCATGGAGCATAATACTCAATTTCTAATACTCCCCCTCAAGATGGAGAGTAGATATTATGAATTCTCATCTTGCCAAAAAGAAAACGAAACTGGTATGGATGAAGAGCTTTAGTTAATATGTCAGCAAGTTGGTTTTGAGTTGTAACATGTAAAGTTTTCAGCAGACCAGCTTGAAGCTTCTCACGAACGATATGACAATCGATCTCAATATGTTTCATATGCTCATGATAATTTTGATTTACTGCAATATGAAGAACAGCTTGATTATCACAAAATAGTAGAGCTGGGCCATGGTGAGTAACTCTAAAGTCTTTGAGCAAGGCAAGTAACCACATAATTTCACTAGTAGTATTTGCCATGGAACAGTATTCTGCTTCGGCGAAAGAACGAGAGACAGTGTGTTGTTTCTTAGACTTCTAGGACACAAGAGAAGTTCCAAGAAATACCCAAAATCCACTGATTGAGCGTCCTGAGTCTGGGCATGTAGCCCAATCTGAGTCAACAAAAGCTTTAAGCTGAATGGTGGAGCTACTGGAAAAGAAAAGTCCTTGCCCTAGAGTACCCTTAATATATTGAAGAATGCGAACAACAGCCTGCAAATGGGGTGCCTGGTAGCGCGGGAAAAACACGCCGCTAATTACACTCACAAGTATACGAGATCTAAAGTTTTAGTATAGTGTGATCGTTAAGATCGGGTTATCGTATCCACAAGGATTATTGTCGTTACTATCGAATACCGCGTTTGTCGTGACCTAATTTTATCTAGGCGAAAAAACAAATGTAATTAATTAATTAAACTAATACTAATATATCCTAAATTAACTACACTATTATGTTAATATGAAGAATTGTATAGGGATTAATGTGTTTACAAATACGTGTTCGATTTCGATTTACTCCCGTTTACGTTGTTCGACCTATTTGACAACCTCGGTACGTAAACTCCGCCGCCACCTCTTCTAAGTGTAAGACGGGAGAATGCATGACTTTGAGTCAACGGAGAAATCCCCCTCAACATCTTAATGACCCTAGGTCACGTGAGTCTCGCCCAACGTCATTGATTGCACACAATCCAACTCCCTCCCGGGTTATTGGATCGTTTCGTTGTATTTACCCTATTGACAATCTCCATTCTAAAACTCCCTCGCCACCTCTTCCGAGTGTAAGACGAGGGATATAACGCAACTTCAAGTCAACGAAAAGGTCCCCCTCAACATCTTAACGACCCTAGGTAGCGTGTCTCTTGCCCCACGTCATCGATTGTCTACGATTCAAACCCCGACCGGGTTATAGAATCGTGGCGTTTGTTTACCTTAATCCGAATCCGGGGTTTTGTCAAAACCCCGTATTCTTCATTTATCAATCCAAGCATAATAAACAAACAATACGATAAATACAATCAAACTACGAAGACCAAATATAAACGCAACATCGAAATCATCCAAACAACGTATTTATAAATTATAGTGTTAATCCCTACTACAATCCATATTTAACTCGGGGCCATAGCTGCATATACAATGAAATAATGAGCTAAATATGCTCACATGCTCCTAAAATAAAGAAATAAGGAAAAACGATCGAAGAACTTAGCCTCGTCCGAAGATAAACCGCTAAGAACGCTCAACGATCGGTTCGCAGTCTTCTCTACTTCGGGATGCGAGCTCCACCACTAAAATTCCTAACCCTTGGCTTAAGTATGGCCTAAAGGGCTCAAAAATGCAAGAGAGAGGAGAGATGTACCGGCCAAGGGGGAAGAGAGGGGATATTTATAGCAAAACTATCCTAAAAATATCTAAAACTATCTTAAGACTGTGCGGGGCAAATCCGCCTAGGCGGTGGAAATTGCGCCTAGGCGGAGTTAGGTTGGTTAAGTCTGATCGCCTGGGCGGTGAAGTAGGCGGTGGACTGGAGAACATTCTATTGAAATTCCGCCTAAGCGAAGAAAACTTTGCCTAGGCGAGCGACTGTCAGTAGCCCTTCTTCGTCCTCTACTGGATTTCTGCCTAAGCTGTAGAATTTTCGCTCAAGCGTTCGTCCATCAATAATATTTTGCTCTTCTCTGCATTTTCACCACTTAGGCGGTGGTCTGGACGCCTAAGCGGTGGGCTTGTTTCATCTTTTAGCCTCCGAGCTTGTTTATCCACCGTAACTTCGAACCGCTTTGGTTCAATCTCATCTTTTTAGCCCCATTTTCCTATCTTTTTGACCCACACACCTGAGTTATACAAAAAGTAGAAAACTAATTAAAACATAATAAAATAATAAGGTCCTGTATGAGACAAGAATTAGAAGAGAAATTTATTGAACAGTGCAGAGATTAGGTGAGGGCACTTATGCTTAAAAGATTAAATTTAAAATCAGGCACAAATAAGACATTGGAAATGATAAGATGCTCAGACAAGTGCATAGTCCCAATGCAATGGATTTTTACACGGTAACCATTAGGAAGGTGGAAGTGAGTGTTGTGGGAGGGGGTAAGAGAGGTGAGAAATAAAGATCTATCACAACAAACATGATGAGTGGCGCCTGTGTCAAGAACCTAGTAGCTAGAAATGATATGAGAGCCAATAGAAAAAATAGAAGGAGAAACGATACCAGCAAAGCTTGAGGTCGACGACGTGGAATTAGACAAAGAATTCTCAGTCGGAGTAGCGAGTAATCCTTGAGTGAGTTGAGTACTGAGAATAGAAATTAGTTATTGACATTGATCAAGAGAAAAAATGGCTGATGAAACACCTAAACTGTTGATAGGAGCTACTGGTACTGAACAATTCGGTTTGGATGGAAGGAAGCTAGTGTTGTAGGTTGAAGGTAAATGGGCTGGAGGTTGATAGTAATCAGGTAGGGAAGAGGCTGAAAGGAATGGGGCTTGAGGCTGAGAATAACGAGTGGGCTGATTTTGGCCAGTGGGCTGAGAAAAACATTTGAACTGGGAATATTGGTGGGCCTTGGTATTGCGTGGATCCAAGTGAGCAGGAGGCGGTGTATGGGAGCTGGGTCGGGTTGGATGTCCAGGTGGGTATCCATGAAGACGATAGCAGTAGGATTAAGTGTGCCCTACTATCCCATAATGAGAGTAGAAGGGGCGACGGCATTGGTTCGAAACTACGACGGCGATGGTGGGAGGGGAAGAGGTCTTAAATGCTATGGATTCAATGGCCAAAACAGGAGAGTCGATCGTTCTTTGCCATTTTTCTTGGATAACGAGATTAAATTCTTTGCTCATGATAAGAAGAGGATCATTCATCAGTATCTGAGCACGCACAGCAGTGAATAATTCGTTTAAGCCCATAAGGAATTAAAGGAAGTGTTATTGCTACTGGAAATCGGTCCACAACTTCATCCTACCACAAGTACAAACAAGTATGGGCTGGTGTTGGCCTAATGAGTTACCCAAGAGGGGGGTGAATTGGGTAGTGATAAAATTTATCATAATATAACACTTAAAAAATTCAAACAATTAATTTTATCCCAAAATTAATTATTATCTTTATAACAACAGATATATGTTATCAACTAGGTGCACACTAAACAACAATATATAAGTAAAATAAATAAAGCAGCACACCATGATATATCTTAATTCACTAAGCTATTCTTGGCTAATCCAGTCCTCTGAGCCCCACGAAGATTCACACCCACTAAACTCAATATCCCTTTAAAGGTAGGAACCAAACCCTCACAATGATAATTTTCGCAAGCTTAGAATCAACATTTACAATTCTTTTTCTCAAGCTCAAGAATAACCTATCTTTTTACAGGTTAAAGATTAACGTAATTCTATTACAGGGAGAATCATGATCTAATCCTTTTTATACCTTAGGCTCAAGAATCAAAACCTCACTATGACTCTAAGTATCATTTTCCTAGGTAAGGATGGAACCTTTACAATTCACTCACAAATTTAATTAAGGAAAAATTAACACATAATCTTTTTATACCTTAGGAAAGATCAAAACCTCAATCTCTTTACCGGAAGAGATTGAAACCGTCTACCCTTAATTAAACATTCCCAGTAATATCTAATCTGATACTCAACTCACCAATTACAAATAATTGATAAATGATTTTTCCACTCGGAGCTTCTATCACCCCAGATAAATTCAAACTCAATTAATGTCCCAATACTAGTGATAGAAAAGTAAAAATTTCAAAATCTGATAAATAAAAATGGATAGCAAGCAATTAAGCACGTAATCAGATTTTCTCAAGAAATTATTTCAAAAATAATTTTCAATAAAAAATCCAGAAAATAATTTCAAAGATCAAATTCCAATTAATAAATAAGCAACAATTAATAGTAAGTAATGGACATATCTCACCTGGATTCCACTGAAAGAATAATGATTAGTTATGCAACTTCAAATCGATGATCGAACAAATAATCTCCAAAGAATGATTCTCAAGAAAGATCTCACAAATTCTCAGTATGATAACTCTTAGAAAACACAAGAGCTAAATAGCTCAGAATAAATTCAGATTATATTGATCTCTGATCATTTTACATTTGAAATGCGCAAGTCTATTTAAAGTCACTTGAAACAAGCCCTATAACGGCTAATTCCTATAAATCATGATATTTAATTACACCAATAGACCCTCTATATCATAACGATTCATTCCTGGTATAATTCACTTGAAATATCTCTTAAAATATTCAATTAAGTCCTTCAAACTTTTACTCAATCTCAATTAAATAAGATAGAAATAATTACATGTACCAAATTGAGAAATATCAAAACTACTTGAACCATATCTATAGGGATAATTAAATATTAATTAAATAACTCAAAACATATCAGATCCCTAAGATATCTCACATATCTTAACCATAAAACAACTAGTAACGGCTACTTTTTGAATAAAATCCGAAATTTCATAAAACCTGAAACAACTCCATCTGTCGACCGACTAAGGCCCATCAGTCAACCGCACAATTCAAGATGTAGCCAAGCCAAAAACTCTTCGCCCATCGGTCGACTGCCCATCCACTACCTATTGACTGGACGATTCAGAGAGTTTCATAAGTCGACCTATCTGTCGACTTAGAGATTCAAAGAATTCATTATCTGATCATAAGTCGACTCACCTGTCGACCTAGAGATTTATAGACTTCTTATTTTAAGCTCAGGTCAACCTACCTGTTGACCAAGAAATTCAACAACTTCATTCATTAATCACCAGTCGACTTACCTGTCGATTGAGAAATGTTGGAATCCTCTCTTGAATTCGTTTTAAATCCAATTTTATCAATGTTTTTGCCCCTTTAATTGATTTCTTTTCTCGGTTAGCTCCACTAAAACTTAAGTTCAATTTTAATCAATTTATAAACATTTCTTTTTTAATTACACATAGGAGCAAATAATTTAACTAATTAAGATCCTATAAAAAACACACATATTTATAAAAATCATTTTGTGTCGTGTGTGATCCTAATCAGAAATCATTAAGAGTAAAAATTTAACATGAGTTGTTTTCCCTAAGTTCTTCAATTTCTTCAATCTCTTAACTTCCATCATATTTGTCATTTGTCATTAGTATTTAGTATCCATTTCAACTTCTTCATGATAATATCTTCATTGGAACTAATAAACTGAAACATTTAATCAAACCGTTAGTTCCACCAAAAACATCAACATTTAATTGTTCTTCAAAATCTTACGATTAACAACTAATAATCTTTGAGTTCATCCCAGAGCATTTTTAATTTCGTAAAATAGAGATTAACATCAAGAGAACCTTAAGACAGGGTAGCCAATTGTTGCTTGAGCTGAAAACTGTGAGGAGTATTGCTTTGGCGAAATCGAGCATGGAGGTCAGTCCAAATATCTTCAACAGTGGCCATGTAGAGGAGGCTATAGCCGATATCTTGGTCAACGGAATTGAGGATTCAAGAGATAACCATGTTGTTGCAGCGAGACTAGGTACTAGAGGAGGGATCATCCAAAAGAAGTTGTCGAAAAGTGCCGTCAACAAATCCAAGTTTATTCTTCGCATTGAGAGTATGCGCATCGCTTGACTCTAGGTATTATTATTAGATCCAGTAAGAATTTGTGAAACAAGATGTGAAGTGGGATGATCACCGCTATGTAGAAATAATGGATTGTAGATATTGTCCATAGAGAAGGATTCTGATGGAGATTGAGTGGTGGTAGAAAAAGAATAAGGAGTTAATGGCTGAAATCGGTTGTTAGTAGCAGGAGGTTGGCGATTACCACCGCCACAAGCCATGATGTTAATGGCGGTGGACTGGAATCAGCAGCTATGCCACTTTTTCTGCAGTAGTAGAGTCGTTATGCTGTGAAAATCTCCTGATACCATATTGGAAGATAAAAAAAATAGAGAGAAAGAGTAAATGGAAATTTAATTCTCATTGATTTCTCAAGTACAAAAATAGCATCTATTTATAGGCATTACAGGAAAAAGAAATAACAAAACTTCAACAAATTTGAACTATCCTAACAAACTAATCAACGTTCCATCTAGAAGCAATAGAAGCTTCTATGGAGCATAATACTCAATTTCTAATAGTATCTTCGATCTTCATCCTTAAAAAAAATGATGATAGATATTTTAATAAAAGTATTACTATGCAATATCATAAAACTGTAAATAATATTTTCACTTACTTTAGATTTTTTCTTGACTCCATGGATGACACGTACCCAATCAGAAACGCAAAGTAACATTTGCACAGTATCCACAGATAAAGATGCATGATATTGATCAATAACTCTCTCTGGCACTAAATGTAGATTCCAACGCTACCGTAGTAATAGGAATAACTAATATATTACTTGCCAACTTAGATAACACACAAAACTTGAGGCTATTAACTTTCCACCACTCTAAAGCATCAAATTTGGTGGTACAACCTTTGTCACAAATGTAAACACCATTTTCTAGGTACATGTCTAACTCAGATTTCATCGGTTGAATATTATTGGTTCTTCTAATAAAAGGCTATGTTGGACCAGTAGAATACCCAAGAGGGGGGGTGAATTGGGTAATTAAAAAATAATCATAATAAAATTAAATAAATTAAATAATTAATTTTATATCTAAATTAATTATTATCTTTATAATACAGCGGAATAATATTATCAATCTAAGTGCACACCCAAACAACAAAAATAACAAAGTAGTAATGCAGCACACAAAAGATTTATATTGGTTCACCAAACTACTCTTGGCTAATCTAGTCCCTCGAGCTCCACGGAGGTCGCACCCACTAAAACCAAGATCCCTTTAAAGGTAGGAACTAAATCCACACGCTGATTCTTTTACAGGCTCAAAATCAACCTTTACAATTTCATTTTCCAAGACTCAGGAATAACCTCTACTTTTTACAAGTTAAAGAATAACCTATATTTTTACAGGCTAAAGATTAACCTAATTCTTTTTATCACTATGGTTCAAGAATCAAAACCTCGCAAAACACTCCAACTATCATTTTCCCAGGTAAGGATGAAACCTTTACAAATCACTCACAATGCAATTCTATCCAGGAAAAATCACTACCTCAATCTCTTTACAGGAAGAGACTGAAACCCAGCTACCCTTGATTAAATACCCCCAACAGTATTTAATCTGTCACAACTCACCAATACAAAAATTGATAAGAAGAAAATCTCACTCGGAGCTTCTACCACCCCAGATAAATAATAACTCAATTAATATCCCAACTAGTGATAGAAAAAATGTGAGATAAAAATATCTGATTTTAATAAGAATATGGGTAGCAAATTGGAGTATGTAATCAGATTCAAGAAATTGTTTATAAAAATATTTTCTTCAAAAAATCAGAAACAATTTTTAAGATTAATTTCCAAACAATAATCAAATAATGCAATGAAAGAATATAAATGGAAATATCTCACCCGGATAACACCGAAGAATAATAGATTAAAAAGTTGGACTGTTCAAATCAGTGACGCTTACTCAACCAGCTCTTTAACTCAAAAACACCTCAATAATTGATATCACATTTTGATCCCTTGAAATAAATATCAGAATGATGACTTTTATAAAAACTTATGAACTTAATAGTTCTTGATATTGTGTTCCTCAATGTGAAATCCGTAGGTCTTTTTATAGCCATTTAAAATAAGCCTTATAACGGCTAGTTTTTACAAGATATGTCTTTTAAAATCACCAATAGACCCCATATAATGATACATTTCATTTAAGGTATATTTCACTTAATAATAGCTTTCAAAATATTCAATTTAATCCCTCAAAAGAATTTGATCTTAATCAATAAAAACATATAAAGAATTATATATAAGTATATGAACTAAATCGTAATATCAAAATAAATCCCTTAAATCTCTTTCATATTTTTGGCTCAAAATATTCTCCACCAAAATAACAATATTTTAAACTCAAAATTCTCAGCTTTAAATATAGGAATATCAAAGATATCTTATAATAATTACTTTTCAAATATTATGTCATTAAATGACACTCCAAGACCCCATAAATCATATATAATCAAAATAGATCTTTTTCATTTAAAAATAATCTTGGGAAACCTCATTTTGGTCCTTAAACATTTTTAAATCGAAATTCATCAAAATAGAAAATATTAAAGCACTTTAATTAAAAGAACATTTAATTAAATAGACCAAATTAATAGGAATAATAAAATATATAGACCATATCTCAATTAAGTATTGATCTCTAAGATATCTTGCATATCTTAACCCTAAACGGCTACTATTAGATAAAAATTTGGAATCCCAAATATCCTGGAACAGTTCCACCAATCGACCGACAAATCCCACCAGTCGACTGATCCATTCAGGATGTAGCCAAGTCTAAAAACCCATCGCCCATCGGTCGACTCATTGATTCAGAGAGTTTCATTTATTCTCACCAGTTTACCTACTTGTCGACTGCTAGATACAGAGAGTTCCCTTCTTACGCTCCGGTTGACTTACCAGTCGACTCATCAATGCTGGAACCTTTTTTAAATTGGGTTTAAACTCTTTCTCTTTTACATTTTCGCCCCTTTAACTAATTTCTTTTCTCAATTAGCTCCACTAACTTTCTCAAATTTCATTTTAACCATTTATAAATATTTCTTTTCAAATCACATATTGGAGCAAATAATTTCACTTAATCAAAACACACATATATAATAAAAAACTTTTTGTGCAATGTGTGTGTTCCTAATTAGGATATTAAGAGTTGAAATTCACTTGGGTTGTTTTCCCTGATTTCTAGAAACTCTTAATTCTTCAATATCTTCAACATCATGGTTTAGCATCCATTTAATTTGCATCATCTTCATCACTAGAACTTAGATCACTGAAACACCCAATTAAAATATTAGTTCCACCAAAACATCAACATTTAATTGTTCATCAAAATCTTAGGATCAATAGACTCAAACTTTGCTTTGCCACTAACAACATTTCTACTCTCGCTTTGATTGCAGATGATACTAGATGATTAACTACTCTCTCGAGATTGCACACACATGGAGTATTCATGGGCCGATAAATTGTACGAAGCAACGTTTTCACCATAAAGCTCATATAAAGCATCACAAACCATTTTTATATTTCTTCCTACTTCTCTACCTGGATATATTTCATGAAAGCAAAACTCAACAAACTTCTTTACATATCTTGGGTTTAATACCACTGCTACTAAAATCAGTAAGTTACAATTCCCCCCAATATTTTTCATATTTATCATCCATAGCTAACGCTATTACCCGCATAAAATTACAATCATCAATAATTTTTTCATTCAATGTTTCTTTTATCCTCCACATCTCAAAAAGAAATAAATTAGATGTTGGATAATCAAATCTTGATATGATGTTGGTGATTTCATTGAAAATATCAAAAAATTGACACACTTGGTCCACTTTAACCCAATCGTCATTACTAGGTACGTAAGAAAACATAGGATCTCGCTTTCGATACCTAGGGAAAATTTCTTTGTATTCTGATGAAAAAGTTAACATCCAATAAATTCCATTCCATCTAGTTGGACAATTCAATATCAATTTTCTTGAAAGCAATAGTAATTATTTTGCTATTTCACTGAACTCAATAAGGCGAGCTTTAGAATGTGACAAATACTTAACCGTTTCTCTTACACACTTGGCAATATCACCAATTTGCTTCAACCCATGTTGAACTAGAATATTAAGTATATGTGCACAACAAGGTACAAGAAAAAATTTGCTACAAAAAATAAATTCCTTCTCAATGCAAAATTTGCTTATAAAACCCCAACTGCAACCTCAATATATGCAGTATTATCCACTGTAACAATACACATTTTATTTTCAAGTCCTCACTCTACTAAACAATTGCTAAGAGTATCGACAATGACAATCTCATTGAGAGGATGAAGAATGGTACAAAAATGTATAACACTGTTTTTTTGTAATTTTCAATCAGCATCTATAAAATGACAAATAACAACCATATATTGTATGGTTTTCCCTGAAACTTTCCCCAAATCAGTAATAATACTAACCTTATTACATCTTTTAATAAGATTTTTAACTTTTTTTTTCTTTTTTTTTTCTCATTCTCAAAAGTAGAATTGCAATAATTTTTAACCGTGTCTAGTGATATCTTGTCCCAAAATGGTGTGCACGCTCTCATGAATTTATTAAACACAATATGCTCCATATGATTAGAAGAATATTCTTAGGCAAGTACCATATGCGCTGCAAGTTCTCTTATTTTAGCATGATCATATTTTAAAGTAGGAAGAGTTGTAATATCACTTGTGCTAAATTTTAGAGTACTTTGAGTCTTACCCCCAAATGCAACCTTTTGTTTGCAAACACGATGTCTAATGTCATCATAATTGAGTTGTGGCACCCAATTTAGGGACAGATAAAACAAATTTATAAAAATTACACCTTGTTTTTTTTACCCTTCATCTAGGAATGTTTCCATGTCCTCCTAAACTTTAGAGTTCCTCTTCTTGGGCTGCTTCTTATATGTATTTTTCTGAAAATCCTCCACTTTCGTTGTGTCAAGAACATCACCTTTCCTGCACCACCACCACCATCACATTCTGCCACTATCGCCCACTCCAAGGTTACTACTACATTTGAAAAAGATGCTTCCAAATATGGTATGAATGTTTCCAGGACATGGGCGTTCAATGATGGAGGCTTAAACAAACCCCTCCAAAACTCTCCTAGTTCCTACAATGTGGAGATGTTCAAGGTACAATATACGTTAATATATGTAAATTATATAGCATATATTATAATTTGTTTTTGTTAATTTGATGCAGGGATTGGATTTTGTGGTTGCGAAAGCTAAAAGGAATGGAGTGTATCTAATACTTAGCCTGGTGAATAACTTTGAAGGATATGAGGGAAAAAGACTAAATGTTGAATGGGGGAATAGAGCATAGGCAGTACTTGAGTAATGAGGATGATTTTTTCACTAATCCTCTTGTCAAATGTTACTACAAAAACCATGTTAAGGTATATGTCTTGCAATATCGAACTGGGTATCTCTATTCAGGTGCTCTGTTTTATGTGTTTGCTCCGAAACAAACTGGATCCCTGTTTCCATAGAGTTTTCTGAGTGGGTGTCTTCAAAAAGATACCGTCTCTCTGTTTTGAGGGGATTTTTCTTTTCAAAAAGGTACCGACTCTGCGTTTCAATGGCATATGATTGATGGGTCTGTTGGGTTTTCGAATCTGGGTTTGAATTGACATGGGTGGTTACAAATTGGGGTTCTTGAAATCTGTAAGCGTAGAAGTTGATGGACCGAAGGCGTTAAAGAACCAAGGGAGATCTGGCAAGATTTGGCTATTGGGGGGGTACCAATACAATGAGTTTCTTCTTGATTGGTTTGTTTTGGGTTTGCTAAGCTTGACATAAAGGCAATGATGCATTGATGGTGGTAGATTGTGATGGTGGTAGTGGTGGTGGCTGTGGTATAGGAAATGTGATGGTGACAATTGTGGTGGTTGGCTAGTTGTGTGGTGAGGTGGGACAGGGTGGGGGTTTGTCGGGGTTAGGGAAAAAGAGGAGGGTGGTTTCTGAGAGAGAAAGAGAAGAAGAAGAAAGAGAGGAAAAAAAAAAAAAAGAAGATAAAAAAAGACTTTTTTACCCCTAAACTACAGCGTGTGCATTTCACGTGATCAATTTTCATCTAACTTAATCCCAATATTTGAAGAAAGGACTACATAAAAAATTGACTGCAAAAAGGAGAACCACATTGAAAAAAATTAAATTAAAGGACCACATAAAAAATATGTTACAACTAGGAGAACCAAATTTGTAATTTTCCCTTTTATCTATTTTCTTTCTAAAAATTCATTATTTTCAAATTTAAATGTTTTTGTTCAGATTTGAATAATTTGATTGTTTTTCCATTCATGATATTTTTCCAAATGTCAATATGTTGCTTTTTTAATCAAATATTTGTTGTGGTCTTTTTTTTTTTTTTTTTTTTTTTTTTTTTTTTTTTTTTTTTTTTTCTTGAAGCAAATATTCTATAAAATTTGTTATTTATCGTTATTTTGAACATGATATTTGTTGTTGATATTTGTTTGTTTCATGTAATTTTTGTTATTTTAATTTTGTAGTTGTTATTATGAAATAAGATTAAATTTGTTGCTATTGTTGTTTGGGTGAGTTTTGCAAATATTTATCGCTATATTTTTGAGTTTTGTAAAAAAAAATTGTAAGTTTATTTATTTTGTTCAAATCAAATCAGATTTTTGTTGCTACTTTGGTTGAGTTTTCAAATCTCTATTGTTGCTATTTACCAAAGATTTATTTTGGTGAACAATTGTACTTGGCAAAGTTTGCAAATTTTTGTGATAAAAACTAAAAAAATCCAAAAAATAGTTGTTGTCAACGGTGGTGATCTTCGATGTGGTTAGGGTAGGTTTGATGTGTTTCTCAAAGTTTACTGCATGATGGTAAGAACAAAAATTTAAAATAAAAACACGTTTGGGGTGGTATTCTAGGAAGATTAATTTATATTTTTTAATTAATGTGATTCTTGTACAGAAAAAGTAACATGTAGTCCTAGTGTAGTCAACAATTGGACTTTTGGACCTAAATAAAATCATCCTTAAATAAATAAATTAATGTAAAACAATTATGAGGGGTTCTGCTGCGAAAATATTTAGTAGAATAATAGAGAGTTTTTATTGGCTATTATAATTGCCACTAAATGCCGTTTTCTTGTAGTATTTTGTTACCAATTATTCCCATATTACAAGAACAATCCAAAAATTCTTCTATTTTTTATAAACTAAAAAAAAATTATTTTTATTCCCATCCTAGAAAACAAGCCAAGCCTATTCTCGCAAATAGCAATACGATCAAAGTTTCCTTAATTGTTGTGAGTCCATCTTTCAAGCTTGATTGGCCTCAAATGAGATCAACAAAGGACATTTTCTTTGTTTTTTTCTATTTACTCCTAGGTTCGGAGAATTATGCTCTATCTCTCTTCCCATGAATAAGATGAAATATGTTTGTTCTCTCTTTGGATCTACGCTTTCAATTTTTTATTTTTTTAGTTTCATTATTGATGTGAATGAAAATTAATCATCTACGTGTTAAAACAATGCCCCACGAAGGGGAAGGGATAATTGGTTTTTTGAGTTTGACCGATTAGCGGTATACCAATCGTTTGTAGGGAAAAAGACTAGTGACCCCCGGAGCATTGGGGACTCAACATTTGACTAGGTCCCAAAAATGTCCATCATCAACACTCATGCGAAATTCTCATCCTCGCATGGGTCGATTCCACCATGAAATATGCATGAGATTATCCTCAACGACATCACTTACTAACCTCCATGTGACAGGACCTCGTTGGGGGAAATACACCTTCAGAATCTAGCATGTTTTTGTCACTCAAGCCTATAAATAGGAGAAAAGGTGCGCTGCAAGAGTAAGCTCTATTTTTACAATTTTTTCTAAGACTTTGATACTATCATTCTAAGAAGCTAATTACTCTTACGCCCGAGGTCCTTCTCCGTGTAAAACTCACTCGGGGAAATAATTTCTATATGTTGTCAAATAATGAGTTAGCCCGCAAGTAATTCTATCTCCATTTAATGAGTCCTAATTATGGATACCTTTATTGACACCGTCTGTGGAAAACTTTTGCACTAAAAGTCTATTGCTCTCTAGATCTATCAAAGATTACCATACATGCTCACTCGTTCTCATAATGCTATTCTATGATCAAATCCTCCGCCACCTCCGACATAATAGCCAACCCACTCTATTATAAAAGAACAACCTATAAATCCCCTAGCACCTGAGTTTGAATCAGCTATTAGTAGGGCTAGGATAGAGCAAATTAAGAACCAAGTGGTGGAGATCAGTTTCTAATTAGTTTAACTTGTTAATATCTTTCGAGCGCCACCCCTGTTCCCGCCTCTTGTAACTATCCCGTTGTCAATCGCAATTACTTAAAACTCAAGATTGTTTCCTAGGTGATTGGTCATGCTTTTTTGGGGTAGGTTCATACTCGTTCCCGAAGGGAGGAACCTGTGAAGAGTTACATTCAACTAAGGATAACTCTCATGTCGCTAGAGGACTATCCCGCTCAACCTTTCCAAATATGTTTCATGCAGACTTTAGCCACTGAAAAAACATAGGGCATATCTCGCGATTAGTGGTTTATTTACCAACAAATCAAGTACTTTTAAACTCAAATATTTGTGTGTTTTCAATTTTTGTTAGTTTAATGTGTTTTTGTTTTGTTTTATAGATTTTGGAATAAATGGGGTGAAAAGATGCAAAGTCAGTACAGGTATAGTAACGTCAAGACCATTTTTGACAATGATGCAATTCGATTTTGAAAAAATTCAAAACATGGAAGTTGTAGATCTTTGTCTTCGATTTTCAAAGGTTTTTGAATCACCTCAATCGGAGTTCGAACAAGAAAGGTAAAACCAAACGACCACTGCTGCAACAGTGAAGCGTCAATGAACCTACTAACTTCCCACCGCTACAGCGGTGGGAAGTCAGCTGGCAAATATATTTCTTGATATTTTTTAGATATTTTGGACCCCTACTTGATCACCTATTTTTCCTAACACTTAGGGACGTTTTTGGGAAGCTCCTAGACCATACCAAAGAGGAGATAACACAATTCCAAGAAGAGGAAACAAGATCGGAGCGGAAATCACGGACGTGCAATCGTCTATTTTTCAGATTTGGCTACTCTCCTTTGTTTCTCTCTTTATTTCTTAGCTTTGGCTGGTTATTTGGATTATGTTTAGCTTGTTTCTAGTTGAATATATGGTTATGGTCATGTGTAGCTAAACATATATTGTTTAGAGCTTGATGTAGTTCATGAAAATGTTATTTGTTTGAATCGATGTTTCGTTAACAATTTTTCATCCATGTTCGATTGTGTTTACCGTTTTATTACTTCCATTATGCTTGTATTGGTATTGTGGTTGATTTGAGAATACGGGGTTTGACACTCGTGAGAGGTAACCCCAAATTCGGACTAGGATTTAAACACAACGTGACAATCTAATGACTCGGGAGAATATTAGAAAGTATGCAATCCGTGAGGTTGGGGCGAGACTCATGTGACCAAGTGTCGTATAGACGCTAGACGGAGACGTCGACATTGACGCGAAGTCGCATATTTATTCACTTTACACTCGGGAGAGGTAGTGAGTGAGTTTTTGACACCTAGATTATCGGATAGATTTGAATGTCGTTCATGTAAACTAAATTGAATCGAACACGTTTAAGTGGACGAAGTTAATCCCTAGACAATATTTTTCCATTAACGTCATACTAGTATTATAGTATAATTAGTAAGTAGTGTAATTAATTTAGTTTATAATTATTAACAAAAACCCTAATTTGAGTCGCCAAGATAAAATCCGGTTATGACAATCGCGGTACTTAGCAACAATCTAATCCAATCCTTGTGGATACGACAACCCTTATTCTTCCCACTTGACTCATGCACTTGCAGTGAAAGTAACGACGTAATATACGTGCTACCAAGTTTTTGGCACCGTTGTCGGGAATTGGCTTTTATATTGTTGTTGATATTATGAGTAAATAACTTGATTTTAATTTAGGCATTTATTTTGTTTATAATTTTTGTTTGTAGTTTTATTTTTCTTGCAAGGTACTTGAGGATGTTAGATCAACAAGTGTTATTTCATTTCTTTCAACGAGATTTCAAGCCATTTTATTGTGCTTAGGATAGATACAAAGAGTTGTTATTTCAGTTCCCCAATCATTGTTTCCCAAGGGAGTGTCGATTACTGAATTTCCTCGACGATTTACAAGTCGCAACGAGAACATAGGTGGAAGGAGGAAATGGTGCCACCTCTTTCTACGACCTACTCGCGGATGAAGCCTATTTGTCATTGGAAGACATGGCTGAGTTGGACTATCAGATTTGGAATTTTTCAACAAGTCACCAAAACTTGAAGGATAATTCCAACATTTTGGCAACATAGATTGACACATCGGACCAACATGTGGAGTCTTCCCCCCACCCTGGAAGAAATATTCGCTATTGTTATGGGAGAAACTCAATTTTTCTTGAGGGAAATGCAAAACTGTCTCAATGAGCATAAGGATCAACTTGATAATATTGAGACGATCTGCACTGAAATCGACACGATTGTAAAGTCTCTTGTGACGCAAATCGGTAAACTTATTTGCTACATTGAGGCCGAGGAAGAAATGGTGACACTGAGAAACACACAAGCAATATCCAATTATGAAAGCCACGGTGAGGAATCGGATACGAGCGGGAGGAACTTAGGTACGTTCAATGATGATTATCCTATTGAGCAGAAAACCCAAGTGTGGATTGGTAATGAAGAATCACATGTTAACAATTGTGATTCCTTATCTTGTGAAATCCAAAAATTGATGCCGCCTCCAATCTAAGAAGATCACATCTATGAGGATCCAATGTGGCTCAATTGTCCTCTACCGTATTTTGTTCCATTCATTCATGCCAACCAAGCACAAAATTCGGAGTTGAGTCAAGTTGAGGGTATAAGCCGATCAAATCCAAATCTCGCCAAGCTTGAGGGCGTTCAAAATCAAGACCCGTATGTGGTGTTATATGACACATACTACGGGCAGAAATCGCTCTTTGACGAGTCCTTCTCTGTGTCAGGCCGAGGATAATAAACCAAACACTTCTTGGGAGGTAACCCAAGTCTCAAATAAATTAGATCCATCACCGTTCACTTCATTCGGAGGCAAGATTGTCTCACCTCCCAGGTACGTGTTCTAAATCCCCTTCGCCACTACAATGCATGCTAAATGTTGAGATCGATGATTGGGTCATTGTGGATACTGACCGTTTTAAGTTTGGGGGTGATGTGTAGTATGTTTAATTGTTGTTAGTTGTGTAAATTTAGTTTAATTGTATGCGTGTTTGTTAGTGTAGTATGTGTTTATGCTTGTAGATGTGTTTTTGTGTGCTGAGTTTTGCATTCATCTGGGCCACTACCCGATGATGATATTATCCCTTGGTTGTTTTTCGAGGTCAAGGGTAATACCCATTTATGTGTGTTCTGTGTGCTTGACATACCGTTTTGGTAAAAGTTATTGTGGATCCTAATTTACACGAGCATGTAGACTCAATGTATAGCTATTCAATTGATTTGAGGCCAATTATCCATTAGCTAAATTCATGATAATTTTAGCGATTCTAGAACTTGATTAGGGGAAACTTGAGACGAAATCCAAGACAAGGTCATTCAGGAGACATGATTTAGGCATTAATTTTTATCGCTTGAGCCTTTGAAGCTTACCTTATAAAATGTTTATCCCTCATTACCCTGGCGAAGCCTATAGCCATTTCAATTCTAAACACGTAATAAATACCCTAACCAATTGAATTTTTTTCAAACCACTGTCGCTAAACCTAAGGCAAAATTTGAGTGAAATTAAGTTAGTATTTTTATGCTACTTGAAGTGAGCGGTTGGGTTTAGGACGAACTTTTGATTTGTTCAGTATTCAAGTACTCACTTGTTATTTTTCTTTTATTTTTTCCACACCCGTGAAATTGCAGATCAAATAAGTTTGGGGATGTTTTTTTTTTTTTTTAAACTATATATAAATATAGTTTTATTTTTGTTTCTTTTGATAAGTGAGTACTATGCTTTAAATTGATAGTTCAGGGTTGTTTCGAATTGATCTTTGGGGGTACGAGTGTGTTTGAGTGCCAAGCATGTGCCTTGGGTATCATTGATCTAATAACGTTTACCTGTTTTATATTCCCAATATACTCTTGACCAAATATTACAAACCAAACCAAGTCCTATTGATCTTTTTGAATTTTCAAGCCTACATTAGTGAAGAGTGGAACCCAGTCAGGCATATGGATATCCTAATCCTTTATGGTTTAAGTCCTGAGCTTCGTCGATGGATTATCCAATTCAATTGTTGTATAGTTATATAATTGAGTTTTCGCACATACACTTGACCAGGATCTAGAATGGCGTTTACTGTTTTTGAATGTTGAAATTCTAGAAAACTACATGGTGCGTTTTACTCTTGAACTCGATATGAGTGGGGGCCGTTGAGGGAAAACCTTTTGGTAGAATAGTTGAATTTAAAACTCACATGCCGTTGTTTGTGTTTTTATTCATTTTTAGTATTTAAGTTCGCTAATTAGTTGTAGTAGTTTGTTATCTTGTTTATGTGTTTTTACTTGAGGACAAATAAACGTTTGAGTTTGGGGGTATTTGATGAATGGTTTATTTACCAACAAATCAAATACTTTTAGATTCAAATATTTGTGTATTTTTAATTTTTGTTAGTTTAATGTGTTTTTGTTCTGTTTTATAGGTTTTTGAATAAATGGGTGAAAAGATGCAAAGTCGGTACAGGTGCAGTAACGTCAATGCCATTTTTGACAATGATGCAATTCTATTTTGGAAAAACTCAAAACATAGGAGTTGTAGATCTTTGTCTTAGATTTCCATAGGTTTTTTAATAACCACAATCGGAGTTTGGACGAGAAAGATATAGCTAAAAGACCACCGCTACAGCGGTGAAGCATCAGTGAACCTACTGACTTCCCACCGCTACAGTGGTGGGAAGTCACCTGGTAAAGATATTTCTTGATATTTTTGAGATATTTTGGACCCCTACTTGATCACCTCTTTTCCCCAACACTTAGGGACTTTTTTTAGCACATTTTGGGAGCTCTTAGACCATACTAAAGAGGAGAGAACACAATTCCAAGAAGAGGAAATAAGATCAGAGCGGAAATCAAGGACGTGCAACCGTCTATTCTTCAAATTTGGCTACTCTTCTTTATTTATCTCTTTATTTCTTAGTTTTGTTTGGTTGTTTTGATTATGTTTAGCTTTCTTTCTAGTTGAATATAGGGCTATGGTCATGTGTAGCTAAACATATATTGTTTAGGGCTTGATGTAGTTCATGAAAACGTTGTTTGTTTGAATTAATGTTTCATTAACTGTTTTTCATCCATGTTCGATTGTGTTTACCTTTTTATTACTTCTATAGTATGCATGTATTTGTATTATGGTTGGTTTGAGAATACGGAATTTGACACTCGTGAGAGGTAACCCCGAATTCGGAATAGCATTTAAACACAACATGACGATCTAATGACTCGGGAGAATATTCGAAAGTATGCAATTCGTGAGGTTGGGGTGAGACTCATGTGACCAAGTGTCGTATAGACTCTAGATGGGGGACGTCGGCGTTAACGCGAAATCACATAGTCATTCGTTTTAAACTCGGAAGAGGTAGTGATTGAGTTTTCGATACTTAGATTGTCGAATATATTTGAATGTCGTTAATATAAACTAGATTGAATCGAACACATTTAAGTGGACGAAGTTAATCACTAGACAATATTTTCCCATTAACGTCATACTAGTATTATAATATAATTAGAAATTGGTGTAATTAATTTAGTTTATAATTATTAACAAAAACCCTAATTTGAGTCGCCTAGATAAAATCCGGTTATGACAATCGCGGTATTTAGCGACAATCTAATCCAATCTCTGTGGATACGACAACCCTTACTCTTTCCACTTTACTAAAACTTGACTCGTTCACTTGCGGTGGAAGTAGCTACGTAATATACGCACTACCATCTCGCCTCCATGTTTACTATGATAGGTTAATGCTCGAAAGAGCTGGAGGCCTAGATACTAGTTATGTGGCTAAAAGGCTAAGCGAACCCATCATTACAGAGCCGTCGTATACTAATGAAATTCTAGAAGAGCTAGTACCATGCGGTTCACCTACTCAATGAACCAGTTGCCAAGCTACGAGGGTGTCACAGATATCGTTGATCATGTCGCTAGTTTTAAAATGATCCTCGATCTCCATTGATCATTTTATACCATGCATTGCAAGGCGTTCCCGGTCACCTTGGTCGGACACATCCAAGACTGGTATCGCACGCTAGCCCCTAGATCTACAACCTCATTTAGAGACTTTGATAATGCATTCTTATCTCAATTTTCACGAAGCATGAGGAAATCAGATTCGTCAAAGTATATCCTCATAATAAAACAGACGAACAAAAAGCCTCTGGAAGAGTAAGGACTTGAAAAGAAGGAGATTCATGTATTCCTAGGCCAATAACACTCCCCATAATCTCGATGATGCTCTGGAGAGTAGCGTCTGATTCAGCGAGGCCAACTCCACCTAGATAGATAAAGGGAAGCAAGAGGATTAAAAGAATAGGGATCGAGATTGAGGTGAAAAGTAGACCATCTTATCAAGAACAAGAAATTTAAGGTATAAGATTGTTTGAATGATGACCACATCCAGGGATACCCGCGGAGGCTAAACCAATTCACTCCATTATGACTGCCCCTAGTGGTCAATACTAAATGAGATCAAGAAAATTGAAATAGTCTTCTTGTGTCCTATTCCATTGAAGTTCAAACCAAAAATCCAAAATCAAAATAAGTATTGTGAGTTCCAACGAGATTATGGACGCACAGTGGACGAATGCTACAAACTCAAAGAAGAAATGTAGAACCTAATCAAATATGGTTATCTCTAACACTATGTCCGGAGCGATAAGAAAGATAGAAGGGGCGATAGAACCCCTAAACGACAAAATGAAGAGAAAAAAAAAAGGCGAGCATCCCCATAGTAACTAGAAAGGGTAAAGGTGAAATCAACAAGATCCACATGGGCTTTACCTCCGAGAGATCCTCTATGATTGAACGCAATGAACCTTTGTGTACGATAAAGAGAAAGACGAAAGAACAAATATTAGAGGTGAATGCTGTAGAGATATTAAACACTATCATCATATTTTTTTACCAAGATTTAAGAGGGCACTACACGTCTCATAACAATATCTTGGTGATCACGACGATAATAGCCAATTACCACAGTAATATAATTCCGATGGATAACATAAGCTTAGCTGATATTTTGTTCAGCGAATACTTTGTGAAGATGAAGATCAACCTAATTTTTTTTTCCTATCACTATGCCAATGGTAAGATTCTAGGGAGAGAACGTTCATTTATTGGTATAAATCGACCTTCAAATGCCCCTGGGAACCAAACTAGAAAGGACTACCTTCTGGTCTCGGTGGTGGTGGATTGGTCCTAGTCGTATAAAGTGGTCTTGGTTCGCCCAATGATAAGATCTTGAAGGTGGTGTGTTCGACGTACCACATAGACTGCAAGTTTCCCACTAAGGCAGGGGTAGGCATCGTAAGGGACAACCAAACCATTGCTATAGAATGCTTTTGGCCTCTTGCACGTTGTACTCCTGCTAGAACCCCATTAACAGCTATTGGAGATGTTTGAGCTGGCTCGTCTCCACAATAAGCTTGGACACCTACCTGTTGAGTATCCGCAAGAAGAGATGATGGATTCAGTCCCCATTGAATCCCTACTACTAGTGAAACACACCCCACAGACAATGATAAGACCAATATGATTGAGTTAGAAATGTCCATAGAGATCCACGACTCTCTAATGAAACTATTACAGAAAAATATGCACATCTTTGCGCGGTCACACTCAAATCTCCCAAGGATTGATCTAGGTGTAGCCATGCTCAAGTTGTTTATCAATCCAAGACATCTACGTGTTTCCCAAAAGAAATGAAAATTCCACCCAAAGAAGCAAGTAATCGTTGCGGAAGAAGCCAAGAAGCTGGTAAATGTAGGATTAATTGAGGAAATCACCTTTTCGGATTGGTTGGCGAATGTACTCTTGGCCAAAAAGGTGAGGGAAAGTAGAACACGTACATCGATTATGAAGACCTAGACAAAACTTTCCCAAAATATTTTCTTCCCACGCTAGTAGATCGAGATAGTCATTGACTCCACAGTTGGGTATGAGCTCTTGAATTTTTTTAAACGTATTCTCGAGCTATAATCAAATTTTGATGTACCATCGAGATTGCCTGAAGACATATTTTATCGTGGACAAGGCAATGTACTGCTACAAGATTATTCCCTTCGGGTTAAAGAACACGGGGGCCACCTACCAACGATTGATTAATAAAATATTCAAGATGAAAATCGAAAAGACCATAGAGGTATATGTTAATTATATGTTGGTGAATATCCTTATCACCGAACAACTTATTTGAGATATCCATAGATGTTTTGACATCCTCCGAAGCACCAAAATGGAAAGACACATATAGTCAAAGTATATGGGTGTTTTTAATGTCTCGCTTTGTAGTGAAGAACCTACAAAATCACTTCGAAGGTAAACTCTCCAACATTCGGGCTGAGTTGGAAGGAAGCCTAAGACGTTACTACAAATGGGGACTCTCCAAAATTCGGGCCGAAACGGAAGAGGTTCGATCGGATTGATTTTTGTGTAAGCGGGCAATGTCGTTGTGGACTATCACGACTCGCGAGGTTTCAGACATCGACATTCCGAAACCGAACACTTTCTCGGGTAGGCGAAACACTAGGGAATTGGACAATTACTTTCGGGGCTTGAACGATATTTTACCACAAAAGGGACGATAGTACGTGAGACCTCTAAGATCAACAATACGGTGACGTACCTTAGGGATATGGTCTTATTGTGGTGGCCCCAGAAAATGGGAAAATCTCTAAAGATATGTGTACAATTGATACGTTTAATGATTTCAAAAAAGAAATCAAGAAACAATTTTATCTTGGAAATGTTGAAAGGGAAGCAAGGGGGAAGCTTCACCAGCTTAAACAAACTAGGTCTATCTCGGATTACATGACAAAGTTCACCGCTCTAACAATGGAAATCTCAAATTTGGCCGATAAGGATAAATTATTCTACTTCCTTGACAGGTTACAAATTGGGCCAAGACGGAATTAAGACGTTGAGGCGTACAAAGTCTCTCTAACGCTATAGCCACAATGGAATCACTCATCAACTATAGTTCAAGGGACGAAGCACCCAAGAGGAAAGACAAACCCAAGAAGTTTAACCCGGTAAAAGGCGGGGAAGATAAAGTACCTCAAGATGTTGGGGGTCACAAACCCTCGTTCGGAAAAAGAAAAGTCGTGGAATTCCAAAGGCAAGGACTGCCCATAACCCAAAAGTAGTTATTTCCTTTGCGACGGGCCATATTGGGTATGAGAGTGTCCTAAACGAAAAGCCCTTAACGCCATGACAACGGAGTACAAGGAACAACATAGTCAATAAGAAAACGAGATATACATGGGCTCCCTTTGTCTATTAAACGCCTTTAAGGATAAATGTTCTGTCATAGAAGCTCTACTGAATAGGCTAATGTTCATTGAAGCAAAGATCAACGAGTTGCTTACTAAGGCCCTAATCAATACCGGAGAAAGTCATAACTTTGTCTCAGTAGACGAGGCAAAAAGACTAAAGCCCAATTTTATTAAGGAAGGAGGCACAATGAAGGTCGTGAACTCGGCGACCCAACCAATACAAGGCCTGGCACGAGGCGTACGTGCCAACATTAGACAATGGGAAGACACGATCGATATGTCGGTGGTACCAATGGATGACTTCAAGATCGTGATCGGGATGGAATTCTTTGACAAGGTAAAATCTTTATCTATTCCTTTAGTAAATTCGTTGTGTATTATGGATAATGGTAAGGTTTGCATGGTTCCTACGAAACAAACCACTAAGATTAAAAAACAAACCCTATCTGTTATACAATTCAAAAAGGCGTTTAAGAAAAGGGAAGTCAGCTACCTTGCGATGATGAAGGAAATGTCCGAAGACTTATTAATTCTTGATTTGCCCAAGGTGCTGAGAGAAATCAAAGGTGTCCTTGAGGCGTACAAGGACGTTATGCTGAAAGAGTTACCGAAAAGGCTATCCCCCGAAGGGAGCTGGACCACGAGATTGAGTTGGAGCCGGGTGCTAAACCTCCAACCATGGCACCCTATCGAATGTCGCCTCCCGAACTCAAGGAGCTAAGGAGGCAACTCAAGGAACCATTGGATGCTGGGTAGTTAAGGGTGTCCAAAGCACCGTATGGGGAACTGATGCTATTTCAAAAGAAGAAGGACGGTTCGTTGCGGATGTGCATTGACTATCGGACACTCAACAACGTTACGATCAAGAACAAGTACCCGATTATTTTGATCGTAGACCTCTTTGATTGACTCCCTAAAGTACGGTACTTCACCAAGCTAGACTTGTGCTCATGATACTATCAAGTCTAGATTGCTGGAGGAAACGAGTCCAAAACGACATGTATGACAAGGTACGGTTCTTTCGAATTTCTTGTTATGCCCTTCGGCCTCACCAATGCACGGGCTATTTTTTGTACATTAATTAACAAGATTTTTCACCCGTTTCTCGATCGTTTTGTAGTAGTCTACTTGGATGGTATCCTCATCTATAGCGAGACCTTGGACGAGCATGTCCAACATCTCAAACAAGTCTTTCAACTATTACAGGAAAACAAACTTTATGTTAAATTGGAAAAATGTTCATTTGCCCAAGAAGAAGTATCATTCCTTGGCTACAATGTGCGACAAGGAAAGATAAGGATGAAAACGTGCAAGGTGAAGGCAATTCAAGAAAGGGAACGACCCACGAAAGTAACAGAGTTACGTTCTTTCTTGAGACTTGTCAACTATTACAAATGCTTCATAAGGAGTTATTCAGCTTGAGCCATCCCCTCTCAATGATCTATTAAAGAAAGGCAAGGCATGGGAGTGGTCCGAGAAATGCCAATGTGCCTTTGTCGATTTGAACAATGCCATCTTGAAGGAGCCGATTTTGTGCTTGCCCGACTACTCCAAGCCATATGAGGTCTA
Source organism: Eucommia ulmoides (assembly GCA_016647705.1). Taxonomy (NCBI): domain Eukaryota; kingdom Viridiplantae; phylum Streptophyta; class Magnoliopsida; order Garryales; family Eucommiaceae; genus Eucommia; species Eucommia ulmoides. Next base: position 16,198,374 of record CM028330.1, on the reverse strand, counting down.
CACAGATGCCTTTGACTTTGCTATTGGAGAAGTTCTTATGCAGGAAGGGTGTAACGACCTGTCCCGATTTTCCAGGGCCGCTACTATAGTATCTCCTATAGAGAATTTCCTAGCCTAAATTCCAACTCGTCAACTTCCCAATATACAATATTTAGTAAATTTATTGAACGATAGCGATAATTTCTTGTTATCGATTTTACGACGGCCAATATTAAATCTAATAGTCACCATTCATATAGCACTAATTAAAACCATTCATCTATTTTATATTTAATCCACTCATTTTCAGCACAACACAACAACCAATTTAAAAGTCTCTGGTTTATAATTTAAATCCCAATTTTTCTTCATATTTTAACCAAACAATTTATTATCCGATTATCTCAACATCATTTTATATAAAACCGAATATTCAATAATTATTACAACAATTAATATAATCAATATTACCGTTTTCGCCAATTACAACAATAAATAATAATTACAAGTTTTACAATAAAAACTCCACAACAACTCTTCTCTCGTTTCGTCCCAGCCGACCCTGCAATCCAAACATTGTGGGGTTGTGAGCTTACGCTCAGTAAAACTCCAACCCTTCTAATACGTGGATTTAATTAAACACATAAAACCACGTAATCATACTCGTCATATAATTTTAACATAAATCACATAGGCATGCGCGTCACATAAATCCCGCATCGTCCAACATATTTCACATAATTTCGACAGATAAAAATATCACAACAATATACAAAATAATTTTAAAATCACCCACGAGACAGTAAAATACAATTAAATGCATAAACTAAGAGTGACAGGAATTCTACCTTTCCCAGATTTTCCGTTTGCCGCGAGATGAGTATTTTGTTTTTCATTGGGGTAGTTTGTGAAATTTTTCTTTTCTTTTTCTTTTTCCCTTATTCTTCTTTCTTTTTCTTTTTCTTTCTTTTTCGTTTTATGCTTCTTGTTCCTGTTTGTGTTTTCCGTTTGCGCCTAGCCGCCAACGACCAACGACATCGCCGATCACACCACTGACCCATGAAGACAGAACACCCACGACGCCTGAACAGAACACACGCTGGCCTCTCGCACAGCCCTTGCCGAGCCCACGACCGAACACACACACACAAAGCCAAACCCACCTTCTCTCTCTCTAACTCTCCGGCCAACTCCAGCGACCACCCTCTGAGCATCCATTCATACCCAGAAACTCACATACACACTCCCGATCACATACCCACACTAAACACATCCACAAAATCGAACATGCATACCCATTTGCGACTCACAGGCCACCAATCAACACATATACACACGGCACACACAATACACACTGATCACACACATACACACCACCGTTTACGTACCCACCACTAAACACACACATACCCACACGCAGCAGACACACACACATACACATGCACTGCTCTCTCTCTAAACTTACCGATCGGCCGAATGACCGACACCATCCACTGGCAACCGAACATACCTATCTGACCGAACAATTCTAATCAAATACCCACACCGATCAACACACACGCACACATACACCGACTACTCTCTTTCTCTCTCTCTCTCTCTGACCCACCGTCGGCGACACCCCACCGAAATAAACGACCACCATCAATGGAACACCCCCACGCAACGAACAAGCACACACACACGCACTCATTTACCTAATGTTGGTGACGATCATACACACGCACACCCAGACGAAACACGCCGGCGATGCTGAACGGACCCCCCTCTCCGTCATCGGTCAGAAAACGCACACACACACACACATACACTACAACAATCGGCAATATATATATCCACACAGCCGACCAACCACCCAACGTCGATCACTTGTCGACTGACAACCCACACCGCCGGACCGAAAGACATACCCACACACGATCGTCGGTGAGTCATAATACTGTTGACGACGACACGATCAACCGACCGCCATGCCAAAAGAACAACCTGAACACATACGCGCCACAACGCCATAGGATCGCCGACCACCAAACACTCACCGGAGAACCCACCTCCGATCCTCTCTCTTCCTTTCCCTCTCTTTCCCTCATTCTCTGTTTCGGTTCTCATTCCCTTCCTTTCGTGTGTGTGCATGGGTGTATATATTTATGAACAAGATGAAAACACCACGTGTACTCCATTTGCTATGGTTAATTACAAGTGTATATATATGTAAATGCGTGTGTGATCATCGATCGGCCAAGTGGCCTCCCTACTTCACCGCCTTCTACATATGTATGTATATAAATATATATAAAATGTCTAAATTACACCAAGCCCCCCCTCTAGTTTAATTAGGATATTAATCAAACTCAACTCTAATATACATGTTTTCATTATTTCAATCTGGTCCCCAAACTTTTTAAATCAATAATAATTTACATTATCAATCCCGTTATAATTTAAATTATTATAAAATACGGCTTAATAGAAAATTAGGGTGTTTAAAATTGTTCGAATACAAAAATCGGGGTCTTACAATCTTTTTTCCCTAAAAGAAATTTCGTCCCAAAATTTTCATCAAACAAACGGAATTAAAATCTCAATCGAAACAATAATATTTCAGTCAAAACAATTAAAAGTCAGATTCGCATCGCATGGTCATATTAGTTACACTTAATTAATAATCGTCAATTCACTTTCACACATCGCAACATTTTTATTCACAGTAACTCACATTATATCTAACAACCGGCAAATAGGGTGCACTTAGTACAACCAATCATTTATCAGAAAAAATCTCAAGTTTCTCCAAGCTTCCGCTGCGCTACTCTGATAAAATTATAATAAATAACAAAATAATTTGAACACATCATTTTAATCCTAGTGGATTAGATCTATCTTATTTCGACAATAAGTTTTCCCTAACTAACATGTATCTATTCCCTCCAATCAACCAATTCACAACCATATTAAAAAAATTTCAACAATCTCAAAACCGTTTTATAAAATTACCATAATCCAACGTCAACTAATAAATTTTCTGCAATACGTCAAACGAATCATCTATAAAAAATCCCTTCATGCCTCCACATTTAATCAAGTCCCTGACAAAGCCAAGCGCCTCAAATACGTCTCAACTACAAAATTCGATCAATAGTCACTATATATATATAAATATTATATCAATAACTTTTCTAAAATACTCATCGATTTAAGGATAACTCAAATTACCCTTTCCCCAAAAAATCCCAATGACTCTCACATTCTGACTCCGCCTAATGTTAGTAGTGGACCAATACATACAACTGAATTATTATTTATCGGTGTACTGTCTTTGTAGTATAAAAACATTTTTATGGATCAAGTTTTATCAAAATCCCCTTCCCAATTATTTTCATCCAAAACCATTTTCCAATATAAAATATAGTCGCGCCTGGCTATATTCAAATGTCAACAACATATCACCAACGCATCGTCAATATCAAAATCTCAATCAAATATTTTCAATACAGAATCTTAACATAGAACCAGTTTTAAATCGACAAATCAACTCACATTTATATCATCTCTTAAATAATAATATAATAATCACATACCACCAGGAAACTCGGGTTTCCTATTACCACAGAAATAACTCATATATTTATAACATTTCATCTAAGTAGTAAAAATCAACCAGAATAATAAATATATTTATACGCTAACTATTTTAAAGTTATATATATATAAATGTACTCATCCCAATCACCATATATGACACCACACCACCCCACAACACATCAGACTCCGGCTAGCCATGTGATCATTTTAACCTCACGATCGGGAGTTGCAACGGTACCGTACTACCCGTAGGATTTGCCTTCCTAACGGGACAAATATCCATATACCCAGATCACCCATTGGACAGGTCATAATATCATTATCCATATGCCGGACGTCTCTGGACAGGACATAATATCAATAACCACCTGTCGAACCACCCATCAGACAGGACATAATATTAATAAATACATGCCGAACCACCCATCGGATAGGATATACAGGACATAATATCAATAACTACCTGCCAGACCACCCATCGGACAAGATATAATATCAATAACTACTTGCCGGACCACCCATCGGACAGGATATAATAACGCTATGTCGTAGCAGATAATCAACGCTCTGGCGAAACAGATAAATACTATGGCATCGTCCAATCAACAACATCGTCAAATCAATAACATCATCGTCAAACTATAAGTCAATAGATAATCAACGATCTATCTCCAAAATCCATTTAATCCAAATATCATTTTTTCACTCTCTTTTAAAACCAACCAGATTCAACAAATCATTTTCAACTTTCTTTAAAAATCAACGTAATCCACATTCCCAAAAACACCCAAAACTGCTTGATCCATATAAGCTAGAAAATCGTCCAGTTTTAAGTAAACACATTTTTTCATTATATATATATATATGAAAATAGATTTACTAGAAGACAGTATACACCTTTAATTTAATAACTCCAATTTAGCGACAATTTTTTTTTTTCAATGGTCCACAACTAACATAACACTCACCTAGGCTTATTTAACTCATTATAGATAGTTTGCTCTCATCACAAGCCATCTCAAATGTTAATATGTTCAACCTTATTAATCAACCCTCATTTCAAATATTAATATGTTCAAATTACTATTCCGCCTTCATCTAAGATGTTAATATGTTCAAATTAAAATTATAGGGGCCAAAGTGAAATAATGGTAATAACACATTGGTGCAAGTGTCCAATTCCTCTAAAAACATAACAGAGATGCCAATGTCTACATGTACATTATTAACCTCACTGTTAGATATTAATATTTTTATCTACTACCACATATAGGAATTTATCCACTATCATATATTAATATCAAATAAAATGCCCAATGTTTCTTTTATAAACTTCCGAGAATTTTATCACTTTAATCGAATAAATTTTTCAACACATCAATGATTTATGCAAATATTACAGAGCATAATTTATTATCAGTTTCAATTTGTCAAATCAATGCAAATACTAACAATTTAATATGATCACATTGAAACAACAGGGATTACATTGTGCAATTTGGTTTACCAAAAGATCCACATAATCAATCCAACAAGTATACACATATGAGTCATAAACATAAACAATTATCGTTTGTTATTCCACTTTTATTTCGTAATTTCCACTAAAATTAACAGTTTATTATGAACGATGAGTATCCTAACCTCGGTTCAACGTGCTCACAATCCAAATTCTGAGTCTACAGAATCTATATCATAAACTCTGATACCAAACTTGTAACGACCCGTCCCGGTTTCCCAGGGCCGCTACTATGGTATCTCCTATAGAGAATTTCCTAGCCTAAATTCCGACTCGTCAACTTCCTAATATACAATATTCAGTAAATTTATTGAACGATAGCGATAATTTCTTGTTATCGATTTTACGACGGCCAATATTAAATCTAATGGTCACCATTCATATAGCACCAATTAAAACCATTCATCTATCTTATATTTAATCCACTCATTTTCAGCACAACACAACGACCAATTTAAAAGTCTTTGGTTTATAATTTAAATCCCAATTTTTCTTCATATTTTAACCAAACAATTTATTATCCGATTATCTCAACACCATTTTATATAAAATCGAATATTCAATAATTATTACAACAATTAATATAATCAATATTACCATTTTCGCCAATTACAACAATAAATAATAATTACAATTTTTACAATAAAAATTCCACAACAACTCTTCTCTCGTTTCATCCCAACCGACCCTGCAATCCAAACACTGTGAGATTGTGAGCTTACACTCAGTAGAACTCCAATCCCTCTAATATGTGCATTTAATTAAACACATAAAACTACGTAATCATGCTCATCACATAATTTTAACATAAACCACATAGGTATGCTCGTCACATAAATCCCGCATCGTCCATATATTTCACATAATTTCGACAGATAAAAATATAGCAACAATATACTAAATAATTTCAAAATCATCCACAAGACAGTTAAATACAATTAAATGCATATATTAAGAGTGACAGGAATTCTACCTTTCCCAGATTTTTCGTTTGCCGCAAGATGAGTATTTTGTTTTTCAATGGGATAGTTTGTGAAATTTTTCTTTTCTTTTTCTTTTTCCCTTCTTCTTTCTTCTTTTTCTTTCTCGTTCTTTTTCGTTTTCTGCTTCCTGTTCCTATTTGTGTTTTCCATTTGCGCCCAGCCGCCGACGACCAACGACACCGTCAATCACACCACTGACCCAAGAAGATAGAACACCCACGACGCCTGAACGGAACACACCGTTGGCCTCCCGCACAGCCCCGGCCGAGCCCACAACCGAACACACACACACAAAACCAAACCTACATTCTCTCTCTCTAACTCTCCGGCCAACTCCTGCGACCCACCTCTGAGCGTCCATTCATACCCAGAAACTCACATACAGACCCCCGATCACATACCGACACTAAACACACCTACACAATCGAACATGCATACCCACTTGCGACTCACCGACCACCGATCAACACATACACACACAGCACACACAACACACACTGATCACACACATACACACCACCAGTCACGTACCTACCACTAAACACACATACACCCACACGCAGTAGGCACACACACACACACATGCACTGCTCTCTCTCTCTCTCTAAACTTATCGATCGGCCGAATGACCGACACCATCCACCGGTGACCAAACATACCTATCTAACCGAACAATTCTAATCAAATACCCACACCGATCAACACACACACACACATACACTGATTGCTCTCTCTCTCTCTTTCTCTCTCTCTCTCTCTAACCCACCGTCGACGACACCCCACCAGAGTGAACGACCACCATCAATGGAACACCCCCATGCAATGAATGAACAAAAAACACACACACGCGCGCACTCATTTACCTGATGTCGGCGACGATCATACACATGCACACCTAGACGAAACACGCCGACAATGCTGAACGGACTCCCATCTCCGTCGCCGGTCAAAAAACGCGCACACACACACACACACACTACAACGATCGGCAATATATATATATCCACACAGCCAACCAACCACCCAGCCTTATCGACAAACAACCCACACCGTCGGACCGAAAGACATACCCACACACGATCGTCGGTGAGTCATAACACTGCCGACGATGACACGATCAACCGACCGCTATGCCGAAAGAACACCCTGAACACATACGCACCACAAGGCCATAGGATCGCCGACCACCAAACACTCACCGACGAACCCACCTCCGATCCTCTTTCTTCTTTTTCCTCTCTTTCCCTCATTCTCTATTTCGGTTCTCATTCCCTTCCTTCCGTGTGTATGCATGGGTGTATATATTTATGAACAAGATGAAAACACTGCGTGTACTCCATTTGCTATGGTTAATTACAAGTGCATATATATGTAAATGCGTGTGTGATCATCGACCAGCCAAGTGGCCTCCCTACTTCACCACCTTCTACATATGTATGTATGTATATATATATATAATGTCTAAATTACACCAAGACCCCTCTAGTTTAATTAGGATATTAATTAAACCCAACTCTAATATACATGTTTTCATTATTTCAATTTGGTCCCCAAACTTTTTAAATCAATAATAATTTACATTATCAATCCCGTTATAATTTGAATTATTATAAAATACGGCTTAATAGAAAATTAGGGTATTTAAAATTGTTTGAATATAAAAATCAAGGTCTTACAAAGGGCATCCAGTGGCATACGAGAGTTGAAAGCTAAATGACAGAGGCGTTATATACACCGTCCAAGAGAAAGAAACGATTGTTGTTGTTTATTACCTACAAACTTGGAGGCACTATCTTTTGGGGTCTCAGTTTGTCATCAGGACCAACAATATTTCCACAAGCTATGTCCAAATGCAAAAGAAGTTAAGCCCGAAGCAAGCATAGTGGCAGGATTTTCTTGCCAAGTTTGACTATCGACTAGAGTATAAGCTCAGGCGGGCTAATGTGGTAGCCGATGCCTTAAGCCGTAAGGCCGAGCTAGCATCTATTAGTAGTCTAAAATGCCCTTTGGTAGATCTCATAAAAGAAGGGCTACAACATGACCGACTCGCCAAGAGCTTTATTAACATGGCTAATGAAGGGAAGACGAGGCCCTTTGGGCTAAAGGACGATCTTTTGTATATAAAAGGAGATAAACTTTATGTCCCTAAGTGGCAAAACTTATGGAAGGATTTGATGAAGGAAAGCTACGTTAGAACTTGTCTTGTATGTCAACAAAACAAGGTGGAGCAACAACATCCGGCGAGGTTGTTGGAACTGCTACCCATACCCAAGTGCCCATGGGAAACTGTCTCTATGGACTTTATATCAGTTTTACCGAAATCGGAAGGTTGTGGAAGCATTATCATAGTAGTTGATCGGTTTATCAAGTATACTACTTTTATTCCTGCACCAACCGATTGTACGGTAGAAGAGACAACCCAACTATTCCTAAAACACATGGTAAAACTCTAGGGAGTTCCACTACATATTGTTAGTGATCAAGACCCTCGATTCACCGGGCGATTCTAGACAGAGTTGTTCAAGCTATTAGGGACGACCTTGGACTTCTCAACAAGTTTTCATCCATAAACCGATGGGTAGACAGATTAAATTAACTCATTGTTGGAGTTATATTTGCGACACTATGTAAGTGCCAACAAAATCGATTGGGTCAAACAACTCAACTTGGCACAATTCGAGTATAACCTACAAAAGAGCGAGGCGACAAACCAAAGCACTTTTGAGATTGTTACGGGAAGGTAGCCTTTAACACCCAATGCTTTAGCAGCGAGCTACAATGGGAAGAGTCTTGGTCGCGTACAAGTTTGCGAAGACGTAGAACGAACAGACTGATATGGTTAGAGCATATTTGGATAAAACAGCCTAAAAGATAAAGAAATGGGCAGACAAGTCTAGACGGCCGTTAGAGTTCAATGAGGGCAACTTGGTTCTTGTGAAACTTTTGCCACAACAATTCAAAACTCTAAGGAAAATTCATAAGTGCCTTGTTTGGCGCTACGAGGGTCCCTTTTCGGTAATGAAATGTGGGGGGGAAGGTATCATACAAACTCATTCTTCCACCAAAGTTGAAGATATATCCTGTCTTCCACGTTAGCTTCTTGAAATCGTATCATGAAGATATGAAAGAACCAGGACTCGGGGCATCAAAATGGGTGCCAACTGCTGTAATAACCTCTTTTGACAAAGAGGTTGAATTTATACTAGCCGATCGAGTCATACGGATGAGAGGCGTGCCGAACTACCACGAGTACTTGGTCAAGTAGAAGAACCTTTCGCATAGCAAAGCAAACTGGGAACGTGAAGACTTACTATGGAAATTCATGGATCATATCCAAAGGTTCAAGGACAAAGGCGCGACGAGGGAGTCGCGAGAATAGGTAGGGGAGAATGTGACGTCCCTTATACTTTAGCACCCTTCCTTGGAGAATTCTTTAAGTATGAAGACCAAGTTATGTATATATAGGGGTAAAAAAAAGGATTACCATAGAGGCTCCATAGTATATTTTAGGATATTGTAGAGAACTCTAGAGCACCCTTAATAACTCTCTTATCTTCCTCACTCTTCTAGAAAAATCCAATCTAAAACCTTCTTTTGTAAATATCTAGTATAATTCTCTAAATGATAAACCATAGCCGTTAAATCAAAATGATCTCGGTCGTCCATTGTAAGACCATTGGCCTATATAAAGAGGAGGGAGCTCATTTACTCCTCACCAAGTAGAGAATTGCAATACAAGCTTTCTCATTCTCCCAAACTCTCTCTCTCTATATAGCTTTTTAGCTTCTTTTCTTCCTTTGTTTGGTTGATTATCTTAGTAAGGCTTACTTAGTCCTTTCAAGGGGCTGAAATCGAGGCAAAATGTCGCACGGTTATTTTGAAAAAAGTAAGTCTGTGACATTAGGGTAGGAATTAGGACCTAAAGACCAGGCTAAGTCAAGCTCAAGTCTTGGACCATCTTGTAATTTCTTTTGTAAAGCCCACTCGAACTCAGGAACAGGGTCGGGCTAAATATAGTCTACCAACCCTAATTGAATCGGTTATCTTGAGGTTACATTTCTATTTTTTTCTTTTAGATTGGTTCCCACTCCTAATATACATATTTATTCATTTTTAAACTCTCTTTTTTTTTTTGCAACTTTATCGCTGAACTTGTTGACCTTTATACACCTAAACTTTTATTTGTGAATCTTAACACCATTTTATACTGTAATTAATTTCTTAATTATAGAAAATTTAGAGTAACAACTTTGAATCAATCTCATTAAGTTGCCATCAACTAAAAAAATATTTTTTTTCTAATATTTAATCTTCACATGTAAGAATATCATTTAAAAATAATTAAATGTTACAATCTAATTGCATGTTACATTAGTACGTATAATGAAAAATGACAGTGCAATTTGTATCTTACAATTAAAAGTAGAAACCAAACCTTCAGAATAAACCACAATCAATTATTCTTCATCTCTTCAATCCTATTCTCCTATTAAAATGAAGGATTAAAATTAATCATAGAATCAAATCATTAAAAAACATAATTTAATACATAATTAATAAATAATTTAATTTAATAACACATTTAATACATTATCTTTTTAATTAGAATGATAGTGAAATATACTATTGTAATAAAATTTACAATAAAGTTAAATAATAAAATTGAAATACACATATTTAGATTACAATCTACTTAAGTTATACATTAATAAAATAAACAATTCAAATTAAATAATAACTCATATGCATTAAAAAAAGTTGAACTCTGTAAAAATTCATGTAATATCATGCACATTGCACGGGTATAAACTAGTTATATTAAAATCCGCATCGTTACATAATAATTTAAAATTACATTATAGATTATTTTTGCTACTATGTTATATTTTAGTAGAATCTGAGTGCAATATTTACTATTCTTGCAATGTTTGAATTTTATTTTTTTTAAATAAAAATAGAAAGACACTTTTTAAATGAAAACAAAACATGTTTGAAATGGGAAATGACAAATTAAAAAACGATTAACTCTAAATTATGCTTTAGAGATCTAAAGAGTAATGAAAACACAAAATTAATGCTTCATCCAGTTTTGATATTTCTTTGGATTAAAGTATTAATACTTTACCCTATGTACCTCTAAAAAGACTTGGTCTCGAAGGACACGTACCTCTCCTCGTTGTGAACCCCCATGTTCACGAAGGGACATCCGCATCGCTTCGTTGATTGCTTGGTCCTCCAAAGTTTTGAAGTTGTTGTCCCATGTCCTCGAAATCAAACTTCACCTTCATCAAGGTCTCCTCATCGTGGGACACCCTACCCTCAAGGCTCGGGACAATGTCCTTACACTTGGTCTTCTTACCTTTTTGGGTTGGAAGACAACTTTCCTCTCGATCGCGTTCCATCAGAGGTTCCTCCAAAGTTGAAATTCTGGTTGATGCCATTGCCATTGTCCAAGCTCTATTCCTCGAGCTCTGATACCAGTTATTACAGATTTACTTTTCCCAAAGTAATTGTGGGACACTTAGTCTTGATTCTAACCCCTTAGAAGGACTAAATAAGTCTTACCAAAACAATCGACCAAACAAATGAAGAAAGGAAGCTAGAAAAGTTTTAGAGAGAGAGTTTCGCAGAATGAGAAAACTTGTATTGCATTTCTCTACTTCGTGAGGAACAAATGAGCTATCTCTCCTTTTATATAAGCTAAAGGCTTTACAATGAACGATTGAGATTATTTCGATTTAATGGCCGCAATCTAGCATCTAGAGAATTCTACTAGATATTTATAAATGAAGGTTCTAGATTGGATTTCGCTAGAAAGGTGGAGAAGATAAGGGAATTAACTAGGGTACTCCATAATTCTCTACAATATTCTATAATTTTCTAGAAACTATGGAGTCTCCATGGTAATCCCCTTCCCTACTCCTGTAGATACATGACTTAGCCTCCATAGTTAAAGAATTTTTCAAGAAAAATGCCAAAGTCTAAGGGATGTCACACTAAGCCCTCCCATTATTGAACATATTTTTTTTCAATAGAAAATATTTTTTTTCATTAAAAAAAATAATCAAACATCTTATTAATTAAAAATCTATGACAAAATACATTCATCCCTATTAATTAAACTTCATCCAACAAAAACATTATACAATATTTATTATTAATTATACAATATAATTAATCACAAATTACTAGAACGGGACGTGGCGGCCCTGAAAACTTAGACCTTAGCCTGGCCTTCATTATTGGCGAGCCTAAAACTCAAGACTGGCCTTGGGCCTAAACTCTCGGCCCAATCCCTAAAAATCAGTGATGGGCTAGGAGGTGTGGCTGGCCTCCAGTCCCTTGAACAGAGCCCTACCAATATATCACTGGGCCTGGTCAACCCAAAGCCCAACCAACGTGCACCCCTATGAGGCAATGTGGGCAACATGCACCACTATATAATAATTATTTATATTTTCTTTTCTTTTCCTTTTTATTTTTCAAAAAACCTTGTGTCAAAATAAAAATATACTTTCATTTCACTCTTATTTTTTTTCTTAAGACAAAATTTAAATATACTTTGTTGTATCTATTTTTTATATTTATTTGTACACCTATGAAATGAGCCCTTCGAAACTTAAACAGTCTGTATTATTGACTTTAAACAGTACGTAGAATTTAAAAATTTAAGCAAATTATATTATTGGTTTTAAAATTAAACAGTGATAAAGTTGTAATTCTTTTTATTAAATTTAATTTATTTATTTATACACATCAAACGAGTTTTTTTATAACTTTTAACAGTCTGTATTGTTGATTTTAAATAGTGACGAAGTTGAGATCCCTTTCATGACAAGTGTTCAATAAATTATTTGTTAATAAAAAAATATTTGTTTTGTAAAAATAAATATAAAATATACATTTTATGTTTTTATTTTTTCCATCATATCTTCTGTTATTTTATGAATAATATATTTATCGTATCATGTCACATGTAAAACACTAACGAAAAAAAACACCTAAATCAAACAAGGTGGACCCAAAAAAATACAAATACAATGAAAATGTCGTTTGTGGTAGGCAAAATCCAATGAATTTGGAAATACATGCCCACCAAATCCTTTACTTGAATTATAATACATAATTTAAAAAGCAAAAATAAAGTTAATTACATTTATGACCTTAAAATACTCTTAATTTTCAATTTATTCGCCCAAAATTGTACACACTTGCCCATGATTTTCTAGCCATCCCACTTGGGTATTTTTTTTTTTTTTTTTTTTTTTTTTTTTATCTACAATAGTAAAACAATATGTATGAATAACATCTTATCATAATAATAATTCTGAATTAATTTATTTTTTTTTGTGTGTGTGAGAGTGAAAAATTATTTTGCAGTAAGAAACAAGTTCAAATGATCTTGTCAGACACTTATTTAGATTCTATTTTCGATTATTTGGTGATTGCTTTTCTTTTTATTATTCGAGAATTTTGTTTAAAAAATAAAGAGTAATTATTTGAAAATGCATATATTAATTTCGATTTTAATCGGGCAAAAAAAAGGTGAATTGGGTCGGATAAACATAGGTTTCATAGTTGAGGGTCCAAAATCGACAAATTTGATAATTAGGGGTAGTGAAAGTTATTTTAAAATGAAGGATTAGAGAACAATTTGCCATGACAATTTTCTCCTCAAAATGAACATTAACCCCCCTAATGTAGAGGGTATTTTAGGATTTTCACAACATGCACCAAGAGTAGTACTAGCTAGACGTCTAGAACCCTAGGATACCATTATTATGGAGCTCTATGTTGGTAGATTAGGTGTATAATTTGTGCACTTAATAGTAATACTTTAATTAATTTTCAAAAGAATAATCAAAATAAAAACATGATTGACCCCATCAAACAAAAAGTGGAGAGAAAAAGAAAAAGGTAAAAATACTAATTATGCCCCCGCAAAAATTATTGTAATTGGAGATGTACCCCCCACAATGTAAAAAGCAACCAAAAGCAAATCCTCATTTGTCAACCAACCTTGTTAAACAAATCATATACATACACATGTCAAATATTATGTTTATTTATTCTACGAGCCCCTATATTATTTTTATCTCAATAAGTCCTCCAACTATGTAAAGTGAATAATTGTTACAAATCTATTGCATTTTCAGCCATAACTCATGACAATATGTTAGTCGACACCACACAACCGGTTTAACTCTCCTAGGAACTATTTTATGAATTAAATCTTAAATTTAACGCTGAATATATCAGGACAATATGGAAGAATGCACCCTTAAAATTGCACAGAAATGTGATTAGTCGCGTTGTGCGTAAATTGATTTTAGCACACCTTATTATAAATTAAAAAAAAAAACTTGTATTTCTTAAATTAGAATTGAGTGTGGATTTACTCTTCATGAATAAAACATATTATTAATATTAGTTGAGAATGAAAACATATATATATATATATATATATATATATGAATGGAGTCTAGGGTCAGCTCTAATTACAAAATATTCTATTATGTGACAATAATCTATGCTTGTAAAATTTAAAATAAATATATTGATAACAAGCCATGACCATGTTAATTAATATGTATATGGACTTTCCCCTTAAACGTTAATCCCACTAAAAAAATCACAATCACCATTTATATATAGTTCATTTGTACATCTCTGTAATATAGTATGTTTCACACATATTAATATAATCGTCCTATATTTTCTCTCAATATTATGTCTCTCAATTCTAACAGCCACGTAAACCGTCTATCAATTCTACTCATTTGAAATAGGATTGTGGTTTGTTGAGGTTTATTTGAATGTAGGATAAATTACACAAGGGTGTTAGAGTTATTTGACTTAAATATAACTATTATTATTACACTATAATATTTTTTATTATTTTAAAATTATGACGTACTATGTGCAATTATAAACAAGGAGAAAGAAGGTAAAGAAAGGTAATTTGCGATAAGAATTACTAGGTGAGAAAATGAGTGGAAAGAATTGTAGCAATGATTTGGTTTGATGTACATGAAAGCAAAGTTTTAACAGAATCTAAATATTTTAAAAAATAATTATATATTTTATTTTTTAACTTTGAATTTTAAACATATATATATATATATATATGTTTTTACAGAAAGCTCAATGGTTTTTACACTTTACACCCCTAGAGTTTGACCCTAATCTCACATTGGTCCATGTAGTTTCAATTTCAACACATACAACCTTCATGTATTTTAATCATTACATTAAGGCTAATTCACTAACACCGTTTGAAATTGGATGGAAAAATGTCTCATGCTTGGTATATAACCCTCTCAGTAAGGGTATTTTTGTAATTTTATATTTTTATTTTTATTTTTCTCTCTCTACAACTCACCGTCACCTCTCTTTCTCTCTCTGTGCAACTTACCACCATCCCTTACTAGCCCACCTTCTCTCTGTGCAACTCATTGCCCCCAACAGCCCACTTAGAATCAAATCAAGCTAAGAACTCTTCCACCTGGTTCGCATTTTGAATCAAAGATGAAACCGAGTTGTAAGCTTAAGAAACAAGATGCGTTTTCCAAGGTACCTTCATCGCTGATTTGTAATTTATTTATTTTTTGCGTTTTAAATTTTATTTGATTCTAGTTACCGTTTATAGCTAATTTTGGAAGAAGTAATTGGGTCAACGACGAAGAATTCGAATAGGATTGACTTCGTGCATTTCGAATTCCAGTTGTGTTTAAGTGGTTGGGTGCGTGGTGGTTGTTTACAATGTAACCTTTGGGACTCAATCACACCTAGTTGTCTTGAATCGAATGCCTAAGCCTTTGAGTTGCATTAGAATATCACGAATTGAAAACTTTGTTATAGCTGGAGAGGTATGATCAGTTGGCGCAGTTCATTACATGCATTGTCATGAACTTGTAGCGGTTTATGATCTATTGCGAACTTTGAAATTTTGAATGATTTACATAATAGGGTAATTAGTTTTGTTCCACATCACTTTTGGATTATTTTGATCTAGTTTCTATATGATGGAAAATATTTTGCATTTTTTTCATGATGGTGGGAGTGATAGTGGTGGTGCTCTGTTTTTCAATAATAATTTGTTCCAAATCACGTAGGTGGGGGTGATGGTTGTGGTGCTCTGTTTTTCGGCAAAGAGGATGGTGGTGGATGGTGACAATGGTGGTGGACGGTTTTGGTGGCATTTGTGGGCGGGTTGCCGAGAGAGGGTGGGGAGCTAGTGAGTTGCAGAGAGAGCGTAGGCCATTGGTGAGAGGGGGTGGGTTGCCCAGAGAGAGGGTTGGCCGATAGGGGGATGGTGGTGAGTTGTAGAGAGGAGGGGGAGGGGGCAGAAAGAGAGAACTAGAACCAAAAGAAAAAGATAAATAAAAATAAAAAAAACAAAAATGTCTTTACTGAAAGGGTCACACGCGAAACATGTGACATTTTTCCATTCAATTTTAAATGGTATTAGTGAATTGGTCTTAACTGAAACGATTGAAATACATTAGAAGTTGTATATGTTCAAATTGAAACTACATAGACGAGTGTGAGATTGGGATAAAACTTCATGCAAATAATGTGTAAAAAGCTCAAATATATTTTGTGCAACAAATACAAACCAAAGTAGACATTTTTAAATAAGTATTTAAAAACTTTTAAGAGGCATCATCACACGTGGGGTCAATTACGTCATGTGTACGAAAATGGAACAAATGAGGTTATTGGTTATTACCATTTGCTGACCACGAGACGATGGTCCTGCCCGAAAAGATTTTAATAAAATAAAAAATAAAAATAAAAATAAAAATTGAGAATAAATATTCTGTAATTGGCAATCTCAGTATTTTCAAGGCGTTCAAGAATTATGTTTAGATTGAATGAACATGCCTTTTTATTTTTTAACGTAAAATCATATGCAGAGAGTTAGTTTTTGGAAATCTTAATTCCAAAATAGTAAATCAATAAATTAATTATTAACCCAAGACTTTGTAACTTGACGGTTATCTAATATACGTTTATTGAAAAATATGGCCGCATTTAGTTAGTGTTTCCACTTTTTTACATCTCAAGTGGGATGTGATTGAATGAGATGGGATGATAATTTTGTTTTCTTTTGAAAGCAAAATCGTATTTAGTAACGACAAAATTTCGTTTTGTTCTGAAAACAGAATGGCATTTGGTAAAAAAATATTCTAAATTGTTTCTTCAACAAAAAAAAAACAATAATAATAATATAAAAAAAAAAAAAAAAAAAAAAGCAAAACAAGTGTAGAATCTCCACATAAAAAACACCAATGTAGCTAACCCATGTATTGATCAATTCCCAAATCCACAAATACAATTGTTCAATTCCCAAATCTACAAAAAAAAAAAAAAAAATATCAGCTTTGAAAGGTATATGGACATTATTCAACACAAAGGAAAACATCAGCAAACATCTATTCAGAATCCATCGATGGATTGCAGCTTCAATCAAACACAGAGGAGGTAATTGAGGGACTCCACAAAGAGGTTGAGGCTTCAAATAGCAGCTTCAATCAAAGAATTACCCATGAGTTTCTTGAACTCCTCGTCAATCTTCCAATCTAATTCTAAGAGTACAACTAAATCAAAATCCATCGATTTCAGCAATGATTTTATCCCTAAACCCTAAATCGATTTCATCCCTAAACCCTAAATCGATTTCAGCAACGAAATAGAAATTGAATCGTGAAATTGATTTCAAATTGCCATCGATTTCAGTAAGGAAATCGAAATCAAAATCAAGAGAAAGAGAGAGCTAGCTTACACATGGCAGTGAAGACAACGACGATGGTGGTGGTGGAGACAATGATAATGGTGGTGAAGACGACGGCAGTGGGTGGAGGCTTGAAGAGAGAAAGGTTTACAAAAGTTAATGGCCATACGTCACTCACCATTTCAAAATTTCCAAGCGTGCCCTTTTTTGGGGATGGGAATAGGTGGGATGAAAAACAAAAAACAAAAAAAAAAATTGTTTCTCAACTTCTTGAGAAAAAGAGAAATGGATTCTTGGTTTTGGGAAATGGGAACAGAAACAAAATCTACCAAACGCGTTCCTATACATCAATTCCAAAAATCTGTGGATAGGATGGGATGAGAACACTAACCAAACAAGGTCGTAGCATTCAAAAATCACTCCCAATGTTTGTACCAAAAAATAAATAAACACATAAACCAACCGAGTAGGAATCAAAGAAGATACAAGTTTTTTAATTATAAATTTCATTTTCTCGTTCATTTTTCTATATTCCTTTCTTTTCTAAAATTTTAAAATAGAAATATAAAAATTAAATTAAATTAACATCCTTATTTTGTTTTCCAATATATATATATATAAACATGATGGACAAAAGAGATTTAGAGATTTCTCAATCGTTTGATGTCTTTAAGACAAAGAATGGTCCAGATTAAACAAAAATATAATACAAGTGTGTATATACATTTAACCTTATATATCTTATACCTAATTGAGGAGAGAAATATCACATTAATTATTGATAAGGAGAATTTCGAGCAAGGCCCGAACTACTATCACGTGTCAACACGCATGTGCCAGGCATAAAATACTACAAAACATCATGTAGGGACTATCGTGTCCACCCCGGGATGAGCACCATCCCAAGTCGGCTAGGCTCCTAAGTGAGCCGACATCAGGCGTCAACTTGACCTGAGAAAGCGAGATCTTTAACCCCCAGCATGGGTTGCGATCCGAAGACACGACACAGATACTATTGTGGTCCAAGAACGGTTGCAACGCCTTTTGCCTATTAAGGAAAGAGTCATTATTATTCCTTGAATAATGATTCATCATTATGCCGCCAATTACACCTCATTTATGATAATGGACTGAGATTCGGAGGGAACTTGCCAAACAAGTCTCTTCTCGCCTAAAAATACAAGAACAGGGGTCAAGCCAGGTACATACAATTTTTCCTAGCCAATACTCTGCAACATACTCTTAAAACACTTGACAGATTCTTACACCAGAGGTGCAACGTTGACAGGACTACATGGTGTTAATTGTTTTATAGGAACCTAAGCTGGAAGAGTAATTTGAGCTGGGAGGAACATCATATTCTGAATACCAAAGTGCTACATCTAACTAACCAATGTTTGGCTTCATCAGATTGGCAATGTTTGTGCAAATGACCAATTGTCTTTCTCGCTACTCTCAACAAAATTTATTATTACAGAGGACGTGTACCAAGCCTGAGCCTAGGAAGAAAGGATTTCAAAGGGAAAAGAAAAGTCAAGGAGCCAAGTTACAACAAATCCAGTCGATATGACACCCGATCTAAGAAGAGAAGAAACGAACGTAGAGAAAAGAGCTCGACATGAAATCGGGGAAAATGGATCTCCCCTACGTTTCACAAACTATGTGCCACTTAACACCCAATTGGGGACCATGCTCATGCAAATCTAAGACAAAAATCTAGTTAAGTATCCCCAACCCTTAAAGAATCGAGAGAAAGTGGCCAACTCAGACAAGTGGTGCAACTTCCACAGAGATCATAGCCATACTATGGACAACTTCCAGAGTCTAAAGAACGAAATTGAGCAATTGATAAGGAGAGAGCACCTGAAAAAGTTCACAACCGAAAGAGAACAAGATGATTTGCATCATAAGGAAGATGGAGCAAGGCTTAAAGTCCAAGGAGACATTCATACAATTCATGGTTGGTTTGTCTCAAGCGGATAAACCAAGTCCGAACACAAGGCATATGCCTGAAATGGCAAGGCTTGAGCTGAGGACTACGTGTTCCAAGTGTTTAAGGAATCCATCATTGAGATGAAAGCTATCACCTTAACCGATGAGGACCAGTGCTGGGTTCATACATCCCATGAAGCCTTGATGGTTACCCTACAGATTGCAAACTACAACATGGGCCACTTGTGGTTGATAATAGCAGTTCGGTGGAAATAATATTCTTAGTTGCATTCAATAAGATGGGAATTGTTCATAACCTACTGAAGCACATGATAACTTTGTTGGTCAGCTTTGGAGAAGAAATAATAAAGCCATTTGGTTGGATCACACTTCAATTTACAGCAAGAGTAAAGCCAAAGCATTCGACGATTAACGCACAATTCAGCATAGTAGATTACCTATCAATAAGGTTGATCATGGGTCGGGCTAAATCGAGCTCTACTTAGCATATTAAAAAAAATAGGAAGCCCGATCCTATCACTGAGTCCTATTATCCTGCCCAAGCCTGGCCACACACACACACACACATACATACATACATACATACATACATATATATATACATATATATATATATATACATATATATATACATATATATATATATATATATATATATTAGTGTGTAATGTGGTTTAATTTTTTTAATTTTTTTTAGGGAAAAGTACAATTTAGACCCTCTAACTATTGACACATTTCTAAGTGGTCTCTCTAAATTTAAACGTTTCATTTCAAACCTTCTATGTATCATAACGTTTCAAAATGATCCTTCTGTTAAAAAATCCGTTAAAACTAACGGAATTTAGGGATAAATTGATCTTTTTACATTTTTTTAATTATTTTTTTTTTAATCTCTCTCTCTCTCTCCCCCCCCCCCCCCACCTCCCTCTCCCTCTCCCTCTCCCTCTCTCCCCACTCCACCCTACCCCCGTAACAGGGGGTGGTTGCAGTGGGTGGAATCACCCCTCCACCCTACCCCCGTAACAGGGGGTGGTTGCAGTGGGTGGAATCACCCCTGCAACAGGGGGTGAGTTCACCCCCTGTTGCAGGGGGTGAACTCACCCCCGAAACAGAGGTGCAACCCCTTGTTACAGGGGGTGGAATCCACCCCCTGTTTCCGGCAGGGGGTGCCACCACCTCCTGTTGCAGCCTGCAACAGGAGGTGGTGGCACGCCTTGCAACAGGAGGTGATTCCACCCCCTGAAACAGGGGGTGGTTGCACCCCCTGCAACAGGGGGTGCCACCCCCCTATTGCAGGGGGTGCAACCACCCCCTGTTATGAAGGTGGGGTGCGGTGCGGTGGGTGGGAGGGAAGGAAAGAGAGGAAGAGGGAGAGAGAGGTGGCGGGGAGAGGGAAGGAGGTGGCGGGAGAGAGAGATGAGAAGGGGAGGAAGAGAGAGAGATTAAAAAAAAATTAATTTAAAATGATTAAAAAAATTTTAAAATTGTAAAAAGACCAATTTACCCCTAAATTCCGTTAGTTTTAACAGATTTTCGAACAGAAGGGTCATTTTGAAACGTTATGATAAGTAGAGAGTTTGAAATGAAACGTTTAAATTTAGAGGGACCACTTAAAAATGTGTCAATAGTTAGAGGGTCTAAATTATACTTTTTCTTCTTTTTTTTTATGAAAATTACTATATGTTATAATTTAAAAAATAATCACTAAAATTAAAAAATAAAAAATACATTCATCTATAGTAATTAGTATTGCCAATATTAATTTTCATAAAAAAAATTAAAAACAATTCAACCACATTACACTATATATATATATATATATATATATTAACAAATGGTCGGGCTGGACTAGGCTGGTCCTAAATAAAAATAGTCATGCCCAAGCCCGACCCTAAAACGAATAGGTCTAAATTTTAGGGTCTTAGCACTTGTCCATGGGCTAAAAAATCAAGCACCAACCCTAAAAAAAGATAATGGGCAATGCAGGTTGGGCAGGCCCCGGGCCCATGACCACCCCTACTCGTTAGCATGCAACGCCATTATTGGGAGATATTGCTTGAATGTGCTGAAAGCTATGACTTCAACATACCACTAGATGCTGAAATTTCCTACCAAGAATGGGGAAACTAGAAAGTGGCTGCGGAATGCTTCGTTACCAACATGGAGTTACCAAAATAGCAATCAAATGACTTAAAAGTCAACGAAGACTTCCTGCCAGGAGATAAGATGATCCGTTCGACTAAATGATTCAAGTTCCTAGAAGTTCTAAAAAATTTGTTGATTCATTCGACTGACTGGGCTAATTCGTTCAATTGGTTGAATCAGGTTTTCAGAATTTTTGGTTTAGAACTCAAAATGGTTGGATTGATTTGGAAGGAAATTCGACTAATATGTTTCGATTTTTCAAATTATTTGAATGTTTTTCAAAGATATTTTTGCCTCATTTCTACCGTAAAACATTTTTAAATATTCTAAAATTGTAATATCTTATTATGAAAGAGATTTTCATGAGAAATATGTGTTTGAAAATGAGGATTTTATTAGAAATTAATATCGGTCCTTATATTTTCTAATTTGTTTGGTAAAACCTCTTAGACCTATATTTTTTGTTAGACATAATAAGTTTTTAGCTTGTATATGGACATTAAAGTGGTTGGATTCATTGTCAAATTTTCTTAAATGAGTGGGTTCAAATATGTTAGGGTTTAAAGGCTAGCATCAAGGCTTACTAGTCAAAACTAGTTGTTGGAGAGATTTTGATTTTCAGCCTATATTTTGCTGCATTTTTTGTCATTTATAATAGAGATTTTGATAGCCAAATATTCATACTTTTAAAAAGTAAAATAGATATAAATTCAAATATTCAAAAATAAAAGAAAAGCAAGAGTACTTGAAAATCAATGAAAAATCTATTTTTGAAGAAATCTGTGAGTTTTTTTTTTAGAGACAAACCTATTGGAGCTAATCTGTGACCGATATTTTGTACTTTGATTCTTGCATTCTACTGGGAATTCAATGAGGTTGCTCTTATTTATAATATTCTCTTTATGATTCTATTTTGTGCTTATCTGGAATCACATTATAATTAGATCTTGACTTCATACTTGTATTCAAATTGTGATTTTGTGAAAATCGTTTTCTGGAAAACTCATTGATCTTAACCTTGAAAATTATTTTGTACTGTGTTCAACCGATTTGATTTATAAGGATATTTAATTATGTGATTCACTATGATAAAACCATATTTATATATCACGGTTGTTTAAATTGATTATCTTGTGAATCATGCACATTTCTATCACGCCTAGATCAGACTGATTTTTGAATTTAATATCTATAAGTGTTGGTTAAGTGTTGGTAGAAGTTCTGTGAAAAGAAATATATATATATTTTTTTGCATTTTTGTGAAGTTGTAACTCAGACTTAAACGTACATAGTCGAAGTGAGTGTGTTTGAGTATAAGGGGAACTTACTCAACCGAATCACATAATCAAATATCCAAATAAATCAAAATGGTTTAACTTAGCGAAAAAATCTATTTTCGAAGAAATATGTGAGTTTTTCTAAGAGAAAAAACTTGTTGGAGCCAATCTAACATCGATATTCTGTGCTTTGATCTATTTTGTGCTTATTTGGATTAGCACTATGATTAGATCTTGACTTGATACTTGTATTCAAATTATAATTATGTGAAAATCATTTTCTAGATAAATCATTAATCTTAACCTTGAAAATTATTTTGTACCGAGTTAAACCGATTTGATTTATTTGGATATTTGATTATGTTATTAGCTATGATAAAACCAGATTTATATAACATGATTGTTTAAATTGATTATCTTGTGAATCATGCACATTTCTATCACACGTAAATCAGACTGGTTCTTGAATTTAATATCTATAAGTGTTGGTAGAAACTCCATGAGAAAAAAAAAATATTGTGCTTTGATTCTTACATTCTATTGGGAATTCAATTAGATTGTTCTTATTTATAATATTCTATTTGCGATATATAATTTTAATCTATTTTGTTCTTATCTGGAATCACACTATGATTATATTTTAACTTGATACTTGTATTCAAATTGTGATTCTGTGAAAATCATTTTTGGGAAAACTCAGGTGGCGTTTGGTAACTGTTTCTATTTCCATTCCAGCAGTGAGATGGGAATGGGATGGGAATTCTGTTTTCTTCTTGGGAGTAGAATCGCGTTTGGTAACGATAATTTTTTTTGTTTTTGTTTTGGGAAGTGAATTGTGTTTGGTAACGATTTTATCCTAAAATCTTTTTTTTTTTCCTATTTTGGCCGGACGGCAGAGGCGCCTTCGCCGACCGGCGGCAGTACTCTGGCTCCGGCGACGTCGGACAGCAGTACTCCGGTGCGGCGACGGCCGGACGGCAATGGCGCCGGCGCCAGGCGGGCGGCGGTGGTGGGTGGGTAACAGTGGCCGGAAAGTTTTCCAGCCAAACGGTGACCGGCGACGGTTGCCGGAGATGGTCACCAGCGGCGACGGATGACGGCTGTCAGACGGTGGCCGGCGGCGGACGGTGGGACGGCGGATGAACAGTGACCGTGTGTTTTGGAAATAGAATGGGAATAATGAGAAACAACTTTTTTTTGTTTCTCATTTCTTAAGAAAAAAGTAGGCACAATTCTCAAATGGGAATAAAATGGAAACGGAAACAAAAATTACCAAACGCTATTCCCAAACAGAATTCCCAAAAATCTAGGAATGGGATGAGAATTTCTGGAATAGAAACGGTTACCAAACGGGGCCTCATTGATCTCAACCTTGAAAATTATTATGTACTGAGTTAAAACGATTTGATTTATCTAGATATTTGATTATGTGGTTCACTATGATAAAACTAGATTTATATATCACGATTGTTTAAATTAATTATCTTGTGAATCGTGCACATTTTTATCATACCTAGATCGAACTAATTCTTGAATTTAATATCTATAAGTGTCGGTAGAAGCTTTGTGAGAAAAGAAAGATATTTTGTTTTTGTATTTTTGTAAGGCTATAGCTCAGACGTAATGTACCTAGTCTAAGTGAGAGTGTGTTTCAGTATAAAGAGAACTTATTCAACGAGATTGTACGGGTTTGATTCTTACTTGGGAAAAGGATTACAGTTTACTGGATTAATTCTTTGTGGGAGTTCAAGGGAGTTGACGTAGGCAAGAGTAGTTTGCCGAATTATTATAAAGTACTGGTGTCAAGTGTATCTATCCCTATTTGTTTGTGTGTGCCTAGATATTACACTTCCGTACTAAATCAGATAAAATTTGAATAAGCTTTAATTAATATTATTAAAAGTTTAAACCATCCAATTCAACCCCCCTCCCTCGGGTAGTCCTTTGGAAAAATCCTGTCAAGAATAGGCAATTGTAGTGGCCTGAAGAATCTATTGTTTTGCTTTGTCTAATTGTTTATTTCATTTTACTTTGAAACAATAAAATCAAATATATTACTTTCTAATGATCGTGACAGAATAGATACATATTTCATATCTATCCGAAAGAAATTATTTTTTAGGGTTTAAAAATTACTAAGGGTAGAGTATATCTATATACACATATTATATTTTGTGAAAATTATTCATGTCGTATTTTTGTCCATAGAAGTTTCTGCTAAAAGATATTTTTGGCATTACACTTTGCACAATATTACTAAATTGTATCTCTGATGTTTTTATTTAATTTTTTATTTTTTTTCCCAAACTACTTCGGTATTTATTGGAGTTCATTTGACTACATGAATTTTTGCTCATGGCAAAGTACATGCCGTCTTACAAAGATATACATCATTTCATTGATTAAGTATTTTTCTATAAAGATTGATCTATATCCACAATAAATATCATTTATCCTAAAGTAATGTTGTAATTAATGAATTCTAATTGTGTACTGAAAATCTCTGAGTTACTGAAAAATAGTATAAGTTTGAATTTTGTAATATTATATAACTTAATGATCATCTTATTTCAATGTCTAAATATTTTTTTTTAATTAATTTTTTTTCCATGCCTTCATAGACTAATGCACACACACACATGTATGTGTGTGTGTATATATGTTGGCCCAAAGACCTAAGAGATGAGGTAAATTTGGTATTTACAAAAATTTAAATAATTAATTCAAGCACAAATAACTAATTTTCCTAAATCGACTATTCTCTTGTTACGCAACACAAATGTGTTTATCTATATGCAACCTCTGTGATTGAGGTGGGACAATTTGCCTCAGAGACTAGTAGTGGCTAGATCTTAAAATTGTCAAGTGGGATGAGTGTTAGCCTGTAAGGAAGTCACCTAGGGAAGTAGTCCAACCTCTGTGATCGGGAACTCCATGAAGGAGGTTCAATTGGTAGCGACAATCTAAACTGCGTGACTTATAAAATAACACTATATAATTTAGAGAAATCATTTAAAGATTTTCTTGCTCATCCCTAAGACATTAATGTTGTATAATGTGATGTTAAAGATGAGTTTAACCCCTTAATGAGACCAAGGCAAGAAAACTCTTGCAGGGTTAAGATCTCACGTACCGTTAGAAGACTTAGCTAAATGAGAGTTGTCGTGAGGTCGCGACTATGAGGTTGGATTTTCCCTAATAACTCTCATTAGAATCAAGATATATATGTATAGCCATAAAAGTGCAAAATCGTGAATATGATCTAATACCCGTACTCTGTGTGTGCTTACTGAAATTCGGGTAAAATGAGTTAATTCAAGATATAGTTCACTATAGTTCCTTCGGATGAATTAGTTATACTAAGTAGATTTAAGTCCTAAAAATACCTACACTTGTTACACAATATTATATTGCCTATTATTTTATTTTATTGTTTACTATTTTAATTTTAAATTATGTGGGAGATTATTAGAAAAATAATTTAAAAATTAAAATTTTTATTTTATTTTATTATATTGTATATAACTTATATTATTTTACTTAATAAAATTATTATTCATATATATTTATAATGATTATATAAATATGTCTAATTACATGTTTATTACATAAAAATTATTGTGATTAAATTATAAAATTTATTAAAATGACTTTATGAATTCCATTATAAATATATATGTTACAATAATATCTGTGTACAATTAGTGATTTTATTAATTATAATATTATAAGTATTTAATATTATATTAGTCTATAAACTATATATATGTGTGTATGGATGAAAAGAATATATATAAATGAGGTATATAGAAATTTAGAGAAAAGAGTATGATACTATATAAAATAGAGAGTATATTTATATTGAAATATATAAATAGAGATAAATGACATTTTGTGTTATTTCACGTATATTATATACTTGATGATTTGCGGGTAATAGATGTAACGACCCGGCTTCCTAGGATCACCACGCGATTTCTCCCAAGGAGAATTAATACTAAAACTTTAATAATCAATTTTTTATTACTCGTAAATCCGAGAAACTTTACAAGCTACGACGACAATTATATTTATCGATTTATCGAGTCAATTTTACAACGGTAAATAATAAATACAATTATTACAAATTAAATAAAAATTCGAATATAATTCCTAACGCAATTTCATTATCACTAGCCTTGCAATCAAAACTGTGGGATTATGAGTTAGAGTTCAGTAGAATTTCAATCCCTCCAATACGTGTATCTAATTAATACAACAAATAAATACATATACATGTATCACACATAGTTTTCATATAATTATAATTATTTTATAAAAATTAACGATTCAAATTTTACAACAATAATAACATAATTCTCACAATAGAGAAATTAAATATATATATTAAATGAGTAAAAATTCTACATGAAATTTGAAATCAAAATTCAAATCGACATATTTTTCTCGCTCCAAAAACTCTCAAAATGTAATCCTGTAGCTTTTGATTAACCTAAATATACATATGTCTAGAATTCGTGTTGTTATTATTATTATTATTATTATGATCATCATCATCTTAATATACGTCTCAGATTAATACATATATACGCGTATTAAGTGAATTGTGTTGTCTTCTTAATATGAAGAAATACATTTCAACTTATATTTTTTTTTTTATTTATATTTAACTCCCTATTAAAATAAAAAATAAAAAATTATTATATCCCAAAACTCTTAAAAGTATATTTAAATAACAAAGTAATCCCAAAATTTTTAAAAATTAATTTAAAATTAACATTTAACCCCTAACAATTATCAAATATATATTTATACTATAAATTTTCTTAATAAACAAAACAACCCAAAAATATTAAATTTTTACAAAATAATATTTTCAAAAATATAAATTTCTGGAGTATTATAATCTACCCCCTTTAAATAAATTTCGTGCTCGAAATTTCATTCAAAACAATCATAATTTAGAATCGAATTGCACAGTTATGTTAGTCACACTCGATTCTAGAACAATTGTTCTCTATGTAGGGTCCCGTGATTAAAAGTCACTCATAATTCATAACCATCAAAATCCGTACTATATATCGCCACTTCTGCATCTGCGGTGGCGCGCTCTATATCCAACAACATACAAACAAGGTGCACTTTAGTCGCTAACTCCTAACATAGATAACTAACTGTCATAGAATTTTATGTTTCTAAATACTTTCGCTATGTACTCTGATAAAAATAACAATAAACATATATGTATCAATGTGTGTGTGTGTGTGTGTATATATATATCATGGAAGTCTCATTTGGATTGAGTCTATCTCTATGCCAACTGGTCCATGACCTTAATAATTTTTCTCATTTGGCATGACTTTTCAACTCTATTTTCATATTCCATAACTAATATCGATCAATTTCATCTAACATTTAAGCCAACATATTTGCAACAAATTTCATAACAAGCAGATAGTCCAAATTCCTCGTGGACTACCCCGTAAGACTAAAAATAATCATCTCCAATATCCACATTAAAATTCCAATAATCTCATAACTTTTTTTTTTTAATAAAATATCAACACAACTCAAATTTTAAATAATAAATTCTCTGAAAATAAGTAAATATATAATTTTGTAAATTTCATATAATAGATCAAATTTTCATCGCATTAATATATCTCAAAACACAAATACATTTCACTCATATAAATACATCTCCAAACACATAAATACATTCCAACCACATAAATACGTCTCAAATTATATATGATGAGGGTATTTTTGGGCACCTCCAAGTTAGCACTTGGGACCTAGCCATGTATCAACCCTCTCAATGACAAGGATGTATTTCGAAATCCACAACGCCACGCTAGAGCATATACTGACTACGGCTCCTCCCTGGAATCTTATTTGCACCCAGGGAGGAGCGAGGAGCCCCGCAGAGACGTGCCACTCCGAGCTCTGCGTTGTGCTCTTGGCGATCCGTTTCAGGGACTCAGTCGTTCACCTCGACCAGCTCCCCTTTTCACCTTGTTTCTTCTCCAAGGTTCCACGGATCTCCGCTCTCCTCCACCAACTCACCGTCACAGGCCTGACAATGGCCTGCGAGCTTTCGCCGAATGGGCCCAAAAAGCCCAAGCCCAACGATTATCTCCTAAACGCCCCGGATTACCGGCTAAACACAGGATTTCGACTAACTAACCGTGTTTAGGCCCGACTAATCATCTCTAACTCCTATATATATCGGGGGATATGTAGGCTCGAGGTACGCTTTAATGACTTACATTACGCGCGAGTTCATTTGTTTGCTTGCTATATTTTGTACATTTTCTCTCTGAGCACTGATTATCACGCCGAAGGGGCTTCATTAGGACAAACCCCGTCTAAGCCTTCTACAGGTACACTCCCTGAAGAGTAGGACTCTGGACATAGCAGGTCAGTCCTCTTAGGACCCAGTACAGCTGACGCGAGGACTTTTCAATCGACGACTCCACCTCAGCAAGAGGACCCACCTATCATCCGACTGGACCATACTCGAGGTGTGTACCAGTTTTATGCACCAAAAGTTTGGTGCTGTCTATAGGAACCGAGCAAAAAGCCTTCCCTTGATCACTGCTCTTTGCTCAGTTGAGCTTGAATGATCACAAGGTCCAGTTAGATAGACACAAAATAGAAGAATGAGAAAACATGTTGAAAACTCCAAGGGCTTACCCCCAAGCTCCCACCAACGAGGATAACTTCCCCCTCCTCGGTAACTGTGGATGTATCTCGGGTTTATCTCCTTAAACACCAAATGCAAGAGTTCAAATTGTATGTACAACTCTTCCTCACGTGCCTACTGCTGACCCTCATCCAGGGAGAACTATCTCTCCAGACTGCAGGGCCCAAGGAGTGACCCAAAAATCACGATGCTCATGTGGAATCTTCGAATAGGCTTGTGCTCGAGGGCCGCCCTCCACCTTGTCATACTGGGGTTACCGGACTAGAGAGGCCTCCCTCCCGGCCACGTCAAGATCCCATTCTCCATGAAAACATGGTGCTAGGGACTAACCAGGTCTACCCTTGGGCTCAACTTCCCAGCCACGCAGTAAGGTCCGATTTAAGGACCCGTTGTGGGCAAGGCATGATGCCTACCCGCCACCCTCGCACCACTACGATGTCCGAGCAGTGGCCAATTGTGAGCAATGCAACTCAAAGGTAGAGACAAGCAGTCCTCCATCCTACCAAAGATGGAGACGAGCGCCCTCCAGCCTGTCTCCAACAACAGCATTCCGATAACCTGACTCACGGATGATTCTCCAGATCCGCGTCCTGACTCCGATGTCGCGAGTGGTTCTCACGAGTAATTATCCATGGTTACATTCCGACCCCCTAAGTCGTATTTTGGCTCTCGGCATCGCGAGTGATTCTCCATGGTTACATTTCGACCCCCTGAGTCGTATCCCGACTCTTGGCGTCAAGAGTGATTCTCCACGACTGCATTCTGACCCCCTGAGCCGTATCTTGGCTCTTGACGTCGTGAGTGATTCTCCACGATTGCATTCCAACCCCCTAAGTCGTATCTTGACTCTTGGCGTCACAAGTGATTCTCCACGGCTGGATTCCGACCCCCTGAGTCCTGTCTTGGCTCTCAGTATCATGAATGATTCTCCATGGTTGTATTCTGAACCCCTGGGTCGCGGATAATTCTCCACCCAACATCCCGACTCTCGGCTTCTCGAGTAACTCTCCACAAGCCTCATCCCGGCGCTCAGCGTCGAGGGTGACAACCAGACCCTCTCCGAAAGTTAATAGTCGGTACCCGAGGATAGACTAAGGTCATCCACCAAGGGCGGGGCATTGATCGAGTCTGAGGGCCTGCAGCCAAGTACTTATCCCTACTAGTCGACTATGAGTCTAACGTTCTAAAAGGGAAGGTGCTCTTACATGGACTAAATAGAGATAACCTAAAAGGATTCTTGAATGAGCTTGACTACGGAAAACTCCCCAATGACCAGCTCCGGGGGTCCAACCACCGCGTTACGCCCCTGTGGACTGAGAGGACCAGGCACCTTGGGAAACACTCCTCCTAAGTCCACGACATGATTTCCTTGCAATCAGCTTGTGTCTTGGATTGGGGGGCTAGTGGTCCATGGCCCTAGGAAGAGACGAGAAATTTGTTTAGCAGAGATGATAACAAATTTCAACAAAATTTTTAAAATTTTACAACTCTAAAAACAAGACCAAGCAGAAATCGACTTGGCAAAAAACATCGGGAGAAATGAGTTGACTTTGAAGTACCCTATCTATGTCGCTCAAAAGATTAAATGCTTGCGTGTAGAAAAATAGGAGTAAGCAAAAAAAAAGTGTAAAATCCTAAGTCCTAAAAAAGCGACGGTCCGAGCTCAATCCTCTCCGCCCTCGTTGTGAGGGGTGTCCGTGCGAGGAGAAGTGGATTTAATCTCACCCTCTGCAGGGGGCCCTCGTCAGCACTGTCCGCCTCGGCGTCTTTGTGCATGACACCATCTTGAGGTTCAACCTCAGTGTCTCGTAACCGGGACTATCAAGTGCGACAGACACCGCCCTGCCGTGCCACTCCTAGCCGGCAGGGTCCAGTAACAATCTTTTCCAAAAACAACGTCAACGAGTGTCATCCAGAAATTTCACCACATCTCCTCAAGCTGGCGTCGTCTAATTCGGCTCCTTATGTCCTACCGTGCTGCCTCAGGCCAGCTAGATGCAGAAGAGGGCCTATCGAAAATTCTCCCCTCAAAAAATTCATAAGTATTAAAAATCATAATAATAATAATAATAAAAAAAAAAAAAAAATTATTAAAGTTAAAGTTGGAGGGGGGCAAGCCTCTTGGCTTGACCCCTTGGGGTTACGCCCTACTTTGGGGGTGCAGTACCCAGGGCGCTGGTGTCACTAGCGCCCAACTTAACTGGGCACTGTCCCCAGTGCCCAGCTTAACTGGGCGCTCGTGTCTGACCAATGCCCAAAATGGGCGCTGGGGATAGCCCAGCGCCCATTTGGGCGCTGGTCAGCCCGGTTGGGTCATTGCCCAGTGCACGGCGACGGTCGACGAACTCCTGGCCACTCGCCACGTGCCCGCCACCCTGTGATTCATTTTTATTTTTTCCGTGCTAAGCACCGGTCCGTGCTTAGGGCTTGTTCACAGTGAACGTGTATCGCCCTGAAATTCGAAAAAAAATCGAGGCCGCCCTACCGTACTACTTGACCCCGAACCCTAGTTATATGGGACCGTATTTCAAATTAGCCCCTCTAAAAAAATTAAACTTTTGGAAAATTGTCGCCGTGAAATCTAAAAAATTCGGGGTCGCCCTGCCGTGCTACTTGACCCCGGACCCTGGCGGTATGGGAGCGTATTTCAAATTAGCTCCTCTAAAAAAGTTCAACTCTTGAAAAATCGTCGCCATGAAATCTAAAAAATTCGAGGTCGCCCTGCCGTGCTACCTGACCCCAGACCCCAGGGGTATGGGAGCCTATTTCAAATTAACTCCTCTAAAAAAGTTCAACTCTTAAAAAATCGACATCCGGGAAATCGAAGAAATTCGAGGTCACCCTGCTATGCTACCTAACCCTGGACCCCGACAGTATAGGAGACTATTTCAAATTAGCTCCTCTAAAAAAGTTAAACTCCTGAAAAATTATCGCCGTGAAATCAAAAAAACTCGGGGTCGTCCTGCCGTGCTACCTAACCCCGGACCCTGACCATATGGAGGCCTATTTCGAATAAGCTCCTCAAGAAAAAATTAACTCTTGAAAAAATGTCGATCAGAAGTGTTTCTCGCAATTCGAAGTCTCCGGGACGCCCGTTTCAACCAGGAATTGATATCCCTGACCGCCTCGCTTCCCTCGCCGCACAGGGCTAGGGGGGACAACTGATGAGGGTATTTTTGGGCACCTCTGAGTTAATACTTAGGACCCAGCCATGTGTCAAGTCTCGTAATGACAGGGACGTATTTCGAAATCCACAACGCCGCGCTAGAGCATACACCAACTATGGCTCCTCCCTGGAATCCTATTTGTACCCAGGGAGGAGCGAGGAGCCCCGCAGGGACGTACCGCTCCGAGCTCTGCGCCGTGCCCTCGGCGATTAGTTTCAGGGACTCAGTTGTTCACCTCGACCGGCTCCCCTTTTCACCTTATTTCTTCTCCAAGGTTCTACGGATCTCCGCTCTCCTCCACCAACTCACCGCCATAAGCCTGACAAAGGCCCGCGGGATTCTGCCGAATGGGCCCAAAAAACCCAAGCCCTATGATTATCTCCTAAATGCCCCGGATTACCGGCCTAACACAGGATTTCGACTAACTAACCGTGTTTAAGCCCGACTAATCATCTCTAACTCCTATATATATCGGGGGATATGCAGGCTCGAGGTACGCTTTAATGACTTATATTACGTGCGAGTTCATTTGTTTGCTTGCAATATTCTGTACCTTTTCTCTCTGAGCACTAATTACCACGTCGGAAGGGCTTCACCGGGATAAATCCCGGTCTAAGCCTTCTGCAGGTACACTCCCTGAGGAGCAGGACTTTGGACATAGCAGGTCAGTCCTCCTAGGACCCAGTACAACTCACGTGAGAACTTTTCAACCGACGACTCCACCTCAGCAAGACGACCCACCTGTCATCCGACTGGATCATACTCGAGGTGTGTATCAGTTTTATGCACTAACAATATAAATACTTCTTAACCACATAAATACGTCTTAACCATGTAAATATGTTTATAACACATAAATATGTCTTAACCACATGAACACATCTCAAAACACACAACTATGTTTTAAATCACGTAATTACGTCTCAATTACATAAATACGTGTCAACCACATAAATTCGTCTGGAAACACATAGATACGTCTCAATCATATAAATACGTCTCGAAACATATAAATGCGTGTCAAACTACAAAAATCATATACGTCTCAAATATATAATTGCATCTTAATTACATAATTATGTCTCAAACATATAAATATGTTTTAAACATATAAAGGATATTCCGTCTCAAAAGTTCAATACTCATGTAATATGAATACTCAAGCAAAACATGTATATAAAAATACTATATAAAGTCCGTCAAAAGTCTCAACAATTACCCCACACTCTAACCCTACCTATCGCAAGTAGTAGACCAATATCTATCCGAATATTTTATTGGTATACTGTCTTCATAATATAAAAATAATTTTATGGATCAAGTATGTATATATATATATATACATACTTGATCTATATATATATATATATATATATATATATATATATATATATATTATTATTAAAACCCATTTTTAACAAATATTACTACATTGGGAAATATAAAACTTCCACAAATATTATAGAATAATCGAATTTAAATCAACAGATCAACTTACTTTTATATAATAAAATATTATACTTTCTTACTAGCTATATGATCGTTTAACCTCACGATTGAGAGTTATCATATCAATTACCTGCAAAACTTTCCCTCCTGATAGGTCCCAACACAACATATTCAACCACCTACAGGACTTTCCCTCCTGACAGGTCCCAACACAACATATTTAACCACCTGCAAGATTTGTCCTCCTACCAGGTCACAACACAACATCCTACAGGACATGCCCTCCTATAAGGACCAATAACATTTCGCAGGATATACCTTCCTGATGAGACAATTATGGTATGGTAGGATAATAAAAATTATTTTTTCCTTTAAAATTCTACTTGATCCATTTAGCAAATGTATCAATTATTTAACACCCATGATAAAAACAAAACCATATCAACACAAAAAGAGTTAAAAACCAACAATCAACACATTAAAAACATACAACCAAATAGTTAAAAAGAGATAAAACCAATATAAACAACATGCATATAACCCAAAAGCTAAATTAAAAACATAGACGCAAATCAAACTGTCCATTTTCATCAATATTTTTTTTTTAATTTGAAATAATAGTAATTTGATAATTTACATAGAATATAGTAAACACCCTTTAAACCGATCATTTCAATAACTTATCTTATGATCCGAAACTAACACGACACTCACCAAATCTTACTTAACTTACTATTGGTTTTTTTTTTTTCATAACTTATTAGGAAGTTGATAAATATGCATCCCTTTGTAACGGCCTCTAGCGTGAAGTTGGTAAATATGCATGACCCCTAACGCCTGTAATCCCTGTCACAATAACCCCTAGAAGTTAGGAAATAAATTATGAAGTTGGTAAATATGCATGCATATATCATGATAGGGATGACAGGTTCTAAAATCAAACATTGATACCAAAAAAAAAAAAATGACATAAAATAAAAATTATATCAGTTCAAATGTAATAATATATCTACTAGTGAAAATTATTATTTTTGATTTATTTAACTTATTATAAGTAATGGGTCTGTTGATCGTAAAATTTTGATGGACAATTAAACGCTGATATTTTTTGTGGAACCAACAGTTTGATTAAGTGTTTCAGTTTATTAGTTCCAAATGATGAAAATATGATGATAAAAGGTGATGAAGAATTAAGAGGTTGAAGAATTTGAAAAACTTAGGGAAAAACAACTCAGGTTTAAATTTTAACTCTTAATATTACAATTAGAATCATACATGACACAAAAAGATTTTTAAATGATTTTTATAAATATATGTGTTTTTAATAGAATCCTAATTAGAAATTATTTGCTCCTATGTGTTATTGAAAAAGAAATATTTATAATTGATTAAAATTATATTTAAGTATTTAGTGGAGCTAATTAAGAAAAAAAAATTGGTCAAAAGGGGGAAAACGTAAATGAGAATGAATTAAAAAAGAGTTTAGAAAAGAGATCCAACATCCTTAAGTCGACCGGTAAATCAACCGGACAAAGAAGGAAAACTCTCTGTATTTCTCAGTCAGGAAAACTCTCTGTATTTCTCAGTCAATAGGTAGGTTGACCTATACTTAAAAATGAACTCTCTGTATCTCTAAGTCGACAGAGCAGTCGACTTGTAAAGAGAAATAGAACTCTCTGAATCTCTAAGTCGACAGATAAGTTGACCGATGGGCACAGAATCTTTGGCTTGGCTACATCCTAAGTCAAGCTGTCGACTGTTGTTCTTGGTCGGTCAACTGGTATGTCAGTTTCGGATATTATGGAATTCCGAATTTAAATCTGAAAGTAGCCATTTTTTTGTTGGAATTTATGAGAGATTTTAGGGATTTTATGTTATTTAAGATATGCTACATATATTATGTTATCCCTATTAAGTTTGAATATTTCTCAATTTGGTACATATAATTATTTTTATTCTATTTAATTGTGATTGAGAAATATTTGAGAGACTTACTTGAGAGATTTAAAAACTATAATTAAGTGAATTGAATCAAAATGAAGTCTTAATGATATAAGAGGTCTAAGAGAGCAATTAAGTGTCATGATAAATAAGAACTAGCCGTTAGAGAGCTGTTTTTATTGTCATATAAAAAGACCTGCGTTTTTTTATATTAAATAGAGAGATTAAGAAATCAAGAGATCATATTGAGTTCTAAGAAAAATCATACTGGGTTTTTGTGAGAGTTTTTCCAAAAGACATTCTTGATAATTATTGTTGCTACCGAATGTGAAGTAATATTGCTCTAATTATTTTTTCGGTGGATTTCGGGTGAGATCTTTTCAAATTACTTTCTATATTGTATTGCTTGATTAATTTTTGGAAGTTGATCTTTATAAATTGTTTTCTGATTTTTTATTGAAAAAATATTTTATAAATAATTTATTGAATCTGATTACGTGTTCAATTACGTGCTACCTATTTTTATGTTAAAATTTAGATTTTGAGTATCTCACATTTCTATAACTAGTTTTGAGATATTAATTGAGTTTTAATTTGTTTGGGGTGGTAGAAACTCCAAGTGAGATAAATTACTTGTCAATTTGTAATTGGTAAGTTGAGTGACGAATTAAATACTGTTAAGGGTATTTAATTTAAGGGAAGCTGGGTTTCAGTCTCCTCATGTAAAGAGATTGAGGTAGTAATTCTTCCTGAATTGAATTGATTTATGAGTAAATTGTAATGGTTCAATCCTTACTTGGTAAAAGGATATTTAGAGTATTTGTGAGGTTTTGATTTTTTTACCTTTGTGTTAAAAGGAATTAGGTTATTCTTGAGCCTGCAAAAAGTAAAGGTTATTTCTTAACCTGTGAGTTTTAGTCTCTTCATGTAAAAAGATTGAGATAGTAATTCTTCCTAAATTGAATTGATTTATGAGTGAATTGTAATGGTTCAATCCTTACCTGGTAAAAAGATATTTGGAGTATTTGTGAGATTTTTATTCTTTTGCCTTTATGTTAAAATGAATTAGGTTATTCTTGAACCTGTAAAAAAGTAAAGGTTATTTCTTAACCTATGAAAAGGAAATTTTATAAAGGTTGATTCTGAGCATGTAAAATAATGATTGTGAGGGTTTGGTTCCTACCTTTAAAGGGATATTGAGTTTAGTGGGCGCAACTCTCCGTGGGGCTCGGAGGACTGGATTAGCCAAGAGTAATTTGGTGAACCAGTATAAATTTCTAGTGTGTTACAATTTTTACTGTATTTATTTTTGTTATTTGGTGTGCACCTAATTGATTTTATAATATCGTTGTGATATAATGATAATAATTAATTTAGGGTTAAAATTAATTATTTGATTTATTAAAGTATTTTCTCTCTAATATTTTTGATTAACCAATTCACCCCCCATTTTGGATATTCCACTGGGCCAACAATTGATATCAGAGTCGGTTTAACTCAACACATTTAGCTAACAAAGATCACATGGTGCACATAATAGATACACTAGCTGAGAGGCAGTTTATGCACCGACCACTTTTATTTACAGGTGAAAGTTATTCGTTCTGAAAATGCAGCATAATAGCATTCATTCAGGCTACAAATTACGATGTGTAGCTAACAATCGATGATGGTCCGTTTATTCCAATGAAAAATGGAGTTGAGAAGAAGAAGGAACAACTAACTACTTCTGATAAGCAAAAACTCTCCATAAGCTCTCAAGTTATTAACATTCTATTTTGCTCTTTAGATGCTAATGAATATTCTAGAGTTTCAGGTTGTAAATTTGCAAAGAAGATGTGGGATAAGCTATAAGTTACCCACAAAGGGCAAGTTAAGTGAAGCAATCGAAAATCAACGCTCTTATGAGAAAATTTGAGTTGTTCAAAATGGAAGAAAATGAATTGGTTCATGAAATGTATACTTGCTTCAACAACATATGCAATAACTTGAGTCAACTTGGAAATCCATACTCCATAGAGGATAGAGTACGAAAGGTCCTAAGATCCTTAATAAAAATATGGGAGTCAAATATGACTGCAATTGAGGAAGTCAAGGATCTTGGCAAATACAAAATTGATGATCTCATAGGCAATTTGATGACTCATGAATCGGCGATTAAAAAATATGAGGATAATACCGAAAATAGCAAGAGAAAATCATTGGCACTAAAAGCTCAGAAAATTGAAGAAGAAGACAGTGATGATGAAAGTCTTGATAGTGAACAAGAGAAATATGTAGCGCTTCTCACAAAGAATTTTAGAAGAATAACTCAGCGCATATTCTGTGGGAGAAGAAATCTCAATATGACTAAAGTGAAATGTTACAACTATCACAAGATCAGTCACTTTCAAAATGATTGTCCCGAACCGAAGAAAGATAAAGAAAAGAAAAAGAAGAAGAAAGAAAAGAAGAGTAAAAATAAATCCATGAAGGTTACTTGGGATGATACTGATTCAAGTAGCTTGAAAAAATCAGATAGTGAAGATATGTCCATATTTGCATTGATAGCCACTGGTAGTGAGGAAACTAAGTGTTCAGGTTCTTGTCCTTTAGATTTTGATGTTTATCAAGAACTTTCTCATGATTATAAAAATCAATGTTCTAAAATAAATGTTTTTTAAAGTACAATTAATACATTAAACAAACAAGTGATGGACCACGAATCTGAAAACAATGAATTGAAATCCAAATTGATGGATTTGCAATCAATTGTTCTCAAATTCACCAGTGGTAAAAATAACTTGAAAATGCTTTTGGGAAATTCAAGTGGAATTTTTTATAAAGCCGGTATTAGATTTCAAAAAAATCTAAAACAAAAATATTTTTATAATTTTATTTCTAAAATCAAGGATCTTATTAGATGTTTTAAATGCAATGTTGCAGGGCATACTATTCGTAGATGTTTTACTAAAATATCTAATTGTAGACAAATATGGGTTCCAAAAGAAACTAAAATTGTCCCGACTAACAAGATCGGACTCACTTAGGCTGGGTACCACTTAGGAACTATTTGAGGTGCTTATTGTAGGTTATTCTAAAAGCTTCAATAAGTAAGGACAAATGGTTCCTAGATAGTGGTTGTTCTCGACACATGACGGGAGACAAATGAAAATTTACATCTTTAACACCTAAAGATGGAGGTCATGTGACTTTTGGAGACAACGCAAAGGGTAAAATTATCGGTATAGGTAATATCGGTAATGGTACTACTATTATTAAAGATGTGTTACTAGTTGATGGATTTAAATATAATTTACTTAGTATTAGTCAACTATGTAACAAGGGCTGTAATGTGATATTTGATCATGATAGTTGTATTATTAAGAATAGCCATGATAGCAATATCTTGTTAGTTGCATCACATTTTGAGAATGTTTATATTTGCTCATTTGATGAATTTAATTCTCAAAATTTATCTTGTTTGAATGCTTTATCTGAAAATAGTTGGTTATGACATAAAATATTTGGGTATACTAGTATGGAGTTAATTTCTAACTTATATAAGAAGAGTCTCATACATAGCCTACTTGATTTGAAATTTGTGAAAGATAAAGTATGTGATGCATGTCAATTAGGTAAGGAGGTTAGATCATCATTTAAGAAACAGATGCACATATCTACGTCTAGATGTCTTGAATTATTGCATCTTAATTTATTTGGATCTAACTTTGTTGCTAGTTTTAGTGGTAAGTTTTATACGTTTGTTATAGTTGATGATTATTCCAGACTTACCTGGGTATTTTTTCTTGCTAAAAAAAGTGAAGTTGCTTCTGTTCTTA
This sequence comes from Eucommia ulmoides, assembly GCA_016647705.1. Classification (NCBI taxonomy): domain Eukaryota; kingdom Viridiplantae; phylum Streptophyta; class Magnoliopsida; order Garryales; family Eucommiaceae; genus Eucommia; species Eucommia ulmoides. The sequence continues at coordinate 16,158,115 of CM028330.1, read as the reverse complement.
CTAAATTTTGTAAACATGTTTAAAATGAGAAGCAATGTTCCATTATTAACATTCGAAGTGACAAAGGAAGAGAGCTTAATAATGATGATGTGGTAAATTATTGTGATGAACATGGTTATGCTCATAACTTTTCTACACGAAGATCACTGCAACGAAATGGTGTAGTAAAAAGGAAGAACAAGACGCTTTAAGAGATGGCCAAAACGATGCTTAATGAAAATCGCTTACCAACCTACTTCTGAGCCGAAGCATTAAGTATAGGTTTCCACGTAGAGGGTTTAACAAAACCCCCTATGAAATTTGGAATGGTAAGACTCCTAATATTTCCTATTTTAAAGTTTTTGGATGTAAGTGTTTTATTTTAAATGAAAATGATAATTTTGGTAAATTTGATACTAAATCTGATTATGGGATTTTTCTTGGATATGCTACTAACAGTTAGGTTTATAGAGTTTATAATAAACATACATTAGTAGTAGAAGAAACAATGCATGTTATTTTTGAGAAAGCTGATCCATTCTTATCGAGAAAAGTTTTGGATGATGATGATGCATGTATCTCAAATAATCAAAACCAATGTGATAATATATCTAAGGAGTCCCAACAAGAGGAGAAACCTAAGGAAAATGATTCGACTTTGCCAAGAGCTATAAAGACTGTATTGGGACGACTGACCTAGGATTATGGTATCCTATGGAGAGTGATTTTAAATTGGTAAGTTACTCTGACGGTGATTTTATCGGTTGCAAAGTTAAGCGAAAAAGCACAAGTGGGTCGTGTCATTTGTTAGGACATGCTTTGATTTCTTAGTCAAGCAAGAAACAGAATTTAATAGCCTTATCCACTACTGAGGCTGAATATATGGCAGCTGGTAATTGTTGTGCTCAAATTTTATATATCAAGCAACAGTTAAATGACTTTAGAATTTATATGGAGGAGGTCCCGATCTTTTGTGATAATAAAAGTGTTATTTGTCTAAGTAAGAATCCTACACAGCACTTACAAACTAAGCACATAGATATTAGACATCACTTTATTCATGATCACATTCAGAAAATTGACATTTTTATTGAGTATATTGATACTTCCGACCAACTTGCTGATATTTTTACCAAATCACTAGCGGAAGCTCAGTTTATAAAAATTATCCACAGTTTGGGTATAGTTAGGCATAATGATGTTTGTCTAGAGTAGAATTATCGCGTGTATTCCCCCCTCCCTAAATATTTTTTTTAAGATGACAAAGGGGGAGAATTAGTTGATGTTTTATTGCATATCTTAAGGGGGAGTTTTTATGTTTGTGCTTTATTGATTATTTTTTTAAATATCTTCATTACTATGCTTTAAATGAGTTATAAAATCTGTCTTCAGATTCAGGGGGAGTGTGGTTATATTATTGTTTTAAAGAAAATATCGAAGTTAATTGTCATCATCAAAAAGGGGAAGATTGTTGATCCTAAAATTTTGATGAATAATTAAATGTTGACGTTTTTTATGGAACTAATGGTTTGATTAAGTGTTTCAGTTTATTAATTCCAAATGATGAAGATATGATGATAAAAGATGATAAAGATTTAAGAGGTTGAAGAATTTAAAGAACTTAGGAAAAAATAACTCAGGTTTAAATTTCAACTCTTAATATCCCAATTAGGATTACACACAACACAAAAAGATTTTTAATAATTTTTTATAAATATATGTGTTTTTAATAGGATCCTAATTAGCTAAATTATTTGCTCCTATGTGTTATTGAAAAAAAAAACATTTATACTTTATTAAAATTGGATTTAAGTATTTAGTGGAGCTAATTAAGAAAATAAATTGGTTAAAGGGGCAAAACATAAATAAGAATAAATTAAAAACGGGTTTAGAAAGGAAATCCAGCATTCTTAAGTCGATCGGACAAAGAAAAAAAACTCTTTGTATCTCTTAGTCAACAGGTAGGTCGACTTGTACTTAAGAATGAACTCTCTGTATCTCTAAGTCGACAGAGCGGTCGACCTGTCAAGAAAAATGGAACTCTCTGAATCTCTAAGTCGACAGATAAGTCGACCGATGGGCATAGAATCTTTAGCTTGGCTACATCCTGAATCAAGCTGTCGACTGTTGATCTTGGTCGGTCGACTGGTGTGTCAGTTTCGGGATATTATAGAATTTTGAATTTAAATCTGAAAAATAGCCATTTTTTTTGTTAGGATTTATGAGAGATTTTAGGGATTTTATGTTATTTAAGATATGTTACATATATTATGTTATCCCTATTGATTTGGTTAATTAAGTTTGAATATTTCTCAATTTGGTACATATAATTGTTTCTATTCTATTTAATTGTGATTGAGAAATATTTGGAGGACTTAATTGAGAGATTTAAAAGTTATAATTAAATTAATTGAATCAAAAATGAAATCTTAATGATATAAGAGGTCTAAGAGAACAATTAAGTGTCATGATAAATGAAAACTAGCCATTAGAGAGTTGTTTTTATTCTCATATAAAAAGACCTGCATTTTTTTATATCAAATTGAGAGATTAAGAGATCATATTGAGCTGTTCTAAGAGAAATCATACTGAGTTTTTGTGAGAGCTTTTCTAAGAGATATTCTTGATAATCATTACTGCTACCAAATGTGAAGTAATATCACTCTAAAAAAAAATTCGGTGGATTTCGGGTAAGATCTTTCCAAATTACTTTCTATATTGTATTACTTGATTAATTTTTAGAAGTTGATCTTTAGAAATTGTTTTCTGAAATTTTATTGAAAAAATATTTTATAAACAATTTCTGAATCTGATTCCGTACTTAATTGCGTGCTACCCATTTTTCTGTTAAAAATTAGATTTTGAGTATCTCACATTTCTATCACTAGTTTTGAGATATTAATTGAGTTTTAATTTATTTGGGGTGGTAGAAGCTCCGAGTGAGAAAAATTACTTGTCAATTTTTTATTGGTAAGTTGAGTGACGGATTAAATACTGTTGGGTGTATTTAATCTAAGAGTAGTTGAGTTTCAGTCTCTTCCTGTAAAGAGATTGAGGTAGTAATTCTTTCTTAATTGAATTTATTTGTGAGTGAATTGTAATGGTTCAATTCTTACTTGGTAAAAGGATATTTGGAATATTTGTGAGGTTTTGATTATTTTGCCTTTGTGTTAAAAGGAATTAGGTTATTCTTGAGCCTGTGAAAAGAAAATTTTGTAAAGGTTGATTCTGAGCACGTAAAAGAATGTTTGTGAGGGTTTGGTTCCTACCTTTAAAGGAATTTTGAGTTTAGTGGGTGCGACTCTTCGTATGACTCGGAGGATTGGATTAGTCAGGAGTAACTTGGTGAACCAGTATAAATTTCTGGTGTATTGCAATATTTACTTTATTTATTTTTGCTACTTGGTGTGCACCTAGTTGGTTTTAGAATTTCGCTGTGATATAAAGATAATAATTAATTTAGGGTTAAAATTAATTATTTGATTTATTAAAGTATTTTCTCTCTGATATTTTTGATTACTCAATTCACCCTCCCTCTTGGGTATTCCACTGGACCAACAGGGTCAATGGGTACCATAACCCAAGCCTAAGGTAGTGGCAATCATGCTCTGATACCACTTTGTAACGATCCGATTTCCTAAGGTCGCCACGCGGTTTCTCTCAAGGAGAATTAATACTGAAATTTTAATAATCAATATTTTATCACTCATAAATCCGATAAACTTTACAAGCTAGGACGATAATTACATTTATCGATTTATCGAGTCAATTTTACAACGGTAAATAATAAATATAGTTACTACAAATTAGATAGAAATTCAAATATAATTTATGGAGTAGTTTCATTCTCACCGGCCCTGCAATCAAAACTGTGGGGTTATAAGTCAGAGCTTAATAAAATTTCAATCTCTCTAATATGTGTATTTAATTAATACAACAAATAAACACATAGGTATGTATCACACATAATTTTCACATAATCATAATTATTTCATGGTAATTAACAATTAAAATTCTATATCAATAATAACATAATTCTCACAATAGGGAGATTAAATATATATATTAAAAGAGTTAGAAATAATACCTAAAACTCGAAGTGAAATCCGAATCGACCTAATTTTCTAGCTCCAAAAACTCTCAAAATGTAATCACGTAACTTTTGATTAACCTATATGTGCATATGTCTAGAATTCGTGTTATTGTTATTATTATTATTATTATCTTTGTTAAATGAATACATATATACGCATATTAAGTGAATTGTGTTGTTGACAACACATTTCAACTTTTATATATATATATATATATATATATTTATTTATTTATTTAAGTCTCTCTTAAAATAAAAAAAAATATTAATTATATCTCGAAATTCTTAAAAGTATATTTTAAATAACACAATAGTCCTAAAATTTTTAAAAATTAATTTAAAATTAACATTTAACCCTCAACAATTATCAAATATATATTTATATCATAAATTTGTATAATATATAAAATAACCAAAAATATTAAATTTTTACAAAATAATATTTTCAAAAATATAAATTTTTAGGGTATTACAATCGGGTTAACGATCGGTTCAATATATGGATATCCTGCTTGGACTTTGACTTCCTTGATCATTGTATCTTGAGAAAGTCTCGCCATTCAATTCTGTACATAGAGGGAACGTCTGTCGTCTTATGATAGTGTTTATACGTCTCGATCTACCAGATATGTATTATATATTTATTTTATTTAATTATTAATATTTTATATGTTTAAAGGGATTCAAATTGCATGTAATATTTATTTATTATTTAATTTGTATTTATATAATTATGTAAAATTTGGAAACAGATAGAGAAGTAGAAGACACATATAGTGTGCCAGAAGGGGTAAAAAAGAATTATAATGAACATTGGAAGGGGAAAGATTCTTGTAGAAAGGGGAAATTATAGTCCTACACATTAATCATTATACCTCCTTTCTCTTTACCGAAAATAACACACATTAGCTGGTGAAGCATATACTTACCACTCCTAGAGCCTACACTTCACATAGTTGGTGAGAAGTCATTGTTACAAAACATCAAAGGTCTGTCCTTTTTTGTATTTTGATAATATTTTTATGTTTTTCAATCACTAAAAAATATCTTAAAAACATAAATAAATAATTATTTTCCTAATTTTTTTTTTTTTTATAAAAATAGAAAATTATCTGACTATTCTTCCATTTATAATTTTAATTTTTTTTCAGCTTTCGGATAAATTTTTTTTCCAGGTTAATATCAATTAAGCTAAATTTATTGAGTTGATATAAATTAAATAATGAATTTGTGTTTGGTATTAAATTTAACTTAATTAAAATACTGATAAGAATTAAAAATATATATTGGTAAGAATTAAAAAAAAAAAAAATCTTTTTAAAAACTCGATTTGAGAATAATATATTTTTAGATCACAAATCAAATGAGTAAAAAGGTTTTTTTTTTTTTTTGGGGGGGGGGGGGGGGGGGGGGGGAGGAAAAATGAGGACAAAACAAGCAGGTAACTAACCTTGCCGACAAGAATTTATGTCTCTCCACTAAATATGCAAATTAGATTAGATGGCCCCTCCAAAAGTAACACTATACATCATACACTCCATTATTATTTCTCCTTTTCTACTCACTTCATCACTCATCAAAAAAATGGAATTTCACTTTTCACTTCTTGTGAATTTAGATGGGTAAAATTCTAGATTTTTCAAGTAAACATTAAATAGAGTTTGATAATATAAAATTTAAATTAAATGGTAATGTAAAATTTAAATTAAAAATAAATACATATAAATTTTTACATACTTTTATTTTGGAAATTATTATTTCATTAGTTGGTATTACAATACAAGGGTACAACCACGCTATAAATTAAATAATTTTTTTTTTCTCTCCATAAACTGGCATACATATTCAATTAATATTGTTTACTAACTATGTTCGTTAGTTTTTATTTTTGAATTTATATTCAAGCTAGATAAAAGAAAACTATATATTTATTTTGATCCAAAAATTTAATTTTTAGGTACGTTTATTTTGTAAATTATTATTTCTTTAGTTGGTATTACAATACAAGTGTACAACCACACTATAAGTTAAACGTTTTTTTTTTTCTCTCCATGAACTGGCATACATATTCGATTAATACTATTATCGTTTAGTAATTATTTTTGTTAGTTTTTGTTTTTGAATTTATATTCCAGGAAAATAAAAGAAAAATATATTTTTTATTCCGATCCAAAAATTTGGTAGTTTTTTTTTATTATTATTATTATATAGGCCTTTATTTTTTAATCCTATTTTTAGAATAATTTAATTTTTATTCTTCAATATTTTTTGTTGAACTTAACTGTGATATCAAATACAAATTTAATCCGATGGTTTCAATTTAGTTGATTTTAATTGAAAGACTAAAAAGGCATTCGAATGCCTACAAAAAGAAGAGAGAAAACAACAAAAAAATATAAGTGACTTATTTCAAAGACAATCCAATAATTTTTTAAGGAGGTTCTAACTTAAAAGCATATAGTGTCAAGTAGAGTAATTTATTTTCACTTGTATAGTAGTTTGAGAACTCTCAAGTGATTAATATGGGACAGAAATCTAACACCGGTCTTTAAGCGCAACTCCTGATTTGCATGTATAATTTTGTTACGGGAGAATGATGAGAAATGTGTAACCCCCCGACTTGTACGGATAATTTGACTACGAGAAAATGAGAGACAAATTTTCATAACCTTAATTCTGATGCCATGTTAAGACGTTCTAATTTAAAATCATATGGTGTCAAATGTAGTAACTTATTTGACTTTTATAGTGATTTAAAAATTCTCAATTGATGGATATCGGATAAAAATCTAATAATTTTATCAAAATTCATTATTTATATTTGTAGTAAAAGGAGATGTAGATTATTTTTTTCACTTTTAAGTTTCTTTTAACAATATAAACATAAATGCATTAACATTTCCCAGGTTGGTGTTAAATGCTTTAAGGATTTGTATGATGAGGAGACATGATGAGGACTTTCTTCTTGAAAATTCAAAAAGTAGTGATGAGAGGTAGAAAACAAAGAGTAACTTAATTCTATTATTGGAAGAAATTTTTTATTTTTTATTTTTTTAAAAAAAGGAAAAAATACAGGAAGAGATAATGATCATGATAATGATAATGATGATTACAATACCATTCTCAATGACATCTATTTGTCCTTCAAATAGTTGGATGTGTCATGCAATGAGTATGTCATGCTAAATTTAAAGGGTGAAAAGGTAACTACCGTTGGAATTGTTTACCCTACCTAAGTGCTTGGGTTAACATTTCATTTTTCTTATTTATTTTATAAAGAATTATAATAAACACAAACAAATTAATTTTAATAATAATAATTAACAAAAAAAAAAAAAACATTAACCAAATACCACCCTAAGGGCCTGTTTGATAACATAGAAAATTAAGTGCTGAAAATATTAAATTGATAAAAAAATAAATAAAAATAAATAGAGAAATAAAGTTGCAAAGAAAAAATATTTAAAAACAAAAGTAGTAAAAATTATTTCAGGGACAATATATTGTATAAATATAATTTTTGAAAGTTAAAAGTATTAAAAAAATAAATATTTAATATATTCAACACTTAATATTTCAGCACTGAAAATTTATAAGCGTTAAATTTTCAGTGCTGAAATATTAAGTGTTGAATATATTAAATATTTATTTTTTTAATACTTTTAGCTTTGAAAAATTATATTTATACAAATTATTGTCCGAGAAATAATTTTTACTACTTTTTTTTAATAAAATATATTTTTTCTTTGCAACTTTATTTTTCTATTTTTTTTATCAATTTAATATTTTCTCTATCTATAATTGTTTATATACAACTTATTTTGTAAAACTTTATAACATAGATGTTGAATGATTGTCGTGGTAGATAGGTGCTTGATTTATTTATTTATTTATTTTATCATTGTTTTTTTTTAAATAAAATAGATGTTTGATTGTTTAAGTAAAAAGTACTTTTAAAAAATAAGTGAGTGACATATCACTTAAAAATTTTAAACATTTTTAAGGTAATATTTATATTTTGAATAATTATTTCATTTTGTTATCAAAAGTAATTAATTTGATAATTACTTAATGTATTAAATTTTAAATGTTTAATTATGTTATCAAACATGACTTACGGCATGTTTGATAATCACTTAAAAATTAAGTGCTGAAAATTTAATTACTTAATTTTAAGTGTTGAAATTTTAAGTACTGAAAATATTATAAGATTGTTTGATAAAATTGTGCTGAAAATTTAAGTGTTGATTTTTTATTTTTTTTTTATAAGTACAAAATTTGTATACTAAAAATTGTTTAATTTACATAACTACCTTTAAATTAAGATAATATGAAGAGAAAAAAATTGAGACCAAAATAATAAAATTAGGGTGCCATTTTTTTTAAAAAAAAATTATATTAAAATTAAAAGTAAAAATTAACCCAAAAATATATAATATTATATATTTTTTATGCAGTTTGATTGCTTAAATTAAATTATAATCAAAATTTAAATATAAAATAAAATTAAAACCCTAAAATAATCCAAAATTAATCTAATTCTCATTAAACCTAACCCTAATTAAACCTTCATAGAGAATCAATGATAAAATGGTCAAAACATAATTTTTTTAAGTGAAAAATAATGGAGTGCATTAAGCAAAATGAAATAAGTGAAGGGGTCTTAATTTAATTTTTTACTCACATTTTGACTTAATTTTTAAGTTTACTTAACTAATTTAGTGATACTAATTATATTTATTAAACAAACTTAATTAATTAAATACTTAATATAATCAATTTTAAGTACTTATTTTTTATTTATTTTTTTATCAAACATGGCTTTAGTCTCTATCAATACAAGTTCGAAAGGTCAAATATATATATCCATATAGAAGGACCATTTTGTGTTTTATAATTTTTGATAATTTTAATAATTGAATAACAATTTTTCAAATATATATATCTACGTAGAAGGACCATTTTGTGTTTCATAATTTTTGATAATTTTAATAATTGAATGACAATAAAAAATTGTCATTAGTTTCTCTAAGTCACGTAACAAGACATTGTATTGGCTGAGAGAGAGAGGAGCATTTTGTGTTTCATAATTTTTGTATTGGCTGACGTTACTCCTATAATGGTTATAGAATTCGCAAGGTCAAATATATATAGAGAGAGAGAGAGAGAGAACCATTTTGTGTTTCATAATTTTTTATAATTTTAATAATTGAATAACAATAAAAAATTGTCATTAGTTTCCCTAAGTCATGTAACAAGACATTATATTGGCTGACGTTACTCTATAATGGTTATGGAATTTGCAATGCCGAAATTAAATAAGAATCGGTTTTATATCTTCAAGAACTGATCCAAAAAGTGGTAAATCAGTCTATAGGTGTCCAACACTAAACCGATCAATTGGAAGCATTAACTAGGGTTAACATGGTGGAGAGTGAATTGACGAGTAGCTGACGATGCGATTAGGTAGTGACGACGTGTCATTGGTGTGCAAGTTTCCGTTGACGTGTTAGATGATTTGTTAGCTGACGTGCACAGAAAGCTAACATGGTCGTCGGCGTAATAATGACGTTTGGCAGTTGACGTGAATGATATGACTCAAAAGTTGACGTGGTAGCTAGCTAGCGTTAACTTGGCTTCTAGATAGTGCTAACGTGGCTTGCTCATTCGGCAGGAGATAAGCACGCGAAACAGAGTCACCAAAGACTTCAGCGGCGTGCGGCGGCACGTTCATTATGTGATGGCAGTTATTTTGGCGGTATTCTGCTTGTCTTATCAAGACGAAGGTGATGATGTGATGTTTGTTGAATTCGGATGACAGTAAAGCCTATAGCAGTCAAGCAATGTGACGACGATGGGGGGATTGTTGGTGGCGCGTGGTGGTATGTTCGGTGTCCGATGACAATAATTTTGGTGTCGTTGAACTCATTTTACCAACACGAATCTAATGGTAGCAGTGGATACGGTGTTGGTTTGTTGAGTAGTGAAACTTAGGGTTGTGCACAGCGGCGCGGCGGACAACTTAAAGAAAATTAAGGGTACGAAAATTTAGTTGGAACGCGAACAAAAAAAATTAGGTCTTGATACCATGTTAGAATAAATGAATGATAGAATATTAACATGAGGTGATTGTATCTTTTTTGTATCAATACAATTTTTTCATGTTTTGCCAATATTTTGTCTCTTAATTATTCTAACATTATCATTCATTTAAAAAATTTAAAAATCAGTCTGAAAGAGTAGGAAAAAAAAATACATTTGAAATATATATATATATATATATATGGGAGTTTAATTTCACATATGATAATCACGTAATAATGAAAATAAACATAGAATTACCTATTACTATTCATTGGAGTTTGAATTCATTATGGAATGAAAAAAAGAGTTGAAATTCGGTTGCCAAATGGCCATTAGGATATGTTATGTGTTGCTTCGTTCCGACAGTCTTCTTCCCCTCTAAATTATTTTTTATATTTTTGTTGAATTTGAACCTAGAAATAAAAAGAGAATTGTTGTTGTTAACTCAACCAAACTTTGGCATTTAGCTGCCGAAAGAACATAGCAATTTAGTACAGGACATCCCAAAATGTCGAAGGTGGTGTCCTTCCTTTAATCATATGTATGATCTTCACTTCAACCACCAAGCATCAATCCTATTGAGTTTTCAAACACTATAATCATATCACTCCTTCCGACTAAATTTTTGAAATATATAATTCAAATCAAATTGTAGTTGTATTTAAAATATTTGAATATTTATTATCATTTCTTAAAATACGTTTTTATGTGAGAAGTCATATGATTGGACAAAATATAAAAATAATTTGAGTCCAAAAATATCACATGTCAACTTTATAGTCAAACTATACAGCTAATTTTCTGGGTAAAATGAGTTTGTCTTTGAATCCTTCAAACGAATTATTTCAGTTTGACATTTGTTTAGTGTTTTTATTGTTTAATTTATAATCTTTTCCTAAAAAAATTAGAACAAAACTTAATAATTTTTGAATAAAAAAATAAATTATTTTTATTTTTCTAGAAATTAGTTCTAAAAATTTACCCAAAAATATTTTTTTTAATTTTTTAAAAACAAAATAAAATCTAAGAATTAAAACACTATGGTCCCGTTTGGTTACTGTTTTCATTCCTTGATTTCCGTTCCCCCTTTCAAATTTTTGAAATTAATATAAAAAAAAATACGTTTAGTAAACACGTTTCAAAACGTTCCCAAAATTTTAGGAGTAATTTTTTAATTAATTTGAAGAACACAAAAATATTAATAATTCTTATTTACTCTCATAAAACTATTCTTACTATCACCCCGTTGGTCTACCATATATTTTTAAAAAAAAATGTGTTGCAACTAAACATGTATCTTGTTTTTATTCTCATAAATTAAAATAAAGAATTTTGGGATAATAATCGTTACCAAATATATTTTTATTCTCAGAATACTTTATAAAATAAACATAATTTTCATCCAATTTTATGGGAAGCAGAAACAAAAAAACAAAAAACACCGCCTAAAAAAACACAAACAAAACCTCTATTTTATAAAAATTATTTTTTCCTTCTCGATCTTCGACATTTACATCATAAACTATTTTTCCCCCGATAAATACTAAAATCATAAAAGAAATACATAAATCAACCTCTAAAATTTCTCTCTAATAGCAAATTAATAAACAAAAATTCCCACTTTACTTTAAAGAATCCGTAAAAGAGAATTGAAGGAAAAAAAAAAAAAAAAGCCTACAATTTTAGATTTCTAAATAGGAGAGAGAAAAAAAAAATGAATGTTACACGGAGGATGTATCAACAAAGACATCATTCAACACATCATCCTCACCGTTGGCGATCGAGTAGACCCCACCATCCTTTTCATCTTCACCGTCCCTTCTCTCCAGCTTTGAATGGGCCGCCACGAATACCAACTTCTGGGCCCGCTCCACGCCCGATCTTGAACCCGAATTCGCACCCACCCATTTCAAAAACGACCCGCTAAATTTGAACCCGCAAGAAGTCGCGTGTAGAAAAATAAGCCTAACCGCGACCCGACCCAACGACTTGAATTCGGTTAGATAGGTCTCCCAAACAAGCCTACTGCTCTGCGGGTTGGCGATCCGCATTTTCCCGGTAACCGGATCGGGTCTCTTCATCTGAACCGCTTGGGCATAAACCGGGTCCAACCCGTCCGTCCTCCACTTCATGAGCTCCATTAAAGCAATGTGGGCTTCTTCTCGGGTCACGAGCCGGGTCACCAGCGAGTCAACGTCTCTCTCCTGCTCCGAAGTCAACCGTTTAAACGGCGGCAGGTACTTTCCGGTCGGGTCACGGACTAAATAAAGCGGGTCGAGCACGAACGCCGCCGCCCAAGCAGGGTGATAGTTCTTCCTGAACCGCCGCTCCACCACCTTCTCCACCGGAACCTCCGGCAGGTTGAATTTGGAGCACCAATCTCTGACCCGGATCCGAAGCTCGTCCCAGAGCGGCAGACATTGCCCGATTCTCGGCCGTTCAATCTCAATCTCCATAACCATGGCGTTCACGAGCTTGACCAGCGATGTGAACAGCTTCAAGTTCGTTCCAAAACCTCGGATTTCTCATCATCTCCTCAATCTCCTTCGCAATCGGATCCTCCATTGAAACGACCTTGAAAGCTTCGTCAAGGAGGACCAATTGCAGAGCTCTGGCGGAGCTCAATATGTCTTCTACGGGTCCGAAATCGGGGCTCCGGAAGAATGTTCTTAACAACCCGGCTTGTCCGTATTCCTGGAGTTGATACTTGTGGAAAGTGTGTCGGATTCTCGACGAATTGTTGAAGAAATTCGCAAGTTTCAGACAATTTTGGATGACGTTGTTGAATAGCGGGAGTTCTTTGGTGAAATCTTTGATGAGGGTGATGAATCCTTGGTACTGGCAAGAGAGATTCACCATCCAATGGTGTTGATTTTCGAGGTTTCTCAGAGCTTTGGACTTGAATTTGTCGGCGACGATCCCGACGCACCGTTGTACACAGTTGCCGGAAATGTCAGTGATCGTCTCCCACAAAACATCCTCGGCATAAGAGGAGGGGACGTAGCCAGTTGTGAAAACAGCTCGCCGGAAAACGCTGGTTCCGTTGGGGAGATTCACGGCCAAATTGACGAGGTTTTCTTCCCCGAAATGGCCGTGGCTCTTCGATTTCCAGCCGTCGGCGGCGATTTGGAAAAACATGGCGTCCCGGATTCGTGCTTCCGATTCCGATTTCAAGTCGTTGAATTTCGCATCCAATCGATTCCCGGCGAATTCTTTCCGGGAAATGGGTGGCAGTCCGACTTGGTTGAGGAAGGCTTTGAATTTCGGATGCTCCAGGCTTGACAGCGAGACCGACCCGCAACACTCGTAGACCCAGTCGGAAAGAGAATCCACGGCAGAATCTATCTGGGTTTTCGTTAGAGTCGGGCCCGGTGATGATTTCGGACTCTTCAGCTTCTTCACGCTGTCTTCTAACATGGCCAAAGGACCTAAATCTTCTTTGCCGCCGGACAACATCAAATGCTGTTGCTGAGGATACATAGCGCCACCACCGCCGCCGCCGCTAGAAACAACCGGAGAAGCCATGGAGACCATAGGTGGGTAAGCGAGCTCTACCGCGAACCTCGAAGGATCAACTATAGCAAGTGGAGCAACCTGGTAGGGTGCAGAGGATGTCCCACCGCCTCCGCCGCTGCCGTTTCCACCATCACCGCGACCACCGGAGGAGGAAGAGCTGCGTTTCTTGTGATTATGGTGGGAAGAAGAGGAACCGACATTAGTCGCTGATGAAGGGGGCGGCGGCACGGACGAAATGGGTTTCGCGGCGGAGTTGAAATTCGGGCAGGTGCCTCTCTTGAGGTGCTCGGAAGCGGTTCTCGACGGGTTAGAAGCGGAGAAGACGGCGTCGCAGAGGGAGCACCGGAGCTTGACCGCCTTGGGGAAGCCGGTGTCCGAATTCTGAACCAGAATAGGCTCGAGGTGGGCCCAGTACCAAGCTCCTTTCCCCTTAATCGCCTTCGTCCGTACCATCACCAGCCCTTCGTATCTCTTGTGCAAAGCCTTCGCCGATTGCTCTTCCGCCGGTGCCGTCACCGGAGAAGACTCGACGGGCTGTGTCGAAGCGTTTGTTGCCGCCATATTTGCAACTCAGACAAGAGGAAAACACCAACTTGTGTGGAAAATTACGAGAATTTCGTATTTTCCGATTGTTTGATTGATTTTTCTGCCAACATCGTTGTATTTTTCGGAAGATTGAGGAAAATTCGTGCCCTTTGGCTCGTCGCTTTGTCGCGGCATTTATCCGGGAAATGACGCTGACGGCGATAGCAGTTGGAGAATTCGCCGGTGGTCCATGATGGACTCTGCTCCGGCGATCGGGTGTCGTGGAGGTGGTGCTGCCAGTTGAATCGGGAAGTGACGGGAGGTTTTCCACCGTACGTGGTGAAGTTTTCCGGCGATTAAAACGAGAGACAGATGGAGTGAGCAATGGCGTTAGAGAGAGAAAACGAGGAGTCAGGAAAAGGAAGAGAGAGAAATAGAGACACTTCGTGTTGTAGTAGGTTGTGCTTTTCTTTTAATTTTTTCTCTTTATTTTTTCCTTTCTTTGCTAATGACTACCAAATACTTCCACGCGCTCTAATAGAACGTCTGTAATATATAACCAACGTGACACAAATATTTCAAAAAAAAAAAAAATCTTTATTAAAAGACACAGCATGGCAAAAAAATACAGAATGGAAAATTAATTAAAACAAAACTAATTTTTATGTACAATTTAAATCGCATAAATAGAAACAATCAGTCATATATAATTTAAATTATATGTAATAATTTTACAATGATATATATATATATATATATATATATATATATAATTACTTGATTTCTTCAATCTATTGTCACCTATTTTTCTTAATTTATAGGGATTCTCGTAGTAAATAAATCAATCTCCATTCTTAATAAAAATAAAAATCGTCACAATTTATTATAGAGATAATTCGTTAATTAGTGATTAACATATTTTTTTAAAGAAAATTAAACTAAAGGTTGATGTGTCCAAATTGGTGATATATATATATATTACCAATGAAAATATTTTGAGAAGTTGCGAGCAAGCACGCATGTAAGTTACCTGCACTTTATCTTTGAAAACAAGTTTCATAATAATCAACTAATTAATAAGGTCTTGAAAATTATTCATGTGGTCAACTATATTTTGTCTATCTTTATAAGTCAAGTGAACAATCATGTTAATTAAATCAGTCTTATTCAATCTAGTTTTGCGCTCATACAAAATCTCTCGTTTTTTCACAATTCATCATGTTAGGTTTCATCAATAACATGTTGATACATACTCTGGTCGATCTATTGACGAATATGACCAATTGTGTGTTTTTTTTTTTTATCTCACATTGTTCACCACTTTTGTCACTTGGTTTACTTGCATCACCTTTTAAAGACATATATAAATCCTTACAATAATGGATATCTATCATTCTAGATTTTCAATTCGAGTATAATTAGACGATGTCAATTTTACCATGGCCCTATTACTATCATCTATTTTAAATCTCACAAATAAATCTTTCTCCAATAACCTAAAACTCTTGATACCACTTTGTTGGGAAAATCCACAAATTAATTTTGTTTTATTTTTTCTTTTTATGCGATTAAAATAGGATTAACCAATTTCAACACCCAAAATTATTCAATCAAAATAAAACAAGTAACAAATAAAATGAGACATTTTTTATGTGAAAAACTCTAAGTTAAGGAAAAAATTACTGGATCGAAATCCAATATCAACTTCCACTATCACAAAAATAATGGGATTACCATAGTTTACAACTTCAAGAGAATAACTATTAGATCACCAAATAAATATCACCGAAAAATGGTGGATTCAACAAGAAAAAATAAATACGAGATTGGAGAAGAATACTTAATAACTAATTAGAAGATGATGTCCAAGTAGCCTTCTATGGGTTTTTTTTTTTTTTTTTTGAAAGCCTAAGTGGACTTGGGTTAGGTTCACTCACATGAGTTGGTCTTATCCAACAGTACCCCTGCTCGGGCCTCAACTCATTACTTGATGGCAGTTATTAAATCTCACTACATGATGAAAGAGGATCATGTAGTTGATTTAATAGGCATAAATTCTTCAATCCTGCGATGTTTGTAAGGATTAAGGGTGATTGAACGAAATCTTCAGGAAAATTTACCAAACAACTTTTCATACATCTATAAATACGAAGAGGATTGCCAGATTAAAGTACGCATAATTTACTATGTAAAACTCTTTCAGAATCCTAATAGACCTAAGTTTTTACTGATTCTCATATTGGATGTGCAATGGCGGCGATCCACCTGTTGTGTATTATTATGCATAAACCCAAGTTTAGGAAAGTCATTATGTGGATCAGAGGTGAACCATATCTGATGATCCAAATTTGGACATCATATATATATATTAAAATAATACAAACATAAATTCTCTAGATAAATCTCAGTCGTTCTTTGTCTTCAAAGTTAAAGAGTGGTCCATATTGATCCAAAAAATTAACATAAATATATAATGTGTATTATTTATATTCAACCTTATTTATCTTATACCTAATTGATAAGAGAATATATATATATTTTTTTCTATAATTGAGGAGAGATGATATGTTTCTCTCTCTCTCTCTCTCTCTCTCTATATATATATATATATATATTTATATAAATAATATGCGGACATTAAATTTACTAATAATACTAAAACATTATATTTATGAAAAATAAATTAAAGAAATAATATAAAAGATAAAATGTAAATATGCAAATTATAGACATTAAGTTTACGGATATTATACAAATAATATATGAACATTAAATTTAGGAATAATACATAAATATTAAATTTATACAAATTAAATTAAAATAATATAAAAGAGAATAATAATACATGAAAAATTATGAACATTAAATTTATGAAAATTATAAAAATAATATATGAACATTAAATTTAATAATACAAAAATATTAAATTTATGAAAATTAAATTAAAGAAATAAAATAAAAGTAGAAAATACTCGAAAATTATAGACATTAAATTTACATCTATCTATATAATAAAATACGACGGACATAAACTCCCTAGATAAATCGCAATCGTTCTTTGTCTCCAAAAATAAAGAGCGGTCTAAATTGATCCTCTAGATTAACACTGATGAAGATAATATTATGAGATAATTGAATAATTGATATTGTTTCATTACCATTGTTTCATTTATTTTAATTTAATTCAAATTATTATCTTAATTTTATGTTAAAATAACAATCATTGTATTTATTTTTCAATTATCTTTATAAGTCTTGATTAGTAATATATTGGTTGTTTGTTAGTGATGTGTTAATTTCAAATAATTTTTTTTTGTCCATCTCTTCATGGATAATTTCCTATAAGTTATTGAATTAACAAATAATGTTATACAATTTTTTTTATCAGAAACTATTAGAAGGAAATCCAAATTTTTAATAATAATTGTGGATAAATTGAGTTCATTTCAATCAAGTGTTACAGTCCAAAATTTATTATTATAAAAACCGATGATGCAATTTGTTCTAAAGTTTTTTTTAAAAATAATTTAATAGTAATATTAAAAAAATAATAATTGTCTCCTTCATAAAAGTGAAAATTAAATACTCAAAGTTTAAATAATTGTTATCAAAATATACTGTTGACAAAAAATCACTTCATAACACCATTAATTAATTTTCTATTTTTTGAGATAAATAAAATTTTAAAAATTAAAAATTGAAAAGAGAGAAATCACGCGCTTTAGAAGGCGAAAATGGAGGTCGCACTCGTAGGAGTCCACAGTGGGGCAGCCAAGAGTCCTTTTGTTGTTTGTATTTTTCTCTTTTACCTCAATTTTTTTTCATTTTTCTATACAATAGATATTTTCTACATAAAAAATTTATTGTTTAGATGTCAAAAAATATATAACTTAAAAAATGAACTTTCAATGACTTTAATAAAATTTTTAGTTATTAAAATATAGTCATATATACTTTTATTATTTTTTTCTTCATTATTTACATACATTGTCATTCTATAAAAATAGTAAGACGTGGATATATATATATATATATATATATATATATATATATATATATATATATATATATATATATTTATTTATTTTTTTTAATTTTAAATATTTTAATACATTTTAGCATTGATTATGTTATTATGAATGTTCATTGTTCTGAACAAATTTACGTTTCATTAAGTTTCCGGTATGTATATTCATGGAAAACTAAAACCGAATAAAAAATTATGAAAAATACTAAGATAAATGAAAACAAACGCAACGTAAACATTTATGAATATTCACAAAAATTCACCCCAGAACAATAAATCAAGACATTAAAAACCCTCTCTAAGATCAACGAAATGATCATTCACCGATCACAAATGACATATTAATTCAAAAACTAAATAGAAAAAAGTCTAAACTTGTGCGAACATTCACGAAACACAAATAAAAAATAATTAAAGAAATTTAAGATCAACAAAAAGGACCATTCACGTGAATAACACAAAATTTTACAAAAATCAACAAAATTAAAACAGATCTAAAACCAGTACAAATATTCACATAACCAAATCTAGAACATTGAAATTTTTTCCTTGAAAAAACCCTAAATATGAGTGAAAAACAGACCAATGGGCACCAAACTAACACATTGGTGAATGAACATTCAGATATGGAGATTGAACATGAACAATCAATAAGGGATTTTTGTAAAACGGCGAACCGTCTCCCATTGTCGCAACGGTGAATTGTTCGCCACCATTGGCAGAAGAGAGATGGTGGTGCAAGTAGAAGAGAAGCAGTGGCGTGGCTGTCGATGGATGCGTGGTCGTGGAGGCAGTTAATCATAAACAAAAAACAAAACCAAATCAAAACAGCACGAACAAAAAACAAACAATGAACACTCCCAAATCAAAACAAGAACAAAAAACAAATTAAAACAACCAAAATCAAAACACCACGAGCAGAACCAATAGCACGGTGGAGGAAGACGAACGTCGATCAGACCATAGGCAGCGTCGCCGTCGCTGTTGTCATCATCGGTGAGCGGTGAGCAGAACCAAGCATCTTCGTCGTCTTCGTCGTCGGTGAGCAAAACGAGATCAGACCACGGTCATTGTCTCTCTTCGTCTAGCGTCGTCATCCTCTCTATCCAGCGATAAGGACACCGCCGAACTAGTCGGCACCGACGCGCGAACCCACCTCCAAGCTCACTGGCACCAATGGCCCGAAACCACCATCGAGCTCGTCGGCACTAATGCTCGAAACCACCGAGCTCGCCGTACCGCTGTTCGATTTGTACGATTGAAAATTGCATAGATAGAGGGAGAGAATGGAGAGAGACAGCGGAGGCTTTTCCAAATCAAATGAATTTGGATTTTAGGATTTGGGTTATTTAGTTATATATATAAAAGGACAAATATATCTCTTCACTATAGGCAAAAGATTAAATATTAACAATATTTTAAAAGAGAATTGAATGATAAGCTTTTTGCTTGAAATGTTTATTGAGGGGAGAGAGTATAAATTTTGGTCTAAACATTAAAAATTTTATTTTCTATTATTTATTTTATTTTGAGGATTTTCTAGTATAAGCCAATGGTGGTTTTCCCTTATGCCTGGTTTTTTCTACTATTATTTTTTTCTTGGACTTTTAGCAATAAGCTAATAAAGTTTGGCCCATAACCCAAAAAGAAAATTAATTGGGATCCTAAAATGTAAAAAAATGACATCAGCCACGTAATATTGTATTGATGGATAGATTTTTTTTTAATATGTTTTGGATCTCTTTATCACTATATATACCTATTTATCGAATATATGCGAAAAATCTCTTAGAAAGGTTATATTAATTTTTTCAGTATATTTTAATTCAAAATTTATTGTGTAAAAATATTTTTTTAACAATTATGATGCATTTTGCAATACAAGTGACAATGATCAAATTGAGTTTGTATACAAAATCTAGTACAACCGTTCAACTCGAGACTTGTTTTGGTAGTATATTCATTGTGCCATTGCAGTAAGTGTTAGTTTGGCTAAACTGTAAGTACAGTCTCTGGAAATTAGTTTAAAGATGTTCGGACAAAAATAAGGTTCAAATGCAAATTAGAGTTTGAATGTCCTATTTGATTTTTTTAAATTTATATAAATATGATGGTTTGGATTGTGTATTTAAATTATATAATGTCAATCATTCCCTTCCATCCATATTATTTAGGTTAATTAAACTTTACTCCCTATAGTTTAACCGATTTGTACTTACTCCCCTGTGGTTTGAAAATCGCCACTTACCTCTCCAGTGGTTAGATTTTCAGACCACTTACCCCTCTAATATAAGGGGATAAGTGCAACAAATATCTGACCATAATGGAGTAAGTGGTGATTTCCAAACCACAGGGGAGTAAAGTACAAATCAGCCAAACTACAGGGGAGTAAAGTGCTATTAACCCTATTATTTATGTTATATATGCAGTTAAAGATAAAATATTATATGATATATTAACTTTATTCTATTTTAGTAAATCATGTAAATTTCAAAGTTTGATTTGATTAATTTGTTAACTTAATATAAATTTTGTTGTTGCCGAAAATTAGCTATTGTCCGGTCAAAGTGATCTGTTTGTTGATCTGGTGTCCAGGTGCATAGTTTTGTTATGTTCAGTGAACGTTCCTCAGTCAAAGCTTTAAGAGTCTGAAAAAATACCTACACAAATACAATCTGGGGTGTGCCCAACGATGTCCCTCTGGCATGAGAGTAAGAACTCATGAGAAAATAAGAGTTCAAGTCTTAATCAAGAAACCTACTCATTACATGGTGCATTTATTGTCCGACTATTTATAGAAAAGAGATCAGATTAGTCTCGAGAAATTAGGGTCTTGAACTTGGACAAGTGACATAATCTGGTTATAGCGAGTGACATGATTAGGCCTTTGAGCTTGAGGCTCACCAAATGGAGGGCATCGGTCCTCTAGAGTGAACAAGAGAAATGGCTCGACCCATGAGGATACCAATGCTTTTTTGGTGGTCGGACAATCTGCCCAGTCCTCGATGTTTGTTGAGTGGATTAGCGCACTACGGTGAGTGCGGAAGGTCACTGGAGAGAGTTCAACTAAAATTCCCCTGGTCGGTGATCGACAGCCCTGGGCGATTCCTAGGTAAACTGGTCGGTCGAAGCTAGGTGGCTAAGTCTGGGCGGTAAACAATGCATGTTTTAACAAGTGGAGCCTTTGGAATTTGACTTTTCTTCATTTCTGGGCACATGCACATGCCTTAATGAAGATGGTTATGCCCGGTGAAAATGTCCCTCATCAATTGACCGTCTACTCCCAAGCACTGAAGATAGAGGCACTGGGGAGGAAAAGATTTTTCTTACGCTCCATCGGTTAGAGAAGTATATGGATTGGACAGGTAAAGGTGACTATTCACTGGTCTAAGTAGGGTGGACTCATGGTGGATGATCCATATTCTATGTTGTGGTGCGTCGACAACGTCCTTTTTCACTTTGGGTATGTATCTCGAGAAACGCTAGGCTGTTAGATCGTGCCTTTTTGTCTTCCCACCAAATACCTCTATAAAAGAAGGGCCCTCTAGATTCATTTGACACTTCATCTCTGTTTTTCCAAAAAACTACCAAAGAGAGTGGTGAATTGGGTAAATTAAAGATTTAATCTAAATTTATTAACGTTTTAAAATTATTATTTGTTTTCAGGATACTTAGCTTAACAGTGGAAACATTTAAATGCGCACATACAAACAAGCAATCTTACATAGAGACAAGGGATAAAGATAGTGACACGTAGAATTTAATAGTAGTTCGGAAAACTACTTTTGCTTATATCCACTCCCCCAAACTCTAGCGTAGAATTTAATCCACTAAAATTCTGATCTTCTTACTTGGTGAAAATCAAAACCGTTACACATTTGTTTTTGAGTGAATTACCCTTACATTCAAATAAAATACTCTCACATGGACTTTACACACTTTAATTCAAGCTATAATACGACTCCTCACGCAAAATAATTATTTTCTCATAAAAACTTCTACCAACACTTATAAATTATAAGATAATCTTAACTCAACTAAATGTAATAAATGTGATTTAACACAATATAAAGATAATCGAAATTCAAGCACGTGTAATTGATGGTCCCAAGGGTGTGAACATCTAAGAATGAGATTTTGATGACAAAAAGATATTTGTGATTTTTGTATTTAACGTGTGTGTTAAGTGTGTTAGAACAAGAAAGATTTCATTGGAGAAACAACAACATGAAGGATAATAATAATAAAAAAATTATATCCAAAGAATGAATAAAATATGATCAAAGATTAGAAGCTTGAGAAAATTGAAGATAATGAACATCTAATAATCATGATTGAATATACAAGCTGAAGAAAATCAGGACAAACATTCAAATACTTGGAAGGGTTAAAACAAACGTCATTGTATATTAGAAGATAGGGTTATAACTATTTTCCTACAGTTTAATACACAATTGACTCTATTAGGACAAATACAATACATGGAATATTATTATTGTAACTTATGTGTGTTTTGAATGCTCGTGGATATGAAAAATTCGAAATTAAGACAATAAGGATTAAAAACGAATAAGAGTTTATTGAAAAATAGGTTAAATTAAATCCTATAGAAACCGGTTGATCGACCCTTTTCCACCAATCAAACGACTTAGACAGTAGCTTATGAGGATTAGAAATCAGTCTGAACCGGTTGACCAATAGGCAGTTTTGGTCCATCGATTACGGCAATAGGTTATGATCTGTATTGAATTTGAGAAACCGGTCAACTGATCACTTTAGTTAGTTGACCGATTAGACTTGAAAGTTTTTCAGAATAGCAAACCAAGAACATCGGTCAAATGATTGTCTAAACCGGTCAACCAATTGTCAAGGTTGTTTGAATACATTGAGAAAAAACACAAATTAAAGCTTGAATTAAAAGCCAAATCAATTCAAATGTGTTTAGAATGCTAATTAAACTTGTTATCTTCGAATTGAATTAATTATTTTGAATTAATAGACAAGATAAATGAACAAATTATAGTAAAAGAAGTTTCTATTTTTTTTATGTCATAAAATGTAGTCTTTTTTTATAGCTGTTTGTCTCTCAACAGTAAATTGTTCAAATTGGATGATTGGAACATTGTGAGTATAAGATATCATCAGATTTATTGTGCTTAATATTCATATCAATAACTACAACGGATTCATTCAATTAAAGAAGCTCAATCGCTAAGATTTAAGGCCTATAAAAGGTTGTCCATAATACATTTGCTTTCAAGATAGAGAATGCAAATTTTTTTACTAATTCAACATATCTTGTACATTATTAGAGATATATTATTGTGTGTCCAACATTCTTAGAGCATGAAAAAGTATTCCAATAACACTACATTATTCAAAAGAGTGGGAATTTGAGAGAGTTACCAAAGAGAGCCTTTCTAAGAGATTTTTTTCATATCAAATTGGTGAATTCTTGGATCATTCTAGCTGAGGTCATTCATATTCCATTATAATCTACATCATACACATTCAAATCTTTGTTCCACATTATTTGAATATTACTTGAGCTTAATTGTTTTTGTTGACCCTAGATATTTTGATAAACCAATTAACTTGGATGTTTTAAGGAACTCATGCGTTTATTAACTATATCATATTTTAGTTTTGATGATTCAATGAGAGAACAATTGGTTATAAAGAAGATTGATAAATATCGAGATGGTCGCAATGAAAATATTGATGACCTTTTGAGAAGAGAAGAATTTTTTTGTATTTCTAGATAAAACAACTTTATTCTTCCTTAAACTTTTAATGCAATCCGATTAGGATTACGCACGGCAATCAAAATTAACTTAAAATATTTTTAAAGTAGTTAGAAGTGATAAATTCATGTGATGAAATCGTTTTCCTCGGTACTTAACCAAGAAATTATTTGAAATGTTTGAAAAATTATTTTTTCGACTTGAACGATCGACTACTCTATAGACCGATCGACTGATTGATTCAAGATAGTAACTTTTGGAGTTTTAGGCTATCCGGTCAACCGACGGATGGAACAGTTGATTCAGAGCCTAAAATAATCGTCTGTCTCGTCGATCGACCTGTAGTATAACGACTAGAATTCTAGACGTTAGAGGTCAACTAGTTAATCGTTTGATATGTCGGTCGACCAACAGGGTCTTTTTAAGAATTTAACCAAAATGGTTTTTAAAGATCTTTCGCCTATTTTTTAAGCATTCGAACATTGTAATATATTATTTTAATGGGTTTTTATCATATTTCAAGGATATATCTTATATTTTTATGATTTTTTTGATTGAGTCCATAGATTTTCTGATGTTGTGATTTATACTATTTAAACTTATTTATATCTTTTTGGGTTTTAAATCATAATCTTTTTGGAACTAAATTGAGTTTTTTAAAAGTTCTAATCTTGATCAAACAAATTTGAATTGAATCTATTTTATATATGGGATTCTATATATGCCATTTTTGTGAATATCTTAAAAACAAATAGTCATTATAGGCATTGTTTAAATCTCTTATATATAGACCTGAGAATTTCACTTTAAAATCATCAAGCATTTTATCAATAATACATATTATTTCTGATTTCTAAAAAAGAGAGATCATTTTTTTTTTTCTGAAATATTTTTGAGAGAAAAATTTGTCAAACATTCTTGATCAAGAAATAATTTTTATTGAAAATTTGGGTTTGATTCTACATTACTGTTATTCATATATTTCTCAAGGAAATTATTCACTAAAAAATAATACATTTAATTGTTACCGCAATACTGGTGTAGTATGGCATTCAAACAGAGTTTTGAACTACACGGATCGGTCTTGTAACTATCGATTTCTAATTATTATTTTTTTCTTTAACGAAAATGAGTTTTGGCTTTCAGTTTGATTTTTTATTTCAAGGAAATAAATATTAGATCTAAACAATAAAAATAGAGAATTGGGTTAAGAATTATGGGTTACGTATTTGGGGATTTATATTTTTTTTTCGTATTTTCTTTTTAATTTGGATTTGTGAAAATGAGAGTTCTCAATCACAAGCTGAAATTATTCAGAAAGATTAGATTAATTATTCACTGACATGAATTATCTTCGGTATATAATTCATGTCTTACTCTAATTTGGGATGAATTAAAATCTAGAAATAATTCATCCAAATCAAAAATCAAATCTCAAGAATAGGATTTTATGATCATTAGATTTAGACCATGGGTACTAGATTAACGTTCTAGCAGCAATTGAATTTTAAATCAAAATTCCTACAAGAACAATTTTAAATTAGATCAAATCACAATAAAACTATTTCAAGAACTATATTCTTCATCATACATGTTGATCTTGAGATTTTGATGGACAATTAAGTATTGATATTTTTTGTGGAATTAATGAGTTTATTGAGTGTTTCACTTTAAAGAGTTCCAATCAAGATAACATTATGAAGAAATTGTGAAAGATGCAGAGACAGACATTAAGAGATTAAAAATTCTGCAGAATCTAGGTGAAAACAACTCAAATTAATTTTTACTCTTAATGTATTTTGATTAGGATCATACACAACACAAATTAAATAATTGATATTTATGTGTGTTTATAATAGGATCCTAATTAAGTTCAATTATTTGCTCCAATGTGAAATTGAAAAGGAAAAATTAACCTAAGCAAGATTAATATTTAAAATCTATTAATAGTGTCAATTTAGTTAACCGAGAAAAGAAATCAGTTAAAAGGTCAAAAATATTAAAATTTTAGAGTTAAAATAATTTGAGAGAAAGAGTTCTAGCAGTGATTGGTCAACCGACCATGAAGGATTGATCAACCGATGGGTAAGGGCTGGAGAATTAGAAAGTCTTTGAATCGATCGATCAACTGTTCAAGTGAGATCAGTCAACCGATGGCTGATAATTGAACTCTCTGTATCAATCGGTCGACCGACCATCAATGATCGGTTAACTGACCAAGGCCGAAATTTAGCCTGAGTTTGCATCCCATATTGATCGGTTAACCGACTGTGGTTTGAGAAATGGCTTGGATTACAACCTGAAACGATCGGTCGATTGATGGCCTATGATCGGTCAACCGACTGTGTTGTTTTAGATTTTGAGGATTTCGAGGAACTATTCAAAAACTAGCCATTTTTGGAATATCTGAGCGAGATATTCTAGGGATTTGGATATTTTGATGATGTGATACACTTGTTTTAATATATTCCTATAGATATGGTACACTTATTTTAAGTGTTTATCAATTTAGTCTATTTAATACTTCATATTCTTTCAATTTGAGAATGAGAAATAATTTGGGGACTAAATTGAATGATTTAAAAGCTATATTTAAGTAAAATTGACTAGGATTAACATGTGGTGTTTATATGTGCATTTAAGTGTCATATCTATTGGGAACTAGTCGTTAGAAGGCCTGTTTCAAATCAATTTATATAGAACTACGTTTTTCACATATCAAATAATCATGTTGATCGATAACTATCAGTTCATGAGCTTTCTAAGAGTGATTATTCTAAGATTATATCGAGAGATCAATTGTGAGTTCAATTGTTAGAGAAATTCTTGAGAAAAAAACGCTAAGTGTTTTAGTGTCACCGATCAAAGTTGTCTAGCAATTCAATTTTTATTTTTTCGGTGGTATCCTGGTGAGATCTTTCCAAGTTTTTATTCTTAATTGTGAAATTAAATTATTATTGATTGCTTGGTTGAAAATTCTTTTGTGAAATCGTTTTTGAACTTTAAAGGTATAAAAAATTCTTTTAAAGGGATTTTTGTTATAATCTGATTACGTGCTCAATTTTGTGCTATCCACACTTAATATAATCATATATTGTATTTCTCACGTAAATTCTATCACTAGTAATTATCAGGACATTAATTTAGCTTAAATTGATTTGAGGTGGTAGAAATTCTGAGTGGGAAGAAATTTATCGATTTTTGTAATTGGTGAGTTTGTGTAGATTAGATACTGTTGGGAGTATCTAGTCAGGGGTAGCATGGGTTACAATCTCTTCTGGTAAAGAGATTGAGGTTTAATCTTTACCTAAGGTACAAAAAGGTTAGGTTACTTTTTTTCCTTAGAAATAAAATTGTGTAGATTATAACAGTTCTATCTTACCTGTGAAAAGGATACTTGGAGTGTTTTTGGTGAGGTTTGATTATTTTCCTAAGGTATAAAAAAATTAGGTTAGTCTTTAACCGGTTAAAAAGATAGAGGTTCTTCCTTAACTTATGAAAAGAAAATTGTAAAGATTGATTCTGAGCCTGTAAAAGAATCACTGTGTAAGGTTTGATTTATACCTATTAAAGAAATCTAGTGGTTTAGTGGGTGCGAATCTCCGTGGGGCTCGGAGGACTGGGTTAGCCAATATTAACTTGGTGAATCAAGATATATCATGATGTACTGCATTATTGATTTTCTTTATTTTTTATTATTTGGGTGTGTACCTAGATTTATACACTTATCAGCTGCTATATAAAGATAATAAATAATATAGGAAAAAATTAAATTATTTGAATATTTAAGTGTTGAAATATAAGAATTTACTTTGATTTTTATAACTACCCAATTCACCACCCCTCTTGGGTAGATCACTGGACCAACAATACAATTATTTACACATAATCCGAAATTAAAATAAAAATACAATATTACATGAAATCAAAATACTTGCCACAATCCTAATCAGGTTGAAGGAAGATTAGTCGCTCATTGAGTTGTTCTCCATTTCTTAATCCTTTGAGCTCCCAAAATTCTCATAGAGTTTGTAAAAAGAAAACTTAAAAAGAATAAAGAAAAAAAATCCTACCACCTCCTGCCCATGAAGAGGCGCCAAGAAGGAGTAAAAAAACCAAAACAAAGAAGAAAATAAGAAATAAAATATATTATCCGAAACCTCCCAAAAATGTTGGCCCCCTTTCCTTTGGTGAAACCTTTCCTATATTCCCCATAAACGGCCATTAATTGGCCACAACTTAGCCAAGTAACGGTTCCTTGGGGGAACCATTATGATTTACCAGTGTCTCGCACATTGCGCGCAACACAGGACTGGATGCATTGGGCCTTTAGCCCATCGTTTGTGAAAAAAAGATGTCTGGGCCAAGGCCTGTCCATCCTTGTCAGGCGCGTCTTGTGCGTGGCCTGGGCATGTGCCCAAGTATGATCCGCAACCAGGTTAGGTTACGGGTCGGGTAGGGCTTGATTTTTCTGGATCGCTGCCTTCTTTTCTTTATTTTTCTCTAAAATATAGCACTTGTATTCAAATTCTTCAAATATACAAAAGCAAACAAAATAAATCAATTAAACTAATTTTATTAATTCAAAAAAATTAAAAAAACTTAGATTTATTGCGTTAGATTGCATAAAATGTGACGCGATCACACCTCAAAATCTAAATTTTACTAGTCCTCTAGCAAAACCAAATATGTTAATTAAATGGAAAAACCACTTTCATAGGAAACACGATTGCATTTAGCGTATGGAGCAAGTCATTAAACCCCTAGATCACCCCTAGTAGACAAGTTTGGTTTCGTGAGGATTTACAGAGATCACACCCACAAACATGCCGAATTGATTATATTCTCCATAAAAGATTTGTCAATCATGTCCAACGATAGCATGCCAAGTCGAGACCACCCAAGAGTCACTAAATTAGTCATTGATTTCCTAGCACATGATCTCTCTATAACCATTTTTGCACCCACTACATACAACACGACTTTTATTTATAATGAATTTAATGCAAACCAGTTAGTCACATGAATGTTAACAATCAAACAAGTTTTCCCCTGAAGTAATTTTTTTTCTACTTTATATATATATATATATATATATATATATATATATATGTACTTTATTGCATAATGTTCTTCATATAAGTGATTTGTGCAATGGTGACCCTACTGGACTTTATAAGATGTCCATGTAAAGCATGTTGGGTCAATGATCCCAATCTAGTTGGCTCGGAGCGTTAGATATAAAGGCTCCATTCATGCTTAATAACTCGTACATATAAGACTTCAAGGTTAATTGATCATTTATTGTCTTAACAAATCACTTTCTTCTTTTGATACGAACACTTGCTGCTTATTGAGGCAAGAGGTCCGGTTACTCGGTGGAAGCTCAACGTTAAGATAAAAGATTAACATTTTATATATATATATATATATATATATATATATATATATATATATATATATATATATATATATATATATATATTGTCTTTCAATACTTGTCCGGGGGTAAGTTATTATTATGTAAGAACTCAGCAAACCACTATATTTATTAAATTTAAAATAAAGAAAAGTTGGGATGTATGCAAAGGCCGAAAAATGAGCAATTTTTAGAAATTAGTGTTATGCACAAATGAATATTTAGATAACTCAAGTTTGTTCCCTATAGACATGCAATCAAAGGATAGATTAATAATAGGAATACAAGCACTCACACCCCCAAACCTAAATCTAATATTGTCCTCAATGATAAAAGTATGAAATAGCTTTGACAAGGAAATGTACTACCTGGCGTATCCTTTGGTATGGTATGACTGAATAGGTGTAGAATGTCTGCAAACTTGTCTACCAATGCACTCAAGGAGAATCACCAAAATAAAGTATAATAACAGTAAAACTAAAGCAACTAAAATAAAATAGAATAAAAACTCTTAAACAACAGTGGGTTGTCTCTCACTTAGTGCTAAGTTTAATGTCCTCAACCGGATGTAATGGGACATCATGAATAAATAAGGTCAACCAAGTTGACCCCCTCGATGACGCCCCACTTCTTACATCACACCATATGCTTCAATCTTTGGCCATTAACCTTAAGTTTTTAGCCATTTCTCAAGTCAATTATCTCAATTACCCTATTGGGGTGCGCTCTTTCAACAATTAATGGGTCATCCTACATAAATCGAAGTTTGCCCGGGAAAAGTCTCAACTTTGAGTTGAACAACCATACTTTCTAATTAGGATGGAAGGACTTTCTATTAATGATGTTATCATGAAACACTCTCATCCTGTCTTTGTAAATTCTCAAATTCTTGAAGGCGTTATTCTACAACTCGTCCAACTCCGAGAGTTGAAGTTTGCGTTAATCCCCTGCTCATTTCATCTCAAATTCTAACGCTCTTGTAGCCCAATAAGCATGATACTTTAGATCAACAGGCAAATGACAAGTATTTCCATACACCAAACGGTAAGGTGACATACCAATGAGAGTTTTATAGGTTGTATGGTATGGTCCATAAAGCATCAACCAAGCGTTCCGACCAATCCTTGTGGTAAGGACGTACTGTTTTCTCTAAAATCTACTTTACCTTTCTATTAGACACCTCTGCTTGACCATTTGTTTGATGGTGATAAGGTGTGGTCACCTTGTGAGTCATAGAATACTTGAGTACCAGTGCCCCAATTGGCTATTTACAAAAATATGATCCCTCGTCATTAATGATCGCTCGGGGTGTCCAAACTTGCTGAAAATTTGCTTCCTCAAAAAGTAGAGCACCATCTTATAGTCATCAGTTCTAGTAGCTATGGCCTCAACCCATTTCGACATATGGTCCCATGAAATCGATGCCCCACACATAAAAAAACTCGACTACCAGGATAAATTGGAAGGCCATCATAGGTTGGAAGGGCATCATATCTCAGTGGGATATTAATCCCATGCGCTGACACTTGCACATCTTTGAATAAGGACTTCCAATAAAATCCATATTGAAGCACTTTTGTTGCCGTCATCTTTTTCCCAAAGTTTTCCGTGCATGTCTGAAGATGACAGAAGTCTAAAATACTATCAAACTCGTACTCAGGCACACATCTTATTATCACTTGGTTAACACAATTATTAAATAGGTGAGGATCCTCTTAGTAAAAATGTTTGACCTATGAGACGAAACAGTCTCTATCTAATTTTATCCACTGGGTAGGAATTTCATATGTAGCAAGGTAGTTTGCGATGTGGGAAAACTAAGGTGGGGACAATTAGGTCACAGAGAAAAGCTTTTCGTTGAGAAATGAATCCACAATGGTCTATTTGTCCTCGCTCTCATTGAGAAAAAATCGAGATAGGTGATTAGCCACAATATTCTCCACTTTATTTTTATCTCTCATCTCAATATCAAATTCTTGGAGTAAGAGAATCTACTTAATCAAACAATGTTTTGTCTTTTTCTTTAATATTAGATACCTCAAAGATGTATGATCGAAGAATGTGATAATTTTTTTTATCCTAGGACATACTATTGAAATTTATCCAATGCAAAATCGACAGCCAGCAACTCTTTCTCAATAGTAGTGTAATTCGCTTGTGCTTCCACAAGTGTATTACTTGCATAACATATCATGTATTGTACCTTATCCATACTTTGTCCCAACACAGCACCAACAACATAGTCGTAGGCATCGCACATAATCTCGCAAGGTAGAGAGTATCCTGGGGATTACATGCCAGGGGTAGATAGTAATTTAGCCTTAATTGTCTCAAATGCCTTTCAATGTGACTCATAAAAAATGAAAGACACATCTAGAGCAAATAGATTGTAGAGGGATGTGCAATCTTGCTAAACTCCTTGAGGAAGAGTCGATAGAATCCTGCGTAACCTCGGAAGGATCAAATTTGCTTTACCACTGTGGGTGGTGGCAAATTTGCGATGCCATCAACCTTAGCACAATCCAACTCGATCCTTTTTTTTTAGACAACATGCCCTAACACAATGCCTTGCTAAACTATAAAATGACTTTTCTCTCAGTTCAACACGAAATTAGTTCCTTCACACCTCTCTAAAACTTCCCAAAATTGATAACGCATCCTTTAAATAACGTCCCAAAAATTGAGAAGTCGTCCAAGATGACTTCTAGAAAGTTATCGATCATATCAGAAGAAATTGATAACATGCACCTTTGGAAAGTTACCGGTGCTTTCCATAGTCCAAAGGGCAACATTCAGTATGTAGAGATACTAAAGGGGCACGTGAATGTGGGTTTCTATTGATCTTATGGAAACACGAGACTTGGTTATATCCCAAGTATCTATCAAGGAAACAATAGTAAGGGAATCCCGCTAACTTCTCTATAATTTGATCAATATATGGTTGCGGAAAGTGATCTTTTCTTGTCATGGCATTGAGTTTTCGATAATCAATAAAGCCTCGCCATCCTTTGGTTTCTCTGGTAGAGACCAACTCACCCCAAAATTCTTTATCATTATGATTCCTGACTTCTTTGGGACCACCTGTACAGGAATCACATACTTGCTATTGAAAATCGGGTAAATGATACCCGTATCCAGTAGCTTAAAAAATTCTTTCTTCATCACTTCTCTCATATTCGTGTTCAACTTCTATTGAAACCCTATCGTCGATTTTGCATCGTCCTCAAGGTGGATTTTATACATACACATCAAAGGGTCAATTTTCTTTAGATATGTCACCCCTATCTTATAGCCCTTTTATATCGTTTAAGGACATTGACCATTTTTTTCTCTTGCTCACCTGTGAGTTTGGATAAAATAATCACAGGTAGCGTATCATCGTGGCCAAGGAAGGCAAACTTGAGAGAATACGGGAGAAGTTTCAACTCAAACACTTGTGGGGATTCAATTGATGGTTTCAATGGTTTACTTATTAGAGGTGGTAACGGTTTAGGTTTTCTAAACCATAGGGTTTCATCATGAAATATCCCTGGCATTTTATGACCATGCTTACATAACTCATCAGGTCCCAACCCTTTATCCTTCGTGTACATAATGGTTAACTCAAGGGGCTCCTGGGACAACAAAGAAGGTAAAGACTCTTCTACTAATTCATCAATTTGATCAACCCCAAAACACTCCGATAAGTTTTCATATTGGGGTTGGTTAATCTCATTTAAAACAATGAGTTGTACCTTCAGGTTACTGAATGAGACATCCATCACTCCCAACTGGTAGTCAATGCAAGCATTGGTGTGGCTAGGAATAAACGTCTCAATATAACTAAAATTTAATGACTGTTGGGAACTAGTTCTATGTCTGGAACTATGAAATCCATAGTGTAGAAACATTTATCTACCCCTACGACCACATCCTCAATTATGTCCCTCAGTCTTCTGACTAACCTATCTGCTAACTAGAGCGTCACCGATATGGGCATTAGATCCTCCATACCTAGATGCTCATACACAGAAAATGGCAGAAAATTTACACTT
Organism: Eucommia ulmoides; assembly: GCA_016647705.1. Lineage (NCBI taxonomy): Eukaryota > Viridiplantae > Streptophyta > Magnoliopsida > Garryales > Eucommiaceae > Eucommia > Eucommia ulmoides. Next base: position 16,124,694 of record CM028330.1, on the reverse strand, counting down.
GCACCCAAATCTAGAAAATCCTTTGTAATAGGCTAATATCCTATCACGCATGAAATGGTCAGGACTCTAGGGTCTTTAAACTTTGGTGGTGTTTCACATCCTCATATGGAACTCACTTGATGTGTTAGCAAGACCTTCTTCGACATATGTGTTTTAGACTTTCTTTTCCACGTACAATGGTCATTCAAAAACTTTTCATACGTGGGGATTTGTTTGATAGTGTCAAGAATGGAAGATTGATCTTTACCCACTTAAATGTCTCGAGGATATATTCTATTCTAGAGCTATCTCGATGAACGATAAAGGTTGAGCCAAGCATTGAGGGAATGGTGCTCAAGAAACTGAACGTATTTTCTTAGGTGTGTCAAGCTCGAGATTCAAACTATTAGGACCCTTAACTTTCTTGCTTGGTTATGATCTTTCTACCATCTTTTTATTTTTATTTTCATTCTCTAAAATTTTCTCCTCAACACCAACCCAATTGTCAATCTTTCCCCCACTCCTAAGTGTCATAATTGATTGAACGTGCCCATGAGGCTCGCTTATTTCTCTAATGAAGTGTTGACCCCTAGAATTATTTATTGGTTAGCTAGGCAACTTCCCCTCGTCCCTCTTATTCAAAGCTTTGGCAGATTTGGGTCTCTAGCCTAGCTAGGGGTTGAGCATGTGAGTTCACTTTTTGGTTTTGCTCTTGAAAAAGTTTAAGAACTTGTTACATCTCAGTGGGTTGTGCTTTCGCTTGATCTTTGGATTAGTTAAATCTTGGGGTTGGGTTTCGGTATTAAGTCCTAGAGGATGAGAGAAAAGTATGTCCTTCAGTGAGTGTCCTCCATGAGAGATTGGGGTATTTCACCACCCCGAATTGTAAGTGTTGGCATACAGGTTATTGTCGTATTGGGGAAACATTTGTGCAACAATGATATGCTCTTGAACATATTTAGGAGATTGAGTTCTCACATGACACTCAAGGACAATATGGGATGGGTTTAGGTAAATTGAATATGCAATAATTAGAGGAGGAAAATGAGGTGGTTGATTTTGTGACAACATTTGATCTAACTTTTGGGAAATAAATTCAACAACTTGTGTAGAAAGATCTACTTGTTTGACCTTTTACATCTCTCCTCCTCATGCTTGTCTAAGGCCCTCTTGCCTAGTAGCGGACGCATGTTGTAAGGAATTTGCACTCAAGTTTTCGAACATGTTCCAAGCCTTGTCCTCACTTTTTGCTAGGAATGTTCCTCCGCAAGCACCCACCTTGTGGTGGTTGCATTCAATTAAGCCCTCATAGAATTTTGCAAGATTTTTTACTTTGGGATCCCGTGATATAGGCATTGCCTCAACAGATCCTTCATTCGATCCCAGCATTCATGGAATTATTCAATTGGTTGCTGGGAAGATGAAGGTATAGCTTTTCTAATTTGGTTGGTTTTACTGATTGGAAAGAATTTTTGTAGGAAATCTTTTTGAATCTCTTCCCAGGTAATGATGAATCTCAGGGGTAGAGAGTGAAGTCATTCATTCGGTCGATCTTTTGGGGAGAACGAGAAAAGTATGGGGTAAACAATATCCTTAGGTAGGTGGGGTAATTTAAATGTGGTACAAATATCTAGGAAGTCATTGAGGTGCCTATAGGTATGGTCGATACTAAGAGCATGAAAGGATGGAAGCATTTGAATAGTTGAGGGCTTAATTTCAAACAAAGTTGCGCCCTTTAATTCGGGTAGCCTAATGCATAAAGGTGATGTATATATTGAGGGAATGTAATATTATCTCAATGGTCTACATGATTCAGCAGCCATTTCGGTGAGTTCAGAGTTTGCGGTTTTACCAATTTTATTTTTAGTTATAAGTCTCTTAGGTACACTTTCTAATATTCTATCAAGATCAAATTTGTTTTGAAGGTTGAGTTGTTTTTCCCTGGGTATAATAGCAAGCACACCCCAAAGACCACTTATACATTATTTTTCATAGAACAACTCAACAAAAATACAGGTACTGAAATTTAAAATTTTTTTAAAAATAATTTACAAATTAAACAAGTAAAAGAAAGAAAAATAATACTTAAAATTGGTAATTAGTAATGTCGATCCCTGATAACGACGCCAAAATTTGATTTCCCAGAAATAATACCCTTAATTGGTATCGTGATGTTGATGTAGTACGACGTTTAAGTGGGGTGTCGAACCACAGGGATCGGTCTTGTAACTATCAATTTCTAACTATTTGTTTTTTAACGAAAATGAGTTTGGCTTTAGTCTGGTTTTTGAATCCAAGGAAATAAATACTAGATCTAAACAATAAAAATAGAGAACCAGATTAAAATTTATGGGTTATGCATTTTGGGATTTATGTTGTTTACGCATTTTCTTTTTAATTTGGATTTATGCAAATGAGCATTCCCAACTACAAATTAGAACTACTCAGAAATATTCGATTGATTATTCACTAGCATGAATTATCTTCGATATTTAATTCCTACGTTATTCTAATCTCGGGTGAATGAAAATCTAACCATAACCCATCTAGACCAATAACTAAATTCAAAGAATATGAATGTATGATCCTTAGATCTAGACCATAGGTACTAGATCTAATATTCTAGTAGTAATTGAATTTTAAATCAAAATTTCTACAATACCACTTTTAAATTAAATCAAATCAAAATAGAACTATTTCAAGAACAATATTTTTTATCATACAATTGTTTACACATAATCTAAAATTAAACAAAAAATACAATATTATATGAAATCAAAATACTTATCACAATTCTAACCCGGTTAAAGGAAGGTGCTCATTGAGTTGTTCTTCATTTTTTTATTCTTTCGGGCTGCCAAAATTCCCAAAGAGTTTGTAAAAAGAAAACTAAAAAAGAATGAAGAAAAATAAAATCCTACCACCTCTTGCCTAAGAAAAAGCATCAAGGAGTAAAAATACCAAAAAACAAAATGAAGAAAAAAATATATATCTTCTAATCTTGTTTGAAACCTCCCAAAAATGTTAACCCCCTTTTCTTTGGTGAAACCTTTCCTATATTCCCCATAATGGCCACTTGTGGCCACTAATTGGCCACATATCAGCCAAGTAATGGTTTCTTGGGGAATTGTTACAATTTGCCTGTGTCGCGCGCAATGGATCAGATACACTAGGCCTTTGGCTCAACGTATGTGAAAAACAATAGACTTGGGCCAACCGCCCAGGCCTATCCATCATTGTTAAGCGTGCCTTGCACGCGGCCTGTGCATGCACCCAGGCTTGATACGCAAGTGGGTCCAATTGTGGGTCGGGTTGGGCCTGGTTTTTGTGGGTCACTGTTTCTATTTTTTTATTTTTACTCCAAAATATAGTATTTTTATTCCAATTCTTTAAATCTACAAAATCAAACAAAATAAATCAATTAAACTCTGTTTATTAATTTAAAAAAAATTAACAAAACTTAAATTAATGATGTCAGATCGTGTAAAATATGACGTGATAACAAATCCCATTGAGATTATTCTATTAACATTTGCTTGATCAAATTGATTGTGTACCGCGTGATTCATATATATATATATAAACATATATATGAATATTTGAGTTTTTTATATTTTTGTTACAAAAATTATTTTTTTATTGTTGAATATCTTGAAAATCTTTCAAAAGTTTTTCGTTTGAGAATCTGATTAAAAAAATATATATGCTTTAATTGTTGAAAACTCGGATTTATTATGTCACATAATTTCTATCACTAGTCTATCGCAATATTAATTGAATTTAAATTTGAATTGAGGTGGTAGAAGCTTCTGTGAGAAGAAACTTGTTAATATACAATATTTGTGAGTTGTAACTTAAACCTAACTCTATCTAGTCTAAGTGAAAGTGGTTTAGGCATAAAAGGACGTGGCCTAATCAAGGTTAATCCTGCGCCTAGAAAATGATAGGTTTGATTCTGAGCTTGTGAAAAGAATACAATTAATCCTACACTTGGGAAAATGATAGATTTGATTCTAAGTCTGTGAAAATAATTATGTTATTCCTACGGCTGTGAAAAGAATTATAATGATTTGGTTCCTAATTGGAAAAAGGATTGATATTAGTGGATTGAGAATTCCCTGCAGGAGCTCAAAGGAGAGGACGTAGATAAGAGTAGCTTGTTGTACCTCTATAAATCTTTGTGTCAATTTATCTATCCTCTTTGTTTGATTGTACACTTGGTTAAACACGTTTAAGCTAAATATGTATAAAATAACTAATTAGGAAAATTAAAGTGGTTGGATTTGATAATTTATTTTTTAAATTATTTAACTACCTAATTCAACCCCACTATTGGTTAGATCTTTGGGCCAATAGTTTTTGTGTGAACTACTTTCATATACACATATATATAGACTTAGCTTGTTTATATCATTATTCTAGATTGTGCAAATTGTTAAACACTGAAATCGTGATAAACGAATTGTGATTTCATATTGTACTTTATAAGAGGAATTTTACACACATTTGAAATAAATTGTTCTTTAGAAAACCAAAGAACTTTCTAAGAGAATTAAAAAGTGTTTTCTACATATATCTAAAATTCGTTAGAATTGGTATGTTGGATATGGGAAGAACTTACACCGTTGATGAGATTAAGCTACTTATCTTGAAATTTATCTAGCTTTATTTGAAAAAGAATTATACTTTTTATACATTGAGCTTAAATTGATTAATTGATTCTTTTTGTATAACGTGAATTACATTGAACACACACACACACACACACACACACACACATATTATACCTAATTGTTCGTGTATGCGCTATCACTTCTCATATCATTTGTAGACACAATTCTACAAGCACCTAGTGAGTCGATATAGGGTGTATTAGATTATGGGTGGTTGATAGAAGCTACAAGGGTTAGACTTGTTAAAACTAACAAAAGATGAATTCAACTTGTGAGGTTGTGAACTATAACTTAGACTAGGACGTGGATTTATGTGAGAGATTATAGCAAGACATACATGTCGCTTCTGTTGTGAGATATTGTAGCAAAGTACAAATGTATCTTACTTTGTGAGCGAGTAGCAAGGTATAACCGTACCTTACCTTATGAGAGTGTACCAAGATATAAACGTAGTTTATCTTGTGAGAGTGTAATAGTTTGGTCTTCACTGGAGAAAAGATTTGAGTATATATATATATATATATATATATATATAAATCTCTGTTCTATATTTTTTCTATCTCTACCACTTTTGTTTTGTTGTGTTTACATAGCTTTTACATATTCCGCTACACTTCTTTAATGTTAGATGTAAGTCCTATAGTCAATCTTGTAATCTTACATTTATGGTTTCTATTTGTAAAACTTTTTAATTTCAAGTATTAGTAAAAAGCGAAGACTGAAGATATTTGATAACTTGATATTCTAAATGGTTCTTAGTCAATATTGGATTGTTAAAAATGGCATTCAACAATCTAAACTACCTTGTTCCACTGTTTATCGCTTTGAGAATGATCAGTCTCAAACCATTAGTATGAGATATAAAAACAACCACAAAAGGACTTACTCGTGTAGTAAGAGACCAAACTTTATCATCCTTGATATCATACATGATAGGTTTGCTCAATGTCAAAATAGAATATCTGAGAAGTAATTCTACTTGTGATCTTCTGGCTTGGGCTATTGTATGCTGCATGTGGAGGTTTCTATACTTTGATAAATACTAAGTTTTGTTTTGTAACCATGAGATTTCAAAAGTATTTATTTGGTATAGTAGGATATACATGTGAATATTCGAGTATGCAAGATGGGATCCATCCTTCTTACCAAAAAATATATATCATATGCTATTAGATTTAATATAATTAACCAAAGCCTCTCAAAGAGTGGTGTGATGATTGAGATGAGATTCTAATTAGTGTTATAATGAATTATATTATCAATCAAAATTTGTATGATTGGACTAAGGATTTTTTACTTAACTATATCCTGATGGTCAATTCGAGTACACAGATAGAAAAATCGTATACCTGGGGAGGTTTTCGTTGTTAAACATGGCCCACTGTACATGGTTGTCATATGTAGGTAGATCTAACTCATAGTAAGAAGAAATTCCTTAAGAAAAAAATTGTTTTCTTCTTCAATGGCAAAATTAGAATTATTCTAATTTTAATTAATTAATTAATTGATTAATAAAAAATTAATTAATTATTTTTACCATTTGGCTTTCGTTAGAAACTAATGGGTCACACACAATAAAAAATTAAAGTTAGAAAAGTCTTTGAAAAAGGAACGAGTAGTAATGCTAAACTTAAAAAGTTTGGGGGTCAAAGTACAAATACAAAAAATAGGGGGTCCATGATTTTGAACCCTGAATGGATTTTATAAGGTGAGAGACTCTAATGGCTGCCCACCCTATGGAATTTGATGACCCCCTTGAATTTTCGGCCAGAACTCCTAAGCTCTATTGGTGAGATTTCGTTTTTTGATTCCCATCTACTCATTTGAATCTTGCTACCCCCTATCTTAAAATTGGAGCTACTCTAGATTTTTGGAATTAGATTCAATCATAGAAATCCCAAGAAAATAATTTTATTCCAAGTTTTCTGTATGGATACTATTAGAGGTAATACACTTGTGTTACTTCTGAGATGATCGATCTCCTTTATCGATTCTTGATAATGTTCAGACGCTATCGGAAGAGTCTACTCAAATCACACCTCGGGAACTACCAACTTTGAAGCTGAAGCATCAAGAGAGGCAATCGATTTATTATATGCTATTTAATATTATCTGTTCATTGTTTGAATGTTAATACAGATAGAGTAATTAGATATTATTTTTTTATATATTCAACTACATAAATCTTATGATTGTAATATTTGATCCTTTCAAATGGTATTACGGCCACTTCCATAGTTAACTTAAAATAATTTTTAGTTACATTTTATAATTGTTGGATTGTAGGAATATTAATGTAGTATCAATTCTGTGTAAATCCAAAAGAGTTTTTCGAAATTAATGTTTTATAAATTATTTCTGTAAATAATTTTAAAAAACTAAAATTGGGGAAATCGAGAGAAGGCATCATAGTAAAAATCATGACCTTAGTGGGAGCCAAAAAGGTTGAACGGTAGTGGCAGCAACATCGCTATTGCGCGCCGCCGTGTGTGATGGCGCCTTTCTTTGAGGGGGCACCGCCGATGCTGTTATGGCATAGTGCTCCGTAGTGGTGTAAACCACTGCTATGGCACAATGGTGAGGTGGTAGTTCTTTGCACGGTGGTTCATTTTTTGTTCAGACAAAATTTGAATGCCTGTGATGCTATTAGATTTTGTAGATTTAATCTTTCGGATATTTAAGAATACCAATCAAATATTGACTAGGCACAATAATTTGAATTTTCAGTTGTGCCGGTATCACTTTTAACATCTTTTGAAAAATATCTTTGAAAACCCCTTTCTAATAAGATTTTGTATATTATTTAAAATTTAAATTTTAGACTTCCTAAATTAATTTTTTAATTATTGTTTTCAATTGTTATTCGATAATATTATAGATAATGATTAGTATTAATTCTTTAAATTATATGATTATCTATAGTTAATTTATATTTTTTTTTCAAAATTTTATTTCATAGGAAAATATTTTAAAAAATCTAAATATGGGATACTTTTCAAGAGTTTACATGTTTATCGATTAATTCAATTTTAATATTATGAGATAATTTTAATAGATACGAAATTTGGATAATTAAAAAATTTAAATTGAAATCTATTTTTATAATTTGATTTTTTTTTTATTGATATATAATTAAATTTAATTTTAATTAATATTCTTATTAGACAAGAATTGTTTCATAATTTAACTGGGAAACATCAATACTTATCGATATAATCAAATTTCTTGATATGATTTGTTGACCCCATATGTTTTAAAGAATCAAATAACATTGATATTTTGATGAACTAATACGTTTATTGAGTATTTCAAATTTTAGTTATTAATATTATAAAGAGATATCATAAAGATAAAGATGGATTGCAATGAAGACATTAAAGTGTTTTGAGCAAGAAGATTTTGTTGAGCATGAATATTTTTTGTATTTTTAGGTAAAACAACTAAACACTTCTTGAACTTCTAATGAAACTCGATTACGATCATACACTATACTTGAAAATGATTTTAAATATATTTAATGTGGTAAGAATTGATAAATTTAAATGTCCAAATGATATAGGATGGTGTTTTTGGATTTTAGGCTAATCAATCAACCACCGGATGAACAGGTCGATTGAATAATTTAGGATGGTGTTTTGGGGTTTTAGGCTAATTAGTCGACCAACAAATTGAACGATTGATTTACGACCTAAAATGGTCGACCACCCGGTCGACCAATCAGTGTTCAACGAATAGAAATCTTGTCATTGAGGGTCAATCGGTTGACCACTGAATGAACCGATTGACCAAATTATTCAGGATGGTGTTTTTGTGTTTTAGGCTAATCAGTCAACCAACATGTTGAACGATTGAAAATCCATAAAACGTATTTTTTTTTTTAAATATGATATCTATAATCTATGTGCTTTAATTGTGATAAGATCATATTTATTTTCTCACATATTTCTATCACTAACCTATCGGGACATTAATTGAGTTTAATTTTAAATTGAGTTGACAGAAGCTCCTGTGAGAAGAAACTTATATTTTTTGTATTTGTGAGTTGTAGCTTAAACCTAAATGTACCTAGTCTAAGTGAGAGTGGATTAGGCATAAAGGGATATTGCCTAATCAGGGTTAGTCTTTAGCATGGGAAAAAGATAGGTTTGATTCTGAGCCTGCAAAAGAATTAAGTTAGTCTTTAGTTTGGAAAAAATATTGTAAAGGTTTGATTTTGAGCCTCAAAATAAATTATGTTGGTCTTATGCCTATGAAAAAGATTGTAAAGGTTTGATTCTGAGCTTGGAAAAAAATTAGGTTAATCCTACGCCTGTAAAGAAGATTATAAATTTTTTGTTCCTATCTGAAAAAGTGATTGGGTTTAGTGGATTGAGAATTCCCTGCGGAACCTTAGGGAAGAGAACGTACACAAGAGTAGGTTGACGAACCTCTATAAATATTTGTGTCAATTTCTTTATACCTTATATGTTTGGTTGTGCCTTTTGTTAATTTACGTTTTTGTTATATAATAAGGTAATAACTAGTTAGGGATATTGAATTAAGTTGATTGTTTAATTGATAAAGTTATTTGTTTAATTTTTTAACTATCCAATTCAACCCGCCTCTTGAGTAGTTGGTACTAGAGCCAGATTAGTTGAATAGACTTAACATTCTAGCTTAATGATCACGTGGCATACACTATGGATGATATTTTATATTTATCTGCTCTTGAATGTGATAGATCTTTAATGATTCTTGTAGTACTAGTGGCAGTAATGAAGATGATGATAATGAAAATGTTCATATTGTGATGGAAAAATTATTTACTTTTACACTTCTTTTTGCTAAAAAAAAACTTATGCTTAAAAAAGAAAAATTGAGTCTTTTAAAAATAGAGAAGAAAAAAAATCAAAAATCTAAAATTCATCTGGATATAGAAAATTATTATAGAACAAAAGAAATTTCAGATGTTATTTTGGAAATAAATGATTTTCTCTTTAAAATAGATTGTCTTGAAAATAAAAATGACTTTTTGAAAAATAATTTAAATTCTTTAAAAGAAAATATTTCTACTTTTAGAGCATTTGAAAAAGAAAATGAGGTTTTAAAATCAGATATTGAGATTTGAAAAGTTTAACATGAAAAATAAATTTTAAAACTTAAATCGATTGAAAACGAATATAGAGTTTTAAAAATTGATTTTGATGTGGTTTCCAAGCACAGGTCAGATCTTGAAATAAATATTGAAAAAATCAAAATCTTACCTCAAATCTATTATAAGTGAACCTAATAAAGTTTACTCATCTTTTAAAATAGTCTATATAAGTGGATATGATTCACGCTCTACCTCTTGTGCTATTTATTATAATCAATCGAAGTTGAGACGTAATTATTGCCATAGATTTGGATATTTTAAAGTGTTATTTCCTTTCGAGAACCCTAAATTTATTTATAACAAAAATGGATAAAAATAAAATGGATACCAAAGAACGGTATGCAAAAATCTTGTGCAGAGTTACATATTATTAAAGCCAGAACATGTGAAACAAATGGGAAAGATGTACAAAAGCAAAGGTAAGAAGTCTCCAAGAAGCCATAAGCGATGCGTAAGAAAATTTCCATAACTTCAAATAGCAAAAATCACAGGCGTAGAGGATGCAGATAGGCTGAGCATAAATCTAGATTTAAACCTATCATCGGTAAGAATAAGGTAATAAATAAAGTCATCCCCAAGGATATCAAAGGTACACTTAATCATTCTCAATTTAAATTCATTAAATTTGTTAAAGAGGTAGGTGTCCGACTTGCTAATTAGGTAAGCCATTAATAGTTTCTAAGACCTGTGCTAAATTATGTGTTCATTTGTTGTCTTAAAAATATTGCATGGTGATTGTGAGAATCAAATATATTTAAGTGTATTAAAATGTTTGTGTACAATTTCTTGGATCATTCATATCATGAATCAATGATATTCGAAAAATCGATTATATGATTATATGAAACATGTTATGTATTATTTAAATTGAATCGATCGTTTTGTTCTCACTAATAGATACTTTATAGTAGTTTATCTCATTCCTTATGGTAAATTTTCTCACTAGTATTATATCATGTTTTGTTTTAATATTCATATTAGCAAAATATGTTTGTATAATGTGCTCTTATCTATGTTATATTTCATTTATACAAATGGTTCATATTAAGTTGTCAAATGGGCATATTAAGTTTTGTTGGTCCGTTGATCTACCGAAGAGGGGGGATGAATATGGTAGTTACAAAAATTTAAACAAATAAATTATTAAACAAACAATTACCAAATTTTTCTATCCAATTATTATCTTGAGTTACACAAAAACGTGTTATCGAAATGCACAACCAAACTAAAAAGGATAGAGAAAATGAACTCGCAAATTTATCCAAGTTCGGCCAGCTACTCTTGCCTATATCTAGTCCCCTAAGCTCCTATAGGGATTTCGCAATCCACTATCTCTGATTCTTTTTCCAGGTAGGAACCAAACTTTTGCAATCATTTTCACAGGCTAATAACTAACCTAATTATTTTTCCAAGCTCAGACTCAAACCTTTATAATTTCTCTTTTACTAGGCTCAGGAAGAATCTAATTTTTTTGCTACCTAGAAATCAAACCTATTTATCTTTTAACAAGGCTAAAGACTGACCTAATTCTATTAAAGACAAAATCAAACCTAATTCTTTTATAAATTAATAATAAAACCTAAACCTTGATAAAACATCGACCCAATGTGTCTAATCCTTGCACGCTCACACATATAAAATATAATATGTTTCTTCCCACATGAGCTTCTACCACCTCAATACAATATATTCTCAATTAATGTCCTGATATACTACGTGATAGAATTACAAGAGAATTTTACTTGATTATAATACAATGATAAAATAAATTAGATTTCACAGGGAAAAATTGTTTTACAAGATTTTCAAGATATAACTCAATTAAAGCACACTTAATGCAAGACCCTAATTTTTTCATACATATAATTTTAGCAACATTTTAGCACCATTTAGAAAATAATGGGGCAGATGCGTTATTTCTAATTTAATTTAAAATTTGAGGGGTTAATTAGTAATTTTCAAAATGCAAATTGTAAATGTTGTAGAGGTTAATTCAGAATTTTCAAACAATTATTTTTGTTTTATAGAGGGAGATTTATGAAATTAAAACTAAAATAATATATATATATATATATATAGAGAGAGAGAGAGAGAGAGAGAGAGAGATAGAGATAAGATCAAAGGAAAAGAGAGGTAAGGTCGGTGAGGGGCTTGGGCCTCTTTTTCAGCACACACACACACACACACACACACACATATTCACACACCCACGGCAGAAAAAAAGAAGAATCCAGAAACGAAGAGGGAGAAGGAGAGAGAGGGTCGTCGGAGCTATGAGTGATCACCGGTGCTGGCAGGTTCCTATTGTCGCTGTTACTCCGGTGTGAGTGTGGGTGTTTGTCATCGATCATCCAGCGATCGTGGGTTAGGTGCGTTGTCACCGTTTTGCTCGACGATGCGGGTGGGTTGGCCGTCGTTTGGTAAGTGTGTGTGTATGTGTCCGACAACGTGTGTGTGCGCGCGCGAGATCAGTGGGTACATATGTTTAAATGATTGCTTGTGTGTGCCACTGTGTGTGTGGGTTTTGGTATGTTCATCATGTAGGGGTGATTAGTATTAGCCACCGGCGGTGTATGCGGCCGTCCAGCTGTGAGTGTGTGTACTACTGTGTGTATGTGTGTGCATTTGATTGGATGAGTGTGTGTGTGTTTCATGTGCATGAGCCCTATTTTGCTCATCGTCAATTGTGTATGTGTGAGCGTCGCTGTTCGTTCGACATACATGTGGGTGGGTGATCGTCGTGGGTGATCCGGAGGTGTGCGTGTGTATTCGGTGGTTGTTTGGTGTAGGTGCTGTAATTTTCGTAGGGGTGTGAGGGCGTGGGTGTGGACGTTGAGTTTGTATGGGTGAGTGTTTTATGTGTGTGTGTTTGTTCGCCATCGTGGATGTAGGAGGTGATCGGAGTTGGTGAGGAGAGAGAGAGAGAAAGAGACGGTCGGCTGAAAAAACCCAGAAAGTAGAGCAGAAAAAGAGGACCATCGCTACGGCGGTGAGAAGTCAGTAAAGCAAAAATTGAACCTGCGGAGCGTTCACCGCGGCGGTAAAGCTTCAGTGAGCAGAACAGAAAACGGGAAGGGTGTTCGCCTCGGCAGTGGGGTTAGGTGTAGGAAAACATGAAATGAAGAAAAAATAAAATCTAACATCCAATTTCTCGTTAAGCGGATGATTCGGGACATGTAGAATTCCGAACTCTCTTAATATATGTATTTAATTGTCTCATGGTGTGATGATGAAATTATTTGGTAAATCATTGTGATATTTTACTTGTTTAATCATATGAAATAATTTGGACGATGTGAAATGTATGTGACATGCATGCTAATGTGGTTTATGTGTTAAATTAATTAAATGCATGTATTAAAGAGGTTGGAGTTCTACTGAGTGTTGGCTCACAACCCTATAGTTTTTTGTTGCAGGGTTGGCGGTAACAAAACGACGAAGAGACTTTTATTTAAATTTCTATTTGCAATAATTGTATTTATTTATTATTTTAAACTGAAAAAGGAAAAGGAGAATATTTGCAGAAGATTATTTATTTAATTCTTTCAAATTGATGGGAAAGAGAAAGAAAGAGAGAAAGTAGGACGACAATGGATAAATTAGTTGAATTTCATTATCTATATTTTGAAATAGTTGTATTGTATAAATTTGTATTATTACTAGAATTATAAATGGATGGATATAAATTGGAGGAAACGGTGATTATAATTATCATAGTCGGTTGTAAATATCTCAATTTTGGAAATATTGAATATTCGATTTTAATATAATTAATTTAAGATAACTGATTTAAATAAAATGGTGGGAATTGGGTTTTTAAATTATAAATTCGGTAATTATAAATTTTGCCGTGACATTGTAAATTAAAAGATGTTTTTTTTTAATAAATGAATTTCTAAGTTCTTGTCGCTATATATATGTATAAATTAAAGGGAAAATTACATGGTAATCCCAATATTAGCGTGAAACTACCGATAAAACCCACATCCATTTTCTTGCATCGAGAACTCCTATGCCGCTGATTTCTTGCATCGATCAGTCCTAAATTCGTCATTTGTATATTTTTTGATGACCGATTTGCCCCTCCATTATACGCGCAACGAGATTCCATTTTTGAATCGCCGAGCATCGCCTTGTCGTCGTGCCAATGCCTTTACAACTTAGATTCGCCGCTATCACTGTCGAGATCTGACTCACTTCCGTCATCGCCGTCCAGATCCGATGGCTTTCTCATTGTCGTTGACACCTTCTCCACTGTCGATGTCCAGATCCGGCTTCTCCACCACCTCGCAACTCAAATCCAAGGTTTTCAATGGATGTCTTCATCTTTATTTATGCTCTATTTCAATTTGGTGAGTTTTTCTTTATTTTTAGAAAGAGAAATAAATAGTGAAGTGGGTATTAAAGCATTTGGGGTTTCTTTTTGACTATTTACACATTGCACCCCGCAATATTACATGTAACATCCCCTTAAAATATAGTGAGAGAAATGTCGGTATGTGATAATGTGGGTCTATGGTAGTGAGAGAAATTGGATCTTTTTTTACTATCAACACATTGCACCCCGCAATGTTACATGTAACATCCCATTGAAATATAGTGAAATAAATGTGAGTATGTGATAATGTGGGTCTATGGTAATGAAAGAAATTAGAAATCACACTAATGTTTACATGTGTGTTTGGAGTTCCTTTTTTGACCAACCCTGCAATGTTACATGTAACATCCCCTTGAAATATAGTGAGAGAAATGTGAATATGTGATAATATGAGTTTGTGTTAGTAAGAGAAATTGGAATCACATTAATGTTATATGTAACATTGAAGTAGGTATTAAAACCTTTGGAGTTCCTTTTTAACTATTTACACATTGCACCCTGCAATGCTACATGTAACATCCCCTTGAAATATTTGAAGTTCTCTTTTGACTATTTATGCATTGCACCCTGCAATGTTACATATAACATCTTCTTGAAATATAGTGAGGAAAATGTGGGTACGTGATAATGTTAGTGTGTGTTAGTGAGAAAAATTAGAAATTGGATTACTATTACATGTAACACCCTCTAAAATATAGATGTTACATGTGTGTTAGTGAGAGAATTGGAAATCGCATTAATATTATATGTAACATCTTCTAAAATATAGATGTTACATGTGTGTTAGTGAGAGAATTGGAAATCACATTAATATTATATGTAATATCCTCTAAAATATCGATGTTACATGTAACATTTATATAAAAATATGTTTTGTATGTAACATCTATATAAAAATATGTTTTGATATAGATGTAACTCTGAAATATTTTTTTTTGATATAAATGTTACATGTAACATCCATTGAAAATATGTTTTTAAAAATAATAATTGATTATAGATGTTACATGTAACATCTATTGAAAATATTTGTTTGAAATTTGTCAATATTAGACAGTGTCACATTGTTATATTTGATGTTACATGTAACATTCATGCATAATACGATCCACACGTCCAAAAAATATAATTAGCATATCATAAAAAATATGACATTTTACTAATTAATACAGTGTAAAAATATTAATTTTACAACATTAAGAACTATAAAAAAATTCATATGTTTTGATTTTAGTATTGAAAGTTACACATGAGAGGTATTTTCGCCACAAAAATAGGAAAAGGACTGTTGGTGCATGAAAAGAATAGTGGATTCAATCTGTAATTTCCAGCGCCTTTTAGGATTGCTTGGTCACCGCCCCTAAATTAAAATAGATGATTGATTTTATTTTGTTGTATTTAAATGGTGATCATTATATTTAATATTTACCGTCGTAAAATCGGCAACTAAAATATCGCCATTATTATAAGATTTACTGAATTTGTAGATTGGAAATTCGACAAGTCGATTTTGGGTAGAAATTCTCTATAGGAGAAACCGTAGTAGCGGCCCTGGGAAACCGGGTCGTGACACTTAATTTTGAGCAAATAACCAAGAATAATCTCATCGGGATTTCTTTAAAAAGATCGGGTGTAAGACTCAAACCCAGTATAGTAAGAACAACGATTTTTTCAATGCAAAACTTTTTCTCTCAAAAATATTTTCAGAAAAATGGCATTCTCTTTATGAATATGACTGACTTAATCTATTTCTCTTGATTAATTAATGTTTAAATTTGCAGGTCTATATTTATTGATTTCAAGCTATGCCTATAGCTGTTATTTTTTCAAAACATAAGACCATTAATGTCACATATAGACCCCATATAAAATACTCTTTTACTTTAGAAATATTTGACTCAAAAATACTCTATAAAAAGCTCAATTTAGTCCCCAAAATTTCTTTGGTACAAACACTTGAAATATAAAAAGTAGTTTTACTGCTTAATCTCATAGAATCAAATAATATAAGGATTAATTAATAAGATCTTCAAAATATATAATAGATTTATGAAATATACTCAAATCCCTTTAAAATCAGATTTTGTAACGTTCAAAACCATATGATTTGTGTTGAAAATCTCAAAAAATAAATCAGTCAAACATGTTGAAAACTGATCACTCATTCAATTAGCCACCCTCTTGGATGACCAGTTACCCTTGCAGTGGTTCATTTTTTTGACCGTTGGCAACCTTGTCGGTCAACCTAACATCAACCACCTAAAAAATACCTAGTATCTTCCAGTCGACCCTCCATCTCGTCAGTCGACTGTTCATGCCAAAAGCTTAAAGTATAGTCTATTGACTTCCCCAGTCGATCGATAATTTTGTCAGTCAACCATCCAAACCAAACCAGAAGCTCCAAGTATGGCCTACTGCTTTTCCCAGTCAATCGGCCATTTGGTTGGTTAACCGTCTGGCCGTGAATTTCTTTCTTTTCCATTTTTAAAATATTTTCTTTGATCAACACTTTATGAAAAATATTTAAACTCTTAAATTTATTATATGTTACTATTATAAGCATAAAAGTATCGTGCGTGATCCTAATAGGCTTGCATGAATAGCATAAGAGTATTGAGTTATTTTACCTGGAAATACAAAAGATGTTTTCTGTTTCAAAAAATATTGAATTACTTCATTTGCAACTATCTTGAATCCTTTTTGTCAAATATTATCTTGAAAATCATCATCAAGTATTATCTTTTAAATTCAATCTTTTTTCTCATTTACTTAAACAGAACTCAATTCCGAAATCACTTAATAAAAAATATTAATTTAAAAAAATATCAATGTTAATTTGTTCATCAAAACATCTAGGGTCAACAAGTTGATTTTCTAAAGAATGCATCTTGAAAAATTTCTTGATTTAATTGACATATTTGCCTATATTATACTGCTCAACTTGATGCATCTATAGATAATTTATCGAATTAATTGTTTCAACATATGAACGTGATATCCTATTGTCAAACCATGCATAAAATATGTATCACATAAATATATAGGACCCCAAAATACTTTATGTGATCTTATATGCTATATACTGCTTGGAATTTATGATCTTGATGGTAATGTGTGTGTGTGTGTGTGTGTGTGTGTGTGTGTATTATCCTAAACTGTTATTTTTTGTATTTATGAGGTATAGCTAAGACCCAAACGTACCTGGTTTAAGTGAGAGTAGATTAGTCATAAAAGAATATTGCCTAATCAGGGTTAGTCATTAGCCTAGGAAAAAAAATAGGGTTTGTCTTTAGCCTAGAAAAAAGATAGGTTTGATTTTGTACCTACAAAAGAATTAGGTACTTTAGCCTTGAAAAAAGATTGTTATGGTTTGATTCTGAGCTTGCAAAAGAATTATGTAAGTCTTGTGCCTGTGAAAAAGATTGTAAATGTTTGATTTTGAGCCTGGAAAAGAATTAGGTTAATCCTGCATCTGTGAAAAGAATTGTAAAGGTTTGATTCTTATCTGGAAAATGGATTGAGTTTAGTGGATTACGAATTCCCCGCAAGAACTCAAGGGAGAAGATATAGGCAAGAGTAGCTTGTCAAATTTTTATAAATCTTTGTGTCAATTTCTCGATCTCTTATCTATTTGGTTGTGCATTTAATTAATTCACATTTTCGCTATATAACAAGATAATAAACGGTTATAGAAATTGAATTGATTTGATTGTTTAATTAATAAAGTTATTTGTTTAATTTTTTAACTACCTAAGTCACCCCCTTTTTGGGTAGATTTTTGGGCCAATATGATTAACCAGTTTTTGTATTTTACTTATGAAGTATTATATATGTTAGTTAGGAGGTGATCATAGACTAAAATTGTTTGAGAAATGTGATTTGTTTGTGGATTGGTTTAATTTTGTAGATTGGTATTTCAATTACAATTAGGATTGTAATTAATATTTGAGCTTTTTAAAATAGATTGCATGCTCTGGCTCATTTTTCTTTTCGTTGTATTGATCTCTTTCTTGATACTCTTGTCTTCCTCTGAAATATATCCCATTATTTTTATTATTTTTCCCTGTATTTATAATTTTGAGGAGACGAAAAGAAAGTCTAATGATGATAGATAAATCAAGGAGCCCAATCTAAAGCATAGAACGATGAAGGCCAAGAAATTGAAAGTCCAAGAAGAATGCCCATTTGATTAGTCGTCTTCAATTTAATTAATCAACTATGTAACTAAATTAAACACAAAGATTTGGTCCAGCGGCTCGGGTTGAATCGAACTACAAGTCCTTGATTATCCCAACCCATTTATCTGCGTGTATGGATAAATTTATTTATGCTGCTTTATTTTGTCCAAATTAGCAATGTGTATGGGGCATTTATTTATTTTGTTAGGTGTATATGATGCATGTTAAATAAACTAAATACATTAAAATATGAGATCTAAATAAATATCCTTCAATACAAATATTAAGTTGTAAGCAAGAGTACATGAGATATGTGTCTTCTTGGTCTTAAACCATGGAAATTTGTTCAGGTAGGGGTTTTATATGCCTAAAGTCGTTACTTACATTTCGGTGGTATCGTGTCCTGCAAATCAAGCTCACATTGAATTTATCTTTATTTGTAACATGAAAGTAGTAGATTGGTGTGTTCCTTTAGATGTTGGGCGAGGTACACACTAGGACTAGCTTGGACCATGCTAATGTGTGTAACTTAACTAGGGAGATATATCCTTAGTTGTTTGGAAGGCCGTGATCAAACGTGGATTGAATCTTACACAAAAGATAAAAGGCAATAGTTTTCTATCAGCATAAATGGTAGTTAGTTAGCTATCAGGTGCGCGCTATCCACAGGAAGGGATTATTCAATTTCCCACTTGGAGCATTTGGAATGTAACCCTTTCTCTAGAGGGAAGTGAGATTTAAAAACTTTATTGGGAATGTATTTAGATTCATAAAAGACCTTTAATCTAAAATTTATGTCTACTACTTTTTTGTTTTACTTAAAGGTTGTATCTACATTTTATGTAGACTGCATTATTGAAAGCATTACAAAATGTTCTGGAGAAAAATACTTTAATCAGACCTAATATTCCTGATTGTATGAAAATTCTTAAGGCATTTTTGGATTTTAAAAAATTGGATTATGTTCCGGATGGTTCAATTCGTCTGGAATTTGATGCTAGTACTGAGGTAGAACGTGTCACGATCAAGAAATGGACAACTAATGATAAGTAGGCTCGGTGCTACACAATATCATCAATGAGTCATGACTCTAAAAAACAATCAAAAGGACTGGGGAATACGTATGTGATTGTGCAATGCCTGAAATCTTTCTTCTGCAAGCATAGTTTTATATCTAAGTACAACATCTCTAAGGAGCTTTTCAGATCCGAGATATCGGTAGGGTTATAGGATAGGACCACATCCTTAAGATGATTAGTTAGTTTAAGGGACGGAAAAAGTTGGGATCATCTCTTGATTACAACTTGATTGTGGATTTTGTTTTGTAGTCATTTTCTGACGCCATCAATCCATTTGTGGTGAACTTTGACGTGAACAAGACAAAAGTCATACTCCCGAGACTGCATACGTATTAGGGACCATCAAGGGACCTTGAAAATGTCCAAGGGTTCACTTCTCGTAGTGGACGGGCCTTAGACCTTAAAAGGGAAGAAGAAGAAGAACAACAAACCTAACTTGTCTTTTAAAGTGAATCAAAAGCTAAAGAAAAAAAAGAGTCCCGATAAATGGAAATGCTTTCACTGTGGCCAACAAAGGAATTTTAAAAGGAATTTCCCTCAGTACCTAAGTTCTAACGATAAACCTTTTGAAGGTATGTCAAATCTGTTTGTTGTTGTTGGTTGTTCAATAGCTTAGACTATTTCAGATTAGGTTTTAGACTCTGGTGCTAGTTTGTATATATGCAATGCTATGTACCATGTTGGACATCAGTTACGCGGTTGGATTGGATATCAGGTTGATCTTGGTTTTGAACAATAGAAGGTCGTGAAAAATATATTCTCAAGTACTTGAGAAGGACTACGGATAAATTTATAGTCTATGGAAGAGGGGAACTCAGGGTTAACGATTATACTGATTTAGATTTCTAATCCAATGTGGATGATTGAAAGTCAACTTCAAGATATATACTTATCCGAAATGGTGGGACCATTAATTAGAGGAATTGTAAACCAACTACAATTGGAGATTCTACTACTGAGGCCAAGTACATTGTCACTTATACAACAAAGATAGGTGTATGGATTAAGAAGTTCATTACTGAACTTTAGGTGGTCCTAACCATTGAGTCGCCAATACCTTTGTATTATGACAACAATGGCGCTCTAGATTAAGCAATGGAACCAAGATCTAATAAGAAATCCAAACACATAGAGCGGAACTTCCATTTGATTCGCAAAAGTCATCGGGATTAATGATATTAATATTAAGAGAGTAGATAGAACAGATAATGCAGAAGATTCAGTCACTAAGATTATGACTTTACAATAGATAAATCGACATCTTCTAAAGATAGATATTAGATACTATACCGATTCGCTATAATGCTAGTACGATATTATTGGATATAAGTTCTATAGTCAATCTTGTAAAATTACATTTATGACCTATATCTGTAAGAATCTCAAGTGTCTAGAAATATTTTTTTTATATTATTTTTAATCTTATTAATTTCGTTGTAGACCTTAGATATTAAGGCCCCGTTTGGTAACTGTTTCCATTCTAAAAATCCTCATTTTATTCTTAAATTTTTGGGAATTGTATTTGAGAATAACATTTAGTAATTTTTGTTCTCGTTTCCATTTCATTCCTATTTGAGAATTATATCCATTTTTTTCTTAAGTAATGAGAAATAAAAAAAAGTTGTTTATCATAATTTTATTTTCAGTTACTGTTCACCGCCGTGCGCCGCCGTCGCCGGCGGCAATCTCCGGCGACCGTTGCCGGTTACCTTCGGCATCATCGATTGGCCACCTGACAACTTTTGGCACCGCCTGCCGGCCACCAATTTCCATTGACCGTCCGTCACCGTCACCCACCCACCGCCACCGCCCGGCCAAAAAAAAAAAACTCAAAAATAAAAATAAAAATTAGTTTTAGGATAAAATCATTACCAAACGCGATTCTCTTCCCAAAACAAAAAAAAAATTATCGTTACCAAACGCAATTCTACTCTCAAGAAGGAAACAAAATTATCATCTCATCCCACTGCTGGAATGGAAACAGAAACGGTTACCAAACACCACCTAAGTTGAAGTGTCTTACCTTTTTAATATGATTAAAAGGCATAGACCAAAGAAATTTGGTAACTTAGTATTATAAATTGTTCCTAATTAGTATCAAATTGTTGAAAATGATCTTCAATAATCTAAGCTAGCTTGTTCCATTGTTTTCTCTTTGAGAAAATAAGTCTCAAACCATTAGTATAAGTTACTATAACAACAATAAGGGGACTTACTAGTGTAGTATAGTACCGAACGTGATTATCTGTGATATGCTACATGGTAGCTTTGTTTAATGTAAATATAGGATATCTAAGGTATGATTGTATTTGTGTTCTTCTAACTTGAGCCGTTGTTTATTTCATGTATGGATTGCTATAACTTGATAATCCTAATGTTGTTCTCTAACAATGAGACTTCAAAGGTATTCTTGGGTATAGTGGGATTTACATGTGAATATATGAGTATGCAAGATAAGATATCTCTCTCTTAGCAAAAGAGACGTGTTCCATGTGATTCGATTGTTATAATTCGTCTAAGACTCTAACTATGGCAATGTGTTGATTATAATGAGATTCCAATTGATGCTACAAGGAATTATATTATCAATTAAGATACATATAATTGGATTATGGGTTTTTGACTTAACCATACCATATTGGTCCTTTCGGGTATATAAATAGAGAGATCGTACAATACGGTAATCATTCATGGGAAGGTTTACTTAGTTGAATTTCTTCCAATTGAACATGATTGTGATATTTGGATAGACATGACTCACAATCAAAGAAAATTCTTTAAGGGGAAATGTGTTTCTTTCTGGAAGGAAAAAAATTAGAATTGTTCAAATGTACTTGATTAATTAATTAGTAAATGAATCAATTAATTAATTTTATCATCTATCTTTTGGTATGAATCTAATGGGTCACACACAAAATAAAATTGAAGTTAGAAAAATTATTGAAAAAGAAACGAGTAGTAATGTTGAAGATACGAAGTTCGAGGGTCAGATTTTATAAGGTGAGAGACCCTAATGGCCGGCCGCCCTATGGAATTTGGACATCCCCCTTGAATTTTCGGCCAAGCTCCTAAGTTGTGTTTGTGAGATTTCGTTTTTGGATTTCCACTTACTGATTTGAATCTTCCAACCCCCTGGATTCAAATCAGAGCTCCTTCAGATTCTTGAGATTCGATTCAATCTTAGAAATTCCAAGAACTTTTTTCTATGCCCCAAGTTTTCTTTGTGGATACTATTTGGTAATACACGTGTTACTTTTAAGAAGATCGATCCCCTTTGTCGATTCATGATCGTGTTCGGACGCTCTTGGAAGAGCCTACTTAAATCTCACATTGGAAACTATTAACTTCGAAGCTGAAGCGCCAAAAGAGGAAACTAATTTATTAAATGCAATTTAATATTATTTGTTTATTGTTTCAATGTTAATACGAATATATCTGACTTAGATGAATTGGATATTAATTGTAGTTCAAATTTTTTTATATCTCGCTTCATAAATCTTGTGATTTTAATATCTAGTCTCTTCATTTAAAACTTATACTTTATTCTAAATTTGATTAAGTGTGTTTTAAAGAAAAACTTAAAATGGAGTAAAAGCTATATAGTTATTTGCATTACCCAATTCATCCCATCTTGAATAGACTCGAACCAACAATTAGTATCAGAGTTTAGTTGTTTATAGGCTTAAAAACTATAGTAATCCGATCCATAAAAAATAACTTTGGATTTACCCTACTCGAAGGCCAATCCATTGATATGCCACATTTGTTCACTCGAGACAACTGTGTACTTCGGAAAACCAAAATGTTTGTCGTTTTGCAAGCCGGAAACTATGAGGCTTAAAATGTGATTAAGAACGTCCCTACATCCCTAGGAAGACCATACACTCACTTGAGTTAGATAAAACTGAGTTTGAGTATAATGAGACCGACATTAAATTACTATCTTTAAATGCCCAAGTTACAAATTTTTTTTTGTGTGCATTAGACTTCTATTATATTATATAAATGAAGGTTTTTTTCACTATTTCATTTTGATATGTAAAATTACATATTTATCCTCTAAATTTGTGGATAAATATAAAAATTACATATTTATCCTCTAAATTTAATTATATTTAATAGAATTATATTAAAACATCGGGACCTGTTTGAAAAAAATATATATATATTTAATGTTCCCGGCGTTGTGAACGCCGGGACCATTTAGGTTTTTTTTTTAAAAAAAAAAAATTGATCCCGGCATTGTGAACGCTGGAATTGGTTTAAATAAAAAAAAATATCAAATGATTCCGGTGTTCCAAACATCGGGATGCTGGCATCTCGAAAATAAATTAAAAAATTAGTTTTTTCAGTAATTATTTTTAAAATAATATTTTTTAGGTAAAAAACTCGTAGTCCATGCCCTCCTACTTCCAGACATTAAATGACAAAGGGAAAAACATTAATTGAAATATATATATAGAGATAGAGATAGAGATAGAGAGAGAGAGAGAGAGAGAGAGAGAGAGAGAGAGGAATCTGACCATAAAATTTGCTTTTCACAAGAAGTCGCTTTCATACTTTAATACCCAGGAATTTTTATTTTCCTCGTACATAAACACATGAGCATCTGTCTCCAGTTGTGGAGTACTATGGACTATGGCTGGTCACTACTAGTATTGAATGAAAAAAAAAAAAAAAAAGGTTAAATCATTTCTTTTTTAATTATTATTTTATGTTATTATACTTTAAAAAATTACATTTTATTTGTTTTTATTTTTAAATAAAGTAAGAAATTAACATTTTTTTGCTAAAGTTATCCCTTTATTTTAATTTTAATTAATTTTTTTTAAAATAATCATAATAAAAAAATTAAATTAAACAATTTCATCTATTTTATCCAAAATTTAAATGAAAATTTTAATTCTTTCTACTTTAAAGTATATTCTGTTAATTTAAATAGGTAAAAAGAAAAGTGAAGTGTAATTTTTTTTAAGTAAGTTAGGATAAAATGATAATTAGGTAAAATAAAGAGAAGTAAAAGACAATACACCCAAAAAAAAAATAAAAAAAAAATAAGGGTTGTTTGGGTTTGTAATATGAAAATACTTTGAAGTTAATTTCAAAATTATTTTTTGATATATATATTTTTTTTTCATAAATCAATATATTAATCTTCAGGTTATTATTTGGTCCTCAAAGCCATTTTTTCATAAATTCATCCACTTTCGGTGAAATCCTTTTTTTTTTTTTATCTTCTTATTTACAAAACCTGTTGGTGTCCATTAATTTGACATTTGAAACTAAATCACCAAATCAATAGCATGCATATTAATTTAGTTAACATTTTCTACATACTTAGGAAAAAATAAAATAAAATACCATATTAATTGTCGTCTCATTCTCTACAGTTTGATATTCATATCTAATATCTAACATTTTGTAATGAAAAATGAAGGATTTAGATATCGTTAACTATATGATAAATAATTAAATTATACTAGAGATGGTGTATTCTCGAATCAAATAAAATACAAAATATATTGAAATAAATAGCTAATAGTCATTATCGAGATGTTAATTGTAGGATGAATCAATTAATATTCACTTAAAAAATCTCAATATATAATATAAAAAAGTTATATAACAACAATATTTTCTTTAAAACATTTTCAAAGGTACGATCAATCATTTTTTTTCTACACCAAATTTGAACCAAAAGGGAGTAGTTAAATTGGGAAAAGGAAAGAAAAAACAAAAACAAAGGAGTTGTTGGATTTGGACCATTTCAAGTATCTCCTGTCTAAATCCACGCATTGAAAATCCCCCCCCCCCCCCCCCCCAAAAAAAAATAAAAATAAAAAAAAATAAATTAAGGAAATCATGAGAATTACTGTTCTTCAGTAAGTGGATTATTTAAAAAATTATTAAGAATTTATACAAGTTAACTCCCGTATTACTTTGTTTAAAATGACAAACTTCTCTCCTTTAAAAAATATCAATTATTTCTCTTCGACCAATTAATTTTTTATTTTTTTGAAAAATGCAAAAAAAAAATTACTTTTTACTCCTATCTTTTTTTACCCCTTTATGCTTAATAAAGTAAAAAATAAATAAAAAAATCTCCACCCCTATGTTTTTAAAAAATTAAAAAAACAAATCCCAACCCTCTTCCACCCCAACTGACTGGAAACAACCCCATCCCCACCTTGCTAGAAAAATCCACCCCCCCCTTTTGGAAAATATTCATCTTCTTCAATGGTCCTCTTTCTTCTTCTCCTTCTCCCTCTCTCTCTCTCTTTCTCTATATATATATATAGAGAGAGAGAGAGCATAGTATTGGATCTGTGCTCGCCGACACATATCCATGCCTGATTTTTGCCTGCGAGCACAAATCCTTATTGTATCTGGAGAGAGAGAGAGAGAGAGAGAGAGTTTCTCAAAGCCAATTCGTTTATATAGTGAGGTGGGTACGTTTTTCGAGGATGGTGTGGAGAGTTTTCCCGACGAGTTGGGGTGGTTTCTCCAATGATCTGGGGGTGGGCGTTGTTGTTCCAGCGAGGTAGTGGTAGGGGGAGAGAGAAAGGGGGGAAAGAAAAAGATAGGTGAGAATCTCTTCTCTCTTTTTTTTAAACAAAATTAAAAAATATATATTTTTTTAAATAGGAATATCAATGTAAAAAGATAAATGAGAAAAATATTAAAAAATAAACTTAAAGGGATATTTGTGTATTTTCATTTTTCATTGTTTAATTATTTTAAATAGCTAAAGATAAAATTGTCGTTACAATAAAAAATTTATTTTAGTAATTTTTTTACCTTTAGAGGAACTAAATGTTATTTGACAACAAAAGATAAGAGTTTGACTAGATTCAGTAAATAACAAGACAAATATTTAATTAATGATAAAAAGAGAAGAGAGGTAAATAACATATACCCAATTTATTAATTGTAAATTGTTATATTTTAAAATTTGAATGTAAAAACTTAATTTTTTTTTTGAATAAATTGGTTAGTTATTTTAATTATAAATTAAATGATTAGTTAATAAAATCGCATGTGAATAGAGAGATACTAATCAATTCATCTAAAATAAAATAATTTTAATAACCAGACTCCACTTTCTATTCATTTATCTCAAATTGTTGTACATGTATAGTATCTCCATATTGGAGGACCAATATATATATACCTAAATTTGGTGATTGAACAAAAGGAATTTTTGTTATATAACCCTTAATTGTCGCGACCTATCATTCATTCAACCGGCTTGTTATAATAATCTTATGAAAAATTTAGTAATTTGTTAAAAGTTAAAAGTTCTTGTACTACGTGTTTACATATAAACCTCTGCAATATTTTACATAAAAATTTTATTAGTGATTTGATATAATGTAATGAATATTTAAAAAAATAAATAAAAATATTATACTAAAAAAAATTGCATGGACAAAAAATTTAAATTTGTAAACTTTTGTCCAAAAATCTTTAAATAAAAATTACCTCAAATAAAATTTGCTTAATTTTGTATATGGATTTGATGATTACATACAAATCATGAAATTAGGTATAAAATGAAAATTTTAAAATACAAATACCATCTTAAATAAAGATTAGGGGCCCCCCAATTGAATTATGTGGGTACAATATTACAATTAATAATTTGACCAATTCTACATTGAAGAGTCCACTACTAACTTAAAATCTCGTTGGTATTTATGAAAGGTAGGTACACTACACTACACATACTTCATGGCCCCACTAAAATAAAGGAAATGTACCACATTTTGAAGTTTGATTAGCCTGTTTTCTTTTTTAATAAAAACAAATAAAAATATTATTTAATTATTTATTAAATTCTGCAATTCGTCCCGATTGTACCCTTTTTATTAGTCAAATTCTTCATTTTTTATTTTCTTATGAAAATTTTGCCAAATTTACAGATCCAATTTGACATATTATTTATTTTTATATATTATTATTATTATTATTATTATTTTTTCCAAATATTTATTCTTGCAATGTAAGATAGAATAAAAAAAGATAAATTACTGTTTAAGCTTATATTAATAAACTAATTATCAATACATTTCAAGTAGTTTATAATAGACTAAACACTTCAATTGCTCAGATTACATGTACCGTTTAGTTTTGATTTCAAAAAATGCAGAAATTGACATTACTAATTTGTCTCTGCGTGATTCACGAGATTCAAATTTTCATATTTAACGATTTCACACAAAATTATTTATTAAAATCAAAATAAATATTGTTATACTCATTCTTTTACGATCTAATTACATATTCAGATTCGTCAGAATAAGATGTTCAAAATAATATCACATTTATTATTTTTTTTAGTTTCAGATTTATGTTACATTCAATATGATACTTTTAAAATATTTCAGTTTTTACATTCACATTATATTCAACATGGTACTTCTAAAATTTTTCAGTTTTCACATTCATTTTATAATTAACACGATTTTATACATTACCAAAATATATTTAGTGTTACATTCAACATACAAATCACTTTTATCAGTAAGTTGTATTACATTCAACATGCATATAATCTGTGTTATTATCAATATTAATTGATATTATTTTTATTAAATTAGATATTATATTCAATGCTCACAAGGAGACACAAATTGTAACGATATTATATATAACACTAATATCACAGTTTATGTTATATATAACATTCACATGCTTATTAATCCAGAACTTAAAAAAAAAATTAATATCTTATTTTGAAGATCATGTTTTGTAAGTCATTGTGGTGTAAAAAATTTATTAAATAATAATCACAATTGAGACAAATTTTAAATTTTGTGTTCTATTTTATTTGTAGTTTATTACAATATTTTGTTCCGCGTTTTTAAGGATGAAGCGGCTATAAGGAAAGTATGAATTCATTTAAGAGGGGTAAATCAGTCTACGAAATTACAGAATGAATGATCAGTGCTTAAAAAATCATGTGGGTTCAATCGGTAACTTTATCCTAAAAAAGGGAGTGAATTGTCAACGCTCCAAAAAAAAATAAAAAAATTGTTTCCATGACTTTTTTTTTTTTTTTTTTTTTTTTAACTCCACTTAAAAAAAAAAAAAGTTAATTGTCAAAGTTGATTAAAATTAATTTGAATTCAACATGTACTAATAAAAATTAAGAAAATTCTTCTTTAAAGTCTCACAATAAAACATTATTTATGAGAGTTCCATTCAAAGAATTTTTTTACTCTTAAGATGAAACCTAAAAAGTGGTATTTTTTACTCTTGGACCTCTCACGATTGCTATTTTTATTTTGCATCGGAATCCTTATAGAAGTCAACCATATATTTTTCTTCTTCTTTATTCCGATAGAAAATTCAGATAAGATCATGTTTACAAGAATCTGACCAATTTTGACACAAAATAAAGTCCAGTATTTAGTTGCCGTTTCGTTGAGAATTTGAATGCAGTTTTTTTTTTTTTTTTTTTTAAATACAAAATATAATTATTAATTTTTTAACAATATAATTTAAAAATACTTTCAGAAAATAATATCTATAATACTCAATGTGTCGCGTCACCTACTTTAAATATTTTATATTTTATATTTTCTAAATTTTATTTTGATGAGAGATATTTTCCCGAGCACCTTAGACCACTCACGACTAACCAGGTGGCAAGGTGGGACCCTTAGACAACCTCATTGATTGGAGAACGAGTTCACCAACCAACTCACCAGGATGGACTCCATTCGCCGTTACATCAACAATGACACTCTTCCCGAAGATCGAACAGAGGCAAGAAGAATGAGATATTGAGCGGCAAGGTACGCTACTATCAACGGAGTCATATATCGTAAATCCTTCCTGGGGCCTTATTCTCGGCTCCGATACTTATTAAGGGAGATCCACAATGGTGTGTGTGACAAAGACAATAACTTCTTGGGGGGGGGGGGGGGGGGGGGGGGGTTTGCCAAAAATGAACGAGGATGTAGTGGAATTTGAAAGGAAATGCAACAAGTGCTAAAGGTTCGCACCGTACCCTCATGTGCCACCGACTACTCTCACGTTGATGTCGAGTTCCTGATCGTTTGCCCATTGGGGGATCGACCTACTTGGACCTCTCCCCCAGGCTGGATTGAGACTGAGCCCCTAGCCCGTATTACCAATGAGAAGATCTACGACTTCACGTGGAAGAGCATTGTTTGTTTGTTTGGTGTGCCCAAGGCAATCTTCTTCGACAATAGAATGTAATTTGACAACTCGCTATACAAAGCATTCCGTATGGGGCCTGGCATCCGGACGCATTTTGCCTCTCCCGGTCATCCTCAATCTAATGACCAAGTCTTAAAATTGTATTTCTCATTCATTTATTTCTTGAATGTGATATAAGCATATATATATAGAGAGAGAGAGCTTGATTCTAGGGCATCCCTATAATCAAGCCATTACACAAATTAATTCCTTGATTACATTCTCTAATTTAGGAAAGTGCAGTCACATACAATCAAATCTTATTTAACACTCTCCCTCAAGTTGGTGCATAAATGTTCCAAATGCCCAACTTGTCTATGAACTTTAAAATAACCCGATTTGAGACTGCTTTGGTAAGTATGTCAACAAGTTGATCATCTGATCGAATCTTCGGCAATTCCAAAATCTTTCCATCCAACTTTTCCTTAATGAAAAATCTGTCGACCTCGACGTGCTTTGTGCAATCATGTTGAACTAGATTATGCACGATATCACATGTTGTTTTATTATCACAAAACAGTCGGATAAGTTGCTCGGATAGATAACCCAGATCCTGTAAAAGGAGTCTCAACCATAATGTCTCACAAAGTACATTTTCCAAAACCTCTGAATTCAACTTCTGCACTTGAGCGAGCGACGACATCTTGTTTCTTGCTTTTCCATGTCACAAGATTACCTCCTACAAATGTAAAGTATCCAGAAGTAGACCGTCTGTCACCCACATCACCAACCCAATCAACATCGGTATAGGCTTCTATACTTTGATGGTCTACATTTTTAGAGAATAATACTTATTTTCCTGGAGCAGACTTTAGGTGCCTCAAAATGCGAATAACTGCATTCATATGTTATTCTTTCGGATTATGCATAAACTGGCTGACAATACTCGAGGCATAAGTCAGATCTGGCTTGGTATGAGATAAGTACAACAATCTCCCTACAAGTCTTTGGTATCTTCCTTTGTCAACTGATACCTGGTTGGACTCAACACATAACTTCAGGCCTTCTTCTACTGGTGTATCAACTGGTTAACAAGTTGACATATCAATCACTCGTAATAGATCTAGTGCATATTTTCTTTGAGATAAAACTATCCCTTTGTTAGATCAGGATACTTCAATCCCAAGAAAATATTTCAGAGGACCTAGATCTTTCATTTCAAATTCTTTTGACAAGAGATGGTCAGAACGATGCTTAATAAAAATAGCTTACCAACCTACTTCTGGGCCGAAGCAGTAAGTACAGCTTGCTACGTAGTGAATCGAGTATCAATTCGTAGAGGATTTTAACAAAATCCCATACAAAATCTGAAATGGTAAAACTCCTAATATTTCTTATTTTAAAGTTTTTGGATGTAAGCGTTTTATTTTGAATGATAAGGATAAACTTGGGTAAATTTGATACTAAATCTGATTATGGAATTTTCATTGGATATGCTACTAACAGTAAGACTTGTAGAGTCTCTAATAAACGTACATTAGTAGTAGAATAAACAATGCATGTTGTTTTTGAGAAAACTGATCCATTCTTGTCGAGAAAAGTTTTGGATGATAATGATACAGGTATTGCAAATAATAAAAACCAAGGTGATAATGTACCTAAGGAGTCCCAACAAGAGGAGAAACCAGAGGAAAATGATTCGACTTTACCAAGAGCTATAAA
This sequence comes from Eucommia ulmoides, assembly GCA_016647705.1. Classification (NCBI taxonomy): domain Eukaryota; kingdom Viridiplantae; phylum Streptophyta; class Magnoliopsida; order Garryales; family Eucommiaceae; genus Eucommia; species Eucommia ulmoides. The sequence goes on along the minus strand of CM028330.1, from coordinate 16,093,384 downwards.
GACAGTACAAGGACATTCGATAAAAAAAATCATCGGTAATTTTGAAAGAGGTGTAAGTACTCGATCTTATCTCAAATTGAGCCTAAAAATATAGATGAGGCGTTAATTGATGAATCTTGGATTTCTGCAATGCAAGATAAGTTAGTTCAATTTGAGCAGAACAAAGTATGATATCTTGTTCCGAGACCGGATTTTCATCCAGTTATTGGTACCAAATGGGTTTTTGAAATAAAAATGATGAATGTGGTATGGTAATTAGAAACAAATCAAGATTAGTAGCACATGGCTATAATTAAGAGCAAGGAATTGATTATAATGAAACCTATGCTCCTGTTGCTAGACTAGAAGCAATTAGAATGCTACTCACTCTTGTATGTTTACATAATTTTAAGTTATATCAAATGAATGTAAAAAATACATTTCTAAATGGCTTTCTACCTGAAGAAGTTTACGTGGAACAACTCCCAGGATTTGAAAGTGATAAATTTCCCGATCACGTATTTAAACTTCGCAAGGCTTTGTATGGGCTCAAACAAGCTCCTAGAGCTTGGTATGAGAGACAACCGATATTTAATCAAAAATGATTTTCGAAGGGGTATTTGTGATATAACTTTGTTTGTGAAACAAACTGATTTTGATATCCTATTAGTACAAATGTATGTTGATGATATTATTTTTGGATCTACTAATGAGGATCTTTGCCAATAGTTTGCTAAGATAATACAGGTGGAATTTGAAATGAATATGATGGGAGAATTGAATTTTTTTCTTGAATTGCAAATTAAGCAAACCAAAGAAGGAATATTTATAAACCAAGCTAAATACACTAAGGAGCTATTAAAGAAATATGGCTTGGAAGGTGCTAAAGAGTATAAAACTCCTATGACAATGATTACAAACATAGAAAAAGACGATACGGGCAAAAGTGTTATTGAAAAAATGTATCGAGGTATGATTGGTAGTCTGTTGTAATTAACTGCTAGTAGACTTGACATTATGTATAGTGTTTGTCTTTGTGATAGATTTTAGTTATGTCCTAAAGAATTTCACTTGACTACGTTTAAGCAAATTTTTCGATACTTATAGGGGACGACTGATCTAGGATTATATTATCCTAATAGGAGTGGTTTTAAATTGGTAAGTTACTCTGACGCTGATGCTACGCGCTCGGATTCAACTACTTTGTTTCCTCCTCGCGGTAATTAGACTACTCGCAAGTATACGAGGTCTGAGTTTTAATATAATGGATCTTTTAGGATCAGATATCGTTCCACTGGGAACGGCTGGTAATTCAGTTGAGTATTGTGATTTCAATAGTTTCATATTATCTCGACTAATCAAATTTTGTTTGTTTTCTAATTACTATACTAAGATAAATGACAACTATAAGGTTAGTCTTAATTACACTAATTACTTAGGTATAAATCTCTTTCATATAATGCATAACCGATTTCATTTAGTTAGCTATAACAGTTTCTATCTAATCCGACAATCTCTGTATCAATAACTCCTCCGCTACCTCTCCCGAGTGTAAAATGAGGGATTACATGACTTTGTGTCAACGAAGCAGTCCCATTCAATGCCTAAACGATGCTAAGTCGCATGAGTTTTAAGCCAACGTCATGGGTTGCATACGTTCTAATGCCCTCTCGGGTCGTTAGAACGTCACGTTGTATTTACCCTAGTCTGAATCCGGGGTTACCTCTCCCAAGTCAAACCCCGCATTCTCAGTTTATCAATACAAGTATAATAACAATAATAACAATAAACACAATCGGATTTAGACAAACTACTCGTTAAAGTAACATAAATTTATTCAACTAAACGGTTACATGATTTTGACTACACCTAAGTAACATTTAACTACTATTACAAGTTCTTAGCCATATACCATACAAAATAATAGGGATTCAATATTCTTAGATATGAAAAAGTGATTACAAAGAATAAAATAAGAGAGAAACGATTAAATCTGGAAGTGAAACGGTTCACTGTCACTAATGATCGGTCCGCAAGTTATCCTTCTTTATCCGAATGATGAACCTCCTTCTTGATCTTTCAAATATAGCTTAAGAGCTCTTTTCTAGGGTTAGGGTTGTTCAACTCCTAGTTTCAGACGTGGCCAAGGGGTATTTATAGGCTTAGGGGTTCAAAAATATCTAAACAGATATTTTGACCTGTTCTGCGATTTCCGTCTAAGCGGTGGAAACTCCGCTTAGGCGATGCTTAAGTCGGTTAGAATTCCTCCTAAGCGGTAGAATCTTCGCTTAGGCGGAGGACTAACTTCTTGACTCCTTATCTTTCTGACGGAATTCCGCCTAGGCGGTAGCTACTTCGCCTAGGCGAATTTACAGCAGTGCAGCTCTATCCAACAGTTCAGTACTTCCAGCATTCTGGTGGATTTTCGCCTAGGCGGTAGAAACTTCGCCTAGGCGGATTCAATACTTCAGCCCTTGCAACCTTTTGATGGATTTCCGCCTAGGCAGTGGAAACTTCGCCTAAGCGGATTTCAAATCTTCAGCAATTTAACTTTCTGATGAATGTCCGCCTAGGCGGTGGAAACTTCGCCTAGGCGGATTTGCTCTGTTATTTGAAACCTCTTTTTTTTTTTTTAACTTTTTGGCTACCCCTTTCGCACCATTTCACTCGGTTTGCCGATTGTTTACGTCCTTACTCCTGACTAATAAAAACAGCTAAAACGGTATTCAAACTTCAATAAAATACTCGAAAATTGACAAATTCGGTTTAGAATTAGATATGTATTTTATACCTATCAGCTGACTTTGCTGGTTGCAAAGTTGAGTGAAAAAGTACAAGTGAATCATGTCATTTGTTAGGACATGCTTTGGTTTCTTGGTCAAGCAAGAAACAGATTTCAATGGCCTTATCCACTACTGAGGCTAAATATATGGCAACTGGTAACTGTTGTGCTCAAATTTTATATATTAAGTAACAGTTAAATGACTTTGGAATTTGTATGGAGAAGGTCCCGATCTTTTGTGATAATAAAAGTGCTATTTGTCTTATGTAAGAATCCTACACAACACTCACGACCTAAGCACATAAAGATTAGACATCACTTTATTTGTGATTACATTCAGAAAATGGACATTGTTATTGAGTATATTGATACCTCCGACCAACTTGCTGATGTTTTTACCAAACCACTAGCGGAAGATCAATTTGTGAAAATCATTCACGGTTTGGGTATGACTAGGCATAATGATGTTTTCCTAGAGTAGAATTATCATGTGTTCCCCCTCCCTAAATTTTGTTTTTGAGATGACAAAGGGGGATAATTAGTTGATGTTTTATTGAATATCTTAAGGGAGGAGTTTATTTTTATATTAAGGGGGAGAAAAATTAGTTGATGTTTTATTGAATATCTTAAGGGGGAGTTTAATTTTATATTTTTTTTTTATTGATCATTATTTTTATATCTTCATTCTTATGCTTAAAAGAGTTATAAAACTCGTCTTTAGATTCAGGGGGAGCGTGGTTATATTATTGTTTTCAATAAAATATCAAAGTTTATTGTCATCATAAAAAATGGTGAAATTATTGATTCTGAGATTTTGATGGATAATTAAACGTTGATGTTTTTTGTGGGACTAACGATTTGTTTAAGTGTTTCAGTTTATTAGTTCCATATGATGAAGATTTGATAATAAACATCATGAAGGATTAAGAGGTTGAAGAATTTGAAGAACCTAGGAAAAACAACTTAGGTTTAAATTTCAACTCTTAATATCCCAATTAGGATCACACACGGCACAAAAACATTTTCAAATAATTTTTATAAATATGTGCGTTTTTAATAGGATCCTAATTAGCTAAATTATTTGCTCCTATATGTAATTGAAAAAGAAATATTTATAATTGATTAAAATTGGAGTTAAGTATTTTTAGTGGAGCTAATTAAGAAAAAAAAAATAGTTAAAGGGAAGAAAACGTCAATGAGAATGAATTAAAAATAAGTTTAGAAAAGAGATCCAGTATCCTTAAATCAACTGGTAAGTCGACTAGACAAAACAGGTGAACTTTCTGTATCTCTAAGTCAACAGGTAAGTCGATCGGTGAAGAGAGATAAAACTCTCTAAAATCTCTAAGTCGACAGGTAAGTCGACCGATGAAGAGAAATGAAACTCTCTGAATCTTTAAGTCGACAGATAGGTCAACCGATGTGCACATAATCTTTGGGTTGGCTACATTTTGAATCGAGTGGTCGACTGCTGATCTTGGTCGGTCGACTGGTATGTCAGTTTCAAGATATTGTGAAATTACGAATTTATATATAAAAGTAGCCCTTTTTTTTGTTGGGATTTATGAGAAATTTTAGGGATTTTATGATATTTAAGATATGCTACACCTATTATTTAATTCCTATTGATTTGGTTAATTAAGTTTGAATATTTCTCACTTTGGTACATATAATTATTTCTATTCTATTTAATTGAGATTGAGAAATATTTGGGGGACTTAATTGAGAGAATTAAAAGCTATAATTAAGTGAATTGAACCAAAATGAAGTCATAGTGATATAAGGGGTCTAAGAGAGCAATTAAGTGTCATGATAAATGGGAACTAGCCGTTAGAGAGCTGTTTCTAATCCCATATATAAAGACCTGTTTTTTTTTTTTTTTTTTTTTTCATATCATGAAGAGTGATTAAGAGATCAAGAGACCACATTGAGCTTTTCTAAGAGAAATCTTATTGTGTTTTTGTGAGAAGTTTTCTAAGAGACGATCTTGAGAATCATTGGCTGTTAATCATTGCTGTTACCAAATCTGAAATAACATCGCTCTATTTATTTTTGGTGGATTCTGGGTGAGATATTTTCAATTACTTTCTGTATTGTATTACTTGATTATTTTTGGAATTTGATCTTTAGAAATTGTTTCTGATTTTTTTATTAAAGAAAATATTTTATAAATAATTTTTTGAATCTGATTACGTACTCAATTACGTGCTACCCATTTTTTTTTTATTTTATTAAAAATCAGATTTTAAGTATCTCATATTTTTATCACTAGTTTTGAGATATTAATTGAGTTTTAATTTATCTGGGGTGGTAGAAGTTCAAAGAGAGAAAAATTACTTGTCAATTTTTATTGGTAAGTTGAGTGACGGATTAAATACTGTTAGGTGTATTTAATCAGAGGGTAGCCGATTTCAGTCTCTTCCTGTAAAGAGATTGAGGTAGTAATTCTTCCTGAATTGAATTATTTTGTGTGAATTTTGTAACAGTTCAACCTTTACTATGTAAAATGATATTTGGAGTGTTGGTGAGATTTTGATTCTTTTTGTGTTTGTGTTAAAAAGAATTAGATTATTCTTGAGCCTGTAAAAAGTAGAGATTCTTCCTTAACTTGTGAAAATGTTGATTCTGAGCCTGTAAAAAAATCATTGTGAGGGCTTGGTTCCTACCTTTAAAGGGATCTTGAGTATTAGTGGATGCGACTCTCCGTGGGGTTTGGAGGACTGGATTAACCAAGAGTAACTTGGGGAACCAATATAAATTTTTGGTATGCTGCAATCTTTATTTTATTTATTTTTGTTGTTTGGTGTGCACCTAGTTGCTTTTATATTTTTGCTGTGATATGAATATAATGATTAATTTAGGATTAAAATTAATTATTTGAGTTATTAAAGTATTTTCTCTCTGATATTTTTAATTACCCAATTTACCTCCCATTTGGATATTCCACTAGGCCAATAGAATTGAAACTCAGTACAATAGAAAGATCCTGTGTTTCATTCTTTTTCAAAGATTTCATCTCCTCGTTTATTGCTGTTTTCCACCTGGGATCAGATACGACTTCCTGCATACTGTTAGGAATAGATACAGTAGATAATTGATTCACAAATGATATATTTGATTCTGACAAACGATAGTTGGATACATAATGACTCATGTGATATTTTACTTTACTAGAGAGCTCAGGTTCATATGTGGATTTAGGAATACCTCTCGTGTGGTGTTGTGGTAACTGTCTTCTATGTGGTTCAGGAATATCTTCAGTAAACGATTGGTGTGATAAGTTGACTGGGGATGGAGCTCCATTTTCTACAACCTCTATTTCTGGCTGAGTTGGAGAATGATCTATCTCTTCAATTATTTGTTGCTCATCACTCTTTTGATCTAATCTCATACTACTTATCTCCAATTCACCCATTTCTTCATTTACTCCAGTCTGTGAGTCATTACCACTGGAATCCAATATCATATCAATTATCTCCAAGTTGCCCCCATCTTGATTATCATAATCTAGATTTTGAATTTCCTTTTGGTACTCCCCCTAAAATTCAGGTTCGGAGAAGTACATTGTATTTTCATGGAAAACAACATCCATCGTGATAAATAATCGATGTGTTGGAGGATGATAAATTCGATATCCTTTTTGATGAGTGACATACCCAACAAAAACACATTTCAATGCTTGAGGAGTTAACTTGGTGTGTTGATACTTGTGTAGATGTACAAACACCATACATCCAAAGATATGAGGAGGTAAACTTGAGACAGCTAGAGCCATAATCCTATCATTTAGAGTTTGGAACGGTGTTTTAAAACTGAAGGTGTTGGAAGGTATTCGATTGATTAAATAAGCTGCTAAAGTTAAAGCTTCTCCCCAATAAGACAATGGCATATGGGTTTCAATTAGTAAAGCTCGAACAACCTCCAACAAGTGTTGATTTTTACTCTCGGCCACCCCATTTTGTTGAAGTGTAGTGGAGCAAGTTGCGTGATGGACCATTCCTTGTGCTTCCAAATAATGTTGAAATTCAATACTCTGATATTCTCCACCATTATCACTGCGAAGAACTTGAATCTTTCTACTGTACTGAGTTTTAATCCTTTTATGAAACTTTCGGAATATCGAGTTCACTTCACCTTTGGACTTCATCAAGCAAAACCATGTCATCCTGGTATAATCATCAATAAACCTTACAAACCAACGTGTCCCTCCCAAAGTATTGACCTTCGATGGATCCCATACGTCAGAGTGAATAATCATAAACGAAAGTGGGCTTTTATTTAACCGTAATGGAAATGAAGCACGATAGCTCGTTGCAAGTTCACAAGTCTCATAGTGAAAACTAGAAATATCGACTCCTGTAAATAAACTGGGAAATGACCTTTTGAGATATCCAAATGAAACATGCCCAAATCGACGATGTCGTAACCATATTTTTTTCCTTTTTTATCTTCACAACCAACCACTACTAGAGCTTGTCGTAGGCTTTCGATACTGTTTGATTCCAAGTCCAAGTAATACAGCTTCTCCTGTCTAGTACCACGACTAATCGTTTTCCTGGTTTTGATGTCCTTAAACACACAAAAATCAAACCAAAAAATGACAACACAAGATAAAATAACGGTTATTTGAAAAACCGACAAAATGTTATAATATAAAGATGGAATAATTATGACAGACTCTAAATTGAATGTGTTAGTGAGAGTCCCAGATCCTTCCCCAATAACTGGGGTTGAAGTTCCATTTGCAGTAGAGACAAAGTTTTGGGTAGAGTAATTAAGTGATGAGACTTGTCTAGAATCATATGTCTTGTGATTTGTTACATCAAAATCAATTATCCATGCATTATTCAAAATAGGTGTTGAAATGTTTAAAACCTTACCACCATTGTCTGCAGCTACATCTACTGTAGTGGATTGTTTTTCCTTTGCGCTCGTCGCCTGTCGAACTAATGGAAATGATATATTTTTTTTCCTGTTTTCTTCCTTCGTTTTTTTTTTTTTTAAATTCAAATTTGAGGCAAACATTGCATGAATACAGTGGGCCAACATCAAGCAATTATCAAAACAATGTTTGGACAAAAGAAATATCCAGCCCAACAGAAATAGGTGTAAAGCCCAACTTTGAACCCAATACCAGTAACATGCAATCCTCAAAAGAGAAGTTTAGACATTTACAGGAGAACCCATAACCACTAAAATATTATTAAATTGGGCCTAATATATTCGGATGAGATGCCGACGTACTTGTAGCATTCTGACCGTCGACGACATGTCCAGTTCAATTGAGCCACCTCTCCTTAATTTTATGTCGGATAATACTCACCAACTATGTAAATCGTTAGAGAGAGAGGGTTGGTGAGAGAAATAGGTTGGATGCAACTTTCATCTCAAGTGTGCGATTCAAACAATCATTGCCATGAATCCTTCGTTTCTGAAAAGAAGCGACGGTGATCTTTCCGATGCCAGCTCTTTCGGTATATAAGTGTGGCGTCTGACTAGAAAAATGGCGACGGAGAAGGCGAGACGTGCGGTGGGGACGACGACGGCACTGGATGGAGGGCGGTAAGATCTGGGTTTACAACGGTCGAGACGAGGATGAGATCAAGGTCTGCGCCTGGTTGTGCATCTGCGATGGGGTGAACGAGAAGCAGCAATTGATATTTTCTTTTTGTTTTTTACTAAATTGATTCAATTTGACTCTGATGCCATCTTGAAATTGTATTTCTCATTCATTTATTTATGTGATACAAGCATATATATATATAGAGCTTGATTCTAGGGCATCCCTAGAATCAAGCCATTACACAAATTAATTCCATGATTACATACTCTAATTTAGAAAAGTACAATCATATACAATCAAGCTTTATTTAACACTAGGTAGAGGTGACCAATCGCACAATCTTGTATGGCTTAAAAACTAAACTCGTTCGATTGAAAGCAAGGTGGGCGGATGACTTGCCTTCGGTGTTGTGGGCTTGCCACACCACATCCCGAAAACTTATAGGCGAGACCCCTTATGCCATGACATTTGGCTTGGAGGTCGTCATTACCGTGGAGATCGGGAAGGCGACCTTGAGGACAACGATGTCCTTCAACCTTAAGGAGAATGATGTCATGTTAGCTCTTAACCTTGACTTGTTGGAGGGGAAGAGAGAACAAGCCCAGATCTGACAAGCAATCTACCAATAGAAGGTTGTCCGATACTACGATCTCTGCCCGCGCTCCTTTGACCTTGGGGACCTCGTCTTACGGAAGGTCATGTTGGCAACCCGAGAAGAAAGGATCGAAAATTTTGGTCCTATGTGGGAGGGACCATACAAAGTGACCCAAGTGGTGTGACTAGGCACTTACAATCTAGAATCTAGAGACCAAGGAGAGTGGATCGCTCAGGTACCCGTGGAACACTGAGGACCTCAAACTCTACCATTGTAAAAATTTTAAAAAGTTTCTTGTATTTACAACTTTAAGCATAAAATTTTTTGGTGATCAATGAAGTAAATTTTTTTGGCATAACATCCGACCACGTTTCTAGATGAATCTCCAGAGAGCACACTCATTGCTCAAGTTTAATTTTCAATTTAAACGCAAAATATCGTAATATAGTGTGCTTAAGTGCTGGTGTCAAAGTATATGAATTAGATTGTAATTATTTTCTTTTTCTTATTTATGGGTTGAGTTTACTAGAATTGATTTTTAGAGTTTTAATAATAAAAATATAGAAAAATATTTAAATTAAACATACGATAATGATAAATGATAGAGTTGAAAGCATGTATTCGTTTTTCGATTATCTTAATGCGTTTTACTTCTTTATCTATGTATAATAAAATAATTTTACTACAAGAAAAATTACAATAGAAGTTTGACTATTTAATCGGCATAAACTATTTTCGGAATTCGGTTTCTAATCTACGGTGAACTAATTTCTAAGCATAATTTATCCTATCAAATACATCGATTGGTTGACTGTTTAATTAGTATGGACTATCTTTGGAATTTGATTCCTGCTAATTTACGGTGAATCAATTTCTAAGTATAATCCATCCTATTAAACCGTATCAATTCCAATTAAAACGAATTGTATAACTGTTAAATCTAAACCACAGATGTTGAATCTAACTCAAAAATATCAATAAATTATTTCCAACATTTATAAAATGATAAAAACAAGAATTTATTTCAATGTAAGGATATAAATCTCTTATTATAAAATCTTATATACAGATAAAATAGATAAAATAGATTAAGAAATTAAAATTACATTAAAAAACAAGAACGAATACAATTGAACCTTAGCGTTAGTGGAATTTTTCTTCTTCTCCCAAGACGTTCAATCGTGGTGCCAAAATGAAGCAATTCCACGCAAGAATCCACCAGAAAAAGGATGAAAAATAAAATGAGAGAAAGAACAAAAAAGTATAGGAAAAAAAAATCCCCAATTGCCTTCGCATCAATCCTCCAGCGTGCATCAAATTAGCCATCAAGGTCAAGGCTCCATCCTCACTCAAACTGACGAATAAAAAGAAATCTTTAATTTCCTTAATTCTCCTTTAATTGCATAATTAATGTCCCTTTAATTCTCAATTTTTGATCAGCCTCCAACCGTTCAGCCTTAATTGCTTTGTCCAAATTGGCTTTCCAAATTGGAAACCATGGCAGGGGCTCAAATCTGACCCGCGACTAGGGATGACAATGGTTCGATTTCGGTTCAATTTTATATAAAACCAAAAACAAAACCATTAAATATATATCAAATTAAAACTGCAACCAAAATTGTCGGTTTTTTTTAAACGGTTTTAAAAATGAACTATTTAACTTTATACAAAATCAAAATTGCGAAACCGCAAAACCATTTAAGATTCTTCAATTTTATAAAAAAACAAAATCAGAACTGCGAAATCACGGACCGTTATTTTTTATATATAGACAAAAAAAAAAAGTTAAAATATAAAACATAAATTTCAAAAAATAAAACGAGACTACAAAACTCACCATAACATATATATATATATATATATATATATATATATATATATATATATATATACATATATTAAGAGTTAAACTGTAAATATATATATATAAAAAAAGTGAGGTTATATATGTCATAAAAATATATGCAAAATATAGGTCTCGCGGTTCGATTTCATGGTTATTATCCCAAATCAAAACCAAAACTGTTTCAGTTGCTAATTTCAAAACTAAAATCGCAAAATAAATCATTTAGTTGGTTTCAAAACCAAACCATTCGGTGCAATTTTGCTTAGTTATCCATCGGTTCAATTTTTATTGCCATCTTTACCCACGGCCTTGGTTGACTCAGGTTGGGTCGGGAGTCAGATCGCCTTTTATTTTATTTTATTTATTTATTTATTTTTTTCATTTTTGGTCCTTTTTGGCCATTTTCTTCTCTGCTTTTCTAGTATTTTTTTATTTCCAAATTTATTCCTGCGAAAGTAATAAATTATGTTATTACTACTTAAAAATAATAAAAGACTAACAAGATCATATATCAATGATGGAAATTTGGTATAAAATCGAGAATGATCACTCACCACGGTCCTGTGTATTGAGACTTAGACCGAACCCTCCCAAAAAATTGGTAGTCCATACATAGGGACCCACCATGTTCGTCCACCAATGGTAGCACACTAATCGGGTCCGAGGGCTTGCAATGAGTATCGACCACGTAGTAAAGTTGACCATAGGTCAGACATCAAAAAGGTGGAAGGCCCTTATATGGACTTGAATCGGGAGAACTCAAAAGGGCTCAAGAACGAGCCCAAGTACAAATAACCCATCGTTGAACGGCCTGAGTGTTGAACCCTAGAGGACCGCAAGACCGAGCACCATGCAAACTACTTGTCCTTAACCCAAGATCCGACCACATCTAAACCAGCTTGAGTCATGCGATGCAACCAAGAAGGCTATGGGCCCGAGAACGTACCACGAAATATGAGAATTGTTCGAAAAACGCAAGTCCGAGACAATTCTCGTGGAGGAAAACTGCTCATCGGACAGGGAGATTGAGATTAGAACCGAGCGCCTGTTACTATTCACCTCTCAATACTTATCGTTCAGTGCTCTTCCTTCTGTTGACAAACACATCCTATATCTCCGTACACCAATCACACTTATGCGCTCCGACCAGCTTAAAAAGGGTTAGACAATGTGAGATTGGGGGTAAAAATTTACAAGTGTGAAATTATATCCGGAAAGAATGAATCAAAAGAGTTAAATGAACCGAGCAAGGTGCAACGGACGCAATAAAAGAGACAAAAAAAAAATCCAAAACAATGCTCTTTGTATTATGTTCAAAATGATTACAAAAGAAGGGGCTTTTTACCCGGTTAAAAATCACCACCTACAGAGGAGATTAAACACAAAAAAAATCCTAACTAGAAGATAGCAAGCGTACACCGCCTAGATGGAAGTACACAAGGGCTCGTCCTAGACCAATCAACCGCCTCTTATTCTCTACCATCTTGGCTGATGGTGATGTCTACCAACCCAACATCCTCCACTTCGCGCAGAGTCCTTAGAGCCGTCCTCTCCTACTGAAGACTGCCAAACACCAGCGCACTCAGCCGGTTGCTTAGCAGCACCCACCCAGTCGTCGATGCTCGCTTCAGTCTCCTTGTCATCGTTTAAGATTAATTTCATTTTGTGAAAACCATCACACAAACATGAACATTCATATTGAATCATAAAAAATTAAAATATTAAATATACGGAAGCGTACCTAAATCCATAATAAGAAGATTGAAATATCTGAGATTGAGAATTTATGATCTTTTAGATCAACACTTTTGTTTTCTATCTAAATTTCTCTCTGACAATGAAAATTAGAAGAATAGAAAAATCTTGTGTAATTTGGGGACCATGACCCCTATTTATAAACAATTGTGTTTGTTTATAAATAATCGTATCTGTTTATAAATAATTGTGTCTGTATGTATTTTCTATTTTAATCTATCATAAAAATATAAATTACGTTTGTCTCTACAAATTAAAACTCACACTTAATAATACATTAATTAAGACCCAAAAACTTATATTAATCACTTTAATTGACCTAACTTTATTTGATAGCCTCTAATTCACATTTATTTAATATATAAGCTCATATATTTAATTTTATTCCAACAATTTCCCACTTGGGTAATATATGTAACTTTATAAACGTGAATTATACTTTATGAGCTCATGAATTTTGTTATCAAAACTTTATGCATCTTAACAATCTTGTCCATTAATCGCATCAATACAAAATCAAAGCGGTCGTCGTTACATATTTCGTAACTAGACCCATTAATGATCATATATATCAATGCAATTGATGACAAAGATCAAGTGTGGATGTGTAGCATGGAACATGCAATGTGATCTTAACATGCCTATTTCCATTTGGTCCTCCTTAAACTTCCGTGAGATCAAACCATGCAAAATCAAAGTGAATATAAACTGAATACTTTATTGCAGTAAATAACTATATAATAACCATAAAATCCATAACAAATGTGTTTATAACAGTATCTAAAATAGAAACTCCCATTAGACCGATATATCCTAAAAAGAAGCTACACCCATATGAGTAGTGTGCTCATGAAAGACCTTGGGTGGTAATCCCTTAGTCAGCGGATCCGCAATCATGGAGTTTGCCTAAATGTGCTCTATAGACATAAGTCCACTCTAAACTCTTTCTTTCACAACTAGGAACATGATGTCTATAAATTTTGACTTCATATAACTTCAATTGTTGTTGGAATACAGTACTGCTGATTTATTATCACAAAATAACTTAAGTGCTCTTTCAATGGCATGTAGAATATGCAGCCCCGTGACAAATTTTTGCAACCATATTCCATGATTGGACGCCTCATAACAAGCTACAAACTCAACTGTCATGATGGAAGAAGTTATAAGAGACTATTTAACAATCTTCGAAGATATAGCACCTCCAGCAATTAAGTAGATATAGCCTGAAGTAGATTTCATGCTATCTCGGCATCCGGTAAAATCAAAGTCAGAATATCCAATAATCTCTAACTGATCTGACTTTTGATAGATGAGCATGTAACCTTTTGTTCTCTATAAGTACCTCATGATTCGCTTGGCTGCTATCCAACAATGTACGCAATATCCGGACGGGTATATACTTGAGCATACATCAGACTTCCTATTGCTGACGCATAAGGAATATTTTACATCTCCTGAATCTCAAAATCATTCTTGGGGCATTGACTGAGACTAAATTTGTCTCCCTTAGCCATAAGGGTGTCACCTGGTTTGCAATTATGCATGTCAAACCTTTTAAGAACTTTCTCGATATAACTCTTTTGTGATAAACCAAGCGTACCCCGAGAGTGATCCTTATATATCTGTGCTAGCAGAATTTCACGTCGCCACTTTCTCCGAAAGTGTACAGGTCAAGTTTCAATATATATGGGAAGGAGTAAGGGTTGTCGTATCCATAGAGATTGATTGAGATTATTATCGAGTACCGCGATTATCATAACCTAATTTTATTTAGGCGGTAAACAAAAATGAGTTTATAATTAATTAATTAATACTAATACTAAGTTAATTAAACTAATTATACTATACTATTAATATGAGATGTTTAGGGGAAAATATTATCTAGGGATTAACTTCGTTTACAAAAACGTGTTTGGTCTCGTTTAATTTACAATAACGGTGTTCGACCTATCCGACAATCTCTATATCGTAAACTCACTCACCACCTCTCCCGAGTGTAAGATGAGTGAATATGCGACTTCACGTCAACAAATAAGTCTCCCTCAACGTCTTAACGACATTACGTCACATGAGTCTCGCCCCAACGTTATGGATTGCACACTTTCTAACTCCCTCCGGGTTTACCTTAGTCCGAATTCGAGGTTACCTCTCCCGAGTATTGGTGGCCGCAATTAATACGCTGTCACTTTCACTGCAAGCGTACTGATCAAGTTTTAGTATAGTGGACCTTTTGGTTGAGTATCATATCCACAGGGATTGGTTGAGATTACTATCGAGTATCGCGATTCTCATAACCTAACTTTATTTAGGTGCTAAAAATAGAATTTAATTATTAATTAATACTAATTAAGTTAACTATACTATAAATACTATATTGAGATTTTTTAGGGGAGTAAATTGCCTAGGGATTAGCTTTATTTACTTAAATGCGTTTGATTTCGTTTTAGTTAACATTAACGGCTTCGGCGTATCCGCGTCTTAACGATTCTAGGTCACGTGAGTCTCTCCCCAATGTCATCGATTGCACACTTTCTAACGCCCTCTCGGGTGGTTAGATTGTCGTGTTGTGTTAACTCTAGTCCGAATACGGGGTTACCTCTCCCGAGTGTCAAACTCCGTATTCTCAATATACCTAAACTAGCATATAATCATAGAAAACATGGCAACATAATCGAAATTATAAGGAACAACCACAAACGAAACACAAACTTCACCAAAACTACATTTTCATAAATAATATGTTAATTCCTATTACAATCCATGTTTAACTCATGGCCCTAACTGTTTATACAATGTAAAACGAGCTAAACATGCTCAAATAATAATCCTAAGATAAGAGATGAAGAGAGAAGTGAGGGAAACTAGTCATAATCTGAAGATTTGTCGCTAAGAGCGTTCCATAATCGATTCTCCTTCGTTGCTTTGTGTTCTTCCCCTTAGGATTTGCTCGAGCTCTCCCAAAACACTCTCTAATAGCATAATAACCCTAAAGGGTCTCCTATGGCCGGGAAAAGGAAGAGGAGAAGAAAAGAGAGGGGGTATAAATAAGCCAAAAAATATCTACAAAATATCTAAACTGTGCAGAGACCACCGCTTAGGCGGTGGGATTCACCGCTTAGGCGATGAGGTATGTCAGTTAAGGTTTGCCTAGAAGGTGGAGTCAGCGGTGGCTGTGGAAAACTTTCTACTGGATTTCCGCCTAGGCGGTGGGCTATCAGTAGCCTATTTTTGTTTTCTCTGCTTCTTCACCGCCTAGGCGGTGGTCTGGATGCCTAGGCGGTGAGCTCCTTTTCAGAATCTTGCCGTCTTACTTATTTTTTCACTGTTCTTCGATCATTCCCAATATGAATTGATCGTTTATGCTCCGATTTCATACCCTTTCACCCCATGCACCTGTTTTAATACAAAAAATAATAAAAACAAATTAAAATGTATTAAAATATAATAAACGTACTCGAAAACTAACAAATTCAGTTTGGAAATAGATAGGTAATTAACACCTATCAAATGTCAAACTCTAATTTCTTACTATATCTAAACTAGCATATATACATGACAAACTGATGAACACAATTGAATAATGAAGAACATACCGTTAAAGAAACACAACTCAAACAAATAACAATTTCATAAATATTATTAATCCCTAGACAAATTTCGTTTACCTCATGACTATAATCATTTATACAATGAAAAATGAGTTAAACATGCTCAACAAACTACCGAGGTTAAGAAAATAAAGAGAGAAACAAAAGCAATTTAGCCATAGTCCAAAGATTTGGCGCTAAAACTGTTATACAATTGATTCTCCTTCGCAACATGTTCTTCTCCTTCGGAATTGGTTGAGCACTCCCCAAAACACTATCAAAATATTATAAACCCTAAGGGGTCTCTTTTGGCTGAGAGGAAAGGAGAGGAGAGATATAGCACCACTACGGCAGTGGGCATGTCGATTTGGTCACGGCCTCGGCGGTGGATGCGGCGGTGGGAGTAAAGACCTCCTATTCTTTCACCGCCGCGGTGGTGGTAGGTTTTTAACAACTTTAGGACCTTTTCTGCATCTTGACTGTCGCGGTGGTGGGCTATAGGTTCCAAATTTTGTCTTTATGCTTATTTTCCTACCGTTCTTGATCTAATTTGATCGTTTATGATCCGTTTTCATACCTTTTCACTCCACACACCTAATTCAAGACAAAATAAATAAAAACGTATTACAACGTATTAAAATACTATAAAAAATACTCAAAAACTAATCAGTTTATTTTGAAAATAGATAGGTAAATTACACTTATCAATCTGTGTACCTAACACAAAAAAAGCATGACCAAGATATTTCGTCTCAAATTTCTTTAATAGAAATATCTTGATTTCGTGCAATATGCCTATATCATTGGTGTCAAATCAACATATAAAACCAATTAAATTTTTCTACTCCCACTAAACTTGGGGTATATACAATTGATAGGTGTGATTTACCTACGTATTTTCAAACCGAATTAAGTTATTTTTCATACGTTTATATAGTATTTTATTATGTTTTAATTAGTTTTCATACTTTTTGTATAAATCAGGTGTGTGGGGGCAATAAGATAGGAAACTGGAGTAAAAATGATGAGATCAAACCAAAAGCGATAGAAGAATAGTGGAAAAAACAAGCATGGAGGCAAAATTGTGAAATAGCCCACTGCCTAGGCGGTGAAGATGCTGAGAAAAGAACAAATGTTACTGATGGACCACCTCCTAGGCGGAAATCCAGCATTGGAAACAAAAATAGGCTACTGACAGCCCACCGCCTAGGCAAAAATCCAACAGAAACTTTTCCACGTCCACCGTTGTCTTCATCGCCGCAGCGATCACCAAACTGACCTACCTCCGCCTAAGCGGAAAATCCCTTCGCCTAGGCGCGGAGAGCCTCTGCACATCCTAGATATTTTTAGGATATTTATTTAGATATTTTGCTTATAAATACCATCCCCTCTCCCCCTATCTTGAAACCCCCTGGCCATTTGGGCACCTTAAGCTATATTTAGGCTAGGGTTTAGGAGTTTTAAAGGTGAAGCTTACATCCCGAAGTGGAGAAGATGGCGAATCGATCGTTGAGCATTCTTAGCGGTTTATCTTCGGACGAGGCTAAGTTCTTTGATTGTTTTTCCTTATTTCTTTAACTTAGGATCATGTGAGCATGTTTAGCTTGTTATTTCATTATTTATGCGGTTATGGCCTTAGCTAAATATGGATTGTAGTAGGGACTAACAATAAATTTATAAATACGTTGTTTGGATGATTTTGGTGTCTTGTTTGTGATTATTCTTTGTAGTTTAATTGTATTTATCGTATTGTTGGTTTATCATGCTTAGTTAGATAAATGGAGAATATGGGGTTTCGACAAACCCCAGATTCGAATTAGCATAAACAAACGTCACGATTTTATAACCCGGTCGGGGTTTAAATCATTGACAATCGATGACGTTGGGGCAAGACTCACGTGACCTAGGGTCGTTAAGATGTTGAGGGGGACTTATTCATTGACACGAAGTTGCGTTATATCCCTCATCTTACAGTCTAGAAAGGTGGCGAGGGAGTTTTAGAACGACGATTGTCAATAGGGTAAATACAATGCATAATCTAATGACCCGGTTGGGCGTTGGATTGTGTGCAATCAATGACGCTGGGCGAGACTCACGTGACCTAGGGTCGTTAAGATATTGAGGGGGACTTTTTCGTTGACTAAAAGTCATGTATTCTCCTATCTTACACTTGGGAGAGGTGGTGATGGAGTTTACGTACCGAAGTTGTCAAATGGGTCAAACACCATAAACGTGAGTAAATTGAGATCGAACACATATTTGTTAACACGTTAATCCCTAGGCAATTCTTCACCCTAAAACATATTAGCATATTAATGTAATTAATTTAGGTTATATTAGTATTAATTTAATTAATTAAATACATTCGTTTTTCTCCTAGATAAAGTTAGGTCACGATAAACGCGGTATTCGATAGTAACGACACCAATCCATGTGAATACGATAACCCGATCTTAACAATCACACTATATTAAAACTTAGACCTCGTATTCTTGTAAGTGTAAGTAACTGCGTATTCCTATGCCCCGACCAAGTTTTTGGCGCCGTTGCCATGGATTGATTTGTCAGATTCAGTTTCCATCAACATCCATCAAGTTTTTGGCACCGTTGCCCGGGATTGTTTTGATGTTATTTCCGGCGAAACATAGTAACGGCTCATGACTTAAGTTTTAGATAGGAGAAATAAGTGTATCGTATTGCCGGGATTGTGTTTTGTCATTCATTGTCGATATTGTGAGTAAATTACCTGATTTTACTTTAGGCATTTCTTTGTATATAATTTTTGTTTGTAGTTTTTTTTTTTTTTCTTATGCAGGGTACTTGGCGATGTTAGATTGACGGGTATTGATGCATCCCTTTCGACGGGATTCCAAACCGTTTTATGTTGCTTGGCCAAGCACATAAGCCGGTGAGGCATTTTGTTGAAAGATCGAGCCATCCTATGCAAAACCTCGCCAATCTTGAGGGCATTCTAAAAATGTCGGGCCAAGGACATTAAACCATGTGCTTCTTGGGAGGCAACCCAAGGTTAAATAAATTAAATTTGTTACATCCGACTTGAATCGGAGGCGAGATCTTCTCGCCTCCTAGATAAGTGTTCTAAACGCCCTTCGTCAGCATGCTTTAAATTTCATATGTTGAGAATGATGATTGGGATCGCTGAGGACACTGTCCATTTTGAGTTCGGAAGTGATGCGTAGTATGTAGTATTGTTAGTTTATGTGTTATTGTTTTTTCGTATTGCATGTGTGTTTAGATTAGAATTTGTTTATATTTTTTGTGTTGTGTTATATATTGAGTTTTGCGTTCATCTAGGCCGTTACTCGATGATGAGATTACCCCTGGTTATTTTCAAGGTTAAGGGTAATACCCATGCATGTGTGTTCTGTGTGCTTGACTATGCCTTTTGGTAAAAATTATTGTAGAACCTAATTTGCACGTGCACATAGACTCAATGTATACTTATTCAATTGATTTGAGGACGATTATCGATTAGCCAAACTCATGACAATACATTAAGGATTCTAGAACTTGATTGAGGGAAAGCTTGAGGTGAAATCCTAGGTAAGGTAGTTTAGGAGACGTGATTTAGGCATTCTCTTTGTCGCTTGAGCCTTTTTAAGCCTACCCTGTTACATGTTTATCCCTCATCACCCTGTCGAAGCCTAAATGCAAATTCAATTCAGAACACATAAACTAATACCATGGCCAGTGGATATTTTTCCAAACCTAAATCGCTGAATTTAAAGGCATATTTGAGTGAATCAAGTTAGCAATTGTAAATGCTACTTGATGTGAGCGGTTAGGTTTAGGGTGAACTTCTAATTGGTTCGGTATTTGAGTACTCACTTGTCATTTTTTGTTTGTATTTCACACACCCCTTCAATTGTAATAATCAAATAAGTTTGGGGGTGTGTTCGTTGAAAAGAAAAGAGAATAAAAAAAAAAAAAAAACAGAAAAGAAAAAAAAATCAATGTACATATGGTTTTTAATTTCCGTTTCTGTTTGATAAGTGAGTACTACGTATTTAATTAATTGTTCGGGATTGTTTCCAATCTAAGTATGGGGGTTCGAGAGTGAATGTGCCAAGCATTGAGCCTTGGGTAACGTTAAGTTAACAACGTTAACCTGTTTTCTATTCCAAATTACCCTTGGCCAAATGTTCCATAACCGAATCAAGTCCTTCTGATCTTTTTGAACTACTTTACCTATATTAGTGGAGAGTGGACCCCAATCAGGCATATGGATATTCTAGTCCTTCACGGTCTAAGTCATGAATTTTGTTGGGGGATAATCCATTCCGGTCGTTGTATAGTTATATTATTGAGTCTCACACTAACACGTATACAGGATCTAGAATAGCGTTTACCATTATTGCATGTCGAAATTTTAGAACCTCATGATGTGTTTTACTGCCTGAACTCGATATGACTGGCAGTTGTTGAGGGACAAAAATACATAAATAGGTCGTTAGAAGAATGTAAAACTCGCATGTCATTATGTTTAGGTTGTTTATATTTAGGTTGTTTGTTATTTAATTTAGTTTGTGTATTTTCATTTTCGTGTGTGTGTTTGGCTCGAGGACTAGCCAAATTCCAAGTTTGGGGGTATTTTATAGGTGTGATCTACCAAAAGCGATAAAAGAACGGTGGAAAAAACAAGCACGGAGGTAAAATTTTAAAACAATCCCACCACCTAGGCGTCTAGACCAACGCCTAGGCGGTGAAGATGCTGAAAAAAGAACAAATCTTATTGATGGACCACCTCCTAAGCAGAGAATTCCACCGCTTAGGCAGAAATCCAACAGAGAAAATAAAAATAGGCTACTGACAGTCCACCGCCTAGGCGAAAATCCAGCAGAAACTTTTCCACGTCCACTGCTGTCTTCATCGCCGTAGCGGTCACCAAACCGACCTACCTCTGCCTAGGCAGAGATCCTCTGCACAGCCTAGATATTTTTACGATATTTATTTAGATATTTTGCTTATAAATACCATTCCCTCTCCCCCTATCTTGAAACCCCCCGGCCATTTGGGCACCTTAAGCTATATTTAGGCTAGGGTTTAGGAGTTTTAGAGGTGGAGCTCACATCCCGAAGTGGAGAAGATGGCGAATCGATTGTTGAGCGTTCTTAGCGGTTTATCTTCGGATGAGGCTAAGTTCTTCGATTGTTTTTCCTTATTTCTTTAACTTAGAATCATGTGAGCATGTTTATCTTGTTATTTCATTGTTTATGTGGTTATGGCCTTAGCTAAATATGGATTGTAGTAGGGATAAACAATAAATTTGTAAATACGTTGTTTGGATGATTTCAGTGTCTCGTTTGTGATTGTTCTTCGTAGTTTGATTGTATTTATCGTATTATTTTTTTATAATGCTTAGTTAGATAAATGGGAAATACAAAGTTTTGACAAACGCCACGATTCTATAACCCGGTTGGGGTTTGAATCGTGGACAATCGATGACGTTGGGGTAAGACTCACGTGACCTAGGGTCGTTAAGATGTTAAGGGGGACTTATTCGTTGACACGAAGTTGCGTTATATCACTTGTCTTACACTCAAGAGAGGTGGCGAGAGAGTTTTAGAATGAAGATTGTCGATAGGGTAAATACAATGCACGATCTAATGACTCTGTTGGGAGTTGGATTGTGTGCAATCAATGATGCTAGGTGAGACTTACGTGACCTAGGGTCGTTAAGACGTTCAAGGAAACTTCTTCGTTGACTCAAAGTCATGTATTCCCCCGTCTTACATTCAGGAGAGGTGGCGATAGAGTTTATGTACCAAGGTTGTCAAATGGGTCAAACATCGTAAACGTGGGTAAATCACGATCGAACACGTATTTGTAAACACGTTAATCCCTAGGCAATTCTTCACCCTAAAACATATTAGCATATTAGTGTAGTTAATTTAGGTTATATTAGTATTAGTTTAATTAATTAAATACATTTGTTTTTAGCCTAGATAAAGTTAGGTCGCGACAAACGTAACGACACCAATCCCTGTGGATACGATAATCCTATCTTAATGATCTCACTATACTAAACCTTAGACCTCGTATACTTGCGAGTGTAAGTAGTGGCATATTCCTATACCCTACCAACAATCATCAACCACATTCGTCTCAAAACCAAACGAGATGATAACTTAATTAAACTTGTAATACCATTGACGAGAAGCTTGTTTAAGCCTATAGATGGATTTCTTTAACATGCTAACTATTTTCTTTGCATCTCCTTACATAAAGTTTTCTGGTTGTACTATATAGATAGTTTCATCAACGTCACCATTGAGAAATATTATCTTTACATCAATTTGATGAAGCTCAAGGTCAAAGTATGCCACAAGTGCCATTATTGTCCAAAAATAGTCTTTCGATAAAACTGGAGATAAAGTCTCTTTATAATCAATACCTTCTTTCGGTATAAAGCCTTTAGCGACAAGACAGGCTTTGTATCTCGCCACATCATATTTTGAATCCCTCTTGATTTTTAATGTCCATTTGCAACCAATGGGTTTTGCACCTTCAAGCAATGAGACAAGATCCCAAACATTATTGTCCTTCATGGACTTTATTTCTTCATTCATGGCATCAATAAACTTTTGAGATTTAGAACTTTCTATGGATTGACGGAAGTTGATTGGATCATCTTCCACCGTACTAATGTCAAACTCATGTTCTTGGATAAATACAATGTAATCATCTGACATTGCACTTCTTATTTCTCTAGTGGATCTCCTTAATCGCATAGGTTCTGGAGGTGGTAGAGTTTGTTCTTCTAGAACTGGAGGTTATTCGATATTATTTTATTTGGATCTACTTCTTGAACAATGTCAATAATAGGATCCTGATCAACGTCAATAATAGTTGTAGGAATATCAACATATTCCTCTTCAAAAATAAAATCCCTAACCTTATCTCCCCCAACAAACTCAACATCCTCAAAGAACCGGGTGTTTCCCGTCTCAAAAATTAATTTAATAGTAGGATCATAGAATTTGTAATCCCTGGATCTTTCAGAGTATCCAATAAAATAACAACAAACCATTTTTTAATCCAATTTCTTTTCATGTGGCTTGTAAGGCCTCGCTTCAGCTGGACATCCCCAAATGTGTAGGTGCTTCAGACTAGGTTTCTTGCCTGTCCAATGTTCAAAAGGGATTTTGGCAGTTTCTTTAGTTCGTACTCTGTTAAGGATATACGCTGCAGTCTTTAATGCTTCACCCCAAAGTGATTCTAGTAAGTTAGAGTGACTGATCATACTCTTTATCATGTCTTTGAGCGTTCTGTTTCACATTTCAGCAACAATATTCATGCTTGGAAAACCTGATATGATGTCCTGTGGGACGATACCACACTCCTCTAGGAATTTAGAAAATGAGCCTAGACGTTGTTTACTTGAACCGTCATACCTACCGTAGCATTCATCACCATAGTCAAATCTAACACTTTTAATCATTTTGCTGAGTTAATTTTGAACTTTAGCTTTGAATGATTTGAACACGTCCAAGGATTGGGACTTTTCATGAATGAGATAAAGGTAGCTATAACATGAAAAATCGTCTATGAATGTGATAAAATATTGTTGATCATTAAATGAAACCATAGGGAATGGCCCCCAAATATTCATACATATCAGTTCTAAGACATCTGTAGCCCTATTGGCACTAAATCTTCTTATGTTTGTCTATTTTCCCTTTATGCAATTTGCGCAAATTTCAAAATCTGCAAAATCAAAGGAATCTAGAATCTCATTTGACACAAGTCTTTCAATTCTCCTTATGGAGATGTGACCTAATCTCTTATTCCATAATGATGCGGAATTCTCATGGTTAATTTCTTTTTAACATCTCGAGTACTTAATTGCAAAGTTTCATGATATGAAGCAACTGTATCAAGCATATAAAGGTTATCTACATAAGATAAAGAACCGGTACCAATCAAATTTGAATTCTGAAAAAGACTAAATTTATTATTTCCAAAAGAACAAGAAGAACCAAATTTGTCCAATACAGAAATAGAAACCAAATTCCATCTAAATGACATTACAACAAATGTCTTATTCAAATCCAAATAAGTACCAGACTTTAATAATAATCTAAATATCCTAATTGCCTCAACTTTGACCTTTTTGCCATCACCCACAAAGATGTATCTTTCACCACCATTTGGATTTCGGCAACTTAAGCAACCCTACGTAGACACAATAATATAAGTGGTTGCACCAGAATCTATCCACCAAGTGTATTTAGTTACCGAAGTCAAATTAACCTAAAAATAAACTAAATTAAGAAGTGTACATTTCTTTACACACCAAACATGATAGTTGGTACATTGTTTCTTTTTATGTCCCGCAGATCCACAGAAGAAACAACCATCAACATTCTTTTATTTATGTTGTTTATTTATTTTCTTCCATTTGTCCTTGGTAGTACTAGCCAAATGAGCACTTTCTGTCTTTTCTTACTTTAGTCTTTTCTTTTCTTACACACAATATGAGATGAGCTCATTAAGAGACCAAGTCTCCTTTCGGCAGTTGTAGCTCATCTTAAATTAACTGAATTGTGTGGAAAGATATATCAGAACCAAATGCACAAGCAAATCCTCAGAGAGATCAAGCTTAAGTGCTTTTAACTTAATGTGCTTGATAGGTGTAAATTACCCCTATATTTTCAAACCGAATTTATTAGTTTTCGAGTATGTTTATAATTATTTTTATATATTTTAATATTTTTTTATTCTTTTTGTATTAAAACAGGTGCGTGGGGTGAAAAGGTATGAAATCGGAGCGTAAATGATAAATTTGTAACGAGAACGGTCGGAGAACGGTAGAAAAATGAGCAAGACGGCAAGATTTTGCACCCAAGCCCACCGCCGCAGTGTCCAGACCACCGCCACGGTAGTGAAGATACTGAGAAAAGAACAACGACCACTAACAGACCACCTCCTAGGCGGAGAATCCACCACCTAGGCAAAAATCCAACAAAGAATTTGACAGATGGCTACTGATAGCCTACCGCCTAGGCAAAAATCCAGCAGATTGTTTTCCTAGTCCACCGCCTACTCTACTGCCTAGGTGAAATTTAAACGACATAGTCCATAGCCGCAACATTGAATCCCACAGCCGCGGCGGTGGCCTCTACGCAGTGTTAGATATTTATTTAGATATTTTGCTTATAAATACCCCTGTCCTCCTTCCTCCTTCCTCCTTTGCTTCTCTCCGGCTATTTCAACCCTTAAGGTTTAGGTTAGGATATAGAGAGAGTATGGGGAGTGCTCAAACATATCCGAAGGAGAAACAGAATCGTTCGGTGGATGGTTTTAGTGGCTAATCTTCGAATATCGGCTGAGTTCACCCATTTTTCCTTTTATTTATTATCTTCTATGTATGTTTGAGGATGTTTAGCCTAGTTTCAATTATATAAACAGCTATGGACTTAGGTTAAACGTGGATTATGTAATGGATTAATATCGTTTATAAAAACGTGATTTTGATTTAGTTGTGTTTCTTGATGCTTGTTCATCGCTATTTTGAGTGTGTTTATCATATTTTTTGTTTATTGTGCTTATATTTACATATTAAGAATACGGGGTTTGACAAATCCTAGATTCGGATTAGAATAAACAAACGCTACGATCCAATAACCCGTTCGGGGTTAGGATTATGGACAATTTATGATGTTGGGACAAGACTCACACGACCTAGGATTGTTAAGACATTGAGGGGTACTTTTTTTTTGATTCAAAGTTGCGTATTCTCTTGTCTTACACTTGAGAGAGGTGGTGAGAGAGTTTTAGAACTGAAATTGTCAATAGGGTAAACACAACCCACAAAATCAATAACGTTGGGGAGAGACTCATGTGACCTAGGGTTTTTAATATGTTTAGGAGGACTTATTCATTGGCACAAAGTCATGTTATATCTCTTGTCTTACACTCGGGAGAAGTGGTGAAAGAGTTTACGAACTAAGATTTTGTGTGCAATCAATGAGGATGGGGCAAGACTCACACAACCTAGGGTCATTAAGACGTTTAGGGGGACTTCTTCGTTGATACAAAATTGTGTTATATCTCCCATCTTACACTCGGGAGAGGTGGCGTAGGAGTTTTAGATACCGAGATTGTCAAATAGGTCGAACACCATTATTGTGAACTAAACGAAATCAAACATGTCTAAGTAAATAAAATTAATCCCTAAATAATCCATCTCATAACTATCTCGTATTAGTAATTAGTATAGTTAAAGTAATATTTTAGTATTAGTATTAGTATTAGTTAATTAAATTACATTTTTGGTTGCCTAGATAAAGTCAGTTTATGACAATCGTGGTACTCAATAGTAACAACACCAATCCCTGTGGATACGATACCCGACCGAAAGGTCCACTATACTAAAACTTGATCCGTATGCTTGCCGTGAAAGTGGCAGCGCATTAATTGCGGCCACCAAGTTTTTGGTGTCGTTGCCGGGGATTGGAAGGAGTGTTACTATTTATATTGGGAGTAAATAACTTGATTTTAATCTAGGCATTTTTAGTGTATATAATTTTCGTTTGTAGTTTTTTTTTTTCTTCCTACAGGATGCTTGAAAATGTTAGATCGACAGGTATTCTTGTATTTCGTTCATTGAAGCATCTCACTAGTCTTGAGGGCATGTGTCGGGCCGAGGACATTAAACCAAGCGCTTCTTGGGAGGCAACTCAGAGTCACAAATAAATTAGATCCATCTTTGTCAATTTGAGTCGGATGCGAGATCCTCTTGCCTCCCAGGTACGTGTTCTAAACCCCCGTCTTCAATATCATGCTATATACTGTCATTGGGATCGCTGAAGGCTCATTTTGGACATCACCTGTGTTGAGTTGGTGGTGATGTGTAGTATGTTTTAATATGTGTTTATGTTTTTAGTTAAATTTTACTATTTTTATCGTTTCCATGCTTGTTTAGAATTAGTTTGTTAGTTTAGTTGTTGTTTTGTGCTACGTTTTGACGTCATCTGGGCTTATACCCGATAATGACTCTATCCCCTGGTTGTTTTGAGGTCAAGCGTAACGCTTATTCATGTTTGTTCTGTGTGCTTAACGTATCGTCTTAGTAAAAGTTATTGTGGATCCTAAATGCATGAGCACGTAAACTCGATATAGCACTATCTAATTGATTTGAAACCGATTATCCTTCAATCAATTTTATGATAATAGGGATTTTAGAACTTGATTTGGGGGAAATTCGAGGTGAAATCCTAGGCAAGGTTGTTTAGGAGATATGATTTAGGCATTCATTTGATCGCTGAGCTTTTTTTTTAAGCCTACCATGATTTATCATTATCCCTCATTACCTGTTCGAAGCCTAAACACCGTTTCAATTTTGAACACTTAACAAATACCCTAGCCGATTGATATTTTTCCAAACCTATATCGCTAAACTGAAGGTACAAATTTGAGAGAATCAAGTTAGTAGTTGCAAATGCTACTTAAAGTGAGCGGTTGGGTTTAGGGCAAACTTTATATTAGTTCGATATTCAAGTACTCGCTTGTCGTATGTCATGCATATATTTGCACACTCCTAAAATTGTAGAAATTCGAATGAGTTTGGGGGTGTGTTACTTAATCCTTTTTGCACACCCTTTAAACTGTAACAATCGAATGAGTTTGGGGGTGTGTTCGGAAAAAAAAAATATTTATATTTTTAGTTGACAAGTGAGTACTATGTTATTAATTGTATTGTTTAAGGTTGTTTCTAATTAAACTATGGGGTTTCGAGAGTGAGAAAGAGCCAAGCATGTGCCTCGGGTATCGTCACGTTAACGATGATTAACCTATTTTGTATTTCCAATATACCCGTGACCATTATTCCAAAACCAAACCAAGCCCTACTGATCTTCATGAACCTCCAAGCCTATATTAGTAGAGAATAGAACCTGGGTCAGGCGTATGGATTCCCTATACCATAAAGGTTTTTTGTCATGATCATTATTTAGGGATAATCTCATCTAATCAATGGATAATAATATATTTGAGTTTAATCACACACACTTAAACAGGATCTAGAATGACGCTTACTATTTTTGAACGTTGAAATTCTAGAACATCACATGGTGTGATTTATGCTTGAACTTGATAGGATTGGAGGCCGATGAGGGAAAATATTTCGTACGGTAGATGATAATCAAAACTTACACATTTTTGTTTTTAGTGAATTTAGTTTTTAGTTTTTAATTTCGTAATTAGTTTTTATATTTTCTTGTATTGTGTGAGTGTTTTGCTCGAGAGCTAGCAAAATTCTGAGTTTGGGGGTATTTGATAGGTGTAAATTACCCTAACATTTTCAAATTGAATTTGTTAGTTTTCGAGTACGTTTATAATTAATTTTATATGTTTTAATATGTTTTTGTTCTTTTTGTATTAAAACAGGTGCGTGGGGTGCAAAGGTATGAAATCGGAGTGTAAATGATAAATTCGTATCACGAACGGTCGGAGAACGGTGAAAAAATGAGCAAGACGGAAAGATTTGCACCAAAGTCCACCGCCGCGGCGTCCAGACCACTGCCGCGGCGGTGAAAATGCTGAGAAAAGAACAAAGGCCACTGATGGACTACCACCTAGGCAGAGAATCCACTGCCTAGGTGAAAATTCAGCAGAGAATTTGATAGATGGCTACTGACAGCACACTGCCTAGGCGGAGAATCCACTGCCTACGCAAAAATCCAACAGATTATTTTCCTAGTCCACCGCCTACTCCACCGCCTAGGTGAACTTTAACCGACATACTCCACAGCCGCGACGCTGAATCCCACAGCTGCGGCGGTGGCCTATGCGCAGTGTTAGATATTTATTTAGATATTTTGCTTATAAATACCCCTTTCCTCCTTCTTCCTTTGTTCCTCTCCGGCCATTACATCCCGTAAGGCTTAGGTTAAGATATAGAGAGAGTATGAGGAGTGCTCAAACATATCCGAAGGAGAAGATCAACACGCGGAGAAAAAGAATCGTTCGGTGGACGGTTTTAGCGGCTAATCTTCGGATATCGGCTAAGTTCACCTGTTTTTCTTTTTATTTCTTATATTCTATGTATGTTTGAGCATGTTTATCCTAGTTTCAATTATATAAATGGCTATGGCCTTAGGTTAAACGTGAATTATGTAAGGGATTAATATCGTTTATAAAAACGTGATTTTGGTTTAGTTGTGTTTCTTGATGATTGTTCTTTGCTGTTTTGAGTGTGTTTATCATATTGTTTGTTTATTGTGATTAGATTTACATATTGAGAATACGGGGTTTGACAAATCCCGGATTCAGATTGGAATAAACAAACGCCACGATCTAATAACCCGGTCGGGGTTAGGATTGTGGACAATCTATAACGTTGGGGCAAGACTCACGCGACCTAGGGTCATTAAGACATTGAGGGTGACTTCTTTGTTGATTCAAAGTCACCTATTCCCTCGTCTTATACTCGGGAGAAGTGGCGAGAGAGATTTAGAACTGAGATTGTCAATAGGGTAAACACAACCCACGAAATCAATGACATTGGGGCGAGACTCACGTGACCTAGGGTCATTAAGATATTGAGAAGGACTTCTTCATTGACATGAAGTCACATTATATCCCTCGTCTTACACTCGAGAGAGGTGGTGAAAGAGTTTACGAACTGAGGTTTTGTGTGCAATCAATGAGGTTGGAGCAAGACTTACACAACCTAGGGTTGTTAAGACGTTGAGGGGAACTTCTTCATTGACATGAAGGTGCATTACATCCTCCGTCTTACATTTGGGAGAGGTGGCAGATGAGTTTTAGATACCAAGATTGTCAAATAAGTCGAACACCATTATTGTGAACTAAACGAAATCAAATGCGTTTAAGTAAATAAAGTTAATCCCTAAATAATTCATCCCATAACTATCTCGTATTAGTAATTAGTATAGTTAAAGTAGTATTTTAGTATTAGTATTAGTTAATAAATTACATTTTCGGTCGCCTAGATAAAGTCAAGTTATGATAATTGCGGTACTCGATAGTAATAACACCAATCCCTGTGGATACGATACTCGACCAAAAAGTCCACTATACTAAAACTTAATCCGTACGCTTGCGGTGAAAGTGGCAGTGCATTAATTTGCGGCCACCAGTGCTCCTTAATGTTCCCATTACCTTTATATCTCATTGTGATGAGACTTGCCAAAAGTGTACTTGTTTGAGGCTTTTCATTCTTGGTAAACCTGTTCTCAATTTCTTCTAGGAACTCTTTGGATATCTTTTCCGTTTCTGATATTGTGCCCCTAAATATTTCTGGAATGGTCTTCTTTATGATCATCAAACATATGCGATTTGACTTCTCTCACCTGTCAATGTCCCTTTTTTCATCAAAGAAATTTTCTTCAGTAAGAGGTGTAGGAGAAAAATCCCTTAACGCAAGGTCCAGATCTATGACATCGAGAACTATATGGAGGTTCTCTTGTCATGACTTGAAGTTCGTGCCATTTAGCATACGAATAGAATTAATGTTGACAAAAATGTTAGAATCCGAACTAATAGCTGAATCAGAGAACAACAAATAATCAAAACTAGCTCACAGAAGTCTTAAAACAAAAATAAATTCAAATAAAGGCAAACTCCATCTTAAGATACTGAACACTCTATTAATATTTTATCTTTGGACAAAAATATTAACTTGTAAGTGATATCTTGATGTAGTAATCAAACACTGATAATAAGAACATATCGAATAATAAATCTTCCTTTGGGTCGATTTATTCTTTATATGTAAAACCAAATAATCATTACGTGTTTATTATCACAGGTGCGCATGCAATTTTATTAAATATTGATCTTCCTTTAGGCCAATTAATATTCACATAAGTTACATGCACATAATCTTTTTATATTTCAAAACAAAATTAATTTTCACAAGAGATGTCACTTTGGTGACATATTATTTCAATTAATTTATCTCAAAATATATATTTAAACACAAATATTTGAATTTAAAAATTTCATGGTATACAAGCAAGCATGAGAGTAATGCACTGTAACTTCCAAATGTTTGGATATAAATAACAACAATGTAACCATATCATTTGGACTATCGTAGCCGTTTGTATGCAGTATTATGACCTTGAGTGCAGGGGTTTGACTTCTATTAGGCTCATATTCATGACGTGGTTTTTCTTTATTTAAAGTATTAGTTAGGCCTTTTTTTTTATTTTTTTATTTTTTTTATTTTTTAACTAATACTTTAAAAAGGGAAGTGATAGGTATGATCTACCTACGTATTTCCAACCATAATTAAGTTAGTTTTCGTGTGTTTATATAGTATTTTATTATGTTTTAATTAGTTTTCATACTTTTTGTATAAATCGGATGTGGGGGGCAAAAAGATAGGAAACTAGAGTGAAAACGATGAGATCGAACCAAAAGCGATCGAAGAACGATGGAAAAAACAAACACGGAGGCAAAATTGTAAAACAGGCCCATCGCCTAGGCATCCAGACCACTGCCTAGGCGGTGAAGATGCTGAGAAAAGAACAAATATTACTGATGGACTACCGCCTAGGTGGAGAATTCCACCGCCTAGGCCAAAATCCAGCATAAACGTTTCCACGTCCATTACTGCAGCGGTCACCAAACCAACCTACTTCCGCCTAGGCGGAGAGCCCCTACACAGCCTAGATATTTTAGGATATTTATTTAAATATTTTGCTTATAAATACCATCCCTTCTCCCCCTTTACTGAACCCCCTGTCCATGTGGTCACCTTAAGCTATATTTAGTCTAGGGTTTAGGAGTTTTAGAGGTGGAGCTCACATCCCGAAGTGGAGAAGACGGCGAATCGATCGTTGAGCATTCTTAGCGGTTTATCTTCAGACGAGACTAAGTTGTTCGATTGTTTTTTCTTATTTTTGTATCTTAGGATCATGTGAGCATGTTTAGCTCATTATTTCATTGTAATTACGGCTAAGGCCATAGTTAAACATGGATTGTAGTAGGGATTAACAATATATTTATAAATACGTTGTTTGGATGATTTCGGTGTTTCGTTTGTGATTGTTCTTCGTAGTTTGATTATATTTATCGTATTGTTGTTTATTATGCTTAGTTAGATAAATGGAGAATACAGGATTTTGACAAACCCCAGATTCGGATTAGGGTAAACAAACGCCACGATTCTATAACCCGGTTGGGGTTTGAATGGTGGATAATCGATGACGTTGGGGCAAGACTCACGCGACCTAAGGTCGTTAAGACGTTGAGGAGGACTTCTTCGTTGACACAAAGTCGCGTTATATCCCTCGTCTTACACTCGGGAGAGGTGGAAAGGGAATTTTAGAACGAAGATTGTCGATAAGGTAAATACAACGCACGATCGAATGACCTGGTCAGGAGTTGGATTGTGTGCAATCAATGACGTTGGGCAAAACTCTTGTGACCTAGGGTTGTTAAGACGTTGAGAGGGATTTCTTCAGTGACTCGAAGTCATGTATTCCCCTGTCTTACACTCGGAAGAGGTGGCAGTGGAGTTTACGTACCGAGGTTGTTAAATAGGTCGAACACCGCAAACGTGAGGAAATAAAAATCGAACACGTATTTATAAACACGTTAATTCCTAGGCAATTCTTTACCTTAAAACATATTAGCATATTAGTGTAGTTAATTTATGTTGTATTAGTAAATGCAGCTATGACCATAACTAAACATGGATTGTATAAGGATTAACGATATAATTTATAAATATGTGTTTCGATGATTTCGGTGTTTCGTTTGTGATTGTTCTTTATAGTTTGATTGTATTTATCGTATTGTTTGTTTATCATGCTTAGTTTGATAAATGGAGAATACGGAGTTTTGACAAACCCCGGATTTGGATTAGGATAAACAAATGCCACGATTCTATAACCCAGTCGGGGTTTGAATTGTGGACAATCAATGACGTTGGGGTAAGACTTATGCGACCTAGGGTCGTTAAGACGTTGAGGGGGACTTCTTCGTTGACACGAAGTTGCGTTATATCCCCCGTCTTACACTCGAGAATGGTGGAAAGAGAGTTTTAGAACAGAGATTGTCGATAGGGTAAATACAATGCACAATCCAATGACCCGATCGGGAGTTGGATTGTGTGCAATCAATGACGTTGGGCGAGACTCATATGACCTAGGGTCGTTAAGACGTTGATGGAGACTAATTTGTTGAGTTGAAGTCATGTATTCCCCCGTCTTACACTCGAGAGAGGTGACGATGGAGTTTACTAACCGAGGTCGTCAAATAGGTCGAACACCGTAAACGTGAGTAAATCGAGATCGAACACGTATTTGTAAACACGTTAATCCCTAGGCAATTCTTCACCCTAAAATATATTAGCATATTAGTGTAATTAATTTAGGTTATATTAGTATTAGTTTAATTAATTAAATACATTTATTTTTTGTCTAGATAAAGTTAGGTCATGACAAACGCGGTATTCGATAGTATTGACACCAATCCCTGTGGATACGATAACCTGATATTAACGATCACACTATACTAAAACTTAGACCTCGTATACTTGCGAGTGTAAGTAGCGGCGTATTTCACGTGCTATCAGGCAGCCCGGTGCTACAATACTCGCGCTATGCGCGGGTTCTGGGGAAGGGTCGGACCACTTAGGTCTATTGTACGTAGCAAAAAGTAAGGAAAGGTTGCGTACAATATACCTAAGTAGTCCGACCTTTCCCCGGCCCCCGCGCATAGTGGGACCTTTTTAGTATCGGGCTACCTTTTTTAAAGTATTGGTTAAAAAAAATATTAGTTTAAAAAAAATGAAACATTTTAGGAATCGAACCCTGGACCGCAACAAGAGCAACCACTACACCAATAGGAGGTGCCAATGAACCAACACAACATTTGTTTATAGATGTGTGTGGATAAATTGAAAACTACATATGTCGTATCATTAAACGAAAATGAAACGATTTCGTTTTACGTCATTGTCTTCACTGATTCAGAACCAGAACCATGGCCATGAATAGTGTTCGAGATTCTACATTTCCTTCTAAACTTTTAAAAATAGTATAAAATCAACCGTAAGTTCAAATTTTATGAAATTTATATCGTTAGACTCGTAATGAAATGTAGTATTTTTTTTGTATAGAATGTTTTTAGAAATATTGAACTTTTTGGAAAAAAAAAAATTTGGGCCCTAAAAAAATTCGTTCCTAATTTATTCACAACAATTCAATATGAAATGGTTTGCTCTGATACCACTTGTAAGATTAATTTCATTTTGTGAAAACCATTACACAAATAGGAATATTCAAATTGAATCATCAAGAATTAAAATATTGAATTTGTGGAAGTGTACCTAAATCCATAACAAAAATATTGAAATATCCGAGTCTGATGATTTATGATCTTTCAGATCAACCCTTTTGTTTTCTGTCTAAATTTCTCTCTAACAATGGGAATTAGAAGAATAGAAAAATCTTGTGTGATTTAGAGACCATGACCCTTATTTATAAATAATCGTATATGTTCGTATTTTCTATTTTCACTCATTATAAAAATATAAATTATGTTTTTCTCTATACATTAAAACTCACACTTAATAATACATTAATTAAGACCCCAAAACTGAAATTAATCACTTTAATTGGCTTAATTTTATTTGATGGCCTATAATTCACATTTATTTAATATATAAGCTCATATATTTAATTTTACTCTAACACATTGAACTCCATCTTGATCTCGTGGACCAGAGGGTGGCCTAAAAGTCGTCCTTAATGACGTCAGCCCCGAGTTGGGTGACTAGGTATTGGTACTCGGGCCCCCTCATCCAGCTATCCACGACCTCCTTTTAGGCCATTTCTGTAGCTTCTTGGCATTGGGTCTTGTGCATACGAAGAGCGTCCTTAAGTAGCCTCCGGCTCTCAGTGAGCTCGAAGTCCAGTTGAGTAGCTCGGATGACGAGACAATCTCGTTCACTAGTTAATTAGTGCCTCAGTATTTTCCTTTAGCACGTTGACCTCTCCACTCAACGTTTTTATTTTGTCGTACTACCTACGAAGGGTCTACTTCATGTCTTTGTGCTCGACGAGCGTATTATGATGGTCAGAACAGTCATACATCCACTTTCTATTGTCTATGGCCATCCAAAACAACCCCTACACGGTGAATGGAAAACTTAGATGACTTAAAAGTGATTGACCGGGTAAACTAAGGTGGCGTTTGGTTAGTGTTCCTACTTTTCTGAACGCAACTAGAATAGGTTGGGTTGGGTTGAGAATTTTGGGAACAGAATTGCGTTTGATAATGACAATTTTTGTTTTGTGCTGAGAACAGAATGTGTTTGGTAACGATTTTATCATAAAACTATTTTTTTTTTTTGAATTTTTTTTTTTTGTGTTTGGCGGTGGTGGTCGGACGGTCGGCGGGGACGGCGGTCGGTCGCCGGACGGTCACGCGGCCGGCGATGGTCGCTAGACGGTGTCGACGGCGACGGGTGGTGGTGGTCGGCCGACCGATGAAAACGGAAGTTGAGAACTTTGGGTTGAGTTTTTTGGGCACAAAAAGAAATAACTTTTTTTTGTTTCTGGTTTCTTTAGGATTTTGAGAAACAATTCCTATTTTTTGAGTTGGGTTAGGTTGAGTTTTGTGTTTGCCAAACGCGTTCCCAAAAATCAAACCCAAAATTTTTGGATTGGGTTTGGTTGGGAACACTAACCAAACGGGGCCTAAGGAACTTCGGTTA
This sequence comes from Eucommia ulmoides, assembly GCA_016647705.1. Lineage (NCBI taxonomy): Eukaryota > Viridiplantae > Streptophyta > Magnoliopsida > Garryales > Eucommiaceae > Eucommia > Eucommia ulmoides. The sequence continues at coordinate 16,057,554 of CM028330.1, read as the reverse complement.
TCCTTGAACTTACCCCAGTCAATTCCTTGTACAGATCCATGCAAAGTCGACCAACTTTGGTGTTTTTCTGCTTATTGAAGTTCTTCGGATAGAACAACTGGGGTACAAAATTTGGGACACTCTGGATACTCCAACAGTAGTTGTTCGACTGGAAGGTTGGTGTTTGGTACCCTGAAAAAGACCTACTCGCCCTTATATCACATAGGGTAGAGCCTTCCACCGGGGACCCCACGTACTAGGGGCACTTGTGTTTGTGTCTCTTCTTTGATACCACCTCCTCGACCTTCCTCTTCTCCCTACTTTTGGGTTAGTTAGAATTAGAAATTGAGAGAATATTCCATATAGAAGATTCTAGTGCTTCTAGAAAGGAAAGTTTGTTAGATGGTTAGATGGTTGAAGTTTGTGGCAATGTTGTTATTTTATTCTCTTCTTATTCCTATAAATTGTGGTTGCATTTGCTTAAATAAATCAATGAGAATAAAATTTTCATTCATTCATCTCCTTTAATATTGTTTTCTAATATGGTATCAGTAGAAATTTTCAAACCATAGCAACAACACTGCAGCATTGCTGCTGCTCCAGTTTAGGCCAATATGGCTCGTGGCGGTAGAAATCAACAACCTCCCACCACCAACAACCGTTTTCAGCCTTTAACTCCTACTCCTTCCTCTACTATCGCTCCAACTCTACCAATTGTTTTATCGATGGATAATACTCACAACCCGTTATTTCTTCACAGTGGTGATTATCTCGGTTTAACCCTAGTTTCACAAGTTCTTACTGGTTCGAATTACAATACCTGAAGTCGAGCAATGCGCATGGCTCCCAATGCCAAGAATAAACTTGGATTTTTTACTGGTACTCTTCCACAGCCTCCGCCGGATGCTCCATCTTCAGATGCTTGGTCTCGTTGCAACAGCATGGTCCTCTCTTGGCTTTTGAACTCTGTGGATAAAGAAATCAGACACAGCCTCCTCTACATGGCCACTTCCTAGGATGTTTGGACTGACCTTCATTCTCGGTTTCGTCAAATTGATGCTCCTTGTATTTTTCAAATCAAACAACAGTTAACAACTCTCTCTCTAGGCTCTCTTGATGTAAACTAGTATTTTACAAAACTCAAAATACTTTGGGACGAGTTAAAGGATTACTAGCCCTTTCCTGTTTGCCACTGTGGTAGGATGAAGATCTGGACCGATTTTCAACAACAAGAGCATCTCATGCATTTCCTTATGGGCCTCAATGAGTCATTCGCTGCCATTCGTGCCCAGATTTTGATGAATGATCCCCTTCCTGCCGTAAGCAAAGCGTTTAACCTCGTCACTCAATAAGAAAGGAAAATGATGATTGGCTCTCCTCTTTTGGCCACTGATTCCATGGCTTTTCAGCACTTTTTACCTCCCATCGCCGCCGTTACTGCTCCTTCTCAGCATCGACGGCCGTTTTGCTCTCACTGTGAAAGAATAGGGTATCTTCGATCTCAATGTTATCACCTTCTGGATACCCGCCTGGATACCCGACCCCTGATCCAACCCAACCCAACAATCAGCCTTCTCATCAGCCCACTCCCTCATTTTACCGCCGTTCTCATCCCACTCGCTACTCTCAGCCCACGCGACGATTTTAACCCACTCGCTAAACTCAGCCCACTCCATCGGCCCATTTTGTTTCTGCCCCTGTATCTTACCAACGTTCGGCCCACAACTTGCCTTCATTTTCACCCAACCCAGCAGTTTCAGCCCCAGCAATAGCTCTCAACAATATGGGTGCTTCACCAACCGCTATTTCTCCCAATCAATGTCAGCAATTGATTTCTATTCTCAGCACTCAACTCACTCAAGGCTTGCTAGATACTACAGCTGAAACCTCTTTTTCCAATTCCACACCCTTGGCCTCAAGCTTTGCTGGTATCGTTTCTCCATCTATTTTTTCTATTGGCTCTCATATTATTTCTGGTCACTGGATTCTTGACATAGGCGCTACTCATCATGTTTGTTGTGATAAATCTTTCTTTCGCACTTCCCTTACCCCACATAACACTCATCTCCATCTTCCTAACGGTCACCGTGTTAAAATCCACTGCACTGGGACTGTGCACTTGTCTGAGCATCTTATCCTTTTAAATGTCTTATATGTGCCTGATTTTAAATTTAATCTTTTAAGCATAAGTGAAGCATAAGTGCCCTCACCCAAGCTCTGCATTGTTCAATAAATTTCTCTTCTTATTCTTGTCTCATACAGGACCTTATTCAGGGCTTGACGATTGGGAAGGGTAGGCGAGAAGGTAATATTTACTTCTTAGAATTAGGACCTTTTGATTGTAATACTTCATGTTTACCTAGTTGTTCTATTTTGCAAACCGAGTTTGTAATGTCCAAACATGCTATTTGGCACTATAGATTAGGTCATCCATCTTTTGTAAAATTTCAAGTATTACATAATCAATTGCGAATTCCTAGTTCATTTTTTCATTCTTCTCCTCATTATTTTATATGTCCATTGGCCAAACAACGTCGCTTACCATTCATTTCCCATAACACCTTCACCTACTGCTTTTGATTTAATACATATCGATATATGGGGTGCTTTTCATGTTCCAACCGTCTCAGGACATCGTTATTTTCTTACCATTATTGATGATTGCACTAGGGCCACTTGGGTATACTTGTTGACTACCAAATCTGAGGTCAAAACCATTTTTCCCGCTTTTTATAAACTAATTTTAGCCCACTATAATAATCCCATTAAATCTGTCCGCTCAGACAATGCACATGAACTTGCTTTCACAGATTTTTTTTTTTTTCACTCCAAAGGCATTATCCACTATTTCTCTTGTGTTGAATCTCCTGAACATAATTCTGTTGTTGAATGTAAACATCAACACATTCTCAATGTTGCTCGTGCCTTATTGTTTCAGTCTCAAGTCCCTATCTGTTATTGGGGGGATTGTGTTCTCATGGTCGTTTACTTAATCAACCGAACACCTTCACCCTTACTATCTAACAAAACTCATTTTGAGTTATTAAATCATTCTCCTCCTTCTTATAGTCATCTCTGCAATTTTGGTTGCCTCTGTTATGGTTCCACACTCACTCACCATCGTTCCAAATTCTTACCCCATGCTCGCGCTTGCATTTTTCTTGGATATCCTTTTGGTTACAAGGGTTACAAGTGCTTGACCTAGCTTCGAACACAATATTTATCTCTCGTAATGTTGTGTTTCAGGAGCTTATCTTTCCCTTTGTCCAATCCATATTCATTCTACCTACTTTAGATATTTTCCAAGACAGAGTTCTTCCTAGCAATTTTCCTCTTCCTTCTTCTGACTATACTTCTCCACACATGCCTGTGACTATTTCTACCCCTCTACCCTTCCCTACTCCTGATCTTCTGCCTGTCTCATCCCTTTCCCCTTCCTCTCCTCTTCCCACATCTTCATGACCTCACCGAACCACCAGACGACCCTTCTATCTTTCTGACTATCATTGCTATTTGGCCACTCATTCTCCTAGTCCCTTATCTACTTCCACTGCCCATCCATTATCTTTTGTCCTTTCTTACCACAGATTGTCCTCCCACTTTCGTGCCTACATCTTTGCCATATCTACTCCTACTGAACCTCAAACCTTTTCCCAGGCTACTCAGTTTCTAGAATGGCGAGCGGCCACGGATGTTGAATTGGATGCTTTGAATCGGAATGGCACTTGGTCTATTATCCCTTTTCCCCCTGGAAAACATGCCGATGGCTGTAAATGGGTCTATAAGCTTAAGTTTCATGCTGATGACAGCATCGAACGCCACAAAGCTCGTCTTGTGGCCAAAGGGTATACCCAACAGGAAGGCATCGATTTTTTGGATACTTTTTCCCCTGATGCTAAACTTGTTACTGTTAAAGTTCTGCTTTCTTTGGCTGTTGTTTTTGGTTGGTCTTTGACTTAGTTGGATGTCAATAATGCCTTTGTACATGGTGAGCTTACTGAGGAAGTCTATATGACAATTCCACCTGGATATCTTTGTCGCGAGGGAGAGACTTTGCCATCCAATGTTGTTTTCCACTTGCATAAATCTTTACATGGCCTTAAACAAGATTTTAGACAATGGTTTTCCAAGTTTTTTGGTGTGTTACTACGAGAAGGGTTTTCTCAATCAGCTAGTGATCATTCTCTGTTTATTAAAAATACTGGCCATGTTTTCCTGGCACTCTTGGTTTATGTTTATGATATAATTGTTGCTAGCAATGATCAAAAGGCCGTCACCGATTTGAAAGTTTTTCTTCATGATCGCTTCAAACTTAAAGATCTGGGAGAACTTAAGTATTTCTTAGGCCTTGAAATGGCTAAATCTCAATCAGGGATCTATGTTTGTCAACAGAAATATGCTTTGGAATTTCTTTTCAAAACTGGTTACATAGGTTCTAAACTTGCTTCTGTACCGATGGACACCAATTTGAAATTGTCTCAAGATGATGGGGAGTTACTTGCTAATCCCACCAGCTATAGACGATTAATTGGAAAGATTTTATATTTAATCATTACTCGTCTTGATATTTGCTATGCCGTCAATCGCCTCAGCCAGTTCATACAATTACCACGGGAACCCTATTTGAAGACCACTATTCGTATTCTCCAATATATAAAGGGTAATCCAGGCCAAGGAATTTTCTTTTCCAGTAGCTCCACCATTCAGCTTAAAGCTTTTGCTAACTCAGATTGGGGTACATGCCCAGACTCATGACGCTCAATCAGTGGATTTTGTGTCTTTCTTGGCACTTCTTTAGTGTCCTGGAAGTCCAAGAAATAACACACTGTCTCTCGTTCTTCTGCCGAAACCGAATACCGATCCATGGCGAACACTACTTGTGAGATGGTGTGGTTACTTGCCTTGCTCAAGGACTTCAGAGTCACCCATCATGGACTAGCTCTATTATTTTGTGATAATCAATATGCTCTTCATATTGCGGCAAATCCAATTTATCATGAGCGCACCAAACATATCGAGATCGATTGTCATATCATCTGTGAGAAGATTTAAGCTGGCTTGCTAAAGACTTTGCATGTTACCACTTACAACCAACTTGTTGACATATTGACCAAGGCTCTTCATCTGCATCAGTTTCGATTTATTCTTGGCAAGATAAGAGTACATAATCTCTATTCTCCATCTTGAGGGAGAGTATTAGAAATTGAGAGAATATTCCATACAGAAGATTCTAGTGCTTCTAGATGGAAAGTTTGTTAAATGGTTAGAGGGTTGAAGTTTGTTGCAATGTTGTTATTTTATTCTCTTCTTATTCTTATAGATTGTGGTTGCATTTGCTTGAATAAATCAATGAGAATAGAATTTTCATTCATTCATCTCCTTCAATATTGTTTTCTAATAGTTAGGGGATGGATTCACACAGTTGGACAAGACGGACGGTGATTGGTGGTATTGGGCCGACTCACGAATAAAGGCATGGGGCAGCGCAGGTGCATGGGTTGGTTCGGATCTAGCCTGTACAACACCTTGTTTGGTGTGCGGTACGCTGGGGCCAGGTGCCCTAGATTTAGGCCCCACTCCCTTCCCTCTTGGCCATGGTGTCTCTCCTCATGTTAGCCCAATCCATGTCTACAAAGAAAAAAGAAGGGAAAGTGCATTAGATACTCAAGAAAAAAACAAAAGGAAAAAAAAAAAGGCAGTCTTGCAGGTAACGCTTTCCGTTGTCTGGGTTGCTGGATATAACTGTTGTGGGAGTTATAGGCACTGATAGAAGTAGATTTCATATAGTGTTGACTTGATCAACTGCTTGGCATTCTAAAACTATGAGCACCTGGTCTTGGAGCTCAACAAGATTTGACCGGAGTTTGGTTAGCTTGTCGACCTTCTCGTTCACTGCACATGAAGGAAAGATGACAATGTTAGTCTAAAAAAATAGAAAGGGTCACTGACCAACTGGGAACAATTCCCTTACCAACTGGACCACACTCCCTTTGTATAGTGGTAGTGGGGTCCCTCTCCCATAGGGCGAATTTCTAACCATCTCCACCGAGGAAGAAAAACCTTTCATTTCATTTATGAATAGTAAAGTCCAAGCAGACTAGAAAGGATGACCTGGACAAAATGTAACACTATTCTCTCCACCGAGCAATGATGATAAAAAATAACGCCCAAAATAGCTTGATGGTTGAAGTGAGTCCCTCGTCTCGGAAGATGATGTATGCCAACACCATCAATCAGATGTTGCTCAATACGAGCTATGATGCACACAACTTCAATGACCGATAGACGGTTTGGACCCACCAGTACAACAAAAATTTAAGACTAGACCTCTGTTTTTCTAAGTAGACAGCTATGTGCCCTGGCGGCAGTCGGTGTGCTCGGTCACTAAGGCCTTAGAGTAACGTACGGGAGGTGCATGGAAGAGTGTACATACTTTGTGTATCCCTCAGCTCTTTTTCAGGCATGATAGACTTCGCCTTCCAGACAAGACTTATTTAGAGAACCTTGACGCGGGTGTCTCCCTACAACTTCCTAAGTGTTACACAAGCCCGGGAAGCTAGAGCAACCCCTTCGCAATGTATTCCACTGAAACCCTATCCAGTCTATGGTTTGCCGTCAAGTCCTAGGAAAAGCTCTTTCTTTTTTCCTCACCAAATCAATTGGACACCCTCTTCGGTGACATACTTGCTAGGACCGTGCTGTTGGTCACGAGAATGCGAATAGGGGATGAGGGGAAGAGTTGCCTCTTGGGATCCGACGATCACCCACTGCTCTGATGACAACGTGTGGGCATCGACTCCGATGACATGGATCCCACGCACAGTTCAGAAGTGGGCGAGAAAGTAAGGTTGATCAATGCATGGGCCATAATGAAAAAGAAGATGTAGAAGAAAAGAAGAATATCGCTACATGGAAAAGGGGCATTGGAGGGCTCTAGAAATCTTATAAATGCAAAGTGACAAATAAGGCTAAGGGCCCCCCTTTATATCGGGCTTTAAGGGGGGAAGACGAAATGTCAAAATCCAATGACCCTGAGGTCCTCGATGTGACAGGGGACACGTGTTAGCATCTTAACGGCTCTCACCACACACTGCCAACAGACATCAAATGATCGTCTCTTGTGGGCGACCATCCCGGTCGCTCTAGAGTCCTCATTAATCGACCCTGAACACAACCACCTTTACTCCCTAGCATCTTGTACTTAGGTACACGTGAGAGGGGGGAACTTATGAAAGTGATTGAAGGTATTTCAATCCGTAAAGCTGCGCTTCTGATGGTTTTTGTTATATTATATGTTATTGAATCTATATGATTATTATATATTTTAATATTATTATTTCTAGGTCCTTCTCACAAAAATCTCATGTTCTTTCCTCTCTTAATTCAGTGCATATTGGTGACATATACAATCTTCAAGTATGTTATATTTTACCCTATCTTCCTTCATCGCTCTACAGTCCCCTGTTTTTTCTTTAAATTGTTTGAGAATTAATTTAAATTTATTTTTGGGTAAATATATTTGTGTTCATATACATTCTGGAATAAGGGAAAGTTGGAGTTTCGAGTATGTATAAGTTCAATGTTTTCAATCTCCTTTTGCATTTTAGTTTTTTTTTTTTTTTCCTTTCTCCTTTGTCGTTTCCAGGATCTATCATATATGGCTCCGTCATTGAAAACATCTCTTATTCTTTGTTGGCAGTGCGCTGGGTTAAAATTAAAAGGGATTGCCATATAGTCTTAATTCCAACTCTAATTTTACTTTGGCGAGAGTTTAAGAAAATTATACAGAAACATTTAGGAAATCCTATTCTTTGGTGGCGAAACGGATGATTTAACCTTACATTTAGAGAAAATATACTCCTAAACCTATATGTGAATGTTGTTCAGCTTTATTGTTGGTATGTTTTTATAGTGTTTCTACTCCTATGAATCTGTTTCTATTCCCGTTAATTTGTTCCATTTCTTATGATATTTTGAATTCAATTCTCCTATTGTTCATTGTCATTTATCATGTGTGGATTCTTTTTACTTCTGCAGGTTGATGAAGAAGTGAAAAAGAGATTGGTAATGTTGAATGAATTTTTTAGCACGTATTTTATTTTCTTCCATTTTTATTTTATTTATTTATTTTCTTTTATTTTATTTTTATTTAATTTTATAGATGTTGATATAAAGAAGGAATTTTTATTATTTAACCCAAATTCTATACTCTTTCCTCAATGAACTTTTTAAATAAAAAAGTTATTATTTAATCTCTCTCCTAGTATTTAGTACTCTGACAGTTAAGAATAATAATGAACAGACTATTATACCCTTATATAAATATTAAACCCTAGCCCTATCTTCTTCACACGCTCTCTCATCACAATTTATCTCCCTTATTTTTTCAGTCACTTACCCTCTCTCTCTCTCTCTCTCTCTCTCTCTCTCTCTATTTTCTTCCTTGCATCATCTGTTGCCACCACCGTTCGCAATTGTCCAGCCCGTATGTTTATCGTCTTTGTCGCCATCATCGTCATTTCTCCCTCCGATGTTCCAGACGAATATCTGGCGATATTCCAGCCAAAGAAGGCCGATGAAGTCCAAACCGGCAATGTTCGTTCATCCAATAGCGGGGGATGTTCGTCTTCGTCTGCAACAGTGAATGGCAGTGGAAATTGCTGCTTCGTCGGTGAAGTCTCTATTTCTAGTTCAGTTGTCATTTCATCCTCCGCTGTTTGCAGTTCACCGGTTCAATTCTCTAGGGTTCAATTGTTGAAGGAAGGGTTAAGAATTACACTTTTCACCCCTTATTTAGTTTTAGTTTTGACTTTTTTGTTTTACACTTTTCCCCCAAACATTCACAACTATTTAAATAGTAGTATGAACGTTCATATCGATTGGTTTTTGGGTGGATGTTCATTGTGGCTTGGTAAAGGTTCATACCGATTTTTTTAGTTGTCGATAATGAATATTTCATTTGTGGTTGGTAAATGTTCATACCGGTTTTATTTTTGTTGAGTTTTTTATTTATTTATTTATTTATTATTATTATGTTTTGGTTTGTTGTTTTCAGGTGTTTTTGGTGAATATTCATGTGGTTTGATGATATGTTGATACCGATTTATTTTTCGTTGATCATAGATTTATTTTTCAATTTTTTTTAATTGGCTTGGTTTTTGGTGAATGTTTATATCGGGATTGTGTTTTGTTGATTTTAGGTTTTATTTTCAATTTTTTGGATTTGTTGCTTCTTTTCAGATGGTTTTGATGAATGTTCATATCGATATAATGAAAACGTAAATTCATTTACATAAAAAACAATGAACATTCATAACAACAGAATCAGAGTTAAAATATATTAATATGATTAAAAATAATAGAAGAACAATGTGAATTTTCACGTCTTGATCTTTTTACAGAATGACATTGTACGTAAATAATAAAAAAAATATGGTCAAAGAACAGATGATTATTTTCTAAGAATCTCTTAGGATTAAAAATTTTATTATGTTAATTAGGAGTCCATTTTTCGATTTATATATCTCTTAAAGATCATATAATAAATTTCCCAAAGAAGAATGGGATGTGATTTTTTTTAGCCAATTGAATAAATTCAATGTTATTGGAATAAGTGGTTTACTATAACAAATATATTTTATTGTAACATTTTTTTAATCTCCTTTTAATTTTTATTGAAGCTTTGTAGTGTATTTTGGTGGCACGGGTTGTATTTAAAAATGTTTAAAGCTATGCATTGTAATTGTTGTTGACATTTTGTTGATGACTATTAAGTTTGTTCAATTATTATTTTCTTAAATGAATGGCTTATAGATTTTAATTTGATTTTATAGTCAATAGCAATTTTGTTATATTTTACAATTTGTTCAATTTAAAATATTACCTTTAGACATGAGTGCACTCAATATATATATATATATATATATATATATATATATATATATATATATATATATATATATATTATAATATTAAACAAAATTAAATTATTTTTTATGTTTGCTTTTATTTTTTATTTATGTACTTTTTATCTGTTATACTTTATTTTATTTTTATTTTTATTTATTGAGAAAGGTAAAAAAATGAGGATTATTTAAAAAAGAAAAAGGAATCTAATAGTAAAACCTAAAAGTGGAAGACATTGTGTGAGAATGAAGGAGAGCTAGGGGTGCCCAAGGTCAGGGTTCGGCTCGGTTTTATACAGAACCAAAACCAAAATCATGAAACATATATAAAACCAAAACCAAAAATGACGGTTTTTTTTTAAACGGTTTTAAAATTTGACCATTTAATTTTATCCAAAATTAAAACCGCGAAACTATTTAAGATTTTTAAATTTTATAAAAAAACAAAATCAAAACCAAAACTTTAAAACCGCAGACCATTGTTTCTTATATATGAAAAAAAAAAAAAAAAAAAAAAAACATAACTAAAATATAATGACAGTCTCCAAATCATTCTCATACAACTAATTTTTAATCTTACAAAATCAACTGATTGATTTTAAATAGAAAATATGAGAAGTGAGATTTGAGAATTCTGTCTATAACCATATATTTATACTAGGGTTAGTGAGTAAAAGGGTTAACTTATAAATAAATAAATAAAATATAGGGATTAAACTGTAAATTTCTTATTTATGTGTGTGTGTATGTGTATCGGTTACACAGTTCGGCTCACGGTTCGGTTACGTGCTTTGGTTACACGGTTCGATTACGCAGTCATTATCCTAAAATAAAAACAAAGACCAAAATCGGTTCAGTTTCTCTCGATTACCCATCGGTTCGATTTTTTTGGACATCCCTAAGGAGAGCTAAGTATTGCCTATCTCTTCACTCCTATTCTTCTAATGAGATGGATGGCTAAGATCATTGCTAATTCCACCATTAATGGTCACATTTTCTAAATTAATGGTTCACTTATTTCTCAATTACAATCTTTAATGGCCCTTCACTTGCCTATCTCTTTACCTATTCTTAATGATCATAATTTTTATATTAATGGTTCATTTATTTTCTAATTGCTATCTTTGATGTCCCTTCACTTCCTCATGCAATTAGTATTTCATAGGTTTTAAACAATTGCTTTAAAAATTCGTGGCATTGATATACCGATAAAATTTGTAGTCAATTGCTCCTTGACATTCTTTTTTGTTATTTTTGAAGAAGAGTTCTTTGTTTAGTCATAACTACACAATTAAGCCAGGTTAGATTTTCATCATGTTTTGTTACATATTGTAAAATTAATTTAGTTTTTTCTAAGCTACTAAATTGGTTTTTAATAATAATAGAAGCCAAATGATTTATTCTTGAATTTGATATATTAATTTAGTCTGTGTGTTTCATATCAACAAATGCTTCGTATGCGTTCGATGAATACTTGAATGAAAAATATTAATTTAAATGTTTTTTTTTTCAATTCTTGAATGTTGTGTTTCTAATTTCCCAATGCTTGAATCCATTAATTTAGTATATGTGTTTCTTATAACCAAGGCTTCGTATGTGTTCGATGAAATACTTGAACGAAAAATATGAGATTGAATAAATTGTTTTCAATTTTTCTATGCTTGAATGTTGTTTTTCCCATCTCTTCACTCCTATTCTTCTAATGAGATGGATGGCAAGATCATTGCTAATTCCTCCACTAATGGTCACATTTTCTAAATTAATGGTTCACTCATTTCTCAATTATTATCTTTGATGACCCTTCACTTGCCTATCTCTTCACCTATTCTTAATGGTCATAATTTTTATATTAATGGTTCACTTATTTCCTAATTGCTATCTTTGATGCCCTTTCACTTCGTTATGCAATTAGTATTTCATCAGTTTTGAACAATTGCTTTAAAATGAAACTTACTTTCGTGGCATTGATATACCAATCAAATTTGCAGTCAATTGCTCCTTGACATTCCTTTTTGTTATTTTTTAAAGAGAGTTCTTTGTTCAATCATTACTACACAATTGAGTCAGGTTAGATTTTTATCATGTTTGTTACATATTGTAAAATTAATTTAGTTTTTTCTAAGCTACTGAATTGGTTTTTAATAATAATTGAAGCAAAATGATTTATTCTTGAATTTGATATATTAAATTTAGTTTATGTGTTTCCAATCAATAAATGCTTCTTATGCGTTCGATGAAATACTTGAATGAAAAATATTAATTTAAATGCATTTTTTTTTTTCAATTCTTGAATGTTGTGTTTCTAATTTCCCAATACTTGAATCCATTGATTTAGTATATGTGTTTCTTATAACCAAGTCTTCGTATGTGTTCGATGAAATACATGAACGAAAAATATTAGATTAAATAGATTGTTTTCGATTTTCCTATGCTTGAATGTTGTTTTTCTAATTATTCTCATAAATATTGTAGTATTGATTTTTTGGCCTCCAAAATTGCAGCACCTCATCTTTCCATCTTCCATTGTTGTCTGCCCATCCGAACCTAATACTGAAGTCGACACACAATGTTCACCAGGTACGTGTCTAATATTTGATGTTGATTAAAAAAAATTGCAGATTCTTTGTATAGAGGAAGAGGGAATGCTTTGATAGAGAGGAGATAAGAGAAGAGGAACACCTAGAAGAGAGTCACTAAACTCAATTTCCTCTTGATTATTCACTATATTCTTTTCTTTCTCAGTGAAGATTTATGCACACAAGCTAGGGGACAATTTAAGTAATTAACAAATATATGTTGATTTCTTAATTGAGTTTTCTTTGTTTGAGTTTCCTTAAACGGTTATCTTAATCAATTATATTTATATCATTAAAACAATAACAAAACCTCAAAACATGAAGGTTTTCTATCAAACTCAAATCACTAAAAATGGGTATAACAACCTTGATCTTAAAAGTAATAAAAATTAATTAATTGGAAATATATTGCATAAAAACAAAATTTAAATATAAAAATCAAAGTTATCCAAAATTGTGATTCTTTTAAGAGGTTTATGAGAGTAATTATTTTATTATTTTATTAGGTGATTTTAATTAATTTTTTAATAGTATAATAACATGGATAACTAATTAATTTTATATTTAACATCAAACAAACGGGGTGTCGAATATATTTTTCAAATGATACGTGATATCATTGTAGGTTTTCCAAATAACAGGTGATCACGGAAACTTACTCATGTTTTGGTTGATGATTGTTTTTACTATAATTAATTATATATCATCTTATTTCTTTATCATTTTCTCTCTCTTCAACCATTTAATAAATTATCTCTCTCTATTTATCTATTAATTACATATAAAATTGAGGGCAAAATACATTTTAGTCTAATAAGTTTTTTTGTTTTAGTTTAAACTCTTTAAGTATGTATTCAGTTTTAAATGATCATTCTGTTATATTTTTTTATCCAATATAACAAAAATGAGAGGTAAAACAGCCTTTACTATTCTTTTTATTTTTTTTCTTTTTCTTCTTCATCTCTCTCTCTCTCTCCCCGCCTAACACAGAGCCCACCCTCTGTGTCTGGTGGGGAGATGGAGAGAGGAAGGAAGAGAGAGAGAGAGAGAGAGAGAGAGAGATGGTTGAGTGGTAAAGAGATGTGAAGAAGAAAAAAAAAGGAAAGAAAAGAAAAAAATTGAAAAAATAGTAAAAGACCATTTTAATCCTAATTTCTATTAAATTGGATAAAAAATATAACAAAAGAACCATTTAAAACTGAGTGCATAATTAGAGGGTTTAAAGTGAAACGAAAAAACTTATTGGACTACATAGAAACCTGTCAATAATTAGAGGGTTAAAAATATATTTTGTCCTAAAATTTATTAAATTTCATTTTGCTCAAAAGAGTATTCCTATAATTTTAACTAAAATAGTTGAAACCATTAAACAACATGAAAAAGACTTACTAGATTATTTTAAATCTATTATTTAAACAAAAATGTCAAGTTTCGAAAAGTCCATTTAGGTGCTTATTTTTTTATTTTTCTGAAAATAAATACAAGTAACGAACGTCAATAGTTTTAAATATTGGAATTAACAAATTTTTTAGGTTATAATTTTTATTTTTGAGTATTAAAATTTACTTTTGCTATGCTCTTATAAAATATATTATTTATAAAATCAAATGATAAATTAAACGTTATGTATAATATGCAAATGAAAAATATATTTTAATATAATACTTTTCTCTAGACCCGCATAATATGTGGGCCTACAACTAGTATAAAAGTAAAGAGAGAAGGAGAGAGAGTTTTGTTTTGTATGTGTGAGAGATATACATAGAGTAAGAGAAGATAGGGAGAGCGGTGATAGAGAACAAAAAGTAAGTAAGAATTATATTTATTTCCCTTTTATTTCAATATATTGATATTAAAATACATTATATGAGAAATTACAAAAATATTCATAATTTTACGGTTTCCATCCAATTTCTCTAATAGAAATTGTGATTGGACTAAATTGAAACTAAATCTGAATTTGAAGGACCAAATGTACACTACCTATGGAACGTCAAGGGTCCCTTTAATCACTCACCCCTAACTTAAACCAAAAGTGCATTTTTCCAAAATATAATTTAATCTAACATAGGTGTGCAGAATTTTTGGGCATGAATTTTATCCCCTTTTTATTTTTTAATCCAATCTCATCCATACATTCCCCTCAAATTAATTCCAACTCTTAACAAAAAATCCTAATTTATGATATAAATTGTTAATAAATATTTTTTGCCATAATTTTTTTAAAACTAAACTACCTTCTCACAGTTTTTGAAAACTATTTTTATTTTTTTAGTTTTTTGGAAAAATAACTGTATGGACCCATATTAAAATGCGAAATACTGGATTGTTCCTATAATATAGATTTAAACCAATTAATCTTGTTGAATAGACCTTTTTAACAAAAAAAGAAAAAAAAAATCAATTTTTAAATATTTGAGAATTTGTATAACAAAAATACTCACTGATTTTAAAGGATTTGGCTGTTGACTAAATATTTTCTTAAAATATTCAGTAGCCTTTTTTAATCATATTTTCATTAGTTTTTTAGATTGTAAATTATTTAGAGTAATTTTAATTTCACGTCAAATATTACAATTTATTAGTAATCACAATTATATCACATTTTCGTCCACCGTTCATGTTGAATTTAGCACAGGATTAAGTTTTGTTTTCATGTGTTGAATAATTACTTCTTCTTTTGGGGACAAAAACACTTGAGGTGTCATTGTAAAGTTTTCAAACAGACGATTATGGCAGTATAATTTAGTCATGAAAATGACATATATAACATACTTGATTAATTGTTTGATTATTTACAAGAGTTTTTACTTCAATTAAATATGGTAACTGGTTCTTAATTTTCGGAATAGATATTTTGATAAATGCGTCAGCGGCCAATATGGAATGTTACACATTGTTAATGAGGGAAGATTTGTCTATATTTTCCAAAAGGTTCGTAATATTGGGATCGTTTGGTAGTTTTGATACCATTTTGAGATCCATGGGTAATTGCCCCCCCCCCTCAAAAACTAAACCAAAAGAGTGTTAAGAAAATAATTTAAAATTAAATATTTTATTTATTACATTATATATAAATTATATTGCTTTATTTAATACAATTATTGTTAATATATATTTATAATGATTATATTTATTTTTTCTAATTACATGTTTATTATACATTGTTATTGGGATTAAGTTATTAAATTTATTAAGGTGACTTTTTGAATTCCATTATAAATATATATATTACAATGTGATTATTATAATATTTATGTGTGTAATTAGTGGTTTTATTAGTTATAATATTATGAGTACTTAATATTACACTAACGGTGTGTTTGGCGGGATAGAATAGGGTGGAATGGAATTGCAATTCCACATTCGATTCTGATTTCTTTGTTTGGTTATCCAATAGAATAAGAAATTGTTTCCATTAGAAAGAAAATAGTGCTATAAACTTTATAAGTTTTCTTTAAATGCATTAATTAAAAATTTCAAAAACCTCCATTTTAATTTATTAAATTTTCAGTTTTTATTTGAAAATTATTATTATTAATAATTTTCAGTTTTTATTTTTGTGTTTATTGTCAATTATTATGTTTATTATTATTTTTGTAACTCCTATAATTCTTTACACTATATAAAGGGGATCGGCTACTCTTTAAAAGATATATAAAAGTATCCTAAGAGTTCTTTTTTCTACTAGTATATCTCTATGTAATATATTTAAGAGTAATTTAATAAAGACGGTTCATTAGTCTTCAAGTGGATGTGAACCTCGAGATAACGTACTTATGAGCAACGGTTGTATCTTGAAGTAGCTATTGTCGTCAAAACCTCATGTAGGGACGTAATCATTACTTTAGGACAACAATCATTCATGTCTCCTACAATCCATTTAATTTTTTCTTTCTTATTTTATTACATATATTTTGGAGAAGTTTATTATTTATATTCTAGTAATAGTTTTTATATTTATTTAAATTATTAGAAAAATCATATAATTTTTCTAACAATCTAAAGTAACGATCCCGTCTTATATTTTAGAAACTTGACCGTTTTGATATAAAATAGTTTCAATATCTATTTAAAAAAAAATAAAATTAAACGTGTTGTTTATATATATATATATATATATATATATATATATATATATATATATATATATATATATATATATATATATTGTATTAGTTTATTTTCTTTTATCTCTTCAATCTTAAATGACAAAATTGATAATATTTATAATTATATAAATTAAGAATAAAATAATTTATTATTCATTGAATATGTAAATTGAGTTACTATCTATATCAATATTGCAAAACAATTATGTGTTTTAACTAAATTATTTATTTAAAAAATGTGCATTTTGTTTAATACTTTCTAATTTGTTTAAATTTTTTTTATTTATTATCATTGTTCATAGTTGTTACATATATCTTTGTGCTTAATCATTAAAGAGTAATAATTCAATTTCTCTATACCCTTTTGTATCTATATCATTGTTAGGACTCGTTCTGATGAAGTTGATAGTGTTAAGCCTGAAAAAATTAGTAACCAATACTTTCATAGATGGCAAAACCAACTTCGCTATTGGCTTACCATAGTAGGTTTAATATTAGCCATAGATGATTCACCTTTTGCTAAAGAAGTATGTTCTTCTTTTTCGCTCAATACACTTGAAAAAATTAATTATCATTATCTTCATAGAATCTTTAGTGCTCTGTCTGATCATCTTTATGATGTTTATCTAAATTCGACATATTCTGCTAAAGAACTTTAGAATGTTTTAGAAGCTAAGTATCATGTTGATGATGCTGGAACTAAGAGATTTGATATCTCTACATTCAGTAATTATAGAATGTTGGACAATGAGTCAATAAGAGACCAAATTCACATGTTTAAAGAATATTTAAGAGGAGTGGAAAAGAATGGTACTGTTCTTAGTGAAGACTTTAAGGTTTCATGCTTTATAGATAAATTACCACCTTCTTGGTCCGACTTTGCCAAAACTCTTAGGCATAAGTAAGGTAAATTGACTCTATCTTTAACCATCAACTCTATTAAGGTTGAGGGAAAAAATCATTTCTCAACTTCTAAATATCAATATGAGAGACTTCCTCATATCAACTTGGTAGAAAAAGACAAGAATAACAAAGCTCAATATTTCAACAATAAGAATATTTTTTGTCCTAGGCGTAAAATTTTAAACCTAATATATCCTTCAATAGCAAACTGCCTTAATCCTGCTACTAGATCAAAAAGGCTTAGAGAAAGAGAAGAAGTGTTGTTTTGTTTGCGGTTAGTTCAACCACAGGTCAAGAGATTGCTTCTATAAGAAGACTAAGCCTTACAAGCCTCAACTCGATCAAAATAATAATAAACGTGTTCCAAGAGCTCAAGTCAATATGCTTGTTGATTATGAAAACTTTGGTGAGCCTTCTTTTAGGTATGATATTTCTAATATCAATTTTACTTGTGAGAATAAAGATTAGTGGTTAGATTATGGAGCTAATATACATGTTTGTTTTGATCATGGTATTTTCAAAAATTGTTAAAAATCAAGTGGAGGAAATGTAACTCTAGGAAATGCTGATGTCGCATAAGTATGTGGTATAGGAGATATTGATTTGAAGATGATCTGGAAAAACTCTAAGTCTTACCGGAGTGCAATATGTTCCTGACGTGAGAAGAAATTTAATTAGTATGTCAACCTTAATTAAACAAGGTTATAAATTGTTATGAAGTCTAATAAGGTTGTTGTAACCAAGAATAATATTTTTGTTGCGAAAGGTTATATGTCTAAAAGTTTATTTAAATTAACTGTATTTTTAGAGGATAATAAAATGTGTCAAGTTTTGAATGTTGATACTTCTAATATATGGCATAGCAGATTAGGTCTTATAAGTTTGAAAAAGGTTAAGAGATTGATGGATCTTAATATTATTCCTAAATCTTATGTAGAGTATAAACACAAATATGAGGTATGTGTTCAAGCAAAACAACCTAGAAAGACTTTTAGAAGTGTTAATAGAAATACACAACTCTTAGAGCTTATACATAGTGATGTATGTGATTCAAATAGACCAATAGCAACAGCTGGAAACAAATGATTTCTGACGTTCATTAATGATTTATCTAAATTTTGTTATATTTACCTTTTGAAGACTAAAGATAAGATATTCAATAAGTTTATAAAATGTAAGAATAGAGTAGAAAATCAGGTTGATCGGAAGATTAAGAAACTTAGGTCTGATAGAGGGGGTGCGTATACCTTGAGAGATCTTAAGACTTTTTTGTGATGAGTGTGGTATCATACATGAATTTACTCTACCATATTCACCTCAATCAAATGGAATTGTAGAAAGAGAAAATAAAACTTTGGTAGATATGGTGAATTCGATGTTGATAAGTTCAGGTTTACCCAAAAATTCATGGGGAGATATTGTACTTACTACATGTTTCATATTAAATTGCATTATGACAAAAAGTAATAAAAAGACTGCATATGAAATTTGGGAGAATGGAAAGCCTAATTTGATAATCTTAAAACTGTAGGGGTGCTTAGTAAAGATTGCTATACCTAAACCAAAAAGAAAGAAAATAGGACCCAAGACAATAGATACTGTTTGCTTAGGTTATGCACAAGACAGTAGTGCAAATAAATTTTTAGTTATAGAATCTCAAATTAATGGTATCTCCATAAATTTGATAGTTGAATCAAGAGATGTAACTTTCTTTGAAGATATATTTCCTTATAAAACTAAAATTCCTAACCAGTTAGTAAACACGGATTCCACACTAACTTGTGTCATACCTTCTACTAGCAATAGTCTTCCTACCTAGACAAAATTAGATTTTTCTGTAGAATCAAGACGAAGTAAGAGATATATAATTAAAATGAATTTTGGGAAATAACTCCATACTTAGTTAGTAGAAGAAGATCCAAAAACTTGCAAGGAAGCATTATCTTTTATAGATGCACCTTTTTGGAAAGAGACAATAAATAGTGAAATTGAGTCAATCATGCAAAATAATACTTAGGAGTTAGTATATTTGCCTCCAGGAAACAAAGTTATAGGTTGTAAGTGGATTTTTAAGAAAAAATTAAAACCAGATGGAAGCAGAGATAAGTATAAGGCTAGATTGGTAGCAAAATAATTTATACAAAAGAAAATGATTGACTATTTTGACACTTATTCTCTTGTAACTAGTATTCCAACTGTTAGGATTCTAATAGCTTTAGTTTCTATTCATAACTTAGTGATACATCAAATGGATGTAAAGACTGTTTTTCTAAATGGGGATTTAGAAGAGGAAATTTATATGGATCAACTTGAGGGCTTCATTATTAAGGGTCAATAACATAAGTTTTGTAAGCTAGTAAAATCTTTATATGGTCTTGAGCAAGCCCTAAGCAATGACATGAAAATTTTGATAAGGTGATTTTAGAATATGGTTTCAGAATTAATGGTCATGACAAGTGTCTAGATTACAAAGAAAATTGTAGGGGTAGTGTTTTTGTGTCTTTATGTAGATGATATACTTATTTTTGGAACTAATCTCAAGATTTTAGAGGATGTTAAGTTATCTAAGAATTTTGACATGAAAGATTTGGGAGAAGTTTATGTGATTTTAGGAATGAAATTAGAGAAAAACCTCAAGCAATATAACCCTTGATCAGTTAAGTACTGTGGAGAAAATGTGAAGAAGTTTGAGTATTTTGATATAAAACTTGTTAGCACACCTTATGATTCTAGTGTACATCTAGAAAAGAACGAAGGTGAACCGATATCTCAATTGAAGTATTCTTAGATGATCGGATCACTTTTATATCTATCTAATAAGTCTAGACTTGATATCTCTTATGTTGTTGTAAGATTGAGTAGATATACTCACAACCCTAGTAAGGAACATTGGATAGCATTAGAAAGGATTTGTAAATATCTTAGAGAAACTTTAGATTTCACCTTATGCTTCAAAGGTTATCTAGATGTGAAATCTACCACTGAGTTTGCATATCTTGGGGTTCTGAAGAACAAACTATTATTTCAAGGAGTACAATGAAGGCAAAACTTATAGCACTCGATATCGCATGTGCTGAAGCATAATGGATTAAAAACTTACTTTTAGATCTACCTTTAGTTAGTAAACCTATTCCTACTATATCCATTCGTTGTGATAATAGAGTTGTTATTGACTTAGTCAAACAAGCTCCTACAAATAAGAAATTGAATAGATATATACAAGTAAAATACAAGTCTATTAAGAGTATGCTGAAAAGAGATAAAATATCGCTAAATTTTGTGAGATCAGAAAGTAACATTGTTGATTATTTGACAAAACGTCTATCTAGCAATGTAGTCACAGATTTGTCAAGGGGGATGGGTCTAAGCCCATTAGGAAGTCACCTAGAGAAGTAACCCAACCTCTGTGATTGGGAACCCTATGATGGATGTTCAATGGGTAGAAACAATTTGTACTGCGTGACTTATTGACCAACACCTAATATTAGAAGGATATTCTCAAGAGATATTATTCTGCTCATCCTTATGGAAATAGTGATGAAGAGGTGTGACGTTAAGGAAGGGTTTTAACCCTGAATGAGATCAAGGAAGGAAAACTCTTACAGGGTATAGGTCATATATACCCTTGGAAGACTCACCTAAGTGAAAGTCGTCGTAAGGTTGCGACTATAGGAATGGGGTTGTTCTCTAATAACTTTCATGAGAATCAAGATCAAAGTGAATGGCCATTAATAGCACTAACCCGCAAACCATGTCTAAATATCGATGTTGTGTGTGTAACAGTTGAACTTTGACTTAAAGGGTTTAGTTCAAGACATAGTTCACTATGCTTATTCAAAGGAAAAACTATTAACACTAAGTAAGGTTCAAGTCTTAAAGACACCATCACATACTGCATAGTATAAAGTTACCCATATTTTCTATATATGTTGAATAACGATTTTGATATTTGTGGGGGATTGTTATAAACTTTATAAGTTTTCTTTAAAATCATTAATTAAAAATTTCACAAACCTCCATTTTAATTTATTAAATTTCAGTTTTTAATCGACAATTATTATTATTAATTTTTAGTTTTTTTTTATTTATTTATTATCAAGTATTGTGTTAATTATTATTTTCGTAACTCCTATAATTTTTTACACTATATAAAGGGGGTGGCAACTCTTTGAAAGATATAGAAAAGTATCCCAAGAATTCTTCCTCCAACTAGTATATCTCTATATAGCATATTCAAGGGCAATTCGATAAAGACAGTTCATTAGTTTTCCAGTGGACGTGAACCCCGAGAAGACATGCGTGTGAGCAATGGTTGTATCTTAGAGTAGTTATTGCCGTCAGAACCTCATGTAGGAAGGTAATCGTTACTTTAAGACAATGATCATTCGTTTATCCTTGAACTCACAAGCCAGATAATTTTTCCTTTCTTATTTTATTATTTATGTTTTGGAGAAGTTTATTATTTATATTCTAGTGATAGTTTTTATATTTGTTTAAATTATTAGAAAAATCATATAATTTTTCTAACAAATGGATACAATTGGATTTCATACTTTATAGGGCGGAATTGGATTCCATAGTTCATGGTAGTTCTTTTTTTTTTTTTTTGTAAGGTTACACCTAAAATACCTCACCTCATTTTGGCTTATAATTTTCAATTTGAAAATGACTTTGACATTTCCTATAAATTAGTTTTATCTATTTTTGAATAAAAAAAAATATTATTTATTAAATGACTGAAAAAAAATATTTTGTTCTCAATTTTATATTTTTATTTTGGAAAAGAAAATAGATTTTTTTTTTCTAAAATTTTGCTTTTATTTGAGAAATAGAAATAGATTTTTTATTTTTTTTTATTCTCAATTTTTTTTTTTTGGAATAGAAACATGTTTTTTTTGTTTCCAAAATAAAAATATATTTTCTTGTTTCACAAACTTATATTTTGAACAAAAATAAAAATTTAAAAGCGAAAAAATCAGTACATGTTTCTGAAATAGGGACAAAAAATATGTTATTGCTTCCAAAAAAGAAACAAAAATCTAGGAACAAAAAATCTAATTGGTTTCTGAATCAGAAATAGAAATTTGAGAACCAAAGAAATCTATATTGGAAATGGAAGTGAAAATTTAAGAACAAAAAATATGTTCCTATTCCTGAATAAAAATAAATATTTGAGGGAAAAAGTTATTTATGTTCCCAAAACGAAGAACAAAATTATTTTACTTATTGGTAGATTTTGAACATTTTTTACGTAGGATATTACTCGTATTTTGTAGTCATTTTTTTTTTTTCTAAATAAATTATTATTAAGTTTATTTGTGAATAAATTTGTTCTCAAAATTGATATGTAAAATAACATTTTTCATTTCCATTCCTTGAAACATATAATAACACCCAAATAAGATAATAGAATAATGATTCCATTGACAAATCCATTCAATTCTTTCTTTTATTCCATTTTAGTTTGATTTCATTCCATCCAACCCAACAAGCCGTAAGAGTTACATAATTCATACACTATATATAGGTATGTGAGAATGAAAGAAAAGATAAAGAAATACAAAAAAATAGAGAAGAAAATAGAGAAAAATAAAAGAAAAAGTATGATACTATATAAAATACTATCATACTTTTTGAGATATAGAAATAGAGAGAATAATATTTTGTTTTTCAATATATACTTGATTTTATAAGGGTAATAAGGTTTGGGATCGGTTTATTATGGGAATGTCTTGCTTGCAACTTGACTCCTATGATCGTTGTATCTTGAGAAAGGCTCACCAGTCAACCCTATGCATAAAGAGGGCTCATATCTTCTTGGGACAATTTTTACACGCCTCGATCCACCCGATATGTATCTTCTCTCTATTATATGTTTTATTTTATTTGTTTAATTGATTATGTTCTAAGAGATTAAAATAACATGTGATACTCATTTATTATTTAATTTGCATTTTTATAATTATGTGAAATTTTTCCAATAATTTAAGAAGAGATATATATTTTGTCAAGTTGGATTTTTCTTGAATATGTTTCTAATACAACTTTTACTATATTTTGATGATCAATATATTTTAATGTTTGTTTCAAAATTATTGAGAACCGAGAAAAATCAAATTTGTGCTTTTGTTGTGATCAATATTTCATCTTAAATTTAAATTTTATTTTATTTTATTTCTTCAATTGAAATAATTTTAGAAAAAATATTTTGTAAAAAAAATTGTTTGTTATATGAATGGGCATATATTGATCTATATTTGATTATGATATTTTATATGCAAATATATTTTAGCATTTTAAGTGCATTTGTTGCTAATGACATTAATAATATTTTTTTCTTGAATTGGAGATAGTTTGAAAATGTGGGCATTATGCATGGATATATATTTAAAATAATAATAATAATAATTTATTTTCATTTTTATCTAACAAATTAATTTATTATTATAGTTTGTTTATATGACAAAAATTAAATGTTTCTATTTTTCAAATGTGATATCAGTTGTGATAAAAATAAAATGTTAGAGATTCTTAAATATTATTTTAGTACTTTATTATGCATGAAAATAAAATAAATTTTAAGAATTGATCAAATTTTTAAATTTGGGTATTTATATATATTGAATATTGAGAATTCACTTTTTTGGGTAAGTGTTTTTTATCCTTTTTAATACAATTATAAAGTAATCATTTTTCAATATTGAGTGTTAAAAAATTATGTTTTTATTTTGTGAAGATATACAAAATAATTATTTTAGAGTTAAACAAAACATATGTTCTTAATTTTAAAAAAAAAAATGAAAATTTTCTATTTGTTGTGAAAAGGAGAAAAATGAAAAGCTTTTATTCGTTGTGAAGAAAAAAAATATCATTAAATTTTGTTAACAATGATAAGCTACTTGCTTCAAATTTGGTTCCTAGTAGGTACTAAGCCACTAACCAATTTTGCATTTTAAAATGTTCCTAGTATGTAATACGACAACTGACCATTACAATTAAATAATTTCCAGTAATAGGTCACAAGTCACAAAATTTGTGATTTCTAATAGTAGAACCATTGACTGCTAAAAATATTAATTTTAAGAAAAAAATTTAATATTGTGACTAAATTTTAGTATGGGATAATTAACAATTTTAATGTCATTGGATAAAAAAATATTAAGTTGTTTTGAAAAGAAAAACTGAATTATTAAAAATTAAATTTTAATTATTAGGATTATCATATGGCTTCAAAAGATCGAACGTTCTCCAGAAAAAATAATATATTACATCGATAAATTGGCATTCCTGTTATATTAAAGATAAAATTGTGCCAAGAGAATTTTCATTATTCAATTGTCCCGAAATATAGATGCCCAAATGTTATTCCCAAATACCAATGTCTTGAAAGTTGACCAAAAATTATGTGAAATCAAATTCTATATTCATGGAATTATTTTTATAGTCGCATATTTTGTTGGAAGAAAATACATGTTGTTTTGATTTATATTCCTAGAAGATTTATATGATGGTAAACTTGGCAATACGATGTGTTGATAAATGTTTTGACTCGATATGAAGTCCTTAATTGTTGCTTTGAAAAATCTTTAATTATTTACATGATTACAAATTTTGGATTATAAATATTGCTGGAGAAATTACTATTTTCGTACATGTCCCATATCAGTTTACATAATGAGATTTGGGACTATATATAATGTTGGTTCAATGAATGAAATATTGTGATCCTAATAAATTAATTTGATAGTGTTATTGGGACCTAAATATTTCAAACGTTGTTTTAAAAAATGATATTTTATAATAGCCCCAAAATATCTATTCATACCTAATGAGAATTGATGGAACTATAAAATTTAAAATAAATTTTGTTGCTTAATGTACATACATTATATTCTCATAAGGTGAGACAATTTGCCTCAAAGACTAGCAGTGGCTAGATTTTTAAAAAATGTTGCGGAGATAAGTGTTAGGTTGCAAGTAAGTCATCTTGGGAGATGACCCAACCTCTTTGATTGAGAACCCCATAAAGAAGGTTTAATAGGTAGTAACAATCCATATTGCGTGATTTATAAAATAACACTATATAATTTAGCAAAATCATTTAAAATGTTATCTTTCTTATCCCTAAGACGCTAGTGTTACATAATGTGATATTAAGGATGGATTTAACCTTTAATGAGACCAAAGCAGGAAAACTCTTACAAGGTATATGTCACATATATCTTTGGAGGACTCATCTAAATAAGAGTTGTCGTGAGGTTGCGACTATAGGATTAGGCTTTCCCTAAAGCGCAAAACCGCGAACATGATCTAATACTCATACTCTGTGCGCACTTACTGAAGTTCGGCTAAAAGGATCTAGTTCAAAACATGATCCATTATGGTTCTTTCGAGTGAATGTCTATTATACCAAGGGGATTCAAGTCCTGAAGACACCTACTCCTATTACACAATATTATATTGTCAAGTATTTTATTTTATTATTTTCATTTTAAATTATGTGGAGGATTGTTAAGAATAATTTAAAATTATATATTTTATTTATTAAATTATTTATAAATTATATTATTTTATTTAATAACATTATTATTAATATATATTTATAATGGTTATATTTATGTGTTCTAATTACATATTTATTAGACATTATTATTGTGATTAAATTATTAAATTTATCAAAATGACTGTGATCTTCATTATGAATATATATATTTTCATTTTAAATTATGTGGAAGATTGTTAAGAAAATAATTTAAAATTATATATTTTATTTATTATATTAAATATAAATTATATTATTTTATTTAATAACATTATTATTAATATATATTTATAATGGTTATATTTATGTGTCCTAATTGTATATTTATTAGACATTATTATTGTGATTAAGTTATTAAATTTATCAAAATGACTGTGATTTTCATTATATATATATATATATATATATATATATATATATATATATATATATATATATATATTACAATGTGATTATTATAATATTTATGTGTATAATTTGTGATTTTATTACTTACAATATTATGAGTACTTAATATTACACTAACGGTTCATTTGGTTGGATTGAATAGAATAAGAGAGGAATGGAATAGGAGAAGGAACTAAATGAATTGTCAATGAAATCACTATTTCATTATTTTGTTTGATTGTTATGGAATGAAAGAATAAATAAAATAGTGTAACATATAAAATTTTCATAATGCCCTTTATATATCAATTTTGAATATATATATATATATATATATATAATGCAAAAATTATTTAAAAAAGAATACGATTATAAAATATTATTACTATTACACATGAAAATTCAAAATCTACTACTTTTTATCATACACAACTGCTACTTTCTAAAAGAAAAATAATCAAAAGATGATTTTTCAACGAAAAAATATCATTCAAGTTATACTTATCACAGGATATTTATATATAAAAATAATACGACAATACTGAACATCAATATTTCAATAACGAAATATTAAACCTGTATAAAAACTAATAAATAATTTATAATTTAATTTATAGTAAAGAAAACAATAAGATTTCAATTAATTTATAAATTGTTGAAAATATAAGTTCTTATAAATTAACTTATTTATAAGTTTTTATAAATAATTTATAAGTTCATTTATAAACTTATGTTATCATTGAAATTAATTATTTTCTTTATTATAAATTAATAAATTCCTTTATTGTAATAATTTATACTAGATGAATGGAATGGGATAATTGAGAGTTGAGATAAATGTAATGGGCTAAAGATGGCTTTTGTGAATTTTTTTTATTCCAATCGATTGGACAAATTTCAACCCATAAACTATGGAATATCATTCCAATGATTTTAATCCCAAGGGAATCAATTTTTTTATTCCATAAGATAACAAAACAATAGAATGGAATCGGCATCGAGGGTGGGATGGCAATTCCATTCCATCCTGATTTCGTTTAACCAAATGAGCCGTAAGTGTTACATAATCCATACATTATATATAGGTGTGTGAAAAATATAGAGAAATATAGAAGAAAATAGAGAAAAATAAAAGAACAAGTGTGATACTATATAGAATTGTGAGTATAATTCCATTGAGATATAGAAATAGAGAGGAGTAATATTTTGTTATATATTTTACATATATACTTGATTTTATACGGACAATAGGATTCGCGATCGGTTCATTATAGAGATGTCCTGCTTTCACGTCGACTCTTATGATCGTTGTATATGGGGAATGATTCGTCATTCAACCTTGTGCATAAAGGGACCACATCTTTTCTTAAGATAGTGTTTACATACTTCGATCCACTAGATATGTATTTTCTTTCTACTTTATGTTTTATTTTATTTGTTTAATTATGATGTTCTTAGAGATTAAAATAACATGTGATTTTATTAATTATAATATTATGAGTACTTAATATTACACTAAGTGTTATATAATCCATACATTATATATAGGTGTGTGAGAATGAAAAAAAAAAAAAAATATAGAAGAAAATAAAATAGTGAGTATGATTCTATCGAGATATAGAAACAGAGAGAAGTAATATTTTGTTATATATTTTATATAGGGTAATGTCATTGACCTCCCTTGTCATTTTGTAAATATCAGAGACCTTTTTTGTCTTTTTCTCAAACACCACTTACCTCCCGTATTGATTAAAAAATAATAAAAATTTTATTATAATACCAATTTTACCCTTCATTATTTAAAAAATAATTAAATAATAAAAAATTAAAATACATAAATAACCCTTTAATTTATACATACTCATCACCACCTCCTACCACCGCACCCACAACCACCACCACTTCCTACCGTCGCCACCACCCACCACTTCCCACCGACACCACCACCCACCGACACCCTCCGCCGGATAAAAGTACAAACCTTCTTCTCTTCTTGATTTTTTTTATTTTTTATTTTATTTTTTTCATTTGGTTAAAAAAAAAAAAAAAAAAAAAAAAAAAGAGAGAGAAGATTTAAAAAACGTATTATTTTTTAAAGGAAATGTTAGTTTAAAAAGTAAAGGATGGTGGCGTTGGATAACGGTGGGAGGTGGTAGGTGGTGGCGGTGGGTGGTAGGAGTGGGACTTGGGTGTAAAACTTAATTTCAATATGTGAAAATCATCACACAAACAGGAACATTCATATTGAATTATCAAGAATAAAAATACTAAATTTGCGGAAGCGTACTTGAATTCATAATATGAAAGTTGAAATATCTAATTCTGAGTCTTTATGATCTTCCAGATCTACACTTATTTTCTGTATAAATTTCTCTCTGATAATGGGAATCAGAAGAATAGAAAACGTTATGTGATCTTGGGACCACGACCCCTATTTATAAATATTTGTGTCTTTCATAAACAGTCGCGTCTGTTCGTAAACAATCGCGTCTGTTCATATTTTCGTATTTTCTATTTTAACCCATCATCAAAATAGAAATTACATTTGTCTCTACACATTAATGCCCACACTTTATAATACATTAATTAAGGGCCCAAAATTTAAATTGTTCACTTTAATTGACCTACTTTTATTTGATAACTTATAATTTATATTTATTTAATATATAAGCCTATATATTTAATTTTACTCTAACAATCTCCCACTTGGGCTATATATGTAACTTTATAAACGTGAATTATACTTAATGAGCTCATGAGATTTGCTATAAAAACTTTATGCATTTTTTTAACAATCTTGTCCATTAACCACACCAATACAGAACCAAAGCGATCGTCGTTACATCTTTTTCATAACTAGACCCATCAATGATTACATATATCAATGCAACTAATGATAAAGATCAAGTATGGATGTGTAGCATAGAAATTTCATGCAACGTGATCTTAATATGCCAATTTTCAACTGGTCCTTCTTAAACCTTAGTGAGATCAAACCACAAAAAATCAGAGTGAATGAAAACTGAATACTTTACTGTAGTAAATAACCATAAAATCCATAATATCCATAACAAATATATCTATAGATAAAAGTATATAAAATACAAACTTCCACTAAAACGACATATCTTGAAGAGAAACCACACCCATATGAACAGTGTGCTCATAAAATATCTTGGGTGACAATCCCTTAATCAACGGATCCACAATCATGGAGTTTGTCCCAATGTGCTCTATTGATATAAGTCCACTCTGAACTCTTTCTTTCACAACTAGGAATTTAATGTCTATAAACTTTAACTTTGTAGAACTCCTGTTGTTGTTGGAATACAGTACTGTCGATTTATTGTCACAATATAACTTAAGTGGTCTTTCAATGTTATCTAGAATATGCAGTCCCGTGACAAAATTTTGCAACCATATCCCATGATTGGACGACTCATAACAAGCTACAAACTCAGCTGCCATAGTGGAAGAGGCTATAATAGATTGTTTAACACTCTTCCAAGATATAGCACCTCCAGCAAGTAAGTAGATATAGCCTGAAGTAGATTTCATGCTATCTCGGCATCTAGCAAAATCGGAGTCAAAATATCCGATGATCTCTAACTGATCTGACTTCCGATAAGTGAGCATGTAGTCTTTTGTTCTCTGTAAGTACCTCATGACTCATTTGGCTGCTATCCAATGATCATTTCCAAGATTGCTTAAGTATCTGCCCAACATGCTAACAATGTACACAATATCCGGATGCGTACACATTTGAGCATACATTACACTTCCTACTGCTGACGCATAAGGAATCTTTTGCATCTCCTGAATCTCAAAATCATTCTTGGGGCATTGACTGAGACTAAATTTATCCCCCTTAGCCACAGAAGTGTCACTTGATTTACAATCATGCATGCCAAACCTTTTAAGAACTTTCTCGATATAGCTCTTTTGTGATAAACCAAGCATACCCCGAGAGCAATCCCGGTATATTTGTATACCCAACACAAAAGAAGCGTCACCAAGATCTTTCATCTCAAATTTCTCTGACAGAAATCTCTTGGTTTCGTGCAACATGCCTATATCGTTGGTGGCAAGTAATATGTCATCAACATATAAAACCAAGTAAATATGTTTACTCCCACTAAACTTGTGGTATATATAATCATCAACCAAATTCATCTCAAAACCAAACGAGATAATAACTTGATGAAACTTGTAATACCATTGACGAGAAGCTTACTTAAGCCCATAGATGAATTTCTTTAACTTGCAAACTATCTTCTTTGCATCTCCCAACACAAAGTTTTCTGGTTGCACCATATAGATTGTTTCATCAATGTCACCATTGAGAAACACAATCTTAACATCCATTTGATGAAGCTCAAGGTCAAAGTGTGCCACAAGTGTCATTATTGTCCTAAAAGAGTCTTTCGACGAAACCGGAGAAAAAGTCTCTTTATAATCGATACTTTATTTCTATGTAAAGTCTTTAGCAACAAGACGGGCTTTGTATCTCTCCACATCACCTTTTGAATTCCTCTTGGTTTTAAATATCCATTTACAACCAATGAGTTTCGCACCTTCAAGCAATAGGACAATATCCCCAACATCATTGTCCTTCATGGACTTTATCTCCTCATTCATGGCATCAATCCACTTTTGAGATTTAGAACTTTCCATGGCTTGATGGAAGTTGATTGGATTATCTTCCACCGCACCAATGTCAAACTCATGTTCTTGGAGAAATATAATGTAATCATCTGGCACTGCACGTTTTCTTTCTCTAGTAGATCTCCTTAATGGCATAGGTTCTAGAGGTGGTAGAGTTTGTTCTTTTGGAATAAGAGATTCTTGGATATTGTTTTGATTTGAATCTACTTCTTGAACAATGTCAGGAATAGGAGCCTGATCAATACCAATAACAGCTGTGGGAATATCAACATATTCCTCTTCAAAAGCAAAATCCCTAACCTTATCTCCCCCCTCAAGCTCAACACCCTCAAAGAACCGGGCATTTCCCATCTCAAAAATTGATCTGGTAGTAGGATCAAAGAATTTGTAACCCCTAGATCTTTCAGAGTATCCAATAAAATAGCAACTAATCGTTCTTGAATCTAGTTTCTTTTCATGTGGCCTGTAAGGTCTTGCTTCAGCTGGACATCCCCAAATGTGTAGGTGCTTCAGACTAGACTTCTTGCCTGTCCAAAATTCATAAGGGGTTTTGATAGTTGCTTTAGTTGGTATTCTGTTAAGGATATACGCTGCAGTCTTTAATGCTTCACCCGAGAGTGATACTGGTAACTTAGAATGACTAATCATACTCCTTATCATGTCTTTAAACGTTCTGTTTCGCTTTTCAGCAATACCATTCATGCTAGGAGAACTTGGCATGGTGTATTGTGGGACGATATCGCACTCCTCTAGGAATTTAGCAAATGGGCCCGGACGTTGTCCACCTGAACCGTCATACCTACCATAGTATTTACCACCACGGTCAGATCTGACGCTTTTAATCATTTTGCTAAGTTGATTTTCAACTTCAACTTTGAACGATTTGAACACATCCAGTGATTGAGACTTTTCATGAATGAGATAAAGGTAGCCATAACGTGAAAAATCATCTATGAACGTGATAAAATATTGTTGACCATTCCATGAAACCGTAGGAAATGGCCTACAAATATCTGTATGTATTAGTTATAAGATATATGTGGCCTTGTGCACCAAATCTCCTGATATATGTAGCCCTGTTGGCACCAAATCTCCTTATATTTGTTTGTTTTCCCTTTATGCAATTTGTGCAAATTTCAAAATCTGCAAAATTAAGGGAATTTAGAATCTCATCTGATACAAGTTTTTCAATTCTCCTTTTGGAGATATGACCTAATCTCTTATGCCATAAAGATGCAAAATTCTCATTGGTTAATTTCCTTTTAACACCTCGAGTACTTAATTGCAAGGTTTCATGATATGAAGTAACTGTATCAAACATATAAAGGTTATCTATATAAGATAAAGAACCAGTACCAACCAAATTTGAATTCTGAAAAATACTAAATTTATTATTTCCAAAAGAACAAGAATAACCAATTTTGTCCAATACAGAAATAGAAACCAAATTCCATCTAAATGACGGTATAACAAATGTCTCATTTAAATCCAAATAAGTACCAGACTTTAATAATAACCTAAACATCCCGATTGCCTCAACTTCGACCTTCTTGCCATCACCTACAAAGATGTATCTTTCACCATCATTTGGCTTTCGGCAGTTTAGGCAGCCCTACATAGACACACTGATATAAGTGGTTGCACTAGAATCTATCCACCAAGTGTCTTTAGATACCGAAGTTAAATTAACCTCAGAACAAACTAGATTAAGAAAAGTATCTTTCTTTGTACGCCAAGCATGATAGTTGGTACATTACTTCTTCTTATGTCCTGCAGCTCCACAGAAGAAACAACCATCAATATTCTTTTATTTATGTTGTTTCTTTTGATATGGAGCCTCTGCAGCTTCTTTATCCTTGTTTCTTTTTTTCCCTATATCTTTGGAAGTACCAACCAAATGAGCACTCTCTATATTTTCTTGCTTCAATCTGTCCTCTTCTTACACGCAATGTGAGATGAGCTCATTAAGAGACCAAGTCTCCTTTTGACAGTTGTAGCTCACCTTAAATTGGCTGAATTGTGTGGGAAGAAATATCAGAACCAAATGCACAAGCAAATTCTCAGAGAGAGCAAGCTTATGTGCTCTTAACTTTGAAGTAAGATGAGACATTTCCATAATATACTCCCTAATGTTCCCATTACCTTTATATCTCATTGAGATGAGATTTGTCAAAAGTGTACTTGTCTCATCCTTTTCATTTTTGGCAAATCGGTTCTTAATTTCTTTTAGGAACTCTTTGGTTGTTCTCGAGATTCAGCTATTAGTTCTGCTTCTAACATTACTGTCAGCATTAATTCTATTCCTATGCTAAATGGCACAAACTTCAAAGCATGGCACGATAACTTCCAAATAGTTCTCGATGTCGTGGATCTAGACCTTGCGTTAATGATTCTTCCTCCTGCACCTTTTACTGATAAAAGTACAAAATCAAGGAAATCTAGAATCCCATCTAACACAAGTCTTTCAATTCTCCTTTTGGAGATATAACCTAGGCTCTGATACCACATGTAAAACTTAATTTCAATATGTGAAAATCATCACACAAATAGAAACATTCATATTGAATCGTTAGGAATAAAAATACTGAATTTGCGGAAGCGTACCTGAATCCATAATATGAAAGTTGAAATATCCAATTCTGAGTCTATATGATCTTTCAAATCTACATTTATTTTCTGTATAAATTTATCTCTGACAATGGAGATCAGAAAAATAGAAAACGTTATGTGATCTGAGGATCACGACCCCTATTTATAAATATTTGTGTCTATTCGTAAATAGTCGTGTCTGTTCGTAAACAATCGCGTTTGTTCGTATTTTTGTATTTTCTATTTTAACCCATTATAAAAATAGAAATTACGTTTGCCTCTACTCATTAATGCCCACACTTTATAATACATTAATTAAGACTCCAAAATTTAAATTGATCACTTTAATTGACCTATTTTTATTTGATAGCCTATAATTTACATTTATTTGATATATAAGCCCATATATTTAATTTTATTCTAACATTGGGTGTTAGTGAGAGATAAATATAATTATTTAAAAAGTTAAGGGTAAAAAATATAATTTTAAAAATATAGGGCTGCTAATAAAAAAAATTTAAAATAATTTAAGGGTAATTTTGTTCAGAGGGAGGTAAGTGATATTTGAAAAAAAGACAAGGGCAGTCTCTGTTATTTACAAAATAATAGGAGAGGTATCTGGTATAGTGCAAAATGACATGAGGGATCAATGGCATATACCCTATTTTATATATATACTTGATTTTATACGACAATGGGATTCGCGATCGCTTCATTATAGAGATGTTTTGCGTACACCTTGGCTCTCATGATTGTTATATCTTGGGAAGGGCTCGCCGTTCAACCCTGTGCATAGTGGGAGCGTATCTTTTCTTAGGATAGTGCTTACACACCTTGATCCATAGGATAATGTTCTTAGAGATTAAAATAACATGTCATATTTATTTATTATTTAATTTAATGAAATTTTCCCAACAAAGAGTCCCTAGCTGACTTATATTGGAAACATATTAGTTTAAAAAATAATGGAAAACAAAAGATATTTGGGACTTAAACAATCGAAATCTAAAATGTAGGGTGTTCTATTGTCAAATATTTTAGAAAAATGTTTTCTCTTTTTTTTTTGTTTTTTGGCAATACAAAGCCAATAGACTGTTCTGTACAACTTCTTTTGATATAAAACATAATAATAAATACCAGATTGTTCTAAATGAACACCACAAACAACTACTGAAAAAAAAAACTTATAATCTCTACGAAGATTAACTATAACAGATTCAGACAAAAAAAAAAAAAACACAACAAACCAACATATCAAATCGAGATTGAAACTAGGGATTGGATTCATTAGAAGGCATACCAAATAAGGTATAACAGTTTTCGAAGTCTCGAAAACTATTCAGATTTAAGGTCTTGACAACTGATGTATGCAACGCCGTTCTGATCCCCGCTGCTTTTTAATCCCTCTCTCAACTGATCATCCAACCAACAAATCAATAAATTATAAACACATGTCCAAAAACTACTTAAACACTATATTTTATTATTTTAAGGATAAAAACATCATTGTCCTAAATGAACAGAGAGGCACTGCCTTACTTGCTTGAGAAGTTTCTTTTGATATCGGTAACCCTAATCGGATAAAGCAAGAAAAGCATTAGTAACATCGGAATATAATAAGTTTGAATTTATTTTTTTGTAAATATAATAATCCAATTAAGGAGTAAATCACCTTATCAGTTCCATATATGTAATCACAATAGGTAAAGACAGAAGCAAAATTGCTCTGGCTTTGTCCACCAACATAGTGATGGTAGTCATGGTAATCTGCACCTCCATAAAAGGGTATATACTTTGTCAGACTCCATGGC
Organism: Eucommia ulmoides; assembly: GCA_016647705.1. Classification (NCBI taxonomy): domain Eukaryota; kingdom Viridiplantae; phylum Streptophyta; class Magnoliopsida; order Garryales; family Eucommiaceae; genus Eucommia; species Eucommia ulmoides. The sequence goes on along the minus strand of CM028330.1, from coordinate 16,022,085 downwards.
AGATCATACCTGCATTTTCGGAACACAAACATGGGAAAAAAATTAAACAAAAATTGGTTCTAGAAACAAAAATATGGGAACAAAAACAAATCTGTTTCAGTTTTGAAGAAAGAGCCAGCTCATTGTGTAAAATACAAGCAAACATATATTCTACATTGATCTTCTTCAAGCTGTTAAAGTGAGTATATTTAAATGGTGACTTAAAACATTATAACGTAGTGTAGAACAAAAAAAAAATAGAATAAGCATTTGTTTCTTTTACAATTGTCAATTACCTATTAGTCACAAGTATAATAACACATCATGTTTGGTACTCAAGATTCAACTAAAAAATAAAATGGTGTTTGGTACTCAAGATTCAACTAAAAAATAAAATGGTTATAGGACCAACCATTTTATTCCCATATTTTGTACACGTGATTAGTTTTCATTCTCAATCTTAGGTATTCGCTAATCCCAAAAATTATGAGTTATGATAATCTCAAATCAAAAAAAAGTATTAGGTTAAATGAGTGATGGGATTCAAAATGGAAAAGTATTGCTAAAACAATTGTTTCCATAATACAATCACTTTTTCCGACGATATCGCCAGAGCTTTGGAAACTTCGCGGGGAATGTCGCTAGAACTTTGATGACATTGTGAATGTCACCGGAGTTCCAGCAACGTCTCCATAATGTCATCAGAACTCTAGTAATATCACCAAAATGTTGTCGGGACACTAAAAATGTCACTCGAATGTTCTCAGAACTCCAAAAATGTCATCGGTAATTTTATAAACATTTTCATTTATTGTTTGGACATTTTTTCGACAAAGTTGTTGGAGTTCGATGACCTTTTTTAACGAAATTATCAATTTTTTTTTAAATATTCATCATTATAATTTATATATTTCATTTGACTATCCATTTTATTCCTATATTTAATCCCAAGGCGAATGAAATGGTAAATAATCATTCCATTCAAATCATATATTCATTTCATTCCGTTCCGGTATTGAAAGTCACATGTTCCTTTGGCTAGTGTTTGTTTAGGGTTTCTGTCTCACAAACCAGGAACATAATTAGATATCTAGAAACAAAATATAAAATGTTTTTATTTTTGTTCTGATAGCAAAATAAAATTAGATTTTTTTTCTCATATATTCGATTTCCTTCATTGTTTTTTGTTTTTCGAAACAAATCCACAAAAAGCAAAAACACTTAAAGAAACCCACCCAAACCAACATAAATATCCCACAGACGAGGAAAGAAACACAGAAAGGCATAAATGTGCATGCCGTCAACTAGAAATGGTAAAATATAATTTATTTTGGATGTAAATAAGATGGATCTCGCTGATAACATGTGACCACTGCACACACATTAGTTTGTGTACAATGATTTATATACTTCCTTTGATATCCCTATTCTTTTCTAAGATTGTTTGATACCTAATATGATATAAGTATTTTGGGCAAAGTGAATTCAATTCAAAAGGTACTGAACCAATGAGCAGCATGGGACATTACAAATTGTATCAGAGCTAACCTTATTTAGGAAACGGCACCGTGGTGCTATTGATAGAGGAGTAGAGACTTCGGAGAGGGACAGAGACCTCGGGTAGGTACTCTATGTCCGCATATGGGCTACTATTTACATCACAAGCCAAGGGGATGAATTGGGCTAACGCAACGAAGACATAGCGTCTTTGAGTGGGAGATATTGTGAGATCTCACATCGAAAATATTAGAAAAGATTATCTGATATATAAAGTATTATATGAGCTATTACTAGTATTTTAACTTTTAAACATTTTGAGTTATGTATTTTAACTTTTAAACATTTTGAGTTATGTGGATTCGGTTCAAAAGATACTTCACACATGGGGGCATTACACTGACATTATTATTCTCTCAAAACAAGTAAAAAAAAAAAAAAAAAAGTTAAGCCCATTTGTTAGTGTCTATGTTTCCATATTTTTGTTTTCAGTGTTCACATTTCTGCTTCTCTTCCCAATGTTTCTATTCCAAAAAATATGGGAACAAAAAAAAAACAGTGTTCTTATCATACAGTCTACCATTTTTAATTTATAAAGCTTTTTGTTATAATGACTGAGAATTTGTTGTTTAGCTCTTACTAATTTATTTTTTAGTTATTTTCACTATTTTAGTTATCATTAACCATGATAATAGTGAACATCATAAATTTAATTTACTTGAAGTTAATTAAGAAAGAGTATGTTTAGTTGGAAGGATGAAAAGTTAGAAGAAAAGGAAAAATAAAAAGATAATATTTTTATCTCTCGTGAAAAGAAAGTTATTTTCGATAACGTTATTTGATTTAAGGAAGGTAAAAATAGAAAACAATTTATTTACCCATCTAATTTACTATTTTACTATCATAAAAATAAATTTAAATATTTTATTATCAAGGTATAATTATAATTTTATTTTTAAGAACTCTAGCTCTCCCTTCCATTTTCTTCCAAATTGGTGAGGAATTGGGGATCAAAAATTACTTTGAGAATTGTACATTTTCCTTCCTAATTTTCTTTCCCTCGGTAACCAAACAAGTTTTAAAGGAATGGAGAAAAAAAATTAGACAAATATTACAATTTGAAGAACAATATCTAAAAAAAATCTAATTTTATTCCAGTGTCAGACTTCCAAAATAATTTTTTGGAAAGAGAAGAGACTTGTTCTCACATTTCTGGTTTTTTCCTTTTTTTTTTTCAGAAAACTGGGAACAAAAACACAAAATGGGAACATAAACCACCTTAGGATATCAGGAATCCAATCACTTTTCAGATAAATTAAATATTAGGAAAGGAACAGTGGACATAAAATGACTAAATGTCAGTGTCAGACATGATTAGGTCAAATTCGTTAAAGAAGAAAATGACAGTTACCAAAAGGAAAAGCTAAAAATCAAGGTGTAATTAACGAAGCATGCGTAATTGCGTACCCGCTGTGAGTCTCAATAGCCTCGATCTGCCGCAGCCCAATCCACATCCAGAAGGTAATCATGTGGCCCGGAGCCATGGCGGGCCCTAGAAACGACGGAATCCCGAGGATCAGGACCTCCGCCCAGTGCGCGTACGGCGCCGCGAACCCTATCGGCGCCGTGTACTCGTGGTGAACCCTGTGAATCTTCTCGTACCCCCATTTGCCGTGGAGGAATCTGTGGATCCAGTAATTCGTGTAGTCCTCGACGACGAAATAGATCCCCAATTGCGCCGCGATTTCCCACACCGAGGGCAAGGGCAAGCCTGTTCGGATGCCGATTATCTGCAATTCGGCCATGAAAAAGTCGGAATCGATGAAAATTAGAGATTAATGCTTGAAATTCGGTCGTTGATATTGGAGTTTTTACCTTAACGGACGGGTAGGAGACAAGTTGGAGAGGGCCAACGACGAGAATGAACATGCGCATTACGCTTCCGTAGCAGCGGAAGGCGTCGGAGATGGAGAGGTTGATCTTCGGTTGGATCTTGTAGGCGCGGATGTTTCTGTGGAGGAGCTCGAGGGAGATGTAGAAAAGGGGGGCGACGGAGAAGACGAGGAAGAGGAAGAGGATGTTATGGCAATAAAGGAAGTAGTCGGATTTGGTGGCGGAGTAGTTGAACCATAGGGTTTCAGCGGAGGTTAGGGCACGACCGAGGGCCGTCTCCGCCTCTTGGATGGTTTTGTAAGGCAACATTGATGGCGACGGCGACGGCGACGGCGGAGGGGAGATTTTGGGTGGTGGGGGAGGGGGCGGAGAAGAGACAAATAAGGATCGCCGTAAAACAGGGGATGGATGCCTGTTGGTTAAAATATGCGGGAACCAACCAGATATGGGATTTTTTCAAATAATACAAAAATAACGATTCCACTTAATACTGGGGTATTTAACACTTTCTACCCTCTAATTTTACCCGTTTCCTCAATTTAGTCTTACAGTTTCGATTCAATGTAACACCCGAAAAAAATTTAAACTTGTCTCGCATCTAGGCTTTGGTGTCGAAATCTGACAACCGGCCACTAGAATTATTTTTAGTTATACGTAATTATTTTTGTATTTTATTTAGTTTCATGTAACTACTTTTTATTGTATTTTTTAGTTATATTTTTAAATATTTTTTTTAGTTACATTTTAAGTGTATTTGAAATAACATTTCTGAGTTTCCCGCGCCCTACACTGGAAAATCAGTTGAATGTAAAAAAAATATAATAAAAAATAATACTGAAAAATTAGTTATGTAATTTAAAAAAATCTTGCAACAAGAGGTTCAGCGACCTATGATCAGCAGTGGTCAGAATTTGGTGGGCAGGGCGATGGTTGGCAACACAACCTTAATTGAAACATTAATTTGCATGACATCTATGAGATCAAACTAAAATATTTATTTGGTTTGGGAGTTTGTTAAATTTTTGTTCGTAATTATTAGAGAAAAAAAATGAAATGGATTATAAACCCTATATGAATTATCCATTTGATTCCATCTATTATTAGTCCAAGTGAATAAAAAAAAAATGCTTAAACTAGCAAGAATTTCAATGTTATTAATTAGGAAATATCATAAAGAGTATACTAGAAAGAAAAGAAAAAACATGATAAGGTGAAAATCATTCCTCACCCAAAAAAGGGAAAAGGAAAAAGGATAAAAAAGAAAGAAAGGAAATCTAGGGGTGGCAGCTTTCATTGACTGCACCAAAGGAACATATTAATAATCATATTCTTGAATTATGCATGCTTTGAGGAGCCCACGCACTATTCCCCTCATTTGTGATGGGGAGGTAGAACATCTAATTTTGTTCTTGATTAGTGTTTTTATCTTAAAATTTTATTTATATTTTTATAAATTTATTCTAATAAATTGAGAGCGCAATATTCTTTTGGAATAATTTATGGGAGGTCCTAATAATATCACTAAATTAATAAAAAATCTCAAAGTAAATAATTAATTTAGTTTTAGTCTCATCTATTAGAATTTATGAAAACACTAATATTCAAATTAAGATTGCCTCACCAATCACCGCCCCACCGCCACCGCCTGCCGGACTGACCGTAGAATTTTGGCCACCTCCGATCGCCGAAACTCTAATCACCAGTCGCCAGAATTATTTTTACTTACATTCAACTACTTTTTAATAACATTTTTTAGTATACATTTTGGTTATAATTTTTTAAGTTAGATTCAACTAATTTTCAAATCTTGGTAGCCGAAAAATTACTAAATAAAAATATACTAAAATATTGTTAAAAATATAGATAAAAAATACATTAAAAAATAGTTACATATTACTGAAAATGCACTAAAAAAAATAGCTATATATAACTAAAAAAGATTTTGGTAACCGGTGGCCGGACTTTGATGACCAGAGTTCCGAGGTTTGATAGCAGGTGGCAACAAAGTGTGGCATCGATGGTAGACAATGCAAACTTTAATTGGAAGCTTTTGATTGGAAATTTAAATGAGCATTGACTATGGGACTAAAATACAAGACAAAACATGATTAAAATTAAAATATGATAAATTATGAATTAGACACACTATTTCGGACTATTGACCAATTATCCCTATTTTCTTTCATATTTCTATTCATGTTCCCAATTTAAACAATAAACAAATAGGACGTTAAAAGCCATGGGCCAATTTTCAAGGCCGTTGTTAACCCAACGCACTCGTTATAATTACTCTGCTGCGAGAAATTTGGTAATTATGTCAAAAATTCAATAATTAAAAAGTAACTACACTAAAAAAATGTAATAATAATTGAAAAGTCACTGTACTATAATAAAAATTAATATAATATTTTTATTTTTATTGTACTATAACTATCATCTATACCAGAAAAATAATTATAAATTAATGATACTCATAAATTTAGTGATTAATAATGGTCACAGTGTGTTCTAATCTCATATCTTTCTTCCATTGCAATAATATTTTTTTCATTTTGCAAAAAAAAAAAAAAAAGACTTCAATATTTTATTCTGACATAAAATAAAAATATTGCACTATTTTTCATTGTAATGCAGTAACTTTGGATCATTGATATTTTTTATCGATCAATTTTTTTTTTAAATATTATAATGTGTAGACTATTGAGGAAAAAATATAAAAATTACAGTCGATCCAGAATACCTATTTTTTACCTTTTAAAATTGGAGGTTTTTTTTCCAGAAGTCAAAGAAACATATTTTTTAGGATTATTAAGATTAAATTTGTTCAAAAATTCTTTAAAAAATTATTATTTTTTTATATACACAAATTCTACTTAATTTTTAAAATTCACTTGTTCATTTTATATATTATTAGGAGTCTATGCATTTTATTTTATTTTTAAATGAGTAATGTTTTATTGTGGATGTGAAAAAAAAAATGTTTTAAAATACGAACTGTGGAAAAAAATTCCTTTAAAATTAAGGTAATAATTAAAATTGAATTACTATTAAAAAAAAAAAAATGGGAGGCGCGTTTTGAAAAGGCCTTTTTACAATGTATCTTTGAACATTAGATCCGATAAGTATTGACGTGGACCCTATAAAAAACAAGGGCCCCACAATCAACATTGAAAGAAGTAAGTGGTCCCATTAAATATATGATCAGAAGTGATTTGTGCGGTGACGATGATAGCGACTCCATCTAATGATTTGGGGCGTGGACTACTGGAACGAAACGTCTTTATCGTTTTCTCGTTTTGTGATAGGTTGCTCCGCGGATGTAAAAAATCCGTTTTGTTTCTTCAACACGTGTCGAACTAGGATTGCTCATATAACGAATGAAAGCTCTACGATATTAAGGACAAAAGAATTAGTTATTGTAGCAGAAAAAGAAATACAAAGCATCTGGTGGATATTTGTTAGGGTTATGTATTTGATAAATTTATGAAATTTATAAAGGATAAATTTTTTTATTTGGATAAATATTTTAATTAATAATTTATTTGTGTAATATTATAAGTAAATTGTTTAGATACGCAAATATTTGTATCTAGAATTTTAAATTGTATCAAATTTTAATAACAAAAAAATGAATATTTTTAATAAAATAATTTTTATTTTAATAATTTTAGTTGATTAGCGTTTGAGAGAACCAAATAGAGTAAATATGAACACATGGATACAAGGTGATATAATAAAGGAATTTGGGATGTCTTTAGAAGTTGAAATTCCTATTTGGATGAATTTGTGAAAAAAAACACACATTTCAAAGAGATTTGGAATTGTCATTTATCCCCCCTATAAATTTCACTTCAAATTTTTCTTGAATTTTACAAATTCTTACCTTCACAAGTTTTTACCAAAGATTATTCATAATAAAAACTTTTAAAAATTATTCTTTTAATTTAATTCCTAAAACTTCTTCATAATAAGATTTTCCTCAAAAATATTTATTTTAATTTAATATCAGAATTTCTTCATAATAACTCTTTTCAAAAAGAATTTGTCTTTACTTTCTTGGAGATTTCAAGGATCCTCAAATTGTTAATTTAAATTTAATCTAAAATTTCTTCATAATAAATTTTTCCTAAATTATTTTTTTATTTCCTAAGGATTTTAATGATCCTCAAAACCACTTTTATTTATACAGGAATTTCTCAAAAACTTTGTCTTTGTTTTATTTTACCTAAGGATTTTCTTCATAATAAGAATCTTCAAATATGTCTTCTTTATGTTTCTAAAACTAAAAAATGGATTTCTTCATAATAAGCTATATCCCCCCCAAAAAAAATGTGTGTTTTACTTTTTGAACGTTTACTTTTTTTTTTTCTCCTCTCTGCATGCATGTAGTATTTTAGTTTTCTCAAGATAACCTAAACCTAAAAAAATAAAATTCCTCGGGGGGAGGGGGGGGGGGGGGGGGCAAACTTGTAGATTACATCCATAATCAATAAGCGGACTAAAAGGAGGACATTTTTTCTTTTATTTTATTTTCATATTTTTCTTAAATTTTTAAATGCATAAAAAAATAAGGAGAATTATTATGTTAACCAAACTAAAAAACTTACTTGGACTTGTTTTAATTTAAAAGATTTATTTAAACAAAGGTATCGTCTTCGGACAAGTGTCTTGAGGTGCCTAACACCTTCCCTGAACATAACTGACTCTCGAGCCTTAAATAATTCTCTGCTTAAGACCTAAAATATTTTGAGTCAAATATTGGACCATTTTAACATAAAAAATAATTTTTAAAAATCTCGATGACCTAACACACCATTTAAATTCAATATAAAAATAATTAATAAATTAATTATTTTTACTACCTATCTTTTGGTATGAGTTTAATGGGTCACACACAATAGAAAATAGAAGTTAAAAAAGTCTTTGAAAAAAAAAAAGGGTATTAATGCCAAACTTTTGGAAGTTCGGGAACCAAAGTACACATATGGAAAGAAAGGGATTTAGGATTTTGAACCCTAGACAATTTATATATAAAGGGAAGACCAATATTCGTCGCCCGCTTAAGAGAATTTCGGTCACACCCCCCGTATCTGATCATTCTTGTTTTCTTTTTGTGTCTACATTATTGATTTGAATCTTAGCACCACATAAATTCAAATCAGATCTACCTTAGTCTTGAGATTAGTATAATTCTTAGAAATCTAAAGATTAGTTGTCTTTTTGAGTTTTTTGTAAGGATATTCTTAGAGGCTATATAATTGTGTTGCTTCTAACAAAATCGTAGCTCTATTATCCGTACCTAATCAGATCAAATCGCTCTTACAAGACCTTCTCAAATCATACCTCGGCAACTGTCGGCTTTGAGACTGAATCATTAGAAGAGGTAATTGAATTAAATATAATTTAATTTATTCTTGTTATATTTGTTTTCTGTTGATGCAGATATATTCGTCTTAGAGGAATATGATATTAATTGTGATTTAATTTTTTTTTTGAAAACCCGCTACGTAAATCTGGTATTTTTTTATATCTGGTTCCTTCACATATCTCAGCCATATCCAATTGGTTGGAATTTCACCAAGAGAACATCCTCAAGTATGATTTCTGTATTAAATGATTTCTCTATCTTGTGTTCATGAGAAGATCAACAAGGTATGGATTAAAAAAAAAAAAAAAAGATCCTAATCCAATCATATGTATATTGATTAATAATATAATTCCTTGTAATACCCGTTGAAATCTCATCCCAATCGTTGACTACTCTGCCAAGAGGTTTGGATGAATTATATTGAATCAAATCACATATGACATGTCTCTCTTTGCTAAGAGTGATAGATCATATCATGTATACTCATACATTCACATCTATATCCCATTATAACCAATTAATACCTTTGAAATCTTTTGGTTAGAGTACAACAGTTTGAATTATTAAAGTATACCAACCCATATATGTAACATACAGTACCTAAAGTCAAAAGATCACTAATACAATCATATCTCAAATATCCTATTTTTACATTGAGTAAAGCTACGATATAGAATATCAAGGATAATCACGTTCGATCTCGTACTACTCTAGTAAGTCCCTTTATGGTTGTTCTAGTATCTTATATTAATGGTTTGAAAATCACCATTCTCAAAAGAGAAAATATCATAACAAGCTAGCCTAGATTGTTGAAAATCAATTTTCAACAATTCAATATCGATTAGGAACAGTTAACAATATAAGTTACTAAATTTCTTCGGTCTTCGTCTTTTAATCACATTAAAGATCTAAGACCTTTTTACTTAATATTCAGTGTCTACAACAACAATGATAGAATGAAAGAATAATATCAAAAATATATTTTTATTGATACTTCAGATTGAATATTTTACAGATAGAAGTCATAATGTAAGATTAAACTATTGACTATAGGGCTTATATCCAAGGGTTATGAAGTTATCTACCAATTAAGGGATTGTTTTTGTTAAGGGTAATGACAAAGTAGCAAGGGCATGCCCTCGCAACGCCCTTAAGAAATAGAAATAACAAATAGCGACGGAGACTGAACACCTTATACAGGGCACCGAGCTCGACCACATCCCAATCGAGGACCTCCACGATGATAATCCTGATCCTTAACCCAATGATTACCTTGTTGTGATATTTGTATACTCGACCAATGAGGATTGGATGGTTTGTATAGAGGAACGAATGGACATCGATAGGTACTCATCGGCCTCTTTCGAAAAAATAACACTTTTGTATGGTCAAATAACGAGCTTCTGGGGGTGGAATCCAAAGTGGCCATGCATTGACTATATGAAAACCCTTAGTACTCAATCGTCAGGGAAAAATGAAGAAAGTTCTATCCTGACCAGCTAGTAATCATTTATGGAGGAGAATGACATATTGATCAAGTTTAATGTTGTGGATGAGGTCAAGTTACCAAACAGGATCTCCAACATGGTCTTGGCACCGAAGGCCGGAAAAAAGTGGTGACTATGCATGGACTTTAAGGACCTCAACAAAGTGTGTCCCAAAGACTTCTTTTCTTTGCCTAGGATCTATACAGTAATCGATGCCACGGTAGGATACCGACTATTAAGCTTCCTAAATGCATATGTTGGGTACAATTAAATGCCTATGTACCCCCAGAAAAGAGAAATACCTAATTCATCATATACTGATGGATGTACGACTCCAAGGTCAATGCAATTTGGACTACGCAACGCTGGTGCCACTCACCAGTGTTTGTTGAATAAAATGTTCAAGGAAGATATTGACAAGACCATGGAGGTCTACATTGGCATGTCTATTAAGTAGACAAAAAGTAAACTACAGAAATATAAAGTGCAGGAAAAGAGCGAAAAAGCACAGGAAGAGAAAAGTAAATTATCAAAAATTAAATGACAGAAGATAAAATAATTGAAATGTGATAGGGAAGAACTCAAGTTAGGGTTTGTGATCTTATATTTTGGTTATCTTGTTAATTTCTACTTTTTTCTGATATGATTTTGTGTTTAATGAAGTAACGTTTGCTACAAGCTATATTACTGCGAAAAATTAACTAACTATTTAATCGATATGGATTATCTTCAAAATTCAATTAGTACATGAACTAATTTAAGGTGAATTAATCGATTAGAATAATCTATCCTATTAATTGTACCAATTCCAAGAAATCGTATTGCATAACCATTAGATCTAAAACATATGTATTAGATTGTATGTGAAGATATAACTAATTCAAAATCCAATTTCTACAAGAGAATTAAGAAAAAGAATAAGTTATTTAAAATCGTAAAACCAAAGTTCATTGTTATGCATCTATTACACACAGATCTAGAAGGGAAAAAAGATGGAGATACAAGAAAAACGTAATACATGGACAACCTTAACCCGAAGAATGTGTTTAGCCTCTCATGCTAGCTGATGAGTGGTTTATTTACCAACAAATTAAGTATTTTTAGATTTAAAGATTTGTGTGTTTTTAAGCACTTTCATTTTTTTAATATATTTTTGTGTTGTTTGGTAGGTTTTTGAATAAAATGGTAAAATTGTGCAAAACCGGTACAACTTTCCACAGGTTTTTGAATCACCTAAATCGGAGTTTGAACGAAGAAGTTACAGCCAAAACAAGAAAGCATGTCACTGCCACAGCAGGACACCACCACCGCGGCGGTAAAACAGCAAAAAGTTTGTAACGGCTCTGCATTTCCATTGCCACGGCGGTGAATATCATTGCTGCGGCGGTCGCCTTGCATCTGTAAAGTGTTTTTTAGATATTTTAGGATATTTTTGGCCATATATCCTTCCGCCCCTCTCCATTTTCAGGAAGAACACTTAGGAAAGCCATTTGGGCATATTTTTTAGTGTTTTGGAGGGAAAGGTCACAATCCGAAGGAGGAGACATTGAAGAAAGAAGCGATTGTTCTACGGCATAATCTTCGGACTTGGCTAAGTTCTTTCATTTTCTCTTTTATTTCTTTAACTTAGGTATTTGTTGAGCATGTTTAGCTTGTTCTTATTGTAAATATGGTTATGGCCGCTAGCTAAACGTGGATTATTTAGGGATTAACAATACATTTATAAATATGTGGTTATTTTGATTTTGATGTTTCGTTAATGTGTGTTTTATAATAATTTCGATTATGTTTGCCGTGTTGTCATGTTATTATGCTTGTTTAAATAATTAGAGAATACGGTGTTTAACACTCAGGAGAAGTAACCCTGAATTCGGATTAGGGTAAACACAACACGACAATCTAACGACCCGGGAGGGTGTTAGAAAGTATGCAATTAATGACGTTGGAGCGAAACTCACGTGACCTAGTGTCGTTAAGGCGTTAAAGAGGACTTTTTCGTTGACGCAAAGTCATGTATTCACTCATCTTATACTCAGGAGAGGTGATTGTCAGATACCCGAACACCATTAACATAAATTAAAAGGAGATCGAACACGTATTTGTAAACAATGTTAATCCCTAGACAATTCTTTCCCCAAAAAATATCTCATTATATTAGTATAGATAATTTAGTTAATTAGTTTAGTTTAATATAAATTTTATTCACATTTATTTTCGCCTAAATAAAATTAGGTCATGACAAACGCTGTACTCAATAATAGTCAAAACCAATCCCAGTGGACACAATAGCCCTAACTCTCCCTATCTATACTAAAACTTGACCTCATATACTTGCAAGTGAAAGTAGCGGCGTATTCACGCGCTACCAAGTTTTTGGCGCTGTTGCTGGGGATTGGTGGATTTGGTTATTATTGATATTGTGAGTAAATGACTGAATTTTACTTTAGGCATTTATTTTCTTTATAACTTTTTTGTTTGGTAGTTTTTGTTTTTCTTTTCCTGCAGGGTGCTTGAAAATGTTAGATCAACAAGTGCTTTTGCGATTCTTTCAATGGGATTCCGATCCGTTTTATAGTGCTTGGAATTGATACAATAATTTGCTACTCCGGTTTCCAAATCACGGATTCCCGAGGGAGTGTCAACTACTGAACTTTCTCGACGGGTTATAAGCCGCAACCAGAATGTGGGTTGAAAGAGGAAACAATACCACCTCTTTCGACCAACTAACTGCAGACGAAGCCCATTGGATGTTGAAAGACATGGCAACCTTTGATTATCAGAGTTTTAATTCTACGGCGCCATGGATTGACACCCCGGACCAATACGTTGAGTCTTCTCCCGGCCTGGAATAAATACTCGTTGATTTTATTGGGGTAACTCAGTCATTTTGGAGAGAGACTAATAACCGGTTAATGAGCATGAGGATCGTCTCGATATCATTGAGACGATTTGCACTGAAATCGATACGACTGTAACGTCTCTTCAGATGCAAATCAGTTAACTAATTTGCTTGATTGAGGCTGAGTTAGATGCGGTGACACCTGGAGATTCACAAGCCACATTTAGTGAAAGCCATCGTGAGAAGTCGGAGACAAGCGGGAGGAGCTTGGGAGCGTTCAACTATGCCTATCCGAATGAGACGGGAATCCAAGCCTGGATCGACGATTGTGATTCATCACCATTTGAGATCTAATTAGTGATGCCGCCATCAATTTCAGACGATCATATTTACGAGGATCCAATGTGGCTCACTTGTCCCTCGCTGCCATTAGCAACGTTCTTCCATGCTCACCAAGTACATGAGCCGGTGGAGTATCCTGTTGAAAGATCGAGCCAAATAGAGCCTTATCTCACCAAGCTTGAGGGCGTTGATAACTAAGACCCGTTTGTAGTGTTATTTGACACGTACTACAGGTAGAAGCCGTTCTTTGACAAGCACTTCGGCGTGTCAGACTGACGACCATAAACCAAGCGCTTCTTGGGAGACAACCCAAGAAAAAAAAATACGTTAGATCCGTTATAACCGATTTGATTCAGAGGCGAGAGTCTCTCACCTCCCAAGTACGTGTTCTAAACCCTAGTCTTCATTACAATGCTTGATCATGTCATTAGGATCGCTGACTAGGTTATTATGGGCATTTCTTATTTGAGTCGGGTATGATGTGTAGTATGTTTTTAGTATATGTTTTAGTTAGTATGTTTTATTGTTTCTACGTGTGCATGTCTGTTTAGGATAGTTGTTGTGTTATGTGCTGAGTTTTGACGTCATCTGGGCCATTACCCGATGATAAATCTGTCCCCTGGTTATTTATTGAGGTCGAGTGTAAAACTTATGCATATATGTTTTGTGTGCTTAACGTTATGTTTTAGTAATAGTTATTATAGATCTTACTTGCACGAGCACAAAAACTCATTATATAACCGTCTAATTGATTTGAAAATGATTATCTGTCACCTAAATTCATGACATTAGGGTTTCTAGAACTTGATTTGGGGGAAATTCAAGGCGAAGTCCTAGGCAAGATAGTTCAGAAGACATGATTTAGGCATTCATTTTTTCGCTTGAGCCTTTTAAGCTTACCCTGATATATTATTATCCCGTGTTACCCTGTCGAAGCCTAAACACTGTTTCAATTTTAAACACTTAACAAATACCATTTGACCGATAAAACTTCTTTCCAAACCTACATCGCTAAACTGAAGGCACAATCTGAGAGAATCAAGTTAGCATTCGTTATGCTACTTGATATGAACGGTTAGGTTTTTGGCGAACTATTAATTGGTTCGATATTTGAGTACTCACTTGTCATTTTTCGTTTGTATTTTACACACCCCTTCAATTGAAAAAACCAAAGAAGTTTTGGGGTATGTTAGTTGAAAAAAAAAAGAAAAAAAGTATCAAATGTAAATCTGGTTTTTATTTCTGTTTCTTTTTGACAAGTGAGTATGTCATTCTTAATATTTGTTCGGGATTGTTTCCAATCTATCTATGGGGTTTCGAGTGTGAGAGTGCCAAGCAATGTGCCTTGAGTAACGTTAAGTTAACAACGTTAACCCATTTTCACTTTCAAAATTACCATTGGCCATTTGTCCTAAACCGAACCAAGACCTATTGATCTTTTTGAACTTTCGAGCCTACATTAGTGGAGAAGAGATCCCGGGTTAAGCCTGTGGTTTTCCTATACCTTCGGGTTTTTTCTGTTATGCGCTTATATGGTGGATAATCCAATCCGATTAATGGACAGTTATATATTTGAGTTTTAAACCCACACACACTTTAGTAGGATCTATAATGACGCTTACTATTATAAATATTGAAATTCTAGAACACTACATGGTGTGATTTTATGCTTGAACTTGATAGGATTGGGGGCCGATGAGGGATAATCCATTTGGCCGGTAGATGATACCCAAAACTTGCACATATTTATTTTTCATGTTTTTCAATTTTGTAATTAGTTTTTATATTTTCTTGTATTGTGTGGGTGTTTTGCTTGAGGACAAGCAAATGTTTGAGTTTGGGGGTATTTGATGGGTGGTTTATTTTAAACAAATTAAGTACTTTTAGATTTAAATATTTGTGTGTTTTTAAGCACTTTTGTTGTTTTAATATGTTTTTGTTCCGTTTGGTAGGTTTTTGAATAAAATTATGAAATTGTGCAAAACCAGTACAACTTTCCACAGGTTTTTGAATAACCTAAATCGGAGTTCGAACAAAGAAGTTACAGCCAAAACAAGAAAGCGTGTTACCGCCGCAGCAGGACACCACCGCAGCAACGGTAAAATAACAAAAAATTTGTAACGGCTCTGCATTTCCACTGCCGCGGTGGTAAATATCACTACTGCAGCAGTCACACTGCACCTGTAAAGTGTTTTTTAGATATTTTAGGATATTTTTGGCCATATCCTTCCTACCCTCTCCATTTTCGGGAAGAACACTTAAGAAAGCCATTTAGGCATATTTTTAAGTGTTTTGGAGGGAGAGCTCACAATCCGAAGGAGGAGACGTTGAAGAAGGAAGCGATCGTTCTACGGCATAATCTTCGGACTTGGCTAACTTCTTTCATTTTCTCTTTTATTTCTTCAACTTAGGTATTTGTTGAGCATGTTTAGCTCGTTCTTATTGTAAATATGGTTATGGCCTCTAGCTAAACGTGAATTATTTAGGGATTAACAATACATTTATAAATATGTGGTTATCTTGATTTCGATATTTCGTTAATTTGTGTTTTATAATAATTTTGATTGTATTTGCCGTGTTGTCATGTTATTATGCTTGTTTAGATAATTAGAGAATACAGGGTTTAACCCTCGGGAGAGGTAACACCGAATTCGGACTAGGGTAAATACAACACGATAATCTAACGACCCGGGAAGGCATTAGAAAGTGTGCAATTAATGACGTTGGGGCGAGACTCACGTGATCTAGTGTCGTTAAGACGTTGAGGGGGATTTCTTTGTTGATGCGAAGTCATATATTCACTCGTCTTACACTCGGGAGAGGTGGCGAGTGAGTTTACAAACCGAGATTGTCGGATACCCGAACACCATTAACATAAACTAAAATGAGATCGAACACGTATTTGTAAACAACGTTAATCCCTAGATAATTCTTTCCCCAAAAAATCTCATTATATTAGTATAGATAATTTAGTTAATTAGTTTAGTTTAATATAAATTTTATTCACATTTATTTTTGCCTAAATAAAGTTAGGTCATGACAACGCGGTACTCAATAATAGTCAAAACTAATCCCTGTGGACATGATAACCCTAACTCTCCCGATCTATACTAAAACTTAACCCCGTATACTTGCGAGTGAAAGTAGTGGCGTATTCACGCGCTACCACTAGCGTAGAACTCTATTTTAGATTTAGATTTATAACCATTCTTGTTATTCTCCTAAAGATTTCAAAACCTCTTAATGGAGGATGATGACCTCAAAAACGTTGTTTTAGATCCACTTTTCTTCCCCAAAATCATGCCATAACATTCCCCATAATTTAGGGATTTGATTCCCTAAAATCGGGAAAAATGCTTCTTTTTGTGGGCGAGGTCACCGTCGTGATTTGAGAGGTCGCAATTGTGACTTTTGGCAAAATGGGCAATAGGAACTTTAAATATGTGTATCTCTGTCGTCTGAACTTTGACTTAGATATATGACGACTCCTTGAAAAGCTTAGACAATATAATTTCATATGCAACTGGTTGCATTCCAAAATTACAAATTATAAAATTAGTTATGTTTGATAGAGTACACAATGGTCTATAGTATAATACACGTAGAATGCATCTTTTAACTTTACTTTTGATACAACACTCCAAACCTATGTGAATATAAAAATGAAATTAATAAAAATATATACACACGCAAGAACATACAAAATATATGTTTATTGGATAAAATAGGTACAAAATCGAGAATGATCAATGGGTCACGCACAAATGGAGAATGCAAATTTGGATAGTCCTGTAAAAGCAATGGGAAATAATGTTGAATGGTTTAGAAGTTCAGGGTTAAAGTATAATTTTGGAAAGATGGAGTCCATGGTTTTGAACCTTGGAAAATATTTATAAGGAAAAGTCACATTGTGGCTGACCAACTAAGGCAAATTTCTACCACCACCATTCTAATTCCTTGCTTTATTATTTTGATTCTTACTACCATCTATAATCAAAATAGATCGACCTTCGACCTTCAAAATTAGAATTAGATTCTTAGATATTCCATACATACTATGCTTATAGATTTTATCGTATTTATATTGTTAAAGGTAAGATATTTGTGTTGCTTCTAGTAGAATCAATCTTGTTTCTTAATTTGGGATCAAATCTAGTTGCTCTTGGAAGTGCCTTCTTAAATTATGCCAAGGGATCAATTAGCTTAGAGGCTGAAGCAATAGAAGAGATATAACGATTAAATGTGATTTATTCTTTGTAATTATTTGTTTTGTTTATAGTAATACAGATAGATCCTGCCTTAGGGAACCTTATTTATTAAATGGATTTAAAAAATTTATATTATGTTGCATAAATCTATAAGTTTTAATATATTATTCCTTCATCCCCCCGAGCTGAACCCACTATGGATGAGTTAATCTTGTTGTCCACTTTATAGGATTCGTCATCTTCTTCCTATTCTGACTTGTATCATTGTTGGTCATGATCTTCTATTCTCCTCTAACTTTCCTGGTGGCCGTCTTGGTGATCATCCCTTCTATATTATCCTTTGTAGTCTCTTTGGCATAATTTTTTAGCAACCCTCTCTAAACAAGGGTCTTGATATCCTCTCTGAGCTGGAAGTAATTCTTGGGATTATGTCCCCTATTGCGATGGAATTCGCAATACTTGTTCATCACTTTCCCCATTGGTTTTCCCTTCAGAGGGAAGATGCGGGTTTAAGTCCTTTTATAATTATCAAAAAAGATAATAGACTCAGAAATAGTAGGGTGGTAAATTCATGAGCATAGTGCTCAGGAGGCGGAAATGGTCGTTGGTCCCCGGGGCTAAGACCATGGCACTCTCTACTTAGCGTTTATTCAATCACTGCGCCTTTATCGAGCCATCGTGTTTCTTTTTTTTCTTTCTTCTTTGCTTCTCTATCACACTCACTTCTAGCCACTCCTCACCCCATTCACCTCCTGGTTGAAACGATCAACATACTCTACAAGGGACTATTCGGTACCTCTAGGATGGTGAGGATGTTGGTGATAGACTTTGATCGTCGTTGTGAGCAGTTGAATTGAGATAGAAACTACTGCTCAAGCTCAAGGAAGGTTGTGATAGATGCTAAGCAAATACCCTCGAACCAAGTCCTCGTTAACCCTATCAGAGTAAGCGGGAAGGACTTGCACCTCATCGCATGAGGTACAGTCTGTATATCCATGTGCTACCAAAATAGGGGCAGGTAGTCAGGAGGATCAGTATACCCTTCATACGCTGTCATTTGTAGGTAAACAAAGTGGTGGGGGACAATCTCCTTAAGTATTTCTCCATAAATGGGGAACGAACCTTTATAGTAAGCCTACATGCACCTTCTCCTTAGTGTATTTCTTAAATAAGTGCCTCCATATCAGCTAGGCAATAGTACGTGGCTTATTCTCTTGGGAGCAATGTTGTTGGCTATGTAAACCAGATTGCTTGTAGCCAGGGCCACGGGATGTTGGAAGGGCGACAAGTATAAACTGGCATCCCAATCAAGCTGCGTCCTAAGGTTGGACATTGACACCGAGCTAGGTGCTCCATAAATAACGATGCACGAGCATAGATGTACTAATATCTCGGCGGTGGCGACGAGGACCAAGAGACAAGCGAGGGGACATACTTCAGTTTCTTGTGTTTGGGAATGTGTAGGGGGTCGCGGTCCCTAGGACCATAACCGTTAGAATCATCTGATCCTTGGAGTGTTGTGTTGATAGGTGTAAATTACCTATCTATTTTCAAACTAAAATTGTTAGTTTTCAAGTACGTTTAGTATGTTTTTAGTACATTTTAATATGTTTTTATTCTTTTTGTATTAAAACAGGTGTATGGGTGAAAAGTTATGAAATTAGAGCGCAAACGATCAATTCAGACAAAAAACGATCAGAGAATGGTGGAAAAACAAGTAAGGAGGTAATATTCTGAAAAAAGCCCACTGCCGCGGCGTCTAGACCACCGCCACGACGGTGAAAATGCGGAAAAGGGCTATTGATGTTGTAAACTCACCACCTAGGCAATGAAACGCAGAATGTCCCTGAAATCTACCGCCTTATCCACCGCCGCAGTGAACATTAAACCAACATACCCACCGCCTAGGTGGTGAATCCCACCGCTTGGGCGGTCAGCTCTGCACAGTTTAGATATTTATTAGATATTTTGTTGCCTATGTAAACCCTTCCTCTCCTCCTCTCTTCTGGTGGAATCACCTCCCCAACCCCTTAGGCTATATTTTAGGGTGAGTTTGAGATATTTTTGAGGGAGAGCTCTCAACCCAAGGTGGAAGATGAAGGAGGAAGCGATCGATCAACAATTTTAGCGCTAAATCTTTGGATATCGGCTAAGTCGTTCGTTTATTTTCTTTGTTTTCTTCATTTTGATAGTTGGTGAGCATGTTTACATGTGGCCATTGGCTAAACATAGGTTGTTTAGGAATTATTAATAAATTTATGAATACGTTATTTAGTTGAGTTTGTGTTTCGTTTGCGGGTGTTCTTCGTTATTTTGATTGTGTATGCCGTATTATTTGTTTATCATTCTTAGAATGATGTTATGAGAATACGGGATTTGATAAATCTCGAATTCGGACTAGAACAAACAAATGCCACGATCCAATAACCCATGAGAGAGTTGGATTATGGATAATCGATGACGTTAGGGCGAGACTCATGTGACCTAGAGTTGTCAAGACGTTGAGGGGGACTTCGGCATTGACACGTAGTCACATATTCCCCCGTTTTACACTCGAAAAAAGTGGCGGGGGAGTTTTAGAACTGAGATTATCGATAGGGTAAACACAACGCGACGATCTAATAACCAGAGAGGGAGTTGGATTGTGCGCAATCAATGACGTTAGGGTGAGACTCACGCAACTTAGGGTTGTTAAGACGTTGAGGGGGACTTCTTCACTGACACGAAGTCACTATTCCCTCATCTTACACTTGGGAGAGGTGGCGAAGGAGTTTACGAACCGAGATTGTCGAATAAGTCGAATGCCGTTAACATAAACTAAAACGAGATTGAATACGTATTCGTAAACGAAACTAATCCCTAGACAATCTATTCTCTCAAAATTATCTCAATATTAATATTAGTATAGTTAAATTAGTATTTTAGTATTAATATTAAATTATATTCCATTTTTATCGCTTAGATAAAATTAAGTTATGATAATCGCGGTACTCGATAGTAACATCAACCAATCCTTATGGATACAATACCCGACCGAAAGGTTCATTATACTAAAACTTGATCCGTACGCTTGCGGTGAAAGTGGCAACACTTAAATAGCGGCCACCATGTGCCCTCTCCTCACGCCCTGTAATAGGCGAGACAGAGCCTCGACAGTGAGGATAATAGTAGGCGAGTGAGGGGGGATCTGATGCATCCTTATAACTCTCCAAACTGCCATTCTAGGTTATTAATTAGGGATGCCTCCCTGACTCCATAGGCATGCCTAATGTACTTGTTGATCTTAAGATTTTGATAAACAATTAAATGTTGATATTTTTTGTGGAACTAACGGTTTGATTAAGTGTTTCAGTTTATTAGTTCCAATGAAAATATTATCATGAAGAAATTATGAAGGATGCAGAGATGGATACTGAGATATTAAAGATTCTGAAGAATCTAGGTGAAAACAACTCTAATCTATTTTTACTCTTAATGTATCCTGATTAGGATCACACACGACACGAAAATGATTTTATGTTTATGTGTGTTTTGATAGGATTCTAATTAGTGAAATTATTTGCTCCTATGTGTAATTGGAAAAAAAAATAAAGATAATTGATTAAAATTGAATTTAAGAAGTTAGTGGAGCTAACCAAGAAAAAAAATCGATTAAAGGGGCGAAAAAGTCAAAGAAAATGAATTAAAATCGAATTAGGAGAAGTGTTCCAACATTAGTCAATCGACTGATAAGTCGACCTGCGCTTAAATAGTGAACTTTCTAAATTGATCAGTCGACAGGGAAGTCGACCTGTGACCATAAATGAAACTCTCTGAATCTCTAGATAGACAGATAGGTCGACCGATAGGCGAAGGAATTTTTGCTTCGCTAGTATCCTGAATCGAGCGGTTGACATATGGGTGTTTGTCGGTCAACTGATGGTTTGTTTCATGTTTAGAGGATTTCGAGGATTTTAATCAAACTGCAGCCGTTACTAGCCGTTTATGGTTGAGATATAAGAGAAAATTTAGGGATATGATAGTATTAAATATATATCATTGATATTTTGTCATCCCTATAGATATTGTTCATATATTTTGGCAATTTCTCAAATTGGTTCATATAATTCTTTTTATCCTATTGATTTGAGTTTGAGAAATATTTGAGGGACTAATTTGAATGTCTTGAAAGCTATAATTAAGTCAAATATACCCAAAATGAAAAATAATGATATATGGGGTCTATAGGTGCTTTTTAGATACTTATCATTTAAAAACTAGTCGTTGGAAGGCTTATTTCAATTCCCTATATATAAACCTGCAGATTTCACATAACATAGACAATATATCAAGAACTATTCAGTTCATAAGCTTTTCTAAGAGTTATCATTCTGATATTATACTGAAAAATATTGTAAGATTATTCTGGAGTTAAAGTTCTTGAGTTAAAGCGCTAATTTATTTGGCGTCACCAATCTGAGTTGTCTAGCGATCTGTTTTGCATTTCATTGGTGCTTTCCTGGTGAGATCATTTCAAACTTATTCTTTAATTGAGTATTTGATCATTATTACTTGCTTGGTGAATTGATCTTTTTGATAAATCATTTTTGAACTTTAAAAGTATAAAAATCTTTTAAAACGATTTATGTGTTAATTTGATTACGTACTTAATTGTGCTACCCGCATTCTTTATTATAATCAGATTTTGTTTCCTCACTTTATTTCTATCACTAGTATCGAGACATTAATTCAGTATTAATTAATTTGAGGTAGTAGAAACTCCGAGTGGGAAGAACTTATCAATTTTTGTAATTGGTGAGTTGTGTGAGGATTAGATATTATTAGGAGTGTCTAATCAGGAGTAGCTGGTTTCAATCTCTTTCGGTAAAGAGATTGAGGTTTTGATATTTCCCTAGAGTATAAAAAGATTAGATGTTAATTCTTCCTGAATTGAATTGTTTTGTGAGAATTTTGTAACGGTTCAATTCTTACCGGGTAAAAGAATATTTGGAGTGTTTGTGAGGTTTTGATTCTTTAGCCTTTATTTTAAAAAGAATTAGGTTATTCTTGAATTTGTAAAAAGTAGAGGTTACTCTTAAGCCCGTGGAAAGGAAATTTTGTAAAAGTTAATTCTGAGCTTGTAAAAAATCTTTGTAAGGGTTTGGTTCTTACCTTTAAATGAATCTTGAGTTTAGTGGGTGTGAATCTCCGTAGCGCTAGGAGGACTGAATTAGCCAAAAGTAACTTCGTGAACCACAAAATATCGGTGTATACTGCATTGTTTATTTTCTTTATTTTATCTTGTATTGTTTGGGTGTGCACCTAGAGTTTATTACACTTATCTGCTGCTACAAAGATAATAATTAATTTTGGGATAAAATTAATTATTTTATTTTTGAAGTGTTATTATTCTGATAATTTTTTAATACTACCCAATTCACCCTCCCCCTCCCCCCTATTGGGCATTTCACTGGGCAAACAGTACTGACCAGAAGACAACATTGAGCGAGCCGTCTGACAAGTGGAGGTGGTGGACAACTAAGGTCATTAATAGTTGGGGGTCGGTGATTGAATTATGATTAAGGCAATATCACTACAGGTATTCTCGACAATCGTATGCTTAGAAGACTTTTATTTCTTTGTTTTTTTTCTTCGTCCAAGGATTTGACCATACCTTCGATCATCAAGTCCCAGCAGACTAGTGAGCGTTGATAAATGGGAGGTTTCTAGTAGTGTTCCCATAGATAACACTAATATGTTAGTGCTAAAAATTGGCTAACACCTTTAATTGGTTCGATCAAGATCCATTGGGGTTATTCTATGCTTAGGTCTTTGGAGTTCATTTGGAAATTTTTAAGGATAAATGGTCTTGTAGCACAGCATTGATACAAACCCCGACCAAATCCCAAGTGCGACAACATGTCGTCCCCTCCAAAACAAAAAGAAAATCCAAATGATCGCCAATAGGCTTACCTCCCTAAGCCGATTCATCATGACATACGGACAACCTAGGATGTCTTCCTTACAGACTAGCCCCCACTCTTTTTGGATGGTGGTTGGCAGGTCTTTTTCGTTCGGACCAAACCCTTGCCTCATGTCTCCAAGGAAAAAGAATTTCTTCTTCCAATCGTGGATTAAGAAATCCAGGCAAGTCAAGAACACTGATCTGGATAAAATGCAACGCTATCCCCCCTTTTTTAAGTACAGACTTAGCATATAATAAAGTGCAGAAGAGGTCGATGCTCAGGGTGAGTCATTTGGCCTAAAAAAAATATGTGCATCCATCACCAATCGGATGTTATTCGAAGCAAGCTATATCAAACACATCCTATACGCTAGACAAACTGCCAAACAAACCAATGTAGTGGGAACCAAAGTTCGCCACGCAACGGGTCCTAATACATAGTGATGTAACCAAATGGAGGCTTGTGTGCCCAATTCTTGGAGCTTGGGAAAAACGTACACATGGTGCTTGAAAAAGAGTATATGCTCCAGAACTTTACCAAATCCTTCTTATTTAGAAATATCTGCAATTTCCAAACCAGACTAAAGTTGTTCATTTCCAAGGGGCATTTCCCTTAGACCGGTGAGGTGTGAATCGTGCCCATACAATCAAGAGAACGCCCTCTAGAATGTAATCCATTAATACTTACTTTGATCCTCATGACCCTAAAGTCTCTAGATCCCGAGAAGAGCTCGCGCCCCTGGCCCCACCAGATCTGACGACTTGTGTCTTTGATGGGTTATCGACCAGAACTGTGTTGTCTATTGGGAGAACGTGTACGAGGGACGTGGAAAAGAGTTGCCTTCGTTGATCCGATGAGCACCCACCGACCTGAGATAGACAGGGTAGAGTGAACTCCAACGATGAGGAACCCAACGAGGAACCAGACGAAGAGAAAATAGTTGATCTGGTCAGTCATCGGGCCATTGCATAAATGAGCCAATGTGACGTGGGTCACATGTCACCATGGCAGTGAGCAAAAAATCATTCGTCACCTGGGGAACGTGCGATTTGCCAGACCTCCTGCTAGTCTTAAGAATATCATACACTAGGTCGGTCAACGGGCGACGTTGATAAGGAAAACCAAACGAATATACTTCCTGACACCTTGTCCTTAGGTGTTTGGGAATATAGGTAACTGATGAAAGTATTTTTGCGTGGCTCGTTACTCAAACAAGAAGCCACCACGTAGCCACAGAACACAGGTCGCCATTTTTTTTTACCGTCCACCGCTGATCGACCATATGACATAAAACCATATTAGGCACGTCACCATTTAATGAAGACCGACTAGAGTCATCCAAGTGTCAAGCGCCCCTTCTGATCAACCAATCACGACTTTCTGTTCTGATCTGGTCAACAATCAACGACCATTAGGCAGATTTTCCATGCCAATAGAAGGGCCTCTACACCCCCTTAGGCTAGGCCTTGTCTCCTACTCCCTCTGATAGGCTCATGGGCTCCATTAATGGGTCGAAAGTCAAGACCCGAAGACTTAATCATGCTATGTGTCACCAACCTGAGATAGATAGGATAGAGTGGACTCCAACGATAAAGAACCCAACGAGGAACCAGACGAAGAGAAAATAGTTGATCTGGTCAGTCATCGGGCCATTGCATAAATGCGCCAATGTGACGTGGGTAACATGTCACCATGGCAGTGAGCAAAAAATCATTCGTCACCTGGGGAACGCGCGATTTTCCAGACCTCCTGCTAGTCTTAAGAATATCATACACTAGGTCGGTTAACGGGCGACGTTGATAAGGAAAACCAAATGAATACACTTCCTGACACCTTGTCCTTAGGTGTTTGGGAATATAGGTAACTGATGAAAGTATTTTTGCGTGGCTCTTTGCTCAAACAAGAAGCCACCACGTAGCAACAAAACACAGGTCGCCATTTTTTTTTACCGTCCACCGCTGATCGACCATATGACATAAAACCATATTAGGCACATCACCATTTAATGAAGACCGACTAGAGTCATCCAAGTGTCAAGCGCCCCTTCTGATCAACCAATCACGCCTTTCTGTTCTGATCTGGTCAACAATCAACGACCACTAGGTAGATTTTCCATGCCAATAGAAGGGCCTCTACACCCCCTTAAGCTAGGCCTTGTCTCCTACTCCCTCTGATAGGCTCATGGGCTCCATTAATGGGTCGAAAGTCAAGACCCGAAGACTTAATCATGCTATGTGTCACCTTATTCTCCACGCGCTAGATTAAGCTAATAATTTAAGCTTAGGGCCTAAATTTTGGGGGGGATAATCTGACTCCCTCTCCAATAAATAGCAGGACAATTAATGCACTAAGTAATGCAAGTTTTTATTTAACACATTAGAACTCTTATTTTACCCTGAACTCTTACTCTCAAGCCAAAGAAACTTTGTTAGGCACACTTCAATGGGTCTTTATTCATGTTTTTGCTCAAATTCCAAACATATTGACGAGGACCGCTCACAAGAAAGAAAACTTCACATACTCAGAATGTCACCTCAACACATAATCACCCTAGTAGACCTTGGTCAGACCAATTGAAAGGTTAGCCAATTTTCGATACCAAAAGCACCAATGAGAAAATGCGATTTAGTTTAAGTGCAGATAACTACTAAAGGGAAATGTAGGCCTAGGAAGACTTGGGATAAGGCTATTAGAAGTGATCTGATGACATTGAACCTTACTGAAAGAATGGTCATTGACCGTTCATTATGGCGTAAATGGATTCATATAGTCGACCCTACTTAAGTGGGACAAATGCTTAGTTTATTGTTGTTATATTTGAGTGCAATCTCAATGTGCTCCATGATATTTTAATTTTTTGCAATGTACCCTTGAATTTTAATTTTTATCTCTAATTGATCCAAATGACACATTTTTGTACCTTAATAATCAAAGTAACAATACAAATATGACACATTCTTTATAAGGAAAAATCAACATGTGTTATTCAAGTGTTATTATTCTAACAATTAAGATTACGGATATATGTCATTGACCTCTCTTGTTATTTTGCACTATACCAGATACCTCATATGTCATTTTGCAAATACTAGAGACTTTCCCTGTCTTTTTCTCAAACACCACTTACCTCCCTTATTGATTAAAAATGAATAAATTTTTTATTATAATACCAATTTTACCTTTGACTATTTAAAAAATAATTAAATGATAAAAAATTAAAATACATAAATAACTCTTTAATTTATATATATTCATCACCACCTCTTACCACCGCACCCACAACCAACACCACCTCCTACCGTCGCTACCACCCACCGACACCTTCTGCCGCCTCCTACTGCCACCTACTACCCGCCACCACCAATATTTTGATGTAAAAAGACATAAATGCCCTTACAAAAATATATTTTTATTCTTTTATTTAAAAAAAAAAAAATCATTAAAATCATCTCTATTTTTTAGTTACTTTTTGCACCTATTAAAGTGCAATTTAAGACCAATCCAAAATTTAAGGATAAAAGTATATTTTTTTCTCTAATTTCATATCATCTCCATGGTCTTCTTCGGTGAGATATGTTGCCTTGCCTTTCCCATCTCATCTACAACATAGAAATTTGTTGTGTGAGTTTTTGCTCAATTCGTCTCACCTCAGATCATCCTCCTCCTTCAATCTCTCTCTCTCTCCCTGATACACAGATCCGACGCCCGAATCACCCCCATTTCTTGTTCCCCTTACTACCCAAGATTCAAACCCCCAGCGACGAATCTTGGTTCCCAAGAGAGCTCTGAACCATCGGCTAACTTTACCCATCTATTATAGCTGGTTTTCTGTAAAGCTGAATTGATTTTTTCAAACTTCGAAAATTGAAATTGAAATCGAAGCTTTGTTGAAGAACACCCAACAAATATTAATACCTTAAGAAGAGAGAGAAATAGTGGAAGGGGAAGAAGAAATGGTGGTGGTGGAGAGAGATGAAGAGACCGATCTTCTTCTCTTTTTGATTTTTTGATTTTTTATTTTATTTTTTTCATTTTGTTAAAAAAAGAGTTAAAAAAAGTATTATTTTTTAATGGAAATATTAGTGTAAAAAGTAAAAGATGATGGCGTTGGATGGTAGTGGTGGGTGGCAGTGGTGGGTGGTGGCAGCGGTGGCGATGGGTGGTGGGAGTTGGGCGGTAGCGGTGGGAGTTGAGTGGTGGTGAAAGATAAATATAATTATTTAAAAAATTAAAGGTAAAAAATATAATCTTAAAAATATAGGGGTGCTAATGAATTTTTAAAAAAATAACCTAAGGACAATTTTGTCCAAAGGGAGATAAGTGGTGTTTGAGGAAAAAACATGGGAGATCTCTGGTATTTGCAAAATGACAGAGGAAATATTTGGTATAGTGTAAAATGACAGAGAAGGTCAATGGCATATACCCTTAAGATGACTGAAATTTATTGACTTGACTAATTAGAGGGAAAATTCAAACTACACATAATACAATCCAAATATTGAAATATCAAAGAATATATTGAAATTACACTCAAACATCATAGATGAAAAGTGCTATGTAACCTATTTTATTCCTTAATACCAAACAAATAAAAATCAATCTTCTTTCTCATTTTTTATCCCCCTCTTTCTCCCCTCACTCTTATGTTCTACTGGACATATAGCATAAACAAGCATAACCTTCGAGAATTTGAATCATTCAGTAAGGTGGCATATGATTAACGTTTTTGCTTTTATGTAGCCATTCTCAATCAAATAGAATGAAATTTTTTTTTCTATTATACAGTATTCTGAGAACAAAATTATTTTTAGTAAAGATAATAATTCTTATAATATTTTTATAATTTTTCAGAATAAAAACACCAAAAAAAATACATTTAGTTGCAACTAATCTTGTATCGTGTATGTGTCTTTGTGTGCACACATATGATTAGGAATGCCACTGGTTCGGTTTTGATTCGATTTCATATAAAACCAAAATCAAAACCACTAGAAATATATCAAATCAAAACCAAAACTAAAACCAAAACCATCGGTTTGGTTTTAAAACCAAACCATTTAAATTTACACAAAACCAAAACCAAAACCACAAACCACGAAACCATTTAACCATTTAAAATTTTTCAATTTTATAAAAACAAAAACTAAAGCCAAAACCGCATATCATTGTGTTTTATATATAAACAAAAAAAATAGCTAAAATATCAACCAGTAACTACAATTAAAATTTATAAACAATAACCATAATTAAAATACTATAATATGCCACAACAATTGAAATCAAAATCTCCAAAGTAAAAACAGCGACGATTTTAATCTTGTAAAAAACAAGTGAAGATGTGAGAAATGCAATTCAACAACTAAGTAACATGCTCATCAAAGTGTCCACTAGAATTGGAACTAACATATTCCTAAAAAATATGTAATTTATAATGTAAAATATTTTACCTCAACACACGAATCTTCTATATCCGCTTCATCATCAAGTATCGTAGAGTAACCCGAAGACGCAACACCTATTAATAAAAAAATATGAAATAATAAATAATACCTTACAAAAACAATATGAAAAAAATAAATAAGAGAAATTAATTATTCATAGATCATTTTTCATTTCCTTAAACCATAGCCAACTTTGTGCACACATCAAAGCTTCTAAAGTTTTTGGATGAAGTCGATTTCGATGTGGACTGACTAACCGACCAATAGTACTAAAAGCAGATTCCGAAGCAACAGTAGAAACTGAAATTGCTAATATATATCTAGCAATCACTTGAAGAGTCGGATACTTGATTCCACTCGTTTTTCACCAAGCTAATATGTCAAAATCAGTTACTCTAGGTAAAACACCATGTTCTAAGTATTGATCTAACTCGGATTTGACATTTATAGCACCATTTTATTTTTCATTCATGAACTTCTCATAATCTTGAAGATCATCTCCAAGTATAACTCAATCTTGATGACCATAAGGTGCGCTATATGAACAACCACCATCATCACTCTTATCTTTATCCAACCTAGACTTTTGTTGATATTCTTGAAGCAAATCATAAAAATAATTTCGAATCTTCTCAATTTCAAAAAAGGCTTCACTTCCATAAAATTTCGAAAAATAATACTCTAACAAAGTCATTTTAAATCTCGGATCCAATACCGACGCAACCCCCATTATCCCATGTATTTCTAGCCAATACTTGTCATATTTCACTAGCATATGTGTTGACATCCTTCTTACCACATCATTAGAACAATTAACCCAATCTGATAATGTCATCTTAATCTTGCAAACTGAAAGAAAATATAAATTGGCAGTAGGATATTTTGTCCCGGAAAATAATTCGGTAAGATCATAAAACAACTTCAATCTTTGACAAATATCCCTTGCTAAGTCCCATTCTTCTTCAGTAGGCATCGACTTATACTGACTCTTACGTTGTTTAAGATGAGAGAAAACATCTTTATACAACAAAGCAGTTTCAAGCATCAAATATGTGGAATTCCACATAGTTGCACAATTAAGTCCTAACTTTTTAATGCATGCAATACGCAATTGACGAACAGCTTCTTCAAATTTTTCTTGCTTTTTTGGTGTTGCCGTCCAATAAACTACACTATCTCGAACATTTTCTACACTCTCTTTTATGACATCTAATCCATCCTTCACAATTAAATTCAAGATGTGTGCACAACAATGCATATGAAATAATTTTTCTCCTAATAAAAGTATATTGCAGTCAATCTTATCCAAGAGGATATCAATCATGGAATCATTAGTCGAACAATTGTCGACAGTAAGCGTAGATAATATTCTATCAATATTCTACTCAAGCAATGCATCAAACAAAGCATCAGACAAAGCATCAAACAATATCTCTTTCGTATGTGGACATTGCACATAAATAAACCTAATATTAACATAGAACATAAAATATAATTATATAACATTAAACAAATATATAAAGACAAATGTATGCACATATATACCTCAAAATATGACTTTGCAAGTGCCAATTATCATCGATAAAATGTCATGTAATAGCCATATATCCCCTCTTTTGATTGCTAGCCGTCCACATATTAGTTGTGATTGCAATCTTACCTTGATTTCTCTCCACCAACCCTATTGTTTGCACTCTTTCATAATCATATATCTTTAATATGTCTTTTCTTATTGTAGTTCGACCAACCATTTTAAACATAGGTTGAAGTGCACCACAAAATCGTTTAAAGCCAATATGTTCCACAATACTAATAGGATATTCATGCATTATTATCATTTTAGCAAGTTCTCCCCTGGCAGTTTCTTGATCAAAAGAATAAGTAGTAAGCATTGGTTGCACATCTTTATTGAAATTACTTGTCAGTACTTTTTGTAACAAATTGGTCTTTTTATGTTGAGGACACCTACTCTCGATATGCTCCCGTAGAGTTGATGTGTCATTTTTAGATGAACCACAAAGTGTCTTCTTGCAATGTTTACAAATGGCTTTTTCCACACCCTTAATGATTTTTTTATCAAAGTGTTCCCAAACATCACTAGTCAATTTTCTTTTTTTTTGACATATCAATAAATATCATATCATTATCCATTTCGCTTTGAGGGGGTGGCGATGGAGAGTTGCCAAGTGATGGAGAAGAATCAATCGGTGTGGTAGAACTACCACATGGTATAGATTGTTGTGAACTTTCTGATGTTTTAGAAGACATTGTAACCTATACCAATAAAATACAAACTCAAAATTTAAACCAAATCAAAACCAAAACACAATTATTCTAGATCTATTCCAAAATAAACACAAATTGGACTTAATCCCTATACTATTTTCATAAGCACATAACTCCCATTTGTTTACATTTTGTAAGCAATTTGTAGGTTACGGGAAGTGAAGTAGCAGCTGGTATGGTCGCTACTCTGGCAACAGCTTCACTTGTCTTTAAAGAGATTAATGCTAAATATTAAGCCAAGCTATTAAGACACTCAAAATTGGTAAGAAATCTTACTAGGGGTTTAATTGTAAGAAAAAAGTTAATTGTTTTAGGGCGAAAAGGGAAATGAATTTTAATTGAGGGATCATAAATGTAATTTTTCCAACTTTTGTTCATCAGTTGTTTGAGTTCGCAGACAAGTACAGAGGATCTTACCAAGCCTCTTGAAATCGGAGTTCGAACGCTGACGACGGTGGTGAGCCAGTGGCGGCTGGGGTTTGGAGCTAGTGGTTACGATCCTTCAATGCCGAATTGTCGATAAGAGAAAGAAAGAAGATGATCCGATGGAGAAGTGAAAACTGAAAATTAGTCGGCTGAAATTTGTGAAGTGAAACCCTATACCAATAAAAAACGAACTCAAAATCTAAACCAAATCAAAACCAAAACTCAAATATTCTAGATTTATTCCAAAATAAACACAAACCAGTGTTTCCAGAACCGGAGGAGGCGGTGGTTTCGACTTCCGAAGCTGACGACTGTGGTGGGATGGCGGTAGCTGAGGTCTGGATCTAGTGGTTGCGAGCCTGCAATGTTGATGAAAGGGAAAAGAGAAAGACGAAATAAATGGAGAAATAACAAAACCAATCACTGTGGAAGAGCCGAACTTTCTTGAAATTACCTGTTGTTCAGAGTTCAGACGCTGACAACTGTGGTGAGCCGGTGGTGGCTGGGGTCCGAAACTAGTGGTTACGAGCCTTCAATATCGAATTGCCGATAAGAGAAAGAGAAGAGATGAATGATGGAGTGAACTGTGATTACAGCTGTGATTATTGAAGTGAAACACTGAAACCCTCTTGACACCCTTATATAGATATATATGAGTTGACTTGATTTCCTTTTTATATTATATATAAATATATATATATATATATAAAAGAAGGGCTAAAAGTGTAGTAAAATACACATATATATATTAGGGTTAAAATGTAAATATATAAAAAAAATAAGAATATATATGTAATAAAAATATTTCTAAAATATCGGTTTCACAGTTTGATTTCGTGATTCGATTTCATGGTTCAGTTTCGCGGTTCAGTTTCACGATTTCTATTTCAAAACTAAAACCAAAATCGATTCGGTTGCTAATTTCAAAATCGAACCATTTAGTCAGTTTCTCCCGATTACCCATCGGTTCAATTTTTTGTGATATCCCTACATGTGATACAGAGAGAGGAGATGAGAGAAGAAGATGTGATGCGGTGGTTGTGGTTCAACATTGTTATGGATCGAATTAGTGATGGTGACTGACATAGGTAGTGATCAACATACTGGTGATTCTTAACATTTAACCGTACGATTTTTATTTTTATTTTTTGTTTCTCAATTTTTTAAATAACTCCATAATTACTCCCACAATTTTGAGAATAATTGAGAACAGAAACATGTTTGCCAAATCCCCTTTCCATACATTAATCTCAAAATTCTAAAAATCAGATTGAAAACACTAAATAAATTGGGCCTAGATCCTCCCAAGCAAAAGCATAATATGCTTTGACCATCAATTTTTAACCGAACCAAAAATATACTCCAGGCCCGATGTCCAAACCTAGGCCTAAAGAAGCCGGTACACAACGTTGGGCCTCTATCCCAATCATAAAAATGCATAACCTCGACAGAGTAGATTGTCCATATCTAAACAAATAGTAATACCGACTGAAGAAAGTCCATTTTGATCTACTCAACTAAAAACAGCCTCTATATACTTTTACAAATCCGATCCGATTTCAAGATACCGGATCCGGGTATTTTACCGACAAAGGTCAAATGTCAAATCGGGCTTCGTGTCATGGTCCATGAGCTTTTTCACAGTCTAACCGGGAAGATTAATGTCGGCCCTCAATGAAGCCCAGTTTTCACTGTGATAAGAAGAATCCGTATTGTGGGCTTTTGGACCTGTAGAAGTGTATTGACTAAGCCCGCCGCTGCCATAAGGATCTTCAGTGTCGGAAGCAGAGTATGGAACCGCAGCAGTTGGAGTGGCAGTTGTTGCGGTGTCAGTTTTCTGTTTTTTCGGCTTTTGCTCGTGCTGGTTTCCGGTCAAAAAACTTCCAACAACAATCTATTTAATTTTTGTAGCAAGAAAAAAATAGTTGATTACTATTATTGAAAAAAAAAAAAAACAACGCCGGATTCACTGTCCTATATTCAAGTTGTTTTTTTATTGCTTTTGTTTCGTTTTTTTTTTTTTTTTTTCTTTTTAATGCCTTGTTTCTTTCTTTCATAATCTATATACTTGGAATAGAACTAGAAAAGGAAACCAAAAAATTGTTTTTCCGAAATTTTAGAAACAAATTCCAGAAAAGTTGTAACATAAAGAAAAAGTCAAAAATATTGGAACAAAAAATATGTTTCTATTCCGTTTTGCAAAAAAAATGTTTTTTAAATATGAAAAACAGAGAAGATACATAAAAATGTTTAAAAAATATGGAGAACAGAAAAGATAATATCTTATGTTCCGTATTTCTGTGTTTTTTCCAAATTTTCAATGTCAAACAAAAAAAAAAAAAAAACACTAAAAACAAATACCACCGAACCAAACGGCACCTTAACTTTTTTATATTTTTAAAGGACCATATTATCATGCTGACGTGGCAAACCAGATAAACTAAAACCACACAGCCGTAAAAATAAGCGAAAAATGGAGAGAAAGTGGAGTACCTGCACAGGACCGGCGGCAACTAAAAGACCAGCGACGCCACCGCCCACAACCCGTCCATCAGGGCTCACCAAAGAAACACTCATCCCGCCTGATCTATTTCTTATTCCTCCACTCTCGGACGCCATAAATGATCCGGTTAAGGATAATATTTCAAAACGACCCTACAAGAATCAATTTTCAAACTAAATTTAGAACATTTCACTCCAAACCACCCAATCCCATCCCACCAAAGGATTAATTTCACTTTGCACCCTAAATTTCGTGTGAGGTTTTATTTTGCCCCTTGAGGTTTGCTTTTTCACATCAATTTTATCCAATTGACTCATTCCGGCCAATTCTATCACAGGAGTTAGTCATGTGACTTTCAAATGAGAGAAACTTAATGGATTAAATTAAAGGTTAAAATGCACTTTGGCCCCTCTCTTTAGGCAACAAGGCCAAAATCAATCGATTAGACCAAATTGATACAAAGGCATAGTTTAGGGGACTAATTGCAAAAATTGAAACATCAGAGATAACTTGTTTAGCTAAATAGAAGGGTTGGATCATCACCTCATATGTCAATGTTCCTCCAGAAGAATCAGGTTGACGAAGTGTAACACTTGAAATTACACCGCTTGCAGAGAGAATGCAAATTGCGCGAGGCCCTTGCTGAGAAAATGAAATCACCTTCATCGTGACATCCTGCAACAATCAAAATCAATAGGGAAATTCTCCCAAAGGTCCCATCCCATAAAAACACCACTTTATGGAGTCCTGTAACAGTAATTTTTTTACACATGAAATGGATCCTAGAAAGTGATTTTTGAAATCTTGGGACCTCTCAAAAAGTTTCCCAAATCAATATTAGAAACAGATTGAAAGTCGTTTTTAAGTTTGTTTCACACTATATATATATATATATATATATATATATATGAAGGTTTTAAGTTAAAAGTGTGTGAAACTCCAAATTCGTGAAGTTGACCTTGACTATAGTCAAGCGGCGATCCAAGATTTTCATTGAGTGAGAGCATCTCCAATAAATGTGCTAAATTTGGTGTGGCATTTGACCAATGGGTATAAATGTGCTAAATTTGGTGTGGCATTTGTGAAATGGGTACTTCAACACTTGTGATAAAAATGTTGTGCCATTTCTTTAAATGTATTTTGTATTAAAATTAAAAATAGAAGCCCACTTGAATAAAATTTTAAAAGTAACCACAAAATTTCAATTTATTTTTTTCAATCTATTTTTTTTTTATTTTAGAAATTTTAATATTATTTTTTTTGTAAATTTAGTTTGAGTTTGAATTAGTATTATGTATCTGCATGTATCAAATTAATGATTAGCTTCCGAATCCACATGTATCAAGTTAAACTAAATAAATCAGGTCAATTTGAATCTAAATTAGCTCAAATTTAATTATAATTTATAACCTAACTTAATAAATAAATTAAAATTACCACGAAGAAAATAAAATTAACAACCTTATCCAACCCAAATGAAATAAAGTTAACAAACTATTTTTCTTCAATTTTGGTGGGGGTGTTTTTTCTGTTGGGGAAGGGGGTATCACTGTTGGAGCAACAACTAACTCCAGTAATTTTTCCTCTAAATTTTATATTAGAATTGCACTTGTGGCAAACATGGCTTAGACAAGGAGAGTGTGCCATTTTAGCACAGCAGATGACATAACAATTGGAGCTTTTATTTTAGCTAAAAATGCCAAAATAGTAGTTAAAAATTTTGGCACACCTTATTGCACATCTATTCCAGATGCTCTGAGAGCGTCTTTTAAAGGAGGGTAATTAGGTATGGTATCCCCACCAAATTTTGTCTTTTTTAAAAGAAAACCCCAATTCAAAAATTACATAATTTTCCAAGATAAAAAAACCTCTCAATCAATTTTTTCCACAATAAACACACACTAACACAATAAGCATTCACTATCACCGCTACAACCACAAGTATTCACTATCATCGCAACCACCACCAAACTCCAAATACACCCGTCATTGCATCAAAATCATTACGACCACTGCCTACCACCACCATTGCCACAACAACCATTCACCACCACAACAAATATTAATCACCGCCACAAATTTTTAATATCACTACAACCACTGTCGACCACCACAATAGACATTCACTATCACAACCCCCATCACAACAATCATTTGCTAACCCCGCCACCACGACAACAACCATTTGCTATCACTATCATCACCACCAACACCGCAATAATCAAATATCATACACGAAAAACACCAGGCAGTATGAAATTTACTTTCAACATAAATCAAAACAATAACGAATTAATAGTAGATTTTAGGGTAAAGTGTCTTTTACGCCCTCTACTTTGTCTTAATATTACTTTACCCCCTCTATTTCATCTTAGTATTACTTTTCCCGTGGAGTACTTGGCTTCGATTGTTTGCAGCACCAAATCGAACCACCTGTTCTTCGATAGTTATGCTTGCTTTTAGCTAGCACAACCCTAGCGCACATGGCTAAGCGCATCCACTTATGGAAGGGACTGAATTGGGTCTGGGATCTGAGTCATCCGTTCTAGGAGAGCGTGCTTCTGGCGATAGAATCGAAGGATTCGTATTTTAATTTCAAGAAATCAATGGAGAAGATGATGGAGATCCATGGATTCGGAGGGGATTGAGAGTGCTTAGAGGAGCTTTTGGGTTGGTTTATGTCTTTGACACACAACAATGCAAGCATAGAATAGATGCATTTTACTTTATGAAATTAATTAAAGTTTTCAGTGTTTTATTTTATTTATTTTATTTTATTTTTTATTTTTTTTGAAAAAGGTAATTTTGGAACTTCAATTTTAGTTCATGGGTTTTCCTTAATTTTTGTTTTATAAACAGTGTTTTGTCAAAGTATTTTTTGGGCTATGACCCATGTGATTCGTGAATTTATTTCTTAAAAATGGGACTACCTCCGATTAACTCTTTAAAGAATAAAATAAGAAACATTAAAAAAAGAGTAAATAAATAAGCCAAAAAAAAAAAAGCATAGATATATAAAATAACTCCAATAATGTAGTATAGAATTTGAAATAAGCTAGTAGCAATTCATCAATCTTCATAAGCTAACAAATTCAGTTTTCACCTAATCACCAAGTAAAAATTATTCTTTTTGGGCCATTTGGTAGTAATTTCTAGGTGCAATGGCCATCGTTATACACATTTTTTAACATTTACGACCTAATGTGACCTTCTCCTTTTTACCATCAAGTTGTGTTTTACAGTTTAAGAATTTATAGCATGAAGCATATCTAGACCTTCCTTTTAACCCTTTTTTCCTGTTAAATATGGTCATAATGAAGATATAATCATGCTTTCGAGGAGAGTTACTATGAATCTTCGATTATGAAACTTTTTGCAAGCAAATTATGAAGAAAGGCTTATTATATAACTTACCTCTCCAGCGTTGACATTGATAATATGCGGCGTGAAATTAGCACCAACTGCGCACGACACCCATTCGCCTGTTAAAAAAACATCAACCGAATCAAATTCAATTAGATAAAAAAATAAACAAATTCAAAAAAAAAAAAAAAAAAATCTTGATAATTCTACACCCAACCCTTAACAAAGAACAAAAGTTATGCCTGATGAAAACTTAAATCACATTACAAGGAAAAAGACCGTGCATAGTTTGGAGACCTGAAATCGCAGTTTGAAGGACCTGCATAGTTCATACTCTCTTTGTTTTTCCTCTTCTTACTCTATTCTCAAAAGGGAAGTCCTATGATGATGAAAACTTGGATAATTTTACAAGTCATAAGACTATCGTTACCCTATTGTCCTTCTTCTTTCTTCTATACAGAGGGGATAAAAAAAATGACCAAAAAAACCTCATTTTGACACCAACCCACAAATCTAAACCCATCAAAAATCAGTATAAGCTAATATATATAAAAGAAAGCAAAACTCATTGAAAGAAATAGATAAAAGTGAAACCCAATGTCCATAATTATAGTACCCGTTTGGTGCACGAGTTTGTAGGGCTTCAGACAGCGGTTTGAATGTTCAAAAACAATTAATTTTGGGTCCGAAAACCGTGTTTTGAAACCCTAGAAAAATGGTCCTGCCAAACAGTTACTTAATCCATATAAACAGAACATTTTCAATCCCAATTTTTTTACCCAGATTTTCCGACTGCATCTTGGGTTGTTGCTTGGGCCCCGACCCCACCGGTCGGATTTTCACCCTCTTCTCCGCCGAGAAATCGATCACCGGAGACGGCGCCGAAGATGAAATCGGCTTTGGCGAGAGGGTCTTGGCTACGGATCCGTCCTGTCCGTACTTCCTCGGCCTACCTCTCTTCTTCTTCGCTGTCGTCGACGACGGCGGCGGCGGAGAGACGCCCAACTGAGGCGTCGGAGCCGGTGCTGATCCACTGACTTTGCTGCTATAGTTCTCTGTCCTAGGAGCTATATGATAGTCCGACGGAGCATCTGATCGTACCACTGTAACCCCACTACTGCTGATACTGATACCCTCCATAACCAAAAACCTCAAATATTATCTATAATGTTTTCACCAAAAATCCCATAAATTTCAAAAAAAATCAAGAAAAAATAAATACCCAGTTCACAAAAATCAAAACCCAGAAAAATAAAATAAAATAAAATAAAGCTTAAATTTAAATGATTTTAAAGATTTAAAGCTGAGAGAGAGCTAAAAAGAGGAATAAGATCAGGCTACAAGAAATTTGAGACTGAGCTTTAATGGTAATGATAAAAAAAAATTCTCTATTTTTGGGGAATAAATAGAGATTTAAGAAGAAAATAATGATTTTTTCCCCTTTGAACTGATTTGAGAAAATCAGAAAATGGGTTTTTCAGATGCGAAAGCTTTAAATTTGGTTGGATTTCCTAACTTTCTTCGGATTGTCTGAATTTTGATTAAATAAAAAATATAGAAATGAAAAAAGATAAAATTTAAATATTAAATATTGGGTCATTAATTATTATTGTTATTGTTATTATTATTATTATTATTAAAAAAGTTGAGAAAATTTCAATTTATGTATTTTGGTTAAGAAAATGGTTGGAGTCCGGTGGGAAATAAAAATTAAAAAATTGTGGTTGAAAAAGTGAAATTAGGTCGCGAAGGCACGAAGACAACCGTCCATCTTTTTTAAAGGCAAAGTAAGTACATACATAATTACATTGCATGTACATCCAATAATGGAATCATTTTTTTCAATTTATTTATTTTTTTTTTTATTTTTTTTTAGCTTTTATATAAATGAAGACAAAATAAAATTATGAGAAAATCTACTCACTTTTTGGCTATTTGGATTGAAATGATGGAAGAGAATAAATAATTAATTTTATTATTTTACTCTTATTTATTATAAAAATAATTTTTTACTCTCATTCATTACAAAAATAAATTTAAAAAATTTATTATAATTATAATTTTGTTCGTTCTCCTCCAATTTATTTCATTTTCTTTGCAGAAAAAAATTATTTAGAAAATTATGCCTTTTTTTTCTCATTTTCCATTTATACCAAATAAATTTTTTATTTTTTTTTCATTTTTCATTCTTTTTTTTTTATATTTTTTTCATTATGTTTTTTATCCAACCAAACGGTGTAATAGTTTAAAATTTTATTTTTAAAGAATAATAATAATTAATATTTCTTCAACAAGTATCTTAGACTTTTTATAAAAGAGTTGAGATCAAATTATTTTTCAAAAAATCAATAGGAAAATCCTAATAATTTCCAACATTTTTTCAAAGAATCAATACGAAAATCCTAATAATTTCCAACATTTTTTAACTAAGCACATTTTTTATTTTTTAAAGAAGCTGGCATCTCATTAATTTTCTTCTCACCCCTTTGTCATTGATAAATGTACAAAGACCCACCCTTTCCTTTGAAGATATCAGGAACACTTTCTATTTGTAATTTTGAAAATATTATTATTATTTTAGTATTCTCATTATATTATTAAAAAATAATTTTTTGACTTCAGTTATCTAAAAATAAAAATTATCATTGTACTCATCTTAATATCTATTCATAGCCAGCCTTAAAAAGATTTATTTTAACGTGGGCACACCAAAAAACTTATATTATAATTTTATCTATACAAAAAATAAATAGATGCCGAATTAAGTAAAATATTTTTAAACAAATTTTATTATTCTTCATGTCAGTTTTGTTATTTTTCAACTTTAAAGTTGGGTTCATTGTGATTAAAATACGGCATTTATATTGTTTCCAAAGTATTTTTTGTTTTTATTTCTCTCAAATTCCTTTTTCAAAATATTATTGGTCAAAAATAAAAGTCATTAAGTTTTAGTGTAAATTAACCAAATAAAATCCAAAATTATTAGTTTGCCAGAATTTCAATTGGATGTTTTGTTGCCGATTTTCAAAATAATAAAAGGAGTTGGTATTCTTCAAAATAAAAATATATCTTTTTTAAAATAATAAAGGATGTTATCATGATTTAGTGGATTTATTATGTCGCTTTTTGTTTTTGTTTTCCTTTAGCACAAAGGAGTCAATGGATCAAATTAACGCCAAAGTAAACAGATTAAAGCTTATCACATCCAAATAAATCAAACAATGGAAATAGAATATTTATGATGGGAAAATTGAGAAGTAAAGTAACTATGAAAATCATTCAACCTTTAATATGACAATTTCGGTGTTGGGTTTGTTAACTTAAATAGAGACAAAGACAAATTTCATAATTATAAATGTGTCAATCAACTTTATTAAATAGTAGGTATAACTTTTAAAAAATACAATTTGCTTCAATAAAAATAATAATTATACAACAACTCATATCAATAAAAAAATTTAAAAATATATATTATGTTTGTCTGTCGAACAAAAATTAAAATAAAATTAGTGGTCATGTTATTATGAAGTCTTCTATCTAATATTTTAATGATGATTTTCAATAAAAGCACGTGTCTTTTTTTAAAAAAAAAATAACATGAAAGAAAGTTTGAAAAATAAATAAGAGAAAAATATAGATAAATAATGGAAGGCAGTGAAGAATGAAAAAGAGAGAGAGAATACATTATTTTCTAAAATAATTTCTCAAAATATGAACATAAAATATGTATGCAAAATATAGTTTTCATATATATACATATAATTAATTTAAATTAACAAATTATTAAATAATTAACATATGTTTATTATTAATTTAATTAAAATTTCTTTAAATAGTTTCTTAAAATATGGAGGCAAAAATATAGTTTCTATATTTAAATATAATTAATTCTAATTAATAAATTATTAAAAAATAAAAATAATTTAAATTTACATATAAATCTAAATATGTCATTATTATTACTACATTTAATATTCATATCTTATTTTTTATAATTCTCGTAAATTTAATGTTCATAATTTCCTTAAAATATATTATTTCTGGTTTAATATTGAGTTTTTTATTATATAGTCCCCTGTAGAGAGATAATTGAGAAAAAAATCATTTTCATATGTTTGGTTAGGATTCAGACCAAATAGTACAATCAATTAAGTTTTTAGTCCTCTAAAAAAACAAAAAGAACACTAAAAAGACACATGTACCCCTTAATAAACCCTCTCTCTTATTTATATTAACTATCACTCACCCTCTCTCTCACTCACTCTCTAAAGTTGAGCGTTAACACAATTAAATGTGTTGAGCGTTAACACAATTAAATGTATTGGGTTTGAAATTGCGTTAACGTTAACACAATTAAGTTAAGTGTGCTAAATTGTAATTATGTTAACGTTAACGCAATAAAATTAAATATGTTGAGTTGTAATCGCGTTCACGTTAACGCAATTAAGTTAATGTGTTGGGTTGTATTTGCGTTAACATTAATGCAACTAACATTAACGTTAATACACATAAAACAAATAATGAAAGAGACGGTAATATGAAACACACAAAAAAAAATGCATTAACGTTAACACACACAAAATATGATAAATATTTAAGAGAAAAAATATACAATACGTCTGGTGATAAAATGAGTTAACGTTAACGTAATGCACAAACAGATAGATTAGAAGATGATGCGTTAACAAAAAAAAAAAATTCAACAACGTTAACGTCAATCTCAATATAATATTGTAATATTTAGTTGAACAAGTTACGTTAACGTTAACATCGTTTGTTGTTCAAATTTGTCTTGTTGCATAATGACAAAATGGCAGACTTGTAAATAAATGTTAACAGGGAGGGCCATAATGAAGGACTTTTTTCTAAAAATTTGGTAGGGTCTGAAAACTTAATTGTTCATGTCAGAGGGTCTTTTTTCTCTATTGGGTTTCTATAAAGGACTAAAAAATTAATTACCCTTTAATATTCCCCTAAATAGTCCTCAATTATACAAAAAATATATATTATTTTATTAATTAGGTATAAGATATATAAAATTAAATATATATATATATATATATATATATATATATATAATAAATCAGCTCATTTACATTCACAGCCGTCCGATGTCTCTAGATATTCGTAACCGTTGGATGTCTTTTGATATATACAACATATATATACAATATATATTTATAATATAATATACAACATCCAACACTTACCATCAACTTTATTTTTTAACACTTACCATCATGAACAGTCATCAACAGTATCTGCATTTACTTCATGAAGACTCGCTCTCTTCCAGCCCTCTTCCTCCGAGACTCACTCTTTTCCCCAGCCCTCTTTCTCTCTCTCTCTCTCTCTCTCTCTCTACCACCTCCGACGTCGCCACTGCCATTGCCATCGCCATCATGGCCATCACCACCGCCACCGCGACACCTAGGGTTAGTAAACTGAGCAGAGGAGTGGCAAAATCCGATGCCGATTCGCCAGAGACTCTTCTGAACCCTCGCGTATCCGTCGATCGGTCCCCTAGATCGGTGACTTCGAAACCGGCGGTGATGGATCGGAGGTCGCCTAAGCTCAGTACTCCACCGCCTGATATCGGACCTGAAGCAACCACCGTCTCCGTTCATCGCCATCACAGCGCCCAGGTACTCTTTGCTCCCTCTCTCTCTCAATCGATGCACGACCCTCTCTCTCAATCGCATCTGTCTATCTCTCTCTCGCTCTATCAGAAGCTAAACCAACAACCCTTCAATGGCGTTCGTTTAGTGTTTATTGAACGAGATCAATTCTCTCCTCTAATGTGTTTTTGTTAATGCTCGAATAGGTAACTTCAGTTTCAGCAAATTCTCATGCTCTAGATTGCAGTGATGGAATTTCTTAGCTTGAACCCTAATATGGAATTGGGTTTATGGAGTCTAATTTCAGGTACTAATGTTGTTCAATTAGGCAATTGAATGTATGTATATTTTATAAAATTTGAATATTCTGTTACTGATTTTAATAAGTTGGGTTTCCTCTGTTGCAAGTGTTGTGCCTTCATGTACCAGTAGAGAAATCGAGAGCAATTTGATTACGAAGACAAGGTTCTCTCTCTCTCTACATGTACATATATGAACTCTTCACTCCTCTCCCTTTTTTTGATCTATTATACATAGTCATACGCATCTATTGTGTATTTATATGCTCTTATTGCAATTATATCAAGTACTGTAAGTTGCAGAATTCTATAACTGGATTTGATTTTTAAAAGCTAGAGACTTGCAAACCCTCTGTCGATTTAGGTCTAAGTTACTGTAGAATTTAGAAAGCGAGGGATCTGAATTTGTACTACTTAGTTTCTTTTGACTCTGATATTTTTGTTCTCAACTTTCTGTTTTGTTATTTTTGTTCTCAAGTTTCTGGGAACGTAAGGAGATTTTTTCCCTATAAGATTCTTCTCAATTTTCTTGAACCACACAGAGAAATCTAAGAACAAAATAAATTTTTTTTCCCCAGATTTCTTTTTCTGTTCTAATTTGTTTTTGTTATAGAAACATAAATTTGAGAATGTAAATACACTCTCCTTTTCTCATTTCATTATTTCCACATTAATTACCCATAATCTTTGATGAATTTGCTGATTAGATCCAAAATTTTAAAGTAAATCAGTTAAATTCATTGCGTTATAGTATAGAATGTCAATTTCTTTTCCTTACTGCCAACATATGTGGATATATGATTTAAAACATAAAATATATGTGTACTAATTCTTCTTTTCTAAGATTCTATTTCAATAAATTGTGTTTGGAATTTTAGGGCACTCGGCATCTATAGCTACTTACGAGTTCACTTCTTCCCCTACTGTTTTGTTTAATCACTCTTGCCCATGTATTTATTTTTGTCTTATGAATTGAAGTTTCATTGGTGATTGTATTTCACTTGATTTTATGATTTTCAATTATTATCAGTTACAGAATTTATTGGATCAAGTTGACATCATCTTTCATTGAACAGATCAACCAATCTGTTGAGTGCATTTCTTTAAATTTTGATTTGGTTTTTTCTGAATTAATTTTTATTCATCTAATTTGATTCTCTATTCTCGATTTAGGTTTTTGTTCATCGCATTTGATTTTGCGTTCCATAACTGTTTCGATCGAAGAATCTAGGGTTGCTATTTTTGTTGTTGTTTTTCTCAGGTAAATTTTTGATGAATTGGCGGTTTTGTTCAATTAGATATCGATTTGAGCTGAAATAATTGTTATATGTTTGTTTCTGTATCTAGATTCGTGAAATAATTTGAAGAGGAGGCTGAGCAGACGGTTTCAATCCAAGAGTATCTCAAGGAAGTTGAGGAGCA
Organism: Eucommia ulmoides; assembly: GCA_016647705.1. Taxonomy (NCBI): domain Eukaryota; kingdom Viridiplantae; phylum Streptophyta; class Magnoliopsida; order Garryales; family Eucommiaceae; genus Eucommia; species Eucommia ulmoides. The sequence goes on along the minus strand of CM028330.1, from coordinate 15,977,169 downwards.
GAAGCTGGGGAGTAAGTAAATGCACTAGGAATACTTTTGCTTATTTTTACTTTTTTTTTTTAGCTATGGATTTCTGCATCAGTTTTTCCTAGAGAATGTTCTCTGAAATATAGGGTTTGTTCAGTTTGGGGTTTAGCTAAATTCCATATGTTGAAAATACTGTATGGTAAATGATAATTTTCACTCATTCTCTATCTGTGCTTAATTGATCTGAAATATTAGCTGCTTAATTGATCCTAAATGTGTTTGATTTCACAAGCATTCAACGTTTTTTGATAAATGATAATTTTTACTCATTCCCTATCTGTGCTTAATTGATCTGAAATATTAGCTGCTTAATTGATCCTAAATGTGTTTGATTTCACAAGCATTCAACGTTCTTTGATCCTAAATGTGTTTGATTTCCCTGTTTCTGTTTAGTTTCTGTTTCTGTTCCCTGTTTTTTGTTTCTGTTTCTGTTCCCTGTTTCTACCCCTGTTTTTTGTTTCTGTTTCTGTTCCCTGTTTCTGTCCCTGTTTTTGTTTCTGTTTCTGTTTCCTGTTTCTGTTTCTGTTCCTGTTTGGTTAGTCCTCATGAGTTGATGAATGTGTTTTAAACTTGCAAATATTGTTTTCAATGAAAACATAGGATGAAGGTAATATTTCTTTAGTTGCTTCTTTTTGATTGGGTGTTAGTGTGCTGAATCGTCTAAAATTTTGCCGCTAATTGTTGTTTTTTATTCTGGTATGAAGCATTTACGAACTCTTGCACACCACCTGTTTATGTAGGGTCTTCAATGAAATTCACAGTGCCCTAACTCACAATGCCTTAACATATCCATTTGTTCATTAGAAAGTGCTTTACAGTTATGCATATGTATCTTTCGCCTCTGAAAACCAATGAATCGGATCCTTGCTCCTACAACCATAGCTTCAATTAGCGGCTTATGATGGTAAATTTCAATTATTTCTTCGATTTGTGTATTTCACTCATTCCCTATCTGTGCTTAATTGATCTGAAATATTAGCTGCTTAATTGATCCTAAATGTGTTTGATTTCACAAGCATTCAACATTCTTTGATCCTAAATGTATTTGATTTCCCTGTTTCTGTTTAGTTTCTGTTTCTGTTCCCTGTTTTTTGTTTCTGTTTCTGTTCCCTTTTTCTGCCCCTGTTTTTTGTTTCTGTTTCTGTTCCCTGTTTTTGTTTCTGTTTCTGTTCCCCGTTTCTGTTTCTGTTCTCTGTTTCTGTTTCTGTTCCCTGTTTTTTGTTTCTGTTTCTGTTCCTGTTTTCTGCCCCTGTTTTTTGTTTCTGTTTCTGTTCCCTGTTTCTGTCCCTGTTTTTGTTTCTGTTTCTGTTCCCTGTTTATGTTTCTGTTCCCTGTTTCTGTTTCTAATTTTCATGATGGTATGGTTTCTTTTTTGTTTCTCATGGGAAGTCTGTAATGGTCTATTTGGATGGAAGGGAGTGGAGGGGGTTTGTCTTTCCTTTGTTGTGTTTGGATGTTGAATTTGCTGAAATTCAGGTTCTCCTCTTTTGCCGCTGTCGTCACCAATGCGTCTTCTTCCTTTTTCGTTCAAGTAAGTGATTAGTGTGTTTAATTAATGTTAATAATTTTTTGTAAATTAATTATTTGATAATTGTCTAAAATTATAGTTAGGTTATCAATTTCTGCCGCACGCCTAAAACAAAAACTGTTCCCCAATCTGTCTTTCTCTATCTCTCCGTTTAGCTGCAGGGGGGTTGGATGAGAAGTCAACGAGGTATGTGATCGAGAGGATGAACTACATTTATTTGTTTTTTGTTTTTTTTTCTCTCGAATTGATGGTGAGTTTATGATCTGAAGTCTTTAAGTTTTTGATTTGGGGGTAGAATCGATAGAGTTGATGAGAAAGGAGATTAGTGGGTTGATCAATTCTTTTTAATTGTTATTGTTATTGATGTTCAAATAAAATAGGTGTAGAATGTTGTATAAATAGAGGAGATTATGTAAAAAAAATTAAATATATATTTATATATATATATATATATATATATATATATATATATATATTTTGTTTTACACCCGTGCCTTTAGGCACGGGTTATACACTAGTATATATATATATATACATATACACACACACACATTTAAAAAAAAATCTTAATTTAAAAAAAAAATAACTTTAATATTTAGGGAATGAACAAAAGATCAATTTTAATATTCAATAGAGTATTGTATACAAAATATCTTTTGAGAGTGTAGTTTGAATTCATATCATTTCATATTTTATGATATAATTATGTAATAAATTGATTTGCTAATTGTTAAAAAGAAAATTGATTACTTTGCATAAACAATTTTGCAATTTGTTAGTAGAAAAATAGTAGTTATACACGAACCCATGCCAATAAGTATTCAAAAAATAAATATAATACAGATATGATATTTGATTCGCTGAACAAAAGTTAAAATAATATTAGTGATGATACTATTATCAAATCTTCCATTTAATACTGATATTTTTATTCTCTAAACATAATTTAAGAGTTACATAGCTAATTGATCAATCAAAGTTGTTGAAAAAAAAATCTTCCAAAACTGTATATGGAAATTAGTCCTTAACGATTAATAAAATACAAAGAACTGACATTATTATCCTTCCATAAATCACGAGAATTGCAATGTAAAATTCATTGGGTTAATAACTACCCTTCTAAAACTGAATCAATTTTCATATTCACTTTCTTCCTCCTCTCTCTATCTCTCATCGTGAGAATTTGGAAAGCCTAATTGCTCTTTTTCTTTCTCTCTCTCTCTTCGAAGTATAGCTGTGAGTTATTGATATTCCTTGAAGACTAAAGGTTCATCCTCGATGAACTGAAATCCTCAATCCCCCTAAAGATCCTCCCCACACACTCCAACTCCTTTACTAGTGTCTAGTACCCCCCCCCCCCCCCATTCTTTAGAGCACGAAATAAACACGTCCTTAATGAATACGAACATCTCTAATGCGTGTCCGCACCCGAAGCAGTGAAACTGCATCTCCGTCGTCCCTAGCAAACCACCTTTCAGGCTAGGCCTCAGTCTGATCAGATTCTTCTCAATTTTGCATGCTTTGTGGCACCCATGCCAATACATGAGCTGACGCAATTACAAGTGTTTTTGGCACAATTGAAGTTGAAGCAAATCAACACACGCACTCGTTGCAAAAACCTGGGGGTCCATGTTGATGGTGACCATGATCTCGATTTGGGTCTTATGGACTTTCAAGAAAATTTTGTTCGATAAATCCGATCTTCTCTCGCGTTTGTTCTGAAGATATTAAAATCAAATCGGTCATTTTTATCGATAGCGGAGGTTCGTGGAAGCTTCAAGGCTTGCGGATGCACAGATTCGATGTCAATTTAGGAGATCCAATTGTTGTTGTTGTTTGTCTACGAGCCGAGAGTTGTTGATTTGACTTTCTCCAAATCTACTAGATCTTGGTACCCTAGAGTCTTATTTGCTTCATATTTATTAAAAGGATTTTCATTAAAAATCCCTTCTAAATTAAATTTTGACTCCTTAAACATTTACAAGAGTATAAATAGTAGTATGAATGTTCACACTAATAAGCCCTATTAAATCTCATGCAAGTTATATTTTGAAATAGTGAGAACATTCACCGCAATTCACAGAAGTGTGAATGTTTACACATATAATCATACTAAATATAGTACAGTGCGAGTTCCTGTTTCGTAATAGTGTAAACATTCACAACATTATATAAGAGTATAGTATTTGTATGTTCGAATATTAAAATATTTGAATATTCATGATTATTGGTGAACATTCTCAATGATACTGTTGTAAATATTGTTCGAGTGTAAATATTATCAATATACTATTTATGCTAGTCTGAATGTTCACTTTACTTCGAAACAACAACTCTTAAAATGTTATATTTAATAACTATTATCAATGTGAACATTCACAACACTATTATGCTAGTATAAATGTTCACACCACTTTGAAATAAATAACTCATACAATAATATATGTAAACGTTCACACTATTATTTGTTCACATTCACATTGTTATAGTTTGAACATTCAGAAATCTGTATTTTTTTTTCAAAAATACACAACACGTATTTATTTTTATTTTTTTGGTAGAAATGAAAGGAAAACAACAAAAAACAAGACAAACACAACAACAAAAAAAGAAACAAAACAAGAACAAACTAGGCTTCGGGCATATCAAATGCCCTCTTGTCCATCTCTTGGGAGATAATATCTTCTATATCTGTAGTCGAGGTGTCAAAGATCTTGAGTTGATGATTCTCCTTAGCACCTCTCTTAGCTAAAATGTCAGCGCAACGATGGGTTTCTCGAGGAGAAAATTGAAGAGTGTAATCATAATACTAAAGTAACCTTTTACATTCCTCAATGAGATCTTTATATCTATGGTTTTCCAGGCAAGTGTTTTGAATCAAGGTCATTGCTTCAGCCGAATTCGTATCAACTTGAACTCTAAGATAACCTCTATTTCCAGTAATGGTAATACCCATGACTATACTTCTGAGCTTAGCTTCCAAAACGGTGCAATTATCAATACTAGCAACACACCCCAACTTCCAAGCTCCTCGATGATCTCTGAGGAGACCTCCCAAACCCCCTTTACTAGGATTACCTTTAGAGCTACCATTCGTGTTGAGCTCGAGGAAACCTGTTTTAGGAGGAAACCAGAAAATCGTAAGCCTTTTGAAATCATTTGAGAAATTCGGATCAAAGATAGATTTAGAAAGGTCATTAGCATAATTTATAATTCTCACAATCGTAGTATTCGGAGAACTAGAAACTTCTTCAATAACCTCTTTATTTTTATCCTTCCAAATTTCCCAAGTAATGGCAATAAAGATAAAGTAGGAGGGGTAAAGGAAACTCCCTTTAAGATTATGTTTCATCCAATCCCAAAAATCCATATAAGGTTGATTGTACCTGAAATTTGAACAATTGACTTGATCCCAAATGATGTTAGCTTTAGGGAAAATTTTAAAAACTTGTTCAATACTCTCAACCGCATTGTTACATCTTTGACATATACTGGAAATTGATCCACCACGAGACGCTCGGAAAAGGTTAGTAACAAGTCTTTTGTGAAACATAGACCAATAAAAAAAAAAAAAAAAAGATTTTGGGGGATCTTAAGTTTCTAAATCCAACTCCAATTATTATCAGAAACTCTATTCTCATTATTCGAGGAACCCAGATGATAAGCTGATCTAATAGAGAATAACCGGCAATTCTCAGGCATCCACATAGGTTTATCAATAAGATCAAATGAAGGAGGCTGAATAGACTTGATTTGCATTTCAGTATCAGTATCAATAAGATGAATAATAAGATTAAGATACTAGTTTCCTGCATCATCCACAATATCAACAACTTTAAGATAAAAAGTATCTTAGAGCTCCTAACAACCTAAAAGTTTATCCCCACACCACCAGTCAGTCCAAAGATTAATAGAAGTGTCATTTCCCACTTTCCATTTAATACCTTTATCAAGAAAAATTTTAGCCAAGGAAATTCCTCTCCAAATATGAGAACTACTATTGATTTTTTTTCCAAGAAGAAGGATTATTATCAATAGAGTATTTATTACGAATAACACTAGCCCACAAACTTTGGTCATTATTCGCAATTTTTCAACCAAGTTTAGCCAAGAAAGTTTTATTATTAATTTTGGCCTTTCTAATGCCTAGACCCCCATCATCTTTATTGCGGCAAATTTTATCCCATTTAACAAGATGATATTTTTTCACATTGTCCCTATTCCCCCATAAGAAATTACAATTAATTTTATCAATAGTGTCACAAAATTTCAAAGGAATAAGAATGATTTGCATAGAATAATTCAGAATGGTAGCAGTGACAAATTTAATAAGAGTAGTTCTACCAACCACAGAAAGTATGTTGGATTTCCACTTAGACAATCTATTGTGAATATTTTGGATGACATAGTGGACATGAAGATTATTAAGTCTCCCATGAACTAATGGAAAACCAATGTACACTCTTAAATCCTTTGTAAGACCAATATTCATATGATTACTAATATCTCTCGCTTTCCAGCGGGGAATGTAAGGGGCAACATAAATTTTGGATTTAGCGAAATTAATTTTTTGTCCCGAGACATTAGTAAAAGTGTTCAAAATATTTAAAATATTATCAATTTGGACTGTATTAGCTTTGGCAAACAGGACAAGGTCATCAACTAAAAATAAATGGGAGATAATTGGGTCACTTCTCCCAGCTCTCAAGCCTTTCCAAATACCTCTATTGGTACTATCAACAATCAAATAAGAGAGTCTCTTCATACAAAGGGTGAAGAGATAAGGGGATAGAGGATCTATTTGCCTAAGACCCCTAGAGGGTTTAAAATTCTCAAGGGGTTCTCCATTCCAAATAATAGAGAGGGAGACATTCGTCACACAAGACATAATCAAATTAACCCAAAGATCGGGGAGGTTAAAACTAATGAGGGTATCTTTAAGAAAATTCCAACTAATTTTATCATAGGCTTTTTCGAGATCAATTTTCAAAATGATACCACCCTCTTTGCACTTTAACTTTTTGAGAGAATGAATGATCTCCTGAGTAGTAATAACATTGTCCGTACTCATCTTTCCCGGAACAAAGCTACTCTGAAAAGGGCCCACCAGATTATCCAACATAGGTCTAAGTCTATTAATAATCAATTTACTAACCAATTTATAATTAGTATTACAAAGACTTATAGGGAGAAATTGATTAATATTATCCGGAATATCAATTTTAGGTATGAGAGCGATGAAAGTTTTATTAGAACTATGAGGCATATTAGCATTTAAAAAACAGTTTCTAACAAAACTACATATATCATGACCCACAATACTCCAGTTCTTTTTGAAGAAAATAGTTTGGTACCTATCCGAACCCGGAGCTTTTAAACCTTTCATGTCTTTAATAGTGTTCCAAATTTCAGAGTTTTGTAGGAATACAACAAAGATCCGCATAATGGCAGTTATCAATTTTAGGGCACTGAAGCTGAGGCAATTTATTAGTAACCAGAGACATGTCATCCCAGAATAAGCGTTGAAAAAACTCTCTAACATGTAATTTTATCTCATCTTTGTTACTAATCCAAACATTGTCTTTTTTTAACATAGAAATTTTATTTCTACGTCTTTTATTCAAAGTCATACAATGAAAGAATTTGTTATTTTTATTACCAAGTTGGAGCCACTGAATTCTAGATTTTTGGTGCTAATGAATTTCTTCCTTAATGAGAATATCTCTATACTCTTTTTGAAGAGATTGTTCAAGACAACTTAAATTATGAGTAAAGAACCTATCCTGCATTTTTTGAACACCTTTTTGTCTAGCTAAAATATTTCGTTTAATTTTAAAAATATTCCCAAAAGTTTTGGCATTCCACTCTTTGAGAATAGAAGTAAATTCCTTCAATTTCGAATCCAAATCAGAATCATTATCAATCTAATTATCCAACATTAAATTATTGAAACTATCATGCATTAACCACATTGCTTCAAAACGGAAAGGTCTAATTCGAGGAGGGGGGGTTGAAACTGTTGGCCCAGTGAGCTACCCAAGAGTGGGGGTGAATTTGGTAGATAAAAAAATTATCAGAGAAAATACTTCAAAAATCCAAATAATTAATTTTAATCCTAAATTAATTATTATCTTTATATAACAGCGAAAATATAATATCAATTAGGTGCACACCCAACAATAAAAATAAATAATAAAAAATAGCAGCACACTAGAAATTTATACTGGTTCACCAAGCTAATCTTGGCTAATTCAGTCTCCCGAGCTCCACGGAGTGTCGCACTCACTAAACTCAAGATTCCTTTAAAGGTATGAACCAAATCCTCACAATGATTCTATTCACAAACTCAGAATCAACCTTTACAATTTTTTTTTTTTTTCAGGCTTAGGAATAACTTCTACTTTTTACAGGCTAAAAATTAACATAATTCTTTTTGTACCTTAGGATAAAGAATCAAAACCTCACAGATACTCTAAATATCCTTTTACCCGATAAGGATTTAACTGTTACAAAATTTCTCTCAAATCAATTCATCAAGGAAGAATTAATACTTAATCTTTTTATAACTTAGGCAAATATCAAAATATCAATCTCTTTACCGGAAGAGATTGAAACTAGTTACCCTAGATTAAACGCTCTCAATAGTATCTAATCCGACACTCAACTCACTAATTATAATAAATTGATAAGTTATTTCCACTCAGAGTTTCTACCACCTCAAATCAATTTAAACTCAATTAATGTCCCGATATTTACTAGTGATAGAATTAATGTGAGGAAACAAAAATCTGATTATAAAAATAATGCTAGTAGCACAAAATTGAGCAGGTAATCAAATTATCACACAAATCGTTTTAAAAGAATTTTTATACTTTTAAAGTTAAAAAACGATTTCTCATACAATCAATTAGCCAAACAAGCAATGACAATAATAAACTCAATTAAGAATATGCTTGGAACACTTTCACCAAGAAAATATAAAAATCTGATTATGATAGATACAAGTAGCACACAAATAAGTATGTAATCAAATTTTCACAAAAAATCGTTTTAAAATATTTTTATGCAATTTAAAGTTCAGAAAGCGACTTTATCAAAATCTTATCAACCAAGCAAATATAGCAAAATAGATATACAATAAAGATTAATAGCTTGGAAAGATCTCACCAGAATAACACCGAAAAATTATAGATTGAAACGTTAGACAACTCAAATTGGTGATGCTTACACAATCAGCGCTTTAACTCAAGAACTCCTCAATAATTGATCCCATAATTTGATCTCTTAAAATAATATCATAATGATGACTCTTATAAAAGCTTATGAACTGAATAGTTCTTGATATTGTTCGCTTAACATGTGAAATCCGTAGGTCTATTTATAGCTACTTGAAACAAGTCCTATAACGACTAGTTTCCACAAGATAAGTATCTAAAAAGTATCTATAGATCCTATATATTGATTCCTTTCATTTTAGGTATATTTGACTTAATTATGGCTTTCAAAACATTCAAATTAGTCCCTCAAATATTTCTCAAACTCAAATCAATAGGATAGAAAGAATTAAATGTACCAATTTGAGAAATACTTAAAATATATATACCATATCAATAGGGATATTCAAATAGGAGTATCATATCTTTAAAATATTCATATCCCTAAAATATCTCAATCAAGTAAACAAATAACGGATAGTTAACAGCTAATATTTAAATTAAAATCCACAAAATCCTCAAAATTCGAAATTGGCCATCAGTCGATAGACACACATCCATCGGTCAATCGCCCAATTCAAGATATAACCCAAGCCAAAATTCCATCGTCATAAGTCGACTTACCTATCGACCTATTGATTCAGAATAAGTCGACTTATCTGTCGACCTAGAGATATAAAGAGTTCATCTTTTAAGCATAGGTCGACCAACCTGTCGACCGGGAGATTCAAAGACTTCTTCTTTTAAGCACAAGTCGACTTACCTGTCGACTGCCCATGCTGGAACTCTTCTCCTTAATTATTTTCTTTGATATTTTCATCCATTTAACCGATTTTTTTCTCGGTTAGCTCCACTAAAATCTTAAAATCAATTTTAATCAATTATCTTTATTTCTTTTTCAATTACACATAGAAGCAAATAATTTCACTAATTAGGATCCTATCAAAACACACATAAATATAAAATCATTTCCGTGTCGTGTGTGATCCTAATCAGGATACATTAAGAGTAAAAATAGATTAAAGTTATTTTCACCTATTCGGAATCTTCAATCTCTTAATATCTGTCTCTGCATCCTTCACAATTTCTTCATGATGTTATCTTCTTTGCATTGTCTATGCATCATTCACAATTACTTCATGATGTAGTCTGAAACTCTTTATACTGAAACACTCAATAAACATATTAGTTTTACCAAAAATATCAACATTTAATTGTTCATCAAAATCTTAGGATCAACAGAAACCATAACAATTAATAAGTAAATGAGAATGATCAGAATACATACAAGGAAGGGTTGCCATACCCGTATTTGGAAAAATCTCATGTCATTTGTTATTAGCAAGCGCTCGATCCAGGCATTTACCAATTCTAATACTATTCTTAACCGTACCCGTTCAAGTCATTTTAGGTCCGTTAGAACCCAAATACATTAACCCATAGTCATTCAAGTTACGATTAAAATAATGAATGCGGGCAATATCAGAAGGCGAACAAAGGCTCATCTTCTCACTTTGGGAGGCAATATCATTGAAATCGCCAGTCACCAACCAAGATAAATGGACATGGGTTGTTCCATGATAAATGGACTTTCCATTTTTATGTATATGGTTACAGATTTTGTAGAATATCATAAATTGTAAATGAAGGTCAAACATGGTTAAAGAACGGGGATTGTTTTTGGAAAAATCTTGGAGGACCAAAAACTTATTTTCGACAATTAAGGGTCTTTTTAATAGTTTACATTACTTTAGAAGACTAAATAATAAACATATCTTTAATGTTTTACTTTTTTTTCTTATTTTTAATTAGTTTATTTATTTTTAGTTATTTTCAACTTATTTTTTAAAGTTTAGTTGATATTAATCATAAAAATTTAAGGGTAAATTTCAAGCAAACCACATGCCTTTTAAAGTCTAGTTGATATTAACCAAAAGTCTAGTAAATTTCAATAAAATGGTGATGTTATTGTTATATGTTAATTTTATTATTAAAGATATGGGCAAATAGGTAGTGGATCATTATTTTTCTCCCGCATGAGATTATCATGGCCATCGTCTCATGATAATTTCCCAACAAATATTCCTATTTATATTTCTATAATTCCAATAAGTTAACAAGAAAAACGAAAAAAATATAGAAAATTTGAAAGATAAGAATCTAATAATTTTTTATTAAATGAAAAATTCTTTATGCATTTGTCAGTAGGTGGATGAGGTTGACATGCAAATGAAATTCGGCATTTATATTTTTTGACAATTTATTTGATTGTCTATTAAATTTGTCAAATTGGTACCAATTAAATATTAATTTTGTATGTAATATAATGAAAATTAAATATTAGTAATAACTTAAATATAAGTAGGTAAGGACAAATAATAAAATCATATATAAATAGGATAAAAAAGTAGAAATAAAAATAGAGAACTATAAAACAAAAATTCATTATTATTTTCTAATTAAATTATAAATATAAGTTATATTTTGAGAAAACCTGAAATAAATAATAAAATCAATTTTATATTTGGATCACTGCCACCTAGAGTATATTATAGGAATACATAATTAAAATATAAAATTTATTTTATATATATATATTTTTTTTAAAATATATAAACTTATGTAATATTAGGTCCCACATATCTAAATTAAATGCAATGTTCACAAGTTGGATTTTACGATTTATAAAATTTAACGTTAAAAAAAAATTATTAGATTATCGTTATAATGACTATAATTTTCTATTTTGGTTTTTTATTTTTATTCTTTTAATTAACGTCAACTAAATTGAATTTTTATTGATATCGAGTTAAGATTAATTAAAACATCAGCAAAGATTAAAAATTAAATTCTCCTTAAATAAGATAAAAATATTTTAAAATAAAAAAATAGAGTGTTGTATATACTAGGGTTTTTCAGTCAATAATTCAATAATTCATCATTTCAAAAAAAATCACAAAAAAATTGATTCAATTTTAGAAACGAAATCGATTAATAACGTGGAGTTGTTGAGTATAATCACATGATATTTTTTAAATCTTGCGGTCGACTATTATTAAAATAAGAGAAGATATGCGTTAATTTAGCATAACAATTTTGCCTTAGTGTAAAAAAAATATAAAAAATAGATCACGGAGCAAACCTATTAACTTATTAGCTTGGATGCATTGGGCTCCAAAAATCAGGGTCGGCCAAAAAAAAACTATATGACGAGTTCTTACGGAGAGACTTTAGAATTGTTCACATTATTATATATCGGTTGATGAACCGATGTTCAACAAAGTCGTTGTAGTATAGTGGTGAGTATTCCCGCCTGTCACGCGGGTGACCCGGGTTCGATCCCCGGCAACGGCGAACGTTTTTGTGTTTTCCTGCTTGACGTGGACTCAGTATAGGCTTAGTATTTGAAGGAATTGGGCTGAACCCAGAGCATTCTTGGGCTTTTGGGTATTAATCCAAGCAAATTGTAGGTGGCGTTTGGTAACCGTTTCTGTTTCAATTCCAGCAGTGGGATGGGAATGGGATGGGAATTTTGTTTTCTTTTTGGGAGTAGAATTGCGTTTGGTAACGATAATTTTTTTTTTGTTTTGGGAAGGGAATTGTGTTTGGTAACGATTTTATCCTAAAATTCTTCTATTTTTTTTTTTTTTTTTTTTTTTTTTTTTGCCTCTTTTCAGTTTTGGCCGGCCGGCGGTGGCGGTGCTCCGGCGGCGGTGCTCCGGCGGCCCCCGTCGCCGGCCGGCCGGCAACTGCCGGCGACGGTTCTCCGGCGTCGGAGACGGCGGTGCCCCCGGCGATGACCGGACGGCGGTGGCGCCGTCGCCGGCGACTGCCGGAAGTGGCCGGAAAAATTCCGGCCGGACGGTGACCGGCGGCGGCGGACGGTGACCGGCGACGGTCGCCGGAGATGACCGGCGGCGGCGGTGGCGGACGGTGGCCGGCGGCGGACGGTGGTCGGCCGGTAGGTGAATAGTGATCATGGGTTTTGGGAATGGAATAGGAATAATGAGAAACAACTTTTTTTTGTTTCTCATTTCTTAAGAAAAAAGTGGGCACAATTCTCAAATGGGAATGAAATGGAAACGGAAACAAAAATTACCAAACGCTATTCCCAAACAGAATTCCCAAAAATCTGGGAATGGAATGGGATGGAAATGGTTACCAAACGGGGCCGTAGACTACCCATATTTGGAACGTTTTTGTGTTTTCCTGCTTGTCTACGTGGACTCAGTATAGGCTTGGTCAAATCCAAATATGGGTAGTCTACAATTTGCTTGGATTAATACCCAAAAGCCCAAGAATGCTCTGGGTTCAGCCCAATTCCTTCAAATACTAATATGACTCCTAATTGGTTATATACCGTTTGGCCCAAACCCAAGGACAATTGCATCCCCTATATTTGAGGCCGATATCACAATAATCCCTTGCTTTTAATTAATACTACAGAGACCCCTGTCGAAAAAAAATGATGATTAATTATCGATTTATCCTTATTTTTTGTAAATAAAACAATTTAAATAAAATTTGTACAATTACTATTTTATCTTTTTAATTTAATTTTATTTTTCCCCTCGTTTTTCTCTCTCTCTCCATCTAACCTTCTTACAACCTACCTTCATCACCATCACCATCACCACCATCTCCAAACATCCACCACCATTACTACCAAGCCACCACCTGCCCACTCTTCTTCTTCTACTCTTTGTCTCTCTCTTGAACCTCCATAGACTTGGTGTTTAGTATAAGCCTCCTACCTAACCGGTCCATCCGTCAGAAATGCCTCCAATTGTATTGATTATCCGTCAATTTACGCCGCTGCAATCGCCAATCAAACTAGTCAACAGACATAGGTATGGCACATAGCTTATTTTTCCTCAATTCCACAACATCAAATCCAAACAATGGACGCAAACTGATCGTGAGTTTCATAGTCGTTATAGGCTGCGATATCACTCTATTGCTAGGGGTTTCTAGATTTCCAATTGTGTCCACAAAAACGAGCAAAATCAAGGAGGAAAAATGACGATATGTCGGAATAAAAAAAAAGTTTAGGTTCTGGATTGGACTCCATTAGTTGAGGTACATAAAAAATGGAGGATATGTAAATGTATATAGGGGTACATTCATGGACGACTCTGAGGTGGCCTTGAAAAGGTTTAAGAACTGCACAGTTGTCGGCGACATCGTATTCGCCCACAAAGTGGAAGTCATCACCAATGTCAGACACGTCAATCTTGCGGCACTAAGATGCTACTGCATCACTACTACTCTCTTAGAGGGTCACTAGAGAGTCATCGTCTATGATCTGATAAAGAACGGTAGCCTCTATGACCACCTCTTTCATTTGATGGATCACAAGCTAAACTAGCCACTTCATCGAAAAATCACCCTTGGAACCGCCACAGGACAACGACAAATTGGCCATTGCTAGATCTACACAATCCGATGAGTAAATGGGGGGCTTGAGGGTAGGAACAAGGTTGAGAGAGAGATAGAGAAAGAGAGAAGGAATAAAAAATGTTGCCAAGGACGAACGAAGGTGCTGGAAAAGATGGAGGCGAGAGGATGAAAAATGAGAGAGAAAAGGAATAAAAAGCAAAATAAAAATAAAAATAAAAATAAAGAAACAATATATAATTAATGAAGGATAATTTTGTCGTTTTACACATAAGGTAAGGGTAATTTAGTAATTTTAGAAATAAATTTTATAGTACAAGGATAAAATTAGATTTTAAATGAAGATATCAGCTGATCAACTCCGATTTGAGAAGTTAACTACTCTGATTAAAAAAGATAGGGATGCCCTTGATATTTGATGCACAAAGAATTTTCATGGTATTTGCCCAAAAGACAACGGGTATCAATGGAAATTTCCCTAAAAACTAATCTAGGTTTTTTTACATGAACCTATTTTTTGCAGCTCACAATTCACCAACCTCACTCATTACATTAACTTTTAAGAGTTCATCAATTTTATCAAAAGACTAATGTCACTGCAATATATTTAAGAAGTTTAGTAATTCAGTTAAAAGTTTAAATTTATTGTACTATATATTCTAGATGTTTTCATGTAATAAATTTTTTTTCACGTAGTGCAGTAAGTTTGAATGTCTGACAATATTATGAGACTTCACAAAAAGTTCTTGCGAACAATTGGACTCCATAGGCAAAAATTTTAGGTTTGTGAATTGTTCATCAAGAATTTGTTAGAAAAAAATATTTTATTGATTATATTATTATAAATTATATTCTTTTATTTAATAAAATTATGATTAATATATATATTTATAACGGTTATATTTATGTGACCTAATTATATATTTATTAGGTATTATTATTGTTATTAAGTTATTACATCTATTGAAATGACTTTGTGAATTTCACTATAAATATATGTGTTACAATAAGATTATTATAATATTTATGAGTATGATTAGTGATTTTATCAATCATAATATTATGAGTACTTCATATTATACTATAAGTTACATAATTCATACACTATATATATATGTGTGTGTGAGAATGAAAGAATATATAGAGAAATATAGAGAAAAGTAAATAAGAGAGTACGATACTATATATTGATACATATAGAATAATGAGTATGATTTTATTGAAATATATAAGTTTAGAAAAATGACATTTTGTTATATTTACGTACATTATTTAATTGATGATTTACAGGCAATAGAGTTCGCGATCAGTTCAATATAAGAATGTCCTGTTTGCACCTTAACTGCCTGGATCATTTTATCTTAGAAAGAGGCTAGCCGTTGAACCCTGTGTATTGAGTAGGCATATCTTTTTTAAGACAGTGTTTACACCTCTCAATACATCAGATATGTATTTTCTCTCTATTCAATGCTTTATTTTATTTATTTAATTGTTGATATTCTTATTTATTTAAAGGGATTGAAATTTCATGTGATATTTATTTATTATTTAATTTATATTTATTTAGTTAGGTAAAATTTACCCAACAACCTAAGAAGAGATATATTTTTTGTGAAAGCTTAATTTTTCTTGAATATGTGTCTAATATAACTTTATTGTATTTAATGATCAATGCATTTTTTATTTAATTTTAAATTTATGAAAGTTGTAAGAGAAATTAAATTTGTGTTTTGTTATGATCAATATTTTATCTTATATATTGTATTCGATCTTATGTTATTTTTCCTATTGAAAAAATATTTGTTAACTCTAAAGGGATTCAAGTTCTATTTTAATGGTTCTGATGATTTAATTAACTCGGATGTTTATTTAGATTAATATCGTTTTTGAGATATGTTTATAGCATATTAGTCAGGATCAATGATGGACCAATATATTGAGTTGATGAAATGAGAAATAGTAAAAACGAATATGGGTGATCAAGTGGATCCCAATTGGAGACATGATGAAGAAGGCAATTTTTTTTTTTCTTAAGGTAAAACAACACTCATCTTGATAACTTAACTAGGATCATTTATTGCATGCCAAAATTGATCTTATATGCATATATATATATATATATATATATATATATATATATATATATATATATATATATATATATATATATATATATATATATATATATATATGTGTGTGTGTGTGTGTGTGTGATTATGTGCTTAGGAGTATTTTAACATTACCTTAAAATGAGTTAAAAGACCAAAGTAGTTAAAATTAGTCAACTGATTTTAACTGTATTTGAAAATTTTGAAATCCTTGAAAATAAATTGAAACTGTTGACTAAACTGGAAACGGTCGACTGCTAGATACAAGGACCCAAATTTTTTCTGAAATGAAACAAAACAGTTGACTGATAAAAGAAAACGTTCGACTGGTTAATGCAAGTTCTGAGAAGATTTTCAAACGGTTGATTGATTATGTGAAACGATCGACTAATTGAGGCTCAGAAGGCTTGTGAAGAATCTTTACATGGTTGACCGGTTTTGAAACAGTCGACTAGTCAATGTTTATTTTTCAAACTTTTGAACGTTTTCTAGAATATATTTTCACATCGATTTTTATGATTAATATTCATAAATTATTTCTAAATGATAAAAATGATTTTAATTGCTTAGAAATATTTTTCATATTTGAAATTAAGGGCTTCAATGAAAATGCACTTTGGTTCTTAAACTTTTCGATTTCATAGTCTTTTCAGTAAAATTTAGTTTTCAATTCATTTGGGCTGATCTTTGAAACTTTTTAGGGATGAATCTGGATATTTTTTAAGCTATATTCAGATTCAATATAGTTCTTAGAACTAGGGTCATGTAGGTAGAGATTGTCAGAAAAAAATTATGGTATGTTTAGTTGGGTGGAAAATAGGGTGGATGGAAAAATAAAAAAGAAAAGGGGGTAGAAAAGGAAAAAAAATTGTGCTTAGTAAGAGAAGAAAATGAAAAAGAAGAAGAAAAAAAAGAGTGTAAAAAATCCTTTCCCGCCGTTTTTTTTTTGTGCAAATATGAGATGAAAATGATGGAGTTATGGGAAAAATGTACCAAAATTATCATTATACCCCTGCTATTTTATATAACATCTACCTATTAGAGAGTTGAGCAGCTCACAAGGTGAGCACTTCAACACTTTTATTTTTGCACAAGAAGAGCTGAGCACCGTTGGAGAGCATCCGTGGAGAAGAGAAGAGGAGAAGATCATGCTGCAGTAAAATTGATCAATCTTTATGTAAGTCTAAAATTTTACACATCTCTACACCTTTTATAAATCTATCTACAACTCTCTCTCTCATGGTTTCAATTTAAGACTGAGTATCGGTCAGGTTCTAAGTCCAATCTTCGGCCAAATCGACCATGCTCGGGGTGAAAGAAATGAAATCAAAATCAACTGAGTTTATATTCGAATTGAGTTGCTTTAGTAATGATTCGGTTACGTTGGTTTCCTGATTTCAATTTCTAATTTCAACGCTTAATTGATATGCATTAACATTTTGCCTTTTTCATTTTTATTTCACAGTTAATAAACTAATGGTAACAAATGAGATTTTTAGTCAATCACATTAATTTATACCAATCATGTTATGCTTGTCTTGCCTCATTATCATTGTATTAATTAATGATAAAACACATTTATTTGCTTTTTTTCATCTTCTATTTTTGCCTCTTCTTCAAGCTCGATTGGGTTCCTTAAGATAACCAAGTATTCAGTATTGCTAATCTTGTTGATTGTGGGCTTTAGCTTTCATATTCTTCAAGAAAAAAAATGGAGAAAAGTGAGTTTTTTGGTAACTAGTACTTTGAGTTTAAAGATTGTCGTTATGGTTCCTGATCATTGGGCATGTATTTGTATTATATAGTTCAATTACATGGATTAATTACAAATAAATGTTGGGAATAAATCTCTAAGTCTCAATAGATTTTTGAGTCCTAAATCAACACGTCAAATCATTAAAAAGTAAAACACATAAACAAGCATACATGAATCCATGACGATAAATCATTGGAGGTGGAGGTCTTCCGCAGACTAATCAATTGACATCCGTCAACTGGTTATCTCTCTCAGATGGAAAAGAAGAGATGAGTGACCATTTAATTAGTCTCGAGGACCATAACTCTAAATGTCTTTTATATATTAGGTCAACTCAGACCCCATTAACCCTAATTACCTAATATGGGTAACTACCTATAACAACGCCCATACCCATTTAATGTTTTCTGAGCCCATTAATTGGATCACTTATTTGGGCCCCTATAAAATTGATAGCCCATAATATAGAAATTTAATTAAGTATATGAGCCCACAATAGAAAATTATTAATTTCCTAACAATCTCCTACTTGGGCTACATATGAAATTCCGAAGACAATTATATTCCGTAGTCTTAAGCTAGCGCAAAAGTGTTGTCTTCTTAGAAATATTCCTTGGTTACAATATGGTCCATCCCCTATACCAGCACGAGATCAAAACGACCTTCGTTATATTCATATTTGTAACGAGATCCATCAATCGTCACCATACCAAATATATTCAATGACATAAATCAAGTACGGATGTGTAGCAGGAAATTACATACAATGTGATCTCAAACATGTATATTTTCAATTGGTCCCACTTTATTCCGTAGTGAGATCAATCTTTAATCTATACTTATGTTTAAAACATAATTAGAAAGAACACATTCATAGTAAACAAAATTTGAACTATCTACTTTATTCCGCAGAAAATTCAATATATGTATCTAACAAAGAAACATTCAACAAATACAAACTCCCACTAAACTATCATATTACCATTCAAAACCACACTCATATGAGCAATGTACTCATGAAACACCTTAGGTGGCAAACCTGTAATGAGCAGATATGTAATCATTGAGTTCGTTCTCATATATTCTATCGATACTATCTTACTCTGAATTCTCTATTTGACAACCAAAAACTTGATATTGATAGGCTTCAATTTTATGGAGCTTCTGTTGTTATTAGAATATAACATTGTAGATTTATTGTCACAATATATCTTTAGTAGTCTTTCAATACCATCCACTACTCGCAGCCATATTATGTGATTTGTTGCCTCATAATAGGCTATGAATTTAGCTGTCATGGTGGAAAGAGTTAAGAGTGCCTGCTTAGTAATCCTTCAGGAAATAACATCTCCAGCGATCAGGTAGATATAGCCTGAAATGAATCTCTTAGTGTCTTGGCAAACCGTAAGATCGGAATCAGAATACCCAATGATCTCCAAATGATTTGTCTTACGATAAGTGAACATGTAGTATTTTGTTCTCTGTAAATACCTCATAACCCGTTTGACTATTTTCCAATGATTCATCTCAGAGTTACTTAAGTATCTGCCTAACAACCTTGATTTTTCTTGCCTAATTGCTTTTCAACTTTAGCTTTGAAAGCCTTAAATACGTCTAAGGATTGAGACTTCTCATAAATTAAATACAGGTACCCATAACGAGAGTAGTCGTCTATGAATGTAATAAAATATTGTTGTCCATTCTAAGATGCCGTAGGGAATGGTCCACAAATATCAGCATGTATTAGTTCTAAGACACTGGAACTCCTGTTGGCGCCCAATTTCCTCATGTTTGTCTATTTTCCCTTTACGCATTTAATACAAACTTTGAAATTTATTAAATGAAGGGGATCAAGAATTCCATCAGAGATAAGCCTCTCTATCCTTTATTTAGAGATGTGTCCTAAACGCTTATGCCAAAGTATGGCAGAATTCTTATTAGTTAATTTGCGTTTTGTACCACGAGTAGTTGTTTACAAAGTTTCATTATGTGAAACAATAGTATCCAACAAATATAGATTATCAATCAAAGAACTAGTTGCAACAATATTTGAATCTCGAAAAAGACTAAATTTATTATTTCCAAATGAACAAGAAAAATCAAATTTGTCTAAAGCAGAAACATAAATAAAATTCCGTTTAAATGACGATACTACATGTGTCTTTTCCAAATCCAAAAAATAACTGGTCTTTAAAGACAATCTAAAAGTCCCTATTGCCTCTGTATCAACTGTTTTGCCATCGCCCACATAGATAAATCTTTCAGCATCATTTGGCTTTCGACTCCACAGGCAACCCTGAAAAGACACACTTACATGAGAAGTAGCACCAGAATCTACCCACCAAGTGTGACTTGGTACAGAAGTTAAGTTAACTTCAGAACAAACAAGAGTGAGAAACATACCCTTCTTTACATGACATGCAGCATATTTAGATAATTTTCTTTTCATATGTGTCACGACCCGTCCCGGACACCCATCATCTTGGGGCTGGCATGACGACAACACGACATCAACTGAACATTCAAACAACTAATATATTATAATATGCATACAATAACTATACAATATTCTATACAGGATATAATAATAGTGGAATATAAAATACCATGAACCTCTCACTGGTTCACATCTGACAGCTCATCTCAAAACTCCTATATGACTCTATCGCATGACTCTACCTAGTGCCAGTAGGGGACCGACTCCTAATTGCTCCACATGCGAGTGTACTGCCTTCTTAATAAAAATATTTTAAATATTAATACATTCTAAATAATACAACATTTAAATGGATCAAGCATAAGTATATAAACATTGCATATCTAATAAAAATCACTATAATATAAGTATCTCACCATAATATAAGCAATGAAAAATAAATCAATATATATAAGTTCCATTCAAACCCATCCAGTATAAAATAATACTAATCACCAAATATAAGTAAAACACCACACCTCAAAACACCACACCACCACACCACTCACTGGCTAGCCATAGTGATCGTTTAACCTCATGATCGGGAGTTACAACGGTACCGTAACCATCCGTAAGATATGCCTTCTTAGCAGACCTAATTATGCAGATAATCACCTACTGGATGTCTCCGGAGGACATAATATCAATCACTACCTGCAGGACTATCTTCCGGACAGGACATAATATAAATCATCACCTGTTGCCGAACCACCCTCCAAACATGATATAATATCAATCACCATTTTCCAAAAATATATACATAAATACCCGTTCAAAATTTGGGAATATACTAATCCCAAATAATCACCTGCCGGACCACCCTCCGGATAAGACATAAATTATGATATAGTCCAACCAACAACAATGTCAAATCAATAACATCATCGACAAACTACAAATCAAATAGAAAATCACCGCTCTGCCGAAGCAGATAATCACCACTCTGCTAAAACAGATAAAATCAATATCACCAACCCCTATTTCCACCACCGATTTAATCCAAAAATCATGTTTTTCACTTTCTTTTTAAAAACCCACTAATTTTCAACAAAAATAATTTTCCCACCCTCTAAAGAAAACAATGAAAATCCAACGAAATCTACATCTCGACACTTACCCAAAACCCGCTTAATCCATATAAGTTATAAATTCGTCCAATTTTAAGTATACACATTTTTCCATCATATATATGAAAATAGGTTTTGCAAGAAGACAGTACACTCACCTAATAATCCGCTCTCAAAAGTTCCACCGACTCTGCTACCGATCCTCTGGAAATCGGGAACCTATTCGTGACAGGGCCTAAATTAATATTTTAGAGAAAATTAATCTAATCATGCAATGCGAGCCCTATGTTCTTTAATTTTTCCATTTCCCACGTTTCGTTATGTAAAAATATATTTCGACGAGTTTTAGTACCATTAAGGTTTACTATTTGAACTTAATCCACATAAACGATCTCATTTGTTATATTCTTCATTTTGATATTTTAAGGTGAGAAACCTAATTTAGAAATCATAAAAGTAAATTAGAAATGTTATCCGTTTCGAACCGATTGTCGATCTCCTTAAAATTTTATTTATTTTTTGTCTCAGCTTCCACTGCCTCGGCGCAAAGCCCACCGCCACGGTGAACACGCTCCTTCCCTTTTCCAGTCCACCTACTAATGCTTATCCGCCTAGGCCGTAGATCCTTTGCCTAGGCGAACGCTCAACAGCTTAAATTCCTGATTTACTGACTTCTCACCGTCGCGGCGACCGTGTGACAGATCCCCTTCCTGCTTCACTGAATTCCCACCCCCGCGACGAATTGACTCACCGCTGCGGCGGTGGTCATCTTCTCCTCCCTGATCTGTTTTGGATCTCAACAGCCTCTCTCTCTCTCTTCTCTAACTCCGATAACCACTACCACCAACGGCCCTCACACGCGCACAACACACACAAACCTCACAACCACACACCCACACTCATGATCACCACCACCCTTACCACTAAACCGCAACACACACAGAGCACCTACACATACACACATACTTAACAGCCTACGCCGGCAACACCACGCGACCAACCCCTATCGGACCACAGTACCACCATCCAAAATTAACGACACACATACACGCAATCATTCCGACACACATACACTAATCACAACACCAAATCACAACATAAAAAAGGGAGCACCCACTTACCGGCGATGGATTACCCACACACTGGAGCTTCTC
Source organism: Eucommia ulmoides (assembly GCA_016647705.1). Lineage (NCBI taxonomy): Eukaryota > Viridiplantae > Streptophyta > Magnoliopsida > Garryales > Eucommiaceae > Eucommia > Eucommia ulmoides. The sequence continues at coordinate 15,954,442 of CM028330.1, read as the reverse complement.
TATCTTCCTTCGTTACTATTGCCGGTGACAGACCAATGACACACCCATGACGGGACCAGAACACACACACATACAAGAATACACATCGTCACACACACAGAGACTCACCAACGACGGCAGACACATACCCACGCCAGAACAGCACCGTCGCTCCAAACTCAACACCACCGGCCAAACCTTCCTCTCTCTCTCTTTCGATTTCTCTGATTGCTTCTCAATCCTTCTCCCTTATCTCTGGTTTGCGTGTGTATGAGTCTATATATATATATATATATATATATATATATATATATATATATATATATATATATATATATATATATAAAAGGAAAAGAGGCCAAGCCCCCATATCGCCTTACCTCTCTCTCTCCTTGATCTTTTTATATATATATATATATATATATATATATAATTTAGTTGTAATTATATAAATATCCCCCTTTTTATTTTGTTAAGATAATAATTTGATCAAATTCTGATTTTAAGGTTTTTAATAATTACGAATTAACCCCTAAAATTTTAAATTACACAATTAATAGCATCGTCCACCCCATTATTTTCAAATGTGCTACAATACTACTTAAATTGAGTGTATACCAAAAATTAGGGTCTTACAACTCTTCCCTCCTAAAAGAAATTTCGTCTCGAAATGTTTGTCAATCTACTAATACGTCAAGTCGCATCACATGGTTATGTTCGTCTCACGTGATTCTAGAACGACTGTTTCCTATGTAGGGTCCCATAATCACAAGTCGCCTAAAAGTTATAACCAACAGTTTTCGTCAAATCATATCCACCCATTGCAACATTTTCCTTTGTAGGGGTCGATATTATATCTAACACCCAACAAACAGGGTGCACTTGGTCGGTTACACTTAATACGGACAACCAACTGTCAAAGAATCCCATGTTTCTAACTGTTTTGACTGCGCTACTTTGATAAAAATAGTGATCAACAACAATATATGCTTAACATATCGCGGTAACCTCAGTTGATTGGGCCTATCTTATTCCGACAATAATTTTTTTTTCATAACCAACGCTTATCCATTTCATTCGACATTTCCTGTTAACCAGTTTGCAACAATATTTCCATTCAACATTCAAACTAATAATACTCACCACCAAACTCATAAGCACGGATAACCTAAAAATCATCAATCTCAAAATTGACATCAGATCTTTAATATCCTTATAAATGTTCTAGAAATATTACCACTATCCAAACCACATAGATATGTAACATAATACATCAAATGGGTCATTTATAAAAATTCATTTCATGCCTCCACATTTAATCAAGTCCCTGACAGAGCCACTCGCTTCAATTATGTTTCAGTCTACCCGCTCATGCTTCAAACACACATAAATATGGATCGAAGTACCGAACTACATTCCCATTTACAAAGTTTTAAGACATCACAAAGGTCATTTAGGATAATTTAAATTATTCTTTTCTCAAAAGTTTCCAGTAACTCCACATGCCGATTTCGCCTAAAAATTAGTAGTAAATCAACACATCTAATTGAGTTCCCTTTTTCTCAACTTTGATTTCAAAAAAAAAAAAAAAAAACCACACCGGGCTGTCTCCAATTCTTGATAATTTTTCGTTCTCCTATCTCAGTTTAGTCTATTTGACTCAAGTCATGCATCATTTTCATACAGCTAATATACAATACCACCTTGCTCAACAAAAAGGTATTTATTATTGTAAACGCATTCCATTTGCGCCACACAATCCTCCCTGATACCAGAAAATTCCCAAAACGCAACTCTCAACATATTCTCCAACATTTGAATCGCACTTATTGATTGATCGCTAAACTAAAAATAAGAAGAATTACGAACTCTCAACTTGACACCCAAAGAGGTATGAAAACTTGACTAGGACGCCAAAATAATTATCAAATTCTGGTACTACAGTTCCTCCTATACCGTTTCTCCAATTGAGGATTATTTTCTGGAAATACTACCTAACTTTCCATATTTACAACATGCTGATTAAAGTTATCACTAATCAATACTGTATTTTCGAGTTTCCTCCGCGAACTGTTCATATAGTGGCTACTTACTTCGCTTTGATAATTATTATCAACTAAGTCACAATACGGTGACAACACTTATGATTTCAGAATTCCAAATTCAAAATTTCGAATGACCGATCAACCGAGTTTAATATATATATATATATATATATATATATATATATATATATATATATATATATATATAATCCATTAGTGTTTTGCATACAAATAAGTCAATTTATCAACATATGCTAAAAGTTTAATTCAAGAGCCACTACCTCTTATCAAACGTATAATTCAACATCCAATTTTCACTTTTAATTAAAATAATTATCTTAACCCAACTTTATTCGACATTCGTATTGATCCGGTGCCTCATGCAACCGAGTAAACTTGTTAATTGTTTTTTTTTTTTTTTTTTTTTTTTTTTTTTTTTTTTTTTTAAGCTACACACTTTATTTTTATTCCTCAAAACTTCATTGTCATTTCTGACACGCTAGTCAGCTCTATAGTCAAATCCCACTGCATTACTAAGCTTTCTTAACTGGACATCCAACTTATGCATTTCTACAATACAATCACTTGATGTCGGTTTCAAAGATCAAAATTTCAAATAGTGATTGGCATACTGATATTTCTCTTACAACATCAGCCACAAAATCTGGAGATAACCTACCTAGTTTTCTTTACTCTCAATCAGATCGCTGATTTTGCCACGCCACAATCTTTGACCTCCAACTGGTAATATCCTACTAAAAAATCTAACACCCTGATCTTTCGCAGTTGATTAAACAAACCCTCAATTCTAACCGATGTGTTACCAACACACATCCTCAATATACCTCTATTTTTCTTTAAGAATAACACCGGGCCTAATTTAATCGTGAGTTAACCGTTTAATTTATTGTAACGACTCGGTTTTCCAGGGCCGTCACACGGCTTCTCCAATAGAGGCTTCTTACACCTAAAACCAACTCACTTTAATTCCCAATACTTAGCAAATTTTTAATTATTGATTTTACAACGAAAATTATTAAATTCTACTAAGTGCAATCATTCTTCTATTTCAAATTAATCCCATCATTTTCTACACAACGACGACCACCTTTAAAATCCTAAGGTTAACATTAAAATCCCAATTTTCCACGTTTTATCAACCCGACTATCTTTAATCAACTTAATGAGCCGAACGTTCACCTTCTTAAAATGATGAAACTTAGTTTACAACAACTTGAGAGGGGATAATATTTAATTGAAAATCCTTAATGACATCACTACGGTTATTACTCATGCTTACTGACACCCTGACAACTCCTCTCAGAACTACATAGGGAAAATCCCTAGCGACTACAATATCCACGGCCTGGACTTGTTTCTGACTAGTGCCTGACACCTGCGTGAAGTATCCTGATATCCTTTCATTAACACCTTTCTAATCTCCTGGACCAATTATCAAATTGATTGGGGGTAATGATGACACCTCCCCAAACATACAAACTTTGATTCATCTTAGATTTAACGAGTAACTTCTTTTTTAAACGATCCGCCGACAGCTCTATATTACTCATACCAAACGGACTATATTTATGCGCACTTACTATCACCACAAACCCACAATTCTCAGTTACTGTCTACACATCATTCCCTATTACGTTTGTTATATATACTGGTTCCACAAACTTTTGCTCTGCCTTCCCGTCAACCTAGAATGTACTAGCAAATCAATTTTTTTTTTTTTCTAATATCGCCACAATTTTCTCACATCCTTAGTACCAACTCATAGCAAATCAAATTTAATACAACTTAAGTGTGTTATGCTATACTATCTAATATTTTTAACAACTACATTTTAGGTACTACCGATAGTTATTCTCATCGTCAAGAAATACGCATATGATTGTTTCTTAGTTATAATCTCACATTTCTAACTACTAATACTCCCACAATCGCGATCCACCCATTACCACTACCATCAACACAACATCACTTGAATCCACCAACTGGCAATAGCATAATTTTGCCATGTCCACTACTTGCTAACAAGACAACCAACCATGCACGATTCCAAAGCACTAACTAATGTAATGAAATAACTAACACTTATGTACCGAACTCATCTATCGACACCCTATCTCATGTCCTCTCCTGACTAGACGACTGACACGTCCTCCTATCTTATGGTCTTCTACTGACACAACCACTGACAAGTCTACAGAACCTGTAACCTAGGCTCTGATACCAAAATTGTCACGACCTGTCTCGGACACTCGTCATCCTGGGGTCGGCATGACGACAACACGACATCACTTGAACATTCAAACAACTAATATATTATAATATGCATATAACAACTATACAATCTTCTATATGATATAGATAATCTCTCATATGGGAACACACCCGTCCCCAAATATAATAATAGTGGAATATAAAATACCCATGAACCTCTCACTGGTTCACCTCTGACAGCTCATCTCAAAACTCCCATATGACTCCATCGTATGACTCTACCTAGTGCCAGTAGGGGACCTACTCCTAATTGCTTCACTTGCGAGTGTACTGCCTTCTTAACAAAAATATTTTAAATAATAATACATTCTAAATAATACAACATTTAAATGGATCAAGCATAAGTATATAAACATTGCATATCTAATAAAAATTACCATAATATAAGTATCTCACCATAATATAAGCAGTGAAAAATAAATCAATATATATATAAGTTCCATTCAAACCCATCCAGTATAAAATAATACCAATCACCAAATATAAGTAAAACACCACACCTCAAAACACCACACCACTCACTGGCTAGCCATAGTGATCGTTTAACCTCACGATCGGGAGTTGCAATGGTACCGTAACTATCCATAGGATATGTCTTCCTAGCGGACCTAACTGTGCAGATAATCACCTACTGGACGTCTCTGAAAGACATAATATCAATCACCACTTGCCGGACCACCTTCCGGATAGGACATAATATCAATCACCACCTGCCGAACCACCCTCCGGACAAGACATAATATCAATCACCACCTACCGGACCACCTTCCGGACAGGACATAAACTATGGCATAGTCTAACCAACAACAACGTCAAATCAATAACATCATCGACAAACTACAAATCAAATAGAAAATCACCGCTCTGCCGAAGTAGATAATCACTACTCTGCCGAAGCAGATAAAATTAATATCACCAACCCCTATTTCCACCACCGATTTAATCCAAAAATCATGTTTTTCACTTCCTTTTAAAAACCCACTAATTTTCAACAAAAATCATTTTTCCACCCTCTAAAGAAAACAATGAAAATCCAACGAAATCCCCATCTCGACACTCACCCAAAACTCGCTTGATCTATATAAGTTATAAATTCGTCCAATTTTAAGTATACACATTTTCCCATCATATATATGAAAATAGATTTTGCAAGAAGACGGTACACTCACCTGAAAATCCACTCTCGAAAGTTCCACCGACTCTGCTACCGATCCTTTGGAAATCGGGAACCTATTCGTGACAGGACCTAAATTAATATTTTAGAGAAAATTAATCTAATCATGCAATGTGAGCCCTATGTTCTTTAATTTTTCCATTTCCCACGTTTCGTTATGTAAAAATATATTTCAACGAGTTTTAGCACCATTAAGGTTTACTATTTAAACTTAATCCACATAAACGATCTCATTTGTTATATTCTTCATTTTGATATTTTAAGGTGAGAAACCTAATTTAGAAATCATAAAAGTAAATTAGAAATGTTATCCGTCCGAACTGATTGTCGATCTCCTTAAAATTTTATTTATTTTTGGTCTCAACTTCCACCACCTCGGCGCAAGGCCCATCGCCGTAGTGAACACACTCCTTCCCTTTTCCACTTTACCTACTAATGCTCATCTGCCTAGGCCGTAGATCCTCCGCCTAGGCTAATGCTTAGCAGCTTAAATTTTTGATTCACTGACTTCTCACCGCCGCGGAAACCGTGCGACATATCCTCTTCCTACTTCACTGAATTCCCACCACTGCGGCGAATTGACTCACTGCTGCCGTAGTGGTCATCTTTCCCTCTCTGCTCTATTTTGGATTTCAGCAGCCTCCCTCCCTCTCTCTCTTTTCTCTAACTCCGGCAACCACCACCACCAACGACCCTCACACGCACACACAACACACACAAACATTACAACCAGACACCCACACTCACGATCACCACCACCCTCACCATTAAACCGCAACACACATACAACACCTACACACACACACACACACACACACACACACACACATACACATACATACTTAACAACCTACACTGGCGACGCCACACGACCAACTACCGTCGGACCATAGTACCACCACCCAAAATTAACGACACACATACATGCAATCATTTCTACACACACACACACACTAATCACAGCACCGAATCACAACAAAAAACAGGGAGCACCCACTTACCGGTGACGGATCACCCACACACTGGAGCTTCTCTCTCTTCCTTCGTTACTATTGCCGGTGACAGACCGACGACACACCCATGACGGGACCAAAACACATGCACATACAAGCATACACATCGTCACACACACAGAGAATCACCAACGACGACAGACACACACCCACGCCAGAACAACACCGTTGCTCCAAACCCAACACCGCCGGCCAAACCTTCCTCTCTCTTTCTCTTTCTTTCGATTTCTCTGATCGCTTCTCAATCCTTCTCCATTCTCTCTGGTTTACGTGTGTATAAGTGTATATATATATATATATATATATATATATATATATATTAATTTATTGGTAATTACATAAATCTCCCCTTTTTTATTTGTTAAGATAATAATTTGACCAAATTATGATTTTAAGGTTTTTAATAATTAATAATTAACCCCTAAAATTTTAAATTACACAATTAGTAGCACCGTCCACCCCGTTATTTTCAAACATGCTACAATAAAACTTAAATTGAGCGTATACCAAAAATCAAGGTCTTACAATATATCCAACTTTCTTGTAGAAAAAATAGGTAAATTCTTAATCTTGTTTCCTTTGTAATTTGGACTGTTGTGTTCCAACTGCAGCTTCCTGACCTTTATCCCTTTTCTCATTTCTTGCCCTTAGAGGTAGCAGCTAAGTGAGCACTTTCAATATTTTCTCACTGAGTTCTTTCTTCTTCTTGCACACAGCGAGATATGAACTCATTAAGAGTTCATTTATCCTTTTGAGTATTATAACTCACCATAAATTGACTGTATTTTGCAAGAAGATAAATGAATACCAAATGCATGAGCAAGTCCTCACATAGCTCTAACTTTAGTGCCTTTAACTTTGAAGCGACATTAGACATTGCCATAATGTACTCCCTTATGTTTCATTTTTCTTTATATTTCATTGAGACAAGATTAGCCAACAACGTACTTGTCTTTGCTTTTTTGATTATTTACAAAATGTTTTTCTATTTCTTCAAGGAACGTCTTAGCAATTACCTCATTAGATATACCACCCCCTGAATGTTTCCGGAATGTTGTGTTTGATGATCATAAGACTCATTCGATTAGAACGCTTCCACTTCTCATATTCTCTTTTAGCCTTAGAGGAACTTTCATCAATGAGAGGTGAATGTTGTTCTTTCCTTAGCGCTAAGTCAAGATCTATACAGCCGAGAACAATTGAAATGTTATTTTTTCAATCCTTGAAGTTTATGTCGTTAAGTACTAGAATGAAATTTATGTTGGCAGTAATAGTAGCAGCAGAAACAATAACTGAACAAAAAATAATAACGAACAATAAGCTCATAATATAAAAGTTTATGTTAAATTATTAATCAAAACATCAACACACATTCATATACACGATATAAATAAAAAAATTGTATTGGTGGACCCCATCACAAGATACTTATCACAACATTGATGTTCAATCTTTAGACAGAAACACCAACTTGTAAGTGGTACTCTCAACGTAGTAATCAAATGTTGATAGTAAATTCTGTCAAACAATAAGTCTTTCTTTGGACCGACTTATTATTTACATGAAAATTTGATAACCATCACACTTATATTTCCGCAGGTATGTTTATTATTTGGCTAAATAATAACATTTCTTTGGGTCGGTTACTGATTACATAAATAACAACCATACACATATTAATATTAAATCAATGTTTATTATTTGGCTAAACAATAACTTTCCTTTGGGCCGGTTATTATTTGCATAAATAATAAACATCTACATCTTAATATCCCAAAATAAAAAAATCTACACAATAGAGGTTACTTTGATAACATATTGCTTAAATTAGTTTGTTTTAAGATATAAGACTTTATCGGTCGGCCGCCCTAATGATCAATTGATCGAATGTCGCGTAACGAGTTAAATTTCTATCATTTAGGTAATGCCTGTTGGTTAACTAATGTGGTCAGTCGCAGCCAGTCGGTCAACTGATTTTTTTAGTGGGTTTTTATAGGTCAACTGACCCTGTGTTTCAGTTAACCAATTCAACCAGTGGCCTTATTAGTCAACTGCCCTTAATTGTAGATTGACAGATTCTGCCAGTGGCCCAATCGGTCGACCGGCCTTAACTCTCGCTTGACCATTTTGGTTTGTAACTGTTTCTTTCAAGGATACGATACCATCAGTCGACCAGTCTATGGATCGGTATTGTGCCATTTTCTTTATGTTTTGCAGCTGAAAAACACTCTGAAAAGTTCCAAAAAATGATTTTTTTTTTCTTTTCTCAAATCTATAATTTCCAACAATAATATATCAAGTAATACATAATCCCAATGTTTTCTCGTACGATTCTACAAGGAATCATGAGAGACAAAACTCAAACCCTAAAAAAAATACCATGAACATGAAGGTTTTAAGAACTCTAATGATTTAACATGAAGTAGGTTCTGATACTACTTGTTGGGAATGAATCCCTAAATATCAATTGATTTCTTAGTCCTAAATCAACATGTAAAATCATTAAAAGTTCCTTTAACACATAAACAAGCGTACCTAAATCCATGGCGACGAAATGTCAGGGTAGAGGTCTTTCGCAGACTAATGACTTGATGTTCCTCAATGGGTTCTCTCTCTCTCAGATTTTAAAAAGATATGAGTGGTCGTCTGATTAGTCTTGGGGACTATATCTGTAAGACCCCGAACTTTGATATGCGTATAATTTAAAATCGCGTTTTAAAATGTTTCAAAAATTTTGGGGTGGATGATGTAAATTAATTATGTGGATTAAAAGTTTAGGGATCAAATTGTAATTTTTCAAAACATTAAAATGAGAATGGGTATAATTAAAATCTTAATAAAAAAGAGAGGGAGGATTGTGTAAATTATATATATATATATAGATAGATAGATAGATAGATAAATAGAAATGGTAGAAAACGAATGGCGAGGGAGAGGCCACTTAACCGGCCACTTGATCATATACACACATATATATGCATATAGAAATCGAGAGAAGAGTCGAGAAACAATCAAAAATATCGAAGAGAGAGAGAGAGGAAGAGAAGGAAGGAGAAAGAGAGAATCGAAGGCAAATGGGTTTGCCGGCGGTTAGTGTTCGGCTGTTGAGGGTGGTTTGTGTGTTCGTCGTGCCCGTGTGGGCTGCTATGGGTCTGTGTGTGTGAGATAATGTGTATGCTTGGTGTGTGGGTTTGATCACTGGCAATAGTAACGAAGAGAGAGAGAGAGAGGTCCGACGATGGTGGGCCGTGTGGTGTCGCTGGCGCGGGTCTATAGGTATGTGTGTGTGTTTCTGCTTATGTTTATGTGTGTATGATTGTGTTCTGCTTAAAGGTTCCTATGCGTGTGTGTGTTATTCGTGAGTGTAGCCGTCGGTTAGTTGCCGACGGTGAGTTGTGTATTCCGTTGCCGGTGGGGTTGATGATTAGGGTGTGTTGTTTGTGTGGATGCTCTATTTTGATTATCGGTGTGTGTATTGTGTCGTCGGTAGAGTGGGTGTTGACGGCCTGAGAGTTAGAGAGAGAGAAGATGGGTTTCGATTTGGGTGTGTGATCCGTTCGGTTGGGTGGTATTAGTGTGATTGTTGCCATCGTAGGTTGGCTAAAAGAAAGCAGAAGTAGAAAATGAAGAGAGAGAAATAGAGCAGTGTATGTGCGTGTGTTGTCGTTGTCAGTTGTGTGTGTTGATCGTCAGGCGGTCGTGTGTATGTGGGTATGTCGTTTGGTCGAATGGCGTTGTGCGTGGTGTGTGGGTGATCGTTGGTGTAAGGCGGTTAACGATGAGTGAGATCGCCAGAGTGGATAGTAGAGAGAGAAAAGGGAGGGGTGGTTGGCCGGGGTTGTAACAGGAACCGAAACAGGAAACAGAAGCCAAAACAGAAAAAAAGAAAAGAAAGAAAATAAAGGAAGAAAAAGATAGAAAAAAAAATGGAGAATTTGCAGAAACCACCCCACCAAAAAATCCAAAACCCATCTTGTGGCCGCCGAACAATTCGGAAATAGGTGAAATTTCAAATCGATTATTAATTCTCGTTAAATTAAATTTTATTTAGTGTTACAATTCCTGTAATCGTAACAATTTCTCAACGGTTAATTTTAATAACATTTTTCGTTAAGTTTAAGTATAGTTTATTAAATTAAATTCTTGCATTAAAATTTTGTAACCAGGATAATAAATTCGGGACCGTTCACATAAATAAATTTTATACAATAATTAGTAACGGAGTGAAATTAACCGAATAACAATTTTTATAAATAAAAGGTGGGGAATAGGAAATTACAGAAATTTGGGTCTGCATTGCGGGATTAGGTTATTGTTTGCATAAAATTTTAATTAGGCCATGTCACTATTAGGTTTGCAGGCACCGGAGTACCGGTAGAGAATAGACGGTCAAAGTTTTCGAAAATGGATAACCAGGTGAGTGTACTGTCTTCTTGCAAAAATCTATTTTCATATATATAAATAATGGAATAAATGTGTTTACTTAAAATTTGATGAGTTTATAACATATATGGATTAAATCGATTTTGGAGATAGAGGTCGATGTTATTGATTTGCAATTTGACGATGTTGTTATTAATTTGACGATACTGTTGATTTTATCTGCTTTGGTAGAGTGTTGATTATTTATTGAGTTGTAGTTTGATGATGATATTATTGATTTGATGAGGTGGTTGATTGTTGGCAGAGTTGTTGTTGTTGAGATGGAGATAAGTTGTTGTTGAGCTCAGTTGGAGATTGGTATTGGATTTTCATCCGTCTGGCATAGTCCAGCGGAGCGGTGTTTCACCCGTCTAGCATAGTCCAGCGGAGCGTTGTTCACCCGTCTGGCATAATCCAGCGGAGCGTTGTTATATCCCGCTAGGAAGGCATATCCTACGGGGCACGATACCGTTACAACTCCAGATCATGAGGTTAAAACGATCACATGGCTAGCCGAGGTGTGGTGTGGTGTGGTGTGATCTGATGTGGTGTGACGTGGTGTGGTGCGGAGTGATGTGGCATGGTGTGATGTGGTGTTTTACTTATATTGGGTGATTTATTATTTATTATGGTGATTGGTATTATTTTATACTAGATGGGTTTGAATGTAACTTATACTTATTGATTTATTTTTACTGCTTATATGATGGAGATTTTTTACTAACCATCTGATGTTTATATATCTATACTTGATCCATTTAGACGTTGTAGAATGAATTATTATTATAAAATATTTTTACTAAGAAGGCAGTACACTCGCAGGTAAAATAGTTAGGAGTCAGTCGGTCCCCTACTGGTGCTAGATAGAGTTATGCAGGTCTCGCGATGGAGTCATTGGAGAGATTTTTTTTTGACGAGGTATTAGAGATAAGTCTAAGTGAGATTCATGGGATTTGTTTTGTTGTTCTTATATTTGGGACGATGTACTCCTATGAAGTTGGAATCATGTATATGTTGTATAGAATGAAATTTTGTATATTGTCGTCTTGTGTTTGGTTAGTCAGTTAGATGATGTCATGTCGACGTCACGCCATCCTCGGGATGTCGGGTGTCCGGGATGGGTCTTGAAAATTTTGGTATCGGAGCCTAGGTTACAGGTTCTGTAGACTTGCCAGTGGTTGTGTCAGTAGAAGACCCTAAGATAGGAGGACATGCCAGTCGTCTAGTCAGTAGGGGACATGTGATAGGGTGTCAATAGGTTAGTGCGGTGTATGAATATTAGGTCTTTTATTTCATTAGTGGGTGTATTGGCATGATGCGTGGAGGGTTGCCTTGTTGGTAAGAAGTGATACTATCACGTGGTGATATTGCCAGGAGGGATGTCTTCCACAAGATAAGAAGGCTAAGCTAGGTAAACAACTACACTTAAGAAAGGAAAAACCTAGAACGTCGTTAATAACATATTGATGATATAACATAACACACTTAAGTTGGAATAAAAAATAATATTCAAAAGGAGTAAATCGCCTTTTAGGCAATCCGAAAGGAAACTGTGACGTTACTAGACAGGAATTTAATTTGGTGATACGTTTTAGATTGATTGATAGGCAGAGCAACATTTGTGGCATATAGCAACGTAATAGAAAATAATATGTAGGAAGTAGCCGAGGATTGTGGGTTTGGAAGGATAGTAGGTGCATGTAACTATACTCCATTTGAATGAATAATATAGAGTTGCGGGTGAAATCAAATTTGGGATGAATAAAAGTATGTATCGTTGGGAAGGCGTATCTCTTACCTCAGTTAGTCTGATAGTGGGTCTAGAAGGGTAGAAAAGTGTTAAAGAGAAAATATCGTAAGTCAGTATGCAGATGCTGGGCATTCGTTCGAACAAGTTTTGGCGGTAGATATTGAAATAGTTATGGATTTTTCCCTATGTAGTTCTGAGTTTGGCAGGGTGCTAGTGGGCGTCATTAATAATTTTGGCTGTTGTTAAATAAGTTCCAAAATGTAAATGAGGTGAACGTTCGGTTCATTAAGTGGTAGATTATACTCGTGTTGATAAAATAGAGGAAATTGAGGTTTGAACCCATAACCTTGCAATTTTTTTTAAGGTGATCGTCTTGATATAGTAAAAATTGAGTGGATTAATTTAAGTCGATGATTGAGTGCATTTAGACGAATTTAAATCATTTCTGTGGTGTAAAAAAAGGAAAAAAAAATTGTTGGATATTGGGAATTGGAGTAAATTCGATTTCAGCTTAGGAAGTCTTTAATAGGAAAAGCCCTGTGACGGCCCTGGAAAACCGGGTCGTTACAATAAATTTAGGCCATCAATTCATGTTTTGCATAGATTTGGGATGTTGTTCCATGAAGATTCGATGTTGGTAACTCATCAGTTAGAATGGATGGGTTGTTAAAATTGATTGCAACAGAGTAAAGGGTTAGATTTTTGAGTAAGGTATTCGTAAATTGAAGATTAGAGTTTGGGACATGATGAAAGCGGTGATTCGATTGAGAGTAGGGAAGAGTATGTAGAACATCTTCAAAATGAGTTACTAAGACTGTGCGATTGTATTCTAAATGCAATAAATATGAGTATTGGTTGGATCGAGTGGTAAATTTGGGGCATGTGATTTTTGGGAAATAATATTCACTTGAATCCACTGGAAATCACAGCTGTGGTGTAATAGGAAGGCCAAAAAGTGTAACTGGAACTCAAAAACTTTTGGAGCTAGTGGTAATTATAATTGTTTTGATGTTTAGTGACATTCCTGTATGGCAGGATTTGTGCTTTGCGTCGAAAATCGGGAAAAATGTGGTTGCGCACATTTGAGTTACTCATACTAATGATGTGTCAAGTTGGGATCCTTGTAAGTTTAGTGGGCGGTTGGTCAGATGGCGACACTATTTGAAATTTTGATTTGCAAAATGGCATTGATTGACCGTATTGTAGAAATGCAGAAGTCGGATGTCTAGCTAAGAAGGCTTAGCGATGCAGTGGGAATAGACTGTAAAGCTAACTAGCGTGTCAGAAATGATGATGAAGTTTCGAGGATTGAAAATAAAGTGTGTAGTTTTAAAGTGTGCAGTTTTAATAATGGCAATTGATGGAAAAGACCTTAAAAGAGGTGAATAAAATAATGTATGAAATGCTCGATATGATAAACTATTGAGATTGTGTGAGTATTATTATTAGATTTAAATGGAATTAGGGAATCGTAACAATTGTTGTTAAGTGATTTGTTTGGTAGTAAAGTTGAGGTTGAGTAGTAATATCCTGGTGGGCTATTGTAGCTTTGACCTATTCTAAATGAAAAATGGGAGAGTAGTTCGAGAATTTTTTTTTTTATGCGTATGCCAGTATATATTGACTGGAGGGTTCGGTTGCGTGAGGCACCGGTTCAATGAAAATGTCCAATAAAGTTAGGATAATATAATTATTTTAAATGAAAAGTGCAAATTAGATGTTGAATTATATGTTTAATAAGGATTAGTGGCTCCTAAATTAAAAATTTTAGCATGTGTTTAGACTCTGTTGATCAGTTACTCGAAAGTTTTGGAATTAGAATTCTGAAATCATAAGTGTTGTCGTTGTATTGTGACTTGGATAAAAATCGTTATCAAAGCGAAGTAAGTCACCATTATATGAACAGTCCGCAGAGGAACTCGAAAATGCAGTATTGAATGGTGATAACTTAAATCAGCACGTTGTAAATATGGAAAGTGAAGAAGTATTTCTAGATAATAATCCTAACATGGAGGAACTGTAGATGAGAAACTGTAGTACCAGAATCTGATAATTATTTTGACGTTCTAGTCGAGTTCCCATATTGCTTTGGGTGTTAAGTTGAGAGTTCGTAACTCTTCTTAATTATGGATCAACGGTCGATCGAGAAGTGTAATTCAGATATTGGAGGATATGTTGAGGAGTTGCGTTTGAAAATTTCTGGTAACAAGGAAGATCAAGTGGCGCAAATGGAATGTGTTTAAACCAATAGATGCCTTTTTAGTTATTAAGGTGGTACTGTATAAAGCGTTGTATGAGGAGCAGGTATGACTTCAGTCAAATAGACTGAACTGAAATAGGAAAATAGGAAAATGTAAAATTATCAAGAATTGGAGACAGCTCAGTGTGTTTATTTTAGAAAACGAAGTTGATAAAAAAAAAGAACTTAATTAGATGTATTTATTTACTATTAATTTTTAGGGGAAGTCGGCATTTGAGGTCACTGAGATCTCATAAGGAAAGGATAATTTGAATTATTCCGAATAACTTTCGTAAAGTATTGAAAATTTTGTAACTGGGATACAGTTAGGTACTTGGATTAATACTTATGCGTGGATAAATGTTTAAAGCATGTAGGGTAGATTGAAACAGAATTAAAGCACGTGACCTTGTGAGGGACTTGATTAAATATGGGGGCATGAAGGAAATTCTTATAGATAACCCGTTTGACGTATTTAGATATGTAGTGAGGTGGTTGGTGATATCTATATGTTGAGGGACATTGTTATGTTTTGGACATGATTTAAAACATATTTATGTGATTTTAGCGCAGTGCGAAAGATTTAACGGTAATATTAGGAAATGTTATAAGAGAATTGAAGTCTGAGCTAGATACTGAGGTTGATAATTTTGGGTTAATTGTGCTTATGAGATTGCTTAAGCACTTGGTTGTGAGTGTTGTTGGTTTAAATGTTAAACGGTGATATTGTGGCAAACTGGTCGATTGGAAAATGTCGGACGAAATAAATAAGTGTTGGTTACGGAAAAACTATAGCTGGAATGAATAGGCTTAATTAATTGAGATTCTTTTAACGTTGGCTGTTCGTGTTTAGCGTGATCGACCAAGTGCACCCTATTCGTTGGGTATTGGATATAATATCGACCACTACAAATGGAAATGTTACAATAGGGGGATATAATTTGATGAAATGAAATGATTATAAATATTGGGTGACTTGTAATTATGGGATCCTACATAAGAATCAATTGTTCTAAAATTACGTAAGACGAATATAACCGTTTGGTGTGAATCTGACGCATTAGTAGTTTGACGAGAAATTTCGGGACGAAATTTCTTTTAGGAGGGAAGAGTTGTAAGACCCTGAACTTTGATGCGTATAATTTAAAATTACGTTTAAAAATGTTTCAGAAATATTGGGGTGGATGGTGTAAATTAATTATGTGGACTAAAATTTTAGGGATCAAATTGTAATTTTTTAAAACATTAAAATGAGAATGGGTATAATTAAAATCTTAATAAAAAAGAGGGGAGGATTGTGTATATATATATATATATAGATATAGATAGATAGATAGATAGAAATGGTAGAAAACGAATGGCGAGGGAGAGGCCACTTGATCATATACACACATATATATACATATAGAAATCGGGAGAAGGGTCGAGAAACAATCAGAAAAATCGAAGAAAGAGAGAGAGGGAGAGAAGGAAGGAGAGAGAGAGAACCGGAGGCAAAGGGGTTCATCGGCGGTGGGTGTTCGGCTGTCGAGGGTGGTTTGTGTGTTCGTCGTGCGTGTGTGGGCTGCTATGGGTCTGTGTGTATGAGATGATGTGTATGTTTGGTGTGTGGGTTTGATCACCGGCAACAGTAACGAAGAGATAGAGAGGTCCGACGATGGTGGGTCGTGTGGTGTCGCTGGCGCGGGTCTATAGGTATGTGTGTGTGTTTCTGCTTATGTTTGTGTGTGTGTGACTGTGTTCTGCTCAAAGGTTCTTGTGCGTGTGTGTGCTATTCGTGGGTGTAGCCGTCAGTTAGTTGCCGACGGTGAGTTGTGTATTCCGTTGCCGGTGGGGTTGATGATTAGGGTGTGTTGTGTGTGGAGGTGCTCTATTTTGATTTTCAGTGTGTGTGCGTGAATTTCGATGGTTGTGTGTATTGTGTCGTCGGTAGAGTGGGTGTCGCCGGCCTGAGAGTTAGAGAAAGAGAAGGTGGGTTTCGGTTTGGGTGTGTGATCCGTTCGGTTGGGTGGTATGGGTATGATTGTTTCCATCATAGGTTGGCTAAAAGAAAGCGGAAGCAGAAAACAAAGAGAGAGAAAGAGAGCAGTGTATGTGCGTGTGTTGTCGTCTTCGGTTGTATGCGTCGATCGTCAGGCGGTCGTGTGCATGTGGGTGTGTCGTTTGGTCGGATGGCGTTGTGCGTGGTATATGGGTGATCGTTGGTGTAGGGCGGTCGATGGTGAGTGAGATCGCCGGAGTAGATAGTAGAGAGAGAAAATGGGGAGTGGTCGGCCAGGGCTGTAACAGGAACCGAAACAAGAAACAGAAGCCAAAATAGAGAAAAAGAAAAGAAAGAAAAAAAATGAAGAAAAAGAAAGAAAGAAAAAAATGGAGAATTTGCAGAAACCACCCCACCAAAAAATCCAAAACCCATCTCGTGGCCGCCGAACAATTCGGAAACAGGTGAAATTTCAAATCGATTATTAATTCTCGTTTAATTAAATTTTATTTAGCGTTACAATTCCTGTAATCATAATAATTTCGCAACGGTTAATTTTAATAACGTTTTTTGTTAAGTTTAGTATAGTTTATTAAATTAAATTCTTGCATTAAAATTTTGTAACCAGGATAATAAATTCAGGACCTTTCACATAAATAAATTTTATACAATAATTAGTAACGGAGTGAAATTAACCGAATAACAATTTTTATAAATAAAAGGTAGGGAATCGGAAATTACGAAAATTTGGGTCTGCATTGCGGGATTAGGTTATTGTTTGCATAAAATATTAATTTAGGCCATGTCATTATTAGGTTCGTAGGCACCAGAGTACCAGTAGAGAATAGGCGGTCAAAGTCTTCGAAAACGGATAACCAGGTGAGTGTACTGTTTTCTTGCAAAAATCTATTTTCATATATATATATATGATGGAATAAATGTGTTTACTTAAAATTTGATGAGTTTATAACATATATGGATTAAATCAGTTTTGAGGATAGAGGTCGATGTTATTGATTTGTAGTTTGACGATGTTGTTATTAATTTGACGATACTGTTGATTTTATCTGCTTCGGCAAAGCATTGATTATTTATTGAGTTGTAGTTTGATAATGATATTATTGATTTGATGAGGTGGTTGATTGTACGCAGACTTGTTATTGTTGAGATGGAGATGAGTTGTTGTTGTTGAGCTGAGTTGGAGATTAGTGTTGGATTTTCACCCGTCTGGCATAGTCCAGCGAAGCGGTGTTTCATCCGTCTGGCATAGTGCAGTGGAGCGTTGTTTCACCCGCTTGACATAGTCCAGCAGAGCGTTGTTCACCCGTCTGGCATAGTCCAGCGGAGCATTGTTATATCCCACTAGGAAGGCATATCCTACGAGATACGGTACCGTTGCAACTCCCAATCGTGAGGTTAAAACAATCACATGGCTAGTCGAAGTGTGGTGTGGTGTGATGTGATGTGGTGTGACATGGTGTGGTGCGGAGTGATATGGTGTGGTGTGATGCGGTGTTTTACTTATATTGGGTGATTTATTATTTATTATGGTGATTGGTATTATTTTATACTAGATGGGTTTGAATGTAACTTATACTTATTGATTTATTTTCACTGCTTATATGATGGAGATTTTTTACTAACCATGTGATGTTTATATATCTACGCTTGATCCATTTAGACATTGTAGAATGAATTATTATTATAAAATATTTTTACTAAGAAGGCAGTACACTCGCAAGTAAAATAGTTAGGAGTTAGTCGGTCCCCTACTGGCGCTAGATAGAGTTATGCGGGTCTCGCGATGGAGTCATTGGAGGGATTTTTTTTTGATGAGGTGTTAGAGATAAGTCCAAGTGAGATTTATGGGATTTGTTTGGTTGTTCTTATATTTGGGATGGTGTTGTCCTATTAAGTTGGAATCACGTATATGTTGTATAGAATGAAATTTTGTATATTGTTGTCTTGTGTTTGGTTAGTCAGTTAGATGATGTCATGTCGACGTCACGCCATCCTCGGGATGTCGGGTGTTCGGGACGGGTCGTGACAATATCCCTAAATGTCTTTATATATTAGGTCAACCCAAGCCCCATTAACCCTAATTGCCTAATATGGGTAACTACACATTGCAAAACTCATATCCATTTAATGTTTCCTGAGCCCATTAATTAGACCACTTATTCGTGCCCTTATAAAATTGATAGCCCATAATATAACTGTTTAATTAATTATATGATCCCAAAATGAAAACTTATTAATTTCCAAAAATAAATTCATAAAATTACTGTATATTAATATTTCATTTGTTTGATTTTATTTTGTTAGCCTATAATTCTTTTCTTGTATGTTTTTTTCAATAAATTTTGTTAACTTTTTTTAATGATATATTCATAGATGGATAAGGAAGGTACTTTTGGTGGTAATTGGGAGGATAATTAGAAAGAAAGTAGTGAAGATAGCGATCGAGAAATATGTAGGGAGAATGTTATTGAACTTGTCAATGGGTGGGAATGAGGCCGACATATGGTAGTGGTACAACATGTATGCTATGCAGTTCATGTACTTTACCTTACTCGAGTCACATGCTAATTGGAACAACTAGATTGGTCAATTTTCTTATGTCGTCAACATAGAGAACGTGTTCGATACGACCTAATGAAACAACTTACATGTAATGAGAAATGTCATGATGTAATACGTTTGGGGGCTTATGCCTTTACTAAGTTATGTGAATAACTTCGAGGTACTCATCGACATTAGGATAGTAAAAATGCCATAGTTTAGGAAAAAGTGGCTAAGTTCTTGCACTTGTTAGCTCATAATCTCAAGAATTGTACAATGATTTTTTTAATTTTTTTTTTGTCTATCTGGTGAAACTATGAGTCATCATTTCCACAAAATTTTAAAAGCTATAATCTCCTTAGAAGATGAATTTCTGAAACAACCAACAAGTCTAGAGGTCCCTCCACAAATACTTAATAGCAGTAGATTTTATCCATTCTACACTTGTTTGTTAGATTTTTCCATTTGGCATTTTATTTCAAATATTAAATATTTTAAGTGCGTTTGTTAGATTTTTCCATTTGGCATTTTATTTCAAATATTAAATATTTTAAGTGCCATATACTACATGACTGTATTGGTGCAATTGACCATACATATGCCCTTGTGAAAGTTTTCAAAAAGGATTGACCAACATATCGAGGAAGAAAAAATTATGTGACACAAAATGTATTGGCAACATGTTCATTTGAAATTAAATCGTCAAAACCTTTTAAGGGTAGTGCTGGGGTGAGGTCATTAGGTGAGGGTTCTCTTTTGTGTCATTAATGTGGGAAGAAGAAGATGATGAGCAACATTGGGTGTTGTTTTTTGCTGAAAGCCCTTAATTATGTTCTACCGGGATGGGAAAGGACGACCTCTAACTCTAGAATTCTAAAAAATTCATTGACACAAGTTGATAATTTTATTATACCTAAATGTAAGTATAATATAAAATTTAATTAATTTTAATATTTATCTTACTAGTTAAAACTTGTAACATACGTTTTGATTTTATAGGTAAATATTACTTGGTAGATGGGGGTTATATGTTAAGGCGTGGATTTTGAACACCATATAGAGGAGTAAGACACCATTTGAAAGAAGGGAAAATTAAAAATTTGATCATCGTATTTGAATGCATTTTTCTATTTGGCCCTCTAATTTTGTTTTGGTCAAAGTGACCCTTGTATTTGCAAAGGATTTTTTAAGTGGTCATTCTGTAAAAAAATAGGGTTAAGTTAGACGAAATTGATCACGTGACATGCACATGTCAAAATTTAAAGGTAAAAAATTCATTTTGCTTTTTTTTTTTTTTTTTTTCTCTATCTGTTCTCTATTTGGTCTCACTCATCTCTCTTGCCACATATCTTTCTCTTTCTCACTCCTCGACTCAATGCTCGTGCACCAGCATTCACTACTGTCAAGTGCTCATCTGTTGCCACGCCGGGATGCCATAACAACACCTATGGTGTGGTCGCCACCAACGTACTGACCCATCGTAGAGCCATTGCAGAGCTCGCCCAGGATGTTCTCTTGATTCGGTCTGGTGCCTGTTCGATTTCCCTCTGCCTTGCTTCAACGCCAAACAAAAATGGCGTCATATTCTTCTGCAATAGACCATACAAATTGAAATCCTCTGTCAATATCTCCATTACCATCGGTTATAACCCTTTAACAATCGATCCACAAGGAGAGTATTTCATCGTAGTGAAATCAATGAACATCAACAACAAACCAATCTCATTCAACAAAACTATGATTTCAACCAACAAATCAGGTTTTAGCGGATCAATCATCAGTACCATAATGCCTTTCATAGTTTTCGAACACACCCTCTTCATAGCCTTCACTCAGTTATTTGCTAACCAGCTCGTCAACGTTTCTCTAGTGAAACTCATGCCGCCATTCGGACTCTATTTAAACACGAGTAATTTATTGAACACAAGTCTAGGGGTCGAAGTTTTGACCATCGATTCATCTTCATAAAGCGCAATGTAACCTGGAGGATTTCAGGGGTCAATGCAATGGTTCAGGGGAGACAAATGATCTCGTGCTTGGCATTTGTCGATGCTGGGTTAAACCCGAGAAGCTCAATCATCGTCAGAGCGCACCAGTTGGAGGATAATCTGGTGGAGTTTAACCTATTCATTGTCTTGGTTCGATACGTTGATGTCATGGTTGTCGTCAGCGAAGGTGAATATGAAAATCTTCCATTTTTTTCCACGCAAACCCATAGGAGAATTCAAGTTGATTGCGATTTAGTTGGAAATTGAATTGAATTCACAATTTAGGGTTCTTCAAATAAACTTAATAAGATCCTCTGATTTTCAATTCAAATTTAGGGTTTTCGACAAGAAATCAAGTGCTTCGATTTGTGATTTGGGTTGAGGAAGAAGATGATGGCATGGCTTGAAAATGGAGTTTTTGGGGTTTTTGAGGAAGAACTTGGAGAACTCAAGAACTCAGAAAAAAGAAAAAAAAGAAATAAAAAATAAATAAAATTACCTTTTTTACCCCTGAGGTTTGCATGTGCAAGTCACATGCCTCAATTCCGTCTAACTTAATTCTATTTTTTGACAAAAGGATCACTAAAAAAATCATGTGTAAATATGAGGGCCACTTTGACAAAAACAAATTGGAGGGCCAAATAGAAAAACGAGTGTAAATACGAGGACCAAAATTGTAAGTTGCCCTTGAAATAATACTCTACCCATGCCCCTGAAAATCTACGAGAAATATTTAACCACCACCATTCTTCCTTGCGCAATGTAATTGAGAGGTCATTTGGAGTACTAAAGAAGCAATTTCCAATAATTAGAAGTGTAACAAAAGCCCATTATCCAATTGATACAGTCACTGAAATATACTAGCTTGTTGTATCCTACATAATTTTCTCATGGGAGTTGATTCAGATGAAAATTTGATTGCCGAAGTAGATTGGGAGCTAAAAAATGGATATGTACCTATCCAAAATGTATGTGGTGCAAATAGTAATGATGACGACGCTAGACAAGGAGCCATCATTAGGGATAATATAGCAAATAGAATGTGGAATGACTATGTTTCTCATATGAACTACTTTTCTTTTTATTTTTTATTTTTTTGTGAAGTATCTAGCGTGTCTTCTTTGTACTAGAACTAAATTATTTTGTGCTTCTATTTCAGTATAAAGTATTTACTAATGATTATATGATAATCATTCTTGAGGTAACACTTTAATTTAATTTATATTTGATTTTTATTTTTTATCTATATATATTTAATTTGTTAAATATAGTGAACTTTGTAAAATGGCGTGCGATGGGTAGAAAGTTGAAGAGAATTGGTGATAGAAATGAGACAAAAAAACACGTGGTATAGACTCCACGCTGGGATGAGGGCTTGTTGGATGCGTTGTTGGAGGAGCAAATGAAAGGAACTAGGCCAAATGGGACATGGTTACCAATTGCTTACAATAATGTTATTAAGGGACTCAACTAAAAATTAGAATTTTCATTTTTAAAAGACCATGTTAAAATTCAAATGAAGACACTTAAAGGTAATTTTGTAGCATGTTATGAACTATTCAAAGGAATGAGCAAATATTCATAGAACCTAGAGACACTTCTATTTGAAGCTGACAATGAAGTATAGAAAGAGCTTGTACAAGTATTTTATATGCAATGTTGTCATATATATATATATATATATACACACACGCCTACACTCGCACCTCTCCCATACACACATACACACATATATGATGTTTGCTTATGATAAATTTTATTTTATTTTTTTTATGTTACAGGCAAATGCAAATATTGCAAAATGGAAGCATACTAAACTATATCATTAGGAAAAATTGTTTGATTTTTTTTTTTCCAAAGACAGAGTTACAAGCGAAGGTGCAATGAGGACAAGGGAAAAAGTTTAGCAATGGGCAAGGGAAAAAATGTATTGAAGTTATGATTCTGGAATTAATAACATGATAAATGATGTTGATGTTGGATTTTGGATTACCTCAATGGTATGGTCTAATCACTTACTGATGGAGATGATGGGCTTCTTTGCTGGGATGGAGATGAAGAAGTCCGGGATCAGTCCGTCAGACCCAAGTTGGGCAGAGATGGAATGACCTGGAATGGGTTTCGGGCAAGGAAGCTACCCAGGAGTCTTCTAACCCGTGGAAAGTCTTCTGGCCAAGAAGAGGTGAGTTGGAAGGATTTATGACCCGAGGAGAAGTGGATCTGAATTGGGGTAAGAAAAAATTGAGGAGAGTAACACTTCGACACCTGCACAAAGGACTTACCGGGATGGTCCCTACGTGTCCCCTCCAGTGTGAAAATCAATACTCAGAGGGAAGATTTATAAAAGTGCTACCGAGAAGAGTAAACAATTTTTGTGTGTGTATCTTTGGGCATTGTTATGCCTTCCTATATATAGGCATGGAGTGGATTAGCTTAAAGGCTTAAGTATGGATTAGTGTCCCTTCAATGTCACATTAGTGTCCCATCTCATCATGTGACCAATGATAGGGTGACAAGGAACAGTTTTACGTCAACCATGGGCTTTTGGTAATATTGCTGAGGCCCATGGCAAAAGATATTTGTAGTTTGGAGAAGTAATCTAGCCTATGATCCGAGAAGAACACTTTCCTACTGTAGTCAAGATGAGGAATTTGATCTCTTCCCTTCCTGGATAACCGAAGATGGGAAGGGGGAATCGTGTTTTGCCTTGCCCTTCTCAGATAGCTGGATATGGGAAATGAGACTTTTGCAGAAGAGCTAGTGGGGTCAATTTCCGAGATGGACAATGTTGTTGTGGAGAGTGCTGAGATGGGGAAGATTTTCCCATCTCGACAACGGCTTGCCTGCTTATCTTGGAGAGTGCTGCTGGTTGTCTTTGGAGTGACTGGCATGGGCTAAGTTATGCCCTTACCCAGTATAGTCTTCACACTTAATCCTAGGTATAAATTGATCTTGATGGAGAGTTGTATGCACGTGGTGTTCTTCAATTGGTTGCTTTGGAGTGACCATTTTTACACTCATCAGTTTCCCCCTAAGCCCTAGTGTTAAGAAAGGGTTCGAAGTAATAGGGACTTTATTATAAGTCTCTTCCGATGTTATGCTGCTTCTATAGAGATTTTCGTGATGTTCGCAACTTTTTTTAGTCTTTAAGGAGCTTTACACAGGGGTCAAGCCTCATTCCGAGAAAGAGAACGGCAGTTCCGAGATGGAGCAATTAGCTTGAGGAGGGAAAGGTAGGCCTGAAAGTATAAACTGGTGGCTCGAAAATAGTAATGATTGCCCCCCCAAAATCCACGAAAAAACCTGCGAACGTCATGCGCATGTCCTGTTGTGCCTCTTTAATGTACCCTGACACACTGCCTACCCAACCGACGGAAAAGAAAAAGTGTCCATACGATTTCTAAGCAGCGCATCATTCCTAGGCGTTTTCAAATCGCCATCAGCCACGACGATTAGGATGGATAGAACACTCCCTATATAAGGGAGGCAACCTGGACTCATTTCCACGTTTTTGTAAATTTTGGAGCACCCCTCTTTCTTGGCAGGTAACTCCTCTTCTCCCACTATGTCTTCTATTTCTTCTCATTTTTCTGTTGAGTCTATATCGGGATCCACCTCAGGGTTAGGCAAGGTTCAGGGTCAGTCACCCCTAAACAAGCCCTAAATATTTATTCGCTCCAACAGGTTGATCCCGTGTTTGCATTGCCCTCTACCTAGAGGAATGGACAAGTTCTTCGGGCGACGCCGAGCCTTTCGGTCATCACGATGATGACAATGGTGTTGGACCCATTAGTGGCCCTACCACGAAGGTTAATTTAGGCCAAGAGAATGAGACTGGGGCCGAGAAGGGTACTGTTCCAGAATATAACCCTATTTGGGGGATTGCGACAATGATGATAGGGGAGAAATTCAGCATAGCCCGGAGTATAAACACCTTCTGGGTGGGGATGGAGACCCATCTTCCTCTTCCTGATGAGAGGGCTTGCATTCTTTTCGAGTGCTTAATCACGGTTTATATGAAGTATTTGCACAGTGGTTTGAGGTTCTCAATCCGTCCCTAGATACGGTCTTTGTGCGTGGAGTATAAGTTGTGTCCATCACAGTTTGCTCCTAATAGTATACGAACTTTCGTGGCCTCATACATCATTTGTAAGGCTGAGGGAATAGAGCCATTCCTGGACCTATTTAAATATCTTTTATTTCCCAAGTCTATGCCTTTCGGGAAGGGGTGGTACTACGTTGCATCTAGGAGGCAATTTTTTTCGGGCCTGGAGTCCTCGGTGAAGAACTGGAAGCCCTAATTCTTTTTATTGGGAAGAATTAGTTGGGAATTTAGCCCAGATGAGGAGAGAGTTAACCCCATTCCAAGGTAGTAGGGTGTCTTAGGTGAGAACGAATTTATTCGTGAGCGATTCGTCGATTGTGTAGTCTTCTTGGTATCTTGATTGTTTTTCTTTTTCTCCCTTTTTGCTTCCTGGTACAGTCCCGGAGAAAGAGAGCGGTAAAAGGGTACGACCAAGCGTACCAATTCAATGGCAAAGGAAAGCCGTCTGGAACACTGAGTTCAAAAAAGTCGTCCAGCTGTTGGAGTCAACAGTGTACAACCGTCATTTCTATATCATCCAAAGTCTACCCGTGCCAGAGATTGATCTGAAAACATAGAAAGGTAAAGTTCCCCCTTCTCGGGAGTTGTTGATTACTCGAATTTTCTAGCTTTTTCTTGATTTTTACTCACTCAGCTATTTTTGCTTCCTTGGCAGAGATGGACAAAGCCGCATTGACTAGGTTACTGAAGGAGAGAACTTCCAAAGCTGTTGTCGAGAAGAAACAAGTTGTCCGACCTCAGGAGGAGGCTTCCCATGGGAGAGATATTTAGGGGGGAGATAAGGCTACAATGAAGAGTTTTACTAATGAGCCCTTATCCGGGTGGAAGTTGTAACGAGAAGGATCATGAAGAGAGAACAACAAATGAAAGAAGCTAAGACTACCGTGAAAAAAGAGATGTCGTCATAGTCGGAGCAAGGCCCCACTCCCAGGCTGCAGAGGTTGAGGGAATGAAGAATGTCAGAGCTGAGGAGACCCTTAGGGCTTCTAAGTCGAGCGAAGCTCCCACCTTTACTCCCTTTCTGATCTCGGGCATAAGCCTTCTTTTCGATCAAGGAGATCTGGATCATCTAGATTCGTTACTTGCATACGTTTGCCACATCATTCTCCCAAAGGATCAAGAGCATGTGAATGCCGAGCAGGATGTGCAGATTGCCACCATACTACAAAGGGATGTGATGTTGGTAAGGACGATACCAAAATTCATCTCGATCTCTTACTGTACTTTGTTCTTGGAGAATAACTTGACATTTTCTCATTTTTTTTTTAATAGGTGTTGTCGAGGGCTTCCTATTTGTTTGCACATTTCTATGTAGCTTTGGAGAGAGAGAAAAAACTTAACAAGGAACGCAGGCAACATCTGGCTTAGATGAGGAAGTGGCATAACCAAACCAAGCAGTTGATGATGAGTAAGAGCAGTTTTAGAGCGGAGGTGACAAAACTAACTGAAGAGAAGAAGATCCTCGAATCCCATTTTGGGAAGCTTGAGGCTGACCTCACTGTTGTACGGGAGATGATGAAAGAAATGGAAAAAGAGCAAGCCACTACAATCGCCAAGGACAAAGAATATGCCATGAGCGAATGGATTATGTTTCCTATCTTTGTCGAGATGAAAATGTTGTTAGCTACTGAAATGGTAGAGGATTGGCATGTATTATTCAGATACCGAAGGAGATACTGGTCTCAGGATAGGGGATGCCGGAATTGGACAAGGAGACGTTGATGTCGAGATGGGGGAAGTCGATGCCGGCCAGGGAGAAACAAGTATCGTTTAGGGAAGCATTGAGGCTGAGCAAAACGAACCCCCCACTAGCGAAGGTGAAGTTGAGACCATCCTCTACTACCCTTTAGAAAATTCCAACCTTAACTCAAACTCAATCCTGGATTAACCCAAAAACTTGCATTTTTTTTATTTGCATGTCCCTTTTTGGTGCCCCAGCCCCTTTATCTTGAAAAAGGGCCTTTTTATGATGGGCTTTGGGGCCTTGAAATTGTAATGGATACTTGAATGAATAAATGGTTTCCTTTTGATCTCTTCTCGAAAAATCCTGAACACTTGCATAATTTTCTG
Organism: Eucommia ulmoides; assembly: GCA_016647705.1. NCBI lineage: Eukaryota > Viridiplantae > Streptophyta > Magnoliopsida > Garryales > Eucommiaceae > Eucommia > Eucommia ulmoides. The sequence goes on along the minus strand of CM028330.1, from coordinate 15,926,822 downwards.
TATGGTTTTCTTTATTATTTCTAAGTTTGTATCTTCGTGCCTTTGAGTTTTTGTCTGTTCTTGGAGAATTGTCCTATTTGGACCAGAAACAGTTTCTCTTCCTGACAGCAGAGCCTTGCTTCTATCCTGATCTCGAAAATGCAGAGATAGGAAAGAATTTAAGCTCGGTAAATTGCTCGAGCATGGAGTTGAGTCCGTATTTGGTGAATTACTTAAACCCATCTCGTAGATAGACCTAAGCCTCTGCTCGGTTATTTTCAAAGACTTGAACATTCTTTAGCTATGGTGTCTCATTTTCAGTTAGTTTTTTCTTTTTTTTTCTTTAGCCAATTGGACATCTTTTTGCAGTTCTTCCCGATCTCGGCAGTACTCTGCTTTGGACGGACAATCTTTGTTACTTGGCTATTTTACTCATTTTCTCTTTCCTCTCTCCCAGACTTTGTGGTGAATGCTCTCTTAGGGATAATTGTCCACAACACCGTTGCTTATAGTCTGAATGTGCTGAGGCCGACATGAGATCTGATCTCTGTCTTTTTTTTTTTTTTTCCCCTCGCCACACTTGTTAGAGGGGGGGGAGTTGTTTATGCCACACCCTTCCTGGTAATAGAGCCTAAGTTTAGCATGACTTCAGGTTGGGCATTTAGGCTAACGTTTGCTTGGAAAAATTTAAATTTCTTCTTTTTCGGGGAAATGTCCCTTCTTGGCCAAGTATCCGAGAAGAAATCTTGTCTTCCCTTCTCGGGAAAGACGTCTTTCTATGCTAACAATCTATATACATATCTTCCCTTCCTCCTAACCTAGTATCCGAGCGTAGCTCGGGTGGTAGGTTTTAGTCGGAGGGCAGTACTCATATGGCTTCTAGCCCTCGCAGTCCCCAGGAGGGTGATCGTGGTCAGCCCCCTGTGGCCAGTCATAGGTGGGTTCTCCTTAGTGGGGCTTATCCCTAAGCCTTTTCGGGTTATCCCAAACTACCCTTACACGGGAATCTTCCCTTTATGTCTCCTGAGCCCAGCTCAGCTATCAGGGATGAGACGCTCAGCTGCAGGTCCTCAGACTCGATCGATGCAACGTCGTCAGAGGATGATAGCTATCAATCCCCGGGCCTTAAACTACCGAACTGTGGAAAGGGTTTGGATCTGTTTTTTTTTATAAAGACTACCCTCGATGCCGAGCGTCGAGATGCTGTTTCTTCTTGGAGAAAGGTTGAGAGTGGCACACATCTGTCCAAGATGGGACAGAGGTTGCTTATCCTGGCCTTGCTTTCCAAATGCAAAGTTTGGAGAACCGAGAACAAGTTGAACCAAAGATTCATTTCATTGATAGGTAGTTGCGTTACTGACTCCAAAAAGTAAAATATTTACAAGTCCATAAGATTTTTGTCACACCCCACCCCGGACACCCGTCACCGTGGGGCCGACATGACGTCGACATGACATCACCTAATCGTCAAACCAACCCATAAAACGACAATGAAACAATATAAAATCATTTATAGAACATATACATAATTTAGTGCTATAGGGACACACCCATCCCAAAAATAAGCACAACAAAATAAATCTCATGAATCCCTCTTAGGTTCACCTCTGACAGCTCTTCTCAAAATACTACCATATGACTCCATCGCATGACACGCATAACTCTAACTAGTGCCAGTAGGGGACCGACTCTTAACTAATTCACCTGCAAGTGTACTGCCTTCTTAGTAAAAAATATTTTATAATAATAAATCATTCTACAACATCTAAATAGATCAAGCGTAAGTATATAAACAGTGAAAATAAAGCAACATAGATAAGTTCCATCCAAATCCATCTAGTATAAAATCATACCAATCATCATAATAAATAATAAATTATCCAATATAAGTAAAACACCACATCTCAAACACACATATCAAACCACCACTCCACCACAACACACACTGGCTAGCCATAGTAATTGTTTTAACCTCACAATCGGGAGTTGCAACGGTACCGTACTACCCATAGGGTATGCCTTCCTATGAATACCTATCACTCCACCGAAGTGGATAATCACTGCGCATTATAACGTCTAACATCACTCTGCCGAAGCAGATAAACATCACTCCGCCGAAGCGGATAACATCACTCTGCCGAAGCAGATAAACACCACTCCACCGAAGCGAATAAATACTATAGTATCGTCAAATCAATACCATCACTCTGCCGAAGCAGATCAATACTATAGCATCGTCAAATCAGTAATGTCATCATCAAATCACAAATCAATAACATCGTCAAATCAACATCGTCAAATCTCAAACATCACCCTATATTTCCAAAATCTATTTTTTTAATCCAAAATCATATTTTTCACTTTCTTTATAAAAAAGACGTCGGATTTTAACAAAACCATTTTTCCACTCTTTATTTTTAGAAAAACCAGATATTTTTCCATTCTCTTTTTAATCCACCAAATCCAATGAAAATCATTCTCAACTTTCTTTCGAAAACTATCGTAATTTCACGAAAATCCATTTTTACTCACTCACCCTAAAACCTGCTTGATCCATATCATCTATAAAGTTATCTAGTCTCAGTAAGGCCATTTTATAAGCATATATATATATATGAAAATAATTTGGCAAGAAGACAGTACACTCACCTGATAATCCGTACTCACAAGCTCCCCCGACTCTCCGCTTCTGATTCTCTGGTAATTGTGAACCTATTTGTGACATGGCCTAAAATTAATATTTTATGTAAATATAACATAATCATGAATTGTAGACTCTAAATTTCGTAATTTCCTATTTCTCTCGCTTTATTATAAAATTTACTGTATCGATCTATTTCCTATCGCCATTTTCAATTTAGACACTTAAATATATATATTAAAGAAGTTCGAAATTCTACCTTTTCCAAATTTTTCCGTCGGTCGTGAGATTGGATCATTAATTTTAGTGGGGCAGTTTGTGCAAATTTTCATTTTCTTTCTCTCTCTCTCTCTCTCTCTCTCTATTTTTTTTTTTTTTCGGGCTTCTGTTTGCATTTGGGTTTGCCGTCAATCAAGCCTTGTCGTCCCACCAACCGAGCACACGCACCACTGGACAAATGAACCCACACACTTCTACGTCTACCCCCACGCACACCCACCATCCACCTACACAACACACATAGTAACACACACACACACGCTGCTCTCTCTCTAACTCTACACTCCACTCCGGTGACCTCCAAAACACACACACCCTCAACAAAACCCACACCCAAACACATACTGAACAACGGGGACACAGCATACATATACACTACTGATCGTCCACACACAAAAAACACACATACATGACAAACCCACGCCGGTGACGCCACACGACCAACTACCGTCGGACTGATCTAAACGACGGCACACATACACACACAACAGGCACATATACGACGAACACAAACACACCCACAAACCCACCGACGACTCCCCACTCCACCGACGACACCCTCTCTCTCACTAGCTCTCATCTGATCACATACACACAACGAAACACATACATACACACTTACCGTCAGACCTAAACGACACACATATGCACACACGACGCTGTCGAATTGAACAGAACACACACCCACTGCGTTTCGATTTTCTATTTTTAAATTCTCGCCACTGACGAGTTTTCTCTCTCTAACCCACCGTTGGTGAACTCCGGCGACGACAGCAACCATACCCATACACCTATCTGACCGAACAACCATACACCTACAACCAGTCACTGATTAACAAAGAGTTGAATGCATCACCGCCGAACGACACCTCCTTCCTCGCTGGAGCTCCATCGCCGATCCTATATATCTCTCTCTCTTCGCTGTTTTTCGTTCTCTATTTCTGTTTTGTTTCCCCTGATTTTTTGATTTATGCTCCTTCCTTTTAGGTTGAAGATCACAATTACATGGGTATTTAAATGCATGATTTGGGTGGATCCATTTGATCCAAGCTTGCCAGGTCGATCGGATCTCAATCATTTCTCTTCCTTCTCAGTTCTCTAGCTGTCTTCACGGCACACATACGCACGATATGTATATATATATATATATATATATATATATATATATATTATAGAAATTCTTTTGATCAAAATACTCTTTCATCCCCCAATTTTCTTAAAATCTCATTTTCGGTCCAATTTTCACATTTAACACTTTCTTAAATTGCAATTCCACCCAAAAAATTTTAATTCAAAAGTTAAATGCCAATTTTGGATTGAATATTTTCTAAATTTTCAAATTGACCCCAATTTTTTTTAAATCAAATAATAAATTACGCCACCTACCTCGTTATTTTTGAAACATTTTAAAATACGACTTAAACAAAAAATCAGGGTCTTACAATTTTCCTCATGGGGTAGTAGCGCTTTAGATGTTCTACATTCCAGGGATGCCTTATAGGGACACCATTTTCCAATTCTAATTCGTATGTACCGGGTTGGGCAATACGCGTAACACGGTATGGCCCTTCCCATGATGTGGCTAACTTTCCTGCGGCTTGATCCTTGGTGGCCAGAGTTAGTTTTTGTAGGACGAGGTCACTAACATCAAATAATCAAGGGCGGACCCTTCTATCGTAATAACTGGCCGCTGTTTGTTGATAGGCTGCTTGTTAAACACGAGCTCCCTCTCTCTTTTCTTCGAGAAGGTCAAGATTAAGACCAAGGAGGCATCGTTCTCTTCCAAGCTAAAAACCATTGTGGTTCGAGGAAAGGGCATGCTGATCTCAGTGAGGATTACGGCTTTAGATCTGAAAGTCATTGCAAAAGAAGTTTCCCCCCTGGGGGTCCTTATCGTAGTGTGATAGGCCCAGAGAACGGGACACTCATCCTCAACCCATATTCCCTTTGATTTATCCAATCTAGTCTTGCGTCCATGAAGAATAGTTCAGTTGGTAACTTCCACTTGTCCATTGGCTTGTGGATGCCCTAGAGAAGCAAAGTGTGTCTGAATCCCCAACCTGGTATAGAATTCCGCAAAGAGATTATTGCCAAATTACTTTCCATTGTGGGAGATGATTGCATTGGGTATAACGAAACGACAAACTATGCTCTCCTAAACAAAGTCTCTAATTCTCTTCTTTGTGATCCGTGTAAGGGGTTTAGCCTCTACCCATTTTGTGAAATAGTCGATTGCAACAACAAAAAATTTCCTATGGTCGGTCCCTTGGAGGAATGGACAGAGAAGGTCAATGCCCCACCGGGCAAAAGGCCAAGGACTTGTTATCAGGACAAGAACAGTTGGAGGAAGATGGGGGTGGAAGGCAAACCTTTGACATTTATCGTATTTCTTTACAAACTCCATGGAGTCTTTTTGTATGTCTGGCCAGAAGTATCCATGCCTGATGAGCTTGTGAACCATGGACCTTCCTTATGAATAATTGCCACACACTTTTTCATGAACTTCTATCATCACGTGCTCAGTTTCTTCTGGTCTCAGGCAACGGGAGTATGGTCCTAAGAATGATCGTCGATAAAGTACCCCATTATGAGGGTGTACTTTGCTTTCCTGTATTGCGTTTGTCTGGCCTCTACTCGGTCAGAGGGTAGTGTCCCTTACTGGAGGTAACCCATGATTGGGTCCATCCAGGTTGTTCCATCGGAGAGGGCACATATGTTAATCACCTGGTCAGAAGCTTCTGTACACGACCACTCCAAGTATTCAACATGAACACTTCTCTTCAGGGTAAATTCAACAACAGAGGCTAAATTGGCGAGAATGTCGACATTCTAATTTTTTTCTCTTAGAATCTGCCTAACTTGGACATTTTCAAAATTTTTACAAGGGCTCAAACTCTTTCTAGGTAAGCGGTCATGTTTGGGTCCTTAGCCGTATACTCAACGTTGACTTGGTTGACAACTAGCTGCGAGTCGCAACAGACTTAGAGATTTTTGGCACTGAATTCCCTTGCTATCCTAAGTCCAACGAGAAGGGCTTCATACTCAGCTTCATTGTTGGTGGCTCGGAATCCCAATCGAAGTGCGTACTCAATCTTTTCTCGGTCTGGGGTTACCAGGACCATTCTGGATCCACAACCTCCTACATTTGAGAAGCTATCTGTAAAAAGATACCATTTATCTAGGTCGAGATTGTCGTTACATGCGGGAAGGGAAGATATCCCTTTCGGGACGGGCACCTTTGCATGGCCGAGATGAGACTCTTACCGGGTAAGATCATAGTTATCCGGGATAGGCTCTTCCAGGAAGGTCATCTTACCAATAAAATTGGCCAAGACCTACCCTTGATAGCTGTTCTGGGTCGGTAGTCAATGTGAAATTGGTCGAGCTCAAGGCTGTACTTCTTCAGCCGATCAGAGGTATCTGGGAAGTGAAGAACTTGCCTTAGAGATTGATTAGTAAGAATGATGATCACGTGAGCCTGGAAGTACTGTCTCAACTTTCTCGATGCGATAAGAAGGGCGTAGGCCAACATCTCGAACCACTAGTATCTCGTCTCGGCATTAGTCAGTACTCGACTTAAATAATATATGGGCTTCTGGACTTCTTTATTTTCTCAGACAAGAGCCGCGTTGACAGTAGTATTTGAAGCAACAATGTACATAAATAATTCTTCTCTATCCTTGGGGGTGCTGAGAAGTGGTGCCGAGGAAATGTAAGTTTTGAGCTCTTGGAAGGCGGTCTCACACTCCTCTGTCCACTCGAAGGTCTTGTTGCCCCTCAAAATCTTGAAGAGAGTGAGATACTTATCTGAATAGCGTGAGATGAAACGGTTGAGGGCGACCGACCTCCCAGTGAGCATTTGAACTTCCTTCTTTGTCCATGGAGAGGCCATGTCGAGAATGACACTGATTTGATCAGGATTGGTATTGATGTTGCACTGGGAGACCATATATCCTAAAAATTTCCTTATCGAGACTCCGAAGATACACTTGGTAGGGTTCAGCTTCATACGATAGGCTCGGAGCTTGTCAAAGCAGTTCTGGAAATAGATGATGTGATCAGGCACTTTGGTGCTCTTTAGTAGCATATCATCATTGTACACTTCCATTGTTGATCCCTTCTTCTCCTTGAACATTTTGTTCACAAGTCTTTGATAGGTTGCCCGGGTGTTGCAAAGGCCGAAGGGCATAACCTTATAATAGTAGGTGCCTCTGTCTATAATAAATGAGGTCTTGCCTTTGTTAGGAGAAAACATGAGGATTTGATTATATCCAGCATAGGTATTGAGAAAACTCAAGAGTTCTCAAGAGTTCATGCCTCGCCGTGGCATCTGTGACCAAATCTATTTTCGGCAAGGGGAATAAATCTTTGGGGCACGCCTTGTTAAGGTCCTTGAAATTCACGCAAAGGCACCGTTTGTTCCCAACCTTGGGCGCAAAAACAACGTTGGAGAGCCTATCAGGAAATTCCACTTCTTCTACCACACCATATTTCACTAACTTATTCATTTCCTGCTCAATGAGCTTCCGGCGCTCAGGATGAAATTTTCTTCTTTTCTTCCTGATGGGAGAATGGTGGGGATCAGCGTGAAGATGATTCATGTCTACATTTGGATTGATCCCAAGAAGTTTGTTGTAAGACCAAGCGAACACATCGTAATTTTTCTAAAGAAGATCAGTGAGCTCTTCCCGCCGTGCCGCGCTGAGTTTGGAACCAATCCGAACAGTCCGTCCCTTAATGGTAGGGTGGATGGGTACTTCTAATAGGTCCTCATGTGGTAATGGATAAGGTTTCTCATCCCGAGGGTCGTTGATTGGTATAGTTCTAGGATTAGATAGATCCATGGCTCGACTTCACTGTTCTCAGTCCTGGCCATTGATTGATATTTTCTCTTCTCAAGTGCCTTCCTGGCACATGATTTGGCTTTTTCCTGATCTCCACGTACTTCTCCCACCCTTTCCTTTGTAGGGAACTTTATTGATTGGTGATAGGGGAAAGCCACGGCTTTTAGGACAACCAAAGTTGGTTGTCCAATAATGGCATTATATGGAGATGGTTGGTCCACGATGAGGAACTTAGCCTAAACAGTGGCTGAAATGGGCGTAATGCTAACCATGATAGGAAGAGAGATCCAACCAATGAAACTCACGACATCCCCCCCAAACTGACAAGGAGAGAAGTAGTGGGCTTCACAGAACCTGAACTCATGTTCATTTTGTCGAATGCCCATTTGAAAATGATATTCGCGAAGCTTTCTCCCTCGATTAGGATTCGCCCTACCTTGTAGTAGTTGACTAAGGCAAAAATCACCAAGGCATCGTCGTGAGGGGTATGTTGTAAGACCCAAACTTTTTTTCATCCACATAAATTTAGCTACATTTTAGAACATTTAGAAAATAATAGGGTAGATTGTGTCATTTAGTATTTAATTTAAAATTTAGGGGTCAATTCGTAATTTTAAAAATATTAATTTTAAATTTTGGGTTTAAATAATAACTTAAAGAAAATTGAAGGGAGGATAGTGTAATTTAAATAATTTTTTTTTTCCTTTTCCTTCTCAATGAAGGAAAACGTGATATATATATATATATATATATATATATATATATATATATATATATATATATATATATATATATAATAAATCAGCTCATTTACATTCACAGCCGTCCGATGTCTCTAGATATTCATAACCGTTGGATGTCTTTTGATATATACAACATCTATATATATAATCTATAATCTATTAATATATATAATTTATTAATCTATTAATATATAATAATACACAATCTATATATATATAATCTATAATAATCTATAATCTATTAATATTATCTATATAATAGTACACATCTATAACCTATTCGCCACCCTATAATCTGATGCCTTACCATCAATTTATCAAAAAAAAAAAAAAAAAACAAAGAAAAGCCTAAGCAGAGACCCTATTCCTTACCGTCAATTTGGAGAGCCCGCAGGAGCAGAGCCGCAGGAGCAGAGACCCTTACCGTCAAGCCGTCGCCATCGCCGTCGCCTCCCTACTCTAATAGACCTGTAGCTGTCGTCCGCCGCTTCTCCGCTTCTCCGTGCCCTAATCTGATTTCTGTTTGCCGTGCCCTAATGGAATCGCTCCTCGCATCTATAAAACCCTCGCAAGGTAGCATTTGGTTTTGGTTTCGGTTTCTGTTTCAGTCAAGCTTGGACGGTGATTTCGGTTTCTGTTTCAGTCAAGCTTGGACGGTGAAGGTAACCCTAATCCGAGTGCTCTTCTTTATGTTATCAGTATAGATAAGTTTTGAAAAATTGGTTTTGGTTTCGGTTTCTGTTTCAGTCAAGCTTGAACGGTGATTTCGATTTCTGTTTCAGTCAAGCTTGGACGGTGAAGGTAACCCTAATCCGAGTGCTCTTCTCAATCGTTATCAGTATAGGTTTCTGTGGTTTCTGTTTTCTGTTCAAGCTGTGGTTTCTGGTTTCGGTTTCTGTGTCTGTGGTTTCTGTTTTCTGTTCAATCGTTATCAGTCAAGCTTGATGTTCCCTGATTTTGTGTTTTGAATTGCGTTAACTGTTTCTGATTTGTGTTAACTGTTTCTGTTCTGATTTAGTATTTCTGTTCTGATTTAGTGTTAACTGTTTCTGATTTAGTGTTTCTGTTCTGATTTCTGTTCTAAAAAATAAAAAACAGAAACAGAAACAGAACAGTATAGATAATGAACATGTATATGCATGATGTATCATTATCCCCAGCTCTTTGAGTGAAGTTCCCTATTCCCCCTGCTCACTTTAGTTTACTCCCCTCATCTTCCTCAAAAAGATAACCTTTTGATGTTCTGATTTCTATTCTGATTTCTGTTCTAAAAAATAAAAAACAGAAATAGAACAGTATAGATAATGAACATGTATATGCATGATGTATCATTATCCCCAGCTCTTTGAGTGGAGTTCCCTATTCCCCCTGCTCACTTTAGTTTACTCCCCTCATCTTCCTCAAAAAGATAACATTTTGAGAAAAGGAATACAAATAACTTATAGCGATATAGAATTATCCATTTTCTTATGTTAGTACCCTTAATGTTGGGGTATAATTATGATTTGATCCCTATTCTTTTAATATTTGTGTATTTTGCTATTTACTATTTTATATTTTGTGTCTAATTAGCTCACTAAACAATTTTGATAATTTTTGTAGTCAAAGTTAGAGATGCAACTTGCGCATGAGAGGAATAAAAATGGAATGTCGGAAAAGTTTAATTACACTTTGTACCCTTAAAATTGGGTGTAATTATATTTTTCTCCTTATTTGGGTGATAAAAGTGGCTAAACCTATGTAGTTTGGCAAATTTAACATAAGAGAAAAATATTTAAAGAGTTAAATTCAACAACTAAAAAGATCTGATACAGGTAAAAATCACAAGATAAATCGGTACATTAAGACCTAATGGGCTTAAATGGGAATAACTAATATTATATAAGGTGTGATGAATAAGTAATTATCAATTTGGACTAAAAAACTGCGGTCGATCTATAATGGTGTAGGATTTGAACCGACCAACATGGTTCAATTGGTATTATTTTTTCCAAATCGAGGAGATATTATTCTCTCAAAATGTAGGAGATATTATTCTTCTCAATTCGCGGAAAATTAGTTATAAATTTCACTCTACACATATAGTAATCTACATGTTATATTTATAATGATTTATGATATTACTCAATTTTTGATTAATTTATTTTCACATCAAAAGATATTTGGTCAATACTATATTAATATTCCAAGTGTTTATCTGACGAAATTGAGTGTTATCAAAATCCATCATAAAATAAACACTTGGGGAGTAGAAAGTATGATTTAGCCAAAAAGGAATACAAAGGTGGAGAGAGAGAGAGAGAGAGAGAGTAATGGTTCATCTTTTTTGAGATGCAAAAGCTATTAGTTTTGAAAAATTCTCAATGTGAAATTCTCAATGTGAAATTCTCAAGGGTGAAATTCTCAATGGATAAATGTGGTTTCTGTGGTTTCTGTTTCGATTTCTGGAAGCAGAATTTATAAATCAGAACAGAAACAAAGTTTTCTGGGAGCAGAATTTATAAATCAGAACAGAAACAAAGTTTTTTGGGAGCAGAAACAGTTAACACTAACCAAATACGTCACCTAAATACAAACAATTTGATCTCAACGCTCCTCGCAAGGTAGCATTTGGTTTCTGTTTCTGTTTCTATTTATGAATTGTTTCTGTTTCTGTTTTTGTTCCTGTTTTTGTTTCTTTTCATTTATAAGAACAAAAACAAGAACCCTGTTTGGTTGCGGTATTTGTTCTTTTTTTTTTCCTTTAAATGTATGGTGGTCAGTGGGTGGTGGTGGCCAACGGGATGACGGTGGTCAGCGGGTGGTGATGGTGGGGCCTATAACATCAGGGGGGTAAACAAGAATCAGGGAACACAAATGGGGCCTATAACATTCAATTCGCAAAGTGCGTTAGAACAGAAACGCTTAAAAAGAAATAGGGAACACTATCGAAACATATTATTTTTTGGTTCCTGAAATTTGTTCTATTTTTTTTTCCTGTTTAGCATTTGTTAAGTGTTTTAGTTTAGTTTCTTCTTAGAATAGAAATACTCTATGAAGAGAATTAGTAAACTGTGTTCATTGTGTTCTTAATTTATGTTTCAATTTAGTGTTTCTGTTCATGTTCTGTTTGCTTAGGTTTTTTCTTACAACAGAAACGCTTAAAAAAAATAGAGAAAACTATCGAGACATATTATTTTTGGGTTCCTGAAATTTATTCTATTTTTTTTCTGTTTAACGTTTGTTAAGTGTTTTAATTTAGTGTTTGCCTTATATGTAAACAAGAATCAGGGAACACAAATGGGGCCTATAACATTCAATTCGCAAAGTGCGTTAGAACAGAAACGCTTAAAAAGAAATAGGGAACACTATCGAAACATATTATTTTTGGGTTCCTGAAATTTGTTCTATTTTTAGTTTAGCATTTGTTAAGTGTTTTAGTTTAGTGTTTGTCTTATGTGTTATTTATGTCCTTCAATCTCAGGCAATATGGTACGACCCGCTATCGTATTGAGAACGAGTATTAGATTAAAGTTGCGTAAGGAAAAACAATTCTTTTATGAGAAACTTTATTTACAAAGTTGTCCCGTTAGAGAATATGGGATGAATAAAATAGCAAGTGCTAGGATTTTGCAGAATTATAGGTACAAAATTAGTGAGAGAGACATAATGAACCAAATTGTTGATGGTTTACCATCAAATTGGGATGTGGCGACAAAGAATATATTTGAAAATCATCGGCCTCTTACTGCCTTTGAATTTATACAATTTTTAGAAGAGGCTGAACGAGATGTACATCCATTATGGAGAGAATTTGAAAGAGGGAAAATGAATGAAAAAGTGAGTGTTAGAATGCATGTACTTAGAAAAGAGCGCCTGTACTACCACCTAAAACGTAAGGGGTTTCAACCAAACTGGGCAGTGTTGGTGTATGTAATAGTGCGTACTCTACCGAAATCTTGGCCTAGAGTTAGAGTTCATAGAGCCTTAAAGAAAGAACTCCTAGACCTAAGAGCATTAGGAACTTTGTTAGAGAGCATCGAGGACGACCAGATTGGCTTAAAGGCACTGGAGGAATACGAGATTCAGCTACAAATTGGCAACCAAAGTAACGAAGTTGTGCTGTAAACTGTTTTTTAAGGTATAAATAATTTTTAATGTAATTTGTATTCTTGATATACATTTTGTATATTTTATGTCTAATATATTTTTTTCTTTCTTTTCCTTTTGTAGGGTTACCGCGTCAAGTCTATTTTTTCTCTTCGGTTGTTGAAAATATATTTTGAATGTATTTTGTATTCATGATATACATTTTGTATTTTGTAATGTGATTGATTGTTTTACTTTGTTATATTAAACAAAAGTTGTCTTAATGTGATGGATTTAATATTATATATGTTTCTGTCTTTATTGTTCTCTTGCTTACAATTTATTTTTTAAACTCATAATATAATTTTAGTTTATCATTTATTTTGCATTGAATTTTTATTTTTATTTTTTCAAGGAAAAAAATTTGGCAATGGATGACAAGTCAAATAAAAATTCTACTTCAAATAGTAGAGGGAAAGAGAAAAGTGAAAAGGGGAACATCAGTAGCAATGTGGTATGTGTCTAATTAGTAAGGTTAATTATTTTTTAGTTTTAATTATCACTGTTTTATCATTCAACAATAATCACATATTTAATCTATTAAACGTATTAAATAATTATGACTATTTGTGTCCATGTTAGGTTTATACTTAAATTTTGAAAAAATATTAACATGAAAATAAACATGATAAGAACATATTTAGCTGTGATTTCAAATGTATAGTTATTTATCTAATCTGATTTTGTATTTATACTCTTGCCTTTGTGGTGATATTAAATTATCTGTATTCTTATTTATACCTTAACTTATTACATGTTATTTATGGTTTCATTTAGTACCAATTTTAGTTCGTACTTTGTCACACTGTCCTCCACTGTTCTTTTTCATTTATTCGATCTAGAAAATTGAAGATTCAACCTCATATTATCTCTAGGTATTCAATGATAACGTCATATCAAAATCTGCTATATCCCAACGAATGCAAAGGGAACGAGAGAGGTTTAGTTGTCCGATTCTAGAATATCAAGAAGGTGGAAGATCCCGCACAGGTAACATTGCCAGAACATCTAGCACAAACGATATGTCAAAATGTTCTGTGGCTCAACTAGAACGAAGAGAACGGGAGAGAGCTGATCGGGAGATATGTGATGGCCCTATGGAAGGAGGTCAGTCGTTTGTGTCCACAACACCTAACAGTCGCTCAACGGGGGTTGAGCAAACAATTATACCTTCTGAATATATAGCATCCAACAAGAACGATATATCGAAACGGGCTCTAGCTCAACGAGAACGAAGAGAACGGGAAAGAGTTGACTGGGAGCGGTGTGATCGCTTCAATAAAGATAATCGTGAATGCCTAGAAGGAGGTCAGCCATTTTTGGGAGAATCATCAGAGCCTACGCCGAAGCAAAGAATGGTTACAACAGTTTCTGTGTCATCATCAAGCACAAGTCGATATACCCCTATAATTCTCAGTGATCAAGTTTCTTCTCCAGTAATGGAAAACGAAAGGGATTCTACTTTTGAGGCCAATTTGACGTCCCCACCAAATCTTACTAAAATGTTTGTGTCCACAATACCCAACAGTCGTTCAACGTTGGACGTTGAGCAAACAATTACACTTCCTAAATGTATAGCACCCAACAACAACGGCATATCGAAACGTGTTCTAGTTCAACGAGCACGAAGAGAACGAGAGAGATCCGGTCAACAACATATTCAGAATAGTCAACAGAGAATGATTGTACAATCATGTGGGCCATCAGTGATTACGAGTCCATGTACCCCTGGAATTGTGGACCTTCTTAGGGATCGCACTACTCCATCGTCCATGGCTAATCAAATGAATTCTATTGTTGAACCAAATTTGCCTTTTCCACGTAATCTTACTGAAACATTTGTTACCGTAACTCCGAATGAATGCTCAATGCCTGAAGTTGAGGAACCAATTATATTGCCTGGTATAAGGTATTATACTAATTCATTATTCATGTTATTAAGTATTAAATGTTTAAAAGTGTTTGATGTGTAAAATTTAATATTTGCCAACTATAGGTCAGCTTCAACAAATCAACACCTTGCCGAGAATCAAGATACTGAACATGCAGGAAATTCATCTGTTGATGATGGGATGGTTACAAATTTGATTCCTCATTCTCTTGGTATAATTGACGATGCATGCCCTTCTGCGTGCAGTAACCAAGAAGCTTTTATTTCCACGAACCTTAATGAAAGCTCGACCGTAGCAGTTGAAGAAACAAATCTACCTTCTGGGAGTAGATGGTGAGTTTCTTTTTTATCTTATTCATCTAATTAAATACAGCATTCACAAATATGTTGTTAGAATCTACATAATAATTTTGTTATTTATCAAATGTAGGCCGCCAAATACTACCAATGATGAGTTTTACGATAATCAAAATATTGACGAGTTCAACAATCCAACTGCCGACCGTGATGTTCATACAAGTGAAAATCGACACTCGCTTGGTAGAATGAATGTCATGTGCCCTCATTGTTCTGCGTTACACTGGATGGATGAAAGATTAGCAAGATCATCCGAACGACGTCCTCTCTTCGGTACATGTTGCTTACAAGGGAAAGTTAGGCTTCCATTACTTCTCACACCTTCTCCGCAAATTAAAGCGTTATATGATGGTAATGATGATAGATCAAAATCATTCCGACGTTATGCTAGAGAGTACAATGCAAGCAATGCTTTTACAAGCCTCGGTGCCAACTTGGATACAAGGCTGCTTTCCGGAAGAGGCCCAACAACGTTTACTATACATGGAGAGTTGCGTCATCGGACAGGAGCATTAATCCCAGAACCGGGACAAGATGCCATTTATTCTCAGTTGTACATCTACGATCCTGATTTCGCTTTTGGCGTGAGAAGCCGTAGAAATCCTCATTTGAGAACAGATCTTTTGCAAACTATTCAAGATACATTGTTGCAACATAATGCATTCGTAGATAAATTTCGTCAAGCGTTTGCAATTTTAAATCAATTGGATTTGGAACAACAAACGTTGCCTGCTTTTCTTCACTACACAGCATCTACCGATCGTCGGCGATATAATTTGCCGACAACTGATGACGTGGCCGTCATATTACCGGGGGATGGAACCGAAACTAGCGTGATGAGAGATATTGTTATACATTTAAGGGGGGGGAAATGAACTAATGAAAATCAATGAATGTCATCCTGCTTATCTACCATTGCATTACGTTTTGTTGTTCCCTTTTGGTGAGCTTGGATGGGAGCCTGAATTTAGACAGTGGGATGTGATTCACGGTCGACACACAAATGCTCGACTAACTCAAATGCAATTTTATAGCTACCGTATTTTTGAAAGGCCGACAGAGTATTCGACAATTCTAAGGGGAGGAAAATTATTTCAAGAGTTCTTGGTAGATGCTTGGGCTGCGACCGAGCAAAATAGGTTGAATTACTTTAGGCAACATCAACCAAATCTTCGTAGTGAACTCTATCAAAGTCTTACTGATGTGGCATTAGATGGGATAGAACCTAATCAAATAGGTCAACGAATGATTTTTCCATCATCTTTTCTTGGCAGTCCAAGACATATGTTTGAAATCTTCCAAGATTCAATGGCCATAACCCGGTACCACCATCACCCTGATGTGTTTCTTACCATGACTGCGAATTCAACTTGGACAGAAATCACTGAAGCTTTATTGCCTCATCAACAACCAACTGACTGTCCAGACTTAATTGCTCGCGTTTTCGAGTTAAAAAGAATTGCTCTAATGAAAGAGATTGAAAGCACTCGAGTATTTGGAAAAAAAGTTGCCCATGTTTTTACAATTGAGTACCAGAAAAGAGGTCTGCCACACATGCACTTATTGATATTTCTTGATAATGAAGATAAAATTCGAACGTGCAACCAAGTAGATAGAATAGTTTGTGCTGAATTTCCAGATCCAAATGAAGAGCCAGAACTTTTCGAGACAATAAAAAAATGCATGGTTCACGGACCATGTGGTGCTCGAAATTGTCAAGCCCCGTGCATGGAGAACGGCAGATGCACTAAGAGGTATCCACGAGATTTTGCGGAGTATACAGCGATGGATTCAGATGGATATCCCATTTACCGTCGTCGTGATAATGACAAAGTTTATACTATGAGGGGGCAACAAGTTGATAATAGAGACGTCATCCCATATAATCCGTACCTTTCCAAGATGTTCGACTATCATATTAATGTTGAAGTATGCGCTGGGATTAGGTGCGTCAAATATATCCACAAGTATATCTATAAAGGAGGTGATATGACGACATTGATTTTGGGAATGATGGATGAGATCAAGCAATATCTTGATGCAAGATATATTGGACCCTCTGAGGCAACCTGGCGATTGTTGAGTTTTCCTTTGCACGATGAGAATCCAACAGTTGTTCGATTGGTGCTCCATTTGCCTGGAATGCATCAGGTTGTCTTCAATCCTACTGAAACAATAGAGTCTATCATTTCTCGAGCTCAGTCACAGAAGTCGACTCTAACAGAATTTTTTCATATTGTGATGCACATGCTTCTGCACGTGTGTATACTTATCAAGAGTTTCCCCAGCATTTCGTTTGAAATAAAACTGAAAAATTTTGGAAGCCACGACAGAGGGGATTTGCCATCGGCAAAATGTATTTTGCGCCTCCCAATTCGGGTGAACGATTTTATCTGCGTCTACTATTGACTGTAGTAAAAGGGCCGCAATCATTTAGCTGTCTACGCATTGTAAACAATGTTGAACATGCAACGTTAAAAGCCGCATGTGTAGCAAGAGGGCTATTGGAAGATGATAGTGAATGGATACAATATCTTCAAGAGGCGTCTATTATGAGTACTGGATATCAACTGAGAAGATTATTTTGCGTCATTCTTACACAATGCTCCCCTTTAAATCCGTGTGAATTGTGGGATCAATTTTGGATGCATATATATGATGATCTCTCATATAAAATTCGCACGTTATTTTTGATACCCGTCCCAAGCGAGGCACAGATTAAAGACTACGGTTTGTACCTTTTGAATCAATTACTTCAAGAATCAGGCAAGAGCTTAGTAGATTTTCCTTCGATTCCACAACCTGTCCAGAATTGGAATATGGTAGTTGGAAATAGATTGATATGGGAACATCGTCAAATGCAAAGTGAAGCACAACAAAGGAATGTGCAGTGTAATATTGATCGTCTCAATGAAGACCAACGTGCTGCATACAAATCAATCACTTCATCAGTGTTCGGAAATTTAGGAAAAATGTTTTTTTTGAATGGTGGTGCTGGTACGAGAAAAACGTTTCTATATAATACCATAGCAGCAAAATGTCGTAGTAACAGTCATATTGTCATTACTGTGGCATCGTCCGGTATTGCATCGCTACTACTTGAAGGAGGTCGAACTGTACATTCCACATTTCGTATCCCTTTAGATATTCTTGATAATTCAATTTGTCATTTCAGTAAACAATCGTTGCATGCCGAATTGTTTAGAGAGACAAAGTTAATCATTTGGGATGAAGTTCCGATGGAACATAAGTACTGCGTTGAGTCTATGGATCGCACGCTATGAGATATTTGCAGTAATCCAAATCTATTCGGGGGTATCACGGGCGTTCTTGGAGGAGACTTTCGGCAAATTCTACCTGTTATACCTAAAGGTGTCCGTCAACAAATTGTGGCAGCATCGTTGAGACGTTCGTACCTTTGGAATGATATACATGTCTTAACTTTGAATTTAAACATGCGCCTAAATAGTAGGAACAATGAAAATGCAGAGTTTTCGAGATATTTACTTCAGGTAATATTTCATTTAAATATATTTTAGCATTTTGTAATAGATTACTTATATATGCTTTGATACTAAATTATTCATTTACATTTATTTTTTCTTTAAATAGGTTGGCAGTGATCCGCATGAAATCGTACAGTTGCCGTCAACCATACACAAGTGTCGTAATGTGGTTGAACTAATATCTTCAGTTTATCCACATCTAGGCATACCCAGTGTTGTTACCCCTACATTTCTAACTGAACGTTCTATTCTTTCTGCAAGAAATGACGATGTTAGTGCTATTAATTCAGCTGCTTTAAATATTTTTCCCGGAGAAATGATCACATATCTGGCCGCAGATAAAATGTCTGAAGATGATGGAGCCGATTGTCAAATTACAAATCGTTATCCTAACGAGTACTTGAATTCCTTAGATCCTCCAGGATTACCTCCGTTCAAATTAGATTTGAAAATTGGATGTCCAGTTATGTTGTTGAGAAATATCGCACCAAGTGATGGACTTTGTAATGGCACACGATTAATGGTTGTCAAGTGTTCTTTACGTGTAATAGAAGCTCGAATATTGACAGGGGATAAAGCAGGAAATTTGGCGTTCATTCCGAGAATATCCTTGACGCCATCGTCTTTTGAATTTCCTTTTCAAATGACAAGGCGCCAGTTTCCAATTCGTTTGGCGTATGCTATGACAATAAATAAATCACAAGGACAATCAGTGAAATTTGTTAGAGTTGATTTGACTACACCGGTTTTTAGTCACGGTCAACTATATGTGGCCTTATCAAGGTGTACATCATTTGATCGATTAAGTGTACTTCTTCCCGAATATGGATCTCTATCCACGACAAATATTGTTTATCCTGAAGTATTATTGTGACTGTAATTGTTTCTGTTGATGCAACATTTTAAAGTTGAATAATAAAATAAATTGATATAATTGTTCAAATAGATGATGTATGTTTTATGCCCGTGCCTTCAGGCACGGGTTATACGCTAGTATATATATATGTGTGTGTGTGTGTGTGTGTGTGTGTGTGTGTACTAATCCCACTCCACTGCTAACCACGCGTCCTAACCTCCTCTTGTTTGTTTGATCTCCA
This sequence comes from Eucommia ulmoides, assembly GCA_016647705.1. NCBI lineage: Eukaryota > Viridiplantae > Streptophyta > Magnoliopsida > Garryales > Eucommiaceae > Eucommia > Eucommia ulmoides. The sequence continues at coordinate 15,907,357 of CM028330.1, read as the reverse complement.
ATATATATATATATATATATATACATCCATACACTCATGACAACAAGGAGAAAAAGAAGAAAATAGAGAGAGAGAGATGGCCGTTGAGCGGGTGTAAGTTGGGTTCGACGGTGTGTCGCGTTGACGGAATAGGTTGGTGTGGTGATCGTTCGGCGGTGTATGTGCGATCCGACGAGTGTGTCTGTGTGTGTGTGTGGATCGTATGTGTTTCGTCGTGTATGTATATTTGTTCGTCAAGTGTGTGTGTGTGTGGTTCTGATCGTCTGGGTGTGTCGGTCGTTGGTCGTCGACAACGTACGTGGGTGTTGTCGGCGGTGGTCGTTTGATCGGTATAGGGGTACCGGCAGTAGGGGTGCTGCTCGTGGGTATTGAAGCGCCGTGGTGTATGTGGGCGTGTGGTTGGTTGTTCGGCGCCGGCAGTGAGAGCGTGTGATCGGTGAGCGTGGTTGACGGCGAGACCTCGTTGGCAGGGAGAACCAAAAATAGAAACTAGAGAAAACAGAAAGAAAAAGAAAGAAGAAAGAAAAAAATCAATCATAAAAATCAAATAAAAACAAAATCCAACCTTTTGGAGGCGGACGATTCGGAACAGGTAAAATTTTAGCCGATTATTATTATTTTCGTTAAATTAAATTATTAGCATTAAAATTTTCATATTCATGATAATAATTTTTGGTAACCATTAAATTTAATAATTTTGATACAGTAGATATTAACGTAACGAAACAGACGAAATAACAATTTTGCATAACTAAATTTGGGGAAGGGAAAATTGTGCATTTTAGGGCCACACATTGCATCTTAGGTTTATTTTAAATAAAAATGTTAATTTATGTCTATCATTGTTAGATTTATATACGCCAGTGTCCCGGTAGTTTCTGACGCCACTATTTCTTTCAGTGCGAAAATCGAGGTGAATGTACTGTCTTTTAGGTAAATTTACTAAATTATATTTTCATGTAAATTGTGGAAAAATGTGTTTGTTAAAATTGATAATTTTATGACTTATGTGGATCAAGTAGGTCTTAAATGTGGAAAGTAATTTTTATCCGACTATGCCATAACTTTGATCCCGTCAGGAGGGCATGTCCTACGGGATGGTTTTGACCTGTTAGGAGGGCACGTCCTGCAGGTGGTTGATTATGTTATTGACCTGTCAGGAGTGTCAGTCCTGCAGGTGGTTAATTATTATGATCTGTTAGGAGGATATGTCCTGCAGGTGGTTGATCATGTTATTATGACCTGCCAGAAGGATATGTCTTGCAGGTGATTGATTATTATGACCTATCAGGAGGGTAGTCCTGCAGGTGATTGATTGACCCGTCAGGAGTGGAAATCCTATAGGTGGTACCCCTACCATTAGGAATAATAAATGGTCCTGACACTGATAGTCACTTTAGATGACACATTTGTACAAGTTACGGTACCGTCGTAACTCTGATCGTAAGGTAAAAGCGATCCTATGGTTAGTAGGAATGTGGTGTGTGGTATTTTATTATACGATGAATTGCCTAGATTGATTGGCTTAAATATATTATTTTAAATGGATTGACGTAAATATATTATTGCATTGGTTGACTTAAAATGTTTAGATTGGGTATTTTAAATATATTATTTCATTACATTGGTGGCAGTGGAACAAGATTTTCAGCATGATATGCGATATATAATATATTTTGTTGAAACATGATGTTTAATACTTATGCTTGATCCATAAAAATATTTTTATTATGAAAATAGTACACCAATAAAATATTTAGTATCAGGTACCACGTCTAGGAAGGGGTCCACTACTGGCACTAGGTAGAGTTGGAGGTAGTGTTATTTTTGGGAGTGGGCCGGTCGGAGGCGAACCGCGGAAGGTTCGGCATTTTGGTGATTTTTGTTGTACATATTTGGGACGGGTGTATTCCCATATTTTGATATGAGTATGTATGTATGTATATATATATATATATATATACACACACGTATGCATTTGGTTGTTTGGTCAGGTTGGGTCGAGGGGACGTCATGCTCGGCCTTGGGCAGTGGGGGCCCAGGGTAGGGGTGTGACATATGTACCCCTCGGAGATCAGTTTTACTAAAGGATATGACATTGTGTGTGGCAACATCAATTGTGCTCATCTCGTACACGTCCTCGTCGGCTTTTCACTTTGCTTTACACTCATACCTCTTCCGGGAAGAGGTCGTATCCCCTCTGAGGCTGCCATAAATCACATTTATATCACTGTTTACTCACATATCATCATTGCATTCTTCACATTCCCTTCTTGGCGGGGGTCGGTGATAGGTGTGATCTACCTACATATTTCCAAACCGAATTAAGTTAGTTTTCCAGCGTTTATATAGTATTTTATTATGTTTTAATTAGTTTTATTACTTTTTGTATAAATCAGGTGTGTGGGGCAAAAAGATAGGAAACTGAAGCGAAAACGATGCGATCGAACCAAAAACGGTCGAAGAATGGTGGAAAAACAAGCTCGGAGCAAAAACTGTGAAACAAGCCCACCGCCGCGGCGTCCAGACCTCTGCTGCGGCGGTGAAAATACTGAGAAGACAAATGCTACTAATAAACCACCGCCTAGGCGGTGAATCAACTGAATGTTTTCCAAATCCACCGATGTCCTCACCGCCGTGGCGATCAACTAACTGACGTACTCCACCATCGCGGTGCTAAATCCCACGGTCGTGGCAGTGATCTCTGCACAGACTGAAGATATTTTTAGATATTTTAAGGATATTTTGCCTATATATATCCCTTTTCCTCCCCCTTCTCTGGTCTCTCTTACCTTTTTTAGCCCCTTAGAATATATCTAAGGGTAGATAGAGTAGTTTTAGAGGGAGAACTCACATCTCGAGGTGGAGGAAGACAGCGAAGCGATCGTTGAACATTCTTAGCGATAAATCTTCAGACGAGGCTAAGTTCTTCGATTTCTTCTCTTATTTCTTTAACTTAGGATTTTGTGAGCATGTTTAGCTCGATTTCAATGTCTATATGGTTATGACCACGAGTTAAAAGTAGATTACTTAGCAATTAACGATACGTTTATAAATATGTTGTTTGGATGATTTCGGTGTTGTATTTATATTTGTTCTTCGTAGTTTGATTGTGTTTATCGTATTGTTTGTTTATCATGCTTAGATAGATAAATGGAGAATACGGGGTTTGACAAATTCTGGATTCGAATTAGGGTAAACAAACGCCACGATTCTATAACCCGGTCGGGGTTTGGATTGTGGACAATCGATGACGTTGGGACAAGACTCACGCAACCTAGTGTTGTTAAGACGTTAAGGGGGACTTCTTCGTTGACACGAAATTGCGTTATATCCCTCATCTTATACTCAGGAGAGGTGGCGAGGGAGATTGTCGATAGGGTAAATACAACGCACGATCTAATGACCCGGTCGGGAGTTGGATTATATGCAATCAATGACGTTGGGCGAGACTGACGTGACCTATGGTCGTTAAGACGTTGAGGGGGACTTCTTCGTTGACTCGAAATCATGTATTCTACCATCTTACACTCGGGAGAGGTGGCAGTGGAGTTTACGTACCGAGATTGTCAAATAGGTCGAACATCGTAAACGTGAGTAAATCGAGATCGAACACGTATTTATAAACACGATAATCCCTAGGCAATTTTTTCCCCTAAAACATATTAGTATAGTTAATTTAGGTTATATTAGTATTAGTTTAATTAATTAATTACATTTGTTTTTGGCCTAGATAAAGTTAGATCATGACAAACGCGATACTCAATAATGACGACACCAATTACTGTGGATATAATAACCCGATCTTTCACGATAACACTATACTAAAACTTTGACCTCATACACTTGCGAGTAGTCATATACGCTAGGATGCGAATCCTACGTCGTACAAGTTTTTGGCGCCATTACCGAAGATTGGTTTGTTAGATTCAGTTTCCGTTAATGTCCACCAAGTTTTTGGAGCCATTGCTGGGGATTGGTTGTTTGTCAAAATTCAATTTTTTGCGATCGCCACCAAGTTTTTGGTAACAATTGTTGGGAATTGTGTTTGTCGTTTATTATTGATATTACGAGTAAATGACCTGATTTTACTTTAGGCATTTCTTTTATATATAATTTTTATTTGTAGTTTTGCTTTTATTTCTTATACAGGGTACTTGACGATGTTAGTTCGGCAGGTATTAATGCATTCCTTTTGACGGGATTCCAAGCCGTTTATTGTGCGGGGCCACACACATAAGCCGGTGAGGCATGTCGAGCCGAACAAAGCAAAATCTCGCCAAGCTTGAGGGAGATATGAAAATATCGGGGCGAGGACATTAAACCATACGCTTCTTGGGAGGCAACCCAAGGTTAAATAAATTAAATCCATCTCCGTCGAATTTAAACGGAGGCGAGATCCTCTCGCCTCCCAGGTACGTGTTCTAAACCCCCTTCATTAGCATGCTTTAAATTTCATATGTTGAAGAATGATGATTGAGATCGCTGATGACACTATCCGCTTTAAGTTCAGAAGTGATGTGTAGTATGTAGTATGTTAGTTTATGTGTTATCGTTTTCTCGTATTACATGTTTGTTTAGGTTAAAATGTGTTTATTTGTGTTGTTGTTTGTATGCTGAGTTTTGCGTTCATCTGGACCATTACCCAATGATGATAATTACCCTTGGTTGTTTTCGAAGTCAAGGGTAATACCCATGCATGTGTGATTCTGTGTGCTTGACTATGCGTTTTGGTAAAAATTATTGTACATCCTAATTTGTACGAGTACATAGACTCAATGTATTGCTATTCAATTGATTTGAGGACGATTATCGATTAGACAAACTCATGACACATTAAGCATTCTAGAACCTAATTGAGGGGAAACTTGAGGTGAAATCCTAGGCAAGGTAGTTTAGGAGACGTGATTTAGGCATTCTCTTTGTTGCTTGAGCCTTTTTAAGCCTACATTGTTATATTATTATCCCTCGTTACCCTGTCGAAGTTTAAAAACAAATTCAATTCTGAACACGTAAACAAATACCCTGGCCAATTGATATTTTTCCAAACCTTAATTGCTGAATTTAAAGGCACATTAGAGTGAATCAAGTTAGCAATTGCAAATGCTACTTGATGTGAGCGGTTGGGTTTAGGGAGAACTTTGGATTGGTTCGGTATTTGAGTACTCACTTGTCGATTTTCTTCCATTTTAACCACATCCGTGAAATCATACTAATCAAATAAGTTTGGGGGTGTGGTCAGTTAAAAAAAACAAACTATGTTAATATAATTTATTTCTGTTTCTTTTTGACAAGTGAGTACTACATTCTTAATTGCATGTTCGAGATTGTTTCAAATCTAAGTATGGGGGTTCGAGAGTGAATGTGCCAAGCGTTGAGCCTTGGGTAACATTAAGTTAACAATGTTAACCCGTTTTCTATTCCAAATTACCCTTAGCCAAATATAGCAAACCTGAACCAAGTCCTTTTGATCTCTATGAACTTCCAAGCCTACATTAGTGGAGAGTGGAACCCAATCAGGCATATAGATATCCTAGTCCTTCGTGGTCTAAGTCATGAATTTTATTGGTGGATAATCCAATCCGGTCGTTGTATAGCCATACTATTGAGTCTCGCACATACACGTTTACAGGATCTAGAATGGCGTTCACCATTATTGCATGTCGAAAATATAGAACATTACATGGTGTGTGTTACCACCTGAACTTGATATGACTAGCGATTGTTGAGGGAAAAATGAATAGGTCATCATAAGAATTTAAAACTCGCATGTCGTTATGTTTAGATTGTTTTTAGGATGTTTGTTATTTCATTTAGTTGTGTTTTTTATTTTCGTGTGTGTTTGGCTCGAGGACTAGCCAAATTCCAAGTTTGGGGGTATTTGATAGATGTGATCTACCTACAGATTTCCAAACTGAATTAAGTTAGTTTTTGAGCGTTTATATAGTATTTTATTACGTTTTAATTAGTTTTATTACTTTTTGTATAAATCAAGTGTGTGGGGCAAAAAGATAGAAAACTAGAGCGAAAATGATGAGATCGAACCAAAAATGGTCAAAGAACGGTGAAAAAACAAGCTTGGAGACAAAACTGTGAAACAAGCCCACGCTGCGGAGTCTAGACCTCCACCACGGCGATGAAAATGCTGAGAAGACAAATGCTACTGACGGACCACCGCCTAGGTGGTGAACTAGTAGAATGTTTTCCAAATCCACCGTTGTCCTTACCGCCGCGATGATCAACTAACCAACCTACTCCACCACCGATGCGCTGAATCCCACGGTTGCGGCGGTGACCTTTGTACAGACTGAAGATATTTTTAGGATATTTTGTCTATATATATCCCATCTCCTTCCCCTTCTCCAGTATCTCTTGAATTTTTGAGCCCCTTAGAATATATCTAAGAGTAGATAGGGTAGTTTTAGAAGGAGAGCTCACATCCCGAGGTGGAGGAAGACGGCAAAGTGATCATTGAACGTTCTTAGCGACAAATCTTCCAACAAGACTAAGTTATTCAATTTCTTCTCTTATTTATTTAACTGAGGATTTTGTGAGCATGTTTAGCTCGATTTCAATATTTATACGGTTATGACCACTAGTTAAATATGGATTGTTTAGGCATTAACAATACGTTTATAAATATGTTGTTTGGATGATTTCGGTGTTGCGTTTATATTTGTTCTTCATAGTTTGACTGTGTTTATCGTATTATTTGTTTATCATGCTTAGATAGATAAATGGAGAATACGGGGTTTGACAAATCCCGAATTCGGATTAGGGTAAACAAACACCACGATTCTATAACCTGGTCGGGGTTTGGATTGTGGACAATCGATGACGTTGGGGCAAGACTCACGCGACCTAGTGTCGTTAAGACGTTGAGGGAGACTTCTTCGTTGACACGAAGTTGCGTTATATCCCTTGTCTTACACTCGGGAGAGATGGTGAGGGAGTTTTAGAACGAAGATTGTCGGTAGGGTAAATACAACGCACGATCTAATGACCCAGTCGGGAGTTGGATTGTGTGCAATCAATGACGCTGGGCGAGACTTACGTGACCTAGGGTCCTTAAGACGTTGAGGGGTACTTCTTCATTGACTCGAAGTCATGTATTCTACCATCTTAAACTCAGGAGAGGGGGCGGTGGAGTTTATGTACCGAGATTGTCAAATAGGTCGAACACCGTAAACGTGAGTAAATCGAGATCGAACATGTATTTGTAAACACGTTAATCGCTAGGTAAACGCCCCCTCTCCCATGATAAATGCGATACTCGATAGTAACGACACCAATTCCTGTGGATACAATAACCCGATCTTTCACGATCACACTATACTAAAACTTTGACCTCGTACACTTATGAGTAATCATATACGCTAGAATGTGATTTCTACGTCGTACAGTTAGCCACGGTTACCCCTTCTCGGCTAGCCCTTGCGCTCAACCTGACGACTGCTTTCTTTGAAGTCTGTGTTGTCTTTGCGGACGTGATGACTAATATAACATTTTTTTTATGATGGCCTCAATCTCTTCTCGGAGCTGATAGTATTCATTTGTCGTATAACTGCGTTCGCAGTGGAACTCACAATATTTGGAAACAAACTTTCCTATAGGGTTTCCTTTGGGGAGGAGGAGCAGGGGGAAAAAAAAATCCTCTTCCCACATTTTTGGCATAGATCGTCACAATGGACATTATCAGAGGAGTTAACCCTTGGCGTGTCCCTGGGGGTGGAGGAAGTCTCCGATCTCCGGGAAAGGGTTCCAAGTGTCCCTCTACCTACAACCTCCTAGAACCTTGAGCCTTATTTGAAGTTTTTTTTGTTTGACACTTCTCTTTCTGATTCTCTTCTCAGTCACGCTTTACGATGTTCCTGAGGTCTGTCTCTTAAAATCTCCTGCCTCTGGCCAGGGCAACAATCAGGTTGGAAGCGGGTTGCGAACATAGGTCGTAAGATAACCTTCGGTGTTTCAATCCATCGATGAACGCATTCAAGGCCACGGCATCTGGAAGGATTTCGTAATGCAAGCTCTCCATGTAAAACCTTCTCACGAAGTTGCCTAAATTTTCTCCAATCTCCTGTCGAAGGGTGAGAATGTGGGTGGTCATTTTAGGCCTCCGAGGGAAGCCGCTGAATCAGGTTAGAAAAAGTTGTTCAAGCTGGACAAAGGTCAATATCGAGGCAAGGGTCAAGTCCCTAAACCAAGTATTGGCCATACTGAAAAGGGTAAGAGGGAATGACTTACACCTAATCACGACAGAAGCTGTATGCATGTCCATAAAAGCAAAAAAAAAATAGTAAGGTGATCAACGTGGTTAGTGGTTCCATTGTATGGGATTATTTGGGGGCTAGGGAATCTGTACGGTACTACTTCAAGCACTATATCATCAACAAAAAGAGACCTTATACTTGAAGTCAGCCCAACAGCCCTTCCAGGGCCCCGCATCTGCACGAGCACTGCTTCCATCTCGGCCATGCACCTCTCCAGAGCGGCATCTCTCCTAAATGGTGCTGCAACTTGGGTTTGAGCCGCTTTGGATCATTGTCTCCCGATGGGAAGGGAATAAGAATCTTTCTCCCTAGCACGACGAATCTTGTGCTCGACACGGGTGATATTGTTGTAGGTTCTTCAGTGTTGGGACTCACAATGATCCTCTACTTGGCAACCTTGAGAGGGTAGGGAGGTAGAGTCCGACGTAGCTGGAAGGGCAAGATCCCGTTCTCAGACCGATTGCTCATGATGATAAGGTTGGTCTCTCAAGACATGCCCTTCAAAATAGATCACACGATCTGATTCTTGGTGTTGCTCCTCTCCTCTTGCATTCCATATAATCGATCCCCCTTGAGCTAGGTTCGGTGTTAGACTAAAGCGAATAACGTCAAGGCAAGATTGAAATTGACCCAACTAGCGTTCCAAATTATCAATATGTACCACATCTGCAGCTCCAATGGCTAGTCTAATGTGAACTCTCAAAGGTGTAGATGATGGACATATTTGGTCAGCCGATGGTACGTTTCTTTCTTTTTCCGGCATGGGGATTGAAGTCCTTAAATCCGATCTGGGGATTCTTGACATATCTCTAGTGGGGTCGCTATCTACCATGCTATTCAGGTCTCTTGGCCGTGTAGTATGACCAGACCATGTAATCATCAAGTTTCAAGCCGAGATAGGAGCTGATGGTTGGAGGAAGGATTTTAGTAGTACTTCCTACAGGCGGTGCCAAACTGTTGATGTCGGATTTTGGATGACCTCAATGGTATGGTTTGGTCACTTGCTGGTGGAGATGATGTGCTTATTTGCTGGGATGGAGATGGAGAAGTCTGGGATCAGTCCGTCTGACCCAAGTTGTGCAGAGGTGGAATGACCCGGAATGGGTTTCGGGCAGGGAAGCTACCTGAGAGTCTTCTAATCTATGGAGAGTCTTCTAGCCGAGAAGAGGTGAGTTGGAATACTTTATAACCCGAGGAGAAGTGGATTCGAACTGGGGTGAGGCAGAGCCGATAAGAGCAGCACTTAGACACCGGTACAAATGACTTGTTGGGATGGTCTTGGCATGAGAATCAATACTCATGGGGAAGATTTATAAAAGTGCTATCGAGAAGAGTAAGTAATTTTTGTGTGTGTACCTTTGGGCATTGGTATGCCCTCCTATATATAGGTATGAAGTGGATTAACTTAAGAGCTTAAGCATTGATTAGTGTCCCCTCAATGTCACATCAGTGTCCCATCTCGACGTGTGGCTGATCGCACCACATTTTGTGCGATCTAATACCACTAAACGAAATCTTGTTAATATTTGAAATAAATTAAATTATTATAAATTAAGTTATTTTATTTCACTTTGTAGGATTTTGAAAATGGTACAAAATGACGTTAATTTGGAGCAAAATACAGAGAAAATAATCAAACAGATAAAAGTCCCAATTTTTTGCACTAGAATGAAGACAAATGTCCACTCTTTTGTATATAACTAAATTCATAGTTGGAATTTTGAGATGAAACAAGTTTCATACGAAGGTAGACTCTCTAATCTTTCCAACGACTAGTTATAGAGCAAAATTGGAGTTTGTATGAAAAAGATACAACTGTTTGAAGATGACCCTCTTGTGCAGCCACACATTGCAACGGCCCAAACCATTTTGATCTGAACTTGACCTGCGCCCACTCCGGTGGAAAAATTGCACAGCAGCCCCTTGGCCTCCAGATTTTACTATTTTGCACACCGTAGCCTCCTTTCATGACTCAATTTCACCCCTAAACTCACATTTTGGATTCTATAAATAGAGAGAAGGCTTGGAAACAAAAATCATCCATTTTCCTACTTCATTCTTAGAATAGTTGTAGCATTTTCTTGTTGTATTTTTTTTTTCCATTTTTGTATTTTTAATTTTTCACATAATTCTTGGGGGAGGAAAGTGTAGTTGTTAGAATACAAAAGGGATATTGCATTTTTGAGAATTTCATTCGAGGAAACACCATTCCACGCATTCATGAGCGACCAAATTTCCCTTCACCGGGTTAGGATGTGATGAAGTATTTTGTATTTATGTAATATTATATTTCTATTTAATTTTTGATTTTATATAAACAATTATGTGATAAGAATTCTATTCGTAAAAATGAATTTAATTGTGCTTGAATTTATTGTAAAAATGTTCTAATAGAGATTTTGGTTTGGATTCAATCACTGCTAGAACATTACATTTTGCACCTATGGTCTTGATTTAGTGGTCACATAATCATATTCTTGAGAATTGATTATTGGTCTGGATGGGTTATGTCTAGATTTTAATTCACCTTAGATTAGTGTAGTATAGGAATTAAATACCGAAGATAAACCATGCCGGAGAATATCTTCACAACTATCTCCACAAATATCCCATAAATATCCCAAAATATCCATAGATGTCATCATGGCTCATTTCCCTAATGAAAAATATCACTAAATATCTTCCAATATGGTCAAGGCAAGGGCCTCTGGGCATCCTGCCATTGGTCATCTCCCAATTTGAAATATTGATGTGATGATTCAAGAGACACTAATCCTTCATTGAAGCCCTAATCTAATCTACTCCTTGTTAATAAAAATGAGGGGATATAATTGCCCAAAGATAGAAAAATTTACTCCAAGCACACATGAAATTTGCTCTCTCTTCATGATAACACTTTTACAAATCTTCCTCCTGTATGCTGATTCTTACATCGGAGGGGATTTCTGGGATACCCCCGGCTAGGTTACGTGTGCAGGGGACAAATTGCTACCCATCTCGAGCTTTCCCCTTCCTCGATCAAAAAGCATCCCAACTTTCTTCTTCCCGGATTTGCTCCATTTCAAGCTCTGATTCATCTTTTCAAGGACCATAAGGCGTTTCGTTCTTCCCCTTCTCGACCCATAAGGTTTTTCTGTCCTTTCCAATACAGGCCCTCCCCTTCTCGGCTAGGGACCTCTCCATGGATCAGAGGCTACAAGGACTGAAGATCTCCACTCCAGGCCTCTCCAACTCCATCCAAGGCTGGTTGGACCATACTGCTGGTGTCGACCAAAATTTAACATCAACAATAATAATCTAATTCTAGTTAATAATTTTTATTTGTTTATTAAAGAAATGCTCATTTTCTTATGGTAGAATTCTTATTTTATTTTGTAATATGTAAGGGTAAAATAGTAAATTGAGTGTATATTTTTTTCTTTTTCTTTTTTTCCTTTAATACACATAAAATATTATTTTCCCTCCTTTTATGTCCCTCCAACAAAAAATTAAGGAAAATAAATTTTCTTCAACAAAGGATAAATAAAATTTCTTTTTTATTTCTGTTTTTCTTTGCATTTTCCCTCATTCCAACCAAACATACCCTTAGAAATTATGATCTCAAACTAACAAGTTCTTTGCATATTTAGGGCTCAAAAGATGTCAAAATACCTTGACTAGGGGTAAGTTCAACTTTAATCCTATTTTAGGACTAACTAGCCATGGGACAACAGGATTCAAAGTTTTTTTTAAAAAAAAAAAATTGGTTGTGCAATGGTTGGTTTTGAGGCAGCCCCTACAGCCGGCAGATAGCAGCTGCTTTTTTCATCCCCCTCCCCCCCTCCCCAACACCCCCTCTCAGTCAAGATCCAAAAAAAAAAAAAAGTACAAACTTGTCATTGTTTTGTTAATGACAAGTTTGTATTTGTTTTAGCGTTATACAAATACAAGAGTAAAATTTAAAAATCAAAATTAATACTACAAAATTAAAATAATTAAAATTAAAAAATATTTCTAAAACAAAATATTGAAAAAAAATTATTTCTAAAAAATATTATTTTTTGAATTATTAAAAATAATTTATGAGTAAAGAAAATTCGAAAAATAAAATAAAAAATGAAGGCTCGGACAAGAGTACCAAATTGTACTTGGGTGAAAAAAAAAAAAAAAAAAAAAACTACAAAAGAGTACAAAACAATAAAAACACATGTACTCCCGTCAACAATTTGTTTTTGAATTTGGATATTATTCATCAAATAAATTGGATATTTGATAGCTAATACCCATTTTTAAATTTCAAATCGAATTTCTTTTTCTATAAATACTTTCTTATTCTCCTTTATTTTTTCATTACTTTCATCCGATTCTTCCTTTGACTTCGTTTGTTTTGGTTTGTTGATTGAAGATTTTGGAGTTTGACCTTAATATACCATTTGAGGTTAGTAATAATACATTATTTTAGTTAATTTGTTTAGAATTTAATATATGTTTTTAGGTTAGAATTTCTGTAATTATCTTTTCATGTTAATAAGGTTATTTGTTTGTATATATTGTTAGTACAATTATGTTTTATGTTAATATATATGTTTAGATTTAGATAAAAATATTTTATTTAGGTTATTAAAATATATGTTAATATATTTTTTAAACAATATATATATTAAACATTTTTTACATATTAATATCTGTAAAAATTATGAGTTACTTTAATAAGTTTTATTAAGAAAATATATCTTAAATTATTAACTTTAATAAAACATATCATTTAAAAATTGTTTATAAAATAATCAATGAAAAACTAAAAACAAAATACTTAAAATCTTCAAATCCAGCCCTGACAGGGCCGGAATTGGTATTTAAAATCCGGCCAAATCAGGCCCTGTGACGACCAGATTCTACGTGCCTAATATTTTTTTTTTTTATAACTGTAAAATTTGTTTACTATATAAGTTTTTATATTTTATATAAAAATTATATACAAATTTTGCATAAATGAGGAAAAAAAAAATATTACATGCAAATTTAAAAATTGAATAGAAAAAATGAATAAATTAGCTACTTTAAATATTGAGTACCCAATTAAAAAAAAATTGGTGATCGTTTGGAGGGGTATTTAATTTTTAAAATAGAGCTATTAAATAATATTGGACAAGTCTCATTTTTTCTCATTAGATTGAAAACAAAATTATACAATCACGATAAAACAATGGAATTTATCCAAATAGTCACAAAAATGAAATCAAAGATTATAATGTTAGAATTAAAAATTATGTAATGCTCTATCGAGAGAAGACATTCACCTGCTTATAAACTTTTTTATTACTTAAATTTGTTTTTTTTTTTTTTGCTTAAAGCATAACGATGACAAATATGGTGTTAAATTGGGGTGGTAGTATTATGCAATAACCAAATGGATTTATATCGTACAATGTGCCGCCTAAGAAGATAAGATCATTTAATATTGGCACAACGTTGGATGAGTTTTGAGATGCAATTAGGCCAAAGGTAGTTTTAGCCAGTGAAAATGTACGTTTGAAGTTTCAATGCCGATACCCACTGTATCAATGGCAGTCGCATTGGATGAGTACATTGTATCTGGTTGAAAATGACAATGCGCTTACAGTTTGCTTAAGTATAACTTGGAAATTTTTCGGGGTATATACAATTGAATTTTACATAGAGAAAGAAGTGATCGAAACAAAATATTTTTGTCCTGCATTGACTAACAAAGTAGGGTCATATACTAGGACGCTAATGGCAAAGTGCAATTTGAACAATTTTTCGAGCTCTTCCCAGTACAATCCCTCAGGTTGCTTGCAAGATCATGCTGGAATTTGCCAATCCCAGTTGGTCTACCAGGCCGATGTTACACCTAGTGGAAGTTTCGAGCGAGGGCCATCTCGCGTTCTTGTAGATTTGACGGATGTAGTTCGGTAGCTAGTGGATGAGCCTGAGACAGCGATGGACGATCCATTTGCGACTGACAACTATTTTGATTTTAGAGATTTAGACGAGGATGTTGATAAGGAGATGACGGCGAACGAACCGGTAGAGGATTTAAACGGAGATGAGATCGACACGGCAATAAGGGACGCTGGAGTTGTGGATCAAAACGAGATTGAGCATATCGTCGATGATGCTATTGATGATAATGTGCAGATGACGTACGAGACCCTGATCTCGTACATGTTAGAATACGACTGTGGAGATACAATCATTATCAGAAACTATAAGTGAAAATCGAACATGAAAACGTGGGATCCTGAAAACCTGGAACAAAGCATTGGGATGGTATTTAAAAATAAATCTGTCCTTCAAAAAGCAGTGAAGATGTAGAACATCAAAGTGAATGATGAGTACGTTGTCATCAAAAGCGAGCTCAAGAAGTGTGTTATTCAGTACAAAAATTATTGTCGGTAGCGGTTGTATGCCACTTGGAAGAAGAATCACGATTACTTTGAGGTCACTCGATACGGTGGAAAACATACGTGTCTATCTACGAAGACGAATTAGGATAATTCCAACTTAGATTCCGGGATGACTACTCATATAGTGCTTAACCAAATTGCTGTAAGTTTTTTACTGTCGTAAATTTAAATAGTTTTATAAGTATACTTTTTAATTTTAAAATAAACAAAAATCATTGCATCAATTATTGTTGCAACATGATCCCAAACTCAAGAGAGCTATCATCTGACATAATATATGTAACAATTACAAGTTCTTGGTATCCTATCGTAAGACTTGGTTGGCGAGGACTGGTAGTAGAATATTATGTCGCTACTTTCACCGCAAGTGTACGGGTCACGTTTTAGTATAATGGGAAGAGTAGGGTTGTCGTATCCATAAGGATTGGATTAGAATTGTCGTTAAGTACTGCGATTGTCATAACCGAATTTTATCTAGGCGCTTAAATTACGTTTTTGTTAATATAATATACTGAACTAATTTAATTAAACTAATATAATAATATTGACGTTTAAGGGAGTAAATTGTCTAGGGATTAACTTTTTTCACTAATATGCGTTTGATTCAATCTAGTTTACATTAACAACATTCGCATTATCCGACAATCTAGGTATCGAAATCTTACTCACTAATTCTCCCGAGTGTAAAGTGAATGAAAATATGACTTCGCGTCAACGCCAAGTCCCCCTTGAGCATCTATACGACACTTGATCACATGAGTCTCGCCCCAACCTCACAGATTACATACTTTCTAACACCCTCCTGGATAGATCGTCACGTTGTGTTTAAACCCTAGTCCTAATCCGAGGTTACCTTTCTCGATGGTCAAATCCCGTATTCTCAAACCAACCCTAATACCATAACAAGCATATCAAGATTGTAATAAAACATAAACACAATAAGATAAAAATAAACAACCGATAACGAAACATCAATTCAACCAAACAACGTTTTTATAAACAAATCGCTCCTTAGACAATATATGTTTAGTTGTTTATGGCCATAACCACATATACAACAAAATACAAGCTAAACATATAAAAACAATCAACCAAACTAAGAATAAAAGAGAGAAACGAGGAAACTAGTCGTTATCTGAAGAACTAACGTTATAACCGCTCCGAGATTGTTTCCTCCTTCTTGGAATTGTGATATTCTCTTGGTTCAATGGCCTTGGAGCTCTCAAGACCTCCCAAAAAATGTTCCAAGTGTTTGGGGAGAAGAGGGGATATTTATAGGATCCAAAAATATCAACAAAATATCCTAAAATATCTAAACTGTCCTAACCGCTGCAGCAATAGGATCACCGCTGCAGCGGTGGAGAAGTCGGTGACTTTCTGCCGAATTACCACTACAGCGATGGAGAATTCGGCAACTCTCTGCATTTTGACCGTTGCAACGGTGGATGCAGGTTCTGAATATTGATATTTTTGCTCTTTTTCTCTACTGTTCTTCCACCGACTTACTCAATTATAACCCGTTTTCATCCCTTTTCATCCCAAACACCTAATTTATACATAAACAAATAAAAATATATTAAAACACTATAAAAATACTCGAAAACTACCAAAACTGGATTCAAAATAATAGATAAATAACACCTATCAAATACCTCTAAACTTAGAATTTTGCTAGTTCTCGAGCAAAACACTTACACTAAAATAAAAAAACACAACTAAATTAATTAACACAAAAACTAAACACAAATAGAAACACAAACTACATAAACATAACGATATACAAGTTTTGAATTCAACTATCGACCAAAATATTTTTCCCTCAACAACCCCCAATCATATTGAGTTCAAGAGTAAAATGCACCATGTGATATTCTATAATTTCGACATTCAATAATAGTAAATGCCATTCTAGATCCTTTCAAAATGTGTGTGCGAAACTCAATAATATAACTATCCAACAACCGGATTGGATTATCCACCAATGAAGCTCACGACTTAAACCGTAAAGGATTAGGATATCCATATACCTGATTGGGTTCCACTAATGTAGGCTAAGCAGATCAAAAAGATTAAAAGGACTTGGTTCGGTTTGTAAAATTTGGCCAAGGGTATATCAGAAATATAAAACAGGTTAACATCGTTAACTTAACGATACCCAAGGCACAACACTTGGCACACAATCATACTCGAACCCCCATAGATAAATTTGAAACAACTCTCAACATCTATTTAAGAACGTCGTACTCACATGTCAAAAGAAACATAAATTTAACTATATTTACATATGATTTTTTTTTCAACAACAACCACACCTCCAAACTTATTCGATTATTAAAATTTTAGGGGTGTGGGAAAAACAAAAGAAAAATGACAAGTGAGTACTCGAATACCGAACCAATGAAAAGTTCACCCAAAACCCAACCGCTCACTTCAGTTAGTATTTGCAAATGCCAACTTGATTTCAACTCAAATTGTGCCTTCGGTTTAACAACATAGGTTTGGAAAACGTTTTATTGGCCAGGGAATTTGTTACGTGTTCAGAATTGAAACGGCTTACAGGCTTCGATAGGGTAACGAGGGATAAACATTTTACAAGGTAAGCTTCAAAGGCTCAAGTGAATCAAATGAATGCCTAAATCAAATCTCCTGAACTACTTCGCTCAGGATTTCACCTCAAGTTTTCCCCATTTAGGTTCTAGAATCCCTTAAATTGTCATGAATTTAGCTAATGGATTTGATGAGCCTCGTTTTTTCGAAAAGGAAAAAATAATAAATAATAATTAAGCTTAAGGAGAGAGGGGTTTTTAAACCGTTAGTTTTCTCAAAAGATATACTTAGGCTGTTTTTAAAAAAATAAGGAGTCGCCACCTAGCATTGGGTTTAAATGGTGTGTTAGGTCACCGAATTTTTAGAAAAATAATTTAAAAGGCCTAAGTAAAAATTGGCTCCAAAAAACACGGTCAAACCAAAGATTCATTTAAAGGCTCGGGGGGTCGGTTACGCTCAGGGAAGGTGTTAGACACCCCAAGATGTCCGTTCAAAAATGGCACCTTATATCCAATTAAGTCCAATTAGTTTAGTCTGAGTGTTTTATTTTATTTTGAAATTATTCCATTCATATTAAATCTTTTTGATATTTTTCACAAATAAGGTGAGGCAAGTTTTTGGATTTTTGGGAATATTCCTCCTGTATAATCTCTTATTAAATATTAAGGATTCGACAAGAATGGTCCCCGGGGGGTTTTATGTATGTTTCCGAGGGACTTCTTTAATTTAAATAGGCAAATTAAAAATAGATAAATGAGATTTGAAAATATGAATGCAAAACTACATCTAAATGATTTTTTTATTTTTTATTTTTTTTAAGTTACAAAATAAAAAAATAAATGATTTAATTTAATGAATGAAAAGTATAAGTGGTGAAAGTGTACTGAACATGCCGTCTAAATAGTGCAACGAGTAAATATGCTAGATGGATGCAAAAAAAAAAAAAATTTAAGTTTGCCCGATTAATTTAAAGAAGTCTCAATTTGAAATTCCCTCAAATTCTATGGATATGAGAATTAAGGGAGGTTTCTCGGAAATAATTTAGGTGAAATTAATCTTTCCGAAACTTAAATAAAATCCCACGAAAAATTCATCGAGGGAAGAGATTTCTTAAAACCGTTCATTTCTAAATTTCATTCAGGTCAAGGAATGAAAACGAGGCCATGGAAAACTGTCCCACAATTTATCGAATCGTTGGATTTAACTTAAGGTTCGTAAGAATTAATTTTTACCGATAAAAGATTTTTTATTTTTATTTCTTCTTTTTATTTTATTTTTAGGGTTTTGATAAGAGAAATAAAATAAAATAAGATAAAAATAAAAAAAAAATGCAGGAAAACAAAAATTAAATGCAACAACATAAATAATAAAACATCCTTCAGCTCACGCTCGGGGTTAAGGTCCCGGCGTTTTCATCGGATCATCGGACGACTTTTTTTTTTCTTTTTCTTTTTATTTGTAAGCGAAACAAAAAATAAAAAATAAATAAAATAAATAAAAAATAAATAAAAATAAAAAAATATAGAAATAAAATAAATAAAAAAATAGCGGGTGTCCTCGTCTAAACGCTTAAAGGTTCATATTGTGTATAGGGAACCTCGTCCTGGCATTTTTCATCGAGTCATCGGATGACAATAAATAAATAGAATTTGCAAGAATTTAAACTATCGAGATATTTAAATAAACAGAAAAAAAAAAAAAAAAAAAAATACCTGTTCTAGACCAAGAATTTTGACGCTTGGGCTTTTCTCTCACGCGGACAGCTTCCCGAAAAGATTTTGAGAAACACTCTTCTAAAGGGGGTGACTCCTCTCAATTTCTGAATCAATAAAGTGAGAGGAGGAGGGTTCTGTTTATAGGAAAAGATTGGGTATGAAAAAACACTTTAGGAAACCCTAAAACTAGGTTTGGCCGCCAAACCCAATCCAAATTAGACTGGGAAAGGGTAAAATTGGAAATAAATACAAAAATGGGCCACTAGGGTTGCGGGCGCATGTAATCATGCGCCCAATCACCGCCTCAGCAAGTCGGCGACACGTGGCAGCAGGCCACTGGCTCTTTTCAAATTTTTTTTCTTTGTGCATCAGTCGAAACAGGGGGACCCACAACCCTCTCTCTTCCTTTCTCTCTTTTCTCTCTCTCTCTCTCTCTCTTATCTTCTCTCTCTCTCTCTCTGGTGCTGTGCAAAGACAGTGGGCAGGCGGGCCCACTGCTGCCTCTCTCTCTCTCTTCTCTTCTCTCTCTTTCTTCTAATCTCTCTTCTTCTCTCTCTTGTCTACCAATTTCTCTCTCTCTCTTTCTCTCTTCTCTCTTACGGTTTGGACCCTAAATGGGAGTCCTACAATTTTTCTCTATTCACAATTTTTGCCTCCATTTTTCTCTTCTTTCAATTCCACCCCATTCCCTTATTTCGGATTTTCTCCTCTTTCACTTCACTCCCTTTATTTTGTATTATTTTAATTTCAGTCCCATTTTTCTTCTTCCAATTTCACACCTTTTTTTTATTTCATTTTCTTTTTTTTTTTAATTTTTTTTGTGGGACAGTTAAAATGTCGTGTTTACAACTGTCCCTCTTTGTCATACGAGTTCCATTTGCTTGACAAAGATAAAAGACCAAGTCATTTTGATCGTCCCATTTTTCAAAGTGAATTTTCAACAATAGAAAAAATAAAACGACTCATGACAATACTATGACGAATAAATATCCATTTAGATGATCGTTTAGAGTAATAAAAGAATGACACATGACGACACTCATGACGAACAAGTATCCATTTAGAGGATCGTTTAGAGTAATAAAGAATGACTAATGACGAACAATTGTCCATTTAGAGGATTGTTTAGAGTAATGGAAAAAAGAGACTCATGACGAACAATTGTCCGTTTAGAGGATTGTTTAGAGTAATGAAAAAAAGACTCATGACGATACTCATGACGAACAATTGTCCGTTTAGAGAATCGTTTAGAGTAATGGAAAAACGAGACTCATGACGAACAATTATCCGTTTAGAGTAATGAAAAAATGACTTATGACGATACTCATGACGAACAATTATCCGTTTAGAGGATCGTTTAGAGTTATGAAACAAAAAGAGAGAGACTCATGACGATACTCATAATGAATAATTGTCCGTTTAGAGGATCGTTTAGAGTAATGAAAAAGGACTCATGACGATACTCATGATGAACAAGTGTCCGTTTAGAGGATCGTTTAGAGTAATCTGAAAATAACTCAATCCCCAAACCATGTCCGTTTAGAGTAATGAAAAAGGACTCATGACGATACTCATGACGAACAAGTGTCTGTTTAGAGGATCATTTATAGTAATCTGAAAATAACTCAATCCCCAAACCACTTGGTTGGGGACAAAAGAAAGTCCAAAGATATAAAATATGTCCCAGCTTGTGGCTAGGCAAAAATGAGAGAGCAAAGATATAAAATGTGCCCCAACCTTTGGCTGGAGTCGCTCTTGGATAACCGAACCTTTACAGGTTGCCTACATACCTTAGTATTACGCCGAGGATCAGGTTTAGCGTAGTTCACTTGACGCCCTTTTCAAGGCAAAACGCATACCTGGATGCTTATTTAGAGCTTCTGAATTTCCAGCAATAAGAGTCTCCAACTTGAGTTAGGAGGAAGATAAGAGGTCCCAATGGTAGGGAAATCTATGCTCCCAGCCTTTTTGAAATCACTGTAATGAACAAGAAAACACTTTCAAGACAAAACCTTAGTTTGAAAATTAAATCACCTTTGATGGCTTCGCAATTCCATTCTCCCCTTTCGGTCGTAATCGCTTCGGCTGATGGCGCTTAGATTGGAGCAATATCTAGAGATTCATCCGTTTGAATTTAGAAGCTTCGCGTTCCAACTCAGGGCCTAACATACCTCGGGGTGATTCTTTGAGATTTTCTCTTCTTTTTTTTTTTTGAGATTTCACTTTTCAACTCATGGGAGAGCCCAACATGCCTTTATCAAGGTCTCCTTAGCTTACTCAATTGGATTCTTGTGTTTTCAAATTTCTAGGTGATTCAATGCTTGAGATTCTAATACTCATGTATGCTCTATGTTTTCTCAAGTCCTGCAAAACTGATTTAGTCCAAAAAAATGGGCAAATGTCGAAAATTACTAAGACAAGTACCTTCAATGCCCGATATGATTTTTTGTGAGATCTTGAGTCGGATTGCAGATGAATACGGTTCCAATACATTTCTAGACCACGACCAATGTTTCTTTTCACAAGTTCTGATTCTATTCAAATCTATCAAGTTTTGACCTCGAAAAACGTTGTTTGCTCGCCAATTTGGACCGAGGCGAAAAACTTGAACAAATTAATCTATCTTCTTTCTTTAAATCTCTTCCACATTTGTAGCAGCGCTTCTTGCTCGATTACCCCACTTTTCATTTTTCCTTTCATTTCTTTCTTTTTTTTTCTTTTTTTTCCTTTTCTTTTCTTCTTTTTACTTCTTTCCTTTCTTTTTTAAAAAAAAAAAAAAAAAATAGATGATCAAACTTACAATGGTTCAGGGGCAGTCGAGCTTATCAATAAACTTGATCTTCTTTGCGAATTGAGGCCTTCATGCAATATTTGAGAGCTTCTTCATTGGGATCACTGGCCTGGAATGATTGTGTTCTCTTTTCTCCATTGGGTCTGACAGCAGGAAAACTAGGATGTTTACACCTGGTTTTATCAAATCACTAAAGGACCACCGGAGACGGCTTGATCAACTTGCAGCCATATCAAAGTGTCGTTTGGGCCATGAAATCCAATCTTGATTTTTGAATCTTCCGGTACTCTGGAATTATTGTTGGATTTAGTTAGGGGTCTTTTGGATCTCACCATCATTTGGCTAAACATAATCTTCCTTTGTTTCCAGTCCCATTAGATCGTGGTCTAACTCTATATTGAAACCATATACTCACATCCTCGCCCAATCACATCACATACGACATATGCAGGCGATTTTGGGTACCTGAAAGAGTAAAATTAAAACATTAGACCATAGTTTTGGATAAACAGCATTGCATTATTGAAATTTAAAAAGCCGTTACAGAGAAAATCATTTTTCATCCAACAGACCAACGGGATGGAAAGGTGAGTACATGAAGATATCCCAATTTTATCAAAACACCTATCAAATTGAAAGTAAATAAGAACACCCATTTTTCAGCCTTTGGACTTTTCAAATCAAGCCTCAAACACATGACTCACTCCCATCTCTGCCAACTTTTTGCTAAAGATCAGTTTCACCATTCCTTGAAGAGGCATGCTTAGGCAACGGATTCTGCTGACAGTTTGGCACACCGGTATCAAGTTTTTTAAGAAGCGTGATGGCTCACATCCGTATGAACTCCCGAATCTTATCATTTAGCTGAAAGCACTGCTCAGTCGCATGTCCTCTAGTTCCCGAGTAGTATTCACAGAAAGCATTCGAAGAAGCGGCTTTACTCCCAGGCTTAAGTTCGTAGGATGGAAGAGGTGTTAGCATCCCCTGCTTCAAACGACTCCAGTACAGCTCGATAATTGGGATTGGAAGGTCTAGTAGTTCCTCGTCATCATTTCGAAAGTTCCTCCCAGTAGTGCGAGGTGTATAGCCTGGGTGGTATTGGGTACCTGGCTTTAAGGTGTGGTTAGGAATTTGAGGCGGGGTGTTCAAGTTTGACTGATATGTATGGTAAGAGGGTACTTGGTAGGCTTGGGGATATTACTAGGAAGTGTGGTTTTGGTAAGGTGGAGGTGCGTTTTGGTAATAGCGGGGACAATTTTGGGAATAAGGTTGGTTCCGAGGATAATGTTGGTTTTGGGAATTTTGAGGAGGATGGTTATGGTATTGGTTGTTCTGGTTAGGGTAGGTTTTGGGATAGGAATCTTGGGAGTAGTTCTGGTAAAGGGTTTGTTGGGGAGAAACAACAACGGCTACCTCGTCTTCACTTTTCTTTGGTGGAGCTGACCTCTTTGTCGAATCGGGCAAGGCCCCTTCAATCTTTCTACTTCTTATTCTCTCTTCTATTACCTCAACTTGTTTGATCGCATCGCCGAAGGAAGTCACTGCTATGCTCGATAGATCTCGATAGAACGGTGGTGTCTAGATTGGCTTGAATATCTCTAACTGAGCCTCCTCGCTCAGCCTAGGGACAACTTTGGTAGCTTCCTCCCTCCAGCGGGCAGTGTACTTTTGGAAGCTTTCATCTTTTCTCTTTAGTATTTGGTAGAGGGTATTACGGTCCGACGCGACATCTTTATTGTACACATACTGTTCACAGAAGGCCTCTACCAGATCCTCGAACGTCTTAATCTATGCCAGGTCTAAGGTCATGTACCAACTGAGAGCCGGTCAGTTCAATGATCGTCGGAACTTCTTCGGGCAAAAGTCTTCATTCTAAGCATGAACCCCCAACTCCTCTTTGTAGATATTGACATGCCATTTAGGGAGGCCAGTACCGTCATACTTCGTAAACTCCAAAACTACGAAGTTTTTCAGATACACCACCCGGGGTGGTGCTGACAGCTCCTTGTACGCTGCTTTTCTGGATGGCTTCTCCCTTTTTAATTATTCTATGATTTTCTCAAATTCCTCTATTTTCAAAACCCAGGCTGGAGGGAGTCCATCTTCGTTTCCGTTTGCGGTTTCAACGGCCGGGGCCGATTGATTAACATTTGATTAATTCGACAGAGCAACAACCCTCTCCGGGTGGATGGAGATCTGGGCTGTGGAAGGGGCCGAATCTTCGGGTAAAGCCTGATAGATATGCCCCTGGCTGGGGTATACTGGTACTCCGTAGGCAAAAGGATGAGGGCCCATCTGGGGTCCATAGTAGACTAATCTCGCAAAGTTTGGGTCGGCCTGGTTCAGTATCGGCACGGAGTTCTCCATCTTGGCACTTGGAGGGTTTCCATTTGGTAATTTAGTCACGGGAGTTCCACTAGACGGGAGAATAGGCGCCTCCTGAGGCTGGCTAAGTTCATTGATCCTTTCTCTTAGCATGTCAATAGTTTCCAGTATAAGAGCCATCTGGGCCGCACGGAGAGATTCGGGATTACTTTCTGATTTCATCCTAGAGTGAGTCTGGGCACGACTACGAGTAAAGACCGGACTTCGAATGGGGGGAACCGAAATTGCTTTTCTGGGACCAATTTTCCTATCTGGTCCTGTTCTTACAACAAACCCATTTATTAGTCGACGTGGGTCTTAGGTAGTCTTAAAACCCATCCGAGTTTGAAGTTTTCAATTCTGATAATGACCGATCAAAATAGATAATGATTTATGAAAATTCTTTCGTAATTTAATCAGTATTAGAAACTCCGAACTCATTTGGTTTTTAAGACTTCCTAAGACATCATCAATCCATCAAGTATAAAACTCACGTCTTGTATCATAGAATCTTGTGGGGATAATATAGATACAAGACGACCGCACTAATGTCGGAGGGTTTATAACAACATAAGAGCCCGAGAGAGAAGAAAGAAAGAAAAATAAATAAGCATCACAACTTATTTACAAAAAATAGAAAGAAAAGATAACAAAATAAAATATAACATTCAGACATAGAATAATTAGACTTATTTGGACATATTAGGCATGACCCTCTAATTATCCCCAGTAGAGTCCCCAGCTAACGTGCCCCATTTTTTTGAAAAGGAAAAAATAATAAATAATAATTAAGTTTAAGGAGAGAGGGGTTTTTAAAGCGCCAGTTTTCTCAAACGATATACTTAGGCCATTTTTTTAAAAAATAAGAAGTCGCCACCTAGCATTTGGTTTAAATGGTGTGCTAGGTCACCGAATTTTTAGAAAAACAATTTAAAAGGCCTAAGTAAAAATTAACTCCAAAAAACACAGTCAAACCAAAGATTCATTTAAAGGCTCGGGGGTCGGTTATGTGCGGGGAAGGTGTTAGGCACCCTAAGACGCCCATCCAAAAATGGTACCTTATATCCAATTAAGTCCAATTAGTTTGGTCTGAGTGTTTTATTTTATTTTGAAATCATTCTCTTCTTATGAAATCTTTATGATATTTTTCACAAATAAGGTGAGACAAGTTTTTGGATTTTTGGGAATGTTCCCCAAGTATAACCTCTTATCGAATATTAAGGATTCGACAAGGATGGTCCCCGGGGGATTTTATGTATGTTTCCGAGGGACTTCTTTAATTTAAATAGGCAAACTAAAAATAGATAAATGAGATTTGAAAATATGAATGCAAAACTACATCTAAATGGGACTTCTTTAATTTAAATAGGCAAACTAAAAATAGATAAATGAGATTTGAAAATATGAATGCAAAACTACATCTAAATGATTATTTTTTTTATTTTTTTTTAAGTGGCAAAATAAAAAAATAAATGATTTAATTTAATTTGATGAATGAAAAGTGTAAGTGGTGAAAGTGTACTGAACATGCCGTCTAAATAGTGCAACGAGTAAATATGTTAGATGGATGCAAAAAAAAATTATTTTAAGTTTGCCCGATTAATTTAAAGAAGTCTCGATTTGAAATTTCCTTAAATTCTATGGATATGAGAATTAAGGGAGGTTTTGCGGAAACAATTTAGGTGAAATTAATCTTTCCGAAACTTAAACGAAATCCCACAAAAAATTCATCGAGAGAAGAAATTTATTAAAACCGTTCGTTTCTAAATTTCGCTCGGGTCGAGGAACGAAAACGAGGCCACGGAAAACTCTCCCACGATTTATCGGATCTTTGGATTTATCTTAAGGTTCGTAAGGATTAATTTCTACCAATAAAAGATTTTTTATTTTTATTTTTTCCTTTTTTTTTCTTTTTTTTTTTTAGGGTTTTGATAAGAGAAATAAAATAATCAAAAAAAAATGCAAGAAAATAAAAAAAAAATCAAATGCAACAACATAAATAATAAAACATCCTTTACCTCACGCTCGGGGTTAAGGGAAACCCGTCCCGGCGTTTTCATCGGATCATCGAACGACTTTTCTTTTTCTTTTTATTTTTATTTGTAAGCGAAACAAAAAAAAAATACAGAAATAAAATAAATAAAAAACAGCGGGTGTCCTCGTTTAAACGCTTAAAGGTTCAGATTGAGAATAGGGAATCTCATCTTGGCGTTTTTCATCGAGTCACGACAATAAATAAATACAATTTGCAAGAATTTAAACTATCGAGATATTTAAATAAACAGAAAAAAATAAAAACATACCTGTTCTAGGCCAAGAATTTTGACGCTCAGGCTTTTCTCTTACGCGGACAGCTTCCCGAAAAGGTTTTGAGAATCACTCTTCTAAAGGGGGTGACTCCTCTCAATTTCTGAATCAATATAGTGGGAGGATGAGGATCCTATTTATAAGAAAAGATTGGGCATGAAAAAACACTATAAGAAACCCTAAAACTAGGTTTGGCCGCCAAACCCAGTCAAAATTAGACTGGGAAAGGGTAAAATTGAAAATAAATACAAAAATGTGCCTCTAGGGTTGAGGGTGCGTGTAATCACGCGCCCAATCACCGCCTCAGCAAGTCGGCGACGCGTGGCAGCAGGCCGCTGGCTCTTTTCATTTTATTTTTCTTTGTGCATCAGCCGAAACCGGAAGGGCCCGCAACCCTCTCTCTTCTCTTTCTCTCTCTCTCTCTGGCGCTGTGCAAAGACAGTGGGCAGGTGGGCCCACTACCGCCTCTCTATCTCCTCTCACTCTTCTCTCTCTCTCTCTCTCTCTCTCTCTCTCTCTCTCTCTTCTCTTCTATTCTCTCTCTTTCCTCTAACCTCTCTTCCTCTCTCTCTTCTCTACCGATTTATCTCTCTCTCTCTCTCTCTTCCTCTCTCTCTTTCTCTCTTCTCTCTTACGGTTTGGACCCCAAAGGGGGGTCCCACAATTTTTCTCTATTCACAATTTTTCCCTCCATTTTTCTCTTCTTTCAATTCCACCCCATTCCCTTATTTCTTATTTTCTCATCTTTCACTTCACTCCCTTTATTTTGCATTCTTTTAATTTCGGTCCCATTTTTCTTCTTCCAATTTGACACATTTTTTTTTATGAATTTTTTTTTTTTTGGGACAGTCAAAATGTCATGTCTACTGGATAATTGGCCTCAAATAAATTGAATAGCTATACATTGAGTCTATGTGTTCGTGCAAATTAGGATCTACAATAATTTTTACCAAAACGACGCGTACACAGAACACACATGAATAGGCATTACCCTTAACCTTGAAAACAACCAGGGGATAATATCATCATCAGGTAACGGCCTAGATGAATGCAAAACTTAGCACACAACAACACATACTACAAACATAAACACATACTACACTAAACAAACATGCATACAATAAAATAAAACTACACAACAATAACAATTAAACATACTAAACATCACCCCCAAACATAAAACAGACAATGTTCACAATGACCCAATCATCGATCTCAACATTTAGCATGCATTATAGTGATGAAGGGGGTTTAGAACACGTACCTGGGAGGCGAGACAATCTCGCCTCCGTGACGCACCCCAATTTTCCAAAAAGGAAAATAAAATAAATAAATATCAAATAAAATATAAAATATGCATTTTTTGTTTTTTAAAAAAAAAATTATGTTAAAGAGAGGAGATTTTTGAAGCGTCGGTTTTCTCGTAAAATACTTAAGCCAATTTTAGAAAGAAAAAAAAAAAGGAGTCACCACCTAGCATTGAGTTTAAATGATGTGTTAGGTCACCAGATTTTTTAAAACAAATTTTTAAATGGCTTAAGTAAATTTTTTACTCCAAAACACGCGCTCTGACTAGAGATTCATTCTTAAAGGTTCAGAGGTCGATTACACTTGGGAAAGGTGTTAGGCACCCCAAGACACCTGTCCGAAAATGGTACCTTATCCAATTAAGTTCAAACAAAATTTAAGTCTAAACGTTTTATTTTATTTTAGAAATCTCTTTCGAGATAATTTTTTTTTTTTTAAATAAAAATACTGAAAATAATTTTTTTTTGCTTCTTTTTTTTTAAAAAAGTATTTTTTTTAAAAAACAAATTGACTTTGTTAACATTTTTCGTTTTTCTTTTTTTTTAAAAAAAATAAATAAATAAATAAACTGATTTTTTTTATTCAATTTTTTTTTAATTTGGTTTATTTATAAATTTTTTTAATTCATTTTTTTATTATTTTTTTGGTTAGAAATTCATTTTTTTAATATATTTCTTATTATTTTTTAAAGGAGAATATATATATATATATTTTATTTTTATTTTATAAAGTAAAAATAAGGAAAGAGAATAAAAATCCATTTTGAATTTTCATGAAATAAAATAGAAAAATATTTTTTTTTCTTTTAATTTTGAAATGTTCCTCCGATATGATCGCTTATAAAATGTCGATGATTTAATAAGGATGACCCTAGGGGGGGTTTGATATCTCAAATTTTAAATTTGGGTTGTTTTGATAAAAGGAAGAAACATGGGTGCAAAATATATTTTTTGAAATTTTTTTTTTTTTCTCTTTTTGTTTTTTTTTTTTTTTTGAAATAAAACATAGGGGAGTTTGATTTGATTTAGAAATCATGATAAATCACACTTTAGAGAGAATTTCATTTATTTTTTTAAAAAAATATTTTTAGTGAAGATAATTTGGAATGACTTCAAAAAATACTCCCTCTTGAAAAATACTATTTTTATTATTCACAAAATTTTTGTATTTCTTTAAAAAATCCAAAATGATTTTATATATATTTTTTAGAAAAACATTATTTTTACAAAAAGAAATATTTTTTTTGTTTTGTTTTTTTATAACAAAATATATGTGAAATACAAATAAAATTTTTACTCCTTCCATTTATCAACTTATCCCAAGTTCAAAACCCGACTTAGGGAAGTGTTTTCCTAAACACACCACTTGAAAATTTCACAATGGCTGGGGAATGCAAAACGCTGGTACGGAAAACTCTCCCTTTCTCAAATTTCGAGTTAAGTTGCTTTTTATTTATTTTTTTGGATTTTTTTTTATTATTATTATTTTTTGTTTTTGTTTTTTTTTTTATTTTAATTTTTTATTTTAGGACAATGAAGATTAATTAATTTTTTATTTTTTAATGCAAGAAAATAAATATTTACAGAGACATAATAACACTACATAAAGAGCATAAAGTAAAATTACATAAATAAAAGCGCGGAAAGGCGCAAGACAAGAAAATAAAAGCGCAAAAAGGCACAGAACATAAATAATTATAGCAAATATAAAAGCGCGGAAAGGCGCAAAATAAGCACAATGAAATAAAAGCGCGGAAAGACGTAGAACAAAAAAATAATTACAACAGAATAAAAGTACAGGAAGACGCAGAACAGAAAAATAAATGCAGAAAAGTAAACCCTTTTTTTTAGTGTCCCAGAGGGACGTCCTTTTAAGCTTTAGGAGAAATTACATTTTAAACCCTCTAGGTATTGGCATTTTTCTATATGGTCTCTCTCTGTTTGAGCGTTTTATTTTAAACCCTCTAGGTATCAACATGTTTTTATTCGGTCATTCCGTAAAAAATTTCATTCAAACTAACAGAATATAGGGGCAAAAGAGTCCTTTTACTTATTTTTTATTTTTTAATAATTTTTTTATTTTTTCCTTAACTTTTCTCTCTATCTCTTCCTTCTTCATCCCTCTCCCTTTGTCCCTCTCTCATTCATTTCACAGGGAGTGAAACACCCCCTCAACAGGGGAGTGAACACCCCCTGTTATGGGGGGTGAAAACACCCCCGTAACAGGGGATGGCACCCCTGTTACGGGGGTGGAATCACCCCTGTAACAGGGGCGATTCCACCCCCAGTAACAGGCTTTGGCGGGGGAAGGAAGGGAGGGAGGGAGAGGGAGAAGAAAGAGAGAGAGGGAAGAGAGAAGTCAAACAAAAACAAAATATTAAAAAATGATTAAAAAATAAAAAAAATGTAAAATGACAATTTTTTCCTCGAAATTCGGTTAGTTTTGACATAATTTCTGACGGAATAATCGAATAAAAATGTGTTGATACCTAGAGAATTTAAAATGAAACACTTAAACGGAGAATGACCATATAGAAAAATGTCAATACCTAGAGGGTTTAAAATATAATTTCCCCTAAGTTTTATCCAATTTTAGGTCTATCCTTTCAAGCGGTTTAAATAAAAAATAAAAGTGTAGTTGAGAAGTTGGAAAAACTTACATGGATTTGGACGGTTTCTTCTCATTTTTCGCTTCTTCTTCCCATTTTTTTGCACAAAACCTCTTCCCTTCTTGTTATTGGCCAAAACCCACACTCAAAAAAACACAAACAATCTCTCTCACTCTAACTTCTCTCTAACCATTTTTGTTATGGCAAAAAAAAAATAAAGAGGAAACCCCTTTTGAGTGAGTGGCTTCCTTTTATAGACAGCTATTCTTTCCTTCTTCTTCTTTTTTTCAAATTATTTTTTTTAATATATATGTAGAAGGAAACAGGGTTGCAATTGCATCCCTCTTTCTTGGGTAGAGGGGCCAGCCCCTCTGCCCAAAGTGGCTGCAATTAGGCTGCAATTGCAACCCTGGGGTTGTGTGCGAAATGCACACAACCCCCCATTTTTATACATATTTTGTTTTTACCCTTTTTTTAAAAAAAATAAAATAAAATTGATTTATCTAAAACATAATCAAGTTCAAATTAGTTGTTTGTCAATTTCATGAATTTTCGAAAATACCCGAACTTTGGGGTCAAAATGAAAACATTTTAATAAAAAAAAGTTTCTATCCAATTAAATTTGAAAACTAAATTTATCAAATAAGACATAACAAACCTTCAATATTCACTTCAATTTGATGAATTTAGCCCCAAAAATAACTTTTTGTAACTTTTCATTTTGACCCCAAAACTTTCCCTTGAATTTCCAAACCACGATTAGAGTCTCGATTCGAGTTTCTCAAGAATTAATCATTTCAAAATATTTGATACAAAAAATTTGAATCAAAATTGGTCTTTGTCCATACCGATTTAAAGTTTCTCAAAATTTCAATTAGGTTCCCTAAACTTTCTATTTTGGCAAAATATCTCAATTTGTTTGTTTGGGGACCCAATTGGGACTATGAGACTCTTATTGAACATTCCCAAAAATTAATCACGAACTCCAGGTTCAAATATCAACCTTTTTAGTTTTCAATTTAGTCACAAAACTTTTCCAATGGAACAAATTTTGATTCAAAATCCTCAATTGAATAACCTTTCGACTTAATTGGATTTTTGAGATCTTAACTTATTATTTCAAACTTCCAATGAAGCCAAAAGATCTCCAATTGAAAAATCCAATTTCGAATTAATTCCTAAAACCTTCAAATCAATCATTTATTTACATTTGGATATTTTCAAAATTCATGAATAGTTGACATGGCAAAACCCTTTTTTTTTTTTCTTCCAAAATTTCATGCATGGGCGGGACAAAATGCGGTGTCTACAACTGCCCCTCTTTGTCATGTGAGTTTACTCATGATAACAAACATAAAAGACACACACCATTTTG
The DNA here is from genome assembly GCA_016647705.1 of Eucommia ulmoides. Taxonomy (NCBI): domain Eukaryota; kingdom Viridiplantae; phylum Streptophyta; class Magnoliopsida; order Garryales; family Eucommiaceae; genus Eucommia; species Eucommia ulmoides. The sequence goes on along the minus strand of CM028330.1, from coordinate 15,875,665 downwards.
TTCCGCCAATTGAGTGAGTGCAATGCAAGAGGATAATAACGAAGTCCGTAAAATGTGCCCCATCTTGCGGCTGGGGCCGTGTATGGTTGGAAAAAGAAAACTTAACTGGGAATTGACCCGTCTTGGACGAAGATTTGACTAAACCCGTGTGGGCTGCCTACGTACATTGGGGTACCAAAGATCAAGTCAAACGTAATTCAATGATGCCCTTCGCGGGGCGACAGATAATACTCACAATAAACTCATGACAAACAATACTCGTTTAGAGGATCGTTTAATGGAAATAAGAAGGAAGTGGCTCATTACAAACATGGTTCATTTAGTGGGATGAGACAACCCATGACGAATAAGGTTTGTTTAGAAGGAATGAAAATCACTCATGACGGGCAGGGTCCTTTTAGAGGAAAGGAAGATAACTCATGACGAACAAAGTTCGTTTAGAGAGTTAAGAAGTAACTCATGATGGACAGGATCTCTTTAGAGGAAACAAAAGTCAACTCATGACGGACAAGACTCGTTTAGAAGAAACGAAAATCAACTCATGACGAACAAAGTTCTTTTAGAAGGATGCAGATTACTCATGATGAACAAGGTCAGTTTATAGGAAATGAAGATGACTCATGATGGACAGGGTCTGTTTAAAAAGAATAAACATCACTCATGACGGATAAGGTCCGTTTAGAGAAAATAGAAATCACTCACGAAGAACAGAGTTCGTATAGAGGAAACGAAGATCAACTCATGACAGAAAGAGTCCACTTAGGGAAAATAAAAATCAACTCATGACGGACAGGGTCCGTTTAGAGGAAAAGAAGACAACTCATGACAGAAAGGGTCCATTTAGAAAAAATAAAAATCAACTCATGATGGACAGGGTCCGTTTAGAGGAAATGAAAATGACTCATGACGGATAAGATCCGTTTAAAGGGAATGAAAATCAATTCATGACAGAAAAGGTTCGTTTAGAGGATTTAAAAATGACTTATGATGAATAGAGTCCGTTTAGAGGAATAGAGATTACTCATGATGAACAAAGTTCGTTTAGAGGAAAGACTGGTAGATATACTTCAATTACTTGTGGCAAAGAGAGGGCACAAAATAAACAACTGTTATAATATGTGCCCCAGCCTATGGCTGGGGTGAGGGGATAAAGCAAAGTATAAAATGTGCCCCAGCCTATGGCTAGGGCCGACACTTGGAATGACCGAACCTTAAAAGGTTACCTACGTATCTCAGTATTACACTGAAGATCAGGTCTAGCATAGTTCACACCACGAAAACGCTCAGACCCATGGCAAACACTGACACAATCAAAACAAACCCATAGGGGGCACCCATTAGGCCAACGAGTGTCACAAAGTGAAATATTTATTTGATTGCTAAGCCACTTAGGTGAACGGTAGCGATAGATGAGTCTCACTTTTGAATCTCCTGCAAATGGACAACACAATACCTTTAAAACATGATTAAAAATTGGTTCATTTTGAGTGATCCAGTTCCCGTCCCTTTCAAATTCTAGCTTCAACCTAATCTATCAAGCTCTAATCTGGAGAATCATAGGCTGCTAGCAAAATTGGCCAAATGCGAAGGTGCGGAGGGGTAACCTTCGAGAAGATCGACCCCCTTTTTTTTTCTTTTTTTATTCCCATTTTTGTCCTTAGTGTCCTTTCGGATTTTTAGCAAGGCCAGCTCCCACATTTTTGCAACTCAACGCCCTTTTGGGTTTTCACTAGGTCAGTGGTTTTATATCTTGCTACGATCCCTACAATCTTTTCATGACGCTCTTTCGAGTTTTCACCATGTTTGGGTCGCATTAATTTTTCTTCCCTCTTTTGCCCTTCTCACCTTTCGGTTAAGAGTCTGGGATTTTTATATGGATGAAAATGATGATTCGAGAGTAACCGAGTTCAGTAGGCTTGTTGATCTCCTCAGTCAATTGGGACCTGATTACAACCAGAGAGTTGATCCATCAATGAGAAAGCGATTGGGTGTCTGGCAGCTTGTTGGTGGTGACATGGATATTCTCTAAAAAGCCCTTATTATGGAGATCATGAAAACCGATGCTGGCTTGTAATCTTTCTTGAAAAGTCACACCAATGCTACATTTGGGGAATATGAGACAGATAACTTTTCTTTCATTAACTGGCCTTCTTGATGGAAAACTTGAGATGCACCACCTCTTGCGACAACATGAGATCAACCCGACTATTTTTCTTTTCCCAAATTCCAGACTTGAATCCAGTGCTTGAGGCATTATACCCCTATATGTTCTGTGTTTCTTTCAAATTCATGTAAGATTGTTTTAGCCCAAACACAGTCAAACTGAATATCTTTTGATTCATCAAAATTTGTGTATTAGACTGATCGAAGTTATGATAATATGATTTCAATAGTATTCTAGTTCATTTCTCCGTAGTTATTATCCATAAATTTGACTCTCTCAAACCTATCAAGTTCTAATGTCTAGACCTGACTGAGATCGTTGTTGGGGAAGACTTGGCATTGCATGTCTTTGGAGGGGTTCTTAGGGCGAACACTTTCCTTCTTGCACTTCTTCAATTGCAGTAACGTCCGTTAGCACTACTCGAGATTATTACAAAAATAAACAAGAATGTTTTTCGTCTTTTTTTTTTTTTTTTCAATCTATACATCTTTGCAACGAAAGTAGATACAAATAAGCTCATCTCGAGGTGCTTTCTAAAATTTCCCCGTTGTTGGATTAGGCCATATCTTTGGCGACTCCTCTGACTAAAGGGAAGCTCGTACTGCAATTCTTTAGGATTAAATGATTCTTCAAAAATGTTTGGTTAATTCATGGCATGTTGCTTGCAGTTTGAATTCCCTAGGGTCCCCTTTGGAACGTGTAATGATTCTATTTTTAAGGTTCGGTCTCCCTCCTCAATTATCTCAGGCATTTCTAGCATCTTACCATCGTCTAGGTGTTAGAAGTCATTTCGATTTTTGTCCCTTTGGATTATGTTCTAGCTTATTTTGGAATTATATTATCACAACTCAGATCATTCTTAGCGCATTGAAATTAATACTAAAAAATTGAGAAAACATGAATTTGGAAATATTTGGGCAAAGACAAATCATGCATTTTATCAAAAGTTAGAAGCCGTTACAGAACAAATCCCCTTGAACTTAAAAGGCTAACTAAGCTCAGGATTGGGCACAAGAGGCCTCAATTTTACCGGAATAGTTTGGGACTTGGAAAAGGTTAAGGAACCGATAAAAATGACCTTTCTGGAGGAAGAAAGGACCTTAAGGATTCTCACTCGGTTTCAAGGTAATGAATGCGCTTCTGCCGCTCAAGCATGATAACATCCGGTCTCTCTATCTTTTCTTGGTTACCTTGAGGAAGAACAACCCATGCCCCGGACGATGATTCTGTGGAGGTTGTATTATGAATCATGATGCTTGGAAGTTTTATTAGTGACTGGATCCATTCCGGATATGTCGGGTCCACGCCAGGATGTTCATAGTGATCTATGGGGTCCGTATTCAGTGTACGTAACTTCTACTGAGCAAAGCCCTCGGCTTCTTGCGAAGAGTTCTTGAAGTCGAAAGTAAAATGCCTTACAGCTTCCTCATCTAAGTTGAGGACTCGTTGATTTCTCCCTAATTGTCGCAAAACTCGAGGTGGGATATAAGAAACACAACCCCATAGTCCCAATATTGGTATCAGAGGAAGACCCATGCTATCAAGGTAAATACCCGTGGCCATCATTCAACGAGTAGTCTAAACTATAGATATCTCTACAAGTCTATGTAGCATTCGAACCCAATCTGGAGGAGAGCCCACCTTGCACTAAATTAAGGCCATTTTTTCAATAAGCCTCCCGATAACTGAGTCCATCGTGCACCAAATTATGTTAGGAATTTTTGTCAAGTGTGATATGAACCAGACCTGCAACAGCGTACAACTCCCAAAAAAAAATACCCCCCACGATGGCAAGTTGTTAGAGAGTAATACAATTCTTCCAACACCAGTGGAACTATAGTATATGGAGGATCTTTGGTCATCTTTTCTGCCACATCGAACAACTGTGTATGGATGACTGAGCCTTTGCAAGGAAACAAGATCTGTTGCAGTAAGCACAAACCCAATATGGTTACACGACGCTGCCGCCACTCCTTATAGGTACCACAACCTTTTTTGCATCATTCATACCCGATATTGTCCGCGAATCGGCTGAGGACCACATCTATGTCGATGGATTGATCGTAACCCTCTCCATGCCAACGAAGATGATTTTGTTTCATTCTAAGCACCTGGGCTATATGATTTTTGTGGGAATTGTTGAAACAACGTGGGATTTCACCAATCAAGGGAAGGCGTAGAAGGTGCACCACCTCCTCAAGACAATGGGTCAGCTCTGTCGTGCCGAACTGAAAACAAGAAGCCTCTGGAACCCAATGTCTAACTAGTGTTTTAATCATCCCTCCACTGACTTTGACGTGTCTTAAATCAGAGATATGGCCAAAATATCTGCTCAGCACGTTCATCTCCATCGACGTTAACGATTCGATCCAACTGGTCAGTCGTAGGTCGTTGGGTTCTTTGAACTCAAGGCGGGTACACTCTAATGGAGCATGCTTGTGAATAGAAAAAGGGGCCTCCGGATCATGCACTTGGGACCTTTTGCTAGTGTTAGGTTGGTTTGATATCACCGCTTCAGTGTTCGATGTTTGTCTAAAGGCCATTTCTACAGGAAACGGCCTTCTCGAGTTGGAATATTCGTGATTGCTTTCAAATGCCATTTTGAAACGGTTTCGAGTTCAGCTGTGGGTGAAGATCGAACTTCGAAACGAGGAACAAGGATCACTTTCTAGGACCAATTCTCCTTCAAAACATTGAACAAAATTCAATTTGTTAGTTCTCATGAATCCAAGGTAGCTCGAGACCCAATCGAGTTTAAAAGTTTCCAATTTCGGTGATGATTATCTGTAAAGCCACTATTTAACGAAAGAACTTTCATTTGTCTCAAGGTACCTGACATATTTATACAACCATATCGAATAGCACTGAGCTAATGACGTACATCCTTGAAATGAAATTACAGACTTGATAACAATTACTTTGAGACTTATGGAAGTTCATTCGTCATTGAATTCTTCATCGATATTGAAAACTTTTAAACTTGTTTGGTTCTTGGACTCCCTAAAACATTATCATTCCAAACACAATATGCAAAGTCCTCTTCCATTTCCTAGAATCAAGTGTCCTATGAAAGTTCGGACGGCACCTAGACCTAGGATTACTATACGAAGTTCATGGCTTCTAACTGATGCATCCTACTAAAGGCTCGGTTCTCAAATCTTCAAACCTCTGGCGTCTTCCCCAGGGGAACATCCTCCATTGGTTGGTGATCCGAGCGAGGTGAGTTTCGAAATCGGTCCCAGTGGATAAACAAGCGCGACCTAGTCCCTACTATCAACCTCTTTCCAGTCCTACAAGGTTTCGGCTGGGCCCAGCGTATAAAGCGCATGGCTAAGCTCCTACTATAAGCCCGTCTTGAGGTTACGATGGGTAAAATTGTGGATGTAATACAATTGTGCTCGTGCCTTGGAAGAGTACATTATAAAACAATACAAGAAATAAGAAATAAATATATGTACAAAAATAACAAACAAATATATACATCACAAAAGAAAAATAAAACTCATCACAAACAAACACACATAATTATTTACAAACAAAATGAAAAGATAACAAAATAAAACATAACATTCAGCTTTAAATTTTTTAACTTATTTGGACATTGCAGGCTCAACCCTAAAAAATAATCCTCAGTGGAGTCGCTAGCTGACGCACCCCGATTTTTCGAAAAGGAAAATAAAATAAATAAATATCAAATAAAATATAAAATGTGTATTTTTTTATTTTTTTTAAAAAATCAAGTTAAAGAGAGGGGATTTTTGAAGCATCGGTTTTCTCATAAAAAACTTAAGCCGATTTTAGAAAGAAAAAAAAAAGAATCATCACTTAGCATTGAGTTTAAATGGTGTGCTAGATCACCGGATTTTTAAAAATAATTTTTTAAATGGCTTAAGTAAATTTTTTACTCCAAAAAACGCAGTCCGACCAGAGATTCATTCTTAAAGGTTTAAGGGTCGATTACGCTCGGGGAAAGTGTTAGACACCCCAAGATGCCCGTCCGAAAACGGTACCTTATCTAATTAAGTTCAAACAAAATTTAAGTTCAAATGTTTTATTTTATTTTACAAATTTCTTCCGAGACAATTTTTTTTTAACTGATTTTTTAAAAAAAAATAAAATAAAATAAAAATACTGAAAATATATATATATTTTTTTTTTTGCCCTTTTTTTTTTTTTCAAAAAATGATTTTTTTTTTTAAAAAAAAATTGATTTTGTTAACATTTTTCGTTTTTATTTCTTTTTTTAAAAAAAAAAAAAACTTATTTGTTTTAGTCAATTTTTTTGAATTTCGATTTTTTTTGGGTTTTTTTTTTTTTTTTTATAAAATAAAAATAAAAAAAGAGAATAAAAATCCATTTTGAATTTTCAAGAAATAAAATAGAAAAATGTTTTTTTTTTTTTTTTTTAATTTTGAAATGTTTCTCCAGTATAATCGCTTATAAAATGTCGATGATTAATAAGGATGATCCCCAGGGGGGTTTGATGTCTCGGATTTTAAATTTAAGTTATTTTGATAAAAGGAAGTAACATGGGTGCAAAATATAATTTTTGAAAAAACTTTTTTTTTTTTTTGAAATAAAATATAGGGGAGTTTGATTTGATTTAGAAATCATGATAAATCACACTTTAGAGATAATTTCATTTATTTTATTTTTTTTAAATTTTTTTAGTGAAGATAATTTTGGAATGACTTCGGTTTTAGCGATTCTTCAAAAAATACTCTCTCTTGAAAATACTATTTTCATTATTCACAAAATTTATGTACTTCTTTAAAAACCCCAAAATGATTTTATGTATATTTTTTAGAAAAACATTATTTTTATAAAAAGAAATATTATTTTTTTCTTTTTTGTTTTTTTATAACAAAATATATGTGAAATACAAATAAAATTTTTACTCCTTCTATTTATCAACTTATCCCAAGTTAAAATCTAACTTAGGGAAGTGTTTTCCTAAACCCACCACTTTAATATTTCACACTAGTTGGGAAATGCGAAACGGTGGTACGAAAAACTCTTATTTTCTCAAATTTCGGGTTGAGTTATTTTTTATTTATTTTTTTTGGATTTTTTTTTTTTTTTGTTTTTTCTTTTTTGTTTTAATTTTTAATTTTAAGACAATGAAGATTAATTCATTTTTATTTTTTAATGCGAGAAAATAAATATTTACAGAGACATAATAATATTACATAAAGAGCATAAAGTAAAATTACAGAGATAAAAGCGCGGAAAGACGCGTGACAAAAAAATAAAAGCGCAAAAAGGCCCAGAACATAAATAATTATTACAAATATAAAAACGTAAAAAGACGCAGAATAAGCACAATGAAATAAAAGCGCGAAAAGGCATAGAACAAAAAAATAATTACAAAAGAATAAAAGCGTGGAAAGGCTCAGGGATTGGATTAGAATTGTCGTTAAGTACCGCAATTGTCACAACTGAATTTTATGTAGGTGACTCAAAATATGTTTTTGTTACTATAATATACTAAATTAAGTTAATCAAACTAATTAAACTAACATACTAATATTGACGTTTAAGGGAGTAAATTGTCTAAGGATTAACTTCATTCACTAATACGTGTTCGATTCAATCTAGTTTACAATAACGGCATTCACATTATCCGGCAATCTAGGTATCAAAATCTCACTCACTACCTCTCCCGAGTGTAAAGTGAATGAATATGTGACTTCGCGTCAACGCCGAAGTCCCCCTTGAACGTCTATACGGTACTTGGTCACATGAGTCTTGCCCCTACCTTACAGATTGCATACTTTCTAACGCCCTCCCGGGTCATTAGATCGTTACGTTGTTTAAACCATAGTCCGAATCCGGGGTTACCTCTCCTGAGTGTCAACCTCGTATTCTCAAACCAATCCTAATACCATAACAAGTATATCAAGATTGTAATAAAATCGTAAACACAATCGGATAAAGATAAACAACCGATAATAAAATATTAATTCAACCAAACAACGTTTTTATGAACGAATCGCTCCCTAGATAATATATGTTTAGTTTTTCATGGCCATAACCACATATAAAACAAAATAAAAGGTAAACATATACAAAACAATCAACCAAACTAAGAATAAAAGAGAGAAACGAGGAGACTAGCCGTTATCCGAAAAATCAACACTAAAACTGCTCTGAGATCGTTTCCTCCTTCTTGGAATTGTGATATTCTCATGGTTGAATGGCCTTAGAGCTCTTAAGACGTCCCAAAAAAATGTTCCAAGTATTTGGGGAGAAGAGGGGATATTTATAGGATCCAAAAATATCAACAAAATATCTTAAAACATCTAAATTATCTGGCGCCTAACCGCTGCAGTGATGGAGAAGTCAGTGGCTTTCACCACCGTTGTAGCGGTGGTTCACCGTAGCAGTTGTGAAGAATTCAACAACTCTCTGCATTTTGACCGCTGCAGCAATGGTTTCACCACTACAGCAGTGGATGCAGGTTCTGAATATTGATTTTTTTGCTCTTTTTCTCCACCGTTTTTCCACCAACTTGCTTGATTATAACCTATTTTCATCATTGTTCGTCCCAAACACCTGATTTATAAGAAAACATATTAAAATATATTAAAATACTATAAAAATACTTGAAAACTACCACAGTCGGCTTGGGAATAAATAGATAAATTACACATATCAAGGACCAAAGCAGTAGGGATGCTATTCGAGGATTGGGACGGGTCATTTGAAAAGTTACCTTGATATGCTGCTAGTTTACAACATTTCAACCCCCGTACTGTGGTAAAATTTAATTACTTCCCTAGTGATATCCCTGGCTCTTTCGTATTGGACAAGTTCTTCTACGCATTCAAACCTACAATCAAAGGATTCAAGCAGTGTTGACCGGTGATTTAAATTGCTTTCCGTTGTTGGCATTCTGTCATCCAACAGGGTCTTCACCATTGTTGTTGCACTCGTGGAGGAACATTCCCATTCATGTCATTGGCCAGTTTTATGATGTCATGCTCATATCAGATCGGCATCGGACGTTTGTCTTTGTTGTTCGTGATATTTAGGAGAATCCATCTAGCGGACTATATGGACATCACCGGTATTGTCTATGTCACATATAGAGCAGCTTCAATGAAAAATACCAGAATAAATAGTTGAAAGATCTTGTTTAGAAATCCAGTAGTGCCCACCAGATTAAGAAATTCGATTAGATTATAGAAAAGATCAGAGAGCTTAAACCAAAGGCGAAGGCTTGGTTAGAAAATATACCAGCCAAGAAATGGGTATTGTGCCACAATGAGGGTAGATGGTGAGGTATACTGACTACAAACATCACAAAAATATTTAACAGTATGCTTAAAGGGGCGAGAAATGTTCCAATTACCGCTGCAGTTTAAATTTCATTTTATTGCACTGTCAAATATTTTAATGAGCAACGTTGTGCAGTAGCTAGGGATCATGCCAATGAAGGTAAGTATACTCGCCACGTCATCAAGAAACTAAGGAAGAATAAGTCGTTTAATTTGTATAAATTTCCACAGGATTGACAGGTGCTTTGAAGTGAAAACTATGTCATGAGATTCTGGAGGTCACAATCAACAAGTTGTCTTTCTTAAACCCCAAACTTAGTTGTTCGTGTAGTAAATGGGTCATCTATCGCTTTCCATACTCGCACATGATGCTTGTGACTATGGCCATTGAAGATGATCCATTTTCACTCGTGAATCCTATGTACACAATGGAAATATATTCGCAGATTTGGGAGAACTCCTTCAGTCCGATGTCGCATAAAGCATATTGGCCACCGCCAACATGCCAATCATACTTTCTCATGCACATCGTCTTAGGACTGTTAGACGTGTATGACAATCTACATCTAGAATTAACATAAAATGGATGTTTCGAGGAGGGCGACGACAAACAGATACAGTGTGTGTACGCAAACTAGGCATGACAAACGAAGATGTCCCCAGAGGCAATAACTTGTGGACGAAGTTGTGCATCCATCGTAGTCATAGAGTAGAAACTTTCTTTTTTTTTGTTATAAGCTATTATTATAGTTTTGTTTAATGTGATTATGTTATGTAATCTTTATTTTAATGTTACTGTTATAGTTTTGTTTATTGGTAGATGTTACAAAATGTTATTAGTATATACCTATTATGAAATTTTCAGTTACTATGGATGATATCATTGTTGGACCCATTGATCTTACGCTATTGTTGAATCAAGCAAACCATAGATCCACTATCGTTTGATATTCGGGGGTACAAATTTAAAGTTACAATTTTAATTCGTAAATATTATATAATTTTTGTTATAATTAATTTTTTTTTTAATTCACTACCTTGTATTCACGTTATATTATATCATGTTTTCTATAATTAAAAAAACAAAATTGCTTTTATAATGGGCAAGCCGGCGTTATCCCATTGAGTTGTAGATGAATAAAGTTAGGGCATTGGCATGAGGGTTTGGACCCCAGCATAATTAATTATTTTCACAGTATGGGTTTCTACGTGATATATCGTCTCGGTACAAGGAAATTAGACCACGCCTTGATCACTGCCTTGGTTGAGAGATGGTGAATTGCAGTTTAACTATATATTTCTTTTCAAGTCTAATGCATCATTTGTGTGTTAAATTATAATAACACTACTTTTACCAAACAATATATTTTTTTTCTTCATTTAAATTCCAAAAACAAACATACAATAATAAGGGTTACACTACCAACACGTTATTTCGAAACAAATACATAGTCTGTTATAATAACAACTATCAGAAAATACGACTTTCAAATAAAGTTTGTTAGACGGGCGGATCAGCAAAACTTCATGCTCTGATATCTTGAAGGGCACTCACATAATCCCTCTATATACCATCAGAAAATTCTACAAACTCGTTAAATTTAAATAAATAGTCTCAACCCTTTGAAACCATCATAACTGTCAAGTTGTTCATCGATTTTGGTAAATACTTCACCGTACTACCTGTCTCGTTTAGGATTTCTGCTAACTTACCAGTGTTTATTACATCCTCAACAAAAGTCTTACAGTCACAGTAAATTACGCAATTTGTGAACATTATTTCCTGTAACATGAAAAGGTCTTGGTGAATACTTCGTATGCCAGCATTTGTTTGACGCTCCGATAAAGTGTCACCGCATACTAACTCTGTCCTTGCAAAACCATTATACTAGTGGTCTGTTTTCGTTCTAATTAGCCCCCTAATGCGGCGACACGCTGACTAGTTATTTAGCTGCTAACGTTCACCAAGTACTTACCTGCAAAACAACCAGCAATCAAATTAGGAATGAATTTGATTGTAATCTTCTTTGTAAATTTTATTCATTATCTTTGGGAACAAAATGAAATAAGGTGGCTACTACTAAAAAAGTTTGATTCTAACAATACACGTTGTTAATTATGAACTGAGCTGATTAAAATGAGAACTGAGGTTGTTCCTATTTATACAAAAAAAAATCAATAACCAATTGGCGGGAAATGGGGAACAAAATGGTGGGAAAGAGTTTGGTAGTAAAAAAAATGGAGGGAATTGTTTTGAGGGAATTTCGTTGGCGAGAAAGTGGCTGGCAGAAAATAGAAAAGGCACTAAATTTTGCCTATATATGCATGGATACTTTCAAAACTGTCACTTACACCATATTTATTTCTTTTCTCTCCCTTATTACTACTAAAAAAATTATTTCAAATGGCAAGTGGGTCAGAAAACGATAAGGATAAGGGCAAATGCAACGAACTAATGAAAATTCATTGCACCGGTGAGGATTCAGGGACAAGGCACCATGCTAAGTACCAAGATGTGATAGGTACATGATATGAAATCCAGATACGCCGGTCAAAGGTCATACATTAGAGCGAAGATGAACCGCAACGCTCACTAGTATGGTTTGACGCTCGAGATAAATTGTGCTACCCTAATTCATTATGCGATCTTTGTGATGTTATTACATATTGTACTAATGTTCAATGATAACTCGATCTCTCTAGTGCATGGTTGAATCTCATCACGAGAAAATGAACTTTCTTAGTACATAGTGATCCTTTCAAATAAATTGCTTACTAGGTCAATCGGCATTACCATGAGAGGTACAATTACAACGAATGGGATAAGAATAGTGAAAAGGCGAATAATTTACAATGGCCAACACTAATGGTAAGTCCTGCAGGGTGGATATATTATATATGTTGTTACCTGTCAGGCAAGTCTTGTAGGGTGGATATATGTTGTTAGATGTCAAGCAAGTCCTGCAGGGTGGATATATTATATATATTGTTACCTGTCATGTAAGTTCTGCTGGATGGATATATTATATATGTTGTTACCTATCAGGCAAGTCCTGCAGGGTGAATATATGTTGTTACCTATTAGGCAAATCCTGCAAAGTAGATATATTATATATGTTACTACCTGTCAGGCAAGTTCTGCAATGTGAATATATGTTGTTACCTATTAGACAAGGCTTGTAGGGTGGATATGATAACTCCCGATCGTGAGGTAAAACGATCCTATGACTGGCAAAGAAGTATGATATTTTATTATATAAACGTGCGTTGACCAGTTGATTTAAATTCAGTTATTTTATTATGATAATATTTTGTTGAAATTTTTATATTGACAAGTGAGTTATTATATTTTGTTAAAAAATGGGTTTTGATAAAAACACTTAATCCATAGTTGATTTTCGTATTATGAAGACAGTACACCAGTAAAATATTTAGATAGATATTGGTCCACTACTAGCGATAGGTAAGATCAAAGTGTAGAATGATTGTTGAGATTGTCTCAAAAAATTTTATACATATATTATTACTACTTTCATCAGAATGGCGCAACAGAAGCGTGGTGGTGACTTTTCATTATGACTAACATGACCATATGATACGATACTGAATTATTATTGCGTCGAACGAAATTTCGATGACAAAATTTATTTAAAGGGAGTAGATTGTAATACCACAAAAATTTATATTTTTTGAAAATATTATTTTTATATTTTTGGGATTGTTTTGCAAATTTACTGTATAAATAATATTTGATGATTTTTGGAGATTGAATGTTAATTTTAAATTAATTTTTAAAAATTTTGAAACTATTGTGTTGTTTGAAATATACTTTTAAGAATTCTGGGGTATAATTAATTTTTTTTTATTTATTTCAAGGGGGATGATTAATATAATATATATATATATATATATATATATATATATATATATATATATATATATTGAGAACAATGATTTAAAGATTAGTTTTCGGCAAAAAGAGATAGACATATATTAATAAAGATTTCAACGTTAGATTTTGAGAGTTTCAAGCAAGAAAAACTATTCTGGTCTGAATTTCGGTTTCAGATTTCAGGTAGAATTTTTAACACTTTTAATATTTTTATTTAATCTATCTATTGAGTAATTTATGTTATGATTGTTGGTGAATTATAAGTGTTAGTTTGCATGAAATATTTGTGAATACGTCTTTTGTGGGATACACATTTATGTGTTTATTTAGGATTTGATTGTTATGTATTTATTTTGGGATAGATTGGAGATATATATTCAAGGGGTTAAAATTTTAGCGAGCGTTGGCTCACAACCTCACAGTTTTGATTGTAGGGCCGATGAAAATGAAACGGCGGCAGAAATTTTAGTTAAATTTCTACTTAATTTGTAATAATTGTATTTATAATTTACCATTGTAAAATAGAATCAATGTATTCGATAAATATAATTGGTCGTTGTAATGTTCTAAAATTTATGGAATTTTATAGAATGAAATATTAGTCGTTAAGTGTTAGTGTTAATTCTTCAATGGGAGAAATCACGTGGCGACCCTGAGAAATCAGGTTGTTACAAGTGGTATCAGAGCCAGATTTGCGACCATTCTAGACTTGAGTTATGGTACCCATTACTCATGATAAGTTAAGTTATATTAAAATAATATTTTTTATTTTTCAAAAAAAAAAAAAAAGAATAACACAAATAATTTTCAGTTTCCTTACTTCCAAGCGCTGCCTTGGTGAACTTCTGCTAATTTGTTTATTATTTTTGTTAATTCGTTTATAATTATTTATTATTATTGTTAATTTATGAACTTCTGATAAGTTAATTTTTTTTATTATTCTTGTTAGAAAATTATTAGTTTGTTATTATTATTATTATTATTTGAACGAGAATTATTTTCCTAAGGCAATTGTTGTTGGGTTATACAATACTAATTATATAAAAATTAATTAGTTACTTATTACTTATTAACGATTATATATTTATGTTAATTTTGAGTCTAAATGATATTTTAAAAAATTAAAGTGGGGTTGTGACTAAATTAACTCTTTAAATAAATTTTTTGACTAAATTAACTCTTTTAATAACTAAATTTAAAAGAGTTAGTTATTACATGAAGAAGTTAAATGAATTTTTTACTAGAAAAAGAGGATTATAACATAATTTCGAGTTATATAACGCAATTAACAATTATGTATTTTTATGATACAAATTGTCACCCGAATTTGTAATCATGATGGTTTTCATGAAAAAAAAAAATGTTTGTTTTATCTCTATTAAAGAATAATTGTAGTGTGATATAATCAAGCCTATAGGAATACAAGATATATTATAGTACTTATACATATGTGCAAGGATTGGGGTTGGGTCCATATTTGCATACATTGACGCCTCCGTTATGTTTTTTTAATGGCTTGACACTTTGCACCCATATTGTTACCAAAATCTCACTTTGGTTCCTACAATTTCAACTTGAACATATTAACATCTTAGATGACGTTTGATTAATGCAATTTACCCATAATAAGTTAAGTAAGATTTGGAGAGTATCGTGTTAGTAGGCGGATCATAGGATATATTATTGAATTGAAAAGATCTACTTAAAGGTATTTATTGTCTTCTATATAAATAGTCAAATTATATTTTCGTATTAAGTTGTGGAAAAAAATATTGATGAAAATGAACCGTTTTACCATAATTAACGGATCAAGTAAATTTTTAAGTGTAGAGATTAATTTTTATTATCCTACTATGCCATAATTACCTATCAGGAGGACCAGTCCTACAGGGTGGATATATTATATATGTTGTTATCTATCATGCAAGTCCTGCAGGGTGGATATATATTGTTACCTGTCAGACAAGTCCTGCAGGGTAAATATATGTTGTTACCTATCAGGCAAGTTCTGCAGGGTGGATATATTATATATGTTGTTACTTATCATGTAAGTCCTCCAGGGTAGATATATTATATATGTTGTTACCTGTCAGTCAATTCCTGCATGGTAGATATATATTGTAACCTATCAGGCAAATCTTGCAGGGTGGATATATTATATATATTGTTACCTGTCAAACAAGTCCTGCAGGATGGATATATTATATATATTGTTACCTATCAGATAAGTCCTGCAAAATGGATATATATTGTTACATGTCAGGCAAGTACTGTAGGGAGAGTATGATAACTACTTATCATGAGGTAAAACGATCCTATGGTTGGTAAGAAAATATGATATTTTATTATATATACGAGCGTTGACCAGTCGATTTAAATTCAGTTGTTTTATTATTATGATATTTTGTTGAAATTTTAATATTTTATTATATATATTTTGAGAGTTTCAAGCGGGAAAAACTATTTCGATCCGGATTTTGGTTTCATATTTCAGGTAAAATTTTTAACTTTTTTAATATTTGTATTTAATCTATCTATTGGGTGATTTATGTTATGATTGTCGGTGAATTGTAAGTGTTAGTTCGCCTGAAATATTTGTGAATACGTCCTCTATGAGATGCACGTTTATGTGTTTATTTAAGATTTGATTGTTATGTAATTATTTTGGGATGGATTGGATATATGTATTCCAGGGGTTGAAATTCTACTGAGTGTTGGCTCACAACTCCACAATTTTGATTGTAAGGTCGATGAAAATGAAACAGAGGCAGGAATTTTAGTTGAACTTCTACTTAATTTGTAATAATTGTATTTATAATTTACCATTGTAAAATGGAATCAATGTATTCAATAAATATAATTGGTCACCATAACGTTGTAAAATTTATCGAATTTTATAGAATAAAATATTGGTCGTTCGGTGTTAGTGTTAATTCTCCAATACGAGAAATCGCGTAGCGACCTTGGAAAACCAGGTCGTTACACTATAAATATTAAGAAAAATTACCTTTTAAATCTCTAATTATTGACATATTTTTATGTGATCCAAAATGTTTGTGGAGTTTCAATTTTAGCCATCTAGGTATTTAGGCGGTTTTAATTAGTTCTTCAGTTAGATTTTCCATCCAAACTAACACAAATATCATTTTTTAAAAGGGGTATAATGGCCTTTTTACTATTTTTATTTTTTCTTTCTTTTTATTCTTCTTCTTCACCAAAGCTCTTATTTTCTCTATTTCTTTTTCACGCTGCCACCGCCATCATTTTTTGCCGTCCATGGCCACCTCGCCCCACCACAATCAGAGTAGCGTACATCGCCTGAATTAAAAGCATAAAATCAAGGGAGAAGAACACAAATTATTCATAAGATCTGGGAATTCGATTACATCTGGAAATTCAAATGCTAAAAATCGGTATAACGTCCATGTTTATCATGTCTCTCAATTCCATTAGATCTAGAAGTTCGATTGCTAAAAGTCGATCAAGAATAAATGAATTGATCAATGAAACATTGAAACAAACAAAAATCTAGAGCTAATATGGAGTTGAAAATTGAGAAACCCAGAGCAATTTTGGAGTTGAAAATTCAAAAAATTCAAAAACCCAAAGAAAACTGTTCTTTATCGACATCTTGAGCTTCTTCACCATATGTCCTGCCACTACTATCCTGAAGATTCTTTCTCCCTCTCTCTGCAATCCAACTCTGCCACCGCTGACGCGCTACCATTTGGGTTGGGTCTTGTTTTGGTGAATCCAACATGGCAGAGACGAACAATCAAACAATGAAGGAATTTTGGAGTTAGATTTTGGAATCAGACATGGAATCAAAAATCCAAATGAATAAATGATTCAGCAAAGACAAATGAATAAGCGATTCGACAGAGACAAAAGAATAAACGAAAGCAATTTTGGAATCAGAATCGACAATTTTGGAGTTGAAAAAATTAAAAAACGGCAAATCAAAAAAACATAAATACTCAAAAACCCTAAATCGATGGCTAAATCAATTTAGATCTCTATAGTGGTGAACTTGCAGAAGTAGATCTCTGTGGCGGCTTGCGGCTTGAAGAATCAAGGAGAATGCATACTTGCGGATTTAGATCTCTGAGGGCGACAAACCAAAAACCCTAAATTGATGGCTATGGGCGGCGAACCAGAAACCCTAAATCGAACTTGGATCTTAAGTTCATGTTAACAAATGGATCCAAGTTCATTTGCACTAGAAACCCTCAACCCTAGATCTGTGGCGGCGAACCTGGTAGTGGTGATTGTAACGCGGTGGGGTAGCGATGGAGTTAGCCGACACGAAGAAGAACAAAGAAAATGAGAGCTTGGTAGCAATGCTTCGGTGAAGGAAGAAGAAAGAAAACAAGAAAAACTAAAAAAAAAAAAAGGAAAAAGAAAAAATAAAAATATAAAAAGACATTTATACCCATCAAAATATCATGTGATGTGTAGGTGGAGGCAATTTTCGTCTAATTTTGATAGAAAAGCTAACAGAAGAATTAATTATAACCGACTATATACCTAGAAGGTTTAAACTGAAACGCCACAAACTTTTTAGACCACATAAAAACGTGTCAATAATTAGAGAGTTTAAAAGGTAATTTATCCAAAAATATTAGTGAGGCTATAACTGATGAATCATGAATTTTAGCAATGCAAGAGGAATTGCTACAATTTGAAATAAATAAAGTATGGACTCTAGTTCCAAAACCTGATTTTCACCCTGTTATTGGCAACTAAATGGATTTATCATAATGAAAAGAATGAATTTGGTGTAGTAATTAGAAACAAGGTGAGATAAGTAGCACAAGATTGTAATCAGAAAGAATGTATAGATTATGAGAAGCAATTAGAATGTTACTAAAATTTGCATGTTCACCTAAATTTAAATTGTTTTAAATGGACGGTAAAAGTGCCTTCTTAAATTATTTTATCGTTAAAGAAGTTTATGTTGAACAACTACTTGATTTTGAAAATGATAAACTACCTAATCATTTTCTAAATTACGTAAAGTTTTTTACGACCTTAAACAAGCTTCTAGAACCTGATATAAAAGATTGAACAGATATTTAATTGAGAAAGATTTTCGACGTGGTTTAAGTGATATTACTTTATTTATTAGACAAACTGATACAAATATCCTCTTAGTACAAAATATATACATGACAAAATATTTGGTTCTACTAATGAAAATCTTTGTCAAGAGGTTGTCAAGATAATGTAAATAGATTTTCAAATGAGTATGATGGGAGAATTAACTTTCTTCCTTAGACTGCTGATAGGTGTGATCTACCTATCTATTTCCAAATCGAACTAAGTTAGTTTTCGAGTGTTTTTATAGTTTTTTATTACATTTTAATTAGTTTTTATTCTTTTTGTATAAATCAGGTGTGTGTGTGTATTGAAAATGTAGGAAAACAAAGCATAAACGATTAGATCGAACCAAGAACGGTCGACGAACGGTGGAAAAAAAAACGAGACAAAATTCTGAAAAGAAGCCCACCGCTGCGGCGTCTAGACCTCCGTCGCAGCGGTGAAAATGCAGAGTGGACCTAATCTTGTAGGACATCCACCGCCGCAGTGGTGAGATCCACTGCCGCAGCGGTGAAACTGCAGGACGGTTACCAATTCCACCGCTGTCTTCACTGCCTAGGCGATTACTTAACCGACCTACTCACCGCCGCGGCAGTCAGCTCTATACCAGATTAGATATTTTTTGAGATATTTTCTCTATTTAATCTCCTCTTCTCTCATTTGATCTCTCTGACTATTAGAGCCCCTTAGGGCTTAGAATAGAATAGAGATAGTTTGGGGAGTGCTCAAACAATTCCGAATGGGAAGATTACCACGCAGAGAAGGAGAAGCGATCGTTGAACGGTTTTAGCGGCTAAACTTCAGACAACAACTAAGTTCATCCGTTTATTCTTTTATTTCTTAACCTCAATAGGTGTTTGAGCATGTTTAGCTCGATTTTAATTGTAAATATGGTTATGGTTATAGGCTAAATTTGGATTATCTATGGGATTAATATTATTTATAAAAACGTAGTTTTGTTTGAGTTATGTTTCTTTAATGATTGTTTTTTGTTATTCTGATTATGTTTGTCGTTATTCTATGATTATATGCTAGTTTATATATATAGAGAATACGAGGTTTAACACTCAAGAGAGGTAACCCCATATTCGGACTAGGTTAAACACAACACGACTATGTAATAACCCGAGAGGGAGTTAGAGAGTGTGCAATCAACGACGTTGAGGCGAGACTTATGTGACCTAGGGTCGTTAAGATGTTGAGGGGGACTTCTTCGTTGACACAAAGTCGCATATTCTCCCGTCTTACACTGGGGAGTGGTGGCGATGGAGTTTACGAACTGAGATTGTTGGATAGGTCGAATACTATTATTGTAAACTAAATGAAATCAAACTCGTTTAAGTAAATAAAGTTAATCCCTAGATAATCCATCCCCTAACCATCTCGAATTAGTATAGATTAATTAGTAGTAAATTAATTTAGTATATTTTAATTTTAAAATCATTCTTTTTTACCTAAATAAAATTAGGTTATGATAAATACGGTACTCGATAATAACAACAACCAATCCCTGTGGACACGATACCCTTACTCTCCCTACCTATACTAAAACTTGACCTCGTATACTTGCGAGTAGTCATACGTGAGCGATTAAATTCGCGCGTACAAGTTTTTGACGCCGTTGCCGGGGATTGGGTTATTATCGATATTGATGTATTCATTTCAATGGGATTCCAATCCGTTTTATAGTGCTTGGTCATGCATATAAGCCGGTGAGGCGTGTCGTTGAAAGATCGAGTTATCTAGAGCAATATCTCGCCAAGCTTGAGGGCGTTCTGAGTACATCGGGCCGAGGACATTAAACCACGTGCTTCTTGGGAGGCAACCCAAGGTCAAAAATAAATTAAATCCATCTCAACCGACCTGATTCAGAGGCGAGATTCTCTCACCTCCCAGGTACGTGTTCTAAATCCCCTTCGTCAGCATGCTTTAATTTCATATGTTGAGAATGATGATTGGGTCACTGAGGACACTGTCTGTTTTATTCAGAAGTAATATGTAGTATAGTATGTTAAATGTTTTATTGTTTTCTTGTGTGCATGTTTGTTTAGGTTAGTTTGTGTTTGTTTGTATTTGTTGTTGCATGTTGAGTTTTGCGTTTATTTGGGCCGTTACCCGATGATGATATTACCCCCTGGTTATTTTCGAGGTCAAGAGTAATACCCATGCATGTGTGTTCTGTGTGTTTGACAATGCGTTTTGGTGAAAATTATTGTAGATCCTAATTTGCACGAGCACGTAGACTCAATGTATTTTTATTCAATTGATTTGAGGTCAATTATCGATTAGCCAAACTCATGACAATTTAAGGATTCTAGAACCTAATTGAGGATAAGCTTGAGGCGAAATCCTAGACAAGGTAGTTCAGGAGACGTGATTTAGGCATTCTTTTTATTGCTTGAGCCTTTGAAGCCTATCTTGTAACATGTTTATCCCTCGTTACCCTGTTGAAGCCTAAATGCCAATTCAATTCTGAACACATAAGCAAATACCTTGTCCAGTAGATCTTTTTCCAAACCTTTATCGCTGAATTAAAAGCACATTTGAATGAATCAAGTTAGCAGTTGCAAATGCTTCTTGATGTGAGTAGTTGGGTTTAGGGCGAACTTCAGATTGGTTCGGTATTCAAGTACTCACTTGTCGTTTTTCGTTCGTTTTAACCACACCCGTGAAATCATAATAATCGAATAAGTTTGGAGGTGTGGCTCGTGAAAAAAAAATTACGTTTCTTTTGATAAGTGAGTACGTCGGTCTAAAATGTTTGTTTAGAATTGTTTCCAATTTTTATATAGAGGTTCGAGAGTGAATGTGTCAAGCATTGAGCCTTGGGTGACATTAAGTTAACAACGTTAACTCGTTTTCTATTCCGAAATACCCTTGGCCAAATATTCCATAACCGAACCAAGTCCTTCTGATCTTTATGAGCTTCCAAGCCTACATTAGTGGAGAATGGACCCCAATCAAGCATACAGATATCCTAGTCCTTTATGGTCTAAGTCATAAGTTTTGTTGGTGGATAATCCAATTCAGTCGTTGTATAGCTATATTATTGAGTCTCGCACAAACATATTTAAAGGATCTAGAATGGTGTTCACCATTATTGAATGTCAAAATTCTAGAACACCACATGGTGTGTTTTACCGCTTGAACTCAAAATGATTGGCGGTTGTTGAGGGAAAAATGACTTGGTCGTTAAAAGGATTCAAAACTCGCATCTCGTTATGTTTAGATTGTTTGTGTTTAGGTTGTTTGTTATTTAATTTAGTTGTGTTTTTCATTTTAGTATGAGTGTTTTACTCAAGGACTAGCAAAATTTCAAGTTTGGGGGTATTTGATAGGTGTGATCTACCTATCTATTTCCAAACCGAACTAAGTTAGTTTTCAAGTATTTTTATAGTATTTTATTACGTTTTAATTAGTTTTTATTCTTTTTGTATAAATCAGGTGTGTAGGGTGAAAAGGTAGAAAAATAGAGCATAAATGATCAGATCAACTCAAGAACAGTCGAAGAATGGTGGAAAAATAAGCAAGGAGGCAATATTCTTAAAAGAAGCCCACCGCCGCAGTGTCCAGACCTCCACCGCGGCGGTGAAAATGCAAAGTGGACCTAATCTTGCTGGACATCCACCGCCGCAACGGTGAAACTGCAGAATGGTCACTAATTCCACTGCTGACTTCACCGCCTAGGCGATCACTTAACCGACCTATTCACCACCACAACAGTGAATCCGACCGCCGCGGCGGTCACCTCTGCATAGATTTAGATTTTTTTTAAATATTTTTCCTATTTAAGCCACTCTCCTCCCTCATTTTTGGGTCTCTCTTGCATGCTACCACCCTTGGGATATACTTAGGGGTAGGTTGAGGAGTTTTAGAGGGAGAGCTCACAACCCAAAGGAAAAGAAGAAGGAGAAGCGATTATTGAACGGTTCAAGCGCCAAATCCTCGGAATTAGGCTAAGTTCTTTTGTTTCTTGTTTTATTTCTTAACTTTGATAGTTGTTTGAGCATGTTTAGCTCGATTTTAATTGTAAATATGGTTATGGTCATAGGCTAAATTTAGATTATCTATGGGATTAATATTATTTATAAAAATGTAGTTTTGTTTGAGTTGTGTTTCTTTAATGATTGTTCTTCGTTATTCTGATTGTGTTTGTCGTTATCCTATGATTATATGCTAATTTAGATATATAAAGAATATGAGGTTTGACACTCAGGAGAGGTAACCCCGAATTCGGACTAGGTTAAACACAATACGATCCAATAACCGGGGAGGGAGTTGGAGAGTGTGCAATCAATGACGTTGGGGCGAGATTCATGTGACCTAGGGTCGTTAAGACGTTGAGGGGGACTTCTTCGTTGACACGAAGTCGCGTATTCCCCCGTCTTACACTCAGGAGAGGTGGCAAGGGAGTTTACGAACTGAGATTGTCGGATAGGTCGAATGCCATTATTGTAAACTAAACAAAATCAAACGCGCTTAATTAAATAAAGTTAATCCCTAGATAATCCATCCCCTAACCATCTCAAATTAGTATAATTAGTATAGATTAATTAATAGTAAATTAATTTAGTATATTTTAATTTTAAAATCATTCTTTTTTGCCTAAATAAAATTAGGTTATGATAAACACAGTACTCGATAATAATGACAATCAATCCCTGTGGATATGATACCCTTACTCTCCCTACCTATACTAAAACTTGATCTCGTATACTTACGAGTAGTCATACGTGAGTGATTAAATTCGCGCGTACAACTGCAAATTAAATAAACAAAAGATAGGATCTTTATTAACTAAGCCAAGTATGTCGAAAAACTTTTTAAGAAATATAGCTTGGAAAGTGCAAAGGAATACAAAACTCTCATGGCAACAGAAGCTTGACAAAGACAATAAAGGTAAAACGTAAATGAAAATACTTATCGAGGTATGATCGAAAGTTTTTTATATCTTACTGCTAGTAGATCATATATTATGTTTTATTTATATTTGTGTGCGATATTCTAGTCTTGCCCTAAAGAGTCTCATTTAATAACTGTCCAAAAGATTTTTTGTAATTTAAAAAGTATAAGTGATTTAGGATTATTGTATCCTACGGGGAGTAGTTTCTCTTTGATTAGCTACTCTGGTGTTGATATTTCCGGTTGTTGAGTTGAGCGTAAAATCACTAGTGGATTGTGTCACTTCTTAGAACGTGCATTTGTTTCTTAGTCTAATAAGAAATAAAATTCAATAGCCTTATGCACTGTTGAGGCTTGAGTACATGGCATCAGTTAGCTATTGTGCATAACTTCTTTATATTAAACTACAAATGCATGATTTTGGCATATTCATAGAAGAAATTCCAAATTTATTGTGACAAGACAAGTGCAATTTGTATTAGCAAAAATCCTACACAACACTCGCGTACCAAAAGTATTGAGATTTATCATCATTTTATTCAGGATCATATTAAAAAGGTGACATCTCTCTAGAATATGTTGACACATATAATCAATTGTTGACATATTCACAAAATCTTTGGTAAAAGAACAGATTTCAAAAATCATTAGGGATTTGAAAATGGCTAGACATAATTATGTTTGTGCCTATCATATATTTTAAATGATCATAATGAAAAGTGGTTTATAAATTCGCATAAATTTATCATTATTTGAAAATTGTATATAAGAGGGCATACGCATTGTTTTAAAATTAATGTTCTTTGAGTACTTGAAAAATATTCTATTTACTCGGCTGAAAGATTTTCATATTAAAGGATTATTAATACTTTTATGAATTCTTGAAATGAATTTTTCATATCAAATATCCAACATTTCAAGAATTTTAAGATCCCCAGTTTTTAAGATAACAAAAGGGGAGAGAATATGATGTTTTCAAGGTTAATTATTTATTTTTATCAAAAGTTTTAAAAATACTTGATTATGTATTCATGCATTCCTAGATACATTCATGTTTTAATTGCATGTTTAATTACTTGGTTCATAAAAAAATCACTCATTATGTATTTTATTGGTTAAAAAGACCCCGTCCTTATAGTCAGAGGGATTGTGGTTTAGTTTTTTTATGAGAAAATATAAAAATTAATTGTAATTATCAAAAGGGGGAGATTGTTAACCTTAAAGGGATTTAAATCATATTTTGATGATTTTAGTTATTTAATTAACTTGGATGTTTATCTAGATTAAATATCGTTTTTGAGATACATTTACAGTATATTAGTAAAGATCAATGGTGGACCAAGATAATGAGTTGATGAAATGAGAAATAGTGAAAAAGAATATGAATGATCAATTGGATGTCCATGATGAAGAAGACAAATTTTGAAGATTTTTTTTTATATTTCTAAGGTAAAACAACACTTATATTGGTAAATTCTTGATGACATGGCTAGGATCACTCGTTGTACATCAAATTGATCTTATATGCATATATGTGTGTGATTATCTGCTTATGAGTGTTTTAAAATTATCTTAAAATGAGTTAAATGACCTAAGGTAGTTAAAATCAGTCAACTTATTATAACTGTATTTTGAAATCTTGAAAATGAGATAAAATGGTCGACTGAATTGGAAACGGTCGATTGTTTAATACAAGTTCCCATAAGATTTTCAAACAGTCGACTGATTATAGGAAACAGTCGACTGATTGAGGCTCAAAAGGCTTGTGAAGGATCTTCAAACAATCGACCAGTACTGAAATAATCGACTTATTAGTGTTTATTTTTCAAACTTTTTGAATGTTTTCCGAAATCTTTTCACCTCGATTTTTTATAATTAATATTTATAAATTATTTTTTAAATGGTTTAAAATAATTTTAATTGCTTAGAAATATTTTTCATATTTGAAATCAAGGGCTTCAATGAAAAAGCATTTTGTTCCTCAGACTTTTCGATTTCATAGCCTTTTTGGTAAAATTTTGTTTACTATTCTTTGGGGTGATCTTTTAAACCTTTGGGAGATGAATCTAGACATTTTTCAAACTATATTTAGAGTCAAAATAACTATTGGAGGTTGGGTCATATAGGTGGAGATTGTGGGAGCCTTCTCTTAATTTGCCAATAATAAGACCTTTGTTTTTTAAATTATATACAAGAGATTAATTCAGATTTTGAGAGATATTTTGAAAAAGGAGTTTGAGTTTAAAAGTCTGAAAATTGTGATGGGAAAAAAAAAATCAATATCAAAAGAAACATAGAAAGAGTGGTGTAAAAATCTGTGAAGAAAATCTATATACTCTTGAAAAAATAGGTGAAAGTTTGTCACATTAAAGATCATTTGAAACCAGATTCTAAGCTTTCTTAAAAGTATTCTCTGGAAAAGTATTCTATGGAGATTTTTGGTGAGATCTTTTTTATTTAAGTATTAAATCTCTTTGTGACAAGTATATGTACTTCATTGTTATCTTAATTTTGATGATATTTTGTGCTTGCTTCTGAAATCTAAATCGAATTTGGGAAGAAAAAAAATCTAAAAGAACTCACTGATATTTATTATTGAAAATCCTTTTTTTTTTAGTTAAAAACGATTTGATCTACCTTGTATATGTGATTATGTGCTCTACTTTAATTAAATCAAATTTATAAAGTCATAAATATTGAATCTGTTATATTTTGAATTGTGAACACTTCTATCATATAGTTCAGGATAAAAATTGAGTTTATAAATCTGGATTTAATCAAAGTGAGTAGAGAGACAACGAGAGAGACCTTGACATCAGATTCGGACAAGAGAAAAGAGGTGGCAAGGGAGTGGTGGACGCAAGAGACAGAGTGAGAGGATAAATTGGGAGTGAAGATTAATTAAGGATTAAGAATTTTGATTTTTGAGCGACTCTAAGAAATGGTGTAAGCATTTTAGGAACGGGGTTGTTTGGAAATAGGGATAGGAAATGGGTGTGCATTTGGCAACAGATGTTGTTCGATCGGGTTCGGGTAAGTCAGGTTTGAATACAGAGCAACCTAATTTCCTTTTATTAGGCTTATCCCACATCGGATGTGGAAGAGATTAGTGGTCAAGTTATGAGTGTGAGAGAAAGTATCATCTCATGAGCTAGTTTTTTTTGGTTGAGAGAAACCCAAAATCGTCCTACATCATCTTCGATTTATTAGGTTGGTTTGGCTGAAATTTTTAAAAACATCAATTTTTTTTTAACCCAATGACACTTTTTAGTGTCGATTTTTGGGATCAGATTCAGTTGGTCGGGCATAACTTACATCCTGAGTGAGAATACATGATTAAAATATAAGACCTATTTTATACTTTTGAAAAGAAGAAGTATAATTATATGTGATATTGGGTCACACACATTTAACCCAATATGAAAACATAATAATATGAACAAATCAATGTAGTGTTCACAAGTTATATATTAATATAAATTTAAAATAAAAAAAAAATTATTTTTTATCTTTCAAATAAATCACTTATAATTTTTTATTCTATTTATTTATTATTTTATTAAATATTAACTAAATTGAATTGATTGAGTTGATATTAATTAGGGTTGGTCATGGGCCGGGTTGGGCCAGGTTCGGGCCGGGCTTAAGTTAGAGTATTACATAAATATACAAGGCCCTAGCCCGGCCCGGCCTTAAGACCGGGCCTTATTTCCATTCCCAAACTCGGCCCGGTCCTAAATAATTAGGGCCCAAACCCAGCCCTCGGGCCGGGCCGGCCCTAATTTTTCTTTTTTAAATCAAAAAATTAAACAGAAACAAATCAAAATCATCACAGGCCATTCATTTCTATAAAAAAAAACAAAAACATCCAAATTCACATTCAAACCAAAACAGACACTGAACAAACATAAAATTACATTTCAAAACAACATAGAATCAAACCAAAAAGGAAACTAAGGCAAAGCGATTAAGATCCAATTAACAAAAAAAAATCCAAGCCAAAAACTAATTTGAGGGGCGATGCTCGAAATCCGAACCAATTAGCCGTAAAATTTGTATTGTAACAACTGCCAAGTTAAACACCAACGAAAAAGAGAACCATGATATGATTAGTGACTCGTTAATTCAATCTAACACAAACAGAAATTTTAAACAACAGCTGCAAACAATTGAATGAATGCGAACATAAATTTTCAACAACCAAATTTACTTATTTTGTTCTACACATGTTTGACAACAAGCCCTACAAGAAATTTTGATAAATACATAAAATACAACAAGCCCTACAAGAAATTCAACAAAATTTTGATACAATACAAAAAATACTTACTTTTATCATATATATAGAGAAAAAACAAACCGACGCGTTGGATCTACATATCTGAAGCTTCGATCAATAGATACGAGTAAGGATCTAAAATATTTGTGCTCAAATTTATTAATCCTTGTTCGGATCTGTAAAGGATCAAATTTTTTCTTACTTCAATGATAAATATGATGGAGCCCGGATCCTGATTGGTGTCGTGATTTTGTGGTTCGCCGTGGTGATGGTTTGAAGCGGTTGTGGTTCGGCGTGGTTGGTTAGGGGTGGCCGGCGGGGTTGACGGTGTCCTGTAGGGGGTGGTTGGGGAAGAAGAAGTGAAGAAGATGTAGAAAGAGATGAAATTTTTTACAAATGGAGTAGTATTCTCTCGACCATACCTGAAATCCGTCGCGGTAGAGATCGACAAGGCGAGACTTGAAATCAGCGATCAACGACAACTCGACAAAGAGATCGATGGCGAATTGAAGATATCCACAGCGTACGAACGTGATGGACGACAGACGGAAGCAGTGGAACAAGAGCGGCGGATGAAATGGGAAGGAGGGAGGAAGTTCTCGAGCAAATGAGGGAGCGGCGGATGTCAAGACTCAAAATGAAATTAGGGTTGGGGGTTAAGTGACGTCAGATGTGTATCTATATATATATATATATATATATATATATATATATATATATATATATATATATATATATATATATATATATATATATATTTAATTAATACTCGGGCCGGGCCGGGCCGGCCCTGAAAAATATAAGTCTTGCCCAAGTTCGGCCCTAATTTTATTCGGGCCTAAACTTTGCAGCCCAGGCCCTAACCATGGGCTCAAAGTTTAGGCCCAAGTCCTAAAAAAATTGGGCTGGATTGTGCGGGTTGGGCGGGCTCCCAAGTCCATGACCATCCCTAATATTAATTCGTGTTAAATTTATATTGATATCATAATTAATGTATGGTGAAATTTGGATAAAGGGTAAAAAAACAAAAAAAAAATTAATTATATCATAAAATTATTTAAAATCCCGCAAAAGAAAAGTTTTCAGAATTCATTATGTATAACACGTTTATTATTCATAAAATAACAAAGTCGTTGTAGTATAGTGGTGAGTATTCCCGCTTGTCACGCGGGTGACCCGGGTTCGATCCCCGGCAACGGCGAACTTTTTTGTGTTTTCCTGCTTGTCTACGTGGACTCAGTCTAATTGGTCAAATCTAATATGGGTAGTCTACAATTTGCTTGGATTAATACCCAAAAGCCCAATATGACCCCCAATTGGTTATACATTTTGGCCCAATAAGCATCATTTTTAGGCCATCTAGTTTTTCTTTTTAGGATTTTTTTTTTTTTTTTTTTTAACACATAAATTATATTGACCCCACTGACACTATCAATCATAACATTTTTTATTCTTTTTGTTTTATGAGAGGTCCCGTAGTGCTCTTTTATGTGAGTGGGCATCTATCTCTTTTCAAGTCGTAGGTTTTTCATTTTGGAGTGGTGCATTACACGCTGACATGGGTTTTTGGGGCTTTGGTTGAATAGGTAAAAGTAATGAGTTAAAACATATGTTTCTATAGGTTTTTGGAGTCCAATCAAACATAACACTTATTCTTTTTATTTTAAATGAGGATCAGTGGTATATCTCATGCACTATTTAATGTGAGTGAGCATATATCCCTTTTCAAGTAATGTGGTTTTCCATTTTGGAGTGGACATTACGCGTAGACATAAATTTTTGGGGCTATGGTTAAATAGGTAAAAGTAATGGGTTAAAACATATGTTTCTATGCACTTTTGGGGCTCATACAAAACCACCAATTTTTTTAATAATTATTTTTTTTTTTCTTTTTTTCTTTTTTTTTTTGGCATGAACTCATTTTTTGCGGCTCACTATTCACGAAACTCACTCGTTACATTAAGAAGTTAGTAGTTTTAACAAAAAATAAACGTCACTACACTATATTCAAAAAGTTCAGTATTTCAATCAAAAGTCTAAATTCATTGCACAATATATTATGGTGATTTTTAAGTAATGCATTGATTTTAAATATCTGACAAAATTAAAAGACTTTTTAAAAAATTATTGTGACCAAGTGGACTCATTGGCAAAAGTTTTAAATTTGTGAAATGTTGATCAATAACCCACGTAATATACTTTTTATATCTATACAATCCATATAAGGGAGAGAAGTGGTAGACAATTACTTTTGAGTCAATTTTGTATATAAAAGGAGAGAAGGGTGGTGATGGAATACAAGAGTGAAAGAGAGTAAAAAAAAAATCATTTACTTTTCCCTGACTTAAATTAAAATTTAAAAATTTCAACTCACCATTTTCTAAGCAAGAGATTTTGAATTTTTAAAAATTAATTAAAAAAAATCAAAATTAAATACTTTTTAAGTACATTAGCCAAACACACTCTCACACATTTTTAGTATTAAACGGTAAAAAGTATTTTTCAAATTAAATTTAATTTTTTAAAAGTTTGATGGAGCACAAAATTAGAAGGTGCTCTACTTCAACTTTTTCACTTTGGTTATAAGAATCAATCTAGGATTGATTAACATTGCTGTACCATGTTGTCTACTTAGTTGACTTATGGATATAACATTTCATACCTAAATTTAGACCCTCTTTTCTATTTATTCTCCATTAACTCCCACAAGCACCTAGCTTTTCAAGGGGTGTGCGATCCCCCTTGCTGCTAGTTGTGTTTTTCCTCTCGTTTACCGGGAAAAAAAAAAAAAAAAAAGAAAAAAAACAAGCATTGTGAAAAAGTTATCTTGCACTCAGCCCAAGTTGGCTCCATTACATGATTTATTTTTAAAGGGTTGAAATTTTTTATACTAACCGCATATTTGTTTAAATGAAATAGAATGAATGAATAAATTAAATGAATTTACTAATAAAAATCATTATTCAATTCTCTTATTTGATTGTTATTTTATGTTTATAGGAATGAAATGGAATAGTAATCATTTACATATATCAATTTTGAGATTAAATTAATTCACAATAGATAGCTAATAATAATTTATTTAAAAAATAATTACAAAATATGAGTAATATCTCATGTGAAAATATTCAAAATTTACCAACAACTAAAATCGTTTTGTTCTTAAATATCTATTTTTGTTTTGAGAGCATAAATAGATTTTTTTTCTCAAAAATGTTATTTTATTTAGGAATAGAAATATATTTTTTGTTCTCAAATTTTCATTTCCATTTTCCATATAGATTTTTTTTGGTTCTCAAATTTTTATTTCTAATTCTGTAAAACAAATAAAAATTTTGTTACCAGATTTTTCTTTCTGTTTCGAGAACAATAATTTTTTTTTTGTTCTCAAATTTATATTTTAATTTGGAATCATGAACTGATTTTTTTGCTTTCAAAATTTTACATTTGTTCGAAATATAAATTTGTGGAAAAAAAAATATGTTTTGTTTAGGAAACATAAACAAAAATATGGAAACAAAAAACATTTTTTTATTCTAAAAAAAATCAAGAACAAAAAAAAAAAAATTATTCCTGAAACAAAAACAGGACATCGGAAAAAAAAAAATCTATTTTCTTTTCCAAAATAAAATATAAAATGGAGAACAAAATATTTTGTTTCGATCATTTAGTGAATAATATTTTTTTAGTTTTTATTTTTATTCAAATTAATATAAGACTAAATTGATAAATTAATTTATAGAAAATATCAAATTCATTGTCAAAATTAGAATTGTAGGCCAAAATGAGGTGGGATATTTTAGGTGTAACCCAAAAAAAATTCTGTTATGAATTATGGAATCTAATTTTTAACCCATGAAATAAGGAATCTAATTTCATCTATTTTAATTCCAACAGATTCAATTTTTTTATCCATCGAATAACCAAATAAAGAAATCAGAATAGAATGTAGAATTGTGATTTCATTTTGATGAGACTAAAAACCAACCACCCTCGAATTATTCCACCTAAGCCTTCTATGTGGATCAAGCGCTTGACGTGGCAGGAAGCACCAACAATATGGATACAGAAACTTATGCTCTGATCGGTATAAGCTCCTGGTCAGTCACCTTAGTTCAGTTGAGGCAGGCCAGCAAATTCTTAAAACAGGCGATTATATCCTAAAAACCTTCTACAATTGAAGAAGTTCCGATCGGTGATATTTTGGTCAGTTCGTCCTCCTCAGTTCAGTTCTTGTGTCCAGGTCAGTTCTCTATCTTCATTGACAAAACGAGCCATGGACTTCTCCATCAACACTAAAAAGCCCAAGCCCAAGCCTCTAATCCCTTCACGCACCCTTTTTTTTTTCTGACCACGCGTCGTGTTAAGGTTGATAACCGAGCTTAAGGTGCCTAATATCCAAAATGCTAATTAGGTTTTCTCTTATAAAAACAAGAGTGAATAATGTTGCAAAATGTACTGCTTTTAGAATAATCAAATCATTTATATAATTTCTCCCCCCGAGCTCTTACTCTCGAGCCGAAGGGACTTCGCCGAGCAAAACCCCGATGGGTCCTGTACAGGTACATGCTTGGAGCGTAGGATGGACACCGCGTGTTAAGGTTGATAACTGAACTTAAGGCGCCTAATATCCAAAATGCTAATTAGGTTTTCTCCTATAAAAACTAGAGTGAATAATATTGCAAAAGGTACTACTTTTAGCATATTCAAAGAATTTATTTAATTTCTCCCCCGGAACTCTTACTCTCAAGCCAGAGGGGCTTCGCCGAGCACAACTCCAGTAGGTCCTGTACACGTACATGCTTGGAGCGTAGGACGAACACCGCTCAGATTAGCTCGGTCACATAAGATTCAAGGACAAGGAATTCAAGGGATCATCACTCGAAGTAACTCCTCTCCGGATCGCCACCAACAATCCATGTGGACTCTGATCAAACCAACTATGGATGTTAGCCATTTTTCAACATTAACAATTTGGCGCCATCTGTAGCAAGCGCACAAAAAGCCTTCCTCAGGTAATCAACTCCCTACTCAACTAAGATTTGATGATCACAATGTATGGTCAGATCATTCAGCGAAGAGATCAAAAAGTCGTGATGAATAGCAACCCGAGCAAAGAGATGTTAAGGGACCCTATGTCGAACACTAGGGTTCCAGCCCCCATCCTAGTTGGGGAAAAAAACTTACCCCACATAGGATAGATAGGCCCTTCTACGTTGCCCTCAGAAGCCTTTGTGGGTCAAACTTCTGGAGCCGTTACAGCGTCAAGGATCAATAATTTGGAACGCCGCCTTGGCGAGTTCCAAACCTACTTCCAAGTTCTTCCCTGTCACCTAAAGCCGACCCCCATCCAGGGGTGACTGGATCTCTAGACCGCAGGGGAAGAGGAGCG
Organism: Eucommia ulmoides; assembly: GCA_016647705.1. Classification (NCBI taxonomy): domain Eukaryota; kingdom Viridiplantae; phylum Streptophyta; class Magnoliopsida; order Garryales; family Eucommiaceae; genus Eucommia; species Eucommia ulmoides. Next base: position 15,842,656 of record CM028330.1, on the reverse strand, counting down.
CCCCCAAGAATCAGAAGATTGCGTGATTCATTCCCATGGACATGTACCAAGGGCCCAATCTTGGCCTCATAACGAAGTAGTGAGGGAGCGAGATTTGGCCCCCCTACTGCTTTAGACTCATCATCGCAACCTTCACAAGGGCACCGAGTCGAGAACCGTCATGGGTTCCCGATGGGCAGAGTGCCTGGCCATATCGCTCGATCTGAGCACCAAGCCCACCATGTTTGAGAAGTTGACCCCTACTCTCTACCGGCCAAGAGACGAGATAGGGTAACTATCAGCCAAGTCGTAGCATCGCCTAGAGGAGAAGCTGTCGTGGAACGTTACCTTGTTGACATGGAAGCAGTTCTCCACCAGCTGCAAGGATCAAGGGGAATAGTTGGGCTCCCTACTGAGGTGAGATCCCCCTTTAGAAATGATATCGTCGAAAAAGTAGTACCTTATAGATTCTCCCATCCCAAAATGAATCTGTATGACGGGACCACTAACCTGGTGGACCACCTCTCTATCTTCATATCTTATATGGATATGCACACGATGTCACACCCCACCTTGGGACCCCAATGCCCGAGGTCAGGCGTGACGTCGACTTGATGTCACCCAACCAACCACATATTTTTATAAACTATTTACTGATATGGATTTTCAAAGAAAAAGATATAGATACTTTACCAACTCAAAATATTCAGAAATTATACAAAAACAATTATTTCATAACAAACTACAAAAAGTTTAACCGCTCACTCCCAACAATTGTCCTGACAGTTACCAAAATAAAACTCATTACATCATCTAGCTCTACCTAACTCTAGTAGTGGACCCATATCTAGCAAAGGTAACTGAGATAAAATATTTTATCGGTGTACTGTCTTCATAATATAAAAATAATTTATGGATCCAGTGCATTTAGCAAAATTCACTTTTCAAATGGAATATACCCTCAGTGAAATTTTTCAAAACAGAATATAACTGCACAAATCATATCAAATTTCACAGATATCATCAACTAATAGCAACCGAATATAAATCAACCAATCAAATCATTTCTATATAATCAACTATCAAAACTATACTTTCCTACTAGCAATAGGATCATTTCACCTCACGATAGGGAGTTATAACGATACCGTAACTTGTATAACTATACAATCAAATGTTGTCATCAGTGTTAAAGCCATTCAATATCTCCAATGGAAAGACCAGCACGTGGTCTAAACCACCATATCAAGATGATAATCATCATCGTTAATAACAACAACAACCGCCTACAGTACTTGTCCTACTGTCAGGTTACGACACAATAATATCCCGCAGGACATGCTCTCCTATCAGGATCACACTATGTCATATAGGTATATTAATAAAAACCATTTTTCCACAATCAACTTTTACTTGATCCATCTAAAGTTATAAAATTACTCATTTTAGTAAATCGTTTATTTTCACATTTTAGTACGAAAATAAAATTTGACAATTTATATAGGTTACAGTACACTCACCTTGATAATCGTATTGCTACTTTGTTATTGTCAAAACACTGATGTGGTCAATCTTGCTTGTGAACTTAACAACGATAAAGCCTAAAGTAAGAATTTAACTAAATATAAAATGCGATGCGTGAAATACATACCACTAAAATACGATTTTCCTATTCCCAAATTTTCTTGATTATATTAAATTTATTAAAACTAAATGTCCTATTTTCTCAACCTAGTATTAATTTTACAACTATGATAATTATATTTATAAAATTTATCAATCAATAATTTAATTACGATAAAAATATTCTATGATGATCAACAATATTAATAGGGAAAGAAATATCGAAAATATCATCCTAATCAAATTTACAATTTTTATTTTTTTTTTTACTTTAAATAAAAAAAAATTACCATTTAAATATTTTTATTTAAACTACAAAATCCAATATATATTCACACACATGCCTATTACTTAAACAAAAGAGATGAAGTAAAATACCTGAAATGGAATGTAGGCCAAGGAGGAGAGAGAAGATAGTAATTCGTATAAGGTAGAGAGAGAGAGAGAGAGTTGAGTAAAGGAAGATTAATTATGATTATATATATATATATATATATATATATATATATATATAGAGAGAGAGAGAGAGAGAGAGAGAGAGAAAGAGGAAGAGAGAAAATAGCTTATGCCTAATCAAGTACTTTTTATTTTTTATTTTTTAGGTATTTACACATGTTGTACCCTCTTGGGTACAACACATATACTCATTTTGTGTTATCTTCCAAATGAAGACAAGACAACACAACAACCCACTTTATAATTTGTTATTATTATTGTAATTTTATCTCAATTCCACCTATGGATATGAATGAGATGAATTTTCATTTTATTTTTAAGTTTAATTACACACTTAACCCCCAACTTTATTATTTACACATATAATCCCTAGACAAATTTATAATTAATTATTGAACCATAAAACTTTTAAAAGTAAAATTTCAATTGTAAATTTACCCCAATTTTTTTTTTAATGTGAAATTTAAATGGCACCTTAGACCCCATTATTTTTCTAAATGTTCTAAAATGCAACTAAAATACACACGTGCAAAAAATAGGCTTTACAATCCTTCCCTCCTAAAAGAAATTTCATCCCGAAATTTAGTTACCTTAATCGAATAAATGTGGATATTTAGGCCCCGTTTGGTTAGTGTTTCCATTTCAACCCAACCCAACCTAACCCAAAAAATTTGGGATAGATTTTCGGGAACGCGTTTGGCAACACAAAACTCAACCCAACCCAACCCAAAAAATGAGAATTGATTCTCAAAATCTTAAAGAAATGAGAAACAAAAAAAAAACTTTTTTTTTTTTTTTGCCCAAAAAATTAAATCTAAGTTTAGTGACACGCTGGGAATTAAACAAAATGTTAGTTGGTCCAATGATCCACTTTAGTTGAGCTCATTTCCATTTTTTTTTCCCTTTCACATCTCGTCTTCTTCCTTGTCTTCCTTCGCCACAGCAGACGACGAAATTGGCCTCCCATCGCAGCCACAACCGCCGTCGTCGTCTTCGTCTTCAACCAATCTGTTGGCCTCCAACCAACTCTTCCTCTAATTTCATAGCCTCCGACGCCATCACCCCCACAACCGTCGCCATTGTCTTCGTCTTCTTCGTCGAAATTGTTCATCTTCCTTGCCTTTGTCTTCGTCGAAATCATTCACATTCCTCCTCCTCGCCTTCAAAATCGATTCCGATTTTCGTTTTAGATTTCAATTTTGATTTCATTACTCAAATCAATTTAGGGTTCTATTTCAATTTCGTCTTCGTTGAAGCTCTACTGGTTCTTGAATTGATTTCTTTACTTGATTTAGGGTTCTATTTTGATTTCGTCTTCATTAAAGCTCTACTGATTCTCGAATCGATTTCAATTTTTAATTTCTATTTTGATTTTCGAAATCAATTTCGATTTCATTGCTCAATCGATTTAGGGTTTGGTTCTTGATTTTGGTTTAGGGTTCGTTATTGATTTTGGTATAGAGTTGGTTCTTGATTTGGGGTTTTGGTTGAATTTGAAAATTTGGTTGAATTTCATGAAATCAATTCTAGGGTTAGTTATTGATTTGGGGATTTTGGTTGAATTGGGAGGTTTGGTTGAATCAATTCTAAGGTTGGTTTATGAAATCAATTCTAGGATAATATCATTACCAAACGTGATTCTGTTCCCAGTACAAAAAAAAAATTGTTGTTACCAAACGCAATTCTGTTCCCAGTAGGAAACAGAATTTTCAACCCAACTCAACTCAATCCATCTCAGTTGGGTTGAGAAAAGTGGGAACACTAACCAAACGCCACCTTACTCCTCATCTCCTCTTCTCTTTCCCACATTGCCTCTTCTACAGAATGGTTACGCCATAGCACTTTTACTAACAGAATTATCTTTATTCGCAACACTTGATCTTTACGATTTAGAATCTACACTGGCTTCTTGACGTATAATAAGTCTTCCTTCAATTCGATTGGTTGAGAAGTCAACACATGCAAAGGGTCTGGCACATATTTTTCAAGTATTGCAACGTAAAAAATATCGTACAATCTAGACAACTCTAGTGGTAGGGTTAGTCGATAAGTCGCTATACCAACCCATTCTAGAATCTCGTACGACCCAATGTACCTTAGACTCAGTTTTTCCTTCTTCCTGAATCTCATTATACCCTTCCACAGGGATATACGTAAAAACACAAAACTACCCACTTCAAATTCTAACTCACGTTTACACTTGTCGGCATAGCTCGTTTGTCGACTTTGAGCAATCTTTAATCTTTCCTGAATCACTTTCACTTTCTCCACCGTCATCTGAGCTATGTCAAGGATACACAATTTTTGTTCCCCAACTTCAATCTAACTAACTGGAGTTTTGCATCTTCTACCATACAATGCCTCATACGGTGTCATCTCAATTGCTGAATGGTAGCTATTGTTATAAGCAAATTCAATCAACGTCAAATGATTGTCCCAACTACCAAGAAATTCTAATATGCAACCCCTTAACATATCTTCCAATGTCTGAATTGTATGCTATGATTGGCCGTCAGTCTGAGGGTAAAAAGTTGTACTAAATTTTAACTTGGTTCCCAGAGCAGCTTGAAGACTCAGCCAAAATTTTGACGTAAATCTCGGGTCTCTATCAAATACTATGGAAACTGACGCACCATGCAATCTAACAATCTCGTCAATGTATAATTTTGCATACATGTACATGCTGTACATGGTTTTCACAGCCAGAAAATGAGTAGATTTTGTAAGTTTATCAACAATAACCCAAATGGAATTATGTCCCTTTTGAGTACGAGGCAATCTCAAAATAAAATCCATCCTGATATGTTGCCACTTCTATTCTGGGATAGGTAACGGCTGCAATGGTCCTCCTAGATGCTGGTGCTCGATCTTAACTTGCTGATAGATAAGACACTTGGTAACGAATTCTGCAATTTCTTGTTTTATTCCATTCCACCAATAGTGTACTCGCAAATCCCGATATATTTCGGTACTACCCAGATGCATTGCATACACAGAGTTGTGCGCTTCCTCCAATATATCTTTCTTTAAATTGTCATTATTAGACACATGCAGTCTATTATCAAATATTAAGGCTTCATCATTATCTCTGACGCAATAGTCGATTTTTTTTACCATTTTTCACTTTATCTCTGATCTATCGGGCATCCAACTTCTGCGCTTCTATAATTTGGTCAAGTAACGTCAGTCTCAAAGTCAAAGTTGCAAGTAACGATGTTGTATAACCAACCTCCAACTAGACTCGTAGATATCTCAACTCAGCATATAGGTTAGTTTGAACAACTCAAAGGTCTGTAATCAAACCTGCCGATTTTTTACTTAGTGCATCTACTACAACATTAGCCTTTTCAAGATGATAATGGATGGTATAATCATAATCTTTAATCAATTTCTTCCAGGGCCTTTGTCTCAGATCCAATTCTTTCTGAGTATACAAATATTTCAAACTCTAGTGATTAGTGTATATCTCGCAAGTCTTGCCCTATAAATAATGTCTTCAGCGTTTTAAGGCAAACAAAATCGCCTCCAGCTCCAAATCATGCGTTAGATAATTATGCTCGTGATTCTTTAATTGTTGAGAGGCATATGTAATCACGTGACTATGTTGCATCAGTACACGATCTAGCCCCCAGTGTAAAGCATCATTGTATATCACAAAACCACCACCTTCTGTCGAGAGAGAAAGTATTGGCGCTGATATTAGTCTACAATTGAAGAAGTTCCGATCGGTGATATTTTGGTCAGTTCGTCCTCCTCAGTTCAGTTCTTGTGTCCAGGTCAGTTCTCTATCTTCATTGACAAAACGAGCCATGGACTTCTCCATCAACACTAAAAAGCCCAAGCCCAAGCCTCTAATCCCTTCACGCACCCTTTTTTTTTTCTGACCACGCGTCGTGTTAAGGTTGATAACCGAGCTTAAGGTGCCTAATATCCAAAATGCTAATTAGGTTTTCTCTTATAAAAACAAGAGTGAATAATGTTGCAAAATGTACTGCTTTTAGAATAATCAAATCATTTATATAATTTCTCCCCCCGAGCTCTTACTCTCGAGCCGAAGGGACTTCGCCGAGCAAAACCCCGATGGGTCCTGTACAGGTACATGCTTGGAGCGTAGGATGGACACCGCGTGTTAAGGTTGATAACTGAACTTAAGGCGCCTAATATCCAAAATGCTAATTAGGTTTTCTCCTATAAAAACTAGAGTGAATAATATTGCAAAAGGTACTACTTTTAGCATATTCAAAGCATTTATTTAATTTCTCCCCCGGAACTCTTACTCTCAAGCCAGAGGGGCTTCGCCGAGCACAACTCCAGTAGGTCCTGTACACGTACATGCTTGGAGCGTAGGACGAACACCGCTCAGATTAGCTCGGTCACATAAGATTCAAGGACAAGGAATTCAAGGGATCATCACTCGAAGTAACTCCTCTCCGGATCGCCACCAACAATCCATGTGGACTCTGATCAAACTAACTATGGATGTTAGCCATTTTTCAACATTAACAATTTGGCGCCATCTGTAGCAAGCGCACAAAAAGCCTTCCTCAGGTAATCAACTCCCTACTCAACTAAGATTTGATGATCACAATGTATGGTCAGATCATTCAGCGAAGAGATCAAAAAGTCGTGATGAATAGCAACCCGAGCAAAGAGATGTTAAGGGACCCTATGTCGAACACTAGGGTTCCAGCCCCCATCCTAGTTGGGGAAAAAAACTTACCCCACATAGGATAGATAGGCCCTTCTACGTTGCCCTCAGAAGCCTTTGTGGGTCAAACTTCTGGAGCCGTTACAGCGTCAAGGATCAATAATTTGGAACGCCGCCTTGGCGAGTTCCAAACCTACTTCCAAGTTCTTCCCTGTCACCTAAAGCCGACCCCCATCCAGGGGTGACTGGATCTCTAGACCGCAGGGGAAGAGGAGCGCCCCCAAGAATCAGAAGATTGCGTGATTCATTCCCATGGACATGTACCAAGGGCCCAATCTTGGCCTCATAACGAAGTAGTGAGGGAGCGAGATTTGGCCCCCCTACTGCTTTAGACTCATCATCGCAACCTTCACAAGGGCACCGAGTCGAGAACCGTCATGGGTTCCCGACGGGCAGAGTGCCTGGCCATATCGCTCGATCTGAGCACCAAGCCCACCATGTTTGAGAAGTTGACTCCTACTCTCTACCGGCCAAGAGACGAGATAGGGTAACTATCAGCCAAGTCGTAGCATCGCCTAGAGGAGAAGCTGTCGTGGAACGTTACCTTGTTGACATGGAAGCAGTTCTCCACCAGCTGCAAGGATCAAGGGGAATAGTTGGGCTCCCTACTGAGGTGAGATCCCCCTTTAGAAATGATATCGTCGAAAAAGTAGTACCTTATAGATTCTCCCATCCCAAAATGAATCTGTATGACGGGACCACTAACCTGGTGGACCACCTCTCTATCTTCATATCTTATATGGATATGCACACGATGTCACACCCCACCTTGGGACCCCAATGCCCGAGGTCAAGCGTGACGTCGACTTGATGTCACCCAACCAACCACATATTTTTATAAACTATTTACTGATATGGATTTTCAAAGAAAAAGATATAGATACTTTACCAACTCAAAATATTCAGAAATTATACAAAAACAATTATTTCATAACAAACTACAAAAAGTTTAACCGCTCACTCCCAACAATTGTCCTGACAGTTACCAAAATAAAACTCATTACATCATCTAGCTCTACCTAACTCTAGTAGTGGACCCATATCTAGCAAAGGTAACTGAGATAAAATATTTTATCGGTGTACTGTCTTCATAATATAAAAATAATTTATGGATCCAGTGCATTTAGCAAAATTCACTTTTCAAATGGAATATACCCTCAGTGAAATTTTTCAAAACAGAATATAACTGCACAAATCATATCAAATTTCACAGATATCATCAACTAATAGCAACCGAATATAAATCAACCAATCAAATCATTTCTATATAATCAACTATCAAAACTATACTTTCCTACTAGCAATAGGATCATTTCACCTCACGATAGGGAGTTATAACGATACCGTAACTTGTATAACTATACAATCAAATGTTGTCATCAGTGTTAAAGCTATTCAATATCTCCAATGGAAAGACCAGCACGTGGTCTAAACCACCATATCAAGATGATAATCATCATCGTTAATAACAACAACAACCGCCTACAGCACTTGTCCTACTGTCAGGTTACGACACAATAATATCCCGCAGGACATGCTCTCCTATCAGGATCACACTATGTCATATAGGTATATTAATAAAAACCATTTTTCCACAATCAACTTTTACTTGATCCATCTAAAGTTATAAAATTACTCATTTTAGTAAATCGTTTATTTTCACATTTTAGTACGAAAATAAAATTTGACAATTTATATAGGTTACAGTACACTCACCTTGATAATCGTATTGCTACTTTGTTATTGTCAAAACACTGATGTGGTCAATCTCGCTTGTGAACTTAACAACGATAAAGCCTAAAGTAAGAATTTAACTAAATATAAAATGCGATGCGTGAAATACATACCACTAAAATACGATTTTCCTATTCCCAAATTTTCTTGATTATATTAAATTTATTAAAACTAAATGTCCTATTTTCTCAACCTAGTATTAATTTTACAACTATGATAATTATATTTATAAAATTTATCAATCAATAATTTAATTACGATAAAAATATTCTATGATGATCAACAATATTAATAGGGAAAGAAATATCGAAAATATCATCCTAATCAAATTTACAATTTTTATTTTTTTTTTTACTTTAAATAAAAAAAATTACCATTTAAATATTTTTATTTAAACTACAAAATCCAATATATATTCACACACATGCCTATTACTTAAACAAAAGAGATGAAGTAAAATACCTGAAATGGAATGTAGGCCAAGGAGGAGAGAGAAGATAGTAATTCGTATAAGGTAGAGAGAGAGAGAGAGAGTTGAGTAAAGGAAGATTAATTATGATTATATATATATATATATATATATATATATATATAGAGAGAGAGAGAGAGAGAGAGAGAGAGAGAGAAAGAGGAAGAGAGAAAATAGCTTATGCCTAATCAAGTACTTTTTATTTTTTATTTTTTAGGTATTTACACATGTTGTACCCTCTTGGGTACAACACATATACTCATTTTGTGTTATCTTCCAAATGAAGACAAGACAACACAACAACCCACTTTATAATTTGTTATTATTATTGTAATTTTATCTCAATTCCACCTATGGATATGAATGAGATGAATTTTCATTTTATTTTTAAGTTTAATTACACACTTAACCCCCAACTTTATTATTTACACATATAATCCCTAGACAAATTTATAATTAATTATTGAACCATAAAACTTTTAAAAGTAAAATTTCAATTGTAAATTTACCCCAATTTTTTTTTTAATGTGAAATTTAAATGGCACCTTAGACCCCATTATTTTTCTAAATGTTCTAAAATGCAACTAAAATACACACGTGCAAAAAATAGGCTTTACAATCCTTCCCTCCTAAAAGAAATTTCATCCCGAAATTTAGTTACCTTAATCGAATAAATGTGGATATTTAGGCCCCGTTTGGTTAGTGTTTCCATTTCAACCCAACCCAACCTAACCCAAAAAATTTGGGATAGATTTTCGGGAACGCGTTTGGCAACACAAAACTCAACCCAACCCAACCCAAAAAATGAGAATTGATTCTCAAAATCTTAAAGAAATGAGAAACAAAAAAAAAACTTTTTTTTTTTTTTTGCCCAAAAAATTAAATCTAAGTTTAGTGACACGCTGGGAATTAAACAAAATGTTAGTTGGTCCAATGATCCACTTTAGTTGAGCTCATTTCCATTTTTTTTTCCCTTTCACATCTCGTCTTCTTCCTTGTCTTCCTTCGCCACAGCAGACGACGAAATTGGCCTCCCATCGCAGCCACAACCGCCGTCGTCGTCTTCGTCTTCAACCAATCTGTTGGCCTCCAACCAACTCTTCCTCTAATTTCATAGCCTCCGACGCCATCACCCCCACAACCGTCGCCATTGTCTTCGTCTTCTTCGTCGAAATTGTTCATCTTCCTTGCCTTTGTCTTCGTCGAAATCATTCACATTCCTCCTCCTCGCCTTCAAAATCGATTCCGATTTTCGTTTTAGATTTCAATTTTGATTTCATTACTCAAATCAATTTAGGGTTCTATTTCAATTTCGTCTTCGTTGAAGCTCTACTGGTTCTTGAATTGATTTCTTTACTTGATTTAGGGTTCTATTTTGATTTCGTCTTCATTAAAGCTCTACTGATTCTCGAATCGATTTCAATTTTTAATTTCTATTTTGATTTTCGAAATCAATTTCGATTTCATTGCTCAATCGATTTAGGGTTTGGTTCTTGATTTTGGTTTAGGGTTCGTTATTGATTTTGGTATAGAGTTGGTTCTTGATTTGGGGTTTTGGTTGAATTTGAAAATTTGGTTGAATTTCATGAAATCAATTCTAGGGTTAGTTATTGATTTGGGGATTTTGGTTGAATTGGGAGGTTTGGTTGAATCAATTCTAAGGTTGGTTTATGAAATCAATTCTAGGATAATATCATTACCAAACGTGATTCTGTTCCCAGTACAAAAAAAAAATTGTTGTTACCAAACGCAATTCTGTTCCCAGTAGGAAACAGAATTTTCAACCCAACTCAACTCAATCCATCTCAGTTGGGTTGAGAAAAGTGGGAACACTAACCAAACGCCACCTTACTCCTCATCTCCTCTTCTCTTTCCCACATTGCCTCTTCTACAGAATGGTTACGCCATAGCACTTTTACTAACAGAATTATCTTTATTCGCAACACTTGATCTTTACGATTTAGAATCTACACTGGCTTCTTGACGTATAATAAGTCTTCCTTCAATTCGATTGGTTGAGAAGTCAACACATGCAAAGGGTCTGGCACATATTTTTCAAGTATTGCAACGTAAAAAATATCGTACAATCTAGACAACTCTAGTGGTAGGGTTAGTCGATAAGTCGCTATACCAACCCATTCTAGAATCTCGTACGACCCAATGTACCTTAGACTCAGTTTTTCCTTCTTCCTGAATCTCATTATACCCTTCCACAGGGATATACGTAAAAACACAAAACTACCCACTTCAAATTCTAACTCACGTTTACACTTGTCGGCATAGCTCGTTTGTCGACTTTGAGCAATCTTTAATCTTTCCTGAATCACTTTCACTTTCTCCACCGTCATCTGAGCTATGTCAAGGATACACAATTTTTGTTCCCCAACTTCAATCTAACTAACTGGAGTTTTGCATCTTCTACCATACAATGCCTCATACGGTGTCATCTCAATTGCTGAATGGTAGCTATTGTTATAAGCAAATTCAATCAACGTCAAATGATTGTCCCAACTACCAAGAAATTCTAATATGCAACCCCTTAACATATCTTCCAATGTCTGAATTGTATGCTATGATTGGCCGTCAGTCTGAGGGTAAAAAGTTGTACTAAATTTTAACTTGGTTCCCAGAGCAGCTTGAAGACTCAGCCAAAATTTTGACGTAAATCTCGGGTCTCTATCAAATACTATGGAAACTGACGCACCATGCAATCTAACAATCTCGTCAATGTATAATTTTGCATACATGTACATGCTGTACATGGTTTTCACAGCCAGAAAATGAGTAGATTTTGTAAGTTTATCAACAATAACCCAAATGGAATTATGTCCCTTTTGAGTACGAGGCAATCTCAAAATAAAATCCATCCTGATATGTTGCCACTTCTATTCTGGGATAGGTAACGGCTGCAATGGTCCTCCTAGATGCTGGTGCTCGATCTTAACTTGCTGATAGATAAGACACTTGGTAACGAATTCTGCAATTTCTTGTTTTATTCCATTCCACCAATAGTGTACTCGCAAATCCCGATATATTTCGGTACTACCCAGATGCATTGCATACACAGAGTTGTGCGCTTCCTCCAATATATCTTTCTTTAAATTGTCATTATTAGACACATGCAGTCTATTATCAAATATTAAGGCTTCATCATTATCTCTGACGCAATAGTCGATTTTTTTTACCATTTTTCACTTTATCTCTGATCTATCGGGCATCCAACTTCTGCGCTTCTATAATTTGGTCAAGTAACGTCAGTCTCAAAGTCAAAGTTGCAAGTAACGATGTTGTATAACCAACCTCCAACTAGACTCGTAGATATCTCAACTCAGCATATAGGTTAGTTTGAACAACTCAAAGGTCTGTAATCAAACCTGCCGATTTTTTACTTAGTGCATCTACTACAACATTAGCCTTTTCAAGATGATAATGGATGGTATAATCATAATCTTTAATCAATTTCTTCCAGGGCCTTTGTCTCAGATCCAATTCTTTCTGAGTATACAAATATTTCAAACTCTAGTGATTAGTGTATATCTCGCAAGTCTTGCCCTATAAATAATGTCTTCAGCGTTTTAAGGCAAACAAAATCGCCTCCAGCTCCAAATCATGCGTTAGATAATTATGCTCGTGATTCTTTAATTGTTGAGAGGCATATGTAATCACGTGACTATGTTGCATCAGTACACGATCTAGCCCCCAGTGTAAAGCATCATTGTATATCACAAAACCACCACCTTCTGTCGAGAGAGAAAGTATTGGCGCTGATATTAGTCTATTCTTCAGCTCCTGGAAGCTTTGTTCGCATTTGTTAGTCTATACAAATTTAGCTTCCTTGTGGGTTAAACGAGTCAACCAGGCAGCTATAACAGAAAATTCATGTACAAACCGACGATAATAACCCACCAAACCCAGAAAACTTCAAATTTTGGTCACACTTTTCGGTCTTTCCCACTAAACAAAGGTTTCGACTTTCTTTGGGTCGACTTGAATACCATTACCCAAGATAATATGCCCCAAGAATACCACTCTATCCAGTTGATAGGTGTAACTTATCTATTTATTCCCAAGACGAATTTGGTATTTTTCGAGTATTTTTATAGCATTTTAATATGTTTTAATATATTTTTATTTATTTATGTATAAATTAGGTGTTTGGAACAAAAAGGGACGAAAACGAGTTATACTCAAGCAAGTTGGTAGAAAAACGGTGGAGAAAAAAAGCAAAAAGATCAATATTCAAAGCCTACATCCACCGCTACAACTGTTAAAATGCAGAGAGTTGTTGAATTTCCCACCGCTATAGCAGTCAAAATGTAGAGAGTTGCTGAATTTCCCACTGGTGCAACAGTCCGACAATAGATCTTTTAAGATATTTTGGGATATTTTGTTGATATTTTGGGATCCCAATATAATCCCCTCTTCTCCCCAACACGTTAGAATATTGTTTGGGAGGTTTTGAGAGCTCCAAAACCCTATCAACCAAGAGAAGATCACAAAACCAAGAAGAGAAAACATTCTCAGAGCGGTTTTAATGACAGTTCTTCGGATAACGGCTAGTCTCCTTGTTTCTCTCTTTATCTCTTAGTTTTGGTTGATAGTTTTATATATGTTTATCGTGTATTTTGTTGTATATGTGGTTATGGCCATGAGAAACTAAACATATATTGTCTAGAGAGCAATTCGTTTATAAAAAACATTGTTTGTTTGATCTTTGTTTTGTTATCGTTTGTTCTTCGTTATTCGATTGTGTTTACCATTCTTCTACTATTATATGTTTGTTATGATATATTAAGAATATGGAGTTTGACACTCGGGAGAGATAATCCCAGATTCGGACTAGAGTTTAAACACAACGTGACGATCTAATGACCCAGGAGGGCATTAGAAAGTATGCAATCCGTGAGGTTGGGGCAAGACTCATGTCACCAAGTGTTATATAGATGCTCAAGGAGGACTTCGGCATTGACCCGAAGTCACATATTCATTCACTTTACACTCGGGAGAGGTAGTGAGTGAGATTTCGATACTTAGATTGTCGGATAATCTAAATGTCGTTAATGTAAACTAGATTGAATTGAATACATTTAAATGAATGAAGTTAATCCCTAGATAATAAATTCTCATAAACGCCATAGTAGTATTATAGTTTAGTAATTAATTTAGTTTAGTAGATTATAATTATTATAAAAAGCTTAATTTCGAGTCGCCTAGATAAAATTTGGTTATGACAATCACAGTACTCAACGACCATCTAAACCAATCCCTATGGATACAACAACCCTTACTCTTCCTACTTTACTAAAACTTAACCCGTACACTTGCGGTGAAAGTAGCGATATAATATTCTACTACCAAGTTTTTGGTGCCGTTGCCAGGGATTGGTTTTTAGATTGTTGTTGATATTGTGAGTAAATAACTTGATTTTAATTTAGGCATTTATTGTGTTTATAAAAAAAATTTCTTTGTAGTTTTGTTTCTTTTGCAAGGTACTTGAATATGTTAGATCAACAAGTGCTTTTGCGTTTCTTTCAACGAGATTCCAAGCCATTTTTATTATGTTTGGGATCGATACAGGGAGTTTCTATTCCGGTTCCCCAATCATCATTTCCAGAGGGAGTGTCAACTACTGAACTTCCTCGACGGGTTATTAGACGCAACCAAAATATGGGTGGAAAGAGAAAACAGTACCACCTCTTTCTACCAACTAACCGCGGATAAAGCCTATTAGTTGTTGGAAGACATGGTGGAGTTCGATTTTCAGTATTGGAATTATTCACCAAGTTACCAAAGCTCGAGGGATAGTTTCACCATTTCGGCGCCATGGATTGACACCGAGGACCAACATGTAGAGTCTTCTCCTACCTAAAAGAAATGTTCGTTGAATTTATGGGGGAGACTTAGGTCTTCTGGAGGGAAATGAATGACCGACTCAACGAGCATGAGGATCGTCTTAACAATATTGAGACGACCTGCGCTGAAATTGATGCGACCGTAATGTCACTTCAAACGCAAATCGGTCAGCTAATCTGCTTTATTGAGACCAAGTCCGAAGTGGTGGCACTGAGAGACACACACGCCATATGCATTGAAATCCACCAAGAGAAACCGGATACGAGCGGGGGGAACTTGGGAGCATTCAATAATGATTATTCGAATAAGATGGAAACTCAAGCATGGATTGAAGATTTTGATTCTTCATTATTAGAGATCCACATTGTGATGCCACCACCGATCGAAGACGATCACATTTATGAGGATCCGATGTGGCTTACTTGTCATTTTCCACCTTTTGTAACGTTCTTTCATGCCAACCAAGTGCGTGAGACGGAAATGAGTCTTGTTGAGAGTTCGAGCCGAATAATGCCAAATTTCGCCAATCTTGAGGGCATTCTGAACCAAGACCCATACGTGGTGTTACGACACTTACTATGGGCAGAAACCGCTCTTTGACGAGCACTTCTCTATGTCAAGCCGAGGACAATAAACCAAGCGCTTCTTAAGAGGCAACCCAAGTTTTAGAATAAATTAGATCCATCACTGTCGACTTCATTCGGAGGCGAGATTGTCTCGCCTCCCAGGTACGTGTTATAAACCCTTTTCGTCACTATAATGCATGCTAAATATTGAGATTGATGATTGGGTCATTGTGAACACTGACCGTTTTAAGTTTGGGGGTGATGTTTAGTATGTTTAATTTTTATTGTTGTGTAGTTTTATTTTATTGTATGCATGTTTGTTTAGTGTAGTATGTGTTTATGTTTTTTGTTATTGTGTGATGAGTTTCGTAGTTTGTCTGGGCCATTACCCGATGATGATATTAACCCCTGGTTGTTTGTCAAGGTCAAGGGTAATGCCCATTCATGTGTGTTCTGTGTGCTTGACAATGCGTTTTGGTAAAAGTTATTGTGGATTCTAATTTGCACGAGCACGTAGACTCAATGTATAGTTATTCAATTAATTTGAGGCCGATTATTCATTAGCCAAATTCATGATAATTTTGAGGATTCTAGAACCTGATTGGGGGAAACTTGAGGCAAAATCCTAGGCGAGGTAGTTTAGGAGACATGATTTAAGCATTCATTTTGATCGCTTGAGCCGTTGAAGCTGTCTATGCTATATGTTTTATCCCTCGTTACCCTGTTGAAACCTGTAAGCCGTTTCAATTCTGAACACGTAATAAATACCCTGGCCAATTGAATTTTTTTCCAAACCATTGTCACTAAACCTTAGGTAATGGGTATTTATTATGAACCGTTACCTTGTTCAACTGTCGGTAGTCGATGCATATCCTCAGAGTGTCATCCTTCTTTCTTACAAACAATACTGTAGCTCTCCATAGAGAAACACTAGGTCTAATAAACCCGTGGTCTAACAGATCTTGCAACTGAATCTTCAGTTCCGTTAGCTCAGTAGGTGCCTTGCGATAGGGTAAAATTGATCTAGGAAAAATACCCGAAAGTAATTCGATAGTGAATTCAATTTTCCTATCCATTGGCGGCTTTGGCAATTCTTCTAGAAATACATAGACGTAATCCTCGATCACTAGGATATCTGTTAATTGTACCTCATTCAGACGGGTGTCAATCACATGCGCGAGGTATCCCTCACATCCTTTCTTTAATAATTTCCTGGACTCTAGAACAAAAATCGAACTAATAGGGGTAATGATTATGTCTCCCAAAAGCACGAACTTTGATTTGCCTTGGATTCAAAAAGTAACTTCCTTTTTAAAGCAATCGAATATGGCATGATAGCCGAATAGCAAATCCATACCTAGTATCACATCAACATCGTGAATACTTAAGGATAATAGATCCACTGATAATTCTCTATCACCAATGCAAAGCAGACTATCTTTGTACATACTATCTATCAACACTGAATCACTCACAAGGGTAGAGATAATAATATCATATAACAAAGAAGTATGAAATTTTCCTACATGTATCATAAAGGTCGTCGCAACAAATGAATGAGTAGAACCTAGATCGATAATTATATGTGCATCTCTATCATATAAAGACATGATATTTGTAACCACATCTGGGGTAGCTTGTGCATCCTGCTAGGTAGTAGCAAAAACACGACCCTGAGTTGGAGGTCTACCGGCCGATCCTCTACCTCGCCCCTGAACACCGCTAAGAACAACACTGTCTATACTACTCACATAAGATGTAGGAGTAGCAATAAATTTTAGATAAAACGGAGATATGTGGCCTGACGCGTGACAACGGAAACATATTAGGCCTGCCATGGGACAATCTTTAACAAAATGGTTTGGTGAACCGCATTGATAGCATATGGTTGTCCCAACTCGGCTAGATATCTGGCCTCTACCCTGTCCTTACTGGCCTGAACTTTATCCAGGTACAATTTGTCGTCGCTCTCAATATAATTGTCGTAGCCCTTGGCTCCTAGCTGACTAATCGGTTGTCGGGGCTTGAGAAAGTTGCGGTCGAGGACCAGATCCCCGAGAGGTGCTACGTGGATATCTGCTAGATAACTCGGATCTATTCTTTTTGTATTATTCCTGGTTCATGGTAGCTTCTCACATATCTTTCTCTATTAATTTCGCCATGTTCACTAGTTCTGAGTAACTTTTGATCCACCAGGCAATTAGCCTTGAACGTATTTGCAAATCTAACCCTTTTTGGAATCGTCTGCATCTAGTTTCTTCAGTCTTTACCAAATCAAGAATGAATCGGGACAAGGCATCAAATTTGATTTTCAATTGCAGAATGGACATCTTTCCTTATTTCAGTAATATAAAATCCTCCTCCATCTCGAACTGATAAGATTTAGGGAAATACTTTTCATTAAATACGGCATCAAATTATTCTCAAGTGATCTCCTAACTTGGAATTTAAATTAACCTCTTCATTTCCTTCCACCAATGCTCAGCTTCCTCTTTCTGCTGGAAGGTGATGAGAGAAACTCGGTTGTTATCAGTAATGCTCATTTCCTCGAATGCATGCCCTATGCTTTGCAACCAATTTTTAGTATCAACAAGGACCGTCGTTCCCATAAAAGTTAGGGGATCCAACTCCTTAAATCTTTTCAACAGCATAACCTGAGGATTGGCTATTTCAGTTTGGGCCCTCTGGCCCTCCATCACCTTTGTCTGCTACTCTGCTAGTTGCGCAGCCACTTGTAAGATTCGCTCTACAACATCCAGGCTTTCCCGCACCCTACCCCTTTTCCTTTGGGGTCCCGAATTTCCACTACTTTCATTTTCTCGATCCATATTCAAGATCATAAATGAAATTTAACAAGTAAAAGGGCCAACAATGCAAACAAAAGTTCATGATGTGAATGTACTATTCAATCCAATAAAATAATTACCACTCACGTGCCGAACCAACCTATCAATACCCTATCCTACGGTCCATTACTGGCAAGACAACCTAACACGTCTATAGAACCTATAACCTAAGCTCTTATACCAAAATTGTCACACCCCACCCCGGGACCCCAATGCTCGAGGTAAGGCGTGATATCGACTTGATGTCACCCGATAAACCACATATTTCTATAAACTATTTACTGAAATCGATTTTCAAATTAACCAACTCAAAATATTCAACGGTTATACAAAAATAACAATTTCATAACAAACTACAAAAAAGTTGAACCACTCACTCCCATCAGTTGTCTTGACAACCACCAAAATAAAACTCACCATATCTTCTGACTCTATCTAGCGCTAGTAGTAGACATGTCTTTAACAAAGGTACTTGAGATAAAATATTTTATTGGTGTACTATCTTCATAATATAAAAATAATTTATGGATTAAGAGCATTTAGCATAATTCACTTTTGAAATAGAATATAACCTCAATGATATTTTTCAAAACAGAATATAACTGCACAAATCGTATCAAATTTCACAGATATCATCAACAAATAGAAACCAAATATAAATCAACCAATCAAATCACTTCTATATAATAAAATATAAAAAATATACTTTCTTACTAGCCATAAGATCATTTCACCTCACGATCGGGAGTTATAACAGTATCGTAACCTATACAATTGTGCAATCTAAGGTTGTCATCGGTGTCAGGGTCATTCAATATCTCCAATGGTAGGACCAACACGTGGTATAAACTACCATATCAAGATGATAATCATCATCGTCAACAACAACAACAACCTCCTGCAAGACTTGCCTTCTTGTCAGGTCACAACACAACAACATCCTGCAGGACATGCTCTTCTGTCCGGATCACTGATAGGTGTAAAATACCTATCTATTTCGAAATCAAATTTGTTAGTTTTCAAGCGTATTAGTTATATTTAATTGCGTTTTAGTTTGTTTTAGTGTAAAACAGGTGAAGGGACGTTAATAAGCGATAAACAAACGAAAACAGTGGAGAAACGGTGAACAAAATGTAAAGAACAGGGTTTTGGTGCATGAAGACCACTGCCTAGGCGTAAAAGAAGCAGAATGTTGGAGTGCTGAAGTGCTGAACCACCGCCTAGGTAAGAAAACGTCAGAATGTTGTGCCAGCAGCCACCGCCTAGGCGAAGATCCGACAGAAGCTTAACCGACTCAACCACCACCTAAGCGGTGACACTCTGTGCAGAAATATCTGTTTTTAGATATTTTGAAGATATTTTCCCAAACCTAGCTTTTAACCCCTTTCTCCCCCAATTGTGAAAGAGGACCATTCATGTTTTGAGAGCTCCTTTCACCTTAGTTAGGATTAGATAATTTATAAAGTAGATTAGATTAGTTTTAGGAAGTATTCTTGGCCAATTCTTGAAGAGCTAGAAGAGGAAGTTCATCAATGGAGAAGAGGAAGCTCGAGAGGATTGTTCTTTGGCAAAAGTGGACTACTCCACTTTGAGATTTGATTTTTCTTCCCTTGTTTCCATCTTTGTACTTAATGTTTATTGTTGATATTGATGATCTCCTCATGATTTAATATTGTAATAGCTAAGATCATGTTAGTTTAATTAGATATTAGTTAGGGTTACATGTAATTTATGTAAATACTCATTTGGTTTAATAAATGTTTCTTTAACGGTTGTTGCTTTTAAATTCGATTGTGTTTATCATTTGATGATGATCTTAGTATGCTTGTAATGGTATTAGGGTTGGATCTGAGAATCTAGGGTTTGACACTCGGGAGAGGTAACCCTGGATTCAGACTAGGTTAAACACATCGTTACGATCTAACGATCTGGGACGGCATTAGTTAGTGTGCAATCGATGACGTTGGGTCAAGACTCACATGACCTAGAGTCGTTAAGACATTGAGGGGGACCTCTTCGTCGACTCAAAGTCACATATTCCCCCGTCTTACACTCAGAAGAGGTGACGGAGGAGTTTACGAATCGAGATTGTCGGATACCTAACTTTCGTTATTGTTAACTAAACGAAATCAAACATGTATTAAGTGAACGAAATCAATCCCTAGTTAATCAACTTAGTTGGGATTAACCCACTAATTGTAGTTTAGCTTAGTTCAATTTTAAATCATGTCTTTAATCGTCAGGATAATATGAGACTCCGTAAATAGCGGTATTCAATTATTCACACTTTTCTTTGTGGGAACGATATCCGATCTTCAAATATCCACTATATTAAAACTTAGACCTCGTATACTTGCGAGAATAAGTAGCGGTGTATTTTACGCCCTACCAAGTTTTTGGCGCCGTTGCCGGGGGATTAGTGTGAATTTTAAGTTGATATTGCAACTAAGTGGTGGATTGTTAATCCTGACATTTATTTTGTTTTGTTTTTAATTTTAATTTTTGTTTTATTGTATTAGTGTGATTAAGCCATGCGAGAAACGATAAACAAGATTGGAATTCTTAATTCTCAATCCCGAGATCGAGCTTATATTGAAAATGATAAGAACTGAGAGGAGAAGCCGACTTCAAGCCATGATCTTGATCCAACTGAGCATTTAAGCCCATATTTCTTGTCTATGGGGAATTTTGATGAAAAATACTTAGTAACACGAAAGTCCAGCTGGGGACGGTAAAGCAAGCGCAATATTTGTTTTTGAAATGAAACTTAGGGTATCAAATTA
Source organism: Eucommia ulmoides (assembly GCA_016647705.1). Lineage (NCBI taxonomy): Eukaryota > Viridiplantae > Streptophyta > Magnoliopsida > Garryales > Eucommiaceae > Eucommia > Eucommia ulmoides. Next base: position 15,821,639 of record CM028330.1, on the reverse strand, counting down.
CCCGATTTTTGTTACTATTTATTTTATTATTTATTCTTTTTGGAAGCCGTCATGACTTCGGAACGTGTTCGGAAGTAAATTTAGGAGTGTGGACGCTTGGGAAAGTGTTTCACGTTTAAACATGTTGAACAAGCGAAGTGGAAACATACGGGGTAGAGTTATATTTTGAAAATTTGAGAAAAATATAAAGAAGGAGCTACAAGCCCACCGCCTAAGCGGTGAATCCACCGCCTAGGTGGTGAAATTACAGGTTGTGTGTTTTTTCAGCAAACGGACCACTGCCTATGTCACACCCCATCCCGGACACCAGTCACTTGTGGGGCCGGCGTGACGTCGATACAACATTACTCAGGCAACAAACCAACTAGAAAGCGACGATATGCATTCATAATTATACAAATAATCAAAATACAAGTCATAAACATCTTTCCAAGCCAGAGACACACTCGTCCCTGCAATCCCTTCTATAACAGCAAAAGGAAAAAAAAAAAAAAAAAACGATGAACCCTTCCTAGGTTTGCCTCAGGCGGCACTTCCCGAAAATTTTAATTCTTTGCTATACCATCGACGGACTCTACCCCGTGCCAGTAGGGGACCGACTCCTAACCATTTCACCTGCGAGTGTACTGCCTTCTCAATAAAAGTATTCTTATTTAATAATAATAGTACCTTCTAGATAACACAACATTTACACATAGAATCAGCATAAGCACCATACATGCAATAAAAATGAAGTAACATATACATAAGGTCCATTTTTATAACCATGCAGTATAAATATCATAACAATCGCCTAAAATAATAATAAATTACCCAATATAAACAAAACATCACACCTCAAACCACAACGTACACTGGCTAGCCATGGTGATCGTTTTAACCTCACGATCGGGAGTTTGCAACGGTACCGTACCATCCGTAGGATATGCCTTCCTACGAACACCCATCACTCCGCCGAGGTGGATAATCACTGCACAGTACAAACGTCTAACATCACTCTGCCGAAGCAGATAAACATCACTCCGCCGAAGCGGATCAACATCACCCAATAATATCGTCTAATCACCACGTAATTTTTTTTTTAAAACCTTCTAATTTAAATACAACCAGTTTTCATCAAATATATATATATATATATATATATATATATATATATAAATAATTCGGCGAGAAGACAGTACACTCACCTCGTTTCTAGCACTGCAAAAACCTCACTGTCCAAAGCTTACCGAGGTGTTGGCGTCTGCAAACCTAGAAATGATAGGGTCTAAGTTAATATTTCATGTAAAATCACTTAGTCATATAGGGCGGGCCCTAAGTTCCGCATTTTCCATTTCTCCATATTTTATCTATGAGATTTGCTATTATTCTTAATAATTTTGTTCCATTATTTATTACATAAAAAATCCCGTAATATGAACGATCCCAATTTATTACTCCGGTTACAAAGATTTTAGGCTTTAACAAAACTAGAATAAATTTAACGACAAACGAGATCCTTTCCGAGTTATTCACGGGCCGCGAAAAGGGTTTTCATTTGAAATGGAATTTCTCCCTTTTTCTGGGGTCAGTTATGCAATTTTTCTTTTTCTTTTCTCTCCTGTTTTCGGTTCTTCCCAGCCCCGACGGCGGTTTCTCCCTCTCTCTACCGTTGCCAACCACCGGTGGCTCCCCCTCCTTGCCGACTCGCCTGTCAACCTCCGCACTACCCATACAACCTTCCGACACCACCTCTGGCTGTCTCGCCAGCTCCACCGTATACCCACAACCACTGTTCACCCACTGTCGCACCATGTGACACACACCCCCACCCCCATGCATGCGACTACGTTTGCATGCCACTGTCGATGGCACGCCATAGGACCAACAACCCCTGCCGTCGAAGACCTACACGCACAGCGGCACACCGCAGCCGCAACCACTTACGCCACCGCCACTGCCGTGATCGTCCTCTCTCTCTCTCTCCTTCTCCGTCTCGGTTTTTCTCTTTTTTTTTTCCTTTTTGCAATATACATTTTACACACACGCACCCTCGCACACCGTAGCCAGAAAATCAGAACACCTACACCCAAACGCACATGGTGCCGGAAGACAAAAATCGAGCACACCCCCACACCGCCGAAAACTTACCAACCCAACTCGTTACGCTCATGCATGCATACATCCATCAATTAATTGAAGAAATACACGTAAATACTCACCTGACCGAAGATCATCGATGGTCGAACGGCGATCCGCAACTCCGCTTACCGGCGACGCTAACACGCACACAGCCACTCCGTCGACGAACCACGCCACCGGCCGCACCAATCTCTCTCTAAAATTGTTTACGCTGCCCACACGACCACGCTGCCGGAGGAACATCGATCCAAGAAAAATCGACGACCCCTCCGCTCCGGCTCTCTCTCTCTCTAGAATTTTCGGGTTTTCTTTTCTTCTCCGATTTCCTCACTTCAGTGCATGTAGGAGGGTTTTTAACACATGAAGTTAGTGGTTAAACCAATTCTAAGCATGCCACATCACCCCTCGATCGTCCCTCCTTGGCCGGTGGGTTGCCGTCGATTTTGCCGTGTGGGCAGGAATGGATTTATGTTAAAAAAAATTAAATTACACTTTCCTCCCTTCATTTCCATTAAGATTCTTATTTCAGTGTATCTGTATTTAAAAAAGTTTCAAAATTATAATTTTGCCCCTAACATTTTTTTCTTTTGATTTCTAATTGCCACTTTAAATCTCAAGTTTAAATTTTTGCATTTCTAAATTCCCAATTTGACCCCCAACTTTTAATTTGGGTTTTTATCAATAACATTTTTACCCTAAAATTCTCTAACGTTCTATAATACGGTTATTTATGACGTACGTTCCACAACTTAGGTTCTACAGCCTAGGCGATCAAACTCCAGAATGCAACAAATTTTGAAAATACGCTCCACCGCCTAGGCGAAAATAGTGCAGTTGGCTGAGTTTTCACACTGGCGTAACTTGCCTAGGCGAAAAAACTACCACCTAGGAGAATAAACGTTAGAAAGGTTTTTTTTTTTTAAAAAAAAAAAAGGGCTCCACCGCCTAAGCGGTGGACCTTCTGTAGTTAAAAAGAACCCGCTCGTTCAAAAATTGAAATCGCAAGGCTTTTTCCCCAAAAACCTCTACCTTCTCTCTAAAACCTTACTTCCAAACCGTTCCAATACTCAAAAATCATCCTTCCATTACCAAAAGTATTCATTTCCATCATGAATCAACTACCAAGAATCGGATCTCCACTCCTATTTCCGAAATTTTAGGGTTTTTGCGTGAACGGTGCGTTTTCTTCATTCTCTTTCGATTGGACCATAAATTCTCAACAAGTAAGTTTATTTTATCTTACATTTAGTATAGTTGTTGAAATTATTCGTTGGTTTGCATGATTATGTTAAAAAATCATTGGATTTTGAAGTTTTGCCCAAAACCCATTAACCCTATTTTCGCGATTTCAAAGTTCTATGGGTTTTTGGTTTGATTCTTGGTGATGAGCATGTTTACATGGATTGGTTAAGTATGTGAACTAAGATAGTATGTCACATTTGTGAAATTTGGTTGAAAAGTTCAAATGGGTGTTTGTTTGAGATGTATGTGTTCTTGACAAAGTGATTTGGGAGGTTTATGTTTTTCAATTATTCATATATGATGAGGTTGTATTGGTTTTTTGTAATTGTGATTGTTAGGCAATGCCGAAGAGGGTAGCTAAGAAGAGGGAGAGAGAAGAAGAGTCGAGTTCGCAACCAGGGGTGCCGACCGAAATTAACTATGATGCCAACCGTTTTGTGCCAAAACAAGTGGAGGAGCATTTCAAAGACCACGAAGCCTTTCGAACATGCATAGGCCAATGTGGTTTCGGTCCGATAAAGGATCTCCCGACGAAATTTCAACAAGAAATTTGAAGCCGCCAATGGGAGCAATTCTGTAAATCGCCACCCCCGGGCGAGGTAGCTTTGGTTAAGGAATTTTACGCTAATGATACGGAGGCCGTAGACTACTAAGCAAGAGTTTGAAATCGGTCGATCATCTTCAGTCCTGATTTTATCAACGATCTCTTTGGACTATCGGCACCGGGGTCCACTGAAAGCCAAGAACCAACTTTGAATAGGGTCATCAAAAAGATCACATCCGGCGAAGTCAAGTGGAAAAACTAGGGACTGAATGTCGCTACCTTCTCGGTGAAATACCTAAATCCAATTCCAAAAATCTGGCACCATTTCATTTGTGGAAGCCTCCTACCAACATCACATCTTTCAGACATCTCAAAGGACAGGGCCTTTTTAATCTACAAAATTCAAACCAGAGAAGCAATCAATATTGGATTCATGATCTACTCATCAATAATGCATGTTGCGAAAACGGTAAAGGGTGGGCTCCCGTTTCCGTCACTTTTGACCCACATTTTTCAACTAGCTGGAGTGATGGTATCTGGGGAAAGCCTGTGCCACCCTAACATTCCACTAGATCTATCAAAGATAAACCATTTGTGGAAGACTGGGGCACAAGAGGTAGCCAAGCCCGAGCCTGAGGAAGGGGAAGAGCCAACCGACAAGACGGAGGGACCTTCCGGAGCCTGAGATGAAAACTCCCAGGAGAGGGTATATAATAAGCTTCAGATCGTCCTTCAAAACCAATACGAGACCAGTTCTTTCCTAGACTAATATTCGAGGCAGAAAGATCAAGTCCAGCGGATAATTTGGGGAGGCCTTGGCCTTGAGATGCGCGACTACCCTTCGATGCCACCCGTGCTGCCACATTTTCTACAGAAACCACACTCTCCTTTCCAACAAGATAACGGTAATGACTCCTCGTCAGGTGAACAGTAGGGAATAAGTATTATTCCCTAAGTATGTGTTCAACCCTTTTTGTATGCATTAATGCTATATGTTTATTGGGTTCGCTGACAGTGGAACACTTCTTTTGTTCAAGCATGTATTGGGATGGAATGGATGTTAGTTTAGTGGATATTCATCCATTTTGATTTTTTTTAGAAAATAATGAACCATTATTATTTTTTTGAACAGAATGCAAAAAAATTTATGTACAAAATTATGTTTATGTATGTATTTTATTATTTTAATGAATGTTTTAGTTTTTAAATTTTTACTTTAGTTGGTTTAATTTTTGTTTTTGCATGAATAGTGTTAGATTTAGTTTAGAATTGTGTATGTATGAAGCTGTGTTTACATGTTTAGATGTTGAGTTCATTTGGGCCAAGTCCCGATGATGAGAATTATCCCCTAATTGCATATTGAGGTCGAGGGTAATACCTACCTTGTGTGTTTTGTGTGCTTAACATGTCGATTGGGTAAAAATTATCTCGATCCTAAAATCGCACGACATTTGAACTCAATGTATAATTATATGAACAATTAGACGCTGATTACTCAATATTAAGCTCTTGATAGAAAATGAGTAAACTAGAACTTGATTTTGGGGAAACTTGAGGCGGAATCCTAGGTAAGGTAATTCCGGAGATGTGATTTAGGCCGTCATTTTTTCGCTTGAACCGTTGTAGCTAACCTGAAAATTTTTATTCCTTATTTCCCCTGTCGAAGCCGATAACGTAATCTATTTTGAAAACGTTCAAATACTCTTTTCATTTAAATTTTTCCTAACCCAATGTCGCGAAGCCTAATTTTCAAAATTGAGTGAATCAAGTGAGCGGTCGGGTTTCTGATAAATTTTTATTGATTCGGTATTAGTGTATTCACTTGTCACTTTCGTATTGCTTTTTGCAAGCTCCTAAAATAAGTTTGGGGGAGTGTTTCTATCATTTCTTTTTTTCATATTCCTAAAATTTTATAAATTTAAATAAGTTTGGGGGTGTGTTTGTCTAACTTCTTTTTGCACTCTCCTAAAACTATAATAATTCGAATTAATTTAGGAATATGTTGTTAAAAAAAAAGGTGAATATAGTTTTCATTTTCTTTTCTTTCGACAAGTGAATACAAGGATCTTCATTTCTTATTCAGAGTTGTATTCTAAGAATGTGGGGGTCATGAGAGAGGATAGCGACAAGCGATTTTACCTCGGGTATCGTTCAATTAAAACAATTATCTATTTTCAATTCCAGTGATACCCGTGGTCGTTCTCTAAAGCCAAACCAAGCCCTATTGATCCCTGTGAATATCCGAGCCTACATTAGTGGATAGTAGACTCCAATCAAGCGTATGGTTTTCCTGAATCCTTCAACGGTTTAAGTTATGAGCTTAACGATTGAATAATCCAATCCGGTATTTGAATAGTTAAATATTTGAGTTCTCACACACACACTTCAAATGGATCTAGAATGGTTTTTATTAATATTGATAGTCGAAATTCTAGAACACCACTTGGTATGGGTTACTTCCCGAACTTGATCAGATTTAGGGATCTTGAGGGAGGAACAAATTGGTCCTTTCGATTGAACTTTATATTTACATGCATGTACTTCTTTTGTGTTAAGTTTTTCATTTTTAGTTTGTCAGTTCATTAGTCAGTTTAGTTTAGTGTTAGTGTTTGGCTCGAGGACTAGCAAAATTCTAAGTTTGGGGGTATTGATAGGTGTAAAATACATATCTATTTCGAAACCGAATTTGTTAGTTTTCAAGCGTATTAGTTATATTTAATTGCCTTTTAGTTTGTTTTAGTGTAAAACAGGTAAAGGGACGTTAACGAACGATAAACAAGCGAAAATGGTGGAGAAACGGTGAACAAAACGTGAAGAACAGGGTTTCGGTGCATGAAGACCACCGCCTAGGTGCAAATGAGGCAAAATGTTTGAGTGTTGAACCACCGCCTAGGCGAGAAAACATCATAATGTTGTGCCAGTAGCCACCGCCTAGGCGAAGATCCGACAGAAGCTTAATCGACTCAACCACCACCTAGGCGGTGATACTCTGTGCAGAAATATCTGTTTTTCGATATTTTGAAGATATTTTCCCAAACCTGGCTTTTAACCCATTTCTCCCCCAATTGTGAAAGGGGACCATTCATGTTTTGAGAGCTCCTTTCACCTTAGTTAGGATTAGATAATTTAGGAAGTAGATTAGAATTAAACATCCTATTTTCTCACTAAAATACGATTTTCCTATTCCTAAATTTTCTTGATTATATGAAATTTATTAAAATTAAACGTCTTATTTTCTCAACCTAGTATTAATTTACAACTACGATAATTATATTTATAAAATTTATCAATCAATAATTTAATTACGATTTAAAATAGTCTTTGACGATCAGCAATATTACTAGGGAAACAAATACCGAAAATATCATCCTAATCAAATTTACAAATTTTTTTACGTTAAATTAAAAAAATTACAATTTAAATATTTTTATTTAAACTATAAAATCCAATATATATATATATATATATATATAGATAGATATATAGATATACCTACATTATATTTATTCACACACATGGTTATTACTTAAACAAAAGAGATGAAGTAAAATACATGAAATGGAATGTAGGCCAAGAAGGAACAAAAGGGTAGTAATTCGTACAAAGCAAAGAGAAAGAGTTGAGTAAAGGGTGATTAATTAAGTACGATTATATATATAGAGAGAGGAAGAGAGAAAATAGCTTAAGCCTTATCAAGTAAATTTTATTTTTTTTAGGTATTTACACGTGTTGTACCCACTTGGGTACAACACGTATACTCATTTTGTGTTATCTTCCAAATGAAGACAACACAACAACCCACTTTATAATTTGTTTTAATTATTATTATTATTATTGTAATGTTTATCTCAATTCCACCGATGGATATGAATGAGATGAATTTTTTTTGTTTTCGTTTAATCACACACTTAACCCCCAAGTTTATTATTTACACATATAATCCCGGAACAAATTTATAATTAATTAGTGAACCATAAAACTTTTACAATTAAAATTTTATTTGTAAATTTACGCCTAAATTTTTTTTAATGTGAAATTTAAATGGCACCTTTGACCTCATTATTTTTCTAAATATTCTAAAATTTAACTAAAATATGCTTGTGCAAAAATTTGTCTTTACACACAGCCTCCGTAGCGCTAAGATGTAAGTCTTTCCCTCTCACTTTTACCGAAACAGCCCGTTCATGGTTCCGAGATTGGCCCCAGCCTCGATCTCCACTTTCTCCTAACTCGAACAGCTTTTCCTCACTCGATTCAATCGCTCCCAACGAAGGCCAAAGACCATGACACACATCTTTGCACTCTAACAAGAGGTCAGTAAGAACCTTGGAAACTACATGGATAGGTTTGAGAGGTAGACCATCGCCTATGAGGTCCTCTCAAATTTCGTGGACCTAAACGCCTTCATCTATAAGCTAAGGGATTGGAGGTTGTCCTATGACCTCTACTTAGGCCCTGCACCAAACATCCACGCTACCCTAGATAGAGGTACAAATTTCTACGACGCCGATCTAAGAGACAACGTGAAAAAGGCCTGAGAAGAGGTCTAAAAGAATAAGGGTCAAGCTAACGAAGGACCAAGTCAATCTTAGGGTTTGCGAAGACTCTAGCCGGAGGGGTGGTTGGAACCTCTACCCGGGGACCGGAGACCTTTCTCTCTCCTAAGGCCTTGACAGCAAAGGTTCACCCCTCTAACGGTGTCAATAGCGACAATCTTCGTGGAGAACTCCGGAAAGGGATTCTTCTCTCCTACTCCTCCCTTGAGAGGTAAACCCATGGGAAGATCTATCAACAAGTATTGTGAGTTTCATTGCGACCGAATTCACTCCACTAAAGACTACTTCTAACTCAAGGAAGAGATAAAGGCCCTTATAACAATGGGATACCTTGAAAACTACATCCGTAGGGAGAATAGAGAATCACAATTTGAGGAGAATGATCGTCAAGAAGAGCATAGGGGCCATAGGAGAATGGAAAACCGTAACCGACTGCCTCCCAAAGAGAATGAGGTTGGAGACAATGACGACCAGCGAGTGGACGGCAACAAATGTAGTCATTGCTCCTAAGGCCGACATTTGACCTTTGTGTAGATTTCAAGGACTTGAACAAAGCCTACCCGAAGGATTTCTTTCCTTTACCGGGGATAGACATCATTATAAACACCATTGTTGGGTATGAGCTCCTGAGCTTCCTTGATGCATACGCCAGCTACTACTAAATCTCCATGAACCCCCTAACAAGAGCAATACCTCATTTATCACGAACATGGGGATATATTGCTACAAGGTTATGTCATTTGGGCTACGCAATACCGAAGCGACCTACCAAAGATTGGTCGACAAAATATTTAAGGAGGAGATCGGTTAGACAATGGAGGTTTACATAGACGACATGTTGGTCAAGAGAAACTGAGCTCAAGACCATCTCGGGCATCTCTAAGCCGGCTTCAACAAACTCTAAGCCTGTCTTATAAAGCTCAACCCCAGCAAATGTATGTTTGGAGTTTCTGCGGGCAAGTTACTCAGGTATATGATGTCTCAGCAGGGCATCGACGCCAATCTCGACCATATTGGTGTCGTGCTTGTGATAGCCTCACCCCATACTAAGAAATAAGTCTAGAAACTCAAGGAAAGACTGGTATTACTTAATTGATTCATCTCCCGTTCCTCCAAGAAGTGTCTTTCCTTTTTCAAAGTCTCTGGGCAGTTAATGAAATATAGTTTTGAGCTCGGACAATTTCATATTGATTACCGACTGTGGACAACCATTAAAGGTTAGGTTTTGGAAGATTTTATCACCGAGCTCACCTTCCCAGAATATTAGATGATACCGACCTAAAAGTTGCCGAGGAAATATCCCCTTTTACTAAGGAAGTCGACGAGTCTCCTAGCACGGAAATTGACCTGGGGACAAAATCTTGGAAACTGTTTATGGACAATTCTTCTAATTTGAATTGGTGCGAGACCGGGGTGGTCCTTGTGGCCCCTGAGAAAGAAGAAGTAGAATATATTCTCCGGTTAGGATTTTGAGCTACAAATAACGAGGTCGAATATGAAGCCCTCCCCGTAGGACTGCGATTAGCAAGGAATTTTAATGTAAAAACTCTCCAGGTCCTTTGAAATTCTTAGCTCGTGGTCAACCAAGTGAATAGGGACTGTTTTGCCAAAGACTCAAGCATAACCGCAAACCTGGAGAGAGTAAGAACTTTGATGGAGGAATTTGAAAAAGTTCAAATCACGTAGATTCCCCGAGAAGAGAACAGGCATGCGGACGCCTTGGAAAACCTGGCCTCAATAGTAGAGTATACTTTAAAGAGGACCGTGCCAGTAGAATATTTGGACGAGCCAAGCACGGCGGTGTCGGACATAGTCATAACCATTTGTGAGCTCAGGGACGAGTCGGCCTAACTGGACCCAATCAAATCCTATCTTGAGAAGGGTACCCTACCCAGCAACCAGGCTGAGACCAGAAGAATAAGATACTGGGCTACGAGGCATACCATCCTCGATAGAGTACTGTATCGAAAATCCTTCTCAGACCCTTACTCAAGATGTCTTTGTCTTGAGGAGGTCGAGTATGTGATGAGGGAGGTTCATGAAAGGGTATGTAAAAACCATACAGAGGGAATATCCATGGCCTAGAAACTCCTCCGGCATGTGTATTATTGGCCCAAGATGTTGGTAGATGCAAGTGAATTTGTGAAGAAATGTGACAAGTGCCAGAGGTTTGCTGCACTCCCCCATGCCCCCACTGACCATGCTGGTGACCATGACCAGCCCTTTGCCATTTTCCCAATAGGGCATCGACTTGCTCGGACCCTTCCCTTAAGGAATTGGCCAAAGAAAATTTCAGGTTGTGGCTATCAATTATTTCATGAAGTAGGTGGAAGCCAAGCCCCTAACCCTAATCATCAAAGAAAAAATCAGAAACTTCGTGAAGGAGAGTATGATCTATCGATTTGGCATTCCCAAGGCCATCATCTCGGACAATGGTAAACAATTTGATAATTATTTATTTATTGATCTATGCTCGAGGTTAGGAATTAGCACGCACTTTTTCTCCTCTCGTCATCCTCAGGTTAGGTCGAGGTCACCAATCGAACCATCTTGCAAAACCTAAAGACTAGACTGGACAGATCTAAAGGCCAATGGGTTGAGGACCTCTATCCCATTCTGTAGGCGTATCATACCACGTCCAGAAACCCAACAGGAGAAACACCTTTTGCAATGATTTTTAGGTCTGATGTCGTTATCCCAACAGAGATCAGCATGCTATCACCAAGAACATCAGCCACCTTTAACCGAGTTGAGAAAAAAAGAAGCATTTGTTGATCTTGAGGTTTTGATGGACAATTAAGGGTTGATTTTTTTGTGGAACTAATGTGTTTGTTGAGTGTTTCAGTATAAGAGTTCCAATCAAAGATTAAATCATGAAGAAATTATCAAGGGTGCAAAGATTGACAATGAATAAATGAAGAGTAATGAATATTCTAAAGAAATTAGCTGAAAATACTCTTATACTCTTAATGTATCCCGAATTAGGATCACACACGACACTAATTGATGAGTTATATTTATGTGTGTTTGATTTAATGAAATTTAGGATCCTAATTAGTGTTCAAATAATTGCTCTTAGGTGAAATTGAAAAATATAAATTGATCTAAGTGAAATAAGTGGAAAAGAGAGCATCCAACATTAATTGGTCAACCGACCAACAGAGGTTCGGTCAACCAGTTGATTTTGGGCTGGAAAATGTATCTCTTTGAATCGATCGGTCAACTGATCGTGGTTTAATTTTGGCCTAGATTGCAACTGGAATCGATCGTGGGGTATTTGGTCAACCGACTATTTTTTTGGGTTTGGCCTATGTTATATGTTAAATTGTTTGGTCAACCGACTGGCAGAGGTTCGGTCAACCGACTATGTTGGTTGAGATTTCGAGTATTTTGAGGTTTCGGTCAAAAACTAGTCGTTACTAGCCGTTTTTGGCAAATCTGATGGAGACATTTGGGGGATTTGAAGATTTAAAGATATGACACATCTATTTTGATATCCCTATTTATTTGGTACATATAATTTTAGATTCTCTCAATTTTAGCAACTAAATACTTCTTATCTTTGTGATTGAAGTTTAAGAAATCATTTGTGAAGTTAATTGAGAGATTTAAAATATTTTTTTAAATAAATTATACCAGGATTGAAAATATATGATATATGGGGTCTATAAGTTTTCTTTAAAGACTTATCTTGTCAAAACTAGCTGTTAGAGGGTTTGTTTAAAATCACTATATATAAATCTGTGAATTTGATATCTAATGACATCACATCATATCACATCAAGAACTATCAAGTTCCTAGGCTTTCTAAGAGTTATCATTCTGAAATTTATTCGAGAAATCGTTTGTGAGATCATTTGTGTGAAAAGTTCAAAAACTAAAGCGCGATTGAGTTGGTGTCACCGATCTCTGTTGTCTTACGATTCTGATTATATTCATTCAGTATTTTTTTGGTGACATCTTTCTAAGTTATTGTGCTTAAATTTGATTTCATATATTTTTTATTACTTGATTTTAAGATCATTGAAAAATCGTTTTTTAAACTTAAGAGCATAAAAATTCTTTCTAAAACGATTTTGTGATATTATCTGATCACGTGCTTAATTTTGTGCTACCCACACTTGTTATAATCAGATATTAAATTCTTCACTTAAATTCTATAATGTAATAAATTTTGGGACATTAATCGAGTATAATTGTTTTGAGGTGGTAGAAGCTCCGAGTGGGAAGAAACTTATTATTTTTTGTATTTGTGAGTTTGTGAAGATTAGATACGGTTGGGTCTGTATCTAGTCAGGGTAGCTTGGGTTTTAATCATTTCCTAAAAAAAAATTGAGGTTTCATTTTTGCTTAAGGTATAAAAAGGTTAGGTTATTTTTTTTTCCCTTGAAAAGAATTAGGTGTTAATTATTCCTTAATAGAATTAATTTTGAGTGATTTGTATATGTTCAATTCTTACTTGAGAAAATGATATTTGTGAGGTTTGATCTTTAGCCTGTTAAAAGGATTAGGTTGTGATTCTTTCTGTAATAGAATTAGGTTAGTTTTTAACCTGAAAAAAAAATAAGGTTCTTCCTTAGCTTAGGAAAAGGGAATTGTACAGTTTGATTCTGAGTCTGGGAAAATAATCATTGTAAGGGTTTGGTTCCTACCTTTAAAGGAATCAAGGGATTTAGAGGGTGAGAATCTCCGTGGAGCTTAGGGGACTGAATTAGGCAAGGTTAATTTATTGAATCAGGATATATCTTGATGTGTTGCATTGTTTACTTTCTTTATATTTTGTTTAGGTGTGCACCTAGACTTAAACAATTATCACATGCGTAACAAAAATAATAATTAATTTAAGATAAATTGATTATTTGATAAATTAAGTGTTGAAAGATTTAAATTGCATAGATTTTTAGAACTACCCAATTCACCCCCTTCTTAGGTAGCTAATTGGGCCAACAGCACTAGCGTTGAATTTGGATCTCTTAGAAGAAAAGAGAGAGAGAGAGATCGGGTGTATTAGGCAGCTTATCAATAGAGGGCAGCAAGGTACTATGATAGAAAGGTCCGACCGCGTTCCCTTAATGTCGGTGACCTTTTCCTCATAAAAGTAACCTTAGCCACTAAGGATCAAAATGTCGAGAAGCTAGCTTCCACCTGGGAGGGACCATCTAGAGTTACCCGGCATAGCTCGGCCTGGCATCTACGAGCTCGAGATCGAGGAGAGAGTCTCCCTGAGACACCTCTAGAATACCAAGCACTTGAAATGTTATTTTTGTATAGAAGAAATACCGATGTAAAGAGTAGAAATTTCAAATTCTAGATTATGTAATGAAGTTTTCTATCAATAAAAATTGTGTTTGATCTAATATGTTCTCGGCTCACGTAATTTTACAAAAATGGCATCCCGACGCAAACCACCGACGGTGATAACCAGACTTCCCACCAGGTCGGTAGTTCGTACCCGGGGATAGACCAAAGTCATCCACTAAGGGCGGGACATCGATCAGGTCTAAGGACCTGTAGCTAAGCATCTACCCCCTTACAGCCGACCATAGTCGGGCAATATGAAGAGACGATGCTCCTACAAGGACTAACTTGAGATAACCCGAAAAGGCTCAGGGATGAGCCCAACTATGGAGAACTCACCTATGACCGGCCACAGAAAAACAACCGAAGTGTTGCAAATCTTAGGGACCGAAAAGGTCGTACCTCAGGTCGAACACTCTCACCAATTAAATTGACTACTCGAGCTTGACACCTCCGAGCTTGCGTAGTCAACTGAGGGGAAAATGACTATTAGTGTGGTAAGGGCTAAAAGACCGACCATATTTTTTTACACTTAACTAAGATCTTATTCTTCTCAGTATGGCACCTGATTGAAGTTTAACTTTTCTCGGTGTTGCACTTGATTGAGGTTTAATGGTTCTTAGTGTTGTAATCTGGGTGGTTTTAAGTCCAATTGATAATTAAAATCTGCTTAGTATTAAAACTAAGGCCAGTGTGAATTTTTGCCTAGTTCTTTAAGTTGCAAGGTGAATTAATTAAAGAAAATTTCTTAAATTCTTCTAAGTGAATGAAAGTGACCATAAATAGGTTCTGCATTCAAAGGGAAAAGAAGTTATACGTTAAAGATGAAAAAATTTCCAAGTTAAGAGAATTTTAGAAGTGGAAACTTACTGCCACGGCATCTTTGTAGAACTCCGTGATCAATTTCACGTCACTCTTCGAGGCTATTTTCTAGCGGTCATCAGGAGGAGTCATTTTATAGATAAAACTGGGGAGGAGGTCAGGGACATCGAGGATGCGATGCCCAAGCTTCATATCGGTGTTAGGCATGGGAAATGACTTGTTCTTCTCTTTGTGCTGTGGCTAGTCATCGTTCTTGCTCCATTTCGACTTCAGCTCAACCTCAGCTTTCGTTAACATCTTTTTCCCTTTGTCTCACTTATCTGACAGGACTAGGTTGTCCCTCTTCATCAAGATAGGGGATATTCAGGGGGAAACTCTTCTAGCGCCAGCCTCGTCGGGGTGCGGTAGGGTATGGTCCGTGTTGAGGAGGGCTCATGTTCCTGAGCACCCTCCCAGGGCTAAGCTCCTTACTGGGAGCTAGCAGCTTCGGCAGCCTCCTTTACCAATCTCTCCTTCATTATTTTCTTCAGTGCAACTCAGTCCATAATTGTATGGAATATGAAATAATCAAATAAAGATAAAATAGTTTAAGTGACGAAAAGAAACCGAGAAGAGATTAAAGAACTTATTATTTTTGGAGGAATCATCGAGAACCGGCTCAAATAGGAAAAGATCTCACCAAAAGTATAGGTTGTACAAAGTTGACTTGATCAGCTGTTTCATGTGAGTGGAGATGGTCCTGAGGACTCGATCTTTGTCCTCAGCAAGCTCCGGGTTGAGGATGTTCTTCTCTTTTGGTTTCTCTGGTGCTGCTAAAACAAGAAAAAATGCAAGTTAGGGATAGGTACCGAGCAAACAATTTAATTCAAGTCTAGGACATATACTTACACACTTTTCTCCAGTGCCTATGGATGGGGTAGTACATGTTCTTTCCCGAGCCGAACTCCCATCATGTTCTCCCAATGAAAAAGAAACTCGACTTCCAGCCCCTTATGGATTGATCATACCTGCCCAAAAATTATTATCGGGCATCAATATAACACTACTCCTAACCTCCGGGCATAGATTTAGCAAATAAGAGGGCCCCAAGGGAGGTCAAGGGATGGGTGGACTCCTTTAACATAAAAGATGATATGGGAGACCACAACCATCCTCATACTGATTGGAGCAAGTTGTGATGGGCACAGCCCGAGCTTTGAACAAATGACACGGACCCACGGATGAAGAGAAAAATGCAAGTCGGCCAGGAGTTGATCCATGTATATGGTTATGAATCATTTGAGAGGCAAACAGGCACGCTCCTCTGCTCGAGAAACCCTTAGTTTCACCTAGATAGGGAAAGAATAGGTACTCTTTCCCTTCTTCACCTCGTCCTCCGTCATGTTGGACTATATTCCTCAAATCGAGCTATCTTCGAGAACCTGATAAACAGATTGGTCAGGGTTGACTTTGGCAGGCGCACCCCGACCAAACGAAATAGGAGAGGGAAGAGCCTCCAGGACGGTCAGATCCACTGAATCGGACTTGTCAATAGGACCCAGACTGAGCTCAGTTGCGGGATCCTTTGAGGAACTCTCCACTCCCTGGACTCTAGATCGACTAGCTCTGTTGGTCGCAACCAAGAGTAGAGAAGGCTCTACCCCGCTAGATTTGTAAGCCCTTTCGAACGATGAAGACATCCAATCAACTTCCTCGAGAGAGGAGTTGAGCTCAATCTGCTGGATGGGGGTACTAAGAAACTACACTTAGAAGAGCCAGACCCTGACGGGCTATACCCAGGAGAATAAGAAGAAGACATGAAGAAGATAAAAAGAGAGAAGAGTACCATGGTCGAGAAGGAAAGAAGCGCTCAAGGAACTCTGGTATGAAGAAATGGGCACAAATGAGGCTTCTATTTATAGGCACCATATCCAACCAAGCTGTCACATTATTGGATGTCAAATACCGCCCTGATCCTTGCACCCATCAGAAAGGACAGGACACATGTCGCACATCTGAGGAGTTGCAGGGAGGATTCTCGAGGAAGCTAACTGGCGAATTACCGAGCTCTTCTCTTACGCTGAGCAGGGTCTTCCCTCAAACAAAGTCCCATCCTTCATCAAATCACGGGAAAAACAGAATCCCTAGCGTCTTGTGTTCCATCTCAACACTAGGGGTTGGGGGGGCAACTGATGAGGGTAAAAACCAACTACCCCCGAATCATTCCACCTAAGTCTTCCACGTGGATCAAGCGTTCGACGTGGCAGGAAGCACCAACAATGTGGATACAAAAACTTATGCTCTGATCGGTATAAGCTCCCGGTCAGTCACCTCAGCTCGGTTGAGGCAGGCCGACAAATTCTTAAAACAGACAATTATACCCAAAAAACCTTCTACAATAGAAAAAGTTTTGGTCAGTGATATTCTAGCCGGTACGTCCTCCTCAGTTCGGTTCTTGTGTCCAAGCCGATTCTCCATCTTTATTGACACAACGGCCCATTGACTTTTCCATCAACGCTAAAAAGCCCAGGTCCAAGGCTCTAATCCCTTCACGCGCCCTTTTTTCCGATCAAGCGTTGTGTTAAGGTTGATAACCAAGCTTAAGGTGCCTAATCTCCAAAACGTTAATCAAGTTTTCTTCTATAAAAGCGAGGGTGAATAGTGTTGCAAAAGGTACTACTTTTAGAATATTCAAAGCATTTATATAATTTCTCCCATTGAGCTCTTACTCTCATGCCAAAGAGGCTCCGTCGGGCACAACTCCGGTGGATCCTATGCAGGGTCATACTTGGAGAGCAGGCGAACACCGCTCAGATCAACTCAATCACATAAAGATTCAAGGACAAGGAATTCAAGGGATCAGCACTCAAAGTAACTCCTCCTCGAATCGCCACCAACAATCCACATGGATTCTGATTAGACTAACTGTGGGTGTTAAGCATTTTTCGACATCAACACATTCCATCACATTCCAACCAACTAAACGCGGGACAAATTATGACAAGTTGAATTAATGTTTTTGTTTTTGTTTTTTGATTCCCTATATATATATATATATATTCGTTCTAATTTTCAAAAATATGCTACTTCTTTTTTGGAATAGAAAGTAAATAATTTCCTTATTTGATTTATCATCTATGTTTAATAACTCAACTATCAGTTTGATCGATTTTTACCTTTACATTATGAAGATATTATTCTAGATGGGCGTCACATTGATTTGTTTATTTTTATTATATATGATTGAAATATCGAGACTCAAAATTATAAAGAACAAACTATTGATACCCTCTAGCGCTTTGTCAAAATTATAAATAAGTGCAAGGGATTTAAATTTATTTTAAACTAAATTAAGTTAAAATGATTATTTTTAATACTTAGTTGCATCTCTTTAACTATCAATTAAATTAATTGACAAAGAGAAAAGTACAAGAAAATAAAGATAACCTAAAAGATAAGAGCTTGCAAAAAGTCTAACTTAATCATTGTCTTGATTGGAATTTTATTCATTTAGTTTATAATATTAAGCAATATTCTTAAACAATTGGTTACAAAAAAAAATAATTAATTTGAAATTAGACACATCTGATTTTTTTCATTCTTTTAATTTTTTTTATTTTTATTTTTTTGTAAAAAGGTAAAGTTAAAGCAAACGCCACCATCCACAAAAAAAAATAAAAAAATCGACTTCAAAAGTGTAAATATTAAGAAATAAATGCTCAAGGAAACAATCAATACTTAAGTACATATTTGGTTTGCAATCTGAAAATGTTAATATCATTTTCTATGATAAAAATTAAATTTCGAGTTAGTACATATTTTTGTCAGTATTGTGTTGTTTTTTCAACATATGAACAGTGCCATACGCGTGAACAGTAATTTGCGTGTGAACAATACGCGATTCCGCCGCTAATAAACAATGGAATATGCATGAACAGTGAATTCCGCGTGAACAGTAAACCGCGTTCGTGTGAACAAGAAAACGCGTTTTCGAATTTTTCGTAATAGGCATTTTGCCATTCGGAGAAATTATAAATAGGGAGAGATTTAGCATAAGTTTTCATCCCAAACCTCAGGGAGAAAAACATAAGTTTCTCCTGAAAGATCCTCCCTTGTAGTCATTTTCTAATTTCTCCTATTTTATATAGAGAGATTTGTATTCTCCTATTTCAAGAGAGAGAGATATATGTTCTCTCTTTGTTTATCGAGAAAAGTTGTGAAGTCATTGCCAATAGTGAAATCCTTTTTTTTTTTGCTCGTGAATGTTTCCCTAAAATTAATTAATGGTTTTACCATGTAAATATTTTGCGTCAATTCCTATTTTTTCCAATCTTAATTTTTAACTGCGTGATACTATTTCGACCCATTATTCCCTACCAGTAGTATCAGAACTATGGTTTGCGGGGTTACTGTTCACAGATATTATTCACACGTGTGCGATATAATTTGACGGACTATTCACGTATACATTACTATTGACGTATACGGTAATGATATATCACTATTCACATATACGATACTATTCATATAGATTAATTCACATATAAAGTACTGTTCACGGTGAAAAAGTGGGAGCCGGTTCAGTTGAGAAACGGATCGTCGTCAATACTATGGCAGCAAAATTGAGATTGAGAAGTTTAATGGGAGTAATTTCTCCCTGTGAAATTTGAAGATAAAGGCAATTTTGAGAAAGAATAATTGCTTAGTGACAATTGGAAACAAACTAGCAGAAACGATTGGTGACAAGCGGAGAGAGATTGATGGCAACGCTATTGCCAATTCGCACTTAGCATTGGCAGATTCAATGTTATCAAGTATTGTAGAGAAGAAGTCAGGAAAGCAAATTTGGGATGCACTGACAAGGTTGTACGTGGTTAAGTAGTTTCACACAAAATCTTCTTAAAGAGAAGACTCTACACTATTCGAATAAGTGAATCCACTTCGGTGAGAAGTCACATCAACATACTCAATACGCTATTTCCCAACTTATGGCGTTGGACCATAAAATAGTAGTAGAAACTGAACGTGCGGAGTTTCTACTCTGAAGTCTACCTAATTCCTATGATCAACTCATCATCAATTGCACCAATAATATTATTTTCCGATTATTTAATCTTCTATGATGTTGCATGTAAGACCCCGATTCTTATATGGGAATAATTTTAGTCGTATTTTATAATATGTCAAAAATACCAGAGTGGATGGCGTAAATTTTTATTTGATTTAAAATTTAAGGGGTCAAATTGTAATTTTTAAACACATTAAAAATTAGAATTGGGTTGATTTAATATCCTACCCAAACTAAAAGGGGGGCTAAGTGTAATTTCATATATTTTATATAGAGAGAGAGAGAGAATCGGTGAAAAGGAATGGGGGGTGGAGGGCCGGCCACATGTCTTGCCATTTAGATTTATATATATATATATATATATATATATATATATATATATATATATATATATATATATATATATATATATATATATATATATATATATATATATGCACACACACATAATCGAGAATGAGGGAGAAGAATCCAGAAATCAACGAAGAGAGAGAAAGAAAGAGAACCGAAGAAATAGTGGGTCGTCGGAGGTTGGTGATCGCGGGTGGTGGGTTGCCGTTCGGCTATGAGAAAACCGAAGAGAGAGAGAGAGAAGGTTGTTCACTTCGGAAATGTGCATTTTCAGAAGAGGTTCGTTGGGTGAGAGGATCCAGGTGTGTATATGTGCTCTGCTCGGTCAGCGATCATGTAGGTATGTGGGTGTGTGTGTGTTTGCTTTGTTTGTGCTCCCTGATTTCCATTTTCATTTGGTGATGATCATGAGTGTGTGTGTGTGTGTGCATTTGTGAGGGTTGTGTGTGTGCTACGATGGTGTATATGTGTGTGTGTTTCTGTTTCTGTTTCCGTTGGTGCTGCCATATGGGTGAGTAGATCGTGTGTGTATTGCCGTTCATCGATGGCTGTTGTGTATGTTCTGGTGTGTAGGTATCGCCGTCGGATAATTTGGCTGGCGGTGAGTAAAGCTAGAGAGAGAGTTATGGTTGTGTGTGTGTGTAAATGTTGCTTGTGTGTGTGTGTGTGTGTGTGTGTGTGTGTGTTTAATTGTTGTGATGTGCATGAAGGTGTGTTCTGTGTGTGTTGTGTGCATGGACGTCCAATAGGTGGTGGTTGCCGGAGTTGGTGAGAGGAGAGAGAGAGAGGAAGGCGGCCGAAAATTAGAAAACAGAGCAGAAAGGAGGAGGAGCGTCCGCCTAGGCGGTGGAGAATCAGTGTGCAGAATGAGGGGAGGTTCGCCTAGGCAGAAGTTTCTCGCCTAGGCAGTGGGTCGTCAGTGTGTAACTAAAAATTGTGAAGGAGCTTGTTCACTTAGGCGATGGATCTTACATCAAGGCGGTGGGCGCAGTAGCATAAACTTAGGAAGATTTTTTTTAGAAGATCGACAATCATTTCGGAGCGGGTACATTTCTCGTTATATTTTGCGATTGTTAAATTAAATTACTAGCACTAAAAGGTCGAAACGGTGATAATAAATATCGGGACCATTAATGTGAATAAATTTTATATAGTAAAATTTTAACGGACCAATACTAGTTATATAGTAATATTTCGAATAAAAGGCGGGGAATAGGAAATTATGGAAAATTAGGGCCTACATGGTGCGGATAGGGTATTTTTACATAAAATATTAATTTAGGCCTTGTCATGAATATGTTCGTGGGCACTGGAGGATCGGTAGCGTATAGATGTTTTCGGAGTGGATTATCAGGTGAGTGTACTGTCTTCTTGCAAAAATCTATTTTTCATATATATATATATGATGGGAAAATGTATTTACTTGAAAATGGATGAATTTTCTAACTTACATGGATCAAGCGGTATTTTAAGTGTTTCTGAAATTATAAATTTCATTGTTTTTCTAAAGGGATAGATGTTAATTGTGGGCATAGTTGTTATTGATTTGATGATGCTATTGATATTATCTGTTTCGGCAGAGCATTGATTTTCTATTGAGTTGTTGTTGTTGAGGTAAAGATGAGTTGTTGTTGTTAAGGTGGTGTGAAGATTGGTGGTTGGAGATTCACCCGCTTGGCATAGCCCAGTGGAGCGGTGTTCACCTGCTTGGTATAGTCCAGCAGAGCGTTGTTTCACCTGCTTGGCATAGTCCACCGGAGTGTTGTTCACCCGCTTGGTATAGTCCAGTGGAGCATTGTTATGTCCCGCTAGGAAGGCATATCCTACGGGTAGTACGGTACTGTTACAACTCTCGATCATGAGGTTAAAACAATCACATAGCTAGCGAGGTGTGGTGTGATGTAGTGTGATATGGTGTGGTGTGGTGATGTGTGGTATGATGTGGTGGTTTTGTCGTATATGGTGTTTGGAATGAGTACATTTACACACATTCTTTTATACTAGATTGGTATGTTCTGATTTCATTATACTATATGGTTAATTGAATTATTCTGATTGATTTTTACTGTTTAGTGGGGTGCTATATTTATATATGTATATAGACGTTGAAATTGTGGTGACAGGAAAAATGTGTTTTCCTTGTGGTATGAGACATTTATACATTATGATATTTTTATTTGATATGTGATGTTTATACGTTTTATACTTGATCCATTTAAACTGTTTTTACTAAGAATGTAGTACACTCGTAAATGAAACAGTTAGGAGTCGGTCCCCTAGTAGCACTAGGTAGAGTCCGGTATTGGTGTAGCGTGGGAGTACTTTGGTAAGAGCGGTCTAAGGCGAACCTATGAGAGGTTCTTGGTGGTTTTTTATTTTTGTGTTGATATTATTTCCAGGGACGGGTGTGTCCCCAATTAGAGAAGTTGTATCTAGTATCTAGTAACATTTGTGGTTGTATATATATGGTGTTTGTCCTTTGTCGTTTCCCAATTGGTTTTGACGTTTGGGTAGTGTCTTGTCGATATCACTCCGGGCCCCATGGTGATGGGTGTCCGGGGTGGGGTGTAACATTGCAGCCATTATTCCAAAAGAAAAAAGCAGGCACAAAAATAAGAAAGACAAATTGGAAAGCTCACAACAAGCAGAGGCGTTATCAATGGCTAGAGGGAGATCAATAGAACGTGGCTCGAGTTGGAGTCACAATCATGGTACATCAAAGGAACCTCAAATACTGTATTATGTTATGGAGGATTAGAATTCATTGTCAGAGGCTATGTCGATTCAGATTTTACATGTGATCTTGATAAAAGAAAATCCACTACATGCTATGTGTTTACACTTGCAGGAGGAGCGGTAAGTTGGGTATGCAAGGTACAGACTGTTGTGGCTCTATCTACAGCAAAAGTTGAATACATGGCAACTACACAAGGTTGCAAAGAAGCAATTTGGATACAAAGGTTAATGGAATAACCCAGGCAACCTAACAAATGCTATGACAAAGCCAACCAACGTTGACAAGTTTATACGGTGCAGATCATCATATGGTCTATTGGAAACATGAGCAGCATGAAACTGGCAAGTTCAGAAAGGATTCAATGATCAACAAAATGGTGTTAGTGGAAAAGTTTTTTGTCGATGTTGAAAATACAAGTCAAGGAGGAGAATTATTAGTATTGCATTGTCTTTTCAACGTATGAACAGTGTCTGTACGTGTGAACAGTAATTTGCGCGTGAACAGTACGCGGTTCCACCAACTATGAACAGTGGAATACGCGTAAATAGTGAATTTCGCGTGAACAATAAACGCGTTTTTGGATTTTTCTTAATACCCATTTTGCTCTTCAAAGAGATTATAAATAGAGAGAGATTCAGCATAAGTTTTCATCCCAAACACGAAAGAGAAAAACATAAGTTTCTCCTAAAGGATCCTCCCTTGTAGCCATTTCCTAGTTTCTCCTATTTTGTATGGAGAGATTTGTATTCTTCTATTTCAAGAGAGAGTTGTCTTTGTTCTCTTCTTGTTTATAGAGAAGCGAGTAAAATCCTTACCAATAGTGAAATTCTTCTTTTCTTGCCTGTGGATGTTTCCCTCAAATTAATGAGAGTTTTACCACGTAAATATTTTGTGTCAATTCATATTTACTTAATCCTAATTCTTAGTCGCATAATACTGTTTCAACCCATTATTCCCTAATAATATATATATACATACATATACATATATACATATACATATACATATGTATACATATATACATATACATACATATATGTATGTATATGTATACATATATATATGTATGTATTTATGTATATGTATATGTGTATATGTATATATATATATATATGTATATGTATGTATGTATGTATATGTATATGTATATCTATGTATATCATATACATATATATATACATATATATATTTTGCAATTTTGCAATTTGAAACTAGACATTAAGGCAGTAAACGAATCAAGTTGGTCGTGAACTACTCGAGCTCGGGTAAATAATAACTCATTGGAAGCTTGTTCATTTAATAAATGAATCAAGCTCAAACTTTCACTCAAGCTCGTTTATTAACTAAACAAATATCATATGTTTGAGGTCGGCTAGTTAATGTTCATGAATAACTCGAATAATATAAATTAAAATATTTTGTTATATTTTTATTATAAAAAAAATTATAAAATAGACTCTTGAATTTTTAAATAATACAATCTTACATATCCAATCGTTCTAGAGGTTAAGTCAATTAGATTTTAATTTTATAAATAACTATCTAATGTATACAATTCTATAATAGATTAATTATTTATAAATTTACCTTAATTATTTATAATTTTTATATTTTGATTTGTTAGTAAATTAAATGTTTGATTTTTGTATAGAGATTTTTAAGAAATGACTATAAATAATTAATTTGATTAAAAAAGATATATTATTTATATAGTTGATAAGCATTAAAATTTAATAAATGAATAATTTTAAAAAAAATTGAATAAACTCAAGAACAGTTCAAGTATTAAAGGAAACAAACTTGAACATAAAGTTTCAAACTCGACTCGAACTTGAATAATAAGAAAAATAAATGAATTAAGTTTGAACACTTAATACACTCGTTTATCACCATACCAAACATATCGTAAATGTTTTTTAAAAAATATTAAGAAAATTGTAACTTTGGAGATCCGTTGCTTAAAAATGGTGTAAGAATCAATGTTTAAAGCATTTATGATCTTTAGAGTCTAATTTAATTAATCTCATGAGTGTGAACTTAATGAGGAATTAATGCCTTTTGAACTTTTGATCTAATAATTTTTTTTTTTACTCCAACTTGTGTGTAAAGGGTCAAGGTAGTGGAGGAATAAGGCAAAACAAAGCTTTTAAAACCCTATCTACCTAGCTACCTAATACTTATACTACGCACAAGAAAAGCCTTCAATTCTAAGTTTCATCAAGACATATAGCCACCTCTCTAATGGGAAATAATTTTAGCGTAATTATACCCATCATTTGATTTGGACTCTCCACCAAAGTACTCATACTAGGATTCAATCTAGAAGAAGGAAATAATGGTACACTTTTTTTGGCTTAGAATATTCACAAGTGGTATTTATTTTTGTAATTTTTTTTTTTTTCTTTTCTTTGATAAATTATGCTTTGCACCCCGAGTGTCGTTGCGTTTTATTCTCTAATTTTTTTAAGCTTTTGCATATTATTTTGTAATATTTTGTTTTTATGTTTTATTGGTCTAATTATACTGTTCTAATTCTTTTTATCGTCAAAATTAATTATTCAAATTATAGATAAAAAAAAAAAATCTATAACAACTGTTAATACTATTATTTTCAGTAGCGTAAATAAAAAGTAAGAAAAAGACAGAACAACCGTCTCTGTTTGACCATTTTCCATCTCAAGACGATTTATTTGAGTTGTCCTAAGAAAGATACAAGAAATAAGGCTAGAAACATAATCTATATACCTTTAATAATAGGCTTTTTAGCTTTGTTTATTTCACTTGAAATTTTGTATTGTTTCTCAAGTATACAAAGGCTAGTTGTTGATTCCAAAGCTAAAATCCAAGTGTCTATGTGGTTTGTATATGGACAACTTTCACAAAGCCAAGTACACATCATTATTAAGAATCTTAAGAACAATACAAAGAGTGAAAACCAAAAGGATCTTATGAAGCACCAAGTGAATGTGTATTTCAAGTATAAGCACGAAGGAGCAAATTTATTTTAGCAAATAATGGTGAATTTATACTATTCGTTTTCAATTTTAACCCAACTAGTACTACCATGTTAAATTTGAGGAATATCAATTTCGTCCTCTATTTACGTATTTTTTTTTTTTTAATTATGTCCATGAACTTTTGAGATTGGGTCAATCAAATTGAATTAATATTTATGTTAGTTTGACACATATACGTACACAAATATAGAGATACATATATAAAGTAGCATGTGAATGAGAGACGTGAATTTTATCCTACTGAGGACATTATTGCAATAGTAATTCAACCTATCACGAGAAGCGATAAATTTTCAGTAATTGTGTTTGGTTAAAAAGTCAGTGATGCGAAGCTACCATGCATTGGTCACTGACTTTTCAACTAAACTCGAAGACCAATTGTGTGCATACACAATTCATCACTGATGGTGTCCTGAAAATATCATATATTAGAGTTGTACCAACAAAAAAATGTTTATAATTGTCAATTTTTAGAATAATGTTTACAAATATTCTTGTCATGTAAATTGTGAAAAAAAAAAAATTATATTTATTTGTCATAGATTAGATCAATATTCACAAATTTAGTACATGCACCAATTTCTTTGCTAAATTTGAAAACCAAATTACTTGATGTGGTTATTTTCATGAATTTATAGCATAACAACCATATTTGAAAGGTAAAAATGTTGAATTATATGTTACTAGAATCTAATACACAATACAAATGAACCAATTGGAATGAGAAAACATGAAGGGGAGACAAAGATAGGGAGGTTAAAAAAAAATCAAGTCAAACATTAAGACTAAATACTTTTAAAAAGAGAGTAGTTATGTACAAAAATAAAATGAGTTGCCGTGTAATACCAATTCTTTCCCCTTCTACCTAATCTTTCCTTTTTCCCATTAGCCACCACATCAATCTATATGACCACAAACCAACCCACCTCCCACCCATACATTTCCCTTCACAATAACACATGGTGGGAGCCATTTCTATGCCTATGTGTCTCTACCTATTCACCCAACTACAACCACCGACTACCAACCAAATCCCTTCTCTTATGTACAAGATTGAAAATCTCTAACCGCAATTCAAATTTTCTGCCGTCAAACGCCTTAGGAACGAACCAATCCCAAATTGTATAGATACCTCTTCACCTGATAATCTCGTACTGTTTGAAGATCTCAAACTGCAGTTTGAAAATTGTAAACAGACATCAAGATCGGATCAAACCCAAATTGTACAGATTTCTTCTCACGAGGCTCCCGAGAGACATCAACACGGCCCCACCAACCGTCGTTTGATCCCTCTTGGGCTTTGGATGAGAGATCAACGGCAGTTCCTTGACTCTCAACTTACTAAATCCAATTCTCTCGCGAACCGATTCGATGATCCTTGGATCGGCAGGGTGTCCGAGTTCGTTGGTGACGTAGAACACGTTTAGGGCGGTATCCTTTGTCGTGGAAATCTCGGCCCTTGTCACGTTCAGACCGTTCTCACGGAAGGTTCTTGTCACCTCCGCTAATAGGCCGTGCCTGTCGGTGGTGCATAGCTCAAGCCTCACACCCTGTGGATGAAAAGATATGGAGAGATTCCCCATTAGTAATCATGTTAAGCAAATGCTCAAAAGGAATGATTCATGAAATTCTATTCCTTATTAGCTGGAGGAGAAAGAATAATGTGCCCTTAAGGCAGCGTTTGTTTAGTCTTTTGTTTCTGCCTTTTTCGTTTTAGTTCCACAAAAGGAGGCGGCAGAAACCAAAAAAGTGAAAAAAATAATAATTTTGTTTCTATTTTATTCCAAAAAATTATGTTTTTGTTCCAAGTTTTTTTAATTACCTCAGATGCTCTTCTTTCAATTGAAGCTTGTAGACAAAGAATCACTCGTTGTCTCTCGGGTTCTGAACTAATCGGAGTTCCATCCGCATGTCTAATATAAAACTCCTGAATAAAAATCAATTTTTTTAGTACTTATTCTCAAATAAACATGAAAAGAAGTGTTTTAAGGTGTATATATATATGTATGTATGTATGTATACCAAGTAAGCATTGTCTCCATCGGTGTTAACTGTGGCATGAAACACGACATACTGCATATCGGTCAGCGTACAGACAACATCAAACAGAAGCTTCATCCGATCCTTACACTGAATGTTCACCACCGAATAATACTTCTCACAACAATTCTGAACCGTCACGTTTAAGGAATCATCTCCGATCGGTCTTCGATCATAGTCACGGTCTGAAAACATCATCTGGTGAAGCCTTCTTTCTGTGTGGGTGACGGCCATTGAAACCGAGGTTTTAGCACTACGAATGTCGTTGTCCCCCTTAAGAACATTCCTTAACCTCGATTCAATTCGGTTGATTTTAATTGAATCGTCGATTGGGGAATTGGAATTGCAGTCGGTTAAGTAGATGAGGGAGGCAATTCTTCCGTTATGTGTCCATGCTTTGGCTTCGACCACATTGCATTGGAGATCAGACAGTACTGCAAAAACCTCAGATAAGAGACCAACTCTGTCTGTACCGGTTAGTTCTAACGCTGTCAACCCATCTAAGCATTTTGATCTTGTGTAATGAATTGTGCCGATTGACTGTAAGAACAGAAAAGGGTTGGAATCAGTTTAATTGATTGAAAGGGAAAATTATTATGCCACCCGTAACAAGTTATGGAAACCATTTTTAGTTAATATTAAACAATTGCTGAATTCATCTAATTGATATTGATTTCTGTTCCTAAATTTCCATTTTGATTCTCTGAAAACATGAAACAGGAATAGAAATCTGGGAATAATTATGGTCTGTTCTCAGAAATTTGTTCCAAAAAATTGGGAAGGAAAAGAATTATTTTTTTTTTTAAACTCCATATTCTTGTTTCTGAAAAAAAAAAACCGAAACAGAAACAGAAAATACTAAACAAACGACACCTAAATCTATTTATTAATGGGAAAGAATTAAATAGAGTAACTAATTACCTGTTCAATGTAGTTGATGACCTTCTCATCGGTTAATTTCTCTCCGTTCAGATCAGTCACATGGAAAACTGAATATCAAAGATCACCCAAAAAAAACGACCAACAATCAATACAATATAAATGCACGCTAAGCTGCGCACAGAAAGCGGCGCATGTTAGCAGAAAGTAACCGTGAATTTATTTTCTCACCGTCCATGAACCACCGTCCGTCGGAGGAGATGTAAGCCTTCTTTA
Organism: Eucommia ulmoides; assembly: GCA_016647705.1. Classification (NCBI taxonomy): domain Eukaryota; kingdom Viridiplantae; phylum Streptophyta; class Magnoliopsida; order Garryales; family Eucommiaceae; genus Eucommia; species Eucommia ulmoides. Next base: position 15,792,709 of record CM028330.1, on the reverse strand, counting down.
TCGAGAGGTTCAGATCCGTCAGAACCTGAACCGCTTCCAGAAGACATCCGTATTTTCTCGCGCTATCAATCTTCAAAAAAAAATATTAATAAAATATATAAGACAAAATTGAAGAAAAAATATATTGAATTTTGAGAAGTGTTAACATGAACAAGGATTATTAATTATTTTTGTGGCTTCGGAGAAGCTTACCATGACGCGAGTGGCGTCGGCGCAACCGGCATTATCGATCATTACCCTGAGAAAATCAGTGAACGGAGTCAAGTCAGAGAGAGGCCGCGTTTGAATTTTGAAAAATCGTCGGTGGATTATGGAAATTGGAAAAAGGAAAATTTTCAAAAGGACTTGAAAAGTCAAGTAAGATGTGTGAAAGCTTATGGAAAAGTCTAGTAAACTACGAAATTTTAGACATCAGATAAAATAAGTTGAAAAATAGCGAAGAAAAGAGAACAGAGAAAGATCTGCAGCGATTTTATTTCATCAAAATTGAAGGAAAACTTTCCACAGATGTCTAATGAAAAATATATTTTCTATTAACCATGTAATTATGGAAAGAAATTTTCCAGATATTTCCATATATAAATTCTTGAATTTAGGAAATCTTCAATTAGCAGTGGTGAAATTTAGGAAACATTGCTCGATCAAAACAATGTGTTCGATGAAATCTGCAGAAATCGTTGAATCACCGAATTGAGAGATGAAATCAATTGACTGAACCGAACAAGAATTTGATCTAAAATCAAAATCAAATTCAATCAATCACGAAAACTCGCATGAATTTACAGAAGCTCCACATCCAGTGAGAGAAAGAGATAGAGGATTTGACCTCGGCGTAGACATTCTGAACACGAGCTTTTCGTATTCATCCAAACACCCCGGCCACTCCATCTTCAATTTCTTCCCTCCTTGTTTCCTTTGTTTTCTTCAGAGACCGAAACACTGTACGTACGAATTTCCGAATCAAACTAGCGTCAAATTTAGACTTTCAAGAGAGAATCGCCATTAACGATCGCCACGAGCTTCTTCCCTCCTCACTCTCTCTCTCTAAGCGTTACCAGTTTCTCTCTCTACAATCTCGAGCGCAAACCACGCTTTGCTTTCTTCCTCGCTCTTTGGGTCGTATTTATATTAATATACTTTTTTTGTTTTACTTTTTCTTTTTCCTTAAAATAAATAAATTGGAAACCACGCCTATACGCAAAGGGAGGGGTGGTCACATGGCGTGACGAGTGCTGCCCGGACGACTGCCCGGCTGACCTAATTTTCTTCCTACGGTCAACTTACCCCCCCCCCCCTCCTACGGACACGCGTCGTACGATCCCGCAACTTTGTGGGTTGATGAGTCCAGCTAGGATGCCACGTAGACTAGTGGAATGTTCTTTGCGTGTCCTCAACTGAACATAACTAGGAAGTGTTAAATTATAATGAACTTCATCATTTTATTAGTAAAAAAATTCATTAATTGTTTTTTTTTCGTGATCTTGATATTAATAATAACTAAAAATTACATTAATATTAATTAAAAAATAAATTATAAAAATCAAATAAAAAAGTTAAGAATTGAAAATTAAAAAACATATATTTTAAGTTGGATTAGCACTAGAGTATGCAAATATAAATATTAATTTATATTGCCAAAGCGAAAACCAAAATTTAAAAATAAAACGATTTTTGTTGTTAATAAATTTTGAATATTTTTTACATGTAATATTACTTATATTTTGTAGTTATTTTTTAAAATAAATTATTATTAGATATATTTTGTAAACATATCATTCTTCTCTTGTTCCATTTCAGCTTGATTCTATTCTACTGAACCAAATAAATTATCAACATAATACAAAAAATAAATGAGAAAAAAAAAAATCAAATATTTTGAACACTTAAAAAAACTCACTTAACTTTTTAAAATTGATTCCAAAATTACAACCTACGTTTCAATCATAAGTTGATTTTACTGTCAATTATCAATAGTGTAATATATTCTTAATTAACGTGGAGAGTACATCCACGTGGCCAAGGTAGGAGGAATGTTTGTGGGGCTAATTTGAAGGAATTTGGTTTTTTAGGGGGTGAATAGAGTAATTACGATCGCTTGTGTATTAAGGTGAGATCTGCCGACCCAAATTATGTCGTTCGCACATGACATCACCGCCTCTATTGGCTTTTCTATTGTCAAGGGTCCGGCCGGTTTTCTATCAACTATTTTTCTAAAAATTAATTTTTATACTTATTTTAATCAATTATTTTTTGGATGATTTTAAAATTGTATTTTTTTTTATATTATTCTGATGCATTCAGAATTTTATTTTTGGAATGTTCAGCAAAAAGAGTAAACTCTGATTGAAAAAAAAAAAAAAAATGATATTTTTTCTTATCAAACTGACTAACCTCTTAAACTTATTGTCAAGTATTCTTATTATACCAACGAACTTATCAATGTATTTTTAAAAAATGTTTTAAGGAAATTAAAATTTTCTCAATTTAATTTCATAATCTATTTCAAGTTTTGATGTTTTACTACTCTAGGAGTGATTTTCCAATAATTAAATTAGTTGATATATATATTTTATATGATCATATATCGAATTTTTCAATGAATCTCAAAAAAGAAAAATATTGAAAATATAGATCATTTTAATGAAGAAGTGAAAGAAGAATCAAATCTAATTTAAATCATCGATTTTATTTTGTATTTATTTATGGAAAATTCCTACAACGATCATGTACAAATACCAATTAATTATAATTTATCTTTAATTGGATGGTCAAAATAAAATTTTAAAATATTAATATTCAAATGTAATATGTAAAGTATAATTAAATAAATAAATAATTATTTTATTTTTACTTGTTTATTTACTTTTCAAACTAAACATAATGTTAGAATTTTCTTACTCTTCTGATTTCATGAATTTAGTTGATCAAACTTTGATGTCCTTTTCTCGCACAAACCACGCTAGACGTGTTAGCATATTCCCATCACCACGTCGCGTGTGACGTGTGACGTCTTCGAAGGGTTATTTAGTAATTTCATGCGCTCCGGAGTGTGAGATCCATGTGTCATTATTCAATTGGTCGTGGTTCACAACTACAATAGCACGAGCCTGCATGACCAGAACACTGTGTCGTGGAAGCCAACCTTCGGGAATATTATTATAAGATTTTTACTTTTATTATACGACATCCACCATTTACTCTTACAATATAAAAAAAATTACTAATTATTCTTATCATTTTTTTTTTTACACCAATAAATCATTTTATTTTTTTCTGACCAAAATACTCCTCATATGAATGTTAAATATAATATCAAATTTATTTTTTTATTTTTTATTTTTATTTTTTTTATGATACTATTTTTTTCTGACCAAAATACCCCTCACGTGGATGTTAAATGTAACATTCAATACCTGTGAATGTTGAATGTAATATCAACTGTTTTTCTTTTTTTTAATGATGTTATTTTTTTCTGACCAAAATGCCTCTCATGTGGATGTTGAATGTAACATTCAATACCTGTGGATGTTGAATGTAATATCAACTGTTTTTTTTTTTTTTTTTTAATGATATTATTTTTTCTGACCAAAATACTCCTCATGTAAATGTTGAATGTAACATCCATTATTCTCTCATTTTTGTATGTAGAGTGAAATACATATGATATTACATTGAACACCAGTAAATGTTGAATATAATATCAATTATTCTCTTATTTTATGTTACGTTCAGTAACGATTTTATCCTAAATTCAAGATTTTTTTTTACTTTTTTTTTGGAACATATAAAAAGTGACAAAAAATAATAAAATTTGGGGTGAAAGCTGTAATTTATGGCGGTGGCGGCGACGACCGGTGGCAACAGGTGGGTGGCAGTGACCGGAGACCGGCAGCGCGCGGGTGGCAGCGGCAACCGGCGAGCGGGTGGCGGTGGGCGGCGGACAACAGTGGTGTACCAGTTTGACGACCTTCTTTCTCAATGTAAAACTCACAGGAGGGCATTTCAGTAAACTCAATCCTCACTATTTTTGAAAATGGGACTAACTGGTGCAAGAAAATATGTTGATGGGATTAATTAGTGTAAGAAAAAGATGTTGACAGGACTAATCGATGCAAGAAAGTTTGATCACTCGTCTTCGGATTGAGGAGAAAGCCCGAAAACAAGATCAAAAAGATGAAGTGCTTGTTGTGTCCAACAACGCTCACAGAAAATCATCCTCTGCAATTCTGAAACCCAAAAGAAAAAATATAAAGAATCAGAATCAGAATCGCCACCCCAACAACCAGAACAGAAATGCACATCAAAATCAGAATAAGTTTAAACCCCCTTCAAGAAATACTTCTAAACAGTTTACTTGCTTCAACTGTGGAAAGGAGGGCCATATGGCTTGGAACTGTCGGCAAAGACGTCGTCATGCTCCGCAGGCGAATCTTACCGAGGACCAACTAATTGCTATGATTTCTGAAATCAACATAGTTGGTGGATCTGAAGGGTGGTGGGTAGACACGGGTGCTTCGCGCCATGTCTGCTTTGATCGTGCTATGTTCAAAACTTATTCTGAAAGTGAAGATAAGAAAGTGTTGCTGGGTGATTCCCACTCCACTATTGTCGCTGGTTCTGGTGACGTGGAATTAAAGTTTACCTCTGGAAAGACGGTCATTCTTAAGGATATTCTGCATACCCCAGAGATGAGAAAGAATTTGGTTTCAGGTTATCTTCTTAACAAGGCGGGGTTCACTCAAACTATCGGGGCTGATTTGTACACCTTAACCAAAAATAATGTTTTTGTTGGGAAGGGTTATGCAACTGATGGAATGTTCAAACTGAATGTTGATGCGAATAAAATTTCTTCTTCTGCTTATATGTTGTGTTCTTTTAATATTTGGCATGCTAGACTTTGTCACGTTAATAAACGTATCATTAAAAACTTAAGCAACTTAGAACTAATTCCTAAATTGTCTTTAAATGATTTTGAAAAATGTGAATTTTGTAGTCAAGCTAAAATTACCAAAACCCCTCATAAATCAGTAATTAGAAAATCTGAATCTCTTGACTTGATACATTCTGATATTTGTGAACTTGATGGTGTCTTGACTAGAAATGGTAAACGCTATTTTATTACATTCATAGATGATTGTTCTGATTTTATTTATGTTTATCTCATGAAATATAAAAGTGAAGTACTTGATATGTTTAAATTGTTTGTGACTGAGATTGAAAATCAGTGTAATAAGAAAATTAAAAGGCTGCGTAGTGATAGAGGTACCGAATATGATTCTGATATGTTTATTGAATTTTATAATTCTCATGGGATAATTCATGAAAGAACTGCACCATATTCTCCTTAAATGAATGGTAAGGCTGAAAGGAAAAATAGAACTTTTGCTGAATCCGTAGTTGCTATTTTACTTAACTCTGGTGCTGCTTCTCACTGGTGGGGTGAGATTTTGTTGACTGTTTGTTACGTGCTTAATAGAGTTCCCAAATCGCATAGTAAAATTCCACCGTATGAAGTTTTCAAAAATAAGAAACCAAATTTGTCTTATTTTAAAACTTTGGGTTGTTTGGCATATGTTTGGATTCCTGATCCAAAAAGGAGAAAACTTACTAGTAAAGCATATGAATGTGTTTTTGTTGGTTATACTGTGAATAGTAAAGCTTATAGATTTTACGACTTGCATAATCATGTTATTATTGAATCTAATGATGCTGATTTTTATGAACATAGATTTCCGTTTAAATTGAAGAATAGTGGGGGCTCGACATCTAGTAATATGCCTATCATTAGAATTAATGAGCCTATTAATGAATTAGAATTTGAACCTAGGAAAAGTAAACGGACTCGTACTGCTAAGGATTATGGTTCAGATTTCTTTGCATACACTTTAGAGGAGGATCCGCACATCCTCCAAGAGGCATTGTCCTCTATAGATGCCAATTTGTGGCAAGAGGCTATAGATGATGAAATGGACTCTCTCGAGTCAAATATAACTTGGCATTTAGTAGATTTACCTCCTGGTTGTAAAGCAATAGGATGTAAATGGATTCTAAAGAAGAAATTAAAACCCGATGGAACCATTGAAAAATATAAGGTTCGTCTTGTAGCCAAAGGGTTTAGACAAAGAGAGAATGTAGATTTCTTTGATACATTCTCACCTGTCTCTAGAATTACTTCTATTCGTGTGCTTTTATCACTTGCTGCTATTCATGATCTCGTTGTGCACCAAATGGATGTTAAAACTACTTTTTTAAATGGTGAATTAGAAGAAGAGATTTATATGGACCAACCTGAAGGTTTTGTTATTCCTGGTCAAGAATACAAAGTTTGCAAATTAGATAAATCTCTTTATGGTTTGAAACAAGCACCTAAGCAATGGCATGAGAAATTTGATAATCTAGTCATTTCACATGGTTTTAAAGTTAATGAAAGTGACAAATGCATTTACTATAAATCTGAAAATGATATTTGCACTATTATATGTCTTTATGTGGATGACTTGTTGATTTTTGGTTCTAACATTCATGTTGTGAATAATGTGAAAACCATGCTATGTGCTAATTTTGACATGAAAGATCTTGGTGAAGCAAATGTAATTCTTGGTATTAAAATAACTAAGTCTAAATATGGAATTTCTTTGGATCAATCTCATTATATAGAGAAGATTCTAAAGAAATATAATTATTTTGATTGTAAACCAGCATGTATTCCTTATGACCCTAGTGTGAAGTTATTCAAGAACACCGGTGACGGTGTTAGACAAACTGAGTATGCGAGCATCATAGGCAGTCTCCGATATGCCACTGACTGTACTAGGCCCGACATAGCGTATGCTGTGGGATTACTATGCAGGTTTACAAGTAGACCTAGTATTGAGCATTGGCATGCTATTGATAGGATCATGAGATACCTAAAAAGAACTATGAACCTTGGATTACATTATCAGAAGTTTCCCGCTGTTCTGGAAGGATATAGCGATGCTGATTGGAATACCCTTTCAGATGACTCCAAGGCAACTAGCGGCTATATATTTAGTATAGCTGGTGGAGCTGTTTCTTGGAAGTCTAAGAAACAGACTATTTTGGCTCAATCTACTATGGAGTCTGAGATGATTGCACTAGCTTCGGCTAGTGAGGAAGCAGGGTGGTTAAGGAGCCTGCTTTCTGATACCCCTTTATGGGAGAGACCGATTCCAGCTGTCTTGATCCATTGCGATAGTACCGCGGTTATTGCAAAAATTCAGAACCATTACTATAACGGAAAAAGGCGACAAATACGTCGCAAACACAACACTATTAGAGAGTATATCTCTACAGGGGCTGTGAGAGTGGATCATATACGGTCTGATGATAACTTAACCGATTCTTTGACGAAAGAATTAGCACGAGAAAAGGTTTACAAAATCTCGAAAGGAATGGGACTCAAGCCCATGGATTGACGAGTCACTTGTGAGAGAAACCCAACCTATAGACTGGAGATCTCAAGAAATAGGTTCAAAGGGTAATAAGAACTTATGAAGTGATATGAAGAAAAACATACTATAATAATAATTTTGAGTTCTATTCCAAATATGTGGTGTTTGTAGTATAACATCTTGAAGCGATAGAAGGTTGAGTTTTCTTTTATTAACTCTTAATGAGATCTATACTCTATTTGGAGTGGAGTACCTAGCTACAGGAGTACTCTTGATAGATTCACCTATGTGAATGTGGAAGTGTGGCCGCTTCCTATGAAATTTTGGACAAATTCTCTAGAGCATTCACTATACTGGGATATACGTGCATGGCCGTAAAGCACGGGCTTTTGGACTACACCCTGATAAGGTTGTGCGTGTGATGTTGTTAGAGATAGAGTTTAAAACTACGAGTTACTCTAGTATAATCTAAAACATCTTCACTATGTAAAGGTTCAAGTCGATAGACACCTTTACTTATGCTCAATCTTATATTGTTAATACTGCTCGAGGAAAAATTATTTTTTAAAAATTCAAGTGGGGGATTGTTGGAGCAAATTAATTTTGAAATTTTTTTTTGTGTCAAATGATTTTTTCCCTCAAAACCTTATATCCTACATTGGTTGAGAGAGGTTGAATTGAGGTGTATAACTAGTGGTATATGAGACACTTGGGGTGTGCCCCAAGGGGTACCCACATTTTGTGGAGGGGAGAGAATTTACATCCCTACCGGGTTAACACACACGCGCGTGCGCCGCCGCCGCCGTCCGTCCGGCCGTGCCGTGCCGAGTAGAGTCAAGTCGCGCGTATGATGAGGTGGCACTAGTATAATATTTTTTTGGATAAAATTATTATTATTTTAATTAAATATATTCAGAATTGTTTTGTTTGACTTGGTATGAAAACAATTTCATATCCCCACAATTTTCTCTCCATATCCCACAAAATTCTCTACGAATTCTAACAATTAAGATATGAATCTCCTCTATAAAAAGGGACAAATTTTAGATCAGCAGAGAAAGGGTTCGTTCTTCTGAGAAAAAAAAAAAAAAGCAGTTCTTCCTCTTCCTTCTTTTTCAGATCTGTTTCGAAACAGTCCGAAACAGTATTTCTGTTTCTCTGAAATTGTTCTCGTTTCTCAAACAGTGTTCTGCTGTTCTTCGTTTTTCGAAACAGTTTTGGGTATTCCAAAATTGTTCTCATTTCTGAAACGGTGTTCTGTTCTTCGGTGTTCTTCAATTTCCGAAACAGTTTTTGGATTTCGAAACAGTACAGTGTTTCCGTTCGGCTTTGATCTGTTCCGGTTTTGTTTCTTCGTTTAAAAATTGTTTCCGAGCAGTTTGTTTATTTTACGAACAGTGTGTGGGGGTGTTTGGTTTTCGGGACTTCTATAGTGCAAAGAACGTCCTAGATAGAGAAGAATTCTAGGTTGTTTTATCCTGGGGACGACGAGGCTAATATTTTGCTTGCACGCTTCTTGGGTAGAGCCGCGAAACGTCTTAAAGAGAGTGACTTAGTCCGCGACTCAACCCAAGCTAATTCGGTAAACTCATTCTTTATTATTTTCTGCAGCAACAGAACCCGAATAGGGTTGAAGGTGAAAGCAATGCAATCCATGGGGGAATGGCCTCCAGATGATCTTTTACGTCCGTGCATAAAGGACATTTGTCTGCGACAAAGAATAATATAGAAGAAAGAGTAGAGGAAGTGAACATGGTGATAATCGAAAAGGTTGTCGTCACGTTTCTTGATGGGGATCTAATGGGTTTTCTATTCACCACACTATGATGCCCCTGTGATAACGGTGGTAGTAGCCAATTACCCGTGAAGTGGATTTTGCTAGATATCGGAAGTTCAACTGACATTTTGTTAAGTGAATGCTTCGAGAAGATGAAGATTGAACTCGTTGGAGAATGGAAATCGATTGTGATTCGAACCTATAAAATGAATTTATAAAGCGATTGTTGGAGGTGTTGGTCCAAAGATCTATCCAAGATAAAATTGAATTGGGTAATTTAAAAATTAACAAGTAATTTCAAATTTCCTAACCAATTTTTATCTTGTTAATATGCGGATACGTGAATTTCTAAATGCACACACAAATAGTAGAAGAATAGAGATAGTGAAACACATATTTATAGTGGTTGGGTAAGTTACTCTTGCCTACATCCACTCCCCTAAGCTTGTGCAGGGAATTCAAAATCCATTAATCAACCCTGATTCTTTTCCGAAGTAAGAATCAAACCCTTATACCAATCTTTTTCCCTTCGGTAAGAATTAACCAATTACACCCTCATTAGGCAAGATCCTTTTATATCCAATTAACACTCTCACTCATACTAATTACGTTTAGGTTCAAGTTACAACTCATAAGAATACAAAAAAAATATCGTTTATTCCCACAAAAGCTTTTACCAACTCAATTTAATATAAACTCAATTAATGGTCCGATACTAATGATAGAAAAAATGTGAGAAACTAAATCTGCAATTTCAGCAATTTAAGCACGAGATCTTTTTTAAACCAGATTTCAAGGAAAAATCATTTTAAATGATTTTCAATAAATTTCAGCAATAACGATTTTTATCTAAGATAAGATTTAGCTCCAATTAAAGTATACAGATCTATTAAAACACATACTTTTTATAGCACACAAATAAATTGAAAAAGTTCTGACCGAGTTTTCTCAAGAAAGATTTGGCACAATGAACAGTTTCGTAGTGACCTCGGTTTTGCAAAAACTTCATCTTTCAATCAAGAACACACTCAAAGAAATAGTTTTAAAAATAGTTTCTAGAAAAATATTTTTTCTCTTTAGAAATCTGAAAACTGTTTGAATCCTTGATTAATTTTAAATCTGAAATTCATAGGCCTATTTAAAAAGAAATTAAAGATAGCCTATAACGGTTAGTTTTCAAAAGATATATCGAAAAATAGCACATATAGATCCCGTATATAAATCAGATTTAAATCAACTATATTTGATAAAAAAAAATACATATGACTTTTAAAACATTCAATTTAGTCCCAAAAACAATTTGATCAAACTCCCAAAAAAAATGGAAAGAAAGTTTTCGGGAAAAATCACAAAATCAAAGAATATATGAACTAAATAATTAGATCTACAAAATACAAAATATATCTTCGAAAAATAGTTCTCAACTATTAAAATATAATTTTCTAACGTTCAAATGCTTAAAATATGGTTTGAAGATCTTCAAATACTTAGTTAGGCTCATTAGCCTTCTTTTTTCTTTTGATTTCTTTATCTTCTTCTTCTCGGGCTTGATACATGTCCCTGCGGCAATAAACTTGGTGGAGAGGGCAATGGCGACAACTAAAGTTTTTTTTTTTTGTCCTACACGGGCCATATCACACAATGACTCGCATCGAAACTTCTCAATATAGGCTTCCAACCTTTCTTATTTCCTTTGTCTTATCGACATGAGGAGTGATAGGTTTTCAGCCTATTGCTTGCAGCTCACAAAACCGATGTACAAAGGCTAAACTAAAAGACTCGAACGAATCAAAGATACCTAGTTTCAACACCTTATACCACTTCCAGGATGTTCTAATCAAGGTCACCTAGAAAGCTAGGCACTTTGTTGAATTTGTCGCTCCACGTAGATCCATGTGAGCGTAGTACGTGTCGAGGTGCTCCACTAGGTTGGAATCTCCTCGGTACTTCCCATTTGAGACCACAACTTGAAGTTTATTGGGATCTTCTCCCGCAACACCTAGGGAGTAAAAAAAGAAGCGTACTTTTTCACAATCTCGTAGATGATGGGTTTCTTCTTTTCAATCTGACCGAGCTTCTCGAATATGGCATTTACCTGTTCCTGTAAGTATTTTTCGGCTTTTTGGTCCAAGTCACCTCGTTGATTCCTCAGTTGAGATGTCAAAGAGGCCTCTACGGAAGGCAGCAAAGTATTTCGAGACATGTTGTGAGTTTTTCCAGCATTACGCTTGGCTCAAACGCTCCACTCCTCTTATTCTCTATCTGTGCTATAGATTCCCAAGGCCCTAATCGTGAATGCATACTAGGGTTTCTTTCCAAGTGCGGGGTCTCAAGGCCTTTGCCCCCACGTCCGCAATGGCTTAAGCCTCGCTGCATGGTGGCATGGTGGCAACAGAGGCAATTGATTCTGACCAGTTTCCTGAGTCAATTGTTGAACAATCTAAGAAAGGTCACAAATATCTCTCATCAACTCCATTAAGAGTATAGACGATTCTCCCAAAACGTTAGCTTCATGATCAGTTGTGCTAATCGAACACCTTTCATTCTTGTGCTCGTTTGTCATTATCTTGGATAATAGAGTAACCATACGTATTTGTAAAAACAGTGAGAAAGCCAACTAGTCACTTTTTACAGACGATGCCAATCTGATAAAGCCTAAAATTGATTCATCTGACATGTCACTTCGGGATCTGAAATGTTGAATATCCCTAAGCTTGGTTAACTCTTTCAACTCAGGGTCCTACAAACATAATACACCGCGGGTGGGCCTGCTGGCGTTGCACCTTCGGTGTGAGATTCCGTTAGGGGTTCTAAGTAAGATTTGATGGAGTATAAGCTTGAAAAAGTATGCATACCTGGTTAGACCACTTTTCTGATATTTATAAACAGAGGGAAGATTTATTTGGCAAGTCTTCCCCGAAAATTTTTTGCTCGTCGCCATTAAGGCGCAACGATCAGGGAGACATGAATCAAAGAACCGTTACTTAGGGAAGATAATGATCATTTAAAAAAAAAAAAAAAAAACCCAGAGGGTGTTCCAATTGTTCTAGAGTAAAAGTAGCGTCGGCAACCTTATCTCAAGGCATAACCCTGATCGAGGTGTAAAGTCAAGGCCAAAGAGTCTCCCTTTCTTGGTCGAGTTGCAATTGTAGTAGACTTGTTCAGGGTGGAATGCTTCCCAGCGAAGTGCCTATTTTAGGATAGCCATGTCGACCAGCTGAGAGTCCGCATAGCTTCTCGTGTTTAGCACGTGCCCGTGGACACGTGGCCTTGATAATGAGTATGACAGGATTTTCTCTCATCAAATTTTTATAGTTATATATAATTACAAAAATAAATTATTGAAGAATAAAAACAATTTCTACTATTATTACTTTAATTAAATTTTCTTTAAATAGGTTATCAAAATATGAAGGCAATATATGTATACAAAAATATAGTTTCCATATTTATCTATAATTAATTTTAATTAATAAATTATTAAAAGAATAAAAATTATTTCTATTATTATTAATTGAATTAAAATTTTCTTTAAATAGTTCCTAAAAATGTGGATGCAAAATATGTAGGCAAAAATATAATTTTCATATTGCAAAATATGTAGGCAAAAATATAACTAACAAATAAAATAAAATATAAAAACAAAAAAATGAAAAAATAAAAAATAAAAAAAATATTGAAAGCAAAAACCACTAGATAACAATAAGAAAAAAAATGGTAAAAAAAGAGGGGTTTGATAAATAAATAAATAGAGTGAGAGAACGGAAGGTTGTGAGGAATAGAAAGTAGGGAGAAATATCACATTATTTTCTAAAATATTTTCTCAACATATGAAGGCAAAATGTGTACGCAAGAATAGAGTTTTCATATTTACACATAATTACTTAAAAAAATTATTGAAGAATAAAAATTATTTCTATTATTATTAATTAAGTTAAATTTTTTTTAAATAGTTTCTCAAAATATGTAGGCAAAAATATAGCTCCATATTTACATATAATTAATTTTAATTAATAAATTATTAAAGAATAAAAAATATTATTAATGTAATAAAAATTTACTTTATATAGTTTCTCAAAATATGTAGGCAAAAATATAATTTCCGTATAATTGATTTTAATTAATAAATTATTAAACAATAAAAATAAATTTTATTATTAATAATTTAATTAAATTTTCTTAAATAGTTTCTAAAAATACAAAGGAAAAATTTGTGAGAAAAATATAGTTCCTATATTTACATGTAATTAATCTTAATTTTTTAAAAATAATTTTTCAAAATATGGAGATAAATATATAAACAAAATAGAGTTTCTGTGTTTACATGCAATTAATTTTAATTAATAAATTATTATTATTATTATTTTTTAATTGAATTTTCTATAAATAATTCTTAAAAATGATTGTCTTTTCTAAATTAGTGATAAAATATATAAAATTAAATATAAATCATCATTTATCTTTTAAGATATCAGATGACAAAAATCTCACTTATTTTAGTCATGTTTTGTATAATAAATTTAATTTTTTTATTAAAGTAAAATCCCATATTAAAAAGTCTATTACGTGAATTAAATATAATTATTAAAAAAATATTTAATTGAACATAATTTTTCAGCCATAAGGTGGCCCCCATGCGTTTGGTCTAAAAAAAAACTCCGAGCGAGGATATGAAGAAAACACAGTTCCTGGTTGGCCTATTAACAAAAACAGGCCCCCGACAAAATAAACATAAAAAGATATTATCCAAATTCTATTACCACCGCACGATCCTCGGCACTTCAGCTCACGATTCCGCCACATCATCTCCCGCATTAAATCCTACGAGGACGTGCTTCGCATTAAGAAAAATAAAATGAATAACAGTCGTTAAATATGATGGTTGTAATGGTTGACCTTTGCTTGCATTTGAATTTGGCACGAATGAGTTGATCTTCCCGCCGATTCATCAAGTGTGTGGGGACCACCGCTTGAAGATTAACGATGTGGCGATAGATACGGTGGTCTTTCCGCGTTCGAAGGGCCAAGTACGAGGTGGTCACGATCCGTTGTTTGTTTTTTACTTAATTCTTATATTTGTTTTGACAAATTACTATAGGAATTTTATAATTATTTCTTAATTGAAAAATAATTTTGTTATTCTTAAAACAATTCAATCATAATTTATTTTCTTTAATCATTCAAATAAGTTTTTATTAAATTAGTTTCTATCAACCATATTACATTACAGACTCGATGTTCGTGTAATTTTTATAAGTAACAAAATAAATTAAAAAATAATTAAAAATATATATGAAAAGTATTATTGATATTTTATATTTAAAAAATATAGTTTTTTTTTTTCAATAGTTGAGAATAGAAGATTTTTTTCAAATTAGAATTTCTAGAAAGTTGAAACAAACAACAACGAAGAAATCAAATAAATTAATAATAATAATTAAAGTACTAATTATTAATTTTTCTGGTGAAAAATGTAATATTTTAAAATTTTATTTTATTTTAGATTATAATAATTTTTCATGGCAAGACAAAAAAAAAAAAAAAAGTAAAATCTTTGTGTCAAATTAGAGAATAATGTGAAATACAGCTATGATCTCTCTGTGCTTCAAAAACTTTTAATTATTGTATTACTATTAATTTAATTATTATTATTATTATTTCTTGTTTAACGATTTTCCGCCTGTTGTTTTTTTGAAAACCCCGCCACAGACTTTTGCTTTTTGACCGTTAAAATTCGGGGCGCCAAATTCGAACGTTTCGGAGGCCGAAGAGTTAATTGTCGCACCGTGGGCCCCACTTTACACAACGGCGCCGCAAATCTCTCCGGCAGACACTCCGGCCATGTTTTCCTCTCCTTAACGTGACCCACTTATTACTAATTATCTAAAATTATTAAACATTTTTTTTTTTGTCAATTATTTTGTTTAAATTCTTTTACTTCACTATTTGGGTTCACAAGTAAAATAATTTATTTTTTATTTTACCTTGTATTTTAATAACATATCAAATAATTTTTTTAATTAAAAAAAATTACTTTTTGGATGTAACATAATACACTAGTTGTAATACCCCATGTAGCCCACTGGCGTAGTAATTTTTGGATTGGGTATACGTGAAATAAAATGCTTAAACAAAGGTAACACACTTGGTACTTTGTATATTAGGCAAATTTTTTCTAATGATTTCGTTGTGAAATCTTATAATATCATCCAGTCAAATATGTGACGTTCTCGTCGCGTTAATTCAATTTATCCTCTTGATGGTGGTATAGATAGTAGCCCCATAAGCAGATACAAGGCGTCTACCCCAGAGATTCTACCCCTATCCAGAGTTTCTAGTTCTCTATCACCACAACTATAGTTTCATTTTTGGATCAAGGTTATCTGTAATACTAATTGAAACACCAATGCGGTTCACCGACCTAGTAATTTTTTGACTGGGTACACATGGTCTAAAAATAGTTAAGACAAAATATTAGTAGTAACTCAAATGTTACTTTCATATTAAACAAGTTTTTCTAATACTTTTCGATGTGTGATCTTACGCTAGTACAACAAATAAGTAATTTTTATCTTGAATTCGGAAATTGTTTCAATTAATGTAATATATGGGAACTAAAAGTTTATAATATCAATTTCGAATTTGTACCCATAAATAATTAGGTGCCAAAGTAACTATCTATTCATAGTTTATGAAAACAGGAATGCGAGATCAAAAGAAAAATATTTTTTAATTTTATGAAAAATAAAATAAAAATGAAGAAACCCTACGCCACCTTAATTAAATGGGGAGCACACGTGGTTAGTCACGTCTTCTATGTTTAGTTTATGTCGGAAAATTGCACGTCTCCATGAACATCGTCTTCCAAAGAAATTGGTAATATAAATAAATAAATAAGATATTTTTTTAAACGAAGATTTCAATTTTTTTCCCTGGTCAAAGACTTTGATGTATTAGCATGTGAAGCGATTCAGTCTACCATTGTTAGGCTAGCTAGGCTGTAGATCACTTGTGCTTCTGCATTTTTCCAATGAAATTATGGTTTACATAAAATTCCTTTTTTCTTTTTTAATTTTCTAGCAAGTTATCATGAGTAATGATTTTTTTTTTTTGAAAAAATAAAAAATATTGTGTCAAGAAATATTATCGTAAATCTTTTTAACGAAAATTTAAATATTCATTTTTAATTACACCTCTTAGTCTTGGAACAATTTCAACAGATTAGGCATTTTTATAACCAAATCTATTAACTGCCAATTTGTCTAACCAAATCCAAAAAATATCAACTCCAAAGCAAGAGTTATTTGAAGAGGCAATTTAACTATATCCTAAAAGCAGAGACAAATTTGGAGAGTGTTGATGTTATTGGAAAAAAAAATGAACCCTAGATTCTTGATAGTTAGTGGTCAGAGGCAAGCTATTTGGAAATTTAGAGAGGGTTGTCTAAATAAATGCCTATTTAGGTTGGAGTAAAAATATGTTTATATAGGCTCTTGATCAATGTGCCTAATTCAAATGCCTATTGTGGTTGGAGTTGCTTTTATACAACATTACAATACTGAAGTGCTTGAAAATAAAAATTTAACATAATGTAATTTTCTTCCATTTGGATTACATTACCTACAAATACCACTAATAGTGGAATTTAACTTCAAATATCAAGATGGCTTCCGAGAATTGGAAAATCAAGGGTAAACAATGGGCCAAAACCAAACCCTAGGGAGTGTTTGGTTGACATATTTATGTGTATGTCACATGTCACAAGTGAAACCAATAATTATAGGGATGTTCCTTAAATTTGAGATAGTTTCACGTGACCAAATAAATATCCATGCCACATGCTCTTCCATGTCTCCAACATCTATTATAAGTTAAAACTTCAAGATTTAAATTGCAATTAACAAAAGGGGGGTTAAAACATACATGCAATTAAGATTGGGTTTCATTTAAAATTTTAATTTTAGCAAATTGTAACATAAAGTTTGTAAATTGTGCAAATGAGATCCGATTGATTAATTCTGACGGCAAAAAAAAAAAAGAGTCAAAAATAGTATTTTTAAGAAATTTTCATATTACATCCGATACCAAAAAATAAAATTACCCAATTTGATTTAGTTAAATGACAAAGAAAAAAATATAACGTAGAATTAAATTCGGTTTGGTTTGGTTGTCAAAATTATCCTATTTTATGAATTATTTTATTTTTAATAAATTAATTTAAATATTTCTTTATTTACCTATGAGTATTAAAATTTATATATTGTTTGTTTGGAAAAAATATAACTATTTTAGTGTAATTAAAATTTTGAGCTATATTTAACTCAAATTACACGAGAAAATAACATCTAGACTATATTTGAATGGTTAGATAACTACTTTAAGTATTTTTGATTCATACTATCAATATCAAAGTATAACGATTTATAAATTGACGAATTAAAATATATTACAATTGGTGAATTGAAAGACAACAAAACGAACCGCTTTTTACACGTCAAATTTGAGAAACTGCTATAACTGTATATATGATTTATGAATTGTAGGAGTATATTGAGCATTGGATACCCCTAAAAGAAAAAGGGGGCAAACAAGAGATCTAGTGGTAGGTGGTGCACAAGCATGAAGATATTTAGGGGTCCCTACAATCCAATCCATTGCTAATTGCTAATTGCTAAAGGGAAAAAAATTTCAACTTCCAAACCGACCATTCATGAATAGAATGTCTTGCAAAAGTCCTCCTCGAAGTCTTATGTAGCTAATAATGTGTTTGTTTACAAAACATGTCTCTAAAGGTGCAATTATTATTTTTTTAAGTAAATTTATCACTTAATTATGAATTCACCTATACTATTTTTTTTTTTTTTTTGTTACTTTTATGATTTTTTGACTTCAGAAATTTACCCCTAATATTTTTTTTGAACTAACAATTCAATAAAAGTAATAGAATCAGTATGCTCAGTACAATATGCACGCAAGGTCAGTACTTGTGCAAGACAACCAAAGCGGTCGCTTAGGACCTAAAATTTTGGGAACTCCTTCAAATTGATCCTTATATCTTTTTTATTTCAAAATATTTTTATTAATATTACGTCAAATAAAAAAAATCTTATTTTTTTTTCTATTTCAAAATATTTTTTCTTGATACTTTAAGTTTACAAAAGAATTATGAGTAGTTAATTTTTTTTTGAACATTGAGGGGTCTCGTTTTCAAATTTCGCTTATGTAAAATATAGTTTTACACAGTAATTTGATTTCTCTAGATCCTATAGATTAAATCTGATATAAAAATCTGTTCCAACATTTTTTTTTTCAACCATTTTCTAAACAATTACATCGAGTGACCAAATGATACTATTTTAATTTTTGGGTGATTATTTTTTCTCACTTAAATTAAGCAAATACTCATATATAACTAACATGGAGAGAGATTGAGAGTCAGGAACTGTAAAATATGAGAGTCGACTTTTGATCAATACGGTAAAAAGTCAATTCTTTATCAGTATGTGAATTTTCTATAAAATTTTTTCTAAATATAATTTTATGCAAAACAAGTATATTGTAAATTTGTTGAATTTAATTTTATAATTAGTAAAAAATTAAAAATTACAAACCAAATATACCCTTTCTCAACTCAATCTTACTTTTTAGAGGTCTTTATGGTCCAAATTAGAGGCCCAAATCATTACACAATTGGGTTTATTGGGTCCAGTTTAATTAGATAATTAGCCAATTTAACTTCTGTCTGAAGAAGGCCCAATCCAATGAATCATGAAACGATACGCCGTCGTTTCGAATCCTGTAACTTTTTCTTCTCTCTATCCGAAGATCTCAACGCATTCTCTCACCCGAAAATCACTTCTTCGCAGAAATGGCAGCTCATACTCTCTTCACTCCACCGGCGTCGGCCCGACCTTGTAGGCCCGATTGCGGACGACCCAACCCGTTTTCTCCGTCGTCAACCCGAATTCCATGGGCGCAAACTGTGGGGAATCCATGGCGGGGAAGTTTCAATCTCTGTCTTCGGCCAAAACGAACACCCATTACCGCCGCCGGTGGTTTGAGCCTCCCAACTGCGTAATTTCTCATCATAAATTTATCCAAATTATTTGTTTGCTCTTTGTGGGTTACTCTTGATTTGGACATTACATTGAGAATTTCACGAATTGTTGTGTAATTTGCAGGAATCCAGACAGGGTTTCTTCGGTTGAAAAAGTGCCGAAGTGAGTTTTTCTTCAGTTTTCTAGAATTAGTTTATAGTTTTATTTTTTAAATTTCTTTTATGTTGTATTTGTTTGATTCGTATATGAATGGGTATTGTTGTGATTGTGATTTTTTTTTTTTGGGGGGGGGGGGGGGGGGGGGGGGTGATTAGTAGATTTTTCTTGAAACAACTGACAGTTCTTCACACTCAAATTTTGTTCTCTTTATTTTTTAGTTCTTCGAATAAGTTTTTTATGTCCTTCAGCTAACATAAGCTAAATTGAATTTGTCGAATTAACTTTAACTGACGTGAAATTGCATTTGATGTCGTAGTTAATGTTAACTAAATTATCAGTAATATTTAAAAAAAAAAAGTTGGTAAGAACTAAAAAATAAGTTACTAAATAGGATTAAAAAAAAAATCTAAAATAGAGGACTATATAATAAGAACCCCCTTTGTTTTTTCCTTTTTTTGATTGGGGTGAGTGAAAATTCAGATGGTCTTGGAAGGCAATAACGGCATTTGGATTGGGGGAAATGGTGGCGTGGAAGCTTGAGTACACTGAAATTGGAACTGAAGCACTTCTAATGGCAATATTGGATGATGGTTAGTCACTCGTTTTCAATCTCATAGAATTTGTTTTTGTTGTTAAAATTCCTCATTTTGAATCATGTTGTTATTGGGTGAGTGCTTTTTTTTTTTCTTTTAAAGAAAACTTGGAATAGAAACAGGAAAAGAGAAACAAGTTCCCGCTCCGATTCATGAAACTTGTTTTCAAAATATGGGAGCAGAGCAAAAACAATCATGTTCCCAAGCCATCTCAACCAAAAACAAAAAAATAGAAAAGGAAAGACTAACCAAACACAACCTAGAGGTTCAATATAATGAATTGGCTAGCAATATCGGGAATGAGTTTATATACACCACATAAGAGTGTTCTTACTTAGTGATGAAACAACAATTTTTTCGCTTAAGCCTAACAACGGTTAAGGATACAAAAAATCTGGGCACAAATTTAAATTATACAGTTGTACAGTACAACTACAAGAAACATAGTAGTTTTATCGTACAAACAATATCCAAAATTGGTGTCCAATTCGGTGAATCTAAGGGAGGCATTTGGATTAGGATCTGAGTACGAATCTCTCTTTTCGGAAACAAAGACTAATGTAATTTTCTTTTTTACAACAAACTCAAAAATTATTTTACAGGACCTTTTTGACAATCCAATACATCACTTAGTTGTGTTTAATATTATATTTTGTAATTAAAAAAAATGCTATTTAACCTTTTCTTCTTCACTTATTTTTTTTTTTAAATTTTGAATCAATCATAGTAAATAGCATTTAATTTTTAGAGAATTATTATATTATCCTTGAAATGAGTCACGTATAATTTTCTAACCCTATATTTTTTTATCTTTTTACGTTTAGTTTTTCAAATAAGTTTTCAGCCCTACTATTAAGATCCACTGGATTGTTTAGATTGAATACATCTAGTTAAGAATCTTAAGATCATCTACATGTTGAATTTTTGTTTGATATCGTAGTTAAAACCAACTAAAATATTGGTAAGGACTAACACATTAGGTGTTAAAGACTAAAGAATCAGTTGCTTTAGAAGTAGGATAAAAAAATTAAAAACAAAAACCGAAAATAGAGGATTATATGAAGAACCCCTTTACTTTTCTCATTTTTTAAAAAATTCTTTTTATAGCCCGAACAAATAAGTTTTCACAATTTTCGAAAACCGGTTCTGAAAATTATTTTCATAATTTTTTTAGATCCTGTGTTTGAGTTGTAAACCAATGAGACCCTGAAGATCTAATACCAAGTGGTTGGTGCGATGCCTAATTGAGTTGATTTTCATTGTTGACAGGAACTAATTTGGCTTCAAAATATTTGTGGGAAAAGGGAATTACACCTTTGAAAGTACGTGAAGAAACGGTGAAGTTATTTGGCATGGGTACCATTTACGGTGTGAAGCCTAGGAAAATGATGTTAACTGAAGCAGCTCAAAGGGCCCTTGATTGGGCTGTTGATGAAAAGCTTAAATTGGGTAAGGTTCTATTAAACTTTTCTATGTTTCTACTCTTTCTCGTTGGTCGATATGTTCATGAAAATCTAAGGGCCTGTTTGGTTTTTCAACAATGGTTTTCAAAAATTTTGATAACTTGTTGATTTGTGATTGGATTAAGATTTTGAAAACAGAGTTTTTGTTAAATGACGTATGAAAAATAAAAAGCATAGCTGCATAGGTGATATGTTGAAAATGTGCTTGTGAGAAATAATGTGAGGAGAGACTGTTGAATATAGTATTTAATTACTATTTAATATTTCACAGGTCATGTTGACTATTTTTGGTAGTTTCCCTATTTCTTTTATTTTCATATTGATTATGGCAATATTGTTTCTTATTTAGCCTTTTGTTTTGGCTATATAATAGAGAGTATAAAGCTCTATTGTGATATATCGATACAATAAAAATAATTCTCTTCCTCTCCTATACCTTTTTTGGTATCTAGAGTCTTAAAGAAGAAAAGAAAAAAGGGAAATAAACCCCAACAACCTTACCTATATAGTCGTAACCCTAGCCTCCACCACACCCTAGCTGCCATAACCCAAGCCGAACTACGTTGCCCGTGGCGAGCCCTTACGCCAGCGCCAACAAGCCCCTAGGCCAGCTCCTCCACCAACACCGACGGGTCCTTATGTGAGCACCTCTACCAGTGTCGGTGTATCCTTATGCCAGCGTCTGCTCCAGCGTCGGCAAGTCCTTGCACCAGTGCTGCGAGATTCTGTGCCACCAGAGTTGCGTAATTCTGAGCCATCAGCGCCGCCAGAGCTATGCCACCTGTGCCTAGTAGCCTACCAGCGCTAATGCGTGATCTTGATCTACTTGCACCACCAGCAACGCCATGCGTTTCTGATCTACCAGTACCACCAATGCCACCGTACATTTCTGATTTGCCAGCACCACCAGAGCCGCCACACGTTTCTGCCAGCGCCTGCGACCTATGTTTCAACACTCTTACCAGTACCACTAAGCCCATCTAAGACCATCATCTCGGATGCACTAGACAATGATCTCTCTCTAATATCTTGTCCAGGTACTCGTGTACTCGGTTACCTCAGTTTTATTGTTCTTGGCCTCCTGGTAGTTCTTTGGTTGTCTTTGTCGAGTTCTTTCGACATTCTATGTTTTTGAGACTCAAGGCTACTAGAAAAGAATGAAATATTCAATCGGTTGTTCCCCTAGATCTCTCTCGCGAACCTAATGGCCCGACTCATTGTGGTAGGTTGTTGCTGAATGGGACAAACCTCTATGCCTGGTCTCATTCATTTCATCTCTACCTTGGTGGGAAATGCAAGATTGGATGGATCTTGTGAACTGGGCGAAAACCTGAAATCACGAATCCCAAATTCGCCCAGTAGGATGCGGATAACTGTGTAATCTTGGGCTTGGTGTTTAATTGTATGAAATGACATATCTACAATATGATCATGGATCACGAGACGGTTTATAGACTATGGTTTGCTTTGACGAAGATGTATGCCAATGCTTGCAATGAATCCCGAGCTCTATTGTGAGATCTTGCATGCCTCTCAGGTATTTTTTGGGGCTGTCAGTTTCTAATTACTTCGGGTACCTTTAGACTAGATGAGAGAAGCTGTCTCTATACGAATCTCTGAGTGAGTTCTCCAATGATGCCGATATTGAGACTAAGCGACAGGATCGTTGTCACACTCATCATTTCTTAATGGGTTTAAACCTTGAGTTTGAGAATTTTCAAACTTAGATTTTAACCACATCTTTGATGCCCAATCTATACGCCACCTTTACGACGGTCGATGGTGATGCACTCTTTCTCCTTCCACTTGAGCCCTCCAATACCGTCCCAGAACAGATGGCCTTCGCTGCTCGCGTTGGTACTCGTTCAATAGATTTACATACTACTATTTGCTATCATTGTCATAAGACGGTTAATGAGCTCTACCCAGACTTACGACCACAACACTCTCCCAATCGTTGGGGTAAAAGTGCTCCTCGAATTGGCACAGTGGCGGTGGCGCCTATCCCATCAGAACCACTCATGTTCACCCCTATTACACTCAACTTCAGGCCCAGATTAGTCAGCTCCAATTGCACCTAGGCCTAACATAAACTTTTGGTCCTATAGCTACTCTTGCCAGAGGTACCCCTACCGCTCTTCATGGTAATTTCGGCAAATCAACTTGGATTTTGGATTCCAGAGCTAACAAACACATGACTGATGAGCTTTCTACATTTATCTTCCCTGTCACTTCTGTTAAATAATCTGTTTGTATTGCCGATGGAACTTCTATTCCCATCCACTATTCGAGAGATACCTGCTTATCTTCATATATCACCCTTCATTCTGTCTATTATGTTTCTAAATTTGTCTATAATCTCTTTTCTGTTTGAGTTCGAGCGGTTCGGGTTCGGGTCAATGTTGAGAAAATAAAATTGAAAACCAACTGAAATGGGTCGGGTTATGCGATTCCACCCTAGTCGTTACTCCCAAGTCAGGTTTTTGGCTTGAGTTGGGTTTTTGGGTAACACTTTACACCCCTATCGTCTAGTATGCAACGATAAGTTTTACCTGCTTTTAACCTATCTATGTGTTTTTTTTTCAAAATTTAGACTTGTGGCATGCTCATTTAGGACATGCGAACTTTCAATATTTATTTTGGTTAATTCCAATCTCTTAATAAAGTTTGCAAGGATTTTAAGTTTCGTTGTGTGACTTGTGAATTATCTAAACATTCTCGCACTTTCTACATTCCTTGCATGTAAAGAGCACCGCAGGCCTTTGACCTCATTCATTCGGATGTAGGGGGGTCTTCCCCTGTCACAACCATTTCACAACACCGTTACCATGTCACCTTCATAAACAATTATAGTGGGTGCATATGGGTTTACTTAATGAAGAAAAAATCTGAGGTCTTTTTCTACTTTACCCATTTTCTTCAAAGGATTAACTCCTAATATAAAACTGTTGTCTACAATATCCAGTCGAATATTGGTATTGAATATATATATTCAATGAATTTAGGGCGGAACTTAACAAAAGAGATATCCTTCTTCAACTTACTTGTCCCTATACTTCTGAACATAATAGTTTGGTGGAATGTAAGAACCGTCACATTATATCTTCCATTCGATGCCTCTTATGTGGTATGCATGTCCTCGAATCTTTATGGCATATGGCGGTTCTTACTGTCGCCTACCTTATCAATTATATCCCTAGTCAAGTCCTTAACAGTAAGGTAGCCCTACACATACTCCTGCCTGATAGTACTCTCTTTCCAATCTCACCTCGTGTCTTTTGGTACACCTGCTTTGTTCAAAATCATAGCTTCTCTCGCACCGAGTTAGATTATAAGGCTATTCATGTGTCTTTCTCAGGTAGTACTCCATGTCTAAAAGATATAGGTGCTATGATCCTGTTACTCGTTACTTGTACCACTCTATGGATGTTTCATTCCTCGAAACCGTGCCTTATTTTCCCGACCTTCTCTTTCCCCCGACACACTTGTGTACTGTAGAGAGGATGCTCCCTTGCTTCCGCGCCCTATCCCTATTTTTGATATATTTCTACCAATCACTACATCATCCTCTAGTGAGTCCATGCCACATGACTCTTTCCTTGCCCCATTACATGTCTACTCCCGTTGTTTACGTGCTCCCAATCCTCTGTCGATACCTTATCCGAATTTATGTATACTCCATCGCCCATAGTTTCTAACCCTGTACTTCCTCTGTACCCCTCCAGAGACCGTCGCCCCCTTTCCCGTTACCTTCTTTCCAGTTGTACTAACAATTCAATTGCCAAATATATGTCTTTTCAAAGTCTTTCGGATCAGTACAAATCCTTCCTTAGGCAGGTTGTGATCAGTCTCACTTCCTTGATCAGTTCATGATGCTTTTTAGGATCCAAAATAGGTAGATGCTATAAAAGTGGAAATGGATTCCCTTCAGCAGAATTGGACATGAGAACTGGTTAATTTGCCACCTAGTGAGTGGTTGGTTGGTTGTAAATGGTTGTTTAGTGTGAAGTACCTAGCTAATGGTTCCATTGATCGGTATAAGGCTAGCCTCGTTGCCAAGGGATTCACGTAGATATCGGGCAAACACTTTGGTGCTACATTTGTCCCTGTTGCTAAGTTGACGTCTGTGTGCCTTCTTGTCTCTTTAGTCGCGTCTCACTCCTGGCCTCTTCATTAATTTGATGTCAAGAATACGTTCCTCAACGATGATCTATCTGAAACTATCTACATGGATATTCCACCAGGTTTTCGGGCTTAGGGGGAGTATTCAGGAAAAGTTTATTGCCTTTGAAAATCTCTTTATGGACTTAAGTAGTCCCCACGAGCGTGGTTTAGTGGGTTCAGTGATGTCATCCTCACTATGGGATTTATCTGGTGCCATTCC
The DNA here is from genome assembly GCA_016647705.1 of Eucommia ulmoides. Classification (NCBI taxonomy): domain Eukaryota; kingdom Viridiplantae; phylum Streptophyta; class Magnoliopsida; order Garryales; family Eucommiaceae; genus Eucommia; species Eucommia ulmoides. Next base: position 15,766,863 of record CM028330.1, on the reverse strand, counting down.
GATCTCACATGCTTTATTCATTATCATCATCAGGATTAGTGCATTATCATTTCTGTCTATGTGGATGATATCATCATTACAGGAGATGACACACAAGGCATTGTCCAGATAAAAAGTGACCTTAGAAAGTTTTTCGACATCAAGGATTTGGGACTGTTCCAATACTTCCTTGGTATTGAGGTTGTTCGATTTGGCTAGGGTATATTCTTATCTCTGTGAAAATATGCTCTCGATCTTTTTTAGGGTATGAGCATGCTTAGATGTAGGCCTGCCTCTACTCCTATGTGCCCAAATCTTAAGTTGTGAACATAATTAAGGGAACTATTATCGTAGCCATCCGTATATCAACAACTTGTGGGCCCCTAATTTACTAGAATAACACAAGGCCGATATAATCAATCACATCTCACTTACCACACACATCTCACTTCGACGTAATTTATCACATCCTCTGGTATCTTGAGGCATGCCCTGTTCTTGGTCTCTTTTATGTGGTCGGGTCATAAGAAGGACTCTTCTGCTTTACAGATGCCGATTATTCAAGAGCTATTGATGATTGATCTCTGGTTAATGCACCTTTTGAGGCAACCACCTTATCTCATGGAAAAACAGAAAATAAGTTGTTGTTTCCCGATCTTCTATCGAAACCGAGTATGGTGCCATAGCTCAGGGAACATGTGAACTTCTTTGGCTCCGTTCTCTCTTGACGGAATTAGGGTACCTCGTGACAGATTCGTTCACGCTATTCTGTGACAAAAATCTATTACAATGTTATCTTTTGACTCAGTCCTTTATGAACGAATCAAACACATCGAAGTTGATATTCACTTTATGAGGGAGTAAGTTCGGCCAAGAATCATTACTCCTACCTCGGTCTCATAGCTGAATAGGCGTAAGAAAACTACCTGAAAAAAGGCAAGGTGCACTTGGAGCTACTGCATATGCAACTACGTCACTCGGGTAGTATGACCACGTTTGGAGAGATCTCGAGTATTAGACATGGAACTCTTCAAGAGAGCTTAGGGCCAAGGGCAGCTGACATGTTTACCTAATCGATTAGACCATCCCTTCTTCAATTAGCTATTGTCAAGTTTGGCCTCATCAATATCTTTGCCTCAGCTTGAGGGACAGTGTTGAAATGCATAGTATTTAATATTTCACGGGCCATGTTGACCATTTTTGGTAGTTTTCCCATTGCTTTTATTTTCCTATTGATTAGGGATATTCTTCTTTATCTAGTCTATTGTTTTGGCTATATAATAGAGAGCGTAGAGCTCTATTGTGATATACCATTACAAAATAAATAATTCTCCTCCTCTTCTTTATCTTTTTGAAAAAAGAAAAAAAAGGAATTCAGGGAAAAAGAGATTAAATGTAATTCTTGAAAAATTATAATATTAAATAATAAGTGATTTGACGCACTGAAAATTGTGAAAATTAGTTTTCGAGTTGAATTATAAAAAAGTAAAGTGATTGAAATTTGTGTTCGTCTGTAGTCGAACTTAAACCAAACAGACCCTAAAACATATTATCTTTTTGAAGGAATTAAGTTTTTTCAACACTAAAACATACAAATTTTCATCATTTTCAAAAATTATTTTTAAATTTTTCGATAACTGTTTTCGAAAACAAAACCAAATGAGTTCCAAAAAAATTACATTACTTCATTTCTAATTCCAATTTCAAGGCTCCAATTCCAAGTAACCAAACACTACCTTAGTGAATTTCCTGGTACCTTCTAATTGTTCAATATACATGAAATGAAATGCAGGGGAAGATGGGGAGATTACAACAATCCATATGCTTCTTGGAGTGTGGTCTGAAGAAGAAGCTCCAGGTCATAAGGTATTAGCTTCCCTTGGCTTCAGTAATGACAATGTCAAAGAGCTCAAGTCCTTAATTTCTCAATCTAAACTTTTGGAGGACTGAAAAAGAAATTATTTGTTCTCGATATTTGCTTGCTGTAAGATTCCAACCTGTAAGAATTTTGAGAACAGAAACATTTTTTTTCTTCATAACACGGTGTTCTTGTGTTCCTCATTTTCTTCACAACTAGCAAGAACTTGTGCTTTTTCGGCTTCTTTATCCCAATGGATCCTGAAAACAAAAAACAAGAGCAAAACAAGGCAAACAACCATCCCGGCCAAGAACCCTGTCAAAAGACCAAAAAGCCCCTGGTGGACCGTGAAAGCAAGAACCACTCCAAGGGGCAATGCCAAGAAATAAAAACCACCAAGGCTAGCGTACATCCCCAGCCACGGCCTGGCGGTCCCCCTCACTATTCCTCCACAAACTGCCACTGGAAAATTAACCAGCTCCACCACCGCCATCAACAACATTGTCTTTTTTACCCCTCTACGAATCCCCTCATTACAGGTGTACACTGCCCCCCAACCGCCGCTGGCCGCCGCCATTGCCGCTCCGCCGACCACACCGGAGAAAATGCCTGCTACCAATGAGACTGTCGCGGACTTGGCGGCGGGCCCAGGTTGGTTTGCCCCAAGCTCATTAGAAACCCTAACCGAAACTGATGTGGCGAGGGAGAGCATGATAGAGTAGAGCAGATAGTCAAAATTGAGGACGATTGCCAACACCCCGACCTCCCGTTTGGCAGTTGGGAGCCGCCCTGTCAGCAACATTAACACCTCGTAGCACCACCACTCGAGGCAGGCAGTGAGGCAACATGGCCCCGCCAGCTTCAACAGTCGAACCCAGTCGGGAAAACCCTGGTCCCACCACCCCCCATCCTCCCACCCCCCTCTACCCTTTCTCCCCTCGGCTACCACCATGTAAACCGCGAGTGAAACCACCACCATTAAATCGGTGATCCAAAATGCCACCGAAACCCCTTCCAAACCCTTCGATCTTGAGAGCAAAATATTGAGAGGCAAATGAAGAGAAACCGCGATAGCAGAACTCAACATGATGGGAAGAGTGATGTTTTGAGAGGTCAAGTAGTTTTTTAGAGGGCATAATAAGGAAGTGAGAAACAAATCGGGGAGAAGATAATAAAGATATTTCTTTGCGACTATTGAAATGTCTTGTTGTTGACCGAATCGGACGAGGATTCTATCGACATTAAGCCATAAAAATGAAATTGGAAGTGCAGTCAGAAGCAGGAGAAGAGTGGTCATGACTAAGGTTTTGTGGAGGAGCTTGAAGTTTTTGGCGCCGTAAGCTTGGCCGCAAATGGGTTCCATGGCGCCGGAGAGACCGGTCAGGACCGAGAATCCAGTGACATTTGCAAAGGTGAAACCAAGGGCCCCACCGGCCAATTGGAGCTCCCCCAGTCGGCCTAGAAATGCCGTTGTGATGGCGATTTTGGCGAACCAAGTCAAGTTCATGGCAATCAATGGAAGAGCGATTGGTCTTTGTGTTTTGAGCTCCGTAAAGGTAATGGTTATGAACTTGTAAGGCCATGTTTGGGTGGAAGATTGAGTATTGTGTAACGGGTTTTCTTCAAAATTTGATTTTGTTGACATGGTGAAGATGAGAAGAGATTGAAAATGATGAGGAAAATGGGGTTTTAGTGTGAGAGTTGGCTTTCTTGAAGGGCAAATTAAGGAGAGGATAGAGTTGTTTGGGTGGCTTTTTTATAGTGGGTGATGAGAAAGGTCACAAAACCTTTGTGATAGGATGCTGATACGTATTGGAAAAAGCTTGTGTTTAGATAATCATTCATTAATGGGGAAGTAACTACCCCTTTAATTTATTATAAAGTTATAAGCGATAGAGAGAGAGATTTTGAAGTACTGGATGGTGTTAGTTCAGTTCAGTGTTTCTGTTCTCAAATTTTTGTTTTTGTTCTCAGAAATCCTGAGCAAAACAATTTTGCTTTGTTCCTAAAATATGTTTTAACATTCCGAGAAGAAAAACAAAAACAATTTTTCCCCCTATATTTCTGTGTCGTTATTTTTAAGTGGAGAAATAAAAACCTACGAAAAGAAACACTACACAAAACGGGTCCCTCGTGATTTGATTTGCTCTCATTCTATTATTGACTTGATCGAAAAGTAGTTTTTAATTTTTTCTTTTTCCTACTCAAATTTGCAATATAAATTTGCCTCAATAGACTCGGGTTCAACTGTCTTAGAAAATACTCCATCAATTAAATCTTGAATTTAATCCTAAAGACACCATGCCAAAGTAGGAAATTACGCCCTTAAGATCGCTCATGAAGATAATTAATCGAAATGCGCATAAACTGGTTCGAACATAACTTATCTTACTGTATAATAATAATAATAAAAAAAAATCAGTTTGTGTATATATTTTTTGTTATATGAAAATTTGTGAATATAGCAATTGAAAATGCTTTAATTTGTTGAATAAAGAAGATACCTTTATATCCCACTGTTCCCCATTTGTAAAGCATGCATATCCCTCTATGTTGTGACAAATTGTATTTATTTTTTGTTTTAATTAAACCCCTCTTTAATTGAGAGAGAATAAATTAGGATATGTATGGCATAAAGTATAAGGAGATAAGTTGAGAGAAGATACCTTTAATTTGGTTGATGTGTTCAATTAGGATTGGAATTTGGAATAAATTTTTGGGTTTTGCTTTAGCTTTTGATTTGTGTGGAAATACTAAATATTATTAAGAATAATATCGAAAATTCCTTTTTTTTTTTTAAGAAAGGAAGGATTGGTGATAGATTCCAATTTGAGCCTCAAATCCAAGTTTTATCGCACTCCCAAAAGCATATGTTTTGGCACAGGACTTTCCAACTTTAACAATCCTTTATTAATACATTTTAGTGGTTTTTGTCAGTAAAATTATAATCTCAGTTGTTAATAAAATGTATTCTTTGATAACATTCTTGAATTATATCAATATTATTGTAAACTATGTAAATAAAGTTAAACTGTTTTAGCTACTTGATGAGATTAAGAAGCAGAGATCGTATATATTTTTGGCAACTTGTATCCTGAGAGTTGCTTGTAAGTATTGGATTGTTAGAATAGGTCTTTAACAATCTAGACTAGCTTGCGGGGTGTTTCTCTCTTAAGAAAATGATGAATTTCAACAATTAGTATGAAACAATAGAGCAATCGCAAAAGAGACTTACTAAAGTAGTTAAGGCCTTGAACACGAGCAACCAACTATTCCACATGGTAGCTTTACTCAATGTTAAAATGAGAAATATGAGTTATGATTGTATTTGCGATCTTCTAATTTCAGGTAGTGTGTATCATGTGTATGTTCTCTTATACTTTGATTATATTGAGTGCTGTTCTCTAAAGCTCTTTCATGGTGGGATTTCAACTTACGATCAAATTAAGACGAAAGGTATCAAAGAATCAAAGAAGCACAGCTAAAACGTTGCGCGTTAGCGCGCATTTAGCCCGCACAACTACCGCGCGGAACTCTTAGTGAAGTTATTTCATTGTAATTAGACCTAACAAGAAAAGAAGCACGCTCTGTAGGATTTGAACCTACGACAAACATATTCATTGGGTATAGTAAAACGTACATGTGACTATAAATTTGCAAGATAAGATCTATTATTTTCAGTAAAAAAGAGACGTGTCCTATGTAACTAGATATAATATAATTCAATGAAGACTCTTGCTAGAGTAATGTGACGATTGGGAAGAGATTCCAATCGGTGTCATAAAGAATTGTATTATCAATCAATATACATATGATTGAACTAAGATTTTTTTGACTTTATCCATACGCTATTGGTCTTTTGGGAAATACAAGATAAAAAGATCGTATAGTATGAAAATCATAACTGAAAGGGTTTTCTTGGTGAAATTCCTATCAATTAGATACGACTGTGATATGGGTAGATGTAACTTACAGTTGAAGGAGATGTTGTTGAGATATTATTTTGCTACAATGAAAAATTTAAAATTTTCCAATTTTAATGTATTAATAAATTATTCACATCCAACTTTTGATATGAATATAATAGATCACACATATGGAAGCTGGAAGTTTGGATAATCCTTTAAAAGAAATGGGTAATAATAATCAGCTATTTAGAAGTTCGGGGGCCAAACTTTAGGGTCTAGGGTTTTGAACCTTGGACAATGTCTATATAAGGGATACCACTATGTGGCTGCCCAAATCAGACAATATTCGGTCTCTTATTTTCTCTCATTCATTGTTCTACTATTTTGATTCTTACTATCTACTATAATTAAAACAGATTTACCCTAGATATTTAGAATTAGAATTAGACTCTCAGATATTTCGTTGGCGTCATCCTTACGGAGATTCCCGTTGGATACTGGTATAAGCAAGACACTTGTGTTGTTTCTGTAAAAAAACAAACAAGCTCGGTTGCTGATTTGAGATCACATCCATCTATTCCTGGAAGAGTCTTCGTAAATCACGCCTCGAGATAAACCGCCTTAGAGGGTGAACCACCAGAAGAGATATAAAGTTTAAATGAGATTTAATCATTATAGTGTTTTGTTTTATTTTATGTTAATGAGGATAGATCCGGCTTAAGAAATCTTATTTTTTAAATGGATTAAATTATTTTGTATAACGTTGCGTAAATCTCTATATTTTAATATTCGGTTCCAACAACCCATATTCTTAGGGATCTTAAATGTAAAATTCTAACGTGAGAAAAGTGACAACAAATTGTGGTTCGATGATTGTTTCAATAATTCGAAAACACAAATTTAGATTTTTCATAGAGGAAGCTCCAAAATGACATACAGTATACATTTTGCCATAAAATTTAGAAGTTCAATTTAATTATAGAAAAATAGATATAATTTTCTTTCAAAATATAACTATAAATTATGATTCGGTTCATTATTTTTTTATTCAAAAATACAAGATTGATTTGAAATAGATTGAAAAATAAGGTGATTCTTAACTGATAATTATATAAATAAGAAAAAAAAATCATTATCTATGCATCTATATAATAAACAAGATATACACAAACTCCCTAGATAAACCATAGACGTTTTTTATCTTCCACATAAAGAGCGGTCTAGATTGATTTTTTCGATCAACATAAAAATAAACTCTATATTTATGTTTATCTTATATATCTTATACTAAATTGAGGAGAGAAAATATATTTTTTGCATGATTGAGGAGAGAGAATATGTTTTTTCTATATTTATAAATCTATAAAAATAATATATGGACATTAAATTTAATAATATCATTATAGTATTAAATTTATAAAAATTAAATTAAGAAAATCATATAAAATAATAGTATGCGAAAATCATAAACATTAAATTTTTAAAAATTAAATTACAAAAATAATATAAAAGAAAAAATATAATATACGGAAATTACAGACATTATATTTATTAATATATACATATTAAATTTATTAATAATAATAAAGTATTAAATTTATAAATATTAAATTAAAAAAATAATATAAAAAAAAATCAGAAATTATAAACATTAAACATACAAAAACTCTAGATATAATATATGAATATTAAATTTAGTAATTAGTATGTTATAGAAATTTATATAAATTAAATTAAAGAAATAATTTAAATCTAGACATATAATATAGATAAATTATGGACATTAAAATTAAGAAAAAATGTAGAACTAATTATATGAAAATTAAATTTAGTGATAATATTGAATTATTAAAATTTATGAAAATTACAAAAAATAATATATGAACAGTAATAAAATATTAAATTTATAGAAATTAAATTCAAAATAATAATACGAAAGAGGAAATATAATATATAAAACTTATGGACATTAAATTTACAAAATTATAGAAATAATATAACATTAAATTTATTGATAATACCGAAACATTAAATTTATAAAAATTAAATAAAAAAAATATAAACAAAAAAATATAATATATAAATATTATGAACTTTAATTTACGGAAATTATATAAATAATATATGGACATTAAATCTAGTATTAATGCAAAATATTAAATTTGTGCAAATTAAATTAAAAAAATAATATAAAAGAAAAAAATGTAGTGCACCACATTAATTTCATGAAAATTATAGAAATAATATATGCTCAATAAATTTAATAATAATACTAAAATATTAAATTTATAAAAATTAAATTAAAGAAATAATATAAAAAAATAAATATAATACGAAAATGATAAACATTCAATAACATATTAACATCAAAATTAGTAATAATAAATTTACGGAATTTAAATTAAAAAAATAATAATAATAAAAAATAATATACAGAAATTATGAACGTTAAATTCATATAAATAATATATGGATATTAAATTAAAGATACTGCAACATTAACTTATAAAATTTAATTAAAAATAATATTAAATTATGTTTAATTTATTTATTTTGGTCCGTACCTCCAAACATGGGTAATCAACTAGTAAATAATCAGACACTACTAGCATGATCCGAGAAGAAATAAACGAGGGCAAACATGTTACCGAAATTAGACAACATTCAAATTTGGGATTAATTTAAAACGTGAAATTCATTTCAAGGTTTAAAAATGGCAAGAAAAAAAGGAGAGGGATGCTCTCATAGAACCATTCATATACTACTTAGATTTTTTTTTTTTTGTTCAGCGTTTTTATTCTCCGTTTTTTATTTTTATTCTCGATTTGGAATCAGAAACATGGATATGGGAAACGAAATAGAATTGTTCTCAAATTTCTATGCTATTTTTTGGGAACAAAAATAAAACACACTAACGAACTTCATAATTTGGGTGATCCAATTGAAGTGGTTATGAAAATCTAGTCATCAATAATTGCGGTATATACAATCCCTAAAAAGGAAAAGTCGTGTCTTTGTATGCTACTCAATCATTATTACTTTCCAAGAAAAAGAAGGGTACACTCATAATTGCCATTCATTTTTTAGTGATTTAATGCATCACAACTAGCCATTATTTTTTTATTTTTTTTACATTTCAGAATTGTGATATGTATTAAATCATTCCTTACGGCTTACCGCTTACCGCTTAATTCTGTTGACAAAGAAAGATGTCTTTACTTTTTGTCAATCAGGATTCGACTCTCCTAAAGAGCATTCCATGAATTAAATCTTAAATGCACTAAACTGATGTTAGGGAGTGTGTCCTTAAAATCGACTGGAGAGATGATTAGTCGAGATGCACGTAAGCTGTTTCGGACAATACCTTAACGTAAAATCTAAAAATAAATAAATAAAAATAAATAAAATCAAATAATTCCTTGTATTGTGTATATCTATTATTAAGTGTCAAAATTTGGTTAAATGTGGTCTATTACATCAAAAAATCACCTAATTTATGGACACCATTGCTTATTATCTCAATTGGGAAAAAAAAACAGCCTTTAAGTACTCACCTAACCAAAAATCTCCTCTTCCTTCCTAGACAATCATTTAAAAGACTCAATTGACTAAATTCAAACTAAAAGGGACTAATATGATAGTATTATTAAAATTTTGGGGACAATGACGAAGAGCATCTTCCTAGACAATCATTTTAAGGAATTGATTGACTAAATTAATTTTTTTACTATTTCGGTTCCCCTCCCTAAAAATTTGAGATTAAATACTTCTCAAAATTTTGAAAGTAATTTGAGAGTACTTTATGAATTTTTTAAGAATTTGAGAAACAAAAAAATGATGATTTTTATTTATTTTCATAAAATTATTTCCACTACCATCCCACCGGCCACCACCACCACCACCACCAACACGTCGATCACCACTAACTAGCTGGCCACCACCACCACCACCATGCCGGCCACCATATATTAAAAAAATAAAAAAGAACAAATGTTGCAACCAAATCTGTCTCTTAATTCTATTCTCATGAATTAAAAAAAAAAAAAAAATTCAAGACAATAGTCGTTAACAAATATGTTTCTATTCTCAGAATACTCCAGAACGGACATATAGTTTCCATTTCAGTTCATTGGAAGTAGAAACAGAAAAACATAAACACTAACCAAACACCACCTTAGGGACCAAGTTGATATTATTTTTAAAATTTAACCAATAAGATTCTTTATTTTAGTGGGATCAAAGGTGGACCTCCTTCCTCTGTCCACTAATTTTGGATGATTGCCTTTATTCATTTATTTATTTGGCCAAGTTGGATGAGTGCCTTGTGACAAAAAGTAATTGCAAAATGTGTCAATACAACATATGTGTGTGTGTATGTAATTTGTTTTATATTTGTCTTTGTTTGCAGGCCCAAATATTGGCCAGACCTTCATCTCATAGAAGTGTTGTGTGAGAGAACTCATGGGCTGCCCTTTCAAGCCAAGGCCCAACATTGGGCCATGCGCATGTTAACTAGCATAACCCCACCTATTATTTTTTGAAAAAAAATCTCCACTTTTACTATTAAAATTAAAATGGATTACTACTTGTAAGTCTATACTGTGAAAATACCATCTATATATTTATTATTTAAGATAAACGAAAGTACATATTCTCTTACTCCATCAACAATAACATAATAAATGTGGGAGATGCAAATGTTATTATTTAACAACAATGTTAATAGCAACATAATGAATAGGAAGAAGCAAATGTTGTTGTATAGCAACAATGTCAATAACAACATAATGAATGGGAGACATAAATGTTACTGAATAATAAACAATTATCCTATGTCAATTGGATTTTTCTCTAAACTTAAATGACCATATGAGTATAAGAATGAATTAGTAATGAGCCTTAGGTTTCATTATAAAATACATTTATTTTTTTGAGAATTTTATGAAGAGGTTTTTGCACATTGCTCCTTTGAAGTTTTGAAAAAATCTTACTTTAGTTCTTACATTTTCAATTTGAATACATTAAACTCGGAAATCATGTTAAATTAGTTCAAATCAGTAACTCCGTGATTTTTTATAATGAAAATCAGCTATGTGTTAAACATAAAATCACCCAACAAGTGCTACAGTGAGATTTTTCTAAAACTTTTGGGTTACAAAGTGCAAAAAACTCTTTTATTAGTTAAAACAAAATATATTGTTTTTTTTTTTTTTTACTTTAACACTCCTGTAAACATGTTACAAAAATTTGATAATCTTTCAAATTCTGTGGCAAATTTTCACCACTACACTTGCAAACCATCACCACGGATTGCCACCCACTACCGATCATCAGCGTAAACGTTTGTCTACAATGACTACCATTGGTCGCTTCAAAATTTCCACCCTATTAATATACAATACTAAATCAATGATGTAACAAACATAAAATAAAATAAAAAAAATAAATAAATTAAAAAAGGAGCAAATTTATGACAACACAACAAAATTCTTAATCATGCATAGAAAAAATGCAACAATCAGAAATTTTGTTATTTTTTATACGATAGCAAATAAACAAAACTTAATAAAATAAAAATTATATTTATTAAAAGATAGCAAACAAAAGATAAATTTCAGACGAAATCCAAAATCCAAAATAAGAAAAGCTTGTAGTTCAAGACAAAAAAAAAAAAACATAGTATTAATTAAATTTAGATGTACGACTACTATTATATTATGTAAATATGTAACCGAGAGTATAATAATATATCCTATTGCACTCGATCCTCAAACAACTTATATTAATCCAAACGTTATCCACTATGCTTTTTGCCCTTTTTCCTCTCTAACACAAACAACACATATTCTAATTTAATTTCAAAATAAATAGAATATTAAACGCGTTTGTATGTGCATTTACCATGGGAGATCATAATACGCTATCAGTATTGGTGAGAAAATAATTAAATTTTTTATTTTTATTTTTTATTTTTATTAATCAATTATTTAAGTCACAAGATATTATATTTTCATTATAAAATTTATAACTCTTTGATATAGGAGTTCTATTTTATATTAATTAGGGTAGTTAAGTTATATTTCTCATACACTATAAATGTACGAACCATATATAATAGTGAAGATGGTGTATGAAAATATACAGAAATAGAGAAAAGAATAATGGGAAGTTTTCTTGATTGGCTAAAAATTCTTAAGCTAATTTTGCCTTCTTGAAAATTTTACTATATTTTGGATGGTTTAGTTCTTTTGGCATTAGATGCCAACTTTGAGAAAGAAAATGTCACTATGATAGACGATGATAAGAAGACTTAGTGCTATACAATAGAATCGATGAGCAATGATCTCCAGAAACAGTCCGAAGAGCGGGGAGCACATATGTGATTGTGCAGTGTCTGGAATTTCTCTTTGGCGAGCATAGTCATACTAGGTATAAAATCTCAAGGGAACTTTTCAAATCCAAGAAGCCATTAGGGTCACCGATTAGGGACCTTTTCCTTAAGATGAGTAGTCAAGTTGAGGGATTGAAAAAGTTGGGATCAGCTCTTGGTCATGACTTGGCTATGGATCTTATTATGCAGCCACTTCCGGATGCATTTGATCAATTCGTGGTGAACTTCAACATGAACAAACTAGAAGTCACACTTCTGAGGCTTCTTAATATGTTGAGGATCGCCGGAGGACCTTGAAAAAGTCCAATGGTTCATTACCCATAGTGGACTGGCCATTGACCTCAAAAGGGAAGAAGAAGAAGAAGAAGAAGAAGAAACCCATATTTTTTTTAAAAGTGAACCAAAAGTTGAAGAAGAAAAATAGACCCGATAAAGGAAAATGCTTTCATTGCAGCCAACATGGGCTTTGGAAAAAAAAAAAACTATCCTTAATACTTGAGTTCTAAGGACAAAATTTCTGAAGGTATGTGAAATTTTCTTTATTGGTTGTTTGACAACCTATTTTGTTTAAGATTGGGTTTTGGACTCTAGTCTTAGTTCACGAATGTGTAATACCATACAGAGTTTAAAAAAAAAACAAAAGGTTGAGTAAATAGGAAATCACAACACATTTGGGAAGTAGAGCGAGAGTTGTTGCATTAGCCATGGGAGACTTTCACTTGGAGCTACCATCTTTAAAAATTTTAAATTTAAAAGATTGTTTATCTATGCCTAAAGTTTTTAAAAACATTATTTATATTCCTTGTTTGATGAAGGATGTTTATTTAGATGTTTTTGATAATAATAAATATATTATTTATTTTCGTCGAAAGTTGGCTGGTTTGGGCATATATTATAACAATGTTTATTATTTTAAAACGTGTGGTGAAATTAACAATATAGTAAATAAAATTATAACAAATAAAAGATTGAGAGATGAAAATTCTACCTACTTGTGACATCTTAGGCCAGAACATATTAGTGAGAAAAGAATCAACAAGATAGTTAAAGAGGGCTCTTGGGTCCATTTGGCTTGGAGCCATTACTAACTTGTGAATTTTGCCTCATGGATAAGATGACCAAGTCACCATTTTTTGGATAATGGGAATGGGCTGCTGACATACTAGATCTGGTACATAATGATGTGTGTGAGCCCGTGAGCTCTTAATCTCGAGGTGGATTTGCATACTTATTTTTCTTTATCGACGATTACTCTACGTATGGTTTTGTGTATCTTATGAGACACAAGTTTAATTCATTTGAAATATTCAAAGAATTCAGAAATGAAGTAGATAAACAAACCGGGAAGAATATTAAGACACTCTGATCAGATCGATGTGGCAAATACTTATCCTCAAGGTGTTTGGACTATCTCAAACTTAATAGTATACTTTCACAACAAAATCCTCCTGCTACTCCACAAATAAAATGGTATATCGTAAAAAAGAAATCAGACCCTATTAGATATGGTCAGATCGATGATGCTTCGCACTGGTTTACCTATTTTATTTTAGGGACATGCCTTGATGACCACAACTCATTTGCTGAACAAGTTTCTAACTAAGTCTATGTTAGTTATGTCGCATGAGATGTGGAAATGACAGAAACTGAATCCTAAGTGTGTTAGGGTTTGGTGATGTTGGGCTTATGTTAAAAGACTTGAGACAGACAAGTTGGAATTTAGAATCACATTTGTACGTTTGGGGAGTAACCTAGGAAAATCGCTGGATATTTTTTCTATCACCTAGAGGAATAAAGAATATTTGTTGCTAAAAATACATAATTCTTAGAGGAATAGTTTTTACAAGAATCCAACACTAGGAAAAATATAAACTTGGCGGAGGTGTTGGATACCGAACAAACTAAGCAAACTATAATATAGAGCTGACCCAATAAATGCATCCAGTACACAATTTTCTCGTAGATATACCAGAACCTTTGCTTCTTCTGATAGTCATATGAGTTATCTTAGACAGAAGGATAGAGAGAAACTAGTTCTAGTGGAAAGCAACGACCTCACTAACTATAACGACACGATGTTATACATCAATAGTGAGAATTGGTGAATTGCAATGTAATCTAAGATAGACTTTTGTGGATCCACTTGTGGCATCATTCCCCTTGGGTGTAAATGGATCTTTAAGAGAAAACTGGACTCAGATAGTAAAGTATACATGTTCAATTCCAGACTGGTGGTGAAAAGATTTACTCAACGTCATGAAGTTGACTATGAGGAGACCTTCATGTTGATCACCATGTTAAAATCTATTAGGATTTTGTTGGCTATAGCTGCATACCACGACTATCAAATTTGGCAGATGGATGTGCAGGTAACTTTTCTCAATAGAAATATAGAGGGAGAGATTTCCATGCATCAACCAAAGGGCTTCATAGACAAAGGGGAAAGCCAAAAGATGTCTTGCAGAAGTCCATTTATAGACTTAAGCAAGCTTCTAGGAGTTGGAACATATATGTTGACAAGGTAGTCAAATCGTTTGGTTACCTTTAAAACATAGATAATCCATGTGTGTACAAGATGGATGGAAAGACTATATGTTTTTTGGTATTTTATGTTGATGACATTTTAATGATTTAAAATGATGTAGGAATATTGCCAACTACAAAAGTATGACTTTCTCCAACTTTTTCCATCAAGGATTTGGGAGAAACGTCCTATATGTTGGGTATAAAAGTCTATAGAGATAGATCTAAAAGAATGTTTGGTTTATCACAATTCAAGTACATTGATAAAGTGTTAGAACAATTCAACATGGCGAATTTCGAGAGGGGTTACCCACAAGTCCAACATGGAATTTATCTTTCTAAGAAGATGATTCCTCATCTTCTGAAGAAAATATTGCGATGAGTAAGATTCTATATGCTTTGTAAATTGAGAGTCTCATGTACACAATGCTATGTACCAAGCTCAATATCAATTATGTTATTGGATTGACAATCAAATATCAAGATGATCCAGGTTTGGAATACTGGAGGGCTGTGAAATCTATCCTCAAGTACTTGAGAAGAATTAAGAATAAAATTTTTAGTATATTGAAGAAGTGAACTGAGAGTTGAAAGTTAAAGTAATTCTAGTTTCCAATCCAATGTGGACAAACAAAATTTAACTTTGGGATATCCTAAATGGTGGGGTCATTAGCTTGAGGAGTTGTAGGCAAAGTACAACTGTATATTCCACTACTGAGACCAAGTACATTGCAGCTTCTGATGAAGCTAAGGAATGTGTACGGATTAATAAATTCATTTATGGACTTTAGGTGGTTCCAACCACAAAGTCATTGATACCTTTCTATTGTGTCAAGTTAGGGAACCAAGATGTCGTTAGAAATCCAAACACATGGAGCGATGCTTCTATTTGATCCATGAAATTATCGAGAGGAATGATATTGACATTAAGAGAGTAGACACAACAAATAACGTACCGGATCCATTCACGAAGGCTATGACTTTACTGTAGTTAGATCAACATTTTCTAAAGATAGGCATTAAGAGAGTAGACACAACGAATAACGTAGCGGATCCATTCACGAAGGCTATGACTTTAATGCATTTAGATCAACATCTTCTAAAGATAGGCATTAGATACTATTTTGATTAGCTATAGTGCTAGTAGGACATTGTTGGATGTACGCCCTATCGTCAATCTTTTAATCTTACATTTAAAACTTGTATATGTAGAAGCATTTCAATCTCAAGCACTAATAATAGGTATTCTTGATATTATTCTTGTAATTATATCATTGTTACTGTATACCTTAAATTTTGAGTTGAATGTTCGGTTGTTTAATATGATTAAATAGGAGTAGGCCGAAGATATTTGATATCTCGATATTCTAAATTATTCCTAGTAGGTGTTGGATTGTTGAAATGAGTCTTTAACATTCTAGACTAATTTGATCCAATGTTCTCTGTTTGATAATGGTGAGTCTCAATCCATCACTATAAGATACTAAAACATCTATAATGGTTTTTACTAAGTGGTTGTAAAAGTTTGAACGTGATCATCCTTGATATCCTATATGGTAGTTTTGGTCGAGTCAAAATAAAATATCTGAGGTAATGATGTACTTGGTGAACTTTTGTACTTGAGGTACTATATATCTTACATGCATGGGTCACTAAATTTTGATAATTGGTGGCGGAATATTACGTCGCCACTTTCATCGCAAGTGTATGGGTCAAGTTTTAGTACAGATTGAAAAATTAGGGTTGTCGTATCCATAGGGATTGGATGAGATTATCGTTGCGTACCTAATTATCATAACCTAACTTTATTTAGGCGATAAAAAATGATTTTTATAATTAATAATACTAATACTAAAATACTAATTTATCTAATTATACTATATTACTATATTGCGATATTTAAGGGATTGGATTATCTAGGGATGAATTTCATTTACTTAAATGTGTGTGATCTCGTTTGACTTACGTTAACGGTGTTCGACTTATCTGATAATCTATGTATCGTAAATTCATTCACTCCTCTCCCGAGTGACAAGTGAATGAATATGTGATTTCGCGTTAACGCCGAAGTCCCCCTCTAGCGTTTTTTAGAACACATAGTCACATGAGTCTTGCCCTAACGTCATTGATTGCACACTTTCTAACTCCTTCCTGGGTTATTAGATCGTCGCGTTGTGTTTAACCCTAGTCTGAATTCGGGCTTCTCTCTCCCGAGTGTCAAACCCCATATTCTCTATATATCTAAACAAGCATATAATCAAAGAATAACGGTAAACACAATCAAATAACGAAGAATAACCATTAACAAACACCAATTTCAAAACCACATATTCATAAATTATGTTAGTACCTAGACAATATCCATTTAGCTAATGGCCATAACCGTATATATAATGATAAACGAGCTAAACATGCTCAAACAATAAACTAAAGTTAAGAAATAAAGAAAGAAATAAAGAGAACTAGCTGTTATCCAAAGATTTGATGCTAAAATCGTTCCGAGATTGCTTCTCCTTCTTCGCAACGTGTTCTTCTCCTTCGGATTTGGTTGAGAACTCTCCAAAAACCTCTCAAATCTATTCAAACCCTATGGGGTCTCTCATTTCCTAAAAAGAGAAGAGGAGGAAGGAAATAGGGAACAAAATATCTAAAATCTGTGCAGAGTGACCGCCGCGGCAGTGGGCATGTCGACAGTGTCACCGCTGCGGCGGTGGACGCAGCGGTGGAAGTAGAGAGTTTCTGTTGTTTCACTGCCGTTGCGGTGGATCTCACCACTGCAGCAGTGGATTTGCAGAAAGTTTAGGCCTCTTTTCTGTATGTTGACCGCCGCGGCGGTGGTTTCATCGTCGCGGTGGTGGGTTGCAAGTTATGAAATTTAGTCTCTTTGCTTCTTTTTTTTTTCCACCGTTTTTCCACCACCCTTGATCCAATTTGATCGTTTATGATCCGTTTTCATCCATTTTCACCCCACACAACTAATTTATAACAAAAAGAATAAACACGTATTAAAACATATAAAAATGCTATAAAAATACTCGAAAACTAACAAAATTGGCTTGGAAATAAATAAATAAATTACACCTATCAAATACCCCCAAACTTGAAATTTTTCTAGTTCTCGAGCAAATCACTCACACTAAAATGAAAAACACAACTAAATTAAATAACATGAACAACCTAAACACAAACAATCTAAACATAATGAAATGCTAGTTTTAGATTCTTCTATCGAGCAAAATATTTTCCCTCAACAACCCTCAGTCATATCGAGTTCAGGAGATAAAACGCACCATGTGATATTCTAGAATTTCGACATTCAATAATGATAACCGTCATTGTAGATCCTTTCAACGTGTGTGTGCGAGACTCAATGATATAACTATCTAACAATCGGATTGGATTATCCACCAACGAAACTCACGACTTAGACCGTAAATGATTAGGATATCCATATACCTGATTGGGTTCCACTCTCCACTAATGTAAGCTCGAAGGTTCAAAAAGATTAATAGGTCTTGGTTCGGTTTTGGGAAAATGGCCAAGGGTATATCGGGAATATAAAATAGGTTAACTTAATGATACCCAAGACACATCGTTTGGCACATAATCACTCTTGAACCCCCATAGATAAATTGGAAACAACCCTGAACATACATTTAAGACCGACGTACTCACTTGTCAAAAGAAATAGAAATTTTACTATATTTACATTTTTTTTTTACCACACCCCCAAACTTATTCAATTATTAGAATTTTACAGGTGTGGTTAAAATGAAAAACGACGAGTGAGTACTTGAATACCGAACCAATTAAATGTTCACCCTAAACCCAACCGCTCACTTCAAGTAGTATACACAAATACTAACTTGATTCACTCAAATTGTGGCTTTAATTCAGGGATATAGGTTTGGAAAAAGATCAATTGGCTAGGGTATTTGTTATGTGTTCAGAATTGAAATGACATTTAGGCTTCGATAGGGCAATGAGGGATAAACACTTTATAAGGTAAGCTTCAAAGGCTCAAGTGAATTAAATGAATGCCTAAATCACGTCTCCTGAACAACCTCGCCTAGGATTTCACCTCAAGCTTCCCTTCAATCAGGTTCTAGAATTCTTAAATTATCATGAGTATGGCTAATCGATAATCGACCTCAAATTAATTGAATAGAAATACATTGAGTCTATGTGCTCGTGCAAAGTAAGATCCACAATAACTTTTACCAAAACGCATTGTCAAGCACACAAAACACACATGAATGGGTATTACCCTTGACCTCGAAAATAACCAGGGGGTAATATCATCATCGGGTAATAGCCCAGATGAAATCAAAACTCAGCATGCAACAACACAACATAAACACATTCTACACTAAACAAAAATGCAAACAATTAAACAATAAAATATACTAACATACTAACATACTACATACTACTCATCACCCTCAAAGTTAAAACGGGCAGTGTTCATAGAAACCCAATCATCAATCTCAACATTTGAAATTAAAACATGCTGACGAAGGGGATTTAGAACATGTACCTGGGAGGCGAGATTCTCTCACCTCCAAATTAACTCGGCAGTGACAGATTTAACTTATCTTTGACTTGGGTTGCCTCCCAAGAAGCGCGTGATTTATTGTCCTCAGCTCGACATGGAGAAGTGCTCGTCAAAGAGCGACTTCTACCTATAGTAAGTGTCATACAACACTACGTATGGGTTTTGATTGTTTATGCCCTCAAGCTTGGAGAGATTTGGCATTATATGGCCCAAGCTTTCAACAACATTCCTCACCGGCTCATGTACTTGGTGGTCATGAAAGGACGTTGCTAATGGCGGTAAAGGACAAGTGAGCCACATTGGATCCTCGTAGATGTGATTGTCTGGGATTGATGGTGGCATCATAATTTGGATCTCTAATGGTGATGAATCACAATCATCGATCTATGCTTGGCTTCTTGTTTCATTCGACTAATCATATTTGAACTCTCCTAAGCTCCTTCCGCTTGTTTTTGGCTCCTCACGGTGGTTTTCACATGATATGGCTAGTGTATTTCCCAGTGCCACTGTGTTTGACTCGACCTTAATCAAGTAGATAAGCTGACCGATTTGCGTCTGAAGAGACGTGCGGTCGTATCTATTTTAGCGCAGACCGTCTCAATATTATCGAGATGATATTCATGCTCGTTGATCTTGTCATTCGTCTCCCTCCAAAAAGTCTGAGTCTCCCCTATAAATTCAGTGAACATGGTTTCCAATGTGGGGGAAGACTCAACATATTGGTCTGGGGTGTCAATCCATGGCTTTGAAACGGTGGAACTATTCCCCCAACTTTGATAGCTTGTTGAATAATTCCAAAAGTGAAAATCATACTCGGCCATGTCTTCCAAAAATCGATAGGCTTCGTCCGTGGTTAGTTGGTCGAAAGAGGTGGTACCGTTTCTTCTTTCAACCCACATTCTGGTTGTGGCTAGTAATCTATCGAGGAAGTTCAATAGTTGACACTCCCTTGGAAAACAATGATTCAGAAATCATAATAACAATTCCTTGTATCGATCCTAAGCACTATAAAATGGCTTGGAATCTCGTTGAAAGAAATGCAAAAGCACTTGTTGATCTAACATCGTCAAGTATCCTGTAGTAAAGCAATAACAAAACTACAAAGAAAAAATTATAAACAAAAGAAATGCCTAAATTAAAATCAGGTCATTTACTCACAATATCAACAATAATCTAAAATACAATCCTCGACAATGGCGTCAAAAACTTGGTGGCCGAATATTACGTCGCCACTTTCACCGCAAGTGTACGGGTCAAGTTTTAGTATAGATTGGGAGAATTAGGATTGTTGTATCCATAGGGATTGGTTGAGATTATCGTTGAGTACTGTTATTATCATAACCTAACTTTATTTAGGCGATAAACAATGATTTTTATAATTAATAATACTAATACTAAAATACTAATTTATCTAATTATACTATATTACTATATTGAGATATTTAAGGGAATGGATTATCTAGGGATTAACTTCATTTACTTAAATGTGTTTGATCTTGTTTAACTTACGTTAACGGTATTTGACTTATCTGACAATCTCTGTATTGTAAACTTATTTACTCCCTCTCCCGAGTAACAAATGAATGAATATGTGGCATCGCATTAACGCCAAAATCCCCCTTTAGCATTTTTTAGAACACATAGTCACATGAGTCTTGTCCCAATGTTATTGATTGCATACTATCTAATGCCCTCCCAGGTTATTAGACCATCGTGTTGTGTTTAACTCTAGTCCGAATGCGGGGTTACCTCTCCCAAGTGTCAAACCCCATATTCTCTCTATATATAAACAAACATATAATCAAAGAATAACGATAAACACAATCAAATAACGAAAAACAACCATTAACGAAATACCAATTTCAAAACCACATATTCATAAATTATATTAATCCCTAGACAATATCCGTTTAGCTAATAGCTATAACCGTATATACAATGATAAACGAGCTAAACATACTCTAACAATAAACCAAAGTTAAGAAATAAAGAAAGAAATGAAGAGAATTAGTCGTTATCCGAAGATTTGACGCTAAAACCGTTCCGAGATCCCTTATCCTTCTTTGTAATATGTTCTTCTCCTTCGAATTTGGTTGAGCACTCTCCAAAAACCTCTCAAATCTATATAAACCCTATGGGGTCTCTCATTGTTGAAAAAGAGGAGAGGAGAAAGGAAATAGGTAACAAAATATCTAAAAAAATATTTAAAATCTGTGCAGAGTGACCGCTGTGGCGGTGGGCATATCGGCAGTGTCACCGCTGCGGTGGTGGATGTAGCGGTGGAAGCAGAGAATTTCTGTTGTTTCATCGTCGTGACGGTGGATCTTACTACTGTGGCAATAGATTTGCATAAAGTTTAGGCCTCTTCTCTATATGTTGACCACCGTCGCGGTGGTGGGCTGTAGGTTATGAAATTTAGCCTCTTTACTCTTTTTCCATCGTTCTTCCACCACTCTTGATCCGATTTGATCGTTTATGATTTGTTTTCTTCTCTTTTCACCCCACACACCTGATTTATAACAAAAAGAATAAAAACATATTAAAACATATAAAAATGCTATAAAAATACTCAAAAACTAACAAAATCGGCTTGGGAAATAGATAAATTACACATATCAATAATACTAAGTGTTGTTCTCCAATCATAAGCCCTCAAATGTATTCATTGGGTATAGTGAGACATGCGCGATAATATACGAGTATGCAAGAAGAGATTTATCGCTCTTAGAAAAAAAGATGTGACCCGTGTAATTCTATTTAGTATAGTTCATCCAAGCCTCTAGCCAGATCAATATGATTATTGGGATGAGATTCCAATCAGGTATTATAAGGAATTATGTTATCAATCAAATAAATATGATTGGACTACTAGTTTTTGACTTAATCATATCTGGTTGGTCTTTTTGGGTACATAGATAGAGAGATAGTGAAATACTCATATCATACCTGAGGGAGTTCTCTTGGTTAAATTCATGCCAACTGAACATGACAATGATAAGTGGGTAGACATGACTCACAGTTGGAGGAAATGCCTTAAGAGGAAAAATATTTTCTTCTGAAAGAGAAAACTTGCAATTATTCTAATTTTTATTGAAAAATTAATTAATTAACTTTACCATCCAGTTTTTTGTATGAATCTATTAGGTCACACACAATAAAGAATTAAAGTTAGAAGATTCATTGAAAAAAGAATAGGCCATAATGCTGAACTAAAAAAGTTCGAGGGGGTTAGTGCAAATAAGAAAAGAACGAGTCTAGGGTTATGTACCCTGGATACTATAAATAAGGAGGAAAAGACCATATGGCTTCCCAATCATAATATATTAAGCTAACCATATTGGTTTCCCCTTCATCTCTCTTGTTCTCTCACACTTGTGTATGTAAGATCCATTTTTCCTACATAAACTTCTGATTTGAATTGTGCTATCCCCTAGATTCAAATCAGAGTTATCTTAGAGTCTTTCGATTATATTCACTCTTAGAAATCTCAAGAACACTTTTATCTCTAAGATTTCATGTGTGGATACTATTAGAGGTGATATATTTGTGTCATTTCTAAAAGAATCGATCTCCTGTAGTTGTTATTATTCGTGTTTATACGTTGTCAAAAGAGCCTTCTTAGATCATGCTTTGGGAACTACCATCTTTAGGAATGAACAATTAAATTATTTTTAAGATTACCTACTTGTATGTTTGTTTCAATGTTAATACAGTTAGATTTGCCTAAAGGGATTAGATATTAAATTAGATTTAAATTTTTATATTCTGTTGTGTAGATCTGGCAATTTTTAATATCCAATTCCTTCATAGAATAAGTCAGTCTAGATTATTGAAGACCATTTTTGACAATCCAATACCAACTAGAAACAATTTAGAACATCAAGTTATCAAATTCCTTTGGTCTCCACCTATTAATCATATTAAGTAACCAAAACACTTCAACTTAATATCCAATGTTTACAGCAACATGGATAAAATTAAATGGTGATATCAAAACACCTTTTATTATTTACTTGATTTATTACTAGAAACAAGCTCACTTAGGGCTTATCCACAACGGAATTTTGTCTTGGGTTCAAAACCCTAGACCTTTTATTTTTGTATTTGTACTTTGGTCTCGAACTTCTAAAGTTCAATATTATTACCCATTTATTTTCAAGGACTTCTCTAATTTCTATTTTTCATTTTGTGTGATCCATTAGGTTCATTCCAAAATATGGATGGTGAAAATAATTAATTAATTCTTTTACTATTCACTTAACCAATTAGAATCGAAACAATTCTAATTTTCTCATTCCAAAATAAAATACTTTATCCTAAGGAATTTCCTCTTACTATGAGTCACATCTACCTACGTATCATTTTCATGTCCCGGTTGTAGTTTTATAAAACGAACCTCCTCATGTATTATTTTTGTATTATATGATCTCTCTGTCTTATGGTCTCGAAAGGACCAATAGTGTATGGATAAAGTCAAAAATCCCTAATTCAATCATATGTATATTAATTGATAATATAATTACTTGTAATACCAATTTGAATATTATCCTAATCGTCACACTGAACTGACCAACAATTTTGGTGAATTACTAAATCGAATCGCACAGGACACAACTCTTTTGCTAAGAGGTATGGATTTTATTTTTCATACTCGTATACTCACATGTATGTTTCACTATATCTAATGAATACCTTTAACTCTCGTTATTAGAGAACAACACCTAGTATTATCAAAGTATAGTAACCTACACATGTAATATACAACAACTTAAGAGAAAAGGTCGCAAATACAATTACACTGCATATATCCTATTTTGACATTGAGCAAAGTTACTATATAGGATATCAACGATGATCACGTTGGGTCTTTTACTGCATTAGTAGATCCCATTGTGGTTGTTCTATTATCTTATACTAATGGTTTGAGACTTACCACTCTCAAAAGAGAAAACAACTAAACAAGCTAGCCTAGATTGTTGAATATTAGTTTTTAACAATCCAATACAACTAGGAGCAATTAAGAATATTAAGTTACCAAATATATTTGTTCCCTGTCTTTTAATCACATTAAAGAGTTAAGATATTTCAATATAATAGCTAATGTCTATAGCAATATTAACACAATTAAAGAATAATATCAAAAACACCTTTTATTAATACTTGAAATTGAAATAATTTATAGATAGAAGCCATAAATGTAAGATTACAAGATTAACTATAGGACTTACATCCAACATAATTGTGCTTAGGCCTTTTGGTCCGAAGGAGAAAGACAAGTTTGCCAAAGAAACTACATGTCTGTTTTCCTCACTTGGGATTTGTTTGACATTGAACTTAGCAAACTCCTGAGCCAGTTACTTTTCCTTGTTCAGGTAGGCAATCATTTTCATTTTCTTAGTTGTATATTAGCCTATTATCTGATTTGCCAACAACAGAGAATTACAGAATAGTTTCACCTTTATGGCCTTAAGTTTTTTTAGGGTCGATATTGAGGAGATCAAAGCTTCATATTCTACTTCACCGATCTTTCCTTAAATCTAAGCTGAAGAGCGTATTCTATGATATTTCTTTCTGGAATTTGGATGACTAGGTTGGTCTTGAGCCGTTCTAGTTTGAAAATCAATCTACAAAGCTTGTCCAAGTGGTCAAGATCAGTTGATTCTTCTTCTTGGTGGTGGATTCGGTAGTCGAGCCCCACTTTTTTTGGGAAAGGTAAATTCGAAGATAACGTCTACTAGAGCCTTTCCTTTTATTATGGTCCTCGATCAATAATTGATATGAAATTTCTGAAGTTCAATCGATCATTTTAGTAGTTGTCCAAATGTATCTAATTGGTGCAAAACAATCTTTAATGGTTGGTTTGTGAGAACAATCATAGGGTGAGTTTGAAAGTATTACCTATGTTTCAAGTAGCTATTATCAACACATAAGAT
Organism: Eucommia ulmoides; assembly: GCA_016647705.1. Classification (NCBI taxonomy): domain Eukaryota; kingdom Viridiplantae; phylum Streptophyta; class Magnoliopsida; order Garryales; family Eucommiaceae; genus Eucommia; species Eucommia ulmoides. The sequence goes on along the minus strand of CM028330.1, from coordinate 15,741,716 downwards.
ATCAATTTTAACGTAGAATGTGACGGCCCAATTTCCTAGGGCCGTCACGCGATTTCTCCCCTTGGAGAAATTAACACTAAAATTGATTGACTGAATTTTCATTCTATAAATCTAATAAATTTTAAAATACAACGAAGACAATTTTATTTATTGACGACGATAATTTTATTTAAATAATCAATATTTTAATTAATAAAAATCTTATAAATTTTACAATGCGATGGCATTAATTATAATTGTTGAATTCATCGATTACAACGGTAAATAATAAATATAATTTTTATAAATAGAAATTCAACTCCCGGCGCAGATTCGTCCTCATCGACTCTGCAATTAAAACTATGGGATTGTGAATAACGCTCAGTAGAACTCCGACCCCTCTAATACGTACATTTAATTTATATAACAATTAAAGCACATTGGCATGATTTCCACATAATTTTAACATAATCCTAATTATTGCATAAATTTGACAGTAAAAATTCAACGACAATAATAACGTGAATCTCACAATAGGAAAATTAAATACCTATATTAAAAGAGTTATAAATTCTACCTAAAATCTGCAGCCGGAATCCAAATCGAAATAATCTAAACTGAAATATTTCGAACCGAGAATCTAAACCGGAACATTTTACTCGTTCCAGAAATTATTTAACGTATATATTTTGAGATGAACAGAAGTTTATTGCAAAGTAATGGCGACAATCACAAATTTAGTAGAAATTCAATTAAAATCTTGGTCGCCGTTGTTTGTAAAAAATTTATCTGATTGTATAGAATAAAATATTGGTGATTCAGTTTTAATGTTAATTTCTTTAAGGGGAGAAATCGCGTGATGGACCTAGGAAACCGGTGGTGAAATGACAGAATGTTTAGGTTTTAAAAAGGCGCTCCACCGCCACGGCGGTGAAGCCTCTGTTCGTTTAAAACCATCTCATTCATTCTAACCCGCCACAACCTCCTCTAAAACTCAAAAGTCTCTCTATTCTTATCCTTCCAAGCCATTTCAAACCCTCAAATTCATCATTCCATTTATAAAATTTGTGATTTCCACCACGAATAATCCTCCAAAAATCAGATTTCCACCATGTTTTCGAAAACCTAGGGTTTAAGGAATGAACGGTGCGATTTCTTCCATATTCAATTGTTTGGATCGAAATTTTTCAACAAGTATTTTTTATCCTACATTTCATCTATTTGTTGAAATATTTGGTTGATTTGCATATTTATAGCGAGAATCAATGAATTTGGATTGTGCCCTAAACCCTTAAACCTCAATTTTCACGATTTTCATTCTTTATGGGATTTCTGTTTGATTTTTGGTGATCAACAAGATTTCTATGGATTATTAAATTGTGTGAAACAAAATTGCATACCACATTGCTGATATTTTGTTGCAACCGTTGTGATTGCTGTGTGCGTATTAATATTGTGACTTGTTCTTGACGGTGTTGATTCGGGGGATTATTTTTCATTGTTCAAATATGATTGGGTTACTATGTTTTGTGATTGTGATTGATATGAACTATGACTAAGAGAGCTGCTTCAAAGAGGGCACGGGGAGAAGGTTCAAGTTCTCGCACAAGGGGTGCCGTCGCGGACTAGGATTCTGCCCACTTTGTTTCCATACAAGAGGAGGAACATTTCAACCGTTTTGAACATAAATGAATATGTATTTGACAAAGGGGATTTGGGCCATTAGACAGCCTCCCGATGGAATTTCAAGAAGTGATTTGAAGCCGCGGTTGGGAACAGTTATGTAAATCACCACCTCGGGGTGAGGTGGCCCTAGTGTAAGAGTTCTATGACAATGTCACTGAAGCCAATGACTATCGGACAAGGGTCCAAACCCGCCTCATCTCTTTCTGTCCTGAGTTCATCAATGAGGTTTTGGGATTGGCGGCCCTAGAACCACCCACTGATGAACCTTATGGGGGCCGAGACCCGAGTATGGACACTGTAATCAGAGCCATCACTTCAGGTAACGTCCAGTGGACATACACTGGGCTGGGTCTCGCCACATTCTTAGCTAAATTTCTAAATCCAATTCCCAAGATATGTCACCATTTCATTTGCGGAAGTCTTCTCTTAACGTCTCACTTGTCAGACGTCTCCAAAGACTGGGCTATGGTGCTATATTCGATCCAGACTGGGAAGCCGATAAATTTTGCTCGATCTTGCTATGATAAATCGGATGTGGAAAGCTGGGGCACAAGGGACGGGGGAGCAAGAAGCTGAAGAAGAGGAAGAGGCTGCAGCGGAAGAGGCAGGGCCATTGGAGGCCTGCGATGAGGTCACTTTGGAGAAGGTCTACAAGGAAATCCATGATGTCCAGCTCGACAATGGCGTTCTTCGCCAAGCGCAATATAATATGGATCTCTGAATTGCCGAGCTCGGGACTTTCCTGGATCAGTATTCGAGTCATCAAGATCAAGTCCACCGGCTTATTTGCGAGCACCTCGGCATTGACATGAGCGCTTATCCGCCTATACCGCAAATGCCACCGCACCTTTTGTAACTGCCACAATTTCCTTTCTGATGCGATAGTGGTGGCAATGACGTTTTCCCAGGTGGACAGTAGGAGGTTAGACTTCTACGTCTTATCTCCTAGGTATGTGTTCAAACCCAATATTTTCACATGAATGCTATATGCTATTATTGGGTTCGCTGCTCAATCAGTGTGGATACTGCCTTGTTTAAGTTTGGGGGAATGTTCATCCATTTTTGTTTTTTTGTAGAAGAAGGATGAACAATATTTTGATGTTTTATGTATGCATAGTTACGCTTTGTAGAAGTTTGGATGTATCTTGTAGACTTAAACATATAGTTAAGTTTTATTTAAAATTCCATGTTTGTGCATGTGAAATGCTTAGATTAGTAAAGGTATGTTAGTATTTAGATTTAATATAGAGATGTTTATGTATGAAGTAGTATTTGCGTGTGGAGTTGTTGAGTTCGTCTGGGCCATTTTTCGATGATGAAAATTATCTCTTAATTGTATATCCAGGTCGGGGGTGATGCCATTCATGTGTGTTTTGTGTGCTTAGCATGTTGATTAGGTAAAAATTATTTTGATCCTAAATCGCACGATCATATAGACTTAGTGTATAATTATCTGAACGATTTGACGCCAATTATTCAGTAATAAGTTCATGACAGAAATTAAGAATCTAGAACTTGATTTGGGGGAAACTTGATGCGGAATCCTAGGTAAGGTAATTCCGAAGGCGTGATTTAGGCCTTCAATTTTTTCGCTTGAACCTTTGTAGCTAACCTGAAAATTTTATCCCTCATTCACTTATCGAAGCCGATAATCTTTTTAATTCTGAACACGTATCAATACTCTGTCCAATTAAATTTTTCCAAACCATTGTCGCTAAGCCTAAGTTTCAAATTGAGTGAAATCAAGTTAGCATTAGTTCATGCTATTTGGAGTGAGCAGTCAGGTTTTGGATGAATTTTTATTGATTCAGTATTAGTGTATTCACTTTTCATTCTCTTAATTCTTTTTGTATGCTCCTAGAATTGTATAAATTCGAATAAGTTTGGAGGTGTGTTTAAAAAAAACAAAAAACTACGTGAATATAGTTTTTATTTTCATTACTTTTGACAAGTGAATACGAAGTTCTTAAATTTTTGTTCAGGGTTGTGTTTTAAATGTATGGGGTTACAAGAGAACGATAGAGACAAGCGTTTGTGCCTCGGGTATAGTTCAATTAGAACGATTTTCTGTTTTCTATTCTTGTAATACCCTTGGTCGTTCTCCAAAGCCAAACCAAACCCTATTGATCTCTGTGAATGTCCGAACCTACATTAGTAGATAGTTGACCCCAGTCAAGCGTATGGTTTTTCTGAATCCTTTAACGGTTTAAGTCATAAGCTTAGTTATTGAATGATCCAATTCGGTGTTTGGATAGTTATATATCTGAGTTCACACATACACACACTTTAATGGATCTAGAATAGTTTTTATTGATATTGAGTGTTGAAATTCTAGAACACCACTTGGTGTGTGTTAATTCCCGAACTTGATTAGATTGAGGCCTGTTGAGGGAGGAACAACTTGGTTTCTTCGATTGAACTTGGAACTCGCATACGTTTACTTCTTCTTTGTTAAAGTTATTCATTTTTAGTAGTTAGTTAGTTAGTTAGTACAATTAGTTTATTTTAGTGTTAGGGTGTTTTGCTCGAGGACTAGCAAGATTCTAAGTTTGGGGGTATTTGATAGGTTAAAATATACCTATCTACTTCTAAGTCGAATTTAGTAGTTTTCCAGTGTTTTTGTAATATTTTTTGTCATTTTTGTTTATTTTTATGTAAATTAGGTATACGAAAGTAACAAAGTGATAAACGAGCGAAGCGGTGGAGAAACGGTAAAAAAACAGTGAAGAAATAAGGTTTTAGGACATCAAGCCCACCACTGAGGCAATGGAGATGCAAGGAGAATTGTGGAGAAGCCACTGCGCCAGTGGTCATTCACCGCCGAGGCGGTGAAAGTCCAGTGCTTAAAGCCAGTCTCACTGCCTAGGCGGTGAAAGTCTAGAGAGTTCAAATTTTAGCTCACCGCCATAGCGATCAGTCACCGCCTCAGCAATGATGTGAACTGACTTACTCATTGCCGCAGCGGTGAATCCACCACCGCGGCTGTGACTCTGTGCAGGAAATATCTATTTTTCAGATATTTTGAAACCTTTTATTTAATCCTCTTTCTCCCCCATTTGTCAAGAGACGTTCCTAACATTAGAAACTTGATCTTGGGCCATTCTTGAAGAGCTCAAAGAGGAGGTTCATCATTCGAAGAAGAAGAAACACTTTTGGATCGATCGTTGGCGACAGTAGATCACTTCACTTTAAGATTTGATCTTTCTTTATTTGTTTCTATCTTTATAACTTAACGTTTTATTGTGAATGATGATGAATCCCTCTTGTTTTATAGTTTCAATGGCTAAGATCATGGTAGGCTAGATAAATATTATCTATGGACCGATGTAGTTTATGTAAATACACGTTTGATTGAATATATATTTCTTTAACGGTTGTTTGTCTAAATCCGATTGTGGTTATCGTTCTATTGCAATTTTAATATGCTTGTTAAGGTATTAGGGTTGGTTTTGAAAATACGGGGTTTGACACTTGGGAGAGTTAACCCCGGATTCAAACTAGGGTAAACATATCACGACATTCTAACGACCCGGGATAACGTTAGAAAGTGTGCAATCCATGATGTTGGGTCAAGACTCATGTGACTATGTGTTCAAAAAGATGTTTGAGGGGGACTTTGGCGTCAACGTGAAGTCACATATTCATTCACTAAACACTCGGGAGATGGAGTGAATGAGTTTAAGATACAAAGATTGTCGGATAGGATAAAACATCGTTATTGTTAACTAAACGAAGTCAAACATGTATTAAGTGAATAAAATCAATCCCTAGGTAATCAACTTAATTAGAATTAACCCAATAGTATTAGTTTAACTTAGTTTTAATTATTTAATGTTAAACATTTCTTGAACCGTCGGGATAATATAAGACTATGCCAATTGCGATATTCAATTATTCAAACACGTTTTCCAGTAGAACGATATCCGATCTTAAAGATCCATTATACTAAAACTTGACCTCGTGCACTTGCAAGTAAGTCAGACGTGAGTGAAAAAATATTCTCAACGACTTAGTCCCCCTTTAATTTTAAGAATTTTGAGGTTGACCAAAAACTTTTACTTTACCGAATTTAGTAAAACTCAATAGTTTATATATATATATATATATTTTCTTATAATTTTATGGGTTTTATATATTATCTAGTGTGATATAAAATATAAATTCATTCCCTTTAAATCTAAGTCTAAAGTTTATCTGAACTTGTACTTTCAATTCGACACTAATTTGGGTGGGACAAAATACGGTGTTTACAGCTGCGTCTCTTTGTCATGCAAGTTTACTTGCAATGACGAAGGATACACATATATTTTGTTTTGCTAGACATGGAAGACAAAGATAGGAATTAAATGTTTACAGTGATTTGGCGAGAGAGTCTACTCGACTCTCCTCGGTGAGATATTTTCGTATCCACCATCAAAGACAGGGATTTTTTTGTATTTGTCATCTAAGAGTCCTTTCTTCTGCCACCAGAGACAAGAATATTTTGCTTCCATCACCAGAGATTGGAGGGTTTTGCTTCTTCCACCAGAGATAGAAATGTCTCCTATTAGTCATTGGAGGATCCTTACTTCTACTACCAGAGAAAAAATCTTTTTCTTCCATCACCAGATATTGGAATGTTTTGCTTCTGCCACCAGAGACATGAATGTTTTTCTTCTATCACCAGAGATATTTATTTTTCTATTCTATCACCAAAGATAGGCATTTTTCTCCTCTATCACCAGAGATAGGTATGCTCTTCTTCTATCACCAGAGATAATAATTTTTCTCCTCTTTCACTAGAGATAGGTATGTTCCTCTTCTATCACCAGAGATAGGTATATTCCTCTTCTATTACCAGAGATAGACATGTTCCTCTTATCACTAGAGATAAACATGATCTTCTTCTATTGCTAGAGACATTTATTTTTCTTTTCTATCACCAGAGATAGGTATTATCCTCTTCTATCACCATAAATAGGTATTTTTAACCTTTTTTATGAGTTTTATCGCTTCTCGAGTGTCTACACACCTTAAGAGACCTAAATCTGGAGATCTCTTATATAAAGTGTTACCGCTGAGAAAGAATTAGCTTACTAGCCTTCGCAAGGTTCTTCGACTTAGGCTATCATCTCCCTCAGAATATTCTTGATTTTGTCAAAAATCTTTGGATGTCTACATATCAAGGTTCCTTATTTTCTTCAACTTCTATCTGATTACAGTGAGCTGGTTATCGATATATCTTGACAGTTATGGGAATCTTCTTATCTTCTTCTTTGATCACTGATATCATAGTCGCCAAAGTTGTGAGTGCATCGACAAAATCATTCTTTAGCCGTGGTATGTGTTTGAATTCAATCTTTAAAAAGGTTTCACAAAGATCTAGTAAGTGATTATTGTACCAGATCAACTTAGTATTTTTCGTCGCGTACTTGTCGGTGATTTGATTTATAATCAACTATGAATCCCCGCATATTATTAACTCTTTGATCTTCAATTTTGTGGCTAACTCAAAGCCCATAATACAAGCTTCATACTTAGCAGTGTTGTTGGTGTTGATGAACTTTAGCTTAGCTGCAAACAGGAAAATGTTGACCTTGGGGTGAGATTAGGTCGGCACCGATTCTAGCCCTTTTGGAATTGCTAGCTTCATCGAAATACAATTTCCATGTTTGGTCATCCTTATTGCTAGTTAACAATACGGTAGGCTCTTCAAGATACTCAATCTCCATGGACCTTTCATCGTCTCTTAGGTTATCAGCAAGTTGGTCATCGATTTCCTGGCCTTTGACTGCCTTCTGAGTCACATACATAATATCAAACTCAGTGAGTAGGATTTTCCACTTGGATATTCTTTTGGTGAGTACAGGCTTTTCAATTATGTACTTTAAAGGATCTATTATAGCTATTAAATGGGTAGTAAAGTACAACAGGTAGTGACGTAACCTTTGAGTAGTACAAGCTAACGCACAACAAGTTTTCTCTAGTTTTGAGTTATTTTCTTCATACGTTGAAAACCACTTACTGATGTAGTAAATGGCTTGTTCTTTCTTACCCAAACTGTTATGTTGTCCCAACATTGCCCCCATTAAAGGTTTTAGGATAGTAAGGTGTAAAAACAATGGTAGTCTTTGTTGAGGTAGCACCAAGACAGGAGAGTTCATTAGGTAAGCCTTGACTTTATCCAACGTGGTAGACTTCTTTCTCGAACATATGAGGCATTAGAAATGTCGAAGGCTTGGAAAGAGGTTGCCTGCTCAACATGCTCGGCTACTATTACAGGCTTAGTCGGGGTTCGATAGATGGAATGATCTTCTTCAACGTAGAGGGTAATGATACTATCCTAAAAAATAAACTACATCTTCTGATGAAGCAATAAAGGAACTACCACGACCGAGTGTATGTTCGAGGAGAAAGTTATAGGTAGTTGGTATGTTTAAAACATACAGGTCTATTTGAAAAGTGACCAGGCCTATGACGATCGGTAGTGTAATTTCTCCCATAGACGTTTTCTTCTTACCATCGAAAGCCCAAATGGTGATAGTAGTGGTTTAGATTCAGTCTTCATTTACCCCTATTTTCTTGAGAGTACTTAGAGGACATATGTTAAGCGCAAATCCATTGTCAATTAGAACTCTAGAGATCATGAAATTCTGATACTTCACCGATATGTTGAGTGGTTTGATATGCCCAGTTCCTTCAAAAGGTATCTCATCGTCGGTGAAGGTCACGAGATTGGTGTTGAGTAAGGGTGGTCATGGGCCGGGCTGGGCTGGGCTTGGGCTAGGTTTTGACTAGGGTATTACACAAAAATGTTAGGCCCTAACCCGGCTCGGCCCTATGATCGGGCCCTAATTTTATGCCCAAGCCCGACCCTACAAAAACAAATTAATCCCAGGCCTAGCCCTCTATTTTTTTTTTTTAAATTTAAAAACTAAATACTAAAATTACAATAAAGCAAATTACAAACCACTTACCGAAGTGATGCAAGGCCAAATTACAAACTCCTTTGTAGATAGAAGACTCGACACCATTCGCGACATGCTCTGAAGCCTCTTTTACTTGATTATGTCCTTCGTAGAACATCGCCTGAGCTTTCGGGTTTTCCTGTCACAACTCGTCCCGGACACCCGTCATCCCGAGGCGGACGTGATTATAACCTGACATCACCAATACCCAAGTTTTCAAATGAATGACAATATACACCTACTATATAATACAAACACCTACTATGGGGGACACACCCGTCCCAAAGTTATAATTAACTAAAAGTATTTATTCATGAACCTTTTATAGGTTCGCTTCTAACAGCTTCTCTCAATCGCCTATATGACTTCATCTCGTAGCTCTACCTAGTGCCAGTAGGGGACTGACTCCTAGCCGTTGTACCTGCGAGTGTACTGCCTTCTTAGTAAAACATTTCAAAAATATTAATACTTTCTAAATATTTCCACGATCTAGTATGGATCAAGCACAAGTATATAAGTAATGACAATAAAGCAATATAGATGAGTTCCATCTAGTATAAAGTCCCACCAATCATCATAATAAATAATTTCAAACCAACCAATATACATAAAACACCATATTTTAAGCACCCATCTCAAACACACACCTCCAACACCCACACACTGGCCAGTCCTAGTGATCGTTTTAACCTCACGATCGGGAGTTGCAACGGTACCGTAACATTCATAGGAATGCCTTCTTATGAAATATCCACACCCTTTTTTGGGGAGAAATATAATCCACACCCCTTACGGGGAGAAATGTAATCCACACCCCTGACGGGGAGAAATATAATCCACACCCCTTACGGGGAGAACAACCATGGCAACGTCAAGAAAACAAATACAGCCACATCGAAACACCACTGGATAACTATCATCTACTCAACATTATTAACTCACCACACCTGCCACATTTTTACAAAACCCGCTTTTAAATTCAAAGATCATATTTCGCACTTTCTTTTAAATAAACGTCCAATTTTATCAAAATTATTTTTCCATCCTATATTTTTAGAAACCCAGGCATTTTTAGAAAAAAAAAAAGATGTTTCCTATTCTCTTTTTAAAAACACCGTTTAACTTTACCAAATCCAGCAGAAATTCACTTTCAGCCCTTTTTCGAAAACTATCGCAATTCAGTTTACCACCTTATTCAAATCGTGCTTGATCCATATCGTTTATAAATTCATACAGTTTAAATACTCACATATTTCATCATATATTTTCGTAGAAAAATAGTTTGGCAAGAAGACAGTACACTCACCTGCTTATCTGTTTCCGAAGACTTTAGCCACCTATTCTCTACCGGGACCCCGATGCTTGCGAACCTAATAGTGACGGGGCCTAAATTAATATTGTTATGTATAAAATAATATCTAACCATGAAATACATGCCCTAATTTCCATGATATTTTATTTCCCCATATTTTATTATGAAATATTGTTATTCACGAATGTTCTTCTGTTACCGTTTATTATATTAAATTTATTTACGTGAACTGTCCCACTACTTCTTATCCCTATTCCAATTTAAACAATTAAGTACATATATTAAAGAAGTTCGAAGTTTTACCTTTCCCGGATTTTTCAATGGCCGTGAAATTGGATTTTTTTATTTATGTTGGGGTGGTTTGTGCCAATTTTCCTTTTTTTTTTTTTTCCCTTTTTTTTTTCCTTCTTCTCCCTTGTTTTTTCCTTTCCTGTTTGCGCTACGATTCTGCTATCTTTCCCCGTCACGCCGCCGACGACGAAATCTTGCCGTCAAACGCCTCACCGTCCCACCAGCCGGACACATGTACCGCCGGACAACCAAACCCCTACACCACCACGTCCACCCGTCAACCACTCACACGACACACAACCAATCACGTCTGCTGCTTTCTCTCTCTAAACTCACCGCCGAAGAACATCCGGCGGCTTCTAAAAACCCACTTCGAAACGCACACATACCCGCACGGCAAGGCAGAACCCACACACACATATACGCACCCACTGTCGGATGAACAGGGCACACACACAGAGACTCGCCGGAGGAGCAGGACACCCACGTAAACTCGCCGGAGGAACAACGGCGATCACCCACCCACACGCGCACACCAGCTGAACGACGAACACATACACCACGGCCGATCGACCGATCGACGAGGAACACCTACCACTGGAACAGTCGCCCACTTCGCCGCCGACGATCGACGACACCTCCTCTCTCTCTCTCCCCTTTTTTTTTTTTTTTTCGTTCCTGATTTCCTCTCGATCCTTCGTACATGGTTGAATCACTTAAATACGCATGATTTTAGAGGTTGCGTTTGATCTTAGCTTGCCACGTCAACTCCTCCCTCCGATCCTCTGCGTTCACCGGCCGTCTGTCCCTGTGGGTGGGTATATATATATATATATATAATCTCTTATTTACATTAACCACCCCTACTCTCTTTAAGTTTTTTATTTAAATCCTCACCCAAGTTTTTGATTTTTCTTAAAATCATAAATTCACCCCTTTATTTCATATTGAAAAGAAAACGCATCCTACCCCTTTTTCCCTAAATGTTAAAATGCGACAAATAAATAAACATGCGCGGAAGTTAGGGCCTTATGGGCCCGATCCTCCTCTCCACCCCTATTTCCTTTAATTATAGTATGTATACATAATTACACTTAAACCCCCTTCATTTTAGTTTGGTTTTAATTTTCTCTAAATTTGCGAATTGACCCTCAGATCTTGAATTTGAATTTTTTTGTGATCCAATTCCACCCCGAATTTTTTTTTTTTTATTATTTTAATTTTTTTTTTATTTTTGTTTTCCAGTTACACTAAAATGTAACCAGAATGACGTACTTACTGTAATTGAGGTCTCACATTTTCCAACCTGACAAATAATGTATGATTTATATAATCTCAAGCATCTGACGATTTAAGGGTTGTTTGGATGGTGAGAAAATTCAAGAAACGCAACTGAAACAAGCAAATGACTTCAACTAATTGAAGAATCAAGACAAAAAACAAAAACCGAAATGATCTCAGTCAAACATGGCTAATCCATTTCAATTTTTTTTTTCAAACTTTCATATCAAAATCAGTTTCATATCCTTGTCTTTATATGACATTCTTTGGTTCTTTTTTTGGTTTTTTCGTTTCATTTCCTTTCTCCATTAACAAAACCCAGAACTTCGTTCGGTAATTTTCACAAATAGATTCGATTAATCCAAACAAAGAAGAATCGCTTTTGCGCCTACCGTTAGCAACTTGGCATAAAAGTTATCGACGAAATAGTATTATTGAGAATTAGAAGAGGAAGAGCCATCAAACAGAGCTACTTTCATGGCGAAGATAGAAGCTTAACACTGCAATCCAAATCATTTTTTTTTAAATTTATTAACATACAGTATAATAATATCAAATAAATCAAGAATCTAATATGTAAATCAAAATATTTTCAGATCTAGTTTACTGAACAATCGGCCGAGACGACGAATGATCGGCAGTGGCAAAGATGAATACGAACGCAACAAGACAAAGACGATAGATCAAAGCGGAAGACAAATGACAGAGATGGAGATGAATGATCGACATCAGTAGAGAGGAAGATGAAGACGAACGCAGTTTCAGAGACGAAGACGAAAGGCGGAGAGGAAGACGAACGACCAAGATAATCGACAGAGAGGAATGAGACTAGGCTTGGCTAAATTATCTAACTCAAATTGAAAATTACAAAATAGCCCCTCAAATATCTCTTTACATATATATATATTTTATATTTTAAAAATGTCCGGGCCGGGCCTAAACAAAAATGATCAAGCCCTAACTCGGCCCTAAAAATGAATAGGCCTTAGTTTTTAGGCCCTAGCCCGGCCCATGGGCTCAAACACCAAGCCCAAGCTCTAAAAAAATAGAGTCGGGCTAGGCAGGCCGATCAGGTCTCCGAGCCCATGACTACCCTTAGTGTTGAGGATATTCACTACTATATTAGTGAAATGATCCTGTGATAGGGAGCTTGGTATGTTGATCCCAAGATTTTAATGGACAATTAAGTATTGGTGTTTTTGGTAGAACTAGTGAGTTTATTGAATATTTCATTTTAAAGAATTCCAATCAAGATAACATCATGAAGTAATTGTGAAGGATGCAGAGACGGACATTAAGAGATTGGAGATTATGAAACATCTAGGTAAAAACAACTCAAATCCTTTTTACTCTTAATATATCCTGATCAAGATCACACACGACACAAATTAAATAATTTATATTTATGTGTGTTTAAATTAAGGTCCTAATTATAATTCAAATATTTGCTCCAATGTGAAATTGAAAAAAGAAAATTGACCTAAGCAAGATTAGTGTTTAAAATTTATTATTAGTGTCAATTTAGTTAACCGATAAAAGAAATTGGTTAAAGAGTTGAAAATGTCGCAGATTAGAGTTGAAATAAATAGATGAGAAAACGCTCTAGCAATAAATCGGTCAACCGATGGGCAATGGTTGGAAAAAATATGTCTTTGAATCGATCGGTTAACCGAACCAAGGGAGATCAGTCAACCGATGGCCGAAAGCTAAACTCCCTGTATCGATCGGTCAACTTACCAGGGTTGAAATTAGGCTTGAGAATGTATCCTGTATCGATCGATCAACCTACCTATGGGGGATTAGTTAACTGACCTGTGTTTGAGCAAAGGCTGGGATATATTTTGTATCCATCGGTCGATCGATGGGAAGAGGTTGGTTAATTGACTAGGCTGTTTCAGATTTCGAGGATTTTCGTGATTTGATCACAACTAGCCGTTATTGGCTTACCTGAATGAAATATCTTATGGATTTGAATATATTGATGATATGTTCCTCATATTTGGACATCTCTATAGATATGGTACATAAAATATTGGTGTTTCTCAATTAAGTACATTTAATACTTTCTATCTATTTGATTTGAGATTAAGAATTAATTTGGGGATTTAATTGAATTTTTTAAAATCCATATTTAAGCGAATTGGACCAGGATTAGATGGTATTGCTATATGGGGTCTATATGTGTATTTAATTGTTACATCTTGAGGGAACTAGCCGTTAGAGGACCTGTTTCAGATTAGCTTAAATAGACCTGCATTGTTTTTAGATCAGTACATCACTTTCATCAAGAACTAATTGTGCCTGAGCTTTCTAAGAGTCGTTATTTTGATATTTTCTTGAGAGATCATTTTGTGAGAAAAATTCTTGAGTTAAAGCGCTAAGTGTTTTGGCGTCACCGATCTAAGCTATCTTGTAATTTATATTCAATCTTTCGGTGTTATCCTGATGAGATCGCTCCAAGCTTTTATTTTTAATTGTGATTTTATATTATTATTGGTTGCTTGGATATAAGATCTTTGTGAAATCGTTTTTTGAACTTTAAGGAGCATAAAAATTCTTTTGAAACGATTTTTGTGATAATCTGATTACGTGTTTATTTTTGTATTACCCGCACTTTATATAATCAAATATTGAATTCTTCATGTAAATTCTATCACTAGTAAATTCAGGACATTAATTAAGTTAAATTGATTTGAGGTGGTAGAAGTTTCGAGTGGGAAGAAATTCATTAATTCTTGTAATTGGTGAGTTGGTACAGATTAGATACTATTGAGAGTATCTAGCCAGGGGTATCTTGGGTTTCAATCTCTTCCCGTAAAGAGATTGAAGTTTAATCTTTACCTATTGCATAAAAAGTTTATGTTACTCTTTTCCCTTGAAAAGAGTTAAGCTTGATTCTTCCTAATTAGAATTAATTATGTGTGAATTGTAACGGTTCCATCCTTACCGGTGAAAAGGATACTTGAAGTATTTTTTGGTGAGGTTTAATTCTTAGCCTAAGGTATAAAAAAATTAGGTTGTGATTCTTCCTATAATATAATTAGGTTAGTCTTTAGCCTGGTAAAAGGATAGAGGTTTTTCTTTAGCCTGTGAAAAAGAAATTGTAAAGGTTGATTCTAACCCTATGAAAAGAATTATTATGTAAAGGTTTGGTTCCTACCTGTTAAAGGAATCAAGTGGTTTAGTGGGTGCGAATCTTCGTGGGGCTCGGAGGACTGGATTAGCCAAGAGTAGCTTGGTGAATCAAGATATATCCTTGTGTGCTACTTTATTTACTTTATTAATATTTTGTTGTTTGGGTGTGCACCTAGATTGAATACACTTATCCTTTGCATTATAAAGATAATAATTGATTTAGGGTAAATCAATTATTTGATTATTTAAGTGTTGAAAAGATTAAATTTGATTAAATTTTTTTTATAACTACCCAATTCACCCCTATTTTTGGTAGCTCACTGGACCAACAATGGGCATCATAGCTGGTTTAACTCGATACACTAGCTAACAAAGATCACATGGCGCACCCGATAGGCACACTAGGTGATGGGCAATCTATGCACCGTCTACCTTTAGTTGCAGGTGAAAACTACTCATTCTGGAAAGACAAAATTATTGCATTCCTCCAGGCCACTAATTATGATGTGTGGCTAGCTATTGAGGATGGTCCATTTGTCCCTATGGAAAATAGAGTTGCTAAGTAAAAGGAGCAATTGAGCACTTCTGACAAACAAAAGCTTTCTATAAATTCTTAAGCTATTAACATTATGTTTTGTTCTTTAGATGCTAACGAATATTCCATGGTCTCAAGTTGCGGATTGGAGAAAGAGATGGGGGACAAATTGCAAGTTACTCACGAAGGAATTAGTCAAGTGAAGCAGTAAAAAATCAATGGCTTAATCCGACAATTCGAATTATTCAGAATGGGTGAAGCATAATCGATTCAAGAGATGTACACACGGCTCAACAATATCTACAACCATTTGAATCAACTAGGAAATCCATACACTACGTAGGATAAAGTTCGAAAGATCTTGAGATCTTTAACTAAAGTGTGGGAGCCGAAAGTGACTACGATTGAGAAAGCAAAAGATCTTGCAAAGTATGAAATCGATGACCTTATTGGCAACCTAATGATGCATGAGACAAAAATTTGAGGATATGAGGGTGACATCGATATTATCAAAAAGAAATCCTTGGCATTGAAGGTTTAGAAAAAAGAGGAAGAAGATGACAGTGATAATGTGAGTTTTGACAGTGAGCAAGAAAAAAATGTGACGCTTCTCACGAAGAATTTCAGAAGAATGACTCGACGTACATTCTGGGGAAAGAAGAATTTCAACATGAGTAATGTGGAATGTTACAACTATTATAAGACCGGCCACTTCCAAATAGAATGCCCCAAGCCAAAGAAAGACAAGGAAAAAGATAAGAAAAGAAAAGAGAAGAAGAAAGGAAAGAAGAGCAGGAAGAAGTTAATGAAAGCTACCTGAAATGATTCTGAATCAAGTAGTTCGCAAAAATCAAGAAGTGAAGGATCATCCATGCTTGCGTTAATGGCCACTGGTGATGAGGTATCTAAATGTTCAAGTTCTTGTCCTCTAGATTTTGACGATTTATTGGATGTATATCAAGAACTTACGCATGATTATAAAAATCAGTGTTTTAAAATTAATGTTCTTCAAAGTACAATTAACACATTAAACAAACAAGTAATGGATTATGAATCTGAAAACATTAAATTGAAATTCAAGATGTCAGATTTACATTCAATAGTTCTGAAATTCACCGGCGATGAGAATAATTTGAAAATTCTTTTGGGAAGGTCACAAGGTATCTTTGATAAAGCCGGTATTGAATTTCAAAAAAATCTTAAACAAAAATGTTCTCATAAATTCTTTTCTAAAACTAAGGGTCTTATTAGATATTTTAAATGTAATGTTGTGAGGCATACTATTCGTAGATGTTTTTCTAAAATATCTAACTGCAGACAAGTTTGGATTTCAAAAATAACTAAAATTATCTTGATTAACAAGATCGGACCCATGTAGACTAGGTATCACTTAAGAAATATTTGAGGTGCTCCTTGCAGGTTATTTTGAAAGCATCGATTGGCAAGGAAAAATGGTTCCTGGATAGTTGTTGTTCTCAGCACATGACAGGAGATAAACCAAAATTTACATATTTGACACCTAAAGATGGAGGTCATGTGACATTTGGAGACAACGCCAGGGTAAAATTATCGGTATAGGTAATATCGATAATGATACTACTATTATTAAAGATGTTTTATTAGTCGATGGTCTTAAATATAACTTGCTTAGTATAAGTCAACTGTGTGACAATGGTTATAATGTTGTGTTTGATCATGATACATGCATAATTAAGATTAGGCATGATAGTAGTATCTTATTAGTTGCATCACGTTTTGAGAATTTTTACACATGTTCTTTTGAGGATTTTACTTCTCAAAATTTATCTTGTTTAAATGTTTTATCTGAAAATAGTTGGTTATGGCATAAGAGACTTGGGTATGCTAGTATGAAATTGATATCTAATTTATCTAAGAAAAGTCTCATACATGGCCTACCTGATTTAAAATTTGTGAAAGATAAAGTATGTGATGTATGTTAGTTAGGCAAGCAGTCTAGATCATTATTTAAGAATAAGATGCACAAGTTCATGTTTAGATATCTTGAAATGTTGCATCTTGATTTGTTTGGTCCAAATGCTATTGCTAGATTAAGAGGTAAATTTTATGCATTTGTGATAGTTGATGTTTATTCTAGACTTACTTGGGTGTTCTTCTTCGCTAAGAAGAGTGAAGTAGCTTCTGTGTTTTCTAAATTTTGTAAACGTGTTCACAATGAGAAGCAGTACTCTATTATTAATATTCGCAGTGATAGAGGTAGAGAGTTTTAAAATGATGATATAATCAGTTACTGTGATGAGCACGGTTATACTCATAAATTCTCTGCACCGAGATCACCACAACAAAACGGTATTGTGAAAAAGAAGAACAAGACACTTCAGGAGATAGCAAGAACGATGCTAAATAAAAATCATTTACCAACTTATTTGTGGGCCGAAGCAGTAAGTACTACTTGCCACATTCAAAATCGGGTATCAATTCGTAGAGGATTTAATAAAACCCCTAATGAAATCTGAAATAGTAAGACTCCGAACATATCCTATTTCAAGTTATTTGGTTGTAAATGTTTCATTTTGAATGATAAGGATAATCTAGGTAAATTTGATACTAAATCTGATTATGGTATTTTGGGATAAGTTTTTTGGCTTCTACCTATACTGCCTCGGGTGATTTGGGATCAGTTTTCTATACTCTGATATAGTCGTTGGAATTGGTCTCCTAATCTCGTCCAACCATGTTGACAGTTGGAGCTGAGTTACCATGCTAAGGTAACGGGTTTTGCTGACAGTTGGGCTGAGATGTCTCCCCATTTTTTGGGAAATATATCACTTTAGCTTGTATAAGATCTTTTATTTTGTGTTTCAGAGGGTAGCAACTATCGATATGGTGACCCGATGCTCCAAAATGATAAGCTCAAAATTGGTTTGGATCGTAGAATAGGCTTTGGGTGTTTAGGCGTCTTAGGGGTATAGGTTCAAGCATTTTGTTTTTAACACAATCCTAGAAGATTCGAGAAAGGGTTACAGGGAAAGGGGTAAAATCCCTTGGTTCTCTATATGGTAGATTGGGTCTGTAATTTTGTTGATAGTTGAATGAATTTGGAGGTTGTGGTAAAGTTTTATAGGGAGCTTGATATGGTTTAGGTTGTATGCTAGAGCTAGAAAATGTGTAAATTGAGGTGGCCCTGATTTCTGGAAGGCTTGGTTTTGATATTTGGGAGGATTTAGCTGCTGAGGTTTATACTGAGGTTGAATGTTCTATTAGTTTCTTTGACCCTGGCCTACTATTGCTATTTCAGGATCTTTTTTTCAGGTGCTACTTTCCTATTCTTGTGCTCGGTCGAATTTTGAATTTTGTCGGTCCTAACACCTTCTTCTATATATTTCTCTTGAAGGATTACATTGGAGAATGGGTTATTCAGTGTGTTCAATAAAGGCTCATAGTAAGGGTGAGGCTAAGCCTAAATGAACATTTGGACCATCTCGACTTCTTTCATGGGTGGTACTACTTGTGCAGCTCTATTCCTCCATTGGACAAAATATTCTTGAGAAAGTTTCCCACTCTTTCTAGTCAAGGTTCGGAGAGAGATTTTGTCTCGCGATACTTCTTGATTGTAGCTGTATTGTTCATAGAATATCCTAACTATATCAAGGAATGTCTTCAACTTCAAATGTTCTATTGTTGAATACTATCGAACTGCAGGTCCATCTAACGATTGTTGAAGGACCTGAATGACTTATGCTTCATTGTGGATATACACACTTATTTTGTTCTTATATCATTGGATGTGCTAGTCTAGGCACCCTGATCCATCGTACTTCGTGAATATGGGCATGGTAAAGTTGTCAGGGAACTTCACTTGAGGTATAGTAGATAGGTCAAGCTATCGGGCATTGGTTCCTGATTTTCCCTTCTTTACTTCTTGGAGTTCTCTTTCTACTTGTAGTATATTTTTAGTCAGTAGGGATGTCTTCTTAGATTGATCTTTTAGCTCCTTTTCGAATCGGTTATTTGTTTCTAGTATGTTTTTGGTTTAGCTGAGATAAACTCGGATTTGGGTCAGTCATAGTCGGAGTGACTTGTGGCTGAGGTTAAATAGGAATTGTTTCTCTAGTAGTTGGGCTAGGGCCTTAGGAACTGGAAAGCTGATGGTTAGTTATTGGTTCCATTGGATTCGGGGTTTGAACTGAGACTAGAGTTTTGTAGAGACTGGTAGAGTTGTTGCAAAATTTTGGAAATCTAGTTAACGGATTCAGCAAGATCAGTGTCTCCTTTTAATTGGATTACCCCAATAGGTTCATTCGGCCATTCTTCTATGTCTTCTATTTGGATAGGCTATCGTGCTTGTGCACGAATACGAACTGGTGAACGAGAGGTGGGAGTTTTTCTACGCGGAGCAATCTTCCTAACTAAGCAACAATCGTGTCAATATTATTTTCTTACGAAGGCGTTTGGGGTTTGACCATGACTCAATTCGAGACGAGATTTCCATTATTTTCAAATTCTATAGTTTAACTATATCAAATTTGGACATGACTACCCCACAGGCGGGGTGTACGTTTTCTTATATTTATAGACTCAATTGACATTTTTATTTGGATTAATGGAAATCTCATATCAATTCTTCGTCATTATCGACCTCAAACTAAAGCAAGACATGAATCCAAACAAAATGAAGTTTCCAAGCCTAATAAAGAATTGTTTTGTCATAATAAGGATTATCTTTATTCTTTCCCAAGGCTTATTCAACAACCAATTTTCTTGGATACAATTCCTAACTATGACCAAGTTCATAGATAAAGAAGCATGAGAATTCTTATTTGGCTATTCTGCTCTTTATTAGTCCTAGATGTACTCTTTCGTAAGGTTTCAGGGTAATCATATATATTAACAGCAAGATAAATATCTTTCTCCAAGACAGTGTCCTAAGTACAACATGGTTTTGATTTTTCTTCTAATGCATCATAGAAAGCTTCGGTTCTCAGATCTTCAAACCTCCAGCGTCTTTCCTGAGGGAACATCCATCTTTTGTTGGTGATCTAAGCGAGACAAGTTTTGTAGCCAAATCCCGGGGGATAAACTTCCCGACCTTGCTTCTACTAACTTTTCTTTCTATCCCAAGGGTTTCGGAGCTTAAGTCGACGTGATAAAATCGCACGACTTTAGACCCTACTGTTGGCCTGTCTATCCTTAAGAGGATTACGACTTGAGTTTTTCTCTTCATGATATGCAACGCAAAAGTGGTGCTCGTTCGTTGGAAAGAATATACAAAAATTAAATGCATAAATTTAACGACTGTAATGTAAATATAGGTATTGAAAGACAGTAAAGTAAATGCAAATATGTAAAAACAAAAAATAGATGCATACTAGTACATAAACATATTGAAAGATATGTTTATTATTATTTTTAGGGAATGGTTTTATGTTTGAAAAACAAAAGACGTATTGTTTGGATTTTATTTAACTGTTTATATAGATTTAGACTCCGACTAGGTTTGACCCTCTAAAGTCCCCAGCGATGTCGCCAGCTGATGTACCCCATATTTTTTTAAAAGCAAAGGAAATAGAGATCGAGAAGAAGAGGAAAACAAGTTTTTATTCCTCCCTTTGGAAATCCTCAAAATTTGTTCATTTTAGAAAATGATTTTCAAGGGCTTTTATAAGCGTCGGTTTTGAAAACGTTGCATGGGTCGATATTTGTGTTGAAAATGGAGTTGCTACCTAGCATGGGTTAAATGGTGTGCTAGGTCACATAGATTTTAGAAATTCATTTTTAATTTTTAAATGACCCATATTTTGGCTCGTAAAGGTCTTGTGCCAGAGATTTCTTTAAGTTTGGGGGTCGATTATACTTGGAGAAGGTTTTAAGAACCCCAAAACGCCCATCCAAAGACGGTACCATAGTCTAAATAGATATTCACTTTTAAATAAAGTTCAAGTAATTTTATTTGGTTTTGGCTAACCAAATAATTCCCTTCTTTTTTCTTTTTATAGTTTTGTCTTTTTTTTTTTTTTTTTTTAAGTATTTTTGATGTAATGAAAAACAGGTAAAGTTTAACTAAACTATCATCAACAACAAATAAAGGTACATGAAATAAAAATGTGTTTGGCAGTTTTAACGATCGAACCTTATAAAGGTTACCTACGTATCCCAGTTAACACGGGGAATCAAGTCGAAACGTAGTTCTTATTTTCAAGATGAATTGATTTTTATTTAAATAGGTGACCGAACTCGTACGTGGGTTGTTTGCATATCTTAGATTGTTGAGAATCAGGTCAGGACATAGTTCATTTATGCAAAAATGATTGATTTTATTTGATTTTAGTTATGAGACAAAAAACATGAATCATACAATGATATGTGAATAATCCATTTTATTTTGTCATGAACACTTTAACCGAACTCACTTGCTTAGACAAGCTTTAATGTTTATGTTTGAGTTGTTAGTTAAAATAAAAAATAAAAAATACATAGTATATATGCCAGTCCTACTCATAACTAAGAAAGATATGAATGTTTCTGAAGAATGTGCACACATATCACCGAAGGAATAGAGGTCCTCTATTTATCCAGAATTTTTAGCCACAAAAGTCTTGACTTAGTGCTAAGCTGTGATCGTGACGTTTTGCAGTAAAGTAAAGTCAGTTATTAATAATTAATGGTTAGTGAATAGCCGTTAATGGTTTGATTTGAGCTTTGGAGTTTGGTTTTATGTGTTCACGAGAGAATCACAGAGACTATGCACAACTTATGATGTGATAGATGTTTTGTCATAATCTTCACATGTTCTCGGATGTTTTTGGTCCTCACATGTTCTTAACATGTTCTCGGACGTTCTTGATGTTTTTGAACTATTTTTTGACATGGTTTGATGATTTTGACATGATTTCAACGTTTTTTTTACTTGATTACATGTTATATGTGCTATGTATATGAAATATAAGTATAATAACTATATAAACATTCTATATACAAGCAAAATAATGTATTAAAGACAACATCAAAGGATGTTTAGGAAGACATATTTAGCTTAGGGGAGTGGTCTTTCCTTAAGCAATTACATTCTTCTCCTTCTTGTGATCTTTTCGGTTGTTCTCGATCGTTTGATATCAACCTCTTGAGATATTCCTCCAAGATCCTCAGGAACTCATTCGGGATGGTATTTTAGAATAATTTTGAGGTGTTTTATAATAGAAAGCTTGAAAATCCAAGGGACCAAAGAGTGGAATTCTAGCCTAGAGAGAGAAGTTGTGGGTTCAAGCTCTTGGAATTGTGAAAAATGAGCCCTATATTTATAGGCTAGGAGGTCTACGCAGTAGGCAATGTGCAGGCTATCTCAGGATGATCCTTAGGGTTTGTTTGGCTTAGCGGTCATCCCTTTATGTCTTGATGTTGAATGGTTTTGAACGAATTTGAAAGATATTGTAAGATTCTCAAAGATTTGGTAATGATTACCAAATCTTTAAATATCTGAATGTAATGATTGACAATCATTGGTTATGACTGGAAATCATTAGTCATCATTAACAATCATAGGATATGATTGGCTTCACATGGGTTCATTTAATGCATGATGTAACCTTTCTGTTTTGGTTTAGTGGCTAAGTATATGTTACTTGCACTATTTCGGTTGGATTCGATAAACGTTAGTTACTTCATAAGTAATTTGGTTTCTTCTCTTAGATATTTGTAGGAAATATCTTAGAAATTTCTTAGATATTTAATTCGCATTAATGAGTCATTAAATGCTTGGTATGGACTTTGATTTGATGGGCTTTGATGGCGTCAAGATGACTTACCGAGTACTAATCTTTAGTTACTTCTGGATAACTTGGACTTGTCATGGAAATTCTATGATTTGATTAAGGTCTTTTGGATTTGATTTATGGATATTAACACTTTAAAAAAGAATTTAAAGAAGTATTTTTTGTGTGAAATAGGCGAAACTAGTGGTAGTAAATTTTTCAGGGTCGAAGTACGTAACTGAGGTAAATTGGTAAAATGTCCGATAGTTGAAGGGTAGTAACTAACTTTTATTTATATTAAAGGTGATAAAAATCCTCCTCCAATAAATTCATCTTAGTTCCCCTTTAACTTTAGGAATTTTGTGGTTAACCTGAAACTTTTACTTAACCGAATTAAATCAAATTTGACAGTTATATGTTTTTATTATTTTTTTTAGATTTTTCTGTATTATCTAGTGTAATTTGAGGTAAAAATTTATTTCCTTTAAACCCTAGTTTAAAGTTTATCTAAACTTATACTTTTGGTCTGACACTGACTGAGAATGACAAAATACGGTGTCTACATACATGTACGTCATTTCTTCGCTCTACGGATCGAGCAGGTTATAGTGTAGACCCAAGCTTGGAATATATACTGGTTGCTCGCTCAGGAGGGGGTATAAGTGGACTTGCTCAGGGAGGGTTGTTTAATTAGTGCAACTTTTTTCTTTCCCCGCACAATCGTTCTAGTTCATATTGAAGATCCTATTGTTCCATTTGTAGATCTTCTTCTCTGCGATGTTCTCATTGAGTTCTTTGTCCTTTGTCAAAAATATCTTGTGCCTCACTATAGGGTGGCATATAACATTGAGGGATGGGTGGTGGTGGTAGCTAGTTTTGGCAAGCTATTCTTTGCACATGATGAGAGAGATCACAAACTTCTCTCGTCAACTCCATTAGCAGCGATCGAGACTTGCTGGAAGGACCAATTTTTGAATCATTCGTATGGATAGGTTGTCTTTCATGCTCTTGTTCGTTGGTCATGACTTCAGATCTCAAAGTAACCATAAAATATCTCACAACTGCAAGAAAAGACAGTTAGTTATTTTTCATAGACAACGCCAATCTGATAGGACCAAAATCTGGATCATCAGGAATGATCTCTTAAGATTTGAAATGTAATCTTCCTTAACATGGTTCCTGTAAAATTGCAGGTGGATTTGCCGGTGTTGCACTTTCAGTGTGAGAATCAGTAGTATTCTGAAGAAATTTTGGCAGAATAATGGGTAGAAAAAATGTGCATACCAGACTAGGCCCCTATCTTATAGTATTTATAGGAGATGAAAGATTTATTTGATAAGTCTTTCATAAATTACGGTTAATCTATATTAGTACCTTAAATTTAGTGGGATTGTGGGATTAATGGACATTTATGTTTGAGACATAACTATCCAATCCATATATAAAGGGTAGTTGTAACAGCTCCCAAGCAGATGACACGCACTGAGCGAAGAATAATGCAGTACTATCCTTGGTGGTCTTGAGAGCTACTCATCACGTAGTTGAGCCTATGATCTCGGTTAAGGATTACCTGTGGCTCAATATCTTCATGCATTTAATTCTTTTTTGCTCAATATCCTCAGCTACCGTTAATGGGTTTTGACCCAGGTGTTTGGTACGGGGACATTGTCCAAAGCTGTTCGGGAACATATGTTTTGCATGTGAGTTTGTCTCTATACCTGGTAGTATTTTAAGTTGGTGAGGGAAAATCCCTCATCAATTTGTAATTACAAACCAAATAATCCCTTAAGTATAACAAGCAAGGTTCCAAACTATTGATCACCATCAATCACATGGATGACTCATTTTATTTTGTCTTCACGTTTGCTTCAGAAATCTAATCCTCAAAATTAATTTAATGCCATCCAATTATTTAAAATCATTTTTAAATCTTTTGAATTTCCGTTGAACATTAGCACATGAGAAGCATCAGCCTCCTGCAACACAAATTAAGATTCCATGGCATGGTTAATGGTTGGTTGCCTATCACAGGGGAGTGACAAAATCTTGAAACTAAATTTTGGGGGACTAAAAATACATTTCAAGAGAAGTTTGGGGGGTTAGAACAAATAAATTTCTAACAATCTGTTGGTGGTTCAGAATTGCCTTCCCAGCCCTTTTAGAGTTGCGCATCCATTTGAAATAGGGTATATTTGATAATCACTTAATATTATCCTTGCATTTGAGAGAGAACATGTTTGATAATCACTTAATATAAAGGTATTGAAATTATAATTACTAAATTTATTAAGTAATGAATATACTTTTAACTTCAAAAGAATTATCTTTCTATAAATTTTTGTTCCTAAAATAATTTTTATAATTTTTTTTTTAAAAATATTCTCTTTTTACAACTTTTTCTCTTTATTTTTTTCTTACTATAATATTTTTTTCCATCTATAATTTTGTGTATATATTTTTTTTTGTAAAATTTTACAGATGTAAAATGTTAATTGTAATAATTAAATGTTCTACAGTATTAAATGATAAATTGCACATCGTTTAAAATTTTAAATAATTTTTTAATTGATGTTTATTTTTTAATTGATTACTTAATTTTATTTTCATTTGATAAAAAATTAATCTATTCAATTTTAAATATTTAATTCCCTTATCCAAGTGGCCTTAGATTTAGATTTTTTTGAGTCTACCCAATATTTGGAGCATATTGTGAAATAGTCCTTTTTCTTTTTTCTTTCTCTTTTTCACTTCTTCAATTAAATGCTTAAAAGTATTGGACGAAATATGTGTAGTGGGCATGATCGAAGGTTTCAATAGGCCAAAGTAACATTATTTAAAGGAAAAAATTATATTTTTGGTCCTTAAAGTATATGGTGGTTGTCTATGTGGACCTTGAAGTTTACCAAATTGCATATTTGGTGCTTCAAGTTTCACATTTTTGTTTAAAATTAGCAATATTAAAACATTGTTAATAATTTAGAGTGAAAAATAGATTGTGGTGAACATAAAATATTCTAATAGGGATATTTTTGTCATATCATAACTCTACTGAATCTAAAATATTTTTTCCTAACACCCTATTGTCTTAAGAATGAGATAGAGAGAAATCTAAATTGTTGTTTGTAAAAGACTAGAGAAAAACATCTTAAATTTAATGGAGTAATAAAATGATAAAAATCTCCCCATTGATTAGAGGGGTGCGAGCTGAGCACAAC
This sequence comes from Eucommia ulmoides, assembly GCA_016647705.1. Lineage (NCBI taxonomy): Eukaryota > Viridiplantae > Streptophyta > Magnoliopsida > Garryales > Eucommiaceae > Eucommia > Eucommia ulmoides. The sequence goes on along the minus strand of CM028330.1, from coordinate 15,715,608 downwards.
CTATTTTCTGTCCAAAATCAATAATATGATTTTCTTTTGGAATAAATGTAGAACTTGAGGAATCAAATATACAATTTGACAAATCTCAGGGTCCATATGAGCCCCATCTTATATTTTAATAACCAAAAATGTAATTTTCCCTATTTTAAAAGTTCTCACTAGTCCCATTATTTGCTTTCTTCATTGCAACTACTCCCCGACTAGCATGGGGTTCACTTCAAACTTATATTTTTAATCAAGTAGATGGTAATGGATTAACTTCTTTATTAATTAAAAGTGATTGATTAGGATTTATCCTAAAATAATATTGAAGTCATTACCACTAAATTGTTCAAAGTCTCCAACTTTTTAACTTTCTCCATGCACAAAATATTATTTGGTTTTACCTTTTCATTTGTGTTTATTCGTAGAATTAAAACTAGGAATAAAAAATAAATAAAAAATTCTTGTATAGTCTTCCAAAATAGTAAAAACTACTAAAAAAAAACTTTCAATTAACATAATTAAATTTTTAATTGTCACTTTGCCACCACTGACTTGTTTGGGAATGTTAATCGAAATAGGAAATAAAAACAAAATAAACAAATCGATTTTTGTGAACATTTTCATTGTTGAAAAAATCTAAAACAAATATTTTTTAATCTACATTTCACCCTCTTCATTTTATATCAATAGTACTTTTTCTTTTCTTTTTTTTATCAAAAAATACATTTGTGAATGTTTACATTTATATTTGTTTATGTGATTTTTGTACGGTGTACATTTTTCAAAAATAAAACAAAACTTACTTTCGTCCAATTATTAATATTTTTCCATAAAAAACCCCACTTTTTCACTTTCCCTCTACGTCAATCATTATTAGCTTTCATATATACTCTTATTCATTTCAAATGCATGTTTGATCTTGAAAAAATTAGTTTGCTACCATTTGTGAATAATCACAATATGTATAATTTGTTACTTGTACTTCTAATTTTTTGTGAACATTCAAACTGAAATTAAATTAATTTTCTTGTCCTTATGTTCACTATGTTTGCATCCGTGACTCTTTAGGATAACAAATTGTTTTACTTGAATATGTGAACATTCACATTCGACATATATTCCCCATAAGTTTTGTTGATACATGTGAACCTTCAACTATCTATGTGAAATATGGACGAGAATATGAGTTTCATTTGTGTGAACATTCACAAAAATCAAATTGATCATTTACAAATTTAATAGTGAATGTGAATATTCAATTTTCTATGACACATGCTTGTGGAAGTGTCCTCTATGTGTGAATATTCATAACACATTTTACTAGTGCTAATATGCATTCATGTATAAGCCATATATGTCTTCCTCTTTCATGAATATTCACACCACAGTATGTGCGTTTTTAATGGTTTTCCACAAGACATTCTAATTTACATTCACAATACTGTTAAGTAAGATTCATCTCTCTTAACGTGATGTTGGGCCAACAACAAACCCAAATAACAAATCAATGTACATTCAAATTTACTTATATCACATCATATATTTACTTGAATGTTTAGAAATTGTTATTGTCACTATTATTGTGTTCAATTCGAATTCTTCAGTTAGGACGAATGTACAAAATGATTGAAAATTGGCATAATAAATACCAATGTATATGGCTGCAAATGTTCACTATTAAATGCCTTTGAACAATAAAAAACACATTAAACATTAAACATATTATTGTTACTCATTGCACAATACTTTAATCGAATGAACACGAAAAATACGCACTACAAATGATTTCAAAATCACATATTGCCTTGCTCGAACAACTCAATCAATAAACCGCTAACCACATCGACGAAATATATCAAAATAGACCAATTGTGTATATTAATTGAGAAACACAAGAACTTTAACCTGCAAATTCTTTGCAAATAGTTTATAGTTACTGTCATTTTAGTTTCTAGTGATTTCAAAATGGAGAAGGAATGTGTAAAATCAAAATTGACATACACAAATAAAAAATAATTTATTTCTTTGGGTAAGTAACTTGATTATATTAATAAGGGGAAGGGTCTCCCTTACTACACAGTAAGAACTACCTTGTAACCCCCAAGACCCCAGTCGCCAAAATATAGCACAAACATCACTAATAAGAACTAACATATGCTTATCAAAAGAGAGGGCAAGATTAAGAGAAACATTGCTCAGAAACCTAGGTTTTAAAAATGATCAAGGTGTACAAACGAGGCTTTTAACCAAATCTTCGTGCTACTCGAATATTGAAATTCTCCAAAGAACCTTTGGGAAAAATTGCACTCAATTTAATGAATTCCTTACAGCTTTAATGGCGACATCCCCTGCCCCTTCTTATCTTGAGAGAGCATTATTTTTATTTTATTTTTCACCGATAATGCTCATCCGTGACGTCTAATACTCCATAGCTACGCTGCTGATGGCAACAGTTTTTACCTCGATAAAATGCCTGACTCGATGGTAGGGGCGTTTTTCGCACGCCTACTTATACTCGCAAGTATACGAGGTCTAAAGTTTTAATATAGTGGATCTTTGAAGATCGGATATCGTTCCCACAGAGAAAAGTGTGAATAATTGAATTGAATACCGCAATTGACGTAGTCTAGTGTTATCCTGACGACGGAAAGCGTGAATTGAAATGAAACTAAGCTAAATTACAATTAGTCGGTTAATTCTAACTAAGTTGATTAATTAGAGATTGATTTCGTTCACTTAATACACGTTTGATTTCGTTCGGTTAACAATAACAGAGTTTAGGTATCCGACAATCTCGGTTCGTAAACTCTTCCGCCACCTCTTCCGAGTGTAAGATGAGGGAATACGTGACTTCGAGTTGACGCCGAAGTCCCCCTCGATATCTTAACGACTCTAGGCTGCGTGAGTCTTGACCCAACGTCATCAATTTCATACTAACTAACGCCCTCCCGGGTCGTTAGGTCGTAACGATGTGTTTATCCTAGTCCAAATCCAGGGTTACCTCTCCCGAGTGTCAAACCCTAGATTCTCAAATCCAACCCTAATACCGTTATAAGCATATTAAGATCGTCATCAAATGGTAAACACAATCGGACTTAAAACAACAACCGTTAAAGAAACATATATTGAACCAAACGAGTATTTACACAACTACACCTTTTCCTAACTAATCTCTAAATTATACTAACATGTTCTTATCCAATACAACATAAATCAAGAGGAGATCATCATTATCAACTATAAATATTAATTACAAAGATGAAAATAAGGGAAGAAAATCCAAATCTCAAAGTGGAGTAGTTCACTTTCGCCAAAAAACGATCATCCCGAGCTTCTTCTTTTCCGTTGATGAACTTCCTCTTTTGGCTCTTCAAGGATTGGCCAAGAACACTCTTTACAACTAATCTAATCTACTTCCTAAACTAATCTAATCTAACTAAGGTGGAAGAGAGCTCCTAAGAACAACCAAGCCCTCTCCCACGTCTAAGGAGTGTCTAAGGTGTAAGTGTTCTAACCTTTTTAGCAAATGAGGGAGAAAGGGGTTTTATAGGCAAGGGTTGGAAATATCTTCAAAATATCTGAAAATTGATATTTCTATGCAGAGTGTCACCGCCTAAGCGGTGGCTCTAAGTCAGTTAAAGTCTGTCGGTGATTTTGCCTAAGCGGTGGTTTTTTCCGCTTAGGCGGTAGCTGCTGGCATATCATTCTGATCTTTTCTCGCCTAAGCGGTGGTTTTCTCGCCTAGGCGGTGGTTCATCCCTTCAGCACTCCAACATTCTGCCTCTTTTCCGCCTAAGCGGTGGAACTTCCACTTAGGAGGTGGTCTTCATTCACCGAACCCTGTTTTGCACATTTTGTTCACCGTTTCTCCACCGTTTTCACTTGTTTCTCGCCCTTTGATGTCATTTCCCTGTTCTACACTAAAACACACTAAAACACAATTAAATATAACTAAAATATTTGAGAACTAACAAATCCGGTTTAGAAATAGATAGGTTTTTCACACTTATCACTCGACAATGTAAAACCATAGCAACACGCACACACAACCAATATAACCCAACAAACAATCAACTTTATTCTTTATAAAAACCACCCCAACCAATCAATGTTTGAAAAATACATGATAGATGTAATTTACCTATCTATTTCCAAACCGAACTTGTTAGTTTTCGAGTATGTTTATTACGTTTTAATATGTTTTTATTCTTTTTGTTATAAATAAGGTGTGTGGAGTGAAAATGGATGAAAACGGATCATAAACGATCAAATCGGATCAAGAGCGATGGAAGAACGGTGGAAAAAAAACTAAGAGGCAAAATTTAGAACATGCAGCCCACCACCGCAGCGGTCAAAATACAGATGAGGGCTTGAATTTTTTGCAAATCCAACGCCACGGTGGTGAAACAGCAGAAGGTCTCTGCTCCCACCGATGCATCCACCGCCATGGCCGTGATCACTGTCGACATACCCATCGACGCAACGGTCACTCTGCACAGATTTTAGATATTTGTTTTAGATATTTTGAGCCCTATATCTTCCTCCTCTCATCTATTTTAGGCAATGAGAGAACCCTTAGGAGTAGGATAGAGTAGAGTGTTTTGGGAAGTGCTCAACCAAATTCGAAGGAGAAGCCATCTCAGAACGATTTTAGCGTCAAATCTTCGGACAATGGCTAAGTCTTTCATTTCTTTATTTAATTTCTTAATTTTGGTAGTTTGTTGAACATGTTTAACTCGTTTTTCATTGTATAAATGGTTATGGACATGAGTTAAACGGAATTTGTCTAGGAATTAATAATATTTATGAAAATGTTGTTTGTTTGAATTGTGTTTCTTTAACAGTTGTTTTTCGTTATTCGGTTGTGTTTACCGTTCTTGTATTTCCATTATATGGTTATTTAGATATATTAAGAAATTGGGGTTTGATACTCGGGAAAAGTAACCCCGAATTTGAATTAGGGTAAATACAACGCGACGATATAATAACCTGGGAGAGAGTTAGAAAGTGTGCAATCAATGACATTGGGGAAAGACTCATGCGACTATGTGTTCGAAAAAACGCTAGAGGGGGACTTCGGCATTAACGCGAAGTCACATATTCATTCACTTGTCACTCGGGAGAGGAAGTAAATGAGTTTACGATACAGACATTGTCAGATAGGTCGAATACCGTTATTATTAACTAATCAAAATAAAACACGTTTTTGTAAACAAAGTTAATCTCTAGATAATCTTTTCTCCTAAACATCTCATATTAGTAATATAGTATAATTAGATAAATTAGTATTTTAATTTAGTATTTATTAATTATAAACTATATTTTTTATCGTCTAGATAAAATTAGGTTATAATAATTACGGTACTCGATAATAATCTCAACCAATCACTGTGGACATGATAACCCTAACTCTCCAAATCTATACTAAAACTTGACTGGTACACTTGCGGTAAAAGTGGCGCTGTAATATTCCGCCACCAATACACCCAATCTGTGAAACCAATAACCGATATAACTCCCAAGACACAAAAAACCCACTAATAGCCAAGTAACGAATTGGAACCAAGCACCCTACTACTCCACTCTGGAAAGCTCGACCAACCCCACCCTCCTAAGAATTCCCTTGGAAAAAAGTATGAGAAAACTTTATTTCCTAGATTCCCATTCTTTATAAATCAATTCAGATACTTTCTCACGAAAATCCATTTAATTAAGATTTATCTTATGCCCAAGTCGTCTCCTAACCTCTATCACTTTGCTCACTCTACTGAAAATGATTTTTGCGCAATTAAGATAAGCCCGGAAAAAATGGAGATTTCAAAAATGAGATCATTAGAATTAATTTTGCCCACGATCCTATTTTAACTTTTTTTTTTCTAATTTTTTTTTTCTTTAATGCAACTCTAAAAGGGTTTTTGATTTTGTTCCAAATGATATTGGCAAGTTTACTCTAATCTTCAGGAGAGAGGAGGGCAATTTGTGCATAAGAAGAATCACCGACAGTGTCTATGTCATACCAACGAATTGTCACTCCCTTAGCACCAAACTGTTTTTACAATTGATGGATTGTATTCCACTCCTCGTTTGCATTCCAATTAACTTTATCCTCTACCTTTTGTATTTTATTCTCACACGACTGTTGTGCTGTATAGTCCTAACTCTCCATCAACTCCATCTTTGTCAAAGCTCACACACTCTTTTTCTTTTTTCCTCTAAACAAGCCCTCTCTTTGAAAATTCTAAATTCCTATGAGTTTTGAGTGTTTTTATCAAGAGAATAAATGAAATTTGACTATTAAAGATATAATTTTTGTCCTTAGAACCAAAATCGACAAATTTTACTTTGATTCGATTTTCGCATAATACAACCCCATTAAGACTATTAATTACCACCCTAGCTTGGCTAATCAAGTTAAATCTAACAAACTTGAAAGTGATATTCAAACATTTTCTTGGGACAAACACATCCAAAATTTCCCAAAATTCTTGAAAAATAAGGCGAAGCTGATGATTATTTATATAGAAAGACAAATAATCCACAAAGAAAGTGTACACTTTACATGCGAACCCACGATGAAATGGCCTCCTTGCTTGGAATTGCCCTTGACTAAAAGACCCTCATATCGCCATATCTCTTGAATGATGAATGCGATGAAATAACTGATTACGAAAACTCCATCGATGCAACGAAATCTCCCACATCAACTTAGAGGTTTGATTAATTCATCGGATTGAGTTTATGAACCAATCTACGGTAACAAATCACTGAAAATTGAAACCGATATAAATACAGTTCTAGATCTTGGAAAAAACCGATGGTTCTAGATGTGGCAGATCCATTCTTGATTTCTTGAAATATGAAATTGATCTTCTAGATCTAGAGCAATTTCTGCAAAAATTGAAGATGTATACGTGATAATTAATTAAGATTCTGATCTTCGAAAACCCCAAAACAGAGTGTCAGAACGCAACTGCTGCCCACGACCTGTTGTCGATTATTTCTACTGACGCCGAAGCTCCAACTTTTCCCACTCTCACTCTCTAATCCGTCACCACAATGTTGTAGACAAAGGAGATGGTAGTGCCATTGTAGATCTAAAGGACCACAACTGTGGTAGTTGGTCCGACGATCACTCACAAGATGAAAATTGTCGGTCACCAGCGTATGTGATGGAGAGGATTAGCTCGGGCTGGACTCCAAGGGAGTCTCTCTCTCTCTCTCTCTCTCTATAAACTCCTTGAGATACTTCGTATACTGATGGCAAAGCTAGCCGACCGTGGGACTTTGCAATTAAGAGGAAACAACTAGTGTGAAAAACCAAGCACGAATCCCAAGAGAGAGTTTGTCAAAAACAAAAATAAAAAATTAATTAAAATATTATTTACTTTTTATTGATAACTTCCACGATTTTCGCAAGGACAATATTTTTCGATTGCTGATGTTAATAAAAATTTTGGGACTATATAATAACACTGTTTACAAAAGAATTTTTGTCAACAAAACATTAATAAGGATGGGTAGAATACTGTCTAATCTTTGATCTTAATAAAACGTGTGGGACCATATAATGAACACTATTTACAAAAGAACCTTTTTATATAACACAAAACATTAATGAAGATTAATTTTCTAGTAGTAGTGTAACTCTCTCTCTTTTTGTGTGTGTACATATATAGGGTAAAACACTAAAAATCTAAAATATATATATATTGATACTGAAATTTAAAATCTGCAACAACATGACAATAATAATGTTACTAGCTCAATAATATTTTTACCCAATTATTTTTCTCTGCAGTTGACCTTCGATAGCACTTCTTACTGCATTTTACAAAGAGAAAAATGTGCCAAGTCAACCTCAATAATAAACTAGATGTTGTACACATTTAAAAAACACAACTTTGCACTTAAAATGGCACAGAAAAAATTAGATACGTGGATAATTAAGGTCGCGTTTGGTAACCGTTTCTGTTTCTATTCCAGCAATGAGATGAGATGGGAATTTTGTTTTTTTTTTTTGGGAGTAGAATCGCGTTTGGTAACGATAATTTTTTTTTTTTTGGAAGGGAATTGTATTTGGTAACGATTTTATCTTAATTTTTTTTTTTTGGCCTGACGGCGGTGGCGCCGTCGCTGGTCGAGGCTCCGGCCCCCGCGGACGCGGTGGCGCCGGCGACGCCGGCCAAAAGGCAATGGCGCCGTTACCGGAGACGGTCGGAAGTGGCCGAAAAATTTTCGGCGGGACGGTGACCGGTGACGGTTGCCGGAGATGGCCGGCGGCGACCGGAGATGCCCGGCGGCGGCGGCAGACGGTGACCGAAGATGGCTTGCGGCGGCGGCGGCGGACGGTGACCGGCGACGGTCGTCGGAGATGGCCGGCGGGGGCGGGGACGGTGGCCGGCGGCGGCGGACGGCAACGGACGGTGGTCGGCCGGTAGGTGAATAGTAACTATGTGTTTTGGGAATGGAATAAAAATAATGAGAAATAATTTTTTTTTGTTTCTCATTTCTTAAAAAAAAGTGGGCACAATTCTCAAATGAAAATGAAATAGAAACAGAAACAAAAATTACCAAACGCTATTCTCAAACAGAGTTCCCAAAAATCTGGGAATAGAATGGAATTTCTATTTCTAGAATGGAAATGGTTGCCAAACGGGGCCTAAGATAGCAATTATTGTTCACTATGATATATTATTATTATTATTATTATTATTATTATTATTTCTCTCTTTTCTATATTTATCCTCTTGGTGGTTTACGTCTTCTTTCGAAGTAAGGGTGGCATGGATTGGCCATTAGCGTAGGACTAGTTCAAGGAATAATAAGGGTAACTCAATGATTAAGTGTCTAATCATTTATTAATTATTGTCTTTTTTTCTTAAATTATAAATTATATGATTTTTATTTTTTTTTGGTTTTCCTTGTGATAAGCAGTTGTCATGATATGCAGTGGAGAAATATTAAGGGCATGACTATTTAAACCCAACTTTTTTGATCAAGTTCAAAATAATAGTAATAATTGTGTGCATTAGCCTGCTTAATTTATGTAATTTTCTTGCCTAATAACACCTCTAATTACAAAATCAGCGCCATATTTAGGCTTTTATTTTTTAAAGTGTAATTTTTTTTTTTAAAAAGGTAATATTTTTATTTTTATTTTTATGAGAGGTCCTAATAAATCTCATCAAATTAATAAAAACTCTCAATTTAACTAAATACTTTAGAGTTCATGCAAATTAATATTCCAATTGAGATTGCGTTGCCAACCGTTGCCCCCACAATTGGCAGCAACCAATCTTCAGCTGCTGGAGTTTGGCCATTGCCCGTCACCAAATCTCATGTTGCAGGATTGTTTTTAGTTACATTACTGATTTTTAAGTAATATTTTTTTATTATATTTTTTAGTTATATTAACTAATTTTCTGATTTTCGGTTGTGGAAAAATCACATGAATGTAACTAAAAACTACACTACAAAATGTAACTAAAAATTACAATTAAAAATGTAACTAAAAGATATAATAAAATATAACTAAAAAATACACTTAAAAACTGTTACTAAAAAAAAGTACATTAAAATAATAGTTAGTTGTAATTAAAAAATACACTAAAAAATAGTTATATATAACTAGAAAAAATCCTAACGGGCGGACTTTGGTGATCGAAAGCCTAAGGTCTGACGAAAGAAGGGGCTGTGGTGAACGATGACAGAGGGTGGCACCGGTAGGCGGTGATATAAACCTTATTGAATATATTTGATTAGAGATATAAGACGACACATGACCATCTAATTGACCATGGGACTAAAACACCAGATAAAACATAATGAAAAAATTTATACTCAACTTAAAATCAAAATAGTTTAAATTATAGATTAGACCGTCTGATTGGTATTCAACCAATTATTATTTTTTTAATTTTTTTTTGTTTGAGAAAAAATAGATTAACTCAAAAACAGATTAACCCAAAAATACGAAAGCCCCCTTCTAACTCTGGCCCTAAACAAATAGAAATATGTACCTTTCATTTCATAGAATTGGAGTTTTGGAATTAAAATTATACTAGTTTTAGACCCATATAATACGGGACTAAAAAAATATATATTAACATATATTTTTAATTTAAGTACTTTCATATTATAATTTTGATTCTTAATCTACATATAACAGAAAACATAGAACATATTTTAAAGGATAATTTTATTTTATTTTTTTAAGAGTTCACTTGAAATTTATATAAATTAGAGGAGAAATATATGAAATTTTAAAGATTGTAATTTATTTTTCCTAAAAATAAAGGGATGAAAAATGTATATTTTAAAAAAATTGGGAATGGTTAGTTCATAGAAAATCTAGGATCAATATATTAATAATGAGAAAGAGGATATTGACCATTAATTTGATAGATTTAAAGAAAATTTAAAAGATGTCTTGTTTTGAGGGATCATTCTTATTTTTTACTTCCATTTTATTTTTAGCATATAGTATATGAAATAAAAACTTACAAAAATTTACAAAATTATATACATTAATTTAATTTGAACTTTAGAACTTAAATTCTATACTATTAAACGTTACCTTAAAGCAATCCAAATTTGGTATTAGTAAAATATGCAAGTTTGCGTCAAACTTACAGCAAGAACACAAATCAAACTCCATACATCCAACAACAGAGTAAACCCTAACGACATGTTTGGTTGGATGGAATGAAATGATGGTAGAATGGAATGGAAGAAGTAATAGAATGAGAGAAGAAATAGAATGGAATTGTGAATGGAATCACTATTCCATTATCTTGTTTGTTTGGTATGGAATGAAAGAAAGAATGAAATAGTAAAATATAGTAAAATTTTCATTTTACCCTTATAAAATTATTATTCCATTCTCTTCTTGATTGGTTATAATAAAATTTTATTATATTTCACTATTCTATTTCTTTCCTCATTTTATTATATTTCACTATTTAACGTAATTTTAAGTTTTTGTTCTCTAATTTCTATTTTTATTCTCAATTTTCAGTTTCTATTCTTTAATTTCTGTTTTTGTTCTCAATTTTCAGTTTTGTTTTTCAATTTTTTGTTCTCTAATTTTCTATTTTTTGTTCTCAATTTTCAATTTATGTTCTCAATTTTTTATTTTTGTTCTCAATTTTCTGTTTTTATTCTCAATTTTCGGTTTTTGTTCTCAAATTTCTATTATCTAATTTTATATTTTTGTTCTCTAATTTTATGTTTTTGTTCTCAATTTTTAGTTTATGTTCTCAATTTCCTGTTCTCTAATTTTCTGTTTTTATTCTCAATTTTCGGTTTATGTTCTCAATTTTCTGTTTCTATTCTCAATTTTTAGTTTCTGTTCTCAATTTTCTAGTTCTGTTTTCAATTTTTTGTTATCAATTTTCTATTTCTATTCCCAATTTTTTGTTCTCTAATTTCAATTTATGTTCTCTAATTTTTGTTTTTATTCTCAATTTTTAAGGGCTTAATTATAAGGGCTATTATGTAATTTAAGATATTGATTCAATTGGGTTAGAATCTCATTCCACCCTATCTCAAATGGAATCTCATTCCATCCAATTTCATTCCAGTGATTCCATTAGAGAACCAAACAATGGAATAGGAATCGAGGGTGGAATGCAATTCCATTCCGCCCTCGATTCCATCCAACCAAACATGCCGTAATTGATCTAGTCTTGAATTCTTTACAAACTCACTTTCACATACAACTTCAAGTTTAAGCCTAAGATCATTAAGAACTAACTTTAGCTTTATGTCTAATATTATATGGGGAGTGAGAAACTAAATCACAGATAAGGAGCACAGTTTGGAGGAAGGTTGGGGACCAAGGGCAACTTTAGAGAGAGAGAGAGAGAGAGAGCCGACAAAGGGCATCTTGAATACATGGGTATTCTCCCCCTTGGAGGGTCATGCGGAGAGAAAGAAGGCTATATATATATAATTATTTGAGTTTCAGAACCAAAAAAACAGAAAGAAAGAAAGAAGAGAATCCCAACAACAATGGACAACACAACAAAACACATCTCTCTCTCCTCCATTGGAATTTTCACATCCATCCACCGGAGAAGAGAGCTCGTGGGGTTGCCATCCAATGTCAGCGCCACCCACGCGTCTTTTTCCCTCAACCCACCCACCCAACCAACCCCATCGACCAACCAGTTTTCTCAAAAATTACATTTTCACACTCCAAGTATGGATTAAGTTTCACTTTGCATATACATGTTTTCATTTGATCATCTTAAAGTATGGTTACTATTTTTATTCCTTGATTTCTGTTCTCGCATTCAAATTTTGAGATTAATGTATAGAAATGCATTTAGTAACGTTCTCAAAATTTTAGGAGTAATTGGGGGATTATTTCTTGAATTACTTAAAATTTGATAAACAAAAAAATGTTGATTCATGTTCACTTTTACAAAATTATTCCCACTACCATCCTGTCGGCTACCACCATCCTAGTGTCCACCACCACCCACCCACCACACTATCATCCTGCCGGCCACCATACATTAAAAAACAATATATATATATTACAACCAAACGTTTTTTTTTTTTTTTTCTTGTTCTCATAAATTAAAAGAAACAATTTCAAGATAATAGTAGTTACCAAACATGTTTCTATTTTTGGAATAAACATAATTCCCCCCCCATCTCGATCCCAGTTTGTTGGAATTGTCAATAACACGTATAACCAAACACCACCTAAAGGCTTAATTTTGGTGCACATCTCACCAAATTTTAAAATTTGCCTAAACAAATTAGACTTCACGTGTTAATTATTGTTATAAACTCAGTCCAATCGGGTCGAATTGTCGAAAGGATACAAATGTTAAAATTTCAAAGATGAAATAAAAATAGTAGAGTACAAACTGGAACTTAATTTATTTTGGGAGGTAAAAAGTATAATTAAGTCTAAAGTGTTCTCCATGTTATGATTTCTATTTGTGGTCAAGTCAAACCCCTTTGATCATGGTACCCCCGTACTTTTTCATCCTCTCAATTTTTTTTTGATGAATACTATGAAATATCATAATCATTTATAATTGATTTAGACTTTATGGGTGCCCAAAAATAAGCTCTCATTATTTCTATGATATAATTGAATTTTTAGGGTGCAAAGTGCAATTACATGTAAAATTCAAGGATACAAAGTGCTAACTATTCCTTGCTTTATCCACTGATATTTTTCTATTGAAAATTGAAGCTCAAAGTCTTCACCAAATTCATTGATGATAAACCTCAACATCCAGACGCAAAGTTATTCCACTCAACAATTCGCTTTAGGCGGGTTGGTAAATGTCTTTCTTTTAGTATTGATTATAGATTTTTTTTTTTATTTTTTTTTTAATTTTATTTTTTCGGTATATAATTGAAGAATAATTAAATTCTAGACCTTATATAAAAGAGATAAACTATATATCATTATGTTAGTATTGATTATAGGTAATTATATATAAAATATTAAAAATAATTATTTAGTTTTGATGTCAGTAAAATATAATAAGAAATAGATCATTGCTATTTGCACTCCACTTTTTCCATCCACGCTCCACCAACAAGTTAAATGATGAAACAAAAAATTGTATGGAAGAGAAATGTGGAGCGCCAATAGCACCACCAGAAAGAATATATATATACATACACAGACACTATCATTTGGTTTGTTTCTTGTACTAATTTTGGTTCATCGAACGTGCTAGATAACTAATTTTGAATTAAGAACATAACGAGACAACACAAAAATTTGGAGGAAAAAACTTTATTTATGTTGACATGCAATCAAATCATAAACCTATTAAGAAAATTATAGTCACTAAGGATCTTTATGTATTTCAATATATGGTAACTTTTACAATTATCAATGCAAACATCTCATATTATCTCTCAATATTTCGTTTCTCAATTATTCTAACACGGCATCAAGAGTTAATGTTTCCTAACCATGTTCATACTAAAATTTCGTAATCTTTTTCTTTCCAAATCACCACCGTTGCTGCCCAATTCATTCCACCACTGTTTCAACATATCAATACCAAATCCACCACCCGCCAACTCGTATTGAAAACGCGAGTCTGAACCCCACAAACGAGTAGTCCAATCAAGCCGCCACGTGCTCCCATGTGGCTAACCAAGCCATTTGCGGCGCCGTCACAGTTTTTGGAGCTTTGTGGGATTCACCATTTATCATAACACCAAAACCACCACTTTAGAAGAGATGCTTCCAATGCCAACAAAATCACTGCCAAACTCCTCTACACGTGCCCCGACACGCGACCCAAACAACATGCAGCTCCGCCTTACCTTCTTGCGTCCTAATGCTGCCACGCAAACCCTAGCCACCTGGCAACCACGTCACTAACATCTTAACGCAACACCAACTAACATGCCAGAAAAGGACCACCTCCTCATGTTCCCACTTGAACAGACACATCAGTGCAAATCACCATGTCATATGCCATATCACCTACCACATCATCACAAATTTCAAGCCTAGGTGCCATGTTATCAACCATGTCCACATTCTTTCTTGACATGTCATCATTTTGCAATGTCATGGTCAAAGGGTTGACAATTCAATAGTGGTCAACAATTTTCTTTCGACTGGATTACTACTTTCATTACTGGGTTTTACAATTTCGATCCGGATTCCTAGTTAATTTCAGCATTCTAAATTCATCCATGGCCTCCGTTTACTCAAATTCAAAGCATACAATATACTTTATTTTGTAAGTTTAGTTAACCACATTCTATTGACTGGTTCAAGTGTTCATCAATTGATTCCTAAATAATTTTTGAATTTTGAATTCATCCGTGACCTCTGTTTCCAGATTCATATCATACAGTACAATTTGTTGTATATTGTTGATCTGATTTAACAACGATATCCAAGGATTGTTGTCTCCACTATTGTTTCCATCTCTATTGCGGATATAGCTTCAATCTTTAACTAATTTCTCTCAAATTATACAAACGTTTTCCTTGCTCTTTCATTTACTACATGTAATTCTTCTTGATTGATTTTGCCTGTTGTACTGATATGATTTCATATCTCAACATTTTCTCATCCAAACTATTTGCCATAAATGCTTCTACTATTCATACTGCTAATAGTTTTCTTGTGCGTTAGTCATACTAGTCAGATTTCTACTTCACATTTTCTTGGTTCTACCCGAACGTTTTCATACTCTGATTTTCAAACTCAAGTTTATGTCTAATTTATTGTTTTGAGTTTGAGGGGTGATGTTAATATATGTGGATGAGACTTGGTCCACTAGGTTAACAAAACCCTAATCCTACTAGGAAAACTCTAGTCACTACTCTCTATATACAAATTCTTTGTGTATCTCTGTATATTATATTTTTTATAAATATCAATCCAATTGTCTCATATTCTCTTTCGATATTCCGTCTCTCAATTGTTCTAACAAGATTCATGAAACTAAAGTGAAAAAAAAAAAAAAATAGAATTCAAAATTTGAAAAAAAAAAAATAAATAAATAAAATTTGCTTTAATCTTTTGGGTTTGGAGTAGGTGATTTCTTCTTCTTTTTTTTTTTTTTTGCATTTATAATTTTTTATCTTTTAAATAAAAAAAATAAAGGAAAAATATTTTTCCAAATTTCATCCAAATTTCTAAACTGAACTATTATGCCTTGCTGTGTAATATTTTAAAGAGGTTTTTCTTGTTTAGCTCTTATTTAAGAGTTATTTTAGTATATTTTTTTTTAAAACAGTCATGTTGTAAAAAAAAATTTGAAAACATTGATAGCATACAACCTTTGACAATTAAAAAAAAATTGTGGGTAGACATTTATATACCTCTATATATAATGGACAAACCCTAAAGCCACCTTCATTTTATTTTCCTATTTTCCGAAATCACCATTTCCCACTGCAACCCCACCATCACCACCATCAACCTCTCTCTCTTCATTTTCTGTTCTCCACTTTTCGAAGATCGTCATCTCCATTCTCTCATTTTGTTGTCGCCCCTGCCATTTTCCGTCGCCAACAAAGCCGAAATTGCCACCACCGTTTCTCTGACTGTCATTTGTCGTTGCCAACGAAGATGGAATCGACACCGATTTTGGTTGTATTAAGGGCCAATTGTTATAATTGTCACCTCCGTTTCGCTAACTGCCGTTTGTCACCACCAATGAAGACAAAATTGCCACCAATTTCGTTGTAATAAGGGCTAACTGTTGTAATCGTCACCGCCATTTTGCCAATTGCCGTTCACCGTCGCCAACAAAGACGAAATCACCACCATTCTTTCGCTGCCGGAGTTTACCACCGTCCGTTTTCCACCATCATGGATCAATCTGCCAGCCCTCTCATTCTCTCTCTCTCTCTGATCTGGAATATTCTAAATCTCAAATTTTTCAAATTTAAAAATCCCAGATTTGAAAAAAAATTCAGATCTGGATTTTTGCCACTGCCTTTTAATGTTTGCCATTGTCGTTTGTCATGAGTTTTAATTTTCTGCGAATGTTCATACCGATGTGTGTTTTGGTGAATGTTCATGTGGTTTGGTGAAATGTTCACGCCAGTTTATTTTTCATTAATCTTAGTTTTTTTAATTATTTTTTATTTGTTCTTGATTGTGTCTTTGGAATTTTTCAGATCTAAAAAATTCAAATCGAGAAACGCACTTCGCCAGTTCAGATCTATTTTGATTTGTCGGTTGATTTTGGTTATGTTTTGTTTATTCATCATGAGTGGATAGCTAATTACGTTAATAACCACATTAAAATTAAAATATAACATATTAATATTGATTATGACTAAAAATTCATGGATGTTTACACACTTAAACAACAAGAATATTCACGAATCTTCATCCTCAATTTCAAATTTTAGAGTGGACAAACATCATACATGACAAATACGTTAACATCCATACCTACACACAAATAATACGTAAACATTCACGCAAATCATATGAATGTCACTTTTATGTAAATTAAAAAAAATAATAGTAAAAAAACAAATTATTTTCGAAAAAATCTTTAAAGATTGAAAATTTAATTAAAATAATTGGGGTCTATTTTATAATTTTTATATAAAATAATAAAATTCTTTATTTCAAATTGAGGAGCAGCCACAGTGATGGAGGGCGAAGGGGTAAAACCCTTGGAAAGCGGGGGATCTGACACGTGTCAAGCTTACATAACATGTGGACCCCCACAAAGTTAACATTGGAGGGATAGGGATAGGGTTGCAGATGCTAGTGCTGCATGTGGTCTTGGAAAATTCAACCACACATGTACCTTACTTAGATCTATATGACAGTCCAATTTAATTGTGCCAGCTGTCTCATCTTTATGACAATAATACCACTAATTTATCTAGCCCATAATAAGTAATTTTTCGCTTTTTAATTTCACTTTACATGTTTTAATTAGTTGGATTACACTACATACATGTATAACCATGGCTTAAACCTCAAGCTTAATTCCGTTTTCATTTTCCGTGTCTAAAAGGAATGTATTTTTTTAACTTTATAAATAGAAAAATATAATAAAACATAAAACTTATATATAATAAATTAGGACACTTATAAAAAAGGCCATAAGATTAAAAGACAAACAAACTTATATTTTACATTATTATATCAAACTAACCCTACCATTTTATCAAACTAGTGTTAAGTTGTAATTGTGTCTATAAACATTCGTAAACATTAGTTAACTAATAAAGTGCATACATAAAATTTAAAAGATACAAACTATTATTTAACTCAACTATTTTTAGAAGCTTGGTGTAAATTTTTTTAGACGATTTCTCAATCATTCATTACTCTTAAATTAATTTGTTAATAAAAGATATTGTAAAAAATTATCCCCATTTACTAATAGACTTTAATTTTCAATTTTTTTTGTTATCTTGCAAAAAAAAAAAAATGAGAATAAAATGAAGAATATAAATAAAAAAAATCCAATTCCGCTCAACACATTTTTAGAATAAATTTATGAAAACAGACCGTAAGTGTTTCTATATTTCTATTCATTTTTTTCCCAGTTTTTTTCTATGAAATCTAGAAACAAAACCTCTCAACACACCTTGGCAAATTGTGAAAACAAAAATTAGAACTTAATCAACACAAGCTTCCAAAAAAAATCCTTTTATAAGACTTTTAAAAATAAAAATAAAAATTACAGCAAGCACATTCAGTCAATCACTATTAGAATTAATTAAGGGGACCAATAATTTTAGTTCGATTAAAAAGGAGCGGGGTCATATTTCTTTGTTAATACTAAAGAACATTTCAGGAATTAAATTTTGAATGTATCAATTCAATGTGGGAGAATACACTCTTAAAATCGTCTGAGAAAATGATTAGTCGAGATGCGTGTAAACTGAATCTGGACAGACCTTACCGTAATAAGGAAAAAAAAAGTAATGATTATATTGACTTCTTTAATTCAATTATAAGTCTCCTTTTTAATGTTGTTTATAGGGTTTGTTTTTCTTCATAAAGAAAAGGAAATTAAACAGTGTGAAAACAGCACAAAAATTTGTTAAGAGAAGAATAAGAAGACCTTAACCAATCACATCTTAGCATCAAACACAAATCCAACATCAATTTTTTTAAGAGGAAATGGACAAAACCAAGAGTTGAATTTAGAAAGAAGACCTCAAAGGCTTGCATTAAAAATTAACCACTATTTTTAGAGAGAGGAACAGAGGGAAGAGAGAGGAGAGAGAGAGGTCCCCAGCCACCGCCCAGAAGCACGCTGTCTCACCAAAACCAGATCTATTTCTCTACTTCTTCTCAATCTAACCCTAAATCATCCGGCCCATACAAATTCGATCACATCTCTCATCAATCAATAGAGCAGAGTGAAAATTCTGCTGGAAAAAGTGTTTAGAGAGAGAAGAAGATATGGTGGATTCAGCGAAGAATTTTGGTGGGTAACACCCAAAATCGTCCACTCTTCTCTACTTGGATTCATTAGACGACCCGAGAAAAAGTAGGGAGACAGAAGAAACGAAGAGAGAGAGAGACCCAAATTCTCTACTGAAAAAGTTTGTCATAGTTTGAATTAGGGTTTTTAAGGGTATTGAAGAAGAAGAAGAAGGTGGTGATGGATCAAGTAACAGGATCAGCTCATGGTCACTCCCTCCCGCCACCATTTCACAGGAGGGATTTCAATCTCCACCACCAATTTCACCAGAATTCGGAGGAAGAGCAGACCGGAACCAGCAAAAACAACGAAAACATGAGCAGCTCCGGCGAAGGCAAAGGAATCAGTAGCTCTGGCGAAGGAGAGATCAACAGAAGGCCCAGAGGCCGTCCTGCTGGATCCAAGAACAAACCCAAACCCCCGATCATCATCACCCGTGACAGCGCGAACGCCCTCAAGACCCACGTCATGGAGGTGGCTGATGGCTGCGACGTGGTGGAGAGCGTGGGAGCCTTTGCCCGGCGGCGGCAACGCGGGGTTTGTATCATGAGTGGTAGTGGCTCCGTCACCAACGTCACCATAAAACAACCCGGCTCAGCATCGGCCGTCCTCTCTCTCCAAGGGAGATTCGAGATCCTATCCCTAACCGGGTCGTTTCTGCCGCCACCAGCGCCGCCGGCAGCCACCGGACTCACAGTATACCTTTCAGGAGGCCAAGGTCAAGTGGTGGGTGGGAGCGTGGTGGGGCCTCTACTTGCGGCCGGACCGGTAGTGATCATGGCGGCATCTTTCAGTAACGCCGCCTACGAGAGGCTACCTCTCGAAGAGGAGGAGAACAGTCTCCCCATGCAGGGAGGCTCTCTCGGGTCTCCGAGAGGAGTATCAGTACAACAGCAGCAACAGCAAAACCTAATGGGGGACCCATCGTTATTTCATGGGATGCCACCAAATCTTCTCAATTCAATTCAATTACCACCTGAGGCCTACTGGGCTACAGGTCGCCCACCATATTGAAGCAATTTGATTGAATGATATATTTAGGGCAAATTCTGGTAAGTTCACTTTTTCTCTCACTAAGATTTTCCTATAATTAAGCAAAATTATTAGGTATGTAGAAAAAAATGGGTTGTTGAGAATTTTTCTCAGTTTCAATTCTTTCCATTGCCTCCTTTTTTTCCTTTTTTTTTTTTTTCTTCATGTTATAATGTTTTTTTCTTTTTCGGTTTGTTTCCAACTTTGATGGATCGGTTGATATGCATTTGTCTTGATGAAAGGATTTTAGTCTGTATGTTCTTGGTGATATCTTAGTTCAACACTTCAACTTTTTATGAGAATAATACATGGGCTTTCTCTCTCTCTCTCTCTCTCTCTCTCTCACACACACACACACACACACACACAGAGACTCTCTCTCTCTCTGCTTCATCACTTTCAGTGAAAACCCATCATTATTTTGAGGTTTTGAATGCTCAGAATGGGGGGAAACATGAGGATAAGTGAAGGTTTAATTAAATCCGTTGAATCGAGTGTTTCATTGCGTGGGTGCCAATGAAGGTGGCTTGAGTTCTGTCGGCGTTTATTTAGTATTTTTGTTCCTCTTAAACAAAACAAAAATATATATAAAAAATAATTTCTGCTCCGTGAAATTTTCACAAAAGATTTGCCATTAAAGCAAAAACAATTTGCCCCCTATATTTTTGTTTTTGTTCTCAATTTTTAGAAGGAAAAAATTGAGAACATACACTAAACAAACGGGACATTGAGAAGGAAAAAATGCGAGGTATGGCTTTCATAGTTGGGTATGCACCGTTTACTCTAAAAATACAAAAGAAATTACCGATTACTCTCATCGTTTTTTTTTTTTTTTTTTGTACTAATAATTCCTTTTGTCTTTTTTTGACCCAATATACCCCTCATGTGAGTGTTGAATGTAACATTCAACCCCTGTAGGTGTTGAATGTAACATCAATTATTTATTTTATTTTATTTTTTATGATGTTATATTTTTCTGACCAATATATATCTCATGTGGATGTTGAATATAATATTCAACACATGTGGATATTGAATGTAACATCAATTATGTGTGTTTGTGTGTGCGCGCGCGCGTGTGTGTTTTTATGATATATTTTTCTGACCAAAATATCCCTTATATGGATATTGAATGTAACATCAATTGTTTTTGTTTTTGTTGTTGGGCTTTTTTTTTTTTTTTTTTTTTTTTTTTTTTTTTAACCAATATACCTCTCATGTGGATGCTGAATGTAACATTCAACACCTGTGGGTGTTGAATGTAACATCAATTATGTTTTTTTTTTAATGATATTATATTTTTCTGACCAAAATACCCCTCATGTGGATGTTGAATATAACATTCAATACTTGTGGATGTTGAATGTAACATCAATTGTTCTCATATTTTTATGAATCATATTATACGTGGATATTACATTCAACGCCTGTGGATGTTGAATGTAACATCAATTGTTCTCTTGTTCATATGATGTTATATTCAATACATGTGGGTGTTGAATGTAACATCAATTGTCAGAAATAAATCACAAATTGTAGGGTGCAAAGTGTAAAAAATGCAAAAGGTGAAAATATCTTGCTAGCTGTCATGCATTCCAGCTTAAAACACCATTTCCTAATCCGAAACACCATTGCAGTATTCCATATCATCACTCTCTATAAAAACCAACGACGAACAACGTCTCATTTCATAGATCTATCACTCCCTCTCTCATTTCTCTCAACAAGTGCGCTTACCGTAAATCCAGGCATCGATAGTGACGAACAGCGTCGCATGAACCATCAATGGCTAGAACCATGCACACCAGTCTGAAATGGCGATGAACGACGTACAAGAACCAAACGATGCAGCAAAAGGCGATGAACGAAAGTTGAACGATGCAGCACAACTTGGCAATTGATGAACGAACTGCGAACGACCAAAAGGTGGCGAACGACGGGTATAGTCAGTGCGAGTCTGCTACCATTCTCATGGAAGAAACTCACGAGAGCGTATTTCGGTAATCTCGTCGCCGGCCATTTTTGGAAATAGGACTAATATTAATCGGTGCAAGAAAGGTTGGCGATGGGAGTAAGCGGTGCAAGAAAAAGTGGATGGGAATAGGCGATAAATTGTTTTCTTTTTTGAGAGTATTCGGTAATTTTCCCTTCATAGTTTCCAAAACAGAAATTTGTTCCTGAATTTGAGAACTTTTTAGGGTTTTTTCTTTTGTTCTATGAAGGTAATGTCTAAGGAGGAGTACGGGTTTACACGTGCACTGGTCTGAAATAATGCTCTTTTTCGAGACAAAGCAATATAACACACCTCATTAAAAAGGCAACAACCAGAACAAACTGACCTTGACCACCACCTTACGACCATGCTCTCTCTCTCTCTCTCTCTCTCTCTCGTTTCAGATTCTTTGAACTGAAACAACCTCACATACAATGGTCCTAGCTTTAATGCAACAACTCATGTACACAAGGCTTATCCATTCATGAGAGCCATGCACTTTGACATTCAACTTTAGCTTTTCTCTACGGGTCTGTTTGGTTTGCTATGATAATGTTTATATTCTTTTGTTAGAATAATTGTGAGACAGAATATTGAGAAAACATCGATCGATTGTATTGATATATGAGAAAAGTATATTATACAGATATATATAAGATTCTTTATATAGAGAGTGGCTAAGATTTTCCCAATAGGATTAGGATTTAGGTAACCTAGTGGATCAAGACCCATATACATAATATTAAAATCCCTCAAATTCAAGGCGTTAACTTAAATGTAAACTTGAGTTTAGAAATGAGAGTATGAAAGCATCTAGGTGAGTGAGCCTTGGTAAAAATATCTATTATCTAATCAGTTGAACTAACAAAGTGAAGTTGAACAATATTCTGAAGAATGTGGTGATGGATAAAATGACAATCAATCTCGATGTATTTTGTACGCTCGTGAAAAACATCATTATGTATGATCTTAATAGCACTTTTATTGTCACAGTGTAGAACAATGGAAGTAGGGGAAGAGATTCCCATGTCAGAGAGGAGCCAACGAAGTCAAAATAATTTTTGTGTTGCATCAATAGTGGCATGGTATTCAGCTTTAGTGCTGGAGCGGGAAACCACGGTTTATTTCCTATCGCGTCAGGAAATAAGAGAGTTGCCTACGAAGAAATTACAACCGGTGGTTGAACGTTTGTCGATGGTATCTTCAATCAAATCGACATCATAATAAGATTGTAGGGTGGGAACGAACTGGATGGAGAAATTTGTGATATACCGAATCATGCGAATAACAACCGAGTAATGGGTGGTCCGAGGAGCAGACAAGAACTAGCTGACTTGATGAACGGCATAGACGATATTTGGGTAAGTAACTTTGAGATATATCAAACTTCCAACTAGTTGGCGATAGAGAGTGACGCCTGAGAGGGAAGAGTAATCTAGTGAAATAAGTCTGATATTTGGCTCTAGAGGAGTATTAGTAGTGGTGGAGTTAGTTGAAAAAAAAGATTCGAGGCATATTTGGCCGTAGAGAGAAAGTATCAATTTGAACTAGTTGAAACTTCACAACCAAGAAAATAAGTGAGCATGTCAAAGTCTTTCATATCGAATTGACCATTGAGAAAAAATTTGAGCTTAGAGATTTAGCTTAAATCATCTTCTATAATGATCATATCATCTACAAACAATAGAAGGAGGATAATGTCATTATTAGTTTGGCGAATAAATAAGACAGAATCATGAGTGCCGAATTGGTGGATGCATGGTGGTCCTAAATATTTTTAACCAAGCATACTAAGCTTGTTTGAGACCATAAAGGACACAACGAATGTGACAAACTTTGTATTGTGAAACTATTAGACCCAAATGTGTATGCATATAAACATCCTCAAAGAGATCGCAATTGAGGAAGACATTCTTGACATTCATCTGGAAGAGGAACCATTTGCAAATGCTAGCGACAACAAGAAGAGTGCGGACATATGTTAGTCAAGCTAAGGAGCAAATGCCAATGCCATATTCTTGAGTAAATCCTTTTGCAACAAGTACGTCGAGGTTTATAGCGTTCGACGAAGCCATCCGAAACTATTTTAATTTTGAAAATCCACTTACATCCAATAGAAGTTTTCTCAAGAGGGAGGTCAACGAGATCCCAAGTATGATTGTTGGCTAGGGAATGAAGTTCCTCGTCCATTGCTTTCTGCCAAAGATGATTAGTGTTTGTCTCCTTATAGGATTGTGGCTCCTGCAAATTACATAGAGTAAAAAAATAATGATAATCACGAAGATGTAAGGGAAGTTGTGTTATCTTACTAGAATAATGGGGATTATTTGGGACAGGCTCATTTGGTACAACATTAGAAGTCATTGGGGCAGGTTCAGTTGGTGCAACATCTGAAGTCATTGGGACATGCTCAATTGGTGCAACATCTAAAATCATTAGAACATGCTACAGGGAGTCGTGTTCAGGATCCATAAACAGAACATGAACGTCAGTGGGGATAAATAGGGTAGTTGGAGTGTTGACTCACAGATCTACCCAAGAGTTAGGTGAATTGAGTAATTATAAAAATTTAAACAAATAATTTACCATTCAAACAAATCACCAATTTCTCCAACCAGTTGTTTTCTTGAGTTAGAGAAGAAACATTTATCTAAATGCACAACCAAACAAGCAAAGATAGAGAAATTGAACACACCGATTTATCCTGATTCAATAAACTACCCTTACCTATATCTAGTCCCTTATGCTCCTACTAGGATTTCACAATCCATTAATCTTAATCCCTTTCCCAAGTAGGATTCAAATTATTAACCTTACATATTTTGATGGACAAATTAATGTTGATATTTAATGGAACTAATGATTTTATTGATTAATTTCTAAATTAAGTTCCGATTGAGCAAATGAGAAAAAAATTGGTTTTTTAAGATGACATTTGTTGAAAGTTCAAGATGGTTGCAATGAGGACGTTGAATTTTTTTTTTAGTAGAAAATAGTTTTTGTATTTCTAAGTAAAAACTACTCAATTCCTTTTATGCTTTTAATACAAGCTGATTAGGATCACGCACGACACTTAAAAAATAAGTTGAATTGTTAGAAATATGATTAGAAGTAAAAACATTCAAGTGTCAAAATATTTTTCCTAAAGTATCGATCAAGAAAATATTTTAAAAAAGGAAAAATATGATTTTTTGACCTGGACGGTCGACCACCGACTTGACCGATCGACCAGAACATTCAGGATAGGTGTTTTGAGGTCTTAGACTTGACGACCAACCGACTGATTGGACGGTTGATTCTGAGCATAAAATGGTTGATCGCACGATCGATCGACTGGTTGTCAACAACTAGAAAATGAGTCATTGAGGGTACATCTGGTCAACCGATGGTGTAACCGGTCAACCAACTGTGTGTTTTAAACAAGTTTGACCAAAACATTTTTCGAGATCTTCTAATTTAATCAAGCCTTTGAACGCAATAAAATTAGATTTTAAAGGGTTTTGACCATATTTCATGAATATACTATATATTTTGAAGATTTTATTATTTTGTCCATATATTATTTGATTCTATGAGATTTACTGGAAGAACTACTTTCTATCTTTAAGGAGCTTGAATAGAAAAAAAAAGGGGGGAACTAAATTAGGAGTTTTAAAAGAGTATTTATGGGTCAAATATTTTAAATTTAAAAGATTTTCATATATGGGGTCTATATATGGTATTTATGGGCTTAACGTTCAAACTATAGCCGTTATAGGCAGTGTTTAAAATCTATATATATTAACCTGTGTTTTTAAAAAAATGTATAAAAAACATGAGTTTTAAATCAACCATTTTTAAAGAGATAATCATTTTTGCTGAAATATATTTTTGAGAGAGGTTTTTGAAGAAGTTCTTGATCGAGGCATTCATTTTATTTTTTTTGTCATCGATTTTTTGTTATACTTTTGTCTCTACTATTTTCAAAGAAACTATAGTGAGATCTCTTTGATCACTCTACATGATTAATGTTTTATGTTTAATATATATATATATATATATGAGTTTGAGCTTGTAGTAATTTGTTTTAAATAAAATCATTTTCTATATTTGAATATCTTAAAAATCATGTGAAATGTTTTTTGCCTAATAATCTGATTTACATAATCAATGTGCTTTGATTGAGTAAAATCATATTTTTATTCTCACATAGTTCTATCACATAGTGTATCGGGATATTAATTGAGCATATCTTGAATTGAGTTGGTAGAAGTTTCTGTAAAGAGAAAAAAATATTTTTTTGTATTTGGTGAGTGTGAGAGGATTAGACACATTGGGTCGGTGTGTAATTAAAGTTAGTCCTTAGCTTAGTAAAAATATAGATATGTTTGATTTTTAACCTGTAAAAGGATTAGGTTAGTCTTTAGCATGATAAAACGATAGATAGGTTTGATTTCTAGCCTACAAAATAATTAGGTTCTTCCCGAGCCCGGTAAAGAAAAATTATAAAGGTTTGATTTCAAGTCTGGTAAAAGAATTATGTTAGTCCTAAACCTGTGAAAAAGGATTATAAAGGTTTGGTTCCTACCTGGGAAATGGATCAAGGTTAGTGGATTACAAAATATCTGCAATAGCTTAGGGGACTAGATGTAGGCAATGATAGCTTGTCGAATCAGGATAAATCGACGTGTTCAATTTCTCTATCTCTAAAAAAAAAAAAAATTCAGTAAAAATCATTTTCTATTTTTGAAGAGCTGATTTAAAACTCTTGTTCTTGATTAATGTTTTTAAAAAAATACAGTCAATATATATAGGATTTAAACAATGCTATAACAGTTATATTTTGAAAGATAAGCCTATAAATACCATATATAGACCCCATATATCAAAACCTTTTAAATTTGAAATATTTGACCCAGAAATACAATTTTAAAACTCTTAATTTAGTCCCAAAAAAATTTTGATTTGAACCCCTTAAGGGAAAAAAGAAGGTTTCTCTATAAATATCACATGATCAAATAATATATGGACTAAATAATAAGATCTTCAAAATATAGGACATATTCATGAAATATAGTCAAAAGCCCTTTAAATTAGATTCTATAACCTTCAAGGCCATAAGATTAGGGTACAAGATCTCGAAAAATGTTATAGTTAAACTTGCATAAAATACACCATTGGTCAACCGGCTATACTATCGATCGACCGATTGTACCCTTAATAGTTCATTTTCTAGTCGTTGACAACCAGGCAGTCGACTGTTTTAGGCACAAAATTAATTTTCCAACCCTTTGGTCGACGATGAGTCTAAAACCTCAAATCACCTATCCTGAATCTTCTGGTTGACCAGTCTAATCGGCGATCGACCGTTCAAGCAAAAAAATTATATATTTTTTTTTCATTTTTAAAACATTTTCTTGATCGGTTTTTTAGAAAAAATATTTTGACACTTAAATTTATCCTTTCTAACCATATTTCAAAATAATTCTAATTATGTATAACTGTTGTGCGTGATCCTAATCGGATTGTATTAAAAGTATAAAAAAAAAAGTAACTTGTTTTTACTTAGAAATACAAAACAAAAAAACAACAACTTAATTTTGAAGTTACTCAATAAAAACCTCAGTTCCGTAAAACATCACTGTTAATTTATCCATCAAAGCATCTAGGGTCAACATGGAGGATCTATTTAGTCTCGGTGATATTTATGTTAGGATGATCAAGGAAAAGATACATGGATGGATTGGTAAAATATAGATTGTTGATGATAGATGTCGAATGAAACTTAGATATAAAGGAAAATATCTTGTGTTCCTAGAAGATGACATGACAAGACATACAAAGATTATTAGAAATGGGATCCCAAAATCGATATCCTTTGGATTCAATTTCGTATCCAAGAAAACAACATACGCGAGCCCGAGGTTATAGCTTGGAATGTTCATGAGGTTGTAAGAGAACAAAGCAGACATACCTAAAGACTTTTAAGATGACGTAATTAGAAGAAACTCCATTTAACTTCTCAAATGAGCAAATATTACTGATAGTAGGGAAGGGACACAATTGATGGTACAGATGATAGTGAGAGCAACTTCTCCCCTTAAGCGCTCCAGATAAGATGATAAAATGATTATTGCATAAACAATATCTAGGATATGTCAATGTTTACGTTCATCTCAACCACTTTACACAGAGGTGTAGGGGCAAGATATATGGAGAAGTGGTCCATGTTTTCGAAGAGTGGCAATGAAAAACTGGTCTTTGTATTTTATGGCACTATTAGATCCGAAGATTTTGATAATGTAGGAAAATTGAATTTGAATCATGTTAGCAATTTTTGAATAGATTTGAGGTAATTCGGAACGCTTACGAGTGAGGTACAACCAGGTGTACGAAAAGTAGTTATTGACAATGACAAAGTATTTGGATCCCCCCATTGTGGTAGAAGGTGAGGGTCCCCGAATATCATAGTGGACTAGATCAAAAGGTGATTGAGAGACCGAGTCACTGGTACGAAAAAGTAAGGAGTATTGTTTAGCTTGTTGACAGGAAAGACAATCGAGATGTTCGATAACGATAGAGCCTAATTTTTCACTAAAGGCTAAAGTACGGATACGTCCGAAGGATGCATGACCTAACCTGGAATGCTAAAGGCTGAGAAAAGAATAATCATGTGATAGTGATGATGAGGATGGTGGTGATAGTGATAAGGATGATGATGAAGATAATGGTGGTAGTAGTGGCGAGGTTGCACAAGTTGATAAAGGGACATGGGATAGTGGTGAGGTTTAAATAATGTGAAAACTATTGAACTCAAATGGACATCCAACTTTACAACCATCCCAAGGATTTTTCTTGTTCAGGGATCCTGTACACGACAACCACTAATAGAAAATATCACTTCAAATTTCAATTCAAAGAGTTGTCCAACATATAAGAGAATTAAAGTGAGTTTTAAAATTAAATATGTATTAAGAATAGAAAAATGTGAAGTAGAAATCTAACCAGTACGGGTAACACGTATATGAGAACCATCGACATTATGAATGGTAGGAGCATTCATAGCAGATAGTTTGGATGAGAAGATGTTGGGATCAGAAAACATATCATTACCACAGGCAAAATCAAAGAACCAAGAAGAATTACCTGTAGCAAGTGAAAGCACAGAGGAAACATTTGTACCTGAATCAGAGAGAAAGTGGTTGAAGAGTTAAGCTATATCCTAAATAGAGATAGAAATAACAATAGAGGCAAGATTAGAATCTTTTTTGGCAACAAGAATAGATGGAAAAGACCAATCCTTGGATATTGTCGTAGAATCGAATCAACAATATACAATGAAGTATATTGTATCAAATGAATCTAGAGGAACTGGGGTAACAGATGGATTTAGACTATCGAAATTATCCAAGAACCAATCTGTAATCGTGAAAGAATCAATTGATGAACTCTTGAACAGATCAAAACATCATAATAAACCGAAGCAACAATATAAGAAGAACTATACTGTATAATCTGAATTTGAATAAATTGAGGCCACAGATGGATTTGGAATGCCAAAATTTGCCAAGAACTAGTGTTGGTTCTTTAAGAACCGGTCCAAAAAATAGGTGAATCGATCAATAAGTATTCAATACTGAATCGGTCAACAACAAATATTGACTAGGGCTGTCGTGAAAGGTAGAGTATTGATGTGGCAAAGAGTGGGTTAACGTGGTAGGTGACACATTGATGACAATGATGATGTAGCAAGAGACTGGGCTAAGTAAGTTGACATGGCAGTTGACCTATGGATAGCATGTCAGACACATAGCGATGATGTGGCATTGCTGACATATCTGTTAACTAGTACTAATGTGGGTGTTGACAGATGTTGATGTGTCCTTGGCGCATAAAGTCCATAGTTTAATGATGCATACTGTGTTTTCGATACGTGGGGGAACATGTAGGCTCCAATGGAGGTGATTTTGGTGGCCTTTGATTCGTCCCATCAAAATGATTGTTGTGATGTGGTAGGTGTTGAATTTGGAGCATCAGTGAAGCCTATAGGGATGAACGTGTCTTGATATTTGTGTCGGCACATGAGTACACATGGTGATGAGGTTTAGCTTTGCTCCATGACGTAGGAATCGATGATAGAAAAAGTCGGTGGCAATGGTGCGTTGATGAAGAAAAAAGTATTACATAATTTTAGTAAAAACAAGGCTAGGAAAGTTTGGTTCTTAATATCATGTTAGAATAATTGAGAGGTAAAAAATTGGGAGAATAAGGAGCGATTACGTTGATATATGAAAAAGTACATTATACATACATATACAAGATTCTTTATATAAAGAGTAACTAGGGTTTCCCTAGTAGGGTTAGAATGTGGTTAGCCTAATGGGTCAAGGCTCATATACATAATATTTTAACAATTTTTAAAAATAATTTTCGAAAACTAAGTTTTTGAATATAATTTTCAATAAGAGAAAAAAAAAATATGTTTAGATATTATTTGGAAATGCGATAAACGAAAGACTATTTTGTATAAAAGAATACAACTTTAAAGGGATTAAAGGATGAGTCTACCGAGGAAAATCCTAGCTCAGTCAAAAGGGAGTGAAGCCAAAGGAGTTCACACGTTCCCTAGGTCCTCAGCTTTAGCGGAGAATCGAGAGATGAATGTTTTTTTTGTTTTTTTTTTTCCACAATATGAGATGACTACCCTAGAAGATGCATTGTCCTTAGGTGGAACGTTTGTCACTCGTCGACCCTACATATTCTGCAAGAAAGTCCTTCTTATCCTCCTGCCACATAGAAGAGACCAAGATGAGGACAAGTTTTGAGGTACCTGAGGTTTTGGTAGACTGAATTAAGGTGAAAAGTGAGAGACGAGTGCATAATATCGTACAACACTTACAACATAAGTAAGATTTGACCTCTTGTTTGTTAAGTAAATAAAATGTCCCACAAGTCTCTGATAAACTAAAGGTTCACGTAATGGTTCTCCTAATTCACCTGTCAACTTAAGATTCGGGTCCATTGGAGCCGAGGATGGTTTATATCCAAGCATTACCTATATCTTGAAGTAAATCAAGCATATACTTTCATTGAGGTAGATATAATACCCTGGCGAGATAGAGCAACCTCAATCAATCCCTAGGACGTATTGAAGATGATTCAAATCCTTAATGCTGAAGAATTTTTCGAGATCACTCTTTACTCGAATAATACCTTATATGTCATCTCCAATAATGATGATGTCATCCACCTAGACGGAGATACTAGTACACTAACCTTAAGGATGACAACGGATGAAGCATGTATGATTTAAATGACATCGAGTAAATCCTAAGGTAAGGCGTGAAAGAACTAGTAACATAAAGAATCCTTAAGTATGTAGAGGGACTAATGAAGGAAGCCCATTGGGGGGAAAATAATAATAGGAAAAAAAAAAAAACTAGTAACATAAAGAAGATAATTTTGCTTAAATAATTCAATAATCAATTAATTCGAAGATGTCTTTCTATTACAATAAAGCATTATTATATAGGCTTAGAATAACAAACAGTAATAGCTACTTGAAAAAATGGGAATAGCGGCTATTTGAAAAAATAGGAATAACGGATACTTGAAAAAATAGGAATAAATGTTACTTATCAGCTATAATTAACTATTCTGGGAAAAGAGACACTAATGATTTTTTTGCACCCGCCGTACATAATTTTGAAGCGGTGGCCTTAGTCAATCCCCATTAATTATCCCTGGCTAAAATAACTCACCTCTGAAGAGTTATAATAATGGTACTGCTCTAAGAGATCTGGTGCAAGTCGGATTAAATCCTTGTCTAGAATCCACATAGCATTTGAGAGTGATTGACATTTTTATTTGATGAGATACCTTTGATATCTACCTTATGACGAGCCAATGATCTATTCATCTAACACCTCTTCAATTTGATCATCGCTATATGGTGGCAAACGAGGCAACATTGGTGTTAGCGTAGGCGAATTAACATTTTTCCAAGGAATAGTACCTGTGGAAACAATAGGAGGCTTGAATGTGCATTGATATGGTAGAAAATCATCTACACTGAAAATATGACTAATATGTATATGAGATGGAAAGCTCCGCCATAGGCAATAATAAATCTCAATTACCCTATTTATCAACCACTAAGCAACGAAGTAAATTACCTAGTCTGTTATTAACGACCTTAGTTTACCCATCAGTTTGGCGGTGGAAAGCTGATGAGAATGTCACGGTGGTACCAAAACGCTTCCAAAGTATCTTCCTAAATTAACTAACAACCATCATCGAATCATGACCTTGAATTGTCCAAGGTAGACTAAAGACAAAGTCCATGCTTAAATCCTTCTATGGCGTGTGAGGAATAGGTAAAGAGGTGTACATGCCCATGTTATTTTTCCTAGTCTTCGCTAGTTCACAAGTTCGACATTGTGACACAATTTTGGAGACACCCTTCTTCAAGATAGGCCACTAAAATCTATCCTCCCCCAAAGTAATAGTTTTGTCGGAACCAAAGTGTCCCGCAATCCCCCTTGACTTGAAATTCCCATGCTAAAAAGTCACAAAGAGATGTGTGATGGATGCACAAGCTAGTACCGCCGCGAAACAAGTAACCATCGTGAATGACGTAATCAAGATGATGAAATCGCAAACCCTCTTTAGATAGCAAGAAAAATGACACCAAAGTTAGGGCAACTAGTATACTCATCTTTCATTCTTTGAAAACCAACAACATAGGAATCCATAGATTGTAAAACCATACAAACTCAACTTAGGGCATCTGCAGGTTTGTTCTCGACACCAGGTTTATGATTAAGGACAAACGTATATTCCTGGAAAAACTCTACCTACCCCGTAGTTTAGCACTAAGCTTTTTCTAGGATTAAGATATAGAAGTGCTTGATGGTCCGAATACAAAATAAACTCTTGGGGTAGTAGATAGTTTCTCCAATATTGAAAAGCTTGTATAATATCATAAAACTTTGTATAATAAGTATAGTATTTTTGTTTGACTTCATTAAGTTTTTCACTAAAGTAAGCTATCGAGTAGCCTTCCTGACTCAACACGCCCCTGATTCCAATGCTAGATGCATCACAAGCAACCTCAAAGATTTTAGAAAAGTCAGGATGTCTTAAGACAGGTGCCTCAGTCATCGTAATGACATAAAAGGCTCTACGGGTCACCTCAGTCCACTTAAATTCTCTATTCTTTAGACAATCTGCAATTGGGGCCATGATAGTACTAAAGCCTTTAATAAAGAATTGATATAAAGTGCCTAGTCCATAGAAACTACAGACATTGATAATATATTAAGGTCTAACTACTTCCTAATGCTTTGATCTTTTGAGGGTTAACAGCAATACCACGAGCAGGCAAGATAATCCTAATAAAAGTACTTGAGGTTGCATAAAGGAACATTTTTTAGATTAACGTATAATTTGGAAGTCCTAAGAGTCTCAAGAACCAAAAAAATATAGCGTATATGCTCGTTCCTAGATGTACTGTAAATCGGGATGTTATCAAAGCATACTACCAAAACATTCCCAATGAAAGTTCATAAAATCTTAGTACATTCTCCAAGAGCCATTCTTCTTGGTAGTCAACAAAGCAAGAACATCACAAGAACTAAGGCTAGGTTGAATTCAACCTTTTATGAGGAGTTTGTCTACCTACCTATTCATTTATGCCTGTTCTTTAGGATTAAACCTATAATGTGGGAGATTAGGTAATTGAGATCCTAGTACTAAGTCGACATCATTACTGGATGTCCATCATAGGTAGTAATTCTTCAGGAAGTTTTTCGGGTGTTACGTCACTAAACTTTCCTAACAAGGTGGTGACCTCTTCTAAGAGATCGACACTTATCTCAGTAGGAAAGTGGATTTTTCATTTTTTCCATTAACGCCAATAGGACACCTGAGTTCTTACTCTCATTCTCAAACTTCTAACAGAGTAAGATATATTCATTCTTATGGGTATTTTGAGAAGAAGACTAATTCTTTGTTTGACTTTGTTTTGGGTTAGGTTTGGCTGAATACCCCCAAACTTGGAATATTACTAATCCTCGAGCAAAAAACCCACACAATACAAGAAAATATAACAACTAATTACGAAATTAAAAACTAAAAACAAAAAACAATAAAAATAATAATGTGCAAGTTTTGAATATCATCTACCGATCAAACGATTTCTCTCTCATCGGCCCCCAATCCTATTGAGTTCAAGCATAAAACACCCCATATGGTGTTCTAAAATTTCAACATTCAATGATAGTAAGCGCCATTCTAGATTCTGTTAAAGTGTGTGTGTTAAAACTCAAATATACAACTATCCGTCGATTTGATTGGATTATCCACCAAATAAGCTCATGACTAAAACTCAAGGGTATAGGGAATCCATAAGCCTGACCTGGCTTCTATTCTCCACTAATGTAGGCTCGGAGGTTCAAAAAGATCAATAGTTCTTGGTTCGATTTAGGAACATGGCCAAGAGTAAATCGGAATAGAAAACAGGTTAACGTCGTTACCTTAACGTTACCCAAGGCACATGCTTGGCACTTTCACAGTCGAAACCCTACAGATAAAATTGAAATAACCCTGAATAATCATTTAAAGACCGACGTACTCACTTGTCAAAAGAAATAGAAATTGAACTATATTGACATACGTTTTTTTTTTAACAACCGCACCCCCAAACTTATTCGATTATTAGAATTTTACAGGTGTGGTTTTAAACGAAAAAAAAAAAAAAACAACAACAACAAGAAGTGAGTACTCAAATACCGAACCAATTAAAAGTTCGCCCTAAACCCAACCGCTCACTACAAGTAACATTTGCAACTTCTAACTTGATTCATTTAAATTGTGCTTTCGGTTTAGCGATAAATGTTTAGAAAAAGTTCAATCAGCCAGGGTATTTGATACGTGTTCAGAATTGAAACTTTTTTTTTGGCTTCGATAGGGTAACCAGGGATAAACATTTAACAAGGTAAGTTTCAAAGGCTCAAACGATAAAAACGAATGCCTAAATCATATCTCCCGAACTACCTCGCCTAGGATTTCGCCACAAATTTCTCCCAAATCAAGTTCTAAAATCCTTATTTTCATGAATTTGGGTGACAGATAATCGTTTTTAAATCAATTGGACAGTTACAATAAGTTTACGTGCTCGTGCACTTAGGATCTACAATAATTTTTACTAAAACGATTCGTCAAGCACACAGAACACACATGAATGAGCTTTACACCCAACCTCAATAAACAATCAGGGGACAAACTCATCATCGGATAATGACCCAGATGAAGTCAAAACTCAATACACAATAACAACTAACCTAAACACAAACTAATCCTAAACAAACATGCATACATAGAAAACAATAAAAAATACTACATATCACTGCCAAACTTAAAACGGACAGTGTCCTCAACAACCCATCAACGATCCCAATAGAATCATATAACATGATAATGAAGACAGGGGTTTAGAACACGTACTTTGGAGGCTAGAGAAGCTCGCCTCCGAATCAAGTCAGCGGAGATGGATCTAATTTATTTTTTTCCTTGGGTTGCCTCCTAAGAAGCGCTTGATTTATTGTCTTCAGCCTGAGACGAATAACAACTCATCAAAGAGCGACTTTCGCCCATAGTAAGTGTCATATAAAACTACATGTGGGTCTTGATTTAGTACACCCTCAAGCTTGGTGAAATTTTGCATTGATCTGCTCGACTTTTCAATAAGACTCTTTACCGGCTAATGAGGTTGGTGGGCAGGAAAGAGCGTTGCTAATGGCGGTGAAAGACAAGTGAGCCACATCAGATCCTCATAGATATGATCGTCTTGGATTGGTGGTAGCATCACAATGTGGATCTCCAATGGTGAAGAATCACAATCGGTGATCCAATCTTGGGTTTCCGTCTCATTCGATTTGTCATAATTGAACTCTTCAAGCTCCTTCTGCTCGTTTCCGGTTCCTCGTGGTGGCTTTCGCATGATATGGCATTTGTATCTCCTAGTGTCACCACTTCTAACTCAGCCTCAATCAAGCACATAAGCTGACCGATTTGCATCTTAAGAGACATTACGGTTGCATCTATGTTGGTGCAAACTGTCTCAATATAATCAAGACGATCCTCGTGCTCATTGATCCTGTCATTCATTACCCTCCAAAAAGCCTGAGTCTCCCCCATAACTATAGCAAATATCTCTTCCAAGGCAGGGGAAGACTTCTCCTATTGGTTCGGGATGTCAATCCATGGCTCCAAAGCGGTGAAACTATCCCCCAAGCTTTGATAACTTGGTGAATAATTCCAATACTGAAAATCAAACTCGACCATGTCTTCCAATAACTGATAGACTTCGTCCGTGGTTAATTGGTTGAAAGAGGTGGTACCGTTTCCTCTTTCAATCCAATTTTTTGTTGCGGCTAGTAACCCATCTAGGAAGTTCAGTAGTTAACACTCCCTCGGGAAATGATGATTTGGAAACCGGAATAGCAATTCCTTGTATCGATCCCAAGCACTATAAAATGGCTCAGAATCTCGTTGAAAGAAACACAAAAGCACTTATTGATCTAACATCTTCAAGCACCCTGCAGGAAAACAAAAACAAAACTACAAAAAAAAAAAATTATAAACACTAAAAAATGCCTAAATTAAAATCAAGTCTGTTAATCCCAAAATTTTGATGAACAATTAAATATTGATGTTTTGGTGGAACTAATGTTTGATCAAGCGTTTCAGTGATTTAAAATTCTAATAATGAAGATGTCAAAATGAATGGATACTAAATGAAGATATCAAGATGATGAAGAAGTATTAAGAGTTTAAAGACATTAAGGAAAACAACTCAGGTAAATATAAATTCTTAATATCCCAATTAGGAACACACACACGACACAAAATGAATTTTATCTTTTATGTGTGTTTTGGTTGAGTATATTTATTTGCTCCTATGTGAATTAAAAAGAAATATTTTTGAATGACTAAAATAGAATATAGAGTATTAGTGGAGTTCATTTGAATATAAATATGGATAAATGGGAAAAATTGTAAAAGAAAGTAAGTTAAAAACGGGATCAGAGAAGAGATTCAGGAGAGGACAGTCGACTGAGGAGTCGACTGGAGAAAGAAGATGAACTCTCTGAATCTACGAGTCGAGAGAGCGGTTGACCGATGAAAGCTTGGAAAACTCTCTGAATCTACGAGTTGATTGAGAAGTGATCAAGTGCATGGGCTACTTCCAGTATCCTTCAATCGACTGGGTAATCGACTGAAAACGCAGTTTCAGGATATTGGTTTATCCGATTTTAAATCCAAAAGTAGCCATTTTTGGTTAAGATTTGAGAGAGATTTCGGGGATATTCTTAACATTTGAGATATGGTTCATATACTAATTAAATCCTTTCAATATGGTTCATTAATTATTAAAATTTCTCAATTTGGTACTTAAAATTGATTCTATACTTATTTGTTTTGATTGAGAAATACTTTGGGAATTTAATTGAGAGTTTTAAAAGTTAGTATTAAGTGAAATTGAACCTAAATGAAGTCCTCATATTACGAAGGGTCTATAAGAGTATTTTATTATCATGACACTTGTAAACTAGCCGTTAAGAGGCTGATTACATGTGCCCTTATATAGACCTGCGAATTTTCTAAGAGAGCTAATCATTCTAAGAGATCAAATCAGTCTATATTTTTAAGAGAGCGTTTATAAGAGTTATCATTCAACGATACTGTGAGCTGTTATAAGAGTGATTCTGATAATCAACTGCGATCAATTTGTGTTGATACCGGAATTGAAGTTATATTGTTTTCATCATTAATTCTGTGAATTCCGGGTGAGATCTTTCCATATTGATTATTACTTATTTTTTATTGTATTTTGGAAATTGATCTTAAAAATTATTTTTTATTTTTAAAGAAAATATTCTTTCAAATAATTTCTTGAATCTGATTACGTACTCCAATTTACTACCCATATATTGTTAAAATTAGATTTCTGCATCTCACATAATTCTATCACTAGTTGGGATATTAATTGAGTTTATATATATCTGGGTGGTAGAAGTTCCGAGTGAGATTTACTTATCAATTTTTGTATTGGTGAGTTGTAACGGGTTAAATATCATTGAGGATATTTAATCAATGGTAGTTGGGTTTCATTCTCTTCCTGTAAAGAGATTGAGGTAGTGATTCTTCCTGAATAAGAATTGTGTGTTTGTGAGTGATTTTGTAACAGTTCAATCCTTATCGGGTAAAAGGATATTTGGAGTGTTTTGGTGAGGTTTTGATTCTTGAGCCTAAGTGTTAAAAAGAATTAGGTTATTTTTTAACCTGTAAAAAGTATAGATTATTCCTTAGCCTTTGAAAAGGAAATTGTAAATGTTGATTCTGAGCCTGTAAAAGAATCGGTGTGCGGGTTTGGTTCCTACCTTTAAAGGAATCTTGATTTTAGTGGGTATGACCTTCGTGGAGCTCGGGGTACTAGATTAACCAAGAGTAGTTTGGTGAACCAGTATAAATCTCTAGTGTGCTGCTTTTTTAATTTGTCTCTTTTTGCTGTTTGTGTGTGCATCTAGTTGATTGATTAATTCCGCTGTGTTATAAAGATAATAATTAATTTAGGCTTAAAATTAATTATTTGATTTATTAATTTTTATTCTGATTAATTTTTAATTACCCAATTCACCCCCCTCTTGGATATTCTACTAGGACAACAAGGTCATTTACGCACAATATCAACAATAATTTAAAACACAATCCCCGGCAACGGCACCAAAAACTTGGTGGCGGAATATTACGTCACCACTTTCACCGCAAGTGTAAGGGTCAAGTTTTAGTATAGATAGGAAAGAGTTGGGGTTGTCGTATTCACAAGGATTGAGTGAGATTATTGTCGAGTACTGTAATTGTCATAACTTAATTTTATCTAGGAGAGAAAAATGATTTATAATTAATTAATAGTAATACTAAGTTAATTAAACTAATTATACTATAATACTATATGGAGATGTTTAGGGAAAAAAATTATCTAGGGATTAACTTCGCTTACAAAAATGTGTTTGGTTTCGTTTAGTTTACAATAACGGTGTTCAACTTATTCGATAATCTCTATATCATAAACCCACTCACTACCTCTCCCGAGTGCAAGATGAGTGAATATGCGACTTCACGTCAACGAAAAATTTTCCTCAACGTCTTAACGACACTAGGTCACATGAGTCTTGCCCCCGATGTCATTGATTGCACACTTTCTAACTCTCTTCCGGGTTATTAGATCGTCGCATTGTGTTTACCCTAGTCCAAATTCGGGGTTACCTCTCCCGAATGTCAAACCTCGATTTCTCACTATATCAAAACAAGCAAATAATCAAAGAATAATAGTAAACACAATTGAATATCGAAGAACAACCATTAACGAAATACAACTCAAACAAACAATATTTTCATAAATATTATTAATCCCTAGATAAAATCTGTTTAGCTCATGGTCATAACCATTTATACAATGAAAAAAAAGCTAAACATGCTCAACAAACTACCGAAGTTAATAAAATAAAGAAAGAAACAAAAGAAACTTAGCCGTAGTCAAAAGATTTGGCGCTAAAACTGTTCAACGATCGTTTCTCCTTCTTCGTAACGTGTTCTTCTCCTTCAAATTTGGTTTAGCACTCCCCAAAACACTCTCAAAATATTATAAGACCTATGGGGTCTCTCTTTGCCGAGAGGAGATGGGAGGATAAGATATAGGGCTCAAAATATCTAAATAAATATCTAAAACTGTGTGCAGAGTGACCGCCGCGGCGGTAAGTACGTCGGTTTGGTTACGACCTCAGCGGTGGGTGCAGAGACCTCCTGTTCTTTCATCGCCGTGGCGGTGGGTTTTCAGCAACTTCAGGGCCTTCTCTGCATCTTGACCACCGCAACGGTGGGCTGCAGGTTCGAATTTTGTCCTTTTACTTGTTTTTCCACCGTTCTTGATCCGATTTGATCGTTTACGATCCGTTTTCATCATTTTTCACCCCATACACCTGATTTATACAAAAAAGAATGAAAATGTATTAAAACATATTAAAACGTAATAAACATACTCAAAACTAGCAAGTTCGGTTTAGAAATAGATAGATAAATTACACCTATCACTGGTTTTAAAATGATATTTTGCCAGCATGTTGAAAAAAATAAGCATTGTCCCTACCAAAGCTTTTTGTGTCCATGTCATAGAGCCAGGGACGACCTAAGAGGACATGAGCAACATCTTTGGGTTAAACATCACATAAAATATGTATATAGTATTCACCCATCTTGATTGGTACTAAACAAGTCTCGGAAACAAGTAAGGAGGTTTTATCTACCCAGGCAACCCTATAGGGGTGAGGATGTGCGTTAGTTTTGAGCTTTAACTTAGCAACAACAGACTTGGATACGATATTCATTGATCTTTCTCCATCGATAACCAACTTACGAACTCTATTCTCACACTTTACATAAGTGTGATAGATATTGGTATGTTTCCAGGATTCGGAATCTATAGGCGTCGTAATGGTACACCTCATAACATTAAGATAATCATTCCTGGATTCGTCTTCTAGTTCTTCTTTATCTTCCAATGGTTCTAAAAGTTCCACTACTTGGTTATCTTCTTCCTTATCTAGGGGTTTTACCTTTTCGACACATGTTGCTAGGGTTCGATATGGGCAACGCGATGCAAAAGTGACCGACACCTCGACAATTGTGACATTCAATGGAGGATAAATCTCTAGTCTTAGAAATACTAAGACATTCAATGGAGGATAAATCTCTAGTCTTAGAAATACTACCTCTCTTATAGATACTCCAACTAGGATTAGAGTTTGTCCTAGAAACTATTGGTTGAACGTGACTAAGTTTGTAAATATTCTCCGTTGCTATGGAGATAGGTTGTAATTGATTGGTCCTACGTGATTTCTCAAAAAAAGGTACAGATCTAGACTAATTTGATCCTCTTATTTGAGAATTTACTTTGTTGACCCAAAGAGCTACCCAAGAGGAGAAGGGTGAATTGAGTAGTTACAAAAATTTAAACAATTAAATTCTTAAACAAAAACAATCAATTTTCCTAAATCAATTATTATCTTGTTACACAGCGGAAATATGTTTAATTCTAAATGCACACCAAAACAAAATTTAAAGAAGTAATCAATGTTGCACACAAGAATTTATCATGCTTCGGCAAGCTACTCTTACCTACATCCAGTCGCCTGAGCTCCACGAAAATTCACAATCCACTAAATGCCTGATTCTATACCAGGTAAGAACCAAAACTTTACAATTCTTGATTCTTTTCACAAGCTTAGAATCAACCTTTACAATCCCTGATTCTTTTCACAAATTAAGAATCAACCTACCACTATATCATTTTCACAGGTTTAGGACAAACCTTTACAATCTCACTTAATTCAATTACAGGATGAATCAAAATCTAGTTATTTTTAAGGGAAAATAATAAGTGAACCATTTTGCAAAACAAATATCAAATCCTAATCATTTTCACAGGAAAAAAAAAGAAGAAGAAGAAGAAGATCAAAACCCTAGCTACTCTGATTAGACATCGAACCAAACGTATCTAATCCACTCAAACTCGCAAATACAAAAAAAATTAAGTTTCTTCCCACAAGGAGCTTCTACCATTTCAATACAAATATACTCAATTAATAGCTCAAATAAATATTACATGATAAATACAATGTTAGGCAAATAAATCTAATTAAATAAATAAGTGGGTAGCACACAAATAACACGTAATTAGATAATCAATCAAAAATTGTTTAAAAGATTTTCAAGACTTAAGTTCAAAAATAATTTTCTAATAACTCTTATCTAAGCAATGAATAATAATAATAATAATAATAATAATAATAATAATAATAATAATAATAATAATAATAATAATAATAATAATAATAATAATAATAATAATAATAATAATAATAATAATAATAATAATAATAATAATAATAATAATAATAATAATAATAATAATAATAATAATAATAATAATAATAATAATAATAATAATAATAATAATAATAATAATAATAATAATAATAATAATAATAATAATAATAATAATAATAATAATAATAATAATAATAAAAAGAATTTGGAAGGATCTCATTGGGATTTATTGAAAGCTAGAATGATTTTGCAATTAGAACACAAACCAATGCCGCAAATAGCAAGTGCTTTAAATCAAGAACTTGAAAGTAATCTCTCATAGAAATCTCAGTAATAATCTCATTTTT
Source organism: Eucommia ulmoides (assembly GCA_016647705.1). Taxonomy (NCBI): domain Eukaryota; kingdom Viridiplantae; phylum Streptophyta; class Magnoliopsida; order Garryales; family Eucommiaceae; genus Eucommia; species Eucommia ulmoides. Next base: position 15,673,402 of record CM028330.1, on the reverse strand, counting down.
ACAAAGCTCAAATCTGATTGTACTTGATGTTCTTAAACTTAATCTTGCAGGTCTCTATTAATAGATCTAGAACTAGACCTCCAACAGTTAATTTTCAAAACATATGTCATTAAATGACATCCCAAGATCCCATGTATCTCATATATTCAAAATAGATATGTTTCATTAAAAATTACTCTTGGAAAAACTCATTTTGGTCCTTAGAACTTTTTCAATTTGAAATCCATCAAAATAGAAAGTATTAAATCACTTTAATTAAAAAAAAAAAAAAAAAGTATTTAATTAAATAGACCAATTAAATAGGAATCATTAAATATATTATATATATCTGAATTATGTCTAAATCCCTCAAAAACCTCCCTTGAAATCATAAAGTACGAGATGATTTGACCAAGAAATCGAATCAGTCAAATAATTGACTGTCGCCTCGGTCGACCACCCCCTGCAATGGCCAAATCTATCCATTGGCCTACACCCAGTCGGTTGACCAATCTCCATGGTCAATTAACCTATTGGTCCAATAGCTCTTTTCCATTTTCCATTTCAACCATTGTTTCCATCAATTGACCGATTCCTTCTCTCGGTTGACCGAATGGATCAAAATATTTTACATTCTATTCCGAAACACACTGTTTTGGTTAGTCGATCGACCCCATTTTGCTGATTAACTAAATTGACCTGAAAACTTATCAATTTATGCATTAAAACCTATTTTTTACTTAGGTCATTAATCAAAACCATTTCACATATTTAGCACATAATAAAACACACTTCAGGATCTTAAACATATCACTCCTTACTAAGACATACATAAGATTTATTCATTTTAAGTAATGCGCATGATCCTAATTTGGGTAGCATTAAGAGTATGTAGATAAAGAGTTGTTTTCACCTAATTGTCTTAAATATCTTCAAAACTCTTTACGTGTTCATCATTTCTATTTTGCATCCGTTACAGTTTCTTCGATAATTCTTCTTCTTAATCAAATACATGGAACTTTAAATCTGAAACACTTAGTAAAACCATTAGTTCCATTAAAACATCAATACTAAATTGTTTATCAAAACCTCGGATTCAACAATCTCTTCTTTTTTTATGATGACAATTAATTTTGATATTTTCTCTCAAATATAATAAACCACGCTCCCCCTAAATCCGAGGAGAGGTATTTAAACTCATTTAAGGACTATTATTGAAAACATAACATATTAAAAATTAAAATTCTCAATATAATATCCAAACAATTTCTCCCAACCTTATAAATACGATGCCTAAGCAAACAAATGCCCAAAACATCAACTTCTCCCCCTTTATCATCTCAAAAAGTGGGGGCGAAAAATCAAAACTCTAACGACTTGATTTTCTAGGGCGGTCACTCGGTTTCAACCTTTTATTTTTATAGAGAAATAAAGTCAAAATACAAACCACTCCACCCCCACGCTTTCAATGCCACTATAATAAATAAAATAATAATAGACGTGATCTCGACTTGCTATTACTCAAATAATGATAAATATAAACTAACTGTCAACTGACATAAATTTTAAAATTTACTAACTCAAAATTCAACTATACCTATCCAACTTTTCTGTAATACTGCAAAAATTTAAACCACTGATTACCAACAACTGCCACAACTACCTCAAAAGAAGCACCACCATCTGACTCTAATGCTAGTAGTAGACCCGTCTCTACTTGGTGTACTGTCTTCATAATATAAAAATAATTTATGGATCAAGTATATTTATCAAAACCACTTTCCAAAACAAATATAATCACAATAATACTTTCCAAAATAAAATATAACCATATTAAACAGTATTAAAATTCACAGATATCATCAAGATATAGCAATTAAATATAAATCAATCAATCAAATCACTTTTATATAATAAAATACTAGAACCATACTTCTTTACTAGCCATAGGATCGTTTCACCTTATGATCGGGAGTTATAATGGTATCATAACCTATACAACTGTGAAATCTAAGGTTGCCATCAGTGTCAATGCCATTTAATATCTCCAATGGTAAGAGCCAACACGTGATATAAACCACTATATCATGATGATAATCATCATCGTCAACAACGACGACTACTTGTAAGACTTACTCTCCTGTCAGGTCACATGGACATGCTCTCTTGTTAGGATCAATAACATCCCGCATGATATGTCTTCTTGTCGGGACCACAATGGCCTAGTAGTATAATGATAAAAATTATTTTCTACATTTAACTTGATCCATCTAATGTTATAAAACAATCTATTTTGATAAATCTTTTCATTTCACAATTTAGTACGAAAATATAATTTGATAATTTACATAGAAAACAATACACTCACCTTAAAAATTGCGTTGCTATTATGCTATCGCCATAGTTGGCGCTGTCTGCGAACTTAACAACGACAAGACATAAATTAAGAATTTAAATAAATAAATATAGGAAAAAATACAATTTAGACCCTCTAACTATTGACACATTTCTAAGTGGTCCCTCTAAATTTAAACGTTTCATTTCAAACCCTTTACGTATCATAACATTTCAAAATGGCCCTCCTGTTAGAAAATCCGTTAAAACTAACGGAATTTAGGGGTAAATTGGTCTTTTTACATTTTTTAAATTTTTTAATAATTTTTAATTAATATTTTATTATTATTATTATTATTATTTTTAATCTCTCTCTCTTTCTCCCCTTCCTCTCTCTCTCTCTCTCCCTCCCGCCACCTCTCTCTCCCTCCTTTCCTCTCCCCGCCACCTCCCTCTCCCTCCTCTTCCCCTCTCTCCCTTCCACCCCACCCCCGTAACAGGGGGTGCGACCACCCCCTGTTGCAGGGGGTTGAATCACCCCCTGAAACAGGGGGTGCCACAACCCCTGTTGCGGGGGTGGAATCCACCCCCGCAACAGGGGGTGTTTCTACCCTCGTAACAGGGGGTGGCACCCCCTACAACAAGGGATGGTTGCACACCCTGCAACAGGGGGTGCAACCACCCCCTGTTACGGGGGTGGGGTGGGAGGGAGAAAGGGGAAGGGGAGAAAGAGGGAGAGTGAGGTGGTGGGGAGAGGGAATGAGGGAGAGGGAGATGGCGGGAGAGAGGAAGGGGAGGAAGAGAGAGAGAGAGAGATTAAAAATAATAATAATAAAATATTAATTAAAAATGATTAAAAAATTAAAAAAAGATAAGAAGACCAATTTACCCCTAAATTCCATTAGTTTCAACGGATTTTCTAACAAAATGGTCATTTTGAAACGTTATGATACGTAGAGAGTTTGAAATGAAACGTTTAAATTTAGAGAGACCACTTATAAATGTGTCAATAGTTAGAGGGTCTAAATTGTACTTTTCCCATAAATATAATATGAAATGCGTAACACTAAAATACAATTTTTCCTATTCTCAATTATTTTTTTATTATACGAAATTATTACATGACCAATTTCTTAAGTTAATATTAGTTGTACAAAAATATTATAATAATAATTACAAAAATTTTCTTGTTAATGATTAATCTACAGAAAAATATTAATAAACTATTCATAATATTATTAGTCAACGAAATATAGAAAAATATCATTTTAATAAAATTTATAATATTTATTTTAAAATGTATTTTTCGCAAATTAGATATATCTATATTTAAATATATCCACTATATGTCCCGAACTTATACACACACACATGTATATATATGTAGAGAGCATATGTATATATGTGTGTGTATGCGCGCGCGCGCGCGCACACACACACACACACACACACACACACATATATATATATATATATATATATTGGTGCATAAAACTAGTACACGCCTCGAGTATGGTCTAGTCAGATGACAGGTGGGTCATATTACTGAAGTGAAGTCGTCAGTTGAAAAGTCTTCGCTTGATCTGTGCTGGGTCCTGGGAAGACTGATCTGTTGTATCCAGAGATCCTGCTTCTCAGGAAATGTACCTGCAGAAGGCTCAAATCAAGGTTTGTCCTGGTGAAGCCCCTCCGACGTGGCAATCAGTGCTTAGAGAGAAAAGGTACAGAATATAGGAAACAAATGAACTCACGCATAATGTAAGTGTATTCAAGCGTACCTCAGACTTACATAACCCTTGATATATATAGGTATTAGAGATGATTAATCAGGCCTAAACATGATTGATTAGTCGAAACCTTGTATTTAGCCGATAATCTGAGGCGTTTAGGAGATAATCGTTGGGCTTGGGCTTTTGAGCCCATTTAGTGAAGCCCACGGGCCTTTATCAAGCTTGCGGTGGTAAGCTAGTGAAGGAGAGCGAAGATCCATGGAGTCCTGGAGAAGAAACAATGTGAAAAGAGGAACCGGTCGAGGTGAACGGCTGAGTTCCTGAAACTGATCGCCGAGGGCACAGCTCAGAGCGGCACGTCCCTGTCATTGCGAGCGTTGACCTGTAATTGGGTCCTAAGTACTGACTCAGAGATGCAAAAAAATACCCTCATCAATATATATATATATATACACACACTTGTCAACATTAGATCATTTTTCATTTTTTTTACATATATACACACTTGTCACAAAAACATTATTCTAGGCCTACATCATTATGCCTAGCCATATCTAAATCTCAAATGATTTTCACAAATTGATCTTCAGCTAGAGGTTTAGTGAAAATATCAGCAAGTTGCTCGGAGGTATCAACATACTCAATAGATACATCCATTTTCTGAATGTGATGACGAATAAAATGATGTCGAACCTCTATGTGCTTAGTTCGTGAGTGATGTGTTAGATTCTTACTTAAGCAAATAATATTTTTATTATCACAATATATAGAGACCTCTACCATACATATCCAAAAATCTTATAATTGTTGCTTCATACATAGAATTTGAGAGCAACAATTACCAGTTGCCATATATTTTGCCTCACTTGTAGATAAGGCAATCGAATTTTGTTTCTTGATTGACTAAGAAACTAAGATATGTCCTAAAACGTGACATGAACCACTTGTGCTTTTATGTTTAACTTTGCATCCCGCAAAATTAGCGTCGGAGTAACTACTTAACTTAAAGTCACTTCCCCTAGGATACCATAATCCAATATCACTTGTCCCTTTCATATATCGAAAGATTCGCTTAATAACTTTTAGATGTGATTCTTTTGGATAAAACTGAAATCTAGCACACAAGCACACACTAAACATTATGTCAGGTCTACTAGTAGTAAGAAATAATAGGCTACCAATCATACCTCGATATATTTTTCATTGACTTTTTTGCTCGTATCATCTTTTTCTATTTTTGTAGCTGTCGCCATGGGAGTTTTGTACTCTTTAGTGTCATCCAAGTCATATTTTTTGTTCTACTTTGTGTATTTGACTTGATTAATAAAGATCTCTTCTTTGTTTTGCTTAATTTGCAACTTGAGAAAGAAGGTTAATTCTCTCATCATACTCATTTCAAACTCAACCTGCATAATCTTGACAAACTCTTAATAAAAATCCTAATTAATAGATGCCAATATAATATTATCGACATATATTTGTACTTGTTGGTACATAAAACTGGTACACACCTCGAGTATGGTCCAGTCGAATGACAGGTTGGTCCTCTTGCTGAGGCGGAGTCGTCGGTTGAAAAGTCCTCGCGTGAGCTGTGCTAGGTACTGGGAGGATTGACTTGCTGTGTCCAAAGTCCTGCTCCTCAAGGAGTGTACCTGCAGAAGACTCAGACTGGGGTTTATCCAGATAAAGCCCCTCCAGCATAGTAATCAGTGCTCAAAGAGAAAATGTACAAAATATAGCAAGTAAACAAATAAACTCACATGTAATGTAAGTATGTTCAAACGTCGCTCGGGCGTACATAGCCCCCGATATATATATAGGCATTGGAGATGATTAGTCGGGCCTAAACATGATTAATTAGTCGAAACTATATGTTTAGCCGATAATTTGGGACGTTTAGGAGATAATCGTTGGGCTTAGGCTTCTGGGCCCATTTGGCGAAGCCCGCGGACCTTTGTCAGGATTGTGGCGGTGAGCTAGCAGAAAGGCGTGGAGATCCGTGGAGTCCCGGAGAAGAAACAAGGTGAAAAGGAACTGATCGCCGAGGGCACGGCATAGAGCTCAGAGCAGCACGTCCCTACAAGGCTCCTCGCTCATCCCCTGGGTGTAAATGAGATTCCAGGGAGGAGCCGTAGTCGTTGTATGTTCCAGTGTGGCGTTGTGGATTCTGAAATACGTCTATGTCATTACGAGGGTTGACACATGGCTGAGTCCCAAGTGCTGACTCAAAGGTGCCCAAAAATACCCTCATCAATTGCCCCCCTAGCCCTGTGCGGCTAGAGAAGCGAGGCGGTCAGGGATATCAATTCCTGGCTGAAACGGGCGTCCTGGAGATTTCGAAGCGCGAGAAACATCTCTGATCGACATTTTTTCAAGAGTTAGTTTTTTCTTGATGAACTTATTCGAAATAGGTCTCCATACAGTCATGGTCCGGGGTTAAGTAGCATGGCAGGACAGTCCCAAATTTCTTCGATTTTCAAGACGATAATTTTTCAAGAATTGAACTTTTTTATAGGAGCTAATTTGAAATACGCTCCCATATGGTCGAGGTCCAGGGTCAGGTAGCATGACAAGGTGGCCCCAAATTTTTTCGATTTCATGGCGACAATTTTTCAAGATTTGAACATTTTTAGATGAGCTAATTTGAAATAGGCTCCCATATGGCCAGGGTCCGGGGTCAGGTAGCACGATAGGGCAGTCCCGAAATGTTTCGATTTTCAGGGCGACACACGTTCACCGTGAACAAGCCTTGAGCACGGACTGACCTTCACTGCCAAAAAAATTAAGGCAAGCCCTAGGAGAGTGCGCACCACGGATAGGCAGGAAGGCGAGGGGTTGAGCCCCCCATTTAAAATTTAAGGGGGGCAAAGTTTCCCCCCCCCCCCCCCCCTCCCCTCAGGAAAAAACAAAACAAAAAGAATGAGGAAGGGACAGCCCTCTTCCCCCTCACGCTGGCCTTGCGGCCAATTGCTGTTGGCCCCCTTGGCCAACGTGCTAGCCGCAAGGCCAGCATGCCCTTCCCTCCTTTAACTTTTTTTTTTTATGGGGGCCTCCCCCCACTTAATTTTTTTTTTGGCAGGGGGGGGGGGGGAGAGGGGAGGGCAACGCCCTCCCCACCCTTAATTTTTTTTTTTTTTTTTTTTTGTACTCATAGAGTTTTTATTTTTTTTTAGGGGAGAATTTGGGATAGACCCCCATCTGCGTTCAGTCGGCTTGAGGCAGCACGGCAGGACAAAGGGAGCCAGATTAAACGACGCCAGCCCGAGGAGATGTGGTGCAATATTTGGACAACACTCGTGGATGGCATTCTTGGATAAGGTTATCACTGGACCTTGCCAGCTAGGAGTAGCACGGCAGGGCGATGTCCATCGCTACCCAAACCATGTCAGCTAGCAATAGTGCGACAGGATCGTGCTCGTCAAAATTGATAGTTTCGGTTATGGGGCACTGAGGCTGAACCCCTAGACGGTGTTATGCACAAGGGCATCGAGGTGGACAATGCAGACGAAGGGGCCCCTGAGTAGGGCGAGATTGACTCCACTTCTCCTCGCACGGACGACCCTCACAACGTGAGCAGAGGAGATTGATCTTGGACCATCACTTTTTCGGCACTCAGGGCATTATAGACTCATTTTCACTTATTCCTGTTTTTCTGTACACTAGCATGTAAGCTTCAGAGCAGCATAGCTAGGGTACTTTAGAGTCTACTTTTTTTTCTCGACGATTTTGCCAAGTCGCTTTCCTGCTTAATCCTGTTTTCAGAGTTGTGAAATTTTGAAAATTTCTCACATCTCTGCCCAGGACTATCGACCACTAGCCCCCCCAGTCCGGGACACGAGCTAATTGCAAAGAAATCTTGTCGTGGACTTAGGAGTAGGGTTTCCTAGGGTGCCTGATCCTCTCGGTCCACAGGGGCGCAACACGGTGGTTGGACCCTTGTGGCTAGTCATTAGGGAGTTCTCCGTAGTCAGGCTCATTCAAGAATCCTTTCAGGTTATCTCCAATTAGTCCATGCAGGAGCATCTTTCCTTTTAGAACGTCGGACTCATAGTCGACTAGTAGAGAGAGGTACTTGGTTGCAGGCCCTCAGACCCAATCAATGCCCCGCCCTTGCTGGATGACCTAAGTCTATCCTCGGGTACAAACTATTGACTTCCGAAAAGGGTCTGGTTGTCACCCTCGACGCTGAGCACCGGGATGAGACTTTCAGAGAGTTACTAACGATGCTGAGAGTCAGGAAGTTGGGTGGAGAATTATCCGTGACTCAGGAGATCATAATGTAATTGTGGAGAATCATTTGCGACACCGAGAGCTGAAATACGGCTCTAGGGGTCGGAATATAGCCATAGAGAATCACTCGCGACGCTCAAAGCCAGGATGCGACTCAGGATGTCGGAATGTAACCGTGGAGAACCACTCGTGACACCGAGAGCCAAGATACGACTCAGGGGGTCAGAATACAACCATGGAGAATTACTCGTGACGCCAAGAGCCAGGATGCGACTCAGGGGGTTAGAATGTAACCGTAGAGAATCACTTGCGACGCAGAGAGTCGTGACGCGACTCAGGGGGTTAAAATACCGTTGATTGGAGAAAACACAAGGCATATTGCACAAAACGCATTCTTTATTTTAATAAGAAAAACTGCAACACTTTGTACAAACTGGAAGTTGTTCATAAAAGTGGATCATCCCTACAGAAGTTACACTTCAGCTAGTCAGCATTCTGCGGGTGCCTGAGCGGCACATTCTTTTCTGTTTCAAAATCGTATGTGCCCGGACGTGTAACCCTAGTGACTCTGTATGTCTCCAGAGTTGGATCCTCTATGGATGTGGTTGACTTCACCATCCAAGCGTTGGTGATTCTCTCCAGCCTCAACCCCCCGGAGCGGTGGACAGTTGCAGTTTTTCCTTCTTCTCAGGGCCCAGAGCTCTCCCCGTGGTTCATCCCTGTCAGGCTGCTCCTGATTTTCTCTCTGGACGTAGTTCCGTAGATATCCTCTTTGGACAAGAGTTTCAATCTCCTGCCGAAGCTGGAAACAGTTCTCTGTGGAGTGACCTCGATCTTGGTGGAACTCACAGTATTAGGTCATCAATCTCCCGACCGGTCTTTCCCTCAAGGGCGGTAGAGAAGGGAAGAAGTCTTGCCCTGAGTTTTCTGCGAAGACAATGGCCACTGACGCCATAAGCGGGGTAAACTCTGGTTGGTGACACCCTGGAGGAGAAAGTGGCCTCCTGTTTCCGGGCAAGGGTCTAAACCTTTTTTTAGCTCGTAATCTTCTCGATCCTTGGGTTGGATTCGAACCTTCATTCCCTAGTTTTCTCGGCCTGTTTACTCATGCTTTCCCTCTCCTGGTTGCAGCACGGAGATCAGCATCATGAAATCTAGTCCCGCGGTCTAGAGCTTGATCAAGAGTTAGAGCAGGGTTGAAGCAAAGGTCACAGGATAATCTTTGATGCTCGAGCCCATCAATAAAGGCATTTAGCGCAATAGCGTCAGGAAGGTCGTCATACATATTTGCTTCTCGATTAAAACGCTCAACGTAATCAACCAAAGATTCAGTGGACTCTTGCCGAAGAGTAAGGATATGAGCTATAATCCATGGCCTTCACCGAGAATGGCTTAAATGAGCCAGGAACAATTGCTCGAGTTCTCTGAAGATGGAGATGGAGATGGACGCTGGCCTCAAACCTTGGAACCACAATCTTTCAGCACCTATAAGGGTAATAGGAAAGGCTCTACATTGCAAAGCTACAGAGGCCACCTGCATGTTCATATGAGACTTGAACATAGACAAATGGTCAACAGGATCTGAAGTCCCATCATACGGACTCATCTGGGGTTGGGTGACGTGTCTCGACACTACTTCTTCCAGAACCTCATCCACAAAAGGAGAATTCACCTCTGGAATAACACTCGGTCCTACCCGGCCTCCTTGCACCTCCTGGAGATGGGCTTCCATGTTGTCCAGGCGGCGCTCCACAGCCTTCCCTGCTCGAGGCTCTCTCTAGATTCGACTGTCCATAGCTGGGGCCGCAGGGTGATAGGAAGGAGGCGAGTATGAGTCAACCTCACGATCACGCCGACCACTATGATAGGACCTGGCAGGCCGATGAAGATCATGACCATTAGAGGACACCAACATATCCCTTGGCACAAATTTGCGTGGTTCAGCCCTTTAGCACTCCAACATTCTACCTCTTTTTCGCCTAGGCGGTGGAACTTCCGCCTAGGCAGTGATCTTCATTCACCGAAACCTTATTTTGCACATTTACTTCACCGTTTCTCCACCGTTTTCATTTATTTCTCGCCCTTTGACGTCCTTTCACCTGTTTTACACTAAAACAAATTAAAACACAATTAAATATAACTAAAACGCTTGAAAACTAACAAATTCGGTTTAGAAATAGATAGGTTTTTCACACCTATCAATACCCCCAAACTTAGAATTTTGCTAGTCCTCAAGAAAAACACTAACACTAAAGTAAACTAACTAACGAACTAACCACCTAAAAATGAAAGATTAAACTAACACGAAAGAAGTATATGCATGTAAATATAAAGTTCAATCGAAATGACCAATTTGTTCCTCCCTCAACTTCCCTAAATCGGATCAAGTTCGGGACGTAACCCACACCAAGTGGTGTTTTAGAATTTCAATGATCAATATCATTAAAAATCATTCTAGATCCATTTGAAGTGTGTGTGTGAGAACTCAAATGTATAACTAGTCAAATACCGGATTCGATTATTCAATCGTTAAACTCATAACTTAAACCGTTGAAGGATTTAGGAAAACCATACGCTTGATTGGAGTCTACTATCCACTAATGTAGGCTCGGATATACACAGAGATTAATAGGGCTTGGTTTGGCTTTGGAGAACGACCACGGGTATCACTGGAATAAAAATAGCAAATCGGTTTAATCGATCGATACCCGAGGTAAAATCGCTTTTTTTTTTTAACTAACATATTCCTAAATTTAATTCGAATGATTACAGTTTTAGGAGAGTGCAAAAAGAAGTTAGAGAAACACACCCCCAAACTTATTCGAATTTATAAAATTTTAGGAATATGTAAAAAGAAATGATAGAAACACACCCCCAAACTTATTTTAGGAGCGTGCAAAAAGAAATACAAAAGTGACAAGTGAATACACTAATATCGAATCAATAAAAATTTATCAGAAACCCAACCGCTCACTTGATTTCACTCAATTTTGAAAATTAGGCTTAACGACCTTGGGTTAGGAAAAATTTAATTGAAAGTAGTATTTGAACGTTTTCAGAATTGATTACGTTATCGGCTTCGACAGGGGAAATAAGGAATGAAAATTTTCAGGTTAGCTACAACGGTTCAAGCGAAAAATTGATGGCCTAAATCACGTCTCTGAAATTACCTTACCTAGGATTCCGTCACAAGTTTTTCCCAAATCAAGTTCTAGTTTCCTCATTTTCTATCATGAGCTTAATATCGAATAATCAACGTCTAATCGTTCAGATAATTATTCATTGAGTTCAAATGTCGTGCAATTTTTGGATCGAGATAATTTTTACCCAATCGACATGTTAAGCACACAAAACACACAAGGAAGGTATTACCCCCGACCTCAATATGAAATTTGGGGATAATTCTCATCATCGGGTCTTGACCCAAATGAACTCACATCTAACCATGCAAACACAACTTTATACATACACAATACTAAACTAATTCTAATACTAACGTACATAAATTAATCTAACACTAAAAATGCAAAAACAAAAATTAAACTAACTAAACTAAAAATTTAAAACTAAAACATTCATAATAAAATACATACATAAACCTAAATTTGTACACCAAAATTTTTTCCATTTTTTCAAAAAATAATAATTGTTCATTATTTTCTACAAAAAAATCAAAATGGATGAACATCCACTAAACTATCATCTATTCTATACCATCCAGGCCTGAACATGGCAGTGTTCCAACATCAGCGAACCCAATAAACATATAGCTTGCTTGCACACAAAATGGGTTGAACACATACCTAGGGAATAAGACTTATTCCCTACTGTTCACCTAAAGACGAATCATCACCATCATCACTTTGGGAAGGAGAGTGTGGTCTCTGGAGTAGATGTGGCAGCACAGATGGCATCGGAGGGTAATCGTCCATCTCAAGGCCAAGGCCATCCCAAATCTTCCATTGGACTTGATCTTGTTGCCTCGAAAATTGGTCCAGGAAAGAAGCTATCTCATATTGGTTCTGGAGGATGGTTTGAAGCTTGTTGTTTATCCTCTCTTGGGAGTTTTCATGTTGGGCTCCAAAAGGTCCAGCCGTCTCGTCTGCTTACTCTTCCCCTTCCTCAGGCTCAGGCTCGGGTGCCTCTTGCGCCCCAGTCTTCCACAACTGGTTTATCGCTGACAGAGTAAGTGGAGTGATAGGGTCGCACTGGCTTCCCCCGGATACAGTCACATCAGCTAATTTGAAAATATGGGTCAATAGTGACGGAAACGGGAGCCCAGCCTTTACCGTCTTCGTAGCATGAATGATCGATTAATAGATCAGAAATCCAACGTTGATTGGTTGTCCGGTCTGAATTTTATAGATTAAAAAGGCCCTGTCCTTTGAGACGTCTGACAGATGTGATGACGGTAGGAGGCTTCCGTAGATGAAGTGGTGCCAGATTTTTGGAATTGGCTTGAGGTAACTCACTGAAAAGGTAGCGACGTTCGACCCTTGGTGTTTCCACTTTACTTTGCCAGATGTGATATTTTGAATGAACCAATACAAAGTAGGGTCTTAGCTTTCAAGGGACTCCAGTGCCGACAGTCCAAAGAAATGGTTGATAAAGTCGGGGCTGAAGATGATAGGTTGATTCCGAACCCTTGCTAGGTCGTCAATGGCCTCTGTAGCATTAGCATAAAACTCTTTGACCAAAGCAATCTCGCCTGGGGGTGGCGATTTACAAAATTTCTCCCAGTGGCGGCTTCGGATTTCATTTTGAAATTCCACCGAGAGATCTTCAATCGGACCGAAACCCCGTTGACGTATACAGGCACGATATTTTTCGTGTTCTTTAAAGTGCTCATCCGCTTGTTTTGACACAAAGCGGGTAGCATCGTAGTCAACGTCGGTCGGCACCCTAGGGTGTGAACTCGACCCTTCTCCTCTGGCCCTCTTCTTTGCTGCTCTTTTCGGCATTTCCTACAATCACAATCACAAAAACCCAATACAACCTCATCATATATGAACAATTGAAAAACATAAACCTCCCTAATCACTTTGTCAAGAACACATACATCCCAAAACGAATACCCATTTGAATTTTTCAAACAAATTTCATAAATGTGACATCCTATATTAGTTCACACACTCAACCAATCCAATTAAACATGTTTATCACCAAGAATCAAACCAAAAATCCATGGAACTTCGAAATCGTGAAACTAGGGTTAAGGGGTTTTGGGCAAAATTTCAAAATCCATTGATTTCTTTGATATAATCATGTAAACCAACCAATAATTTCAATAACTAGACTAAATGTAATGAAAAAGAAACTTACATGTTGAGAATTAATGGTCCAATCAAAAGAGAATAAAGAAATCGCACCTTTCACGAAAAACCCTAAATTTTTGGAAAGAGGGGTGGAGATCCGATTCTTGGAGGTTGAATTGTGATGGAAATGACTACTTTTGGTAATAGACAGATGATTTTTGAATATTGGAACGGTTTGGGAGTGAGGTTTTAGAGAGAAGGTGGAGGATTTGGGGAGGGAACCTTGCGTTTTTAATTTTTTAACGAACGGGTTGTTTTTAACTGCAAAAGGTTCACCGTTTAGGCGGTGGATTCACCACTTGAGCGGTGGAACTATTTTCTTTAAAATCAAACCTTCTAACAAAATTCCGCCTAGGCGGTGGTTTTTCCGCCTAAGCAAAATTACACCAGTATGAAAACATTTTGTTCTGCTGTTAATCCGCCTAGGCTGTGGTTTTTCCGCCTAAGCGGTGGAGCGTATTTTTAAAATTTGGTACATCCTGTATTTTTACTGCCTAAGCAGTGGTTAATCGCTTGGGCTGTGGGCTGTTTTCACTCACTCTGTATTTTTACCGCCTAAGCGATGGTTCATCGCTTGGGCGGTAGGGCTTTTTTCCTGAAAAATATCCTCTCTATATTTTTACCGCCTAAGCGGTGCTTCACCGCTTGGGCAGTGGGCTTGAAGCTCCCACTTTCATGTTTTTCTCAAATTTTCAAAATACGGCTCCACCCCGTATGTTTTCACTTCGCTTGTTCAATGTTTTTAAACTTAAAATACTTCCCCAAGTATCCACATTCCTAAATTCACTTCCGAACACATTCCGAAGCCATGCCGGCTTCCAAAAAGAATAAATAATCAAATAAATATTAACAAAAATCGGGTAATTTGATACCCTAAGTTTCATTTCAAAAAAACAGCGCTTGAGTTACCGTCCCCAGCTGGACTATCGTGTCACTAAGTATTTTTCACCAAAATTCCCCATAGACAAGGAATTTGGGCTCAAATGCTCAGTCGGATCAAGATCATGGCTTGAAGTCGACTTCTCCTCTCAGTCCTTATCATTTGCAATAAGCTCAATCTCGGGATTGAGAATTAAGAATTCCAATCTTCTTCATTGTTTCTCGCCCTGCTTGATCTCATCAACACAATGAAACAAAAATTTAAATTAAAAACAAAACAAAAATAAATGTCAGGATTAACACTCGACTATTTAGTCGCAATATCAACTTAAAATTCACACTAATCCCATGTCAACAGCGCCAAAAACTTGGTGTGTTGACGGAACTAGGATACGATACATTTGTTTTTCCTATTTAAAACTTAAGTTCTGAGCCGATACCGCGTTTCTTTTGCAATATTCAATTAAAATTCAAACTAATCCCCGGCAACGGCGCCAAAAACTTGGTAGGGGCGCATTTGTGCGCGCCTATTTACGCTCGCAAGTATACGAGGTCTAAAATTTTAATATAGTGGATCTTTAAAGATCGAATATCATTCCCACAGAGAAGAGTGTGAATAATTGAATTGAATACCACAATTGACGTAGTCTCGTGTTATCCTGACGACGGAAGACGTGAATTGAAATTAAACTAAACTAAACTACAATTAGTGGGTTAATTATAACTAGGTTGATTAATTAGGGATTGATTTCGTTTACTTAATACACGTTTGATTTCATTCGGTTAACAATAACGGAGTTTAGGTATCCGACAATCTCGGTTCGTAAACTCCTCCGCCACCTCTCCCGAGTGTAAGACGAGAGAATACGCGACTTCGTGTCAACGAAGAGATCCCCCTCAATGTCTTAACGACTCTAGGCCGCATGAGTCTTGACCCAACGTCATCGATTGCACACTAACTAACACCCTCTCAGGTCGTTAAGTCGTAACGATGTGTTTACCCTAATCCGAATCCAGGGTTACCTCTCCCGAGTGTCAAATCCTAGATTCTCAAATCCAACCCTAATACCATTACAAGCATATTAAGATCGTCATCAAATGATAAACACAATCGGACTTAAAACAACAACCGTTAAAAAAAACGTATATTAAACCAAACGAGTATTTACACAACTACATCTTTCCCTAACTAATCTTTAAATTACACTATCATATTCTTAGCCAATACAACATTAAATCAAGAGGAGATCATCATAATCAACAATAAACATTAAATACAAAGATGGAAACAAGGGAAGAAGAAAAGCCAAATCTCAAAGTGGAGTAGTTCACTTTCGCTAAAGAACAATCCTCCCGAGCTTCCTCTTCTCCGTTGATGAACTTCATCTTCTAGATCTTCAAGGATTGGCCAAGAACACCTCCTAAATTAATCTAATCTACTTCCTAAATTACCTAAACCTAACTAAGGTGGAAGGAGAGCTCTCAATATGTTAACCGGAGCCTCCTCTCACGTCTCTAGCCTTTTTGAGGTTTGGTGGAGAAAAGGGTTAAATAGGTAAGGTTTGGAAATATCTTCAAAATATCTGAAAATAGATATTTCTGTGCAGAGTGTTACCGCCTAAGTGGTGGTTCACCGCTTAGACGGTGGACTTAAGTCGGTTAAGTTCTGTCGGTAACTTCGCCTAAGCGATGGTTTTTCCGCTTAGGCGGTGCATGCTGGCATAACAATCTGTCGTTTTCTCGCCTAGGCGGTGGTTTTCTCACCTAGACGGTGGTTTAGCCCTTTAGCACTCCAACATTCTGCCTCTTTTCCGCCTAGGCGGTGATCTTCATTCACCGAAACCCTGTTTTGCACATTTACTTCACCGTTTCTCTACCGTTTTCATTTGTTTCTCGCCCTTTGACATCCTTTCACCTGTTTTACACTAAAACAAACTAAAACACAATTAAATATAACTAAAACGCTTGAAACTAACAAATTCGGTTTAGAAATAGATAGGTTTTTCACACCTATCACCATCTATTCTCAGATAATGCATTCAAACATTGACGCACCCCGATTTTTCGAAAGGAAAAGAATAAGAAATATTAAAGAGCATAAAAGGAAAGAGGTATTTAAAGCGTCAGTTTTCTCAAAAAAATACCTAGACCATTTTAAAACAAGATTTTAAATAGTGTGTTAGGTCACCGAATTTTTAAAAAACAATTTAAAATGGTTAATTAAAATTGACTCCAAAACACAGCCAATCAAAAATTCATTTAAAGAGCTGGTGGGTCGTTTAAGTTCGGGGAAGGTGTTAGGCACCTCAAGACACCCATCCAAAATGGTACCTTATATCCAATTAAATTCAATTAGTTTAAATCCAAACATTTTATTTTATTTTAAAGTATTTTCCTTCTTATGAAATATTTTTGGTATTTTTCAAAAATAAGGCGAGACAAAGTTTTGTATTTTTTAGAATGTTCTCCTGGTATGACCTGTTATCAAATATTAAGGATTCGATAAGGATGGTCTCCGGGGGATTTTATGTATGTTTTTTATGAAATTCTTCAATTTAAGTGGTCAAATCAATCTAAATATTTTCTAAGTGATGCAAAAGTCAACATGCAAAGCGACGTGAAATATTATATTATTTTCTATAAATGCAATGTCACAAAGTGCCTATTTTTTTAATTTGCCCAATTAATTTAAAAAAATTCAATTTGGCATTCTCTTAAATTTTATGAAAATGAGAATCAAGGAAATATCACGGAAACATGCTTTGTCAAAATTAATTCCACCAAAACTTAAGAAAAATCTAATGGAACGACTTACCGAAGAAAATGATTTACTAAAATGATTGTTTCTAAGTTATAATTTGGGAAACAAAATCGTCCATAAAGAAATGCTTTTTTCAATATATTGAATCGTTGAATTCACCCTAAGGCTTATGAGAATTCATTCTTACAAAATAATTTTTTATTATTTTGTTTTATTTATTATTATTATTTATTTTTTATTTTTTTTATGAATTTAGGTATTGCAACAACTTAAACAAAAATAATAATAAAAAGAAAAGTAAAAAAAAAAAAAAGTATCATCATCTCACGCTCGAAGGTTAAGCCCAAAAGGAAAGTATCTTCTCGACATTTTCATCGAATCATCAGATGATTCTAATGGGACTAAATTTGTTGGAATTTAAATTGCGATAAAAAAAATGAAAAGAATTAAAGGATAAGAAATATACTTGCCTTGACAAAGATCCCCGACATAGGGTTTTTATTCTCTCAAATATGGCTTCCCGAATGGACTTTCATTGAGAATCGCTACTTAGGAGGGTTTCTCTCTGAATTTTGGGATGCTTAAATTGTAAGGGAGAGGGTTTTGTTTATAGAAAAACATTGGAATGAAAAAAATCCTAAAAAAATAACCCTGACCACCAAATCCTATCCTTAATTTGACCAGGAAGATGAAATCCATTAGGAATATCTTTTGTGCTGATGCGGACGCGCGGCAGCCTAAGAAGTTGCCACATGTGCCTCTTTTTTGACTATTTGACCAATTTGGTGGGCCCTATTTCACACTTATTCCTCCTCTCTCTTTTTCTTCTCTCTCTTTCTCTGCCAATTCTCTCTCACTCCCACAGTTGACCAAGAGGCCAATAAGGCGAGGCCCACGCAATTCCTTTTCTCTTCCTCTCTCTCTCTCTCTTCTATTCTCATTCTCTCACTCTCACCGCTACTCTCTCTCCCTCTCTCTCTCTCTCTTCTCTCTCTCTTTTATTTATATTTACTCTTCCCTTTTCGTTTTTTCTATTTTTTTACCCCTTTTATTTATTTCGATTGTTTTCTCCTTTTTCTTTTTTCTTCTTCATTTTCTATTTTCTTTTTCTTTTTCTTTTTTTCTTTTTCTATTTTATATTTTCTGAACATAAAACAAAATTAAAGATAAAAGAAAAATAAATCATAAAATATTTTTGCGTAACGGTCAAAATGTCGTGTCTACAAACATGAAAAATTTCGAGACGAGAAATCATAAAATGAACATGTATAGACATTTTCAAAAAGTGATGTAACAAGTAATATGTTACTATCATGCCTATTCTTAATGATGCACCTATGATGATCAAATATCACATTATAACATTGTGTCATATAATTGACTAATGTTAAGCAAATTATCTTTTAAGACCGTTTACTAATAGCACATCTTCAATAATAGTAGACCCATGATTGATATTACCTATACCGATAATTTTACCCTTTGCATTGTCTTCAAAAGTCAAATGACCTCCGTCTTTAGGTGTCAAATACGTGAATTTAGATTTGTCAACCGCCATGTGCCGAGAATAACCACTATCTAGGAACCATTTTTCTTGCCTATTAATTCTTTCAGAATAACCTGCAAGGAGCACCTTAAATAGTTACTAAGTGGTACCCAATCTAAGTAGGTCCAATCTTATTAGCTAGGACAATTTTAGTTCATTTAGAAACCCGAACTTGTCTACATTTAGATACTTTTAAAAAATATTTCTTTCCGGTAATGCCCTACAATATTACATTTAAAACATCTAACAAGAATTTTAGTTTCAAGAGTTTACGAAATTTCTTTTGTTTAAGATTCTTCTGAAAACCAATTCCAACTTTATCAAAAATTCCTCTTGAACTCCCTGAAAATATTTTCACCGCCCGTGAATATGAAAACAATAGAATGTAAATATGAAACATTGGATTTCAATTCATTGTTTTCATATTCGTATTTCACCACTTGTTTGTTAAGTGTGTTAATTATACTTTGTAGGGCATTAATTTGATAACACTGGTTTTTATAATCTTATGTTTGTTCTTGATTAAAATTAAATATCTCATCAAAATCTAAAGGACAAGAACTAGAGCATGGACGAATCATTACTACTCGATTTTACCAAGTTACTTGTCTCCGAGTCATCTCAAGTGGCTTTCATTGATTTCTTCTTACTCTTCTTTTTATTCCTTCGTTGGCTCAGGACAATCAGATTGCAAATGACTGGTCTTGTGACAATTAAAACATTCAATATTATTCATGTCCAAGTTTTTCTTTCCACGGAATATTCATTGGGTCATTTTTTTTTGAAATTTTTAGTAAGAAGCGCCACATTCTTTTTTTGCTCGTTGTTAAGACTAATGTCATCACTATCGTTGTCTTCCTCATTATTTTGAGCTTTCAATGCCAAGGACTTCCTTTTTCTATTCTCTGATTCATCCTCATATTTTCAAATGGTTTTCTCATCAGTCATTAGGTTGCCAAGAAGTCCATCAATGGTATACACTATGAGATCCTCGATTGCAGTCACCTTTGGCTCCCAAACTTTAGTCAACGATCTCATAATTTTACGTACTTTGTCCTCCATAGAATAAGGCTTTCCAAGTTGACCAAGGTTGTTGCAGATATTATTGAATCTCATGTACATTTTTTAAATTGATTCTACATCACCCATTCTGAATAGCTTGAATTGACGAACCAAGGCATTGATGTTGGACTGTTTCACTTGATTTATCCGTTCTTGTGTGATTGTCAATGTATTTTACATTTCTTTCGCCGATCCACAACTTGAAACCTTGCTATATTCATTTGCATCTAAAGAACAAAACAAAATGTTAATAGCTTGAGAATTGATGGACAATTTATGTTTATCCAATGGAGGCAACTGTTCCTTCTTCTTAATCACTCAATTCTCCTTAGGAATAAATAAACCATCTTCAATGGCCATCACACATTATAATTAGTGACTTAAAGAAAAGCGATCATTCTGTCCTTTCAGAATGAATAGTTATCACCTACGAACAAAGTAGGACGATGTATAGATTATCTCTCACCTAGAGTGTTTATGTGGTACACCATGTGATCTTTTTAGCTAGGATCTTAAGCTAAATGAGTTAAACAATTAAATTCTTAAACACATATAATCAAATTTTCTAAATCAATTATTATTTTGTTACGCAGTGGAAATGTCTTTAATTCTAAATGCACACCCAAATAAAATGTACAAAAGTAATCAACGCAACACATAAGAATTTATTCTGATTTGGCAAGCTACTTTCACTTACGTCTAATCCCCCGAGCTCCACGGAGATTCGCAATCCACTGAACCTCTGATTTCTTTACCAGGTAGATTCCAAGCCTCTACAATTCTCGATTCTTTTCACAGACTCAGAATCAACCTTTATAAGCCTTAAATTTTTTTCATAAATTAAGAATCAACCTACCAGTCTACCACTAAATCATTTTCACATGTTTAGAACGAACCTTTATAATCTCACTAAATCTATAACAAGATGAATCAAAACCTAGTTCTTTTTAAGGGAAAAAAAATAACCAAACCTTTTTTCAAAACAAAGATTAAACCCTAATTTTTTTCACAAGAAAAATATTGAAACCCTAGTTACTCTGATTAGATATCGACCCAAACGTATCTAATCTACTCAAACTCGCAAATACAAAAAATGTCAAGTTTTTTCCCACAAGGAGTTTCTACTACCTCAATACAAATATACTCGATTAATAGCCCAAATAAATATAACATGATAGATAATCAATCAAATAGCATGTACTCAGATAACCAATCAAAAATCGTTTAAAATATTGTCAGGACTTAAAGTTCAAAAACGATTTTGTAATAACCCTTATCCAAGTAATGAATAATAATAATCTTAGAAAACAAATAAAAAGAACTTGGGAGGATCTCATCGAGAATCGTTGAAAGATAGAATGGTTTTGCAATAAGAATATAAACCAGTTATGCAAGTAACAAGCGCTTTAGACCAAGAACTTGAAAGTAATCTCCCGTAGAAATTTTAGCAATAATCTTACTCTTAGAAGACTCAAATATGATAGTTCTTGATATTCTTAAACTTAATCCTACAGGTCTCTATTAATAAACCTAGAACTAGACCTCTAACGGTTAGTTTTCAAAAGATGTATCATTAAATGATATATAGCAAGAGCCCATACATCTAATATATTCAAAATAGATATGTTTCATCAAAAAATAATCTTAGGAAAACCCATTTTGGTTCTTAAAACTTTTTCTATTCGAAATCCATTAAAATAGGAAGTATTAAATCACTTTAGTTAATAGAACATTTAATTAAATGGACTAATTAAATAGAAATCATTAAATATATCATATATATCTTAATTATACCTAAATCCCTTAAAAATTTCCCTTGAAATCATAAAAAACGAGATGATTTGGCCAAGAAACCAAATCAGTCAAATAATTAATTGTCACAATCGGTTGACTGCCCTATAGCCTCAATCGATCGCCCCTTACCAACGGCCAAATCTCTCCCTTTGCTTGTACCCAGTCAATTGACTGACCTCCATGGTTGATTGATCGATTAGATCAGTGGCTCCCTCCCACTTTCCATTTCGGCCATTGTTTCCATCGGTTGATCGATTCTTTCTATCGATTAACCAAATGGATCATAATGTCTCCCATTCCATTTCCAAAACACATTGTTTTAGTTAGTCGACCGATCTATTTTTTCGGTTGATCGACACAAAAACTTATCAATTTATGCTTTAAAACCTATTTTTCACTTATACCATAAACCAAAACCATTTCACATATTTAGCGCATAATAAAACACACTTTAGGATCTTAAACTTATCGCTCCTTACTAAAACACACATAAGATTTATTAATTTTAAGTGTCGTGTGTGATCCTAATTTAGGTTACATTAAGAGTATATGGGTAAAGAGTTGTTTTCATTTGGTTGTCTTCAATGTCTTCAAAACTCTTCACATCTTCATCATTTTTATTTGGCACCCGTGACATTTTCTTCGACGATTCATCTTCTTAATCAAATACATGGAACTTTAAATCTAAAACACTTAATAAAACTATTAGTTCCATAAAAATATTGACACTTAATTGTTCATCAAAACCTTAGATTTAATACACTCTTCTCTAATTGGGAAACCTAGAGAACCTCTTTATTTTTGGAGCCTTATGATATGCCGCTTCTAATGATTCTGGTGAATGGAGAGATGCTTCTCTTTGAATATCTGACCTTAACCTATTAATGAATTTTGTGACATGAACCCATGAAACCTCATCAACATCACATCTCAACATTAATTCCTAAATTGGGCTACATAATCCGATATGCTAGAGGACAACTGCTTAAAGTTGTGACATTGCTTAAGGCTGGAACAGACCCTATGAGGCTCGATAAAGGCCAACCAGTTGAATCTGGGTTGTTGGACTATGGCAGCAGAAGTGACAGAGTGGTTGGCTGAGTTATGGAGGCTAGGGTTTTCTAATTGGTGGTTGGGAGAATTTGTAGGCAAAGTGTGAAGGATCAAAGTAAGCTCTAAATACCAATTGATGGAGGTACATTGGAAAAAATAAAATAAAAACTAACAATATAAAGAAGAAAATTTTGCTTAAATAATTCAATAATCAATTAATTTAAAGATGTATTTCCATTATAATAAAGCCTCATTATATAGGCTTAGAATAATAAATAATAATGGTTACTTGACAAAATGGGAATAATGACTACCTGACAAAATGAGAATAGTGGCTACCTTAACAGTTACTTGACAAAATAGGAATAACGACTACGACTACTTGACAAAAGAGGAATAACGGTTATTTTATCAGCTATAATTAAGTATTGTCGAAAAATAGGCACTAATGATTTTTACGCTCTCGTCGTACATAAGTTTGAAGCAGTGGCCTTAGTCGATTCCCATCAAGGACTTTTGAAAGTAGTATACTTTCCTAGAATACTTCCCTTGAGACCAAAAACCAAGTGGAAGATCCATGTAGATGATTTTAGATAGTCTCTATTGAGTAATGCATTCTTGACATCTAGTTAATGAAGAGGCCAGGAATGAAGCAAACAAAGAGACAAGGAGGCAAACTATAGTCAACTTTACAATAGGGGCCAAAGTTGGACCAAAATCTTTGCCTAGTATCTAAGTGAATTCTTTGGAAATGAATCGAGCCTTATATATGTCAATAGAGCCATCTTGTAGGTATTTCACGTTGAACACCCACTTATACCCAATCGATCGCTCACTAGTAGGAAAATTAACCAAGTCCCAATTCTGATTATGCTAAAGAACATCCATTTTTTATTTCATAGCAACCACTTATTTTAGATTCTGGAGAGCCTCATGATCTGATCGAGAGAGTGCGACTGAATCAAACTTTCCAAGAAAAGATTCACTATGAGAAATTGCATTATTAGTGAGTAAAAATTTATCGTCAGAGTAATGTATTCGTCACTAAATCTTTTTATTGAGAAAATTGTTCCTCATCATATTTCTCATGATAGCCTCGTTGATGAATTTTTTTGGTGTCAAATTTCATAACTCACCAACGTGAATTCAGTGAGGAATGAGAACATCGCTAATATACTCACCAGAAGAAATACATGATCACCTAAAATTGCCTTTAACAACGAATTTTATTTACATAATTTCCTCGCTAATAATTGCTATTTAGAGACCAACTAAATTTTTCGTTAAAAGTAAGGGTGGAGCTTTAGACAAAATACCATTCCTCACAAAAATATAGAACTAAAGTTTTAGCAAGAAAATATCATTTGCCACCAAAATAAAATTGATATATAAAAAATAATTAGCTAGAGATCGTATTCTCACTAAAACTATGATAGTGACTTGAAATTTGCTAGTAACAGTATATTACACACGAGAAGAACTCACATTGTTGAGGAGATTAAGTTACACTACGAAGTCTTAAATCCATGCATACTGTTCTAAAAAGAGGTAAGGAAATTTGGTGTTTTCACTGAATTTCAAGTAAATTATCATTTTATTGAAAACAACATTAGCTTAAAAAATTGAGAATCAATACGAGTTTAAATCTTGTGCAATATTAGTAAATTGATTAGATCTATCACATGTACTAACTTAAACATATCTTTGACATGATTATTGTTGTACTTGCACTTCATAGCATATCTTGTTATACACAATTCTATAATCACCAAGTGAATCAATATAGGGGATATTGGTTTAAAGGTGATTGATAGAAGTTCCAAATATTATCTTGTTAATCTAACAAATTGAAATTTGAATTGTGGGGCGCGTGAACCTCTAACTTAAACCAATGTGTTGGTTAAAGTGAGAGAATTATGAGAGAGTGAAAAGATAAAGAGGGACTTTGCCTTAGTTATATTGAGTTGTGTTGGCCCAAAGAACTACCCAAGCGGAGGGGTGAATTGGGTGGTTGCAAAATTTAAACAATTAATTCCTTTAAACACTTAATATCAAATAATTAATTTCCCTAAATTAATTATTATCTTAATCACACATCGGATATGTATTTAATATTAAGTGCACATCCAAACACAATATAATAGAAAATAAATAATACAACACACAACGATATATTCTGGTTCGATCAAGCTAGTTTTTCTTACGTCTAGTCCTCCGAGCTCCACGAAGATTTGCAATCCACTATACTCTTTCGATCCCTTTACTAGGTAGGAACCAAACCCTTACAATGATTCTTTTACAGGCACAGAATCAACCTTTATAAATTACCCTTTTTTCCTAAGTCAATGATGAACCCTATCTTTTTACCATGCTAAAGATTAACCTAACACTCTCTCACTTATCATTTTCACAGGGAATGATGAAACTTTACAATTCACTCAAAAAATAATTCAATTATAGGAAGAATCAAAATCTAATTCTTTTTACGGGAAAATAATATCCTAACCTTTTTGCAGGATAAAGATCAAATCCTACTCATTTTCATAGGGAAAAGATCAAAATCTAGCTACCATGACTAGATACCGTCTCAAACGTGTCTAATCCACTCAAACTCACAAATACAAAAAAAAAAATAAGTTTCTTCCCACAAAGAACTTCTACCAGCTCAATACAAATATACTCGGTTAATGTCCCAAATAATTACTGTGTGATAGATACAATGTGAGGCAAATAAAATATGATTAATAAATAATATGGGTAGCACAATTTAAGGCATGTAATTAGATAATCAAATAAAGTCATTTGAAAAGATTTTCAAGCTTTTAAATTTAAAACGATTTTCTAAACAATCTTAAACCAAGCAAGCAATAATAATATAACTTCAAAGTAAATGACAAAGCTTGAAAAAATCTCACCGGGAAACACCGAAAATAATGATAGAATCCCAATAGAACACAATTCGGTGACGCCAAATCACAAGCGCTTTAGATTAAAAACGAAGAATAAATCTCCCACAAAAATCTCAGCGTAAATATAAATCTTAGAAAAGCTTAAATTGATTGTTCTAGATGTGTTGATCTCAATTCCTGCAGGTTTATATTAATAGACAAATATCAAGCCCTCCAACAGCTAATTTTTCAAATATATACCTCTAAAAGACACTCTTAGACCCCGTATAACATTATATTTCATTTTAGGTGTATTCCACATTAAAAATATCTTTCAATTCTCTTAAATAAGTCTATAAAACAGTTCTTAATTTAAAACAATAAAGATAGGCAGTATTAATTCATTTAAATTAGAAGAACCACAAACTATATGGACTAAATCAATAGAGATAAAAGAATAGGTAGATAATATCTTAATTAAGTTCAAATCCCCCAAATCTCTCCCTTAGAATCCTTAAAAACGGATAGATTTTGACCAAGAGACCAAATCTCACGAATTCTCAACCACCTCAGTCGATTGACCGAGCCCCACTAATTGGTTAACCTACCTGTCCGGAACCAAAATACAGTCGTTGCTTATAGGCTAGTAGGTCGATCGATTGGTTCAGGTTGCTCTAATTTATCTTCGATTTACCTACTGACTCAAACGGTTAACCAACTATTTCATGCGGTTAACCGACTAGATCAGTGTGCTTGCTTCCTTTACCATTTCAGCCACTGTTTCAAATGATTAACCAACCTCTTTAATTCGATTAATCGATTGGATCAATAGAACCTCATTTCAACTTCAAAACTCATTGTTTAATTTGGTTGACCGATTTTATCAGATTACTTCACTTTTGATACTTTTAAACATATATTCATTTCACATAAGGAGCACATTCAATATCTTAAATTAAGATTTTAAACTCTATCATTTCATATCAAGACACTCATAGAAATAAAGGCTTCTTTTTTAGAAGTTCCAAAAGTCAGGACCACTACTTTTTAAGGACCATCCAAAGGCAAAAAAAACTACTTGGATGATCCTCTACAAAGTGATATTTTTCACTTTTGTGACATTTGAAGGAATTTTCCTAAAAATAACTAATTTGAAGTATTGTGTGTAATCCTAATTCGGATTGTATTAAAAGTATATAAATAGAGAGTTCTTTTCACCTATTTTTCTTCAAAGTCTTCAAAACTCTTCATATTTTCATTGAGTCCATCTTGCACCCTTTATGTTTTCTTCATGAAATCTTTTACTTAATTACATACCTGGAACTTATAAATCTAAAACACTTGATAAAATCATTAGTTCGACCAAAAATATCATTACTTAATTGTCATCAAAACCTTCGATTCAACAAGTTGGTCTTCACTATGGAAGAAGATCAGGGATTAGTAGATTATAATTCCTCAAAGGAATTTATGAGAGTAGATGTAAGTAAGGAGGGACCTTAGCTGAACTAGTATAAATGTTTTTGTCACTTTCTCTACCCTTATCTCTGTCTTTACGATTGTGCTTAACTTTGTGTATTTGATTATTCCGTTGCACTATTTTTACACTTGTAATTTTTATTTTATTTTTAAATTCATAAAAAAAAAGTGAGATTTAGAGTCAAAAAAGTATAACCACCATAGAAGTTATTTGCATTACATAATTCACTCCCACCCCCTCTTGACCAACATTCAGTGTAACCAGAAACTGATATAGTTTCTTGATGTATAGAGGTAAAATTCCGTACTTAACCTTGTGGTTGATGCATCTAGATTCTAGTTGCCACCTTTTATCTAATGGATTTCTTTTTCTTCTCTTTTCCTTTTTTTTATTTTTTTTATTTTTTTGTGTGGTGCAGGGGGGGATCCAAAAGATTTTTTTTCCTGTGTAGGAGCGAAAACACTAAACAAACAAACGGGGCCAAAGCAAACCATAGATGGTTATCACTTTCTATAATTACATAAACCATTTCAAAATACCCTTAGGCAGCAAATCAATGCATATGGGCACCAGGCAGAAAGTTTTATAACACCAGAACAAATGAAAAACGATGGGCATCAGCATTCAAAATCTGAACTCAAATGTTACTTTATCTTGTGAAAACCAAGAATATATCTTTTTTTCAAACTTTCAGCCTCATTTCGTATACATACCAATTTATACAATAATTAGAATTTAAAATTAGACAAATTAATCTGTTCAAGAATAATATCTGATTAGAAAAATAATTAACAGTCACAAACCAAGACTAGAAACCCTAACGTACTCCAATCTGAACAAAACTTCAACAGGATCAAATGGCAGATTTTTTCATCTATCAGGAGATCGAGCAATCATCCACGTAAACAAATCCAATTCGACTAGGAGGCGTTTGTTTAGTGTTTCGATTCCCAAAAAGCTTGGATCATAAATAAAAATTTGGGGAACCATTTTGTCTTTGTTCCCCAAAACTTTGTTTGGAACAGAAACACTAAACAAACGGAGCCCAACTGTATTTGTCAACCATAATGTATCTTTAAACGCTTCAATTCAGCCAGGAAAGTCGGGCTTGAAGTTAGGGTTCTATATGCCAGTGTCCTTATGTCTTCTCGCAAACAATCTCGAGAGATATGAACAAGCTCCCACAAGGCACCTCCAGTAATCATATCTTTTGCATTCACTTCTGAGATTTCGAAGTAAAAAAAATAAAAAAATCAATCTTTGGGATTGGAGTTGAAAATCAATGCATGCATTTTTCTTTAGATTTTTATGTGTTCATTTGTAATTCTGATTCTGAGCCTCCAAGTCCATGAAACCAAATGCTACCTAAGAAGAAGAAAAATTACCATGTTGTGCTAAATGGCATAGAGCAAGCTCAATGTGGCGCCTGATTGGTGAGGCTTCATTGTTAGCATTTTGCACAATCCATGGCAATGCCCCATCCTCAATCAGGAGAGACCTACCAACCTTAGTTCCTGCATTCAACAGTTTTAGCAAAGAGATCAATGAAAATTCAATATTTTAAAAAAATGTTATAAAATTAGGAGAATATACTATTCAATAATGCAGATTCCCAAAATTGCTAACTGAAAAATTGTATACAATTTGATGTTTCGGTACCTTGATTGGTTATGCAGTGGGTCCAACGCGTGAGTTACGATTTCATTAATTATTTAACCAATCAAAATCACTGACATGTTAATTTGTGCACATTCATATTTTCATTTTTATTTTTTTGTGAGTCTAGCATCCATAATTAACATGTACAACAATTTACCTGGAGAACTTTTTTGGGTTGAAAACATACTTGGAGATGTTAGGACGAATGTCATTGCGCAAGCGCATGTGTGAGTGAGAGAGGCTTTTGATGCTTTAGACTCTCATTTTGCAAAGCTTGCAATTCCTTAAGCAACAATTTACTTATTGTTGTTAAGACCTGTGTGTGTGTCTGTGTGTGTGTGAGAGAGAGAGGGGGGGTTTTGAAGCAAATTACCCTGAGTGGATGCCCTAGACTCGCATTTTGCGAAGTTCGCGATTCCGCGAGCAACTTGAGCAAGAACATCAGGATGTCTGCACCTGACCATTCCTAACAATGCTTTCAGACCACCTTCACTTCTCAGCTTCAACTGTAACTTATCTATTAAAAAAAAATACAATAGCTGTCAAACAATGAGAAGATACTGCAAAAGATTGCAGAAGAATTTAATGCTTCAAATCAATATAGTATATTTATGCTTATCATGATTACAAATCCAACCAAACCAGTTTCAAAGAGGTTAGGTTACTGTAATGCATCGATTTGATTGATTCTTGGACATTCTAAACATGGCCAGGGCCTCAGGGATGTTCCCATTTAGTCAGAAAGTCAGGCATGTAGGGACAAAACAAAAAAGATGAAGAAACGAGCAAATATTTAATAGCAAAAAATTCCCTTGGGTGTGTAATAGATCACACTCAAGCATAAACCGAGAGAATGAAAGGAATAGAGAAATTGAGAGGAATTGTACTTGTATTAACCAAACAACGATTGAAAATACAGATTGAAGATAAGAACTCCAGGAATTCGAAAGCCTGGTCTTTCCACATACAATGTCTAAATTTTCCGTGTCCACCCCCCAAGCTCTCACTTGCTATTTATGTACTTAGACTAGAATATTCCCTTCTAACCAACTCTTCTAACAAACAAACTCAACTAACTCACCCCAAGAAGGAATAGAACCTTCTCTAACAAATTTACTCAACTAGCCATGTCATTCTTCTCCTTACTTCCCTTTTTATGCCTTACATAGGTGTACTTGATAAGTGGCCTATCAGTGTGAAGCTCATTTCAGCTCATCGTATGAGAAAAAACAATGATGTTTCAATGAAAAAACAAACTATCAAACCAAACATTGAGGGTGTGTTTGGCTAAAGGATTTTGGGAGAGGATTTGAATTTGATAAGGGATTTTTGAAATTCATAAGTTAAAATCGTTAGAAAATAATTTTTTTGAAATTCCTTGAAATTTTAAAACGGGATTAAAGCGATGATAATGACAGCGATGATAATGACTCCTCAGGAGGTGTTTCTCATAAATCCTTCCTTGTGAGGTAAACATGTCCATCTTGAGATGCAATTACCAAATAAAATTTCAATTTCAAAAAATATAACCACAAAATGGATTTGTAAATGATGTGATTTCAAAATTCAAAAAATTTTATTACTAAACTCTATAAGTTTAAGAAATTCTTTAGTCAAACACACTTAAAAGAGCAAGGAATATTACCATTTCCACAGAGGTTAGCAATGGCTCCAGCAACCATGCGGAGGGTTTGAGGATCCCCAGCATGTGCAGCAGTCATCGACAACAAGCCTGTTCCCCCTTGAGCCATTATAAGCTCCTGGTTATTTTCTGCATATCATAAATTAAATTTAGGATTTTTATTATATAGTCCTCATTTTCTATTTTTTTATCTTGCTTTTAGAACAATTTATTTTTTAGTTCTTACCAACATTTTAGTTGACTTTAACAATAATATCACATACAAATTCAACATCTAGTTAATATTAACCAGATAGATTCAATTTAGTTGATATCAACCAAAAGACAAAAAATAACTTAAAGAGAAAAAAAATCGTAAAAAAATTTAAGTGAATTATTTCAAGGATGATCAAACACCGTTCATCGCAAGATTTGCAATTGCACCGGCTGCCACTCTATGAATGATCTCATCCTCGGAGCTTCTAAGAAGATTCAATAATGCTGTCAGACCACCAGCTTCTACAATCCTCGCCTGATTTGATTCTGCAGCATGTAGATGGAATGTAAGCACTATTTTCGTCCAATAAAAGTAATTTGTATACCAACTAGAAAGAAAAAAAATTTGCACAGGTAACAGGCGTATAAACGGTTCTAGAATGAAAAGCAATACCCAGAGAGAGGGGGAAGGAGAAAACACAATAAAAGGCATTAAGGGTCCATTTAGTTGTCTAAATTATCCTATTTTATGACTTGTCTTATTTTTTATGAATTAATTTGTGTATTTCGCCATTAACCTATGATTTAATCAAATTTTAGATATTGTTTGTTTAAGTCTGATTAATGAAACGTGCAATTGTTTTAAGATATATTTTATTCCAATTACATGAGATCATAGCATATGAACCAGAAATAAAATGGTTAGCTAGTTAATTTAAGTTTTTTTAATTCTTACAACCAAACACTAAACTATAACAACCATAAAATTGACTAATTGAAAATAGTATAATTTGCAAATTGAAGGACAACCAAACGCGCCCAAATGGTTTTACCTTCAGCAGCTAGATTTGCCACAACTTTCACGGCATGAATTCGTACATCAACATCTTCTGCTTCAAGTAAGGACAATATCTTTTGCAGTCCCACTATCGAAATACATGATTGATTGAAAACAGAACAGCAGAAAGATGAGAACAGAGCATCAAGGTAATCCGTTAAGAAAATAACAATAGAAGTTTAAAGATTTTGACCAAACCTTGTTCAAAGAGCTTTGCCATTGAGGCCTTCTCTCCATCATCAGAATCTCTAAGATGTTGATTCTTAACTTGTGAAATGAGAGAATCAAGAGCACCGGGCACTATTGCTTCCTCACCTTTATCGAGGTTTCTTCTCGTCTAGAAAGACATGTTTTATTAGGAACAAATATACATTGTCTATGCAAGCACATGCTCATCTATGGCTCAAGAATAAATTTATTTGGCATGAAAATTCCATGATTATATATATACAGTATATTCATGGCAGTTAATAATTCACACAGACTTTATTTCCTCAGATTCATTTTCTCATATAAATCACTAATCAATCATACTATATTATTATTGGTATAATAAAAGAATCGGGCATTGTTCTATGTCTAGGATACCTAGCTATTTTCCAAACACAACCTTTGAGAAATGGCTGTGAAATTCGTAGGCTTGGGTAAGAAGGAATTAGAATGTTTGTGTTTTCTTTTTTCACAATCTGAAAATTCTCAAAAATACAATTCCAAATAAAAAAATAAAAGGGAATTATTCCAACGGGTCAAAAAAAAAGGTTCAACATAGAGATTCTTAATGAGGTTTTTAATATACAGTCCTCTATTTTTTATTTTAAAAGTTTTTTACCTACATATAGAGAACTTATTTTTTAGTCCTTATCGACTCATTTTTCAGTTCTTACCAATATTTTAATTAACCTTCACTACGATATCAAATACAAATTCAATATTAGTTGACACTAAATCAATAGATTCTGTCTAGTTGATATTAACGACTAAAAATTAACGAGAGGAAAATAAATAAATAAAATAGAAGAGGAAAAAAATTATAAGCCATTTATTTTAAGGACAATGTAATAATTTCAGCATTCTTAAAAAAGAGTACCTCGTCAGCTTCAAAACTAAGTTGGAGTAGCTGCGTTTGTAATACCGCTATTTCTTCTTCACGTTCAGCCTTTTGGCATGCCTCGTCTTGCAGCATTTCCCTAAGATTTAAGATCTCAGAATTTGCTGCTGCCTAAAACATCATAAAGCATAGCTATCAACACCCCACTTCAAAATGCAAAGAGAAGATTAATGTAGTCATAAGGTAAGGATCAATGATAATTGAGGCTTTTTTTAAGGATCAATGATAATTGAGGCTTAGATCATACCTCTGACCTTTTACATTGTGCCAGTTGATTTCTAAGATAAATCATTTCCTCTTCTGCAGCCTTCCGTAAATGAATTTCATTTTGCATCAACCTCTTAACCTCTGCAAGCTCTTCCAGTGCAGCGACTCCAGGAGCCTGCATAAATGAAATCTTAAGGGCCCTTTTGGTTGTCATTCAATTAGCAAATTGTACTATTTTTTAATTAGTCAATTTATAGATTGTTGAGAGTTAAGTGCTTGGCTGTCACAATTAAAAACACTTGAATTAGCAAGCTTAGTTATACTCTAGATGCTATTTTCTCATGTAATTGGAGTAAAATATAGCTTAAAATTTAATTAAAATAAAACAATTGTATGTCTTTGTTTAAACAACAAATATATAAATTAGATTAAATCCATAGGTAAATGGAGATATATACAGATCAATTCATCAAAATTAAGATAATTCTCCAAATGTGCTCTAACTGAACCAACTTTGAGACCTTGTAACTGCATGCTCAGTACCAAAAGCTTGTGAATGAGTAAGATGCTGACATCATACGTAACATATAGGGCTTTATAGTAACATAGTCAATTATTTAGAAAAACTCTTACAAACCTACATTAACCCAGAAATCTCTTCAAATAAAACGAAAAGGTCTAATATTCATATGCTCAATAGAGTAATGAAGGGAAAAGGTTTTAATGTTGAATACTATTGGGAAGTTTTAATGTTGAATACTATTGGGAAGAGTGACATTGTATTTGGAAAACCATTATTATATCCAACAGAGAAAGAGAGAGAGGCACATTCAGAACGCACCTCGGCTTTTCCCCTAGTTTTTTATTAGTCTCACCTAAA
This sequence comes from Eucommia ulmoides, assembly GCA_016647705.1. Lineage (NCBI taxonomy): Eukaryota > Viridiplantae > Streptophyta > Magnoliopsida > Garryales > Eucommiaceae > Eucommia > Eucommia ulmoides. The sequence continues at coordinate 15,639,822 of CM028330.1, read as the reverse complement.
ATTGCATCTCAACAGTCATGATTTTCAATCCTCAGAGAATGAAAAGGGGACGCTATGTGTAATTTGTTCTGGTATTTGATTTTCTTTCTCCTTCATATTCGACGATTTGTGATTTTCTTTTGTTGGTATTCTTAATAACTTTTGAAAGGGATAATTCGCTTCAGTCAATTAGTGTAAGATTAAATGGGAAAAAAATTCATATTGAAGTTATGTGATGAAAAAATTTCTCAAAGACAAAAAGATGTAGGGTTATATTAGTGTACATAGGTTAAACCCAATGATCAAAAAGCTTAAAATTATGTAGCTTCATTAGACACTTGGGACGCAAACAATTTGAAAATAATCACTTAGATCAACAACTACGTGGATCATTCAATTGGTATGCAATTGGCAAAGTATAAATATGCCAAAGAGGTATGGGAACATGTGTCAAGGTTATACACGCAGTCTAACTTTGCAAAATAGTACAAATTAGAATATGATATTCGAGCGCTGAAACAGAACGATGACTATTCAAGAATTCTACACAGCCATCACAAATATTTGGGATCAATTGGCCCTCACAGAATTCGCAGAATTACGTGTGTACTCCGTACACTGCTCGTAGAGAAGAACAACGTTTGGTCCAATTTTTTATGGTGTTACGTGATGATTTTGAGAGACTCCGTGGGACACTACAGCCCATTTTCGTCTATTGACTCAGGGATCAGTGTTAGTCCATTTGTTCTGGTTGTTCTTTCTAAACCACCTTTTAATCGTCAAAACAAGCCTTATTCAATGCCTGCTTTTGATGCAATTTATGTAAGCAGAAGGGTCATTGAAAGGTTCAATGCACTAAGTTGAGTAGAATTCAGCAACAACAACTGTCCCTGTGGAAATCTGACAATCAATTTCAAAAACAACCGTACAGGCCTCCACAGCCTAACACTGCAGCAATTGTACCCTCATTTAGTTCGTTTAGCTTTGGAGACTCAAAATTTCATGATCCCACAATGGTCGCCCTTACTGAGTAGTTTCACAAGTTCCTTGCCACATAGCCACATGCTCTGTCAGCTGCTTCTTCAATAGGTTTGTCACTCCCTAGTTTTTCAGGTATGTCTTCCTCTATATGGGTCCTAGATTCTGGTGCCTCTCATCATATGTCACCTGACGTGTCATTGGTTGCTTCTTTAAATCTTACCTCATCTATATCTGTTATGACTACTAATGGTGTTGTCAGACCTCGGATATCTCTTTTGAGTGTTTATCATATTCTCAATCTTACGTTAAAACTTATTTGTGTTGAGAAATTATGTGATTCTAATTACTCAGTTTTTTCCTCTTCTACTTCTTGCCATGTACAGGATCTGCAATCGCAGAACCTGTTTGGCACATGCCTTAGGCAGGGGGAATTATATATCTTGGACGAGCTAAGAGTACCGAGTGTTGCAGCCTCCAATGTTGACTTGTCCTCTTTTCATTTGACTCTTCTTCTAATTTTTATTTATGGCATTCATATCTTAGTTATGTTTCAGCATCTCATTTAAAGTACTTAGTGTCTATAGGTGCATTAGAAAATTTTGAGCTTGTGATATTTCTAATTGTAATGGTTGTAAACCGAAAAAGCTCTTTGTTTTACCTTTCAATCTAAGTATTTATTCTTCTCTTGTACCATTTGATGATTAAAGTCGTTATTGTTGGGTTTATCCTATGAAACATCATTATGAATTCTTTGGTATTTTTCAAACATTTCGAGCTCTTGCTAAGACCCAATATTCTGCTATTATCAAGTGCTTTAGATGTGATTTAGGTAAGGAGTACTTCTAATCCTTTCACTGAATTTCTTGCTTTAAATGACCGTTCACCAAATCTCGTATACTGACACTCCTGAAAAAAAGTGTTGCTGAAAGGAAATATAGACACATTATTGAAACTACTCGTTCCCTCTTAATGTTTGCCTCTATGGAGAGAAACAGTCCTTATTGTTGTGAACTTAATTAATAAGATCTCATCTTCTCACTCTTCAGGTCTGTCTCCATTTGAAAAGTTGTAAGGCCATACTCCCAAATTATTCTTCCTTAAAAGTATTTGGGTGTACTTGTTTGTTCTTCGACCGAGTATAAGGCGTAGTGAGATATCTTATGTTCTGCCATTTGTGTCTTTCCAGGTTATGGTGAGAGGCAAAAGGGATATTGTTGTTTTGATCCAATTGCTCAAAAACTATTTGTGTCCCGTCATATTATGTCTCTTGAGCATATATATTTTTTTCTCTATTCCTACTAATATGCACAACTTGACTAAATCTTATCTCATTTCCATTTATCCTTTCTCTGATGATACAGATAGTTTATCTTCTCAAAACTCATGCACTACAGATACTGACCTACCTCCTGCTTCTCAATCTCATGTTCCTATTGCACCTCTTCCTCTACATTATTCTCACAGGGTTTGCATTGTTAGTTCTGCATGTACTAATGCTTCTAACGTTCCTTCCCTTCCAAAGGCTGGCCAAGCACCTTCTAAGATTATGGATCCTTCTCCAAGCTATCCTTAGTGCATTCGTAAATTTACTCACCTGCCAGATTTTGTTTACTTTTATTATTCAAATTCTTTTACTTCATTTTTAGCCTTTATTCACTACCTTTATGAGCTTTGTCCTATAAAGAGACAACTCTTGATCCCTCTTTGGCAACAGGTTATGGCCGAGGAACTCTTTGCTTTGTGCAAGACGGTACTTGGGATCTGGTATCTTTACCTCCTGATAAAAGTACAAGTGGTTCTCGTTGGGTCTACAAAATTAAAACCAAGCATGATGGTTTAGTTGAGCTACATAAAACTGGATTAGTTGCTAAGGGATTTTCTCAACAATATGGTATGGATTATGAAACCTTTGCTCCGAATGCAAAAAATAACAACTGTTAGTACTCTTATTGTCGTTGCATTTGTTTGTAAGTAGCATTTCGCAAATGGATGTTAAAATTGCCTTCTTGAATGGCGATCTTCAAGCAGTTTACATGAATCCCCCTCCTAGTGTTACTCATAATTCTGGAGAAGTTTGCAAGCTCAAGAAAGCTTTGTATGGCCCTAAACAGGCACCTCGAGCCTAGTTTGAGAAGTTTTCAATTGTGATTACTTCTCTTGGTTTTTCCCAAGTAATCATGATTCCGCTTTCTTCATAAAATGTACCGTTGCAGGCCAAATTCTACTTTCATTATATGTTGATGACATTATTATAACTGGTGATGAGATGTTAATTGGATTGCAATATTGAAGCCAAAATTATCTTGTCAGTTTGAAATGGACTTAGGGGCTTTACAGTACTTTCTGGGTATTGAAGTAGTATTCTCTCCAAAAGGCTATCTTATCTTTCAGTCTAAGTCTGCCGCTAACATTCTTGAGCGTGTCTGCCTCACTAATACTAGGACATTTGATACTCCTCTAGAGGTGAATGTTTGCTATTCACCTTCTGAGAGTGCTCCTATGTCGGATCCTAACTTATATCATACTATTGTTGGCAATTTAGTATATCTTACCATTAGTCTCCCAAAAATTGCTCACGTTATTCACATTATCAGCTAATTTTTCACTTCTCCTACTATAGTTCATTAGGTTGTTCTTTGTATACTTCGGTATCTTCAAGCCACCATCTTTTAGAGTCTTTTATTTCCATCCACCTCGTCTTTGGAGTTACGTACACACTCTAATGCTAATTGGGCCAATGATCCCACAGATCGCAAGTCTGTCACTGGTTTCGGCGTATTTTTTGGCGATTCTCTTATTTTATGGAAGAGCAAGAAACAAATCGTTATTTCTAGATCTTCCACAGAAGCTGAGTATCGTGTTATGGCATCTACTGCAATGGAGGTAGTTTGGTTAGTTGGTTACTTGTACGTTTGGGTGTTTCTCTTCCTCATCCTAATCCTATGTATTGTGATAACAAGAGTACCATTCAAATTGCTCACAACTCAGTCTTTCATGAACAGACTAAACGCATTGTGATTGATTATCATCTCACTCGCTATTACCTTCAGCCTGGCACAATTACTTTGTCTTTTGTTTCATCTTCCATATAGATTGTTGACTTGTTTACTAAGTCACATTCTATTTCGCGCTTTCGCTTTTTGGTTGGCAAACTCCTTATAGTTCTTGCAGCCACATCGTGAGTTTAAAGGAGATATTAGAATTATTATATTTATTTTTGGATTAAATGCAAAATAGACATTTCTTTGTTTTCTAGGCTTTTCTATTATAAACTATATAAGTTATCTTTCCTAGGTATTTTTTCATACTCTGCATTCATTATTCACAACAATAAACCCTAGCCTCTTCCTTTTCTCATTTTTCCTTGGTAACTATGTTATTCATAAATCTTAATATGGTATCAGAGCGAGGTTGGGGAAGTTTCGTTTGTTTGTTTTCGACTGTTTGAATGTTTATCTTCTTTCTTCTGTTTGTTTGATTGCACTGTGTGCAAGACGGGGTTGCACGTGATAGTGGATGTTAGAATCCCACTTCAAATTTATGAAGCTTCCCGAAGTAGTCAATGGAGGAGTTTATACCCGAGATACCTTATGTCATTTCAACAAATACCAACGTCATCCCCTATAGTTTTCATAATATCTGAGATATCCCTTATCACATTTTGTTGAGTAAAATACTCTTGCAACATTTTTTTTTTTTTTATTCTTTAATTTTCTAATTTTTGTTTTTATTTTTTAATTTTTACTCTATCTTATTTTCTATTTTTTATTTTTGGCTTTTGTTACCTTTTTTTTTATTTATTTATTTATTATTATTTTTTCTTTTTTTTTTTCAATTCATTTTTTATTCTTCAAATCCTATTCCTCGATTTTGTTATTACTTTTTGAAAAAAAAAAATTCTACACTTTTTGTTTCATTTTTTTCCTACAAATACCATGCAGTCTATGCCAAAAAATTAAAAAAAAATAATAATACAACAAAAGAAATAAAAATATAGAATATAAAGAAAAAAAAGAGGAAACGAGAGAGCGAGAAAGAGAGTAGAAAATAGAAAATGATATAAACAACAAAAAAAATTATATTGTAAGGGCAATTTTGTCAACAAAATGTTATGGCGAGTGTCTTAAGGTAACCAAACTGAAAAGATAAGAGATGTCTTAGGTATTATGAAAATTACAGACGGTGTCCTTGATATTTGTCGAAATGACATGGAGTGTTTCAAGTTTAAACTCATGAATTACGTTGGAAGCTCCTAAAAAGAACCACCTGGATCACTGGTGCATTTACTTTTCATAGTCTCAGTCACACAAATTATGTATTGTAGTATCAACATAACACTAAGGCGTGAGATAATTAGTATTTATGTCGTAAAATATGACAAGAAATATAATTTGCACGTTGGATACCTCCCCAGTAGACGTTTGGTCAAAGCTATTAGGATTTGGTCCCACTTTGGCTGTTTCATTCTCGTGCTTTTCTTGATCTACCACCCATTGCTCCTCAAGCTTCTTTACTGACTCTATATACTCTTTCTGATATTTCAACCTTTCATTCTTGAAAAAAAAAAAAAAAGGTAAATATCTATTCAAAAAAATAAAAAAGACCAAGTAAAAAAATATTTATTTTCCACATATTTTAATTAAGATTAAACAAAAGGATTCGCAGCTTCTCACCTCCAAAGCATCAACATAGTTTCTTTCAGCCTCATCAATATGTTTTTGTGCTTCAACAGATATTCTCAATATCTCATCTTGGAATTTCTTTTGCTGCCTCTCATGTTCGGCTATGAGTTTCTCTAACTGTATGTCCAGCCTTCTTGCCAAACTCTTGTAATCAAACTCCTCCTTTAATTTCAACATATTCTCTACTTTCATTGCCTATACAATAAAATTCCCATAAGCAAACATCTATTCTAATATCGAATATGTTAGAACGAATGCACTACTGCTACAAAAAAGACGATTTTAATAGACAATTGCAGTGAAGATGGAATATTTGCAGCAATAGATTTCTTTAAAACTTACCCTTTGCCCAAACATTATAGTGCTTGTTGTCTCTCCTCTATGTCTTGGAGATGGACCAATTGTGATAACAAGAGAAGTTCTTGCTGTTCCTGAAAGAATTTGACAATTTCAAGGAACTCAATTGTATGATATTGGCTATTGAAATGATAAACACATCCGATAGCTAATCTTTCATGAAATCTGAATCAGAATATGTAAACAGTTGGAAATGCTAAGATATATGATAGACCATTAATTAAACATACATATGTGAGACAAAGGAGAGGCAAGGAGATTAAAGATTAGTTGCAAAGGAAGCTTCTTTTTTCTGTTATTAGAGAGTTGGTTAGGAGTTGGAAGTTGGTTAAGTTTGTTAGGTGGTTAGTTAGTTAGAGTTGTTAGTTGGAGCTTAAAGTTCAGATCAATTTTCAGCTATAAATAGCCTTGAGGAGGGATGGGAAAGGACCGAAAATTTGAGATAGAATTGGGAGAAAACTAGGTTCTCGAATCCCTGGCTGTTGTACATTTCCTATACTGTTTTCTTTTCATTCAAGGCTGTTTTGTACTTCATTAAATTGGTGAATACAATTCAGTCCATTTCTATACAACAATTCAGCTATTTTTCCTATTTGTATACAATTGATCTATCAATTGTTATCAGAGCAGTACTCTGTTCTGGGAAAAAAAATGGCACAAAAAAAAATTGAAGCAATGGAGGAGCGGATGGATGTGGTCTGCCATGATATTGATGCTATCCGGTTTGAGGTTCAGAAGATAGGAGGTTTGGAGAAGACGATGGCTATGATGATGGAGAAGCTGGATTCAATGGCACGCAGAGAAGAAATGAGCTCGACTTCACGGATAGAAGAAAAACACAAACAATCGCAGGAGAGGGAGTCACAGACTATTGAAGGTGAAACTTTTACTGAGACGTTTGGAAATAGAGCTTATCGAAGGTTAGAATTACCAATTTTTTCAGGCGTAGATCCAGATGGCTGGATTTTTAGAGCCGAACGTTACTTCACGATGAACAGAATGAACGATGGAGAAAAATTAGAAGCTGTGGCTTTGAGCATGGAAGGGAAAGCTTTAGCTTGGTTTCAATATATAGAAGATAGGTTTAGATTTCGTACCTGGAAAGAATTCAAACTGACATTCTTAAATCGATTTCGATCGAAGATGATGGAGGGATCACTTTGTGAGAAGTTCCTCGCCGTACGGCAAGAAAACACCGTTGAAGAATATCAAGAACGATTCGAGGTTCTAGCGTCGCCATTAAAGGGACTGTCGGAGGAAGTTCTCGAAAGCACTTATCTCAACGGTTTGAAATCAATGATTCGAGCGGAGGTTCGGCTTCTCAGACCTGCAAATCTGATCGAGATGATGGAATTGGCAAGGATGATCGAAGAGAAGAACGAAATCTTACAGTCGTCGCGGGTCGGATCTGGATCCAATGGATCATGGAGCAGATCAACAGGCTACGGGTCGGGTTCTTTTAATTCGAACCCTAGGTCTACAGTAAACAGTCAAACGACGGCGTTTCGACCATCACATTCCTTACGATCGTCTTCCACGGCGAGCACAGGCCACGCCGCCAGTATCGATCAAAGGAAAACAGCACCGGAGACGACGACGATGAACAGAAACTCAACAACCTACAAGCAATTCACAGATTCAGAGTTACTGAGCCGACGCGCAAGGGGATTGTGTTTTCGTTGCGATGAAAAATATTCGCCGGGTCATTTGTGCAAGAATCGGAGATTGCAGGTCATGATCGTGGATGATGCTGGTGCAATTGAAGAGATCAGAAAGGACGAAATGGAAATCTATGAACCTGAGATGGTGGAAGGAGAAATCGAGTTGTCTATGAACTCGGTAATGGGGTTGAACGATCCTCATACGATGAAATTGAGAGGGGAAATTGGAAATCAAATAGTTACGGTATTAATAGATTGCGGCGCATCGCATAACTTCATCTCTAAAGATGTAGTACAGCGGCTGAATCTACCAATAACGACAACCACGGCATACAAAGTGATAATGGGGACAGGAGGTACAGTGTGTACTGATGGAATTTGTAAAGGTGTGCTACTATCTCTTCCAGAAGTAGAAGTGGTAGAGGATTTTCTACCCTTGGAATTAGGGAAAGAAGATGTCATTTTAGGCATGCAATGGTTAACAAAACTGGGCGCAATGCAAGTCAACTGGAAAACATTAACTATGAAGTTTACATTGGGTCAAGCCACGGTAATGTTAAAGGGGGAACCGAGACTTTGCAAAAGACAGATATCGCTCAAGGCAATGATGCGTACGGTGCAACATGAAGGATGTGGATATTTGCTGGAATTGGGAACTTTAGTATCAGAGAATGGAGAAGAAGCATTAGAGGTGGAGGTGTCCCAAGCTATCAATAAGTTGTTACAGGAATATCCAGAAGTGCTGGAGGGGCCGAGGGGGCTACCCCCTCAACGGGAGCGAGATCATTGTATCATTTTGAAGGAAGGAGTTGAACCGGTAAGTGTGAGACCATACCGGTATCCACAAGTGCAAAAAGATGAGATTGAGCGTTTGGTAAGTGACATGCTGTCAGCAGGTATCATACAACCGAGCCACAGCCCATTTTCGAGTCCCGTTATTTTGGTTAAAAAGAAAGATGGTAGCTGGAGGTTTTGTGTGGATTATAGAGCTTTAAATCGAGTGACTGTTCCAGACAAATTTCCAATACCGGTGATTGAAGAGTTATTGGATGAATTACATGGAGCACGAGTTTTTTCTAAATTGGATCTCAAGTCGGGATATCATCAAATCAGAGTAAGTCCTCGGGATGTGCCTAAGACAGCTTTCAGGACTCATGAAGGCCACTATGAGTTTTTAGTGATGCCGTTTGGGTTGATGAATGCACCAGCGACTTTTCAAGCATTGATGAATGAGGTATTTAAACAGTACCTTCGAAAGTTTGTATTAGTTTTCTTTGATGATATTCTGGTATATAGCTCATCTATGGAGGATCATCTGGACCACTTGAGAACGGTTTTGGAGACCATGAAGATCCATTCTTTAGTGGTTAATCTCAAGAAGTGCGTTTTCGGACAGAATGAGTTGGAGTATTTGGGTCACATTGTATCGGCTACAGGAGTCGCAGCGGACCCTAGGAAGATCCAAGCAATGGTGGAATGGCCAATACCCCCTAACCTAAAAGCCTTACGAGGATTCTTAGGTTTAACAGGGTACTATCGGAAATTTGTCAACAATTATGGGCACATAGCGGCACCACTTACGAATCAACTCAAGAAGGATTGTTTTGGATGGCATGAGGAAGCACAAAAGGCATTTGAGGCTTTGAAGGTGGCAATGACAACTGTGCCTGTATTAGCTCTTCCTAATTTCCATCAACCGTTTGTGGTGGAAACAGATGCTTCGGGTTTTGGTATCGGTGCAGTGTTAATGCAAAATCAGAGACCAATAGCATTCTTTAGTCAAGTCCTTAACCAACGAAACCGAATTAAGTCGGTCTACGAACGCGAGTTGATGGCTATTGTGTTAGCAATTCAGAAATGGCGACCTTATCTTCTGGGACGCAAATTTATTGTGCGGACTGATCAGAGGAGTTTACGATTTTTGCTCGACCAACGGTTGGTCTCGGATGAGCACCAAAAATGGGTATCGAAGTTGTGGGGCTATAATTTTGACATCGAATACAGGCCTGGTTCTGAGAACAAAGCAGCAGATGCATTGTCACGTAGAGAAGAAGGGTACAAATTGGCTGTCCTCACTGTTTCATCTTGTGTGCCAAACGATGATCTGAACAATGCCATTGACGCTGATCTCATTTATGGGCCTATCAAACAACAACTAATACAAGGATCAGACTCTTTTCCTGACTACAGCATACCGCATGGCATTTTATTATACAAAGGAAGGATGGTGATTCCGTCGAAATCCACTCTCATTCCGACATTGTTAGCTGAATATCACGGGGGAAAAATGGGAGGACATTCTGGGGTCTTAAGGACATTTCAGAGGTTGTCCAGAGATGTCTTTTGGCAAGGAATGCGGAAACAAGTGCAACGTTATGTGGCCGAATGTTCAATTTGTCAACGGAATAAACATATGGCTCTCAGTCCTGCAGGGTTATTACAACCGCTACCGATTCCGGAACAAGTTTTTGAAGACTTATCCATGGATTTTGTAGAAGGACCTGCCTAAATCAGAGGGGTTCAACTGTTTATTCGTGGTGGTTGATCGTCTTTCGAAATACGCTCACTTTATTCCACTCAAACATCCTTTCAACGCCCAAGATATTGCTGCAGTATTTGTGAAGGAGATTATTCGCTTACATGGGGTACCTCGCTCCATTGTGTCAGATCGTGATAAAGTATTTTTAAGCAAATTTTGGATGGAGCTATTTCGTTTACAGGGAACAACATTGAAGCACAGTACAGCTTATCATCCGCAAACGGATGGCCAAACTGAAGTGGTTAATCGGAGCATTGAGACTTACTTAAGGTGTTTTGCGGGAGACAAATCCAAGCAGTGGGTAAAATGGCTACCTTGGGCGGAGTATTAGTATAATACTTCATATCATTCATCCGCGCATACTACTCCATTTCGCGTTCTCTATCGTCGTGATCCACCACCGTTGTTACGTTTTGAAATGGGCTCCGCTCTTATATCCGAGGTGGATACACAATTACAAGCTCGGGATCATATTCTTGAGGAACTTAAATTTCACTTGATCCGTTCTCAAAAACGCATGAAGGACTATGCGGATAAGAAGTGACGCGAAATTGAATTTATGGTGGGAGATTTGGTCTTTATTAAGCTGCGTCCTTATCGTCATAAGTCGTTGGCACGGAAAGCAAATGAGAAGTTATCTCCTAAGTTTTTTGGTCCTTATCAGGTGCTATCTCGAGTTGGTGCTGTGGCATACAAGTTAGATTTGCCTTCTACTACCTCTATTCATCCAGTGTTCCATATTTCGGTGTTGAAGAAAGCAGTGGGCATTACTACCAGGGTGCAACCCATTCCTGAGGTTCTTACGGAAGAGATGGAGTGGCAGGTGAAACCGGAATCAGTGGAAGGAATACGCTACAATGCACAAGGGACGTTGGAGGTTTTGATTAAATGGAAGAACCTGCCGGATTTTGAGACATCGTGGGAAAAGTTCGAGTTTTTCAACATGCAATTTCCTACTTTTCACCTTGAGGACAAGGTGAGATTTCGAGGGGGAGGTATTGATAGACCATTAATTAAACATACATATGTGAGACAAAGGAGAAGCAAGGAGATTAAAGATTAGTTGCAAAGGAAGCTTCTTTTTTCTGTTATTAGAGAGTTGGTTAGGAGTTGGAAGTTGGTTAAGTTTGTTAGGTGGTTAGTTAGTTAGAGTTGTTAGTTGGAGCTTAAAGTTCAGATCAATTTTCAGCTATAAATAGCCTTGAGGAGGGATGGGAAAGGACCGAAAATTTGAGATAGAATTGGGAGAAAACCAGGTTCTCGAATCCCTGGCTGTTGTACATTTCCTATACTGTTTTCTTTTCATTCAAGGCTGTTTTGTACTTCATTAAATTGGTGAATACAATTCAGTCCATTTCTATACAACAATTCAGCTATTTTTCCTATTTGTATACAATTGATCTATCAATATATGAGAATAGAGATGTAAAAAATTTCACCCAAGAAATGGTCCGTGTGAACAGGGCCAACTCTGAGAGATGAAAGGCCCTAATCGAATTTCAAAAAACTCGGCCACTTAATATTCTAATTAAATTTTTTATTCTCTTACCTCCAAATGAATCTCGAAGCAATCTTGTAAGCTTTGAGTCACGAACAGGAACATGAGTACTGTTCTCTGCCAATGCATTAATGCATTTCCCTAGTGCACTCAGTGAAAGATTGATAGACTTGGCTTCCTCTAATGTATGCCCTTCACTTCCTGCCAAATTAAAACAAGTTATAACAAGAGAGACGATAGGAATAAAATGTGATATAGTGCAGTAACATTCTAATGATTTCCTTTTGGAAGGGAAAAAAATACAACCTCTAATTTTTTTAACGTGCAAAGATGGCCTTTGACAAACTCCTACGAATGGATATCGGGGGACCCAACATCAATGTGGGATTCAACACGCCCCCTCACGTGCAGGGTGGATTTTGACAAACCACTGCGAACGGATATCGGAGGGCCCATCATTGATGTGGGATTCAACACACCCAACATCAGACAAAAGCCTTACTCTGATATCATGTAGAAATCCAATGGGCCTAACTCACTCTCAAAAGAAGGCTTGTAAGAGGAGGATTGGCCTCAGCTTTATATATAGTTCAGGATCAGGTAACACAAGCGATGTTGGATTCAACATGCCCCCTCACGCGCAAGATGGACTTTGACAAACCACTACGAACTGATATCAGGGGCCCCAACATCAATGTGGGATTCAACAAGATTCAACAATTTAGATAAGATTGCATTCTTAGATAACATTAGTCACTAACATAAGTGGAATATCATTGCATTCTTAAAAAGGCAAGAGTCAATTATTTTCCATGTCAAAGAACGAACCTGACTTATCAATACGTTCAGAACCTGCCAGATCTACGACAACCAGCTTCCCTTTGCGAACAACAGGAGGCTTTAATGACTTAGCAATGTGAGACATGTTTCCGTTTTCACTTGAAATAGCAGAATCTCTTCCTTTGACAGATCTCTTAACATGTACCTAGAACAGTACATCACATCAATATTAACTAATATACATAGAATATTTCAGATAATTAGGCCTGTTCGTTTTGCTTTCCAACTAGTATTCTTAGTCGCAAAAAAAAACTTTTACAAAACAATTTTCACAATACTCAATTTATCACATCACCAACTTCTAATATTATACTTTTACTACCTTACAATTTTGATTTTTTTCTTTATATCTTTATTTTGTATTTCTCCATAATTTTTCTCTACCACACATTCACCCAATAGACATTATTATTATCTTTGTTATTCAACATCATATTTCAACCAATCACATCACTTTTAATTTTATATTTTTTAAAACACATAGTTAATAAATATTCTCTTTTTTCATAGAATCATAAATTTTGCAAATTCAAAAAACTCACAATTTAACAAAAAAAAAAAATTGTATTTTCGAAAACAATTTTCAAAAACTGAACCAAACAAGACCTTAACAACAACCTTGTCCCACTGAAGACAATAAAAGAGCACTTACCATGAGGATGGCATGACTACGTGAAGATTCCGTATTCAACTTTGTATTGGCTGCAAACCGATGTGCTTCCCCTAATCGTAGTAGTTCTACAAAACTTTGTTGATCCCTAATTTCGACTGAGGTAGCCCCAGGTAGTGAAACATCTCCTGTTTTTGGATCTTCCACGATGGATATGTTATCATTAGTAGGATCAAGAAGGTCTTGTATGCTCTCCATATAAAGCTGCACAGTATTTGTAAAAATCAGGATTTTTATACAAAAATAATGCTGAAAAGCCAGAAGGATTATAGTAAGAATCCTTCAGGAGGCAAAACAAATTGATTTCAATTGAAAAGGACAAATTCAAACACTTAGGACCGTTTGATAACACTTTTTTAAGTACTTTTATAAAAAAAAAAAAAAAAAAAAAGCAAATTGAACCAAAAAAAAACATTTTTATTTCAAAGCAAAAGCAAAAACCAAAATTGTGTTTGATAACTTAAAAATGATATTTTGGTGTTATCCATATAAAAGATCTCTTAATCCAAAAGAACTTCATACATGGTTGAGAAAATTTGAGTGAAGAGGTCTTAATCTATTGGTCTTTTAAAATAATAGAAATCAAAGAAAAAAAATATTTTTTGGTTTCTAAAAGAAGTACTCATAATCATGTTTTTATTTTTTAATTGTCAAGAGTACTTTTTTAAGTGCAAAACAAGCGCTACTTTTAAAGTTAAATATTGTTTGTTTTTTAAAAAAAAGAAAAATTATCTAAAAAATCGTTATAAAACGGCCCATTAAAAAAGTAAATGATGGAAGAATGCAGAAAGTGTTTCGAGAGCCTAAAAACCTGCAAATAAGAGACAGAAATGGAATCGGTCTCTGAAGATATTTCAGCTAAAGTATCCTCCATTGCCCGCACCATTATTCCACGAGCAGCTGTATCTTCCTCTCCTAATCGCCCAAGTGTGTAAGTTTTCCCAGTACCAGTCTGCCCATATGCCATGACTGTTCCATTGTATCCCTCAAGAACACTCTGCATAAGCAAATAACAAAAGAGTGTATGCCCCCATGCAGCATGAAATTAGATTCAAGTAAACTTATGACCTGCAAATGCACTACATCAAGGACGAAGAACCTAACTATCGTTTTCAGAGTTCCAAGATAGCATAAAAAGGGAACTTCAAGATTCATCACGCATGACAATTGACAAAGCTTGGGAATGGTAGAAGTGACAAATTTGCAGAGCTTGGACTAGAGTGGGAACTACAGTTTGTTGATTTGAGAGCATCTAATGTTGATCTACATTGGTATTGTATATGCCATAACTAATATAACTGAATGACTATAATATCCTTTTTTTTATCTTTTTACCAAGAAGAATGAAAAAAATTATTCAACAATGACAGCTTTGAAACTTCAAAAATCTGATCTATATAGTGATCGAGTGACTGTAAAAAGAGAACTGAGCCATAAATCTAGAGTGGCCAAAAACAGGTTCAGAAAAATGATAAGAAAAAGAAAACATTTTTGTCTGACCCCAGAAATTTATTTCGCTAGTCTGGGTCCAATTGAAATAGTTTTTTTTTTTTTTTTTAGTTTTTCAAATTGGGAACAAATTAAAGGAAATAGGGAGATAAAAAAAAAGTGAGCACTATAACAGAAGTAAGGCTTGTCCAAACATGTGTAGCATTTGCCTAAAATTGAGCAGTGAGAGTTAATCAAATTCATTGGTTGCACATAAACTTCAATTCGGCCAGGCTGAGAAATAATCAAATATGCCAGAATCCCTGTTTGGCTTAATTAATTTGTGAATTTATTGCAAGCAAATTCTTAATTTCCTCATTCTGCGGTTATCTTAAACAAAAAACATCCATCTTCTTGTACAAGCATGTATTACAAATATGAAAGAATCATATGCAATGAATCTTCCTGAAATCAAAAGGAAAAATGAGTTTTGGTCATCACATGCTCCAAAATGTGGAAAGCTATAGAAAAAAAAAATTATAGGGGATCTTATTATAAAGTCCTATATCTAATGTTTTGTACTTCCTTCTGTCACAATTTATTTTAGTCTATTTCAACTTAATTTTAGTCGTAGTTGATGTTAAAGATATGAATTTAATAATTAACTGATATTAACTGAAGAATTCAACACCTAGTTTATATTAACGGGAGAAATAAAAAAATAAAAGACAAAAGGCGATAAAAATGATAAGTGACTTACTTCAAAGACAATCTAATAATTTCCCCAAAATTATATATAGATACCATATATATCTCAGAAAATATAGACACCATATATATCTCAGAAAATTTTCCACATCACAGAACATGCGTACCTCAACTACAGGCTTTGCAACGACTTCATAAACACGTTTTTGTGAAGCAAATTCAGTAAGCACTTCATCGAACTCATATGTATCAGAATCCCAATTGTTCTTTCTAAGTTTCAATCTTTTAAGCTGGAAAAAATTTAATAATGATTAATTGAAAATATTTAATTAGATGCGAATTCAACTAAATCAACATTGAGAAGAATACCTCCGGCTGCAATTCAACACAATCAGCAAAGTCAGCATCAGCAACCAACTCTTCTGCATTACGAGGACGTAATCTCACAGCAACTCGAACTCTTCCAGGAACTGTTTGCAAGTATAGTATATCATCCCAAGTGATCAATATTTATTTTTTAAGATTCATAAAATGTCCAAAATACCCTAGAAATATATAAAGGCACGTTAGTAATCTCTTATTCTCGAAAGGGCATTAAAAAAATATGATTTCTTATAATATTAAGAGGACTAGGGATTCCCCGGGTTTTTTAAATTTATAAGTATAAAAATAATAAATAAATAAATAAAGTACATATATAAAATTTGAAGGGTACAAAGTACAATTAAATCATTAAGTGGGTTGAGTGAGTCGACTGGTGTAAAGAAGTATAACGTTAGTGAGTTGAGAGGTTGCATGAGTTCAATCTCAACCATTTTTTTTTTTTTAAATTAAATTTAAACCGTTATATCTTTTCGTCCCGATTTATTAATAAATTAAGCAGAAGTTCTCGACGACCTATGCTGTCATATTACAGTATCTCCTTCAAGAAAACATTCAGTTTTTGTAAGAAACACGCACATTCACAAAGGCAGAGGCAGCAGAATTTGCAGCATACATTAAAAAAAATAGGTTGAATATATTCAAAAATATTAAGGGAAGATCAGTTCATGACTGTCTTCGGTCTCTATTATCGAATACCTTGAGCCCTTCTTCTGTTTGCAGTGGATGACAAGATGGGCAAAAGATAGCTGGAGGGAAAATAGAGAAATTTTGGGATTCATCATTAGCAACTCACTCTCCCTTTTCAACTTTTACTATCAGCTACTTGTTGACACAGCATTTTATCCCCCCACATCCTCGCTCATTTTTGCATATTTTTCCCATTTGAATCTCATTCAATCCGAAATTGAAAAATCAATCAAAAATAAACGGTCTAACAATACTTTCGAAGAACAATTTCCGTTTTGAAACAGAAGCACAGGAAGAATGTTTTAACAAAGATTGTCAACGCATCATCCTCTTCAGCTGGAATGGAAGTGTAATGTCAGAATTCAACAGTAGAATTATTTTTCCCCCATTGAAATTCAAGATTAACAATGCATCGATATTTGATACAAACTGATATTTTTGGAGAAAGTAAAGGACGTTAATCGCAACGAGAAGAATTCAATTCACAGGCCACAAGATTAAGCGCAGCTAATGAAATTTTCAAAACTATAGAAGAAAATATACTTCCTCAACTGTGCTAGCACGCTCTGTCAAAATTCAGAACTCAATTCACATTCCATCACAACAACCACCATAAAATAACACATGTTGCGGTACCAATAATGTACACTGACCTCCAGCATCGTCTTTGGCTCCGCCGTTTGAGCTGCCGAGAGAACCAGTGCTGTTTCGGCGGAAACCGGCCGTCGTCGGCGCTTGGGGCTTCGATTTCAAAGAAGAAGAAGCTTTGGGGTTTGAATTCAAAGAGACTGGCCTGTCCACCTTCACAGTCGCCTTCTGAGCACCATTTCTATAATTATTCGCCATTACTGATCACCACTTCTCGCCAATTCACCTTAGCTTCAGAAAAAATCCGCCATTGAAGAGAGAGAGGAACAGGGAAGAGTTAACTTGAGAGAATTGAAAATTGAAGTTGGCGGAGTGGGGTCTCGACATGAGCGAGTGCGAAATGTGACCCAGAAAAATCCGGTTTTAGAGAGAGAAAGAAGAGAGAGGGAAGGTGGGGGAGCGAGAGTCAGGTGAGTCACGGCGGTAGGGGTCCTACATTTTCTTGCACTTTAATTTTAACACGAGTACGAAACTACCCTTCCTTAAATTGAGGAATAACGGAAACACCCGGGTTCGTGACATAGGGTTAACCGACCCGGTCGGTGTACAGTGTAGACTAGTGGGCATGGCAAATCGCCGACCCCACGATCTCTGCCTGTTGAGGGCAAATGTGTAAATGCGATCGACCACGACTAACGCCCGACGGTTCCACACATTTGAATTACCTGAGGGTAAAGATGTAAATGCACGTCATCAAATGTTTATCCAGCTTAAGATTGTTAATTCCTCGTAGTTCTATTAAAAATAAATAAATGAATAAATTTACATTTATTATTTTTAAAATAATTTAAATTTTTTACCCTCTTTATTTTCTTAAACATGTACTAGCGCCCCATACCACATGCCCGCACCTCTCCCAACCCATTACTGTTCCCGTGCTAGTCACGCTTCTTCTCTGATTAATTCTACATGTACAAACCTTTGTTTCTTAAATGTGTACTTCTATTAAAAAAATTCTAAATAATTTTAAATTATAATTTTATCCCTTTTTAAATCATTTTAATTTTTTTTATCCCCTCTAGTTTTTTAAATACGCACCCCCCCCCCCCGTCTCTCTTTATATATATACAGGCACACACAAATTTGCATTAGTAGATCGTAGATATGTGACACCATGAATCTGTCTTCCACATTGATTCCTATTTGTGTGTGTAGAGAGAGAAAAGAGATGGGAGTGGCGGGCAAGGGGTGGGGTGGGGGGACCGGTGGGTGGTGCTGAGCTAGGGAAGAACCGGGGGGTGGAGGGTTGGGAGATGACAAAGAGAGACGAAGAGGGGGAAAAGATGATGTTGTCAGCGTTGACGGTTGTACTCGCCAAAGAAAAAGGATAAGGAAAGAAGAAGGAAAAGGAAAGAAAGTGTAACAAACAAAAAGTAAAAGATATAAGTGTTAGTAATTTAAAGAGTAAAATTTTAATTGAATTAAATAATTGTTTAAGGGGGTTAACAAACTTATTTAACAAAAAATAACAATATTTGTATTTTTAACTCAATTCAAATTAAATTATAACCAACTAAAGGTATAAATTACAATTAGGTCTCTCTCTCTCTCACCTCTCTCTCTATCTCTGCAACCAAAGTAGCATTTTTTACCATAAAATCCCTACCCACCCACCCACCCTCGCCAACTTGCAACTTCTAGAGACACAATCGCCTCTCTGTCTCAAATTGAAGCCACGTACCATAGCCAATCTACGACAACTCCGGTCACAAGACTCGCTCGTAACCCTCTTCAACACCATCATTTGTCTCAAATCTGAGCTGGTGAAGAAAAAAAATCTAAAAAATGAGATATCTCACTTTCTCTATTTCAAATATAGGTCAATTGGAGCGCGACTGTGGAGGCGATGGTGGATTGGGACTAGATGAGGATGGATAATAATGAAGTTTAGAGAGAGGGCGGTGGTGGTTGCCAGTCAGTGGACCACTGGAGGTAATAGGTTGGTTAGGTTTAGCCCTTTGGATTTGTCTGAGGATATGAAGATAAAAAAAAAAAAATTGAAAATAAGAGGAGTCTTTGTTTTTAATAAAATGCACAATAGTAATTATGTTTTTTTTAACTTTAATTTTTTTTTACTTATACCCAAGGGTAAAATAGTTATTTCACTCTTTTTTTTTTTTCTCTAACTAGGGATTTTCTTAGTAGTTCAAATATGTAAAGGGGTGTTACTATTTCTTAAGAAATGGCAGGAGTGTCTCAGTAACATTAATCTGATAAAGGAAAATTTTGAAGAAATCAAAATAATTGAGAGGATAAAAGAAATATATGTGGAATAATTTTTTTTCTTTAATTATTCTTTCGAAATATGTAAGAACAATATGTTTAAAAAATGTGCATTGAGCTGTTTTATTATATTGATAATTATTTTTAAAAAAAAGGTTAATTAAACGAATCTATAAATCAACAATTCCTTATAATATGTTGTTGGAAACTATGGTCTAGAAATTATTTAATTAATTATTAATTAAAGATATAAAAATGAAGATGAAACAGTTCTAAATTCTTTGTTACAGAAACATTCCAGATAACAGCCGAAATACAAAAATATGGAAGAAATTGATATTACAATACTAAATAGAAAACGTAAACAAGATAATTATAGTATTATAGAAGAAAATGGAAACAGAAATACTTATAATATTATAGAACAATACAGAAATAGAAATACCTGAAAAAGATCAAGACAATTGTTTGACAATTGTCTTTAAAGCAAATTACACCCCGTAAAGGTGCTTGCGAATTAAGTGAGCATCTAGCTCCCAAGATAAAACAATCAACAACTATTGGTACAAACACTGAAAATTAAAAACTCGATGAACTGGAAAAGTGTTGAATTTTCTCAAAAACTCTTAAGAAAAATGAAAAACTCTCAAAAAATTTATCTAAAATGCAATGCAAGCTCAGATTGGATGTCTATTATGCTGAAATGCATGTTTATGGTATTTATGTGTCTGCTTGGATGCTTATTATGCTGAGAATATATGTCCTTTCATAGGGATCAAAATAGTTTAAGTAAGCATCTGGTTTAAGGGTTTCTGTTTGGATGCTCATTTACGTTTTAAGTGAGCATATGGCTCATAAGATACAACGATCAACAACTATTGGTACCTGTACTGGAAATCAAAAGCTCAATAAATTGGTGAAGTGTTGAACTTTCCCAAAAACTATCAAGAAAAACGAAAAACTCTCAAAAGACTTCTCTGAATTGCAATGCAAGCTTAGATTGGATGTCTATTATGCTAAGAATGCATGTTTCTGGTATTTTTTGTGTCTGTTTGGATGCCTATTATGTTGAGAATGTTTGTCCTTTTACAGGGATCAAAATAGTAAATAAAAAAGGCAGAAACTCCTAATTTAAGAGGGCAATAAAGGGACATTAATAACTCTCTGCAGTTACACACCTGAAGAGTCTCTAGGTTTGTAACTCTCTGCAATTACACACCTGAAGAATCTTAAACTTTTTAAGTTCTGTTTGGGTTGAACTTTTGCATTATGTACAAAACATACCAAGTCCAAGTCAAACATTCTCCAAGACCACAAGCTCAAGCCCAAGCCCAAGCCTAGGCTTAGGCCTCTAACCGAGACCCAAGCCCTAGCCCAACCTAGGCGGGTGGCGGAGGCGCGCGCGCGTGTGGCTTTATTTATTTTATAACTTTTAGCCTACTTTTTGTCCATATCGTTTTAACGCTCTAAAGGTCTTACCTTCCAGTGGTAACCCGAGTCTTTAATAAATGACTCATGTTCTTTCATTACCAATGTGGGATAAATCCACACAACATATCACTCAACATCTTCAAATGGGTACTTTATTGAACAATTTTAATTCATCTCTTAAATGATTTTCACACATATAAATATACTATATTCATATCCCCACCAAGAAAAATATATTGGTATATTCAAATATCCCAAATTAAGATTGGGTTCCACAAATAATTGTGTCGTAAAATACCCAAAACATTATTTTTACATAACAGTCCCCCACATGAATAAAAATTGATCAGATAAACATGCATATGAAATAAAAACTCAAACAGAGAGAGAGAGAGAAGGAGAGCAAAAGAAAGCTCAAAAAGAAAACAACTACATCAAAACAAATAACTTTTGGCCTTGAGCCTTCCCTAGTAAGAATCTATCAGATTTACTCAGCCAAACAATGAATATGATGTTTTCAATTGTTCATCCTTTAGTGTAAATCAAGACAATAGAAACTACATAGTTGTTTTGTAGTTTCTAGGCACTGTCTGTTCTATGGTTGCGTTCATTTTGACCCTGAACACCCTGGTACTTTATGAGTGCTTTTAGAGAATTTATCTCTTTTCATTCTCCCAGAATCATCCCATTTCTCACTCATATAAGTAATTTTCTATACATGGTATTCTTCTAGACCCCACTTGAAATTTTTCAAGTTATAAAAATCATTAAAATTCATATTTATCCTTAACTATATTGAAAATATCACTGTTATATCATAAGATTGAGCCCTAGAATTTTGTCTACTCAATGATACACTCACAATCACCTTCATAATTCGATTATTCCTTTGAACCTAGATCTTGGGATCTCCAGACAACTAGGTTGGGTTGTCATTGTGATGACTTTTTCATAGTAGACTTTAAGCTCATTCCCCTCAATAAGTAGTTTACTCTATCTCATGTAAGATATTTGGTCAACAGATTCGTAATATTATCTTTTAACTTAATATAATCAATTGAGATAACTCCATCTGAAATTAACTACCTTATAAGCATTATGCCTTCGACGTATATGTCGAGACTTACCGTTATACATACTACTCTGTGCCCTTTCAATAGCTTATTGACTATCACAATGTATATAAATAGTTAGCACATGCTTTGTCCATATTGGAATATCTTCCAAGAATTGTTGAAGTCATTATGTTTCTTCTCCTATTTTATCTAAAGTAATAAATTCAAATTCCATTGTAAATTCGGAAATACACGTTTGCTTAGAGAATTTCCATGACACAACCACTCCTTCTAATACAAAGACATATCCGCTCGTGGATTTATTGTCTTTAGTATCAGATATCCAATTTGCATCATTGTATCCTTTAAGTACTGATTGATATCTTGTGTAATGAAAACCATAATTTTGAATATATCTTAAATATCTTAAAAGTCTCACTACAGCTTTCCACTGTTCTCTACTTGAATTGCTAGTGATCCTGTTTAATTTACTTATTGTGTAAGTAATATCAGATCTTCTACAATTCATAATGCACATTAAATTGCCAAATATTCGAGAATACTCCAACTAAGATATGCTCTCACTAGTATTTTAAAAAAAAATGTTGATTAACATCTACTGATGTTCAGACTATATACCCGAATCATCATTGTTAAATTTTTTAAAGATCTTCTCAATGTAATAAGATTGGGATAAGATCAATCCTTCAGATGTTTATGAAATTTTAATTCCAAAAATGACATATGATTTTCCTAAATCCCTCATCTCAAATTTATTTGTTAACATTTGTTTGATAGATTTTATGATCTAATCATTACTATTAATAATATGTCATCTGCATATAAGTATACAATAATGTAACAAGATTATGATGTCTTAATATAGACACACTTGTCACATTCAATAATCTTAAAATTATTTAACAACATAACATTGTCAAATTTTCCATGTCATTGTTTTGGTACTTGCTTTAGTCTATACAAGGATTTTACAAGTCGACATACTTTATTCTCTTTTCCAAGAACTACAAACCTTATTGATTGTTCTATATAGATTTCTTCATCTAATTCATCATTCAAGAAAGCAATCTTAACATCTATTGATGTATCTCAAGATTATGTATAGCTACAATTGTTACTAACATAAGTATAGATATTATTCTTATTACTGGTAAATAAATATCAAAATAACTATACCCTCTCATTGCTTGTAACTTTTAGCTTCAAGTCTTGTTTTATATTTATCAATTATTTCATTTGCTTTAATCTTTTTCCTAAAGACCCATTTACATCATAATTGTTTCGTTCCAAATGGAAGATTCACTAGTTCCCAAATTTAAAGTTGTTGCTCATACAATTCACTCATTCACAATAACATTTGTGAGAAATATAATAATTTGGTATGAAGTCCAAATTCAGTATCCTATATGAAAATTACTGTAATATTTTGAATGGAAAATATCGAATTTAATAGTAAGAACTAAAATTGGAAGACATTGAAGAAAATTTAATTATTAGTCATCTCTTCAATCTTAACCCATCTTTCAATCACATTCAAATAGATGGTCAAGATTAGTTCTTATCATCATTAATATATTTTAACCCTCTTATTCAAATGGATGGTTAAACAAAGTAATAAAATAAATAAAAAATACCTGAAAATAATTAAAACAAAAATCAAAATTATATTAACTTTAATTTATACTATTTTAAATAATATATATATATAGACACAAAAATTAAGTCGCTAATATATATCTCTTTAAAATTTGAATTATATTCAACTAAAATTATAGTATTTAACAAACTCCGATACCAAATCACTATTTAACACTAAATCACATACAATATAATTTTTTAACACTTTATTATAATATTAATTAAGACAAAAAAAAATGAAATAATTGCACAAAATTTTACTAAAATATAATATCTTTCTAACTATACGACATATACTCGACATGCATATTTCTTTAAAATTTTAAAATTATATTGAACTAAAATTTCATTATTTCATCAACTATTAAATAATATTTTTAATTTCAATACCTAAAACTAAAATATTCATAATACTAATTGAAAATAAAATATTATAAAAAAAAATGATCCAAAATAATATATAGTTCACCCACATAAATTTAAAAAAAAAAAAAAAAAATACATTACAAACCCACCAACTAATACAAAATATTTTTTAAAAAATAATAAATATAAAATTACATTTAAATAATTAAATAAAATATGTGAAAAAATATTTCAAAACTCGTGTTTCGTCCCCGGCCTAAAAAGTAGTTGTATTAATTATTTTCACATAATGCAATAATCTTAGACTCATGACTCAACTAATTAATTTTTTTATAAAATTACTGGTTGGTTAATAAATAATAGGCCATGAAATTTTAGGCCCACGGCCAAAAAAAAAAAAACTTATTAGTTTCTCAACAAATGAAAAATATTGATAGATTAAAAATTATTTTTAAATTGCAAATAAATAAAAAAAGTAATATTTTCTTGGGGTGTATGCGGGTATTGTTGGAAACGAAGGGTGGTCACTCTTGGCACAAAATTTTGTAAAAAGCCTATCACTTTTTTGTAATTAAAGTGACGAGGAGAGAGGAATTGATTAGGGAAAATCATTAGAGAAAGAAATAGCTTTATAGTTTTTGGAAAAGAAAGGGATAAAACAACACATTTCAATTTACAAATTTCTCAAGGCGCCAAAGATATTATTTTTCTATAATTTTATATGTACATTCATTTTAATAAATGTAATTTTTTATTTTTAAAAAAATTAAAGTATTGAAAAGTATTATTTTACTTTTTTTAAAATAACTTTTTTTTTTCTTGTTTTACCAACTACCTTTCTAAACAATGCACTAATCCCCTATCCCATGTCCCCACCATCAATCTCCCACCCCGCCCCCACGCAACAATCCTCTACCCCGTAGACACCACTCTCTTCCTTATTCTTCTTCTTCTCTCTTTCTCTTCTCTCTTCTATTTCTTCTCTCTTCTTTCTTCGTCCTCTCACATGACCAGATCTGACGTTGGAAGAGATCGACGGGTTGGAGCTTAGGAGAGAGAGAGAGATAACCCGATGCCAGAAGTAGTGACTTGTCGAAGAAGGAGGATGAGGAAGATGGAAGAAATTATAAAAACAAATAAAAATATTAAGTGCTATATGTGTTAGTAATTTAAAAAATAAAAACTAATTGAATTAAATAATTTTATTTTTTTTAAAATGATGTAAGGGTAGTAAAATGAGTATTTTTGTAATAAATACATTAAAGTTTAACGACTCCCAAAACGTTTCCCTTGCACTACTTTTTTAGAAAAATAGGATCATTAAATAGAAATAAACATCTTGAAGTGCAGCCAACAATGCCAAAAGATAATTGATACAACATATTTTTACTATTATTTGGTAGAAACTAAATAATAGGGTTAATTATAGCAACTCCAAAGATTATGTCATTTTTTTTTTATGACACACCAATAATAGTATGACATATTATTATTTAAATGAATACTCCAACAGTTGTGGTAAATTGATGTGCCATTTTTTGTTTTATAATCAATTAATCTAACCCAACCCAAATAAAATAAAATTGATAATTAAACTCTACCAAACCTAATTAAACCTAAATAAACAAAACCTATTTAAATCTAAATAAATTTACCAAAATTAATATAAATCTACATTTCCTACCCAAACCTAATTAAACAAACCTAACATTAATCCAACCATAATCAAACCAAAATTAGCTAATTAATCATAATTAATCCACCCACCCACTAACCCAATATTTTGGCTCTTAACTACATGTACCATATTTTACACATGTAAGGCATCTGTGCTAAAATGGCACAAAAGATAGCACACTCATTGAAATGTATTTTGGCTTCAAAATGGCCAAAAAATGGGATGACACAAGAGATAACATGTAAAACTTCAATCGTAGCATGTACGTCATTTCAGTTGTATTTTAGAGTAATTGTGAAAATTCGAGGTGAAACTAGGACAATTAAAAATTCAAATAAAAAGTCTAGGGGTCAAATTGAAAATATAGAAACAGTAAATCCCAACTTAGGGGGGATAAATTGACATTTAACTTTTAAATGAAACTCACAGGGGGTGAAATTGAAAATCTTAGAAACCTTTAAAAGTTGAAATGGATTAAAATCAAGGTTTAAAGGAAGTTGGGGGAGGAAAGAGTAATTAATTAAAAAAGTTTATTATATATATATACATATACATAAACAGGCGGTCGGATGAGCAGCTGGCCGGCAGGGAATTGGAGAGAGAAACGACGTGGCACGCTTGGATTAAATCAACCTACTAAAATCATGCATGTGTAAGGATCAAGAAACTCATGATCAAGGATCTAGAATCAATTCTGAAAATGAGAGAAAAATCTAGAGAGAGAGAGGGGGAGAGAGGATTGACGGTGGTGACGTCGGCCGGCGGAGAGTGATCGTCGCTGGGTGGTTTGTCGACCGTGCGAGTAGATATTTTTGATCTTTCGAGTGTGAGTAGGTTTTTCTGTCGTCCAGCCGTCGTCGTCGTTGCTGCATGCGTGTGCGTGATCAGTTGCGGTTGCCGACGGTAGGACGTTGTCCGTGGGTATGTGTGGGTTTAGTTGTGGGTCTGTGTTTCGGTTGTAGGTGTGCGTATTTCTGGTGTGTGTGTGTCGTCGTTGATCGTTTGGCCGGAGGTGAGTGAGAACTAGTGAGAGAAAGAATGTCGTCGGCCGGTGGGTTTTGGTGTATGCATGTGCGTCGACAGCGGTGGCGCGCGATTCGTCTCCGCCGTTCGGTATGAGTGTGTGTGGGTGTGAATGTCGTCGGTCGGCCGCTGTGGTATGGACGTGAGGTTGCCGGCTAATTGATCGGCGTGAGCATGCCGGCGAGGACCCAGTCGGCGGAATAGGAAACTCAAACAGAAAAAGGAAACAAAAAAAAAAGGAAGAAGAAAGGAAAAAATGGAAAAAAAAAAAAAAAAAATATATATATATATATATATACACAAACAGCCCCAACAAAAATTCAAAATCCATCTCGTGGCCGACGGATGATTCGGAACAGGTAAAATTTCAATCGATTATTAATTTTCATTTAGCGTTACAAATCCTAAAATCGTAACAATTTTGTAACGATTAATTAATTTTAATTACGTGGTACATAAAATAGTAACGATTCGGAATATAGGGTCTGCATTGCATGATTCAGATGTTTTAGATAAGAAATTAATTTAGGCTCTGTCACTATTAGGCTCGCAGGCACCGGTGTCCCAATAGAGTGTGGTCAGTGAAGGTTTTGGAGAGCGGTTAATAAGGTGAGTGTACTGTCTTCTTACAAAACTATTTTTCTATGTATCTATATGATGGAATACGTATTTACTTAAACTGTATGAATTTATAAATTATATGGATCAAGCAGGATTTGGGTGAATTGGTAAACTGGATTTTCGGAAGGTTTCGATGGTTTTTGAAATGAAGTTGAAAATGATTTTTTGTTGGATTTGGTGAAATCAGACGGTGTTTTTAAAAAGAATAGAAAACATCTATTTTTTTCTAAAAATGCCTGGTTTTCTAAAAATAACGGGTGGAAAAGTGATTTTGATAAAATCAGACATTTTCTTTAAAAGAAAGTATGAAATATGATTTATTTTTTTTTGAATTTAAAAGTGGGTTTTGAGGAAAAGAGATAGACGTGGTAATTTGACGAGGTTGAGTAGACAATATCTATTGAGTTGTGATTCGATGATGCTGTATTTGATTTGACGATGCCATATATTTATCTGTTTCGGTAGAGTGAGGTTATCCGCTTCGGCGGAGTGATGTTATCCGCTTCGGCGAAGTGATATTTATCTACTTCGGCAGAGTGATGTTAGATGTTATACTGCACAGTGATTATCCGCGTCGACGGAGTGATGGGTGTTCGTAGGAAGACATATCATACGGATGGTAAGGTACCGTTGCAAACTCCCGATCGTGAGGTTAAAACGATCATTAGGGCTGGCCAGCGTGTGTGTGTTTGAGATGATGTTTTGAGATGTAGTATTTTACTTATACTGGGTGATTTATTATTTATTATGGGGATTGGCATGATTCTTATACTAAATAATTTTGCATGGAACTTATATATAGTGCTTTACTCTCACTGCTAATATTATGAAAACTTTTGCGAGCTACGTAATCTTTACATATTTAAGCTCGATCCATTTAGATGTTGCAGAATAAATTATTATTACTATAAAAATATTTTACTAAGAAGGCAGTACACTCGCAGGTACTACAGCTAGGAGTCGGTCCCCTACTGGCACTAGGTAGAGCTACGTGATGGAATCATATAGGCGATTGAGAGAAGCTATCAAAGGCGAACCTATAAAAGGTTCATGGATAAATACTTTTATTTAGTAAAATTTCGGGACGGGTGTGTTCCCCATAATAGATGTTTGTATTATACAGTGGGTGTATATTGTCATTTATTTGGTTATTTGGGTATTGGTGATGTCATGTTGTAGTCACGTCAGCCTCGGGATGACGGGTGTCCGGGACGGGTTGTGACATAACACATTAGTTAGAATTGCTCTTACCTACTTATGCTTTAGTCTAGATTGATTTTAATTCCTCAATTTCAAAAACTTAGGGCATGTTTGATAATTAAATTAAGTACTTAAAATTGATTAGATTAAGTACTTAATTAATTAAGTGTGTTTGATACATGTAATTAAAATTACTTAATTAATTAAGTTAGCTGAAAAATTAAGTGAAATATAAAATTGAAAATTCAGCAAACACCCATTTACTTTCTTTTTTTTTTTTTTTTTGCAAAAGATGCTCAGAAATTTCTCCTTAAAAAAATTAACATTTTGACCGTTTTACCCTTGTATCTTATAAGGTTTTTCATTTGCCAAACACTCTCAATTGTCAGCAACGAGGAGGAGGAGCGGCGTGGATATGGACTCCTTGATCGAGTGAGTGATTTCTCTACCAGTTCCTCAATAGATCGACGAATTATCTTCGTCAGATTCTTCTCTTCGTGAAGTTCATGTGCTCGCGGTTGATGATAGTCTCGTGGATCGGAAAGTCATCGAGTGGTTACTCAAAATTTCCTCCTACAAAGGTACACACTACTTGTATCTTCAGTTTCGTAGATTTAATTTTTGAAGAATTGAATGCTGAATTATGGATGTTACGTGCTGCCGCATTGAATTTCGGAGGTTTTGCGTGAGATTTTGATGGATTGTGGTTTGGATTTTGCAATCACAGTAGTGGATAGTGGAAGGAGAGCTCTTCAATTTCTAGGGTTAGATGTAGAGAGAAATTTTGCCGATTTCGATGTAAGTGGAATAATTCATCGCGCAATTACCGCTCCAATTCCTATGTTCATTTTCCTCATTCAAAATCGAAATCTACTTGTATTTTGATTATTAGCTGAATTTGAATATAAGATTTGAAGGTAGATCTAATAAATTTCTCTAAATTTCTCACGAAGCAAATCGAATCAGAGGAGATAGGCAATTGTTTGATTTTATAGAAGAAACTTGTAGAACAAGCTAAAAGCGAACAACTGTGAGATGAAGCGAAAAGTCGATTCGATTTGTTGGTTCAAAGCGAAGCAATTTAATTCGATTTTCACCTTTGAATTTAAGAGATTGATTCGATTTGATGAGAGGAAACGATTTCAGTGATTGATGATTCAAATTTCAGAGAATGTTCAACGAAGTAGATACTCGCCGATTGATGATTCAAATCTCAGATTAGTTTTTGTTTGGGCTGGAGAAAAGCAGGGAGTCGGAAGATAGTCATTTTGTTTGATCGCTTTGTTGCGGGGCCAATTTCACATTCGATCTGAGATTGCGAGCTTCGATTGCGTAGAGATTTGCTGAGAAATTTGTTCGTTATGTCTGAGATGTTGAGAAATTTCTTGTTCTGAATCATGGGATCTATTTGTTTTTAAAACTTTAATTCAATTTTGTTTTGAGTCTTAGGATTTGTTTGTTTGAATCTCGGTTTAGCCTTTAATTTTGTTCTGAATCTAAGGACCTGTATGCTTTTCAGACAGTGATTCATATGTTTCTCGATCTTATGATCTGTTTGTTTCTAACAACAATTTTTTTGCATTGTCGAATGATGTTTTCATTTAATTTAGATTTTGAGAAACTGTTTTAAGAATTTTATAGAAATTAAACATGTTTAATTTATCAATGATTATAAAATTTAGGGAATCTTATTGAGAGGTCCCAGGATTCAAAAAACCACTTTCTAAGGACCATATCATGTGTTAAAAAATCACTGTTACAGGACTCCGCAGAGTAATGGTTTTATAGAATGGGACCTTTCACCAAATTTTCCTAAAATTTCTAGAATTTTATGGTTGTTTAATTTTATAGAAATGATTTATTTTTTTTGTATTAACTTGATTCAATGATAGTTATGTAAATTAAACAATTTTTTAGCAATTCAAATTTTGCACTTATCAAACAAAAAAAATAAAAAATCAACACTTAAATTTTCTGCACAATTTTATCAAATAATCTTTTTAAATTTTTAGCACTTAAAAATTAAGTCGTTATCAAATAAACTCTTATACTCTATTCTATTCCTTCATTTTTTAATTTAAATTAAATAGTTAAAAGTACAAGGAAAAGAAAAATATATCATTTTCTTTATTTAACTTTCTTTCTCTCTCTATTTCTATTTTTTGATAAAAACAAAATAAAACAAGAAATAAAATAAAGATTAATTGTATCTACTTCATATAAAATTTGATTCAAAATAATAAGAATTTAATATAATTTCCCTTTATTTTAATTTTAATTTTATAGTTAAAAGTAAAAAAAAAAAAAAAAGAAAGAAAAAATATCATTTTCTGCATTTACGTCTCTTTCTTTCTCTATTTCTATTTTTTAATAAAGACAAAATAGAACAAAAAATAAAATAAATGTTAGTTTGTCCACTTCATATAAAATTTTGTCCACTTCATATAAAATTTAGATGAAAAAAATTAATTTCACTCATTTTTAGCATATATATGGTTAAGTTAAACATATGGTTAAGTTAAACAAAAAATGATTAGGTTTGCAATCCATAATAAGTAGAAGGGGATAAAATATAGATTTTTTAAATAAGGGGACAAAATGAAACAAGATCAAACTACAAGAGAGCAAAAACCAAATAATCCTAAATAATAAAATTAAAAGGTGATTAGATCACGAGGTCAATGCCTACCTAAGACCATGATTATCTCTGATGATACCCAAATCTGAGAGGGACATAGTAACTAGACACACTCCTAATCTTCCTCTCCTCGTTGAATCATGTAATACCCTGTAAATTTATATTTTTGAAAATAATTTCTATTTAAATAAACTATATTTTTTTGAAAATAATATTTTATTTATATAAATAATAATTTATATGGGGTGATTTTGATATATTATGAAAATCATAGGGTATAATTGGATATTTAATAATTTTTTGGGTTATAAATGTAATTAAGTTTTAATTTTTGCGAAGATGTAAAGTATGATAATATGTATGTTGATAATGTTGAGAAATGTGTAAAGTGCTGAGACATGTGTAAACTTTTTGGTATAAGAGTGTGTGTGTGTGTGTGTGTATATATTATATGTGTCGTGTCTATTGATTGTGTTGAGACATGTTTAAAGGTTAGTAAATATATGTAGGTAAGTTGTTTGGGTGTAAGGTGGAGAAATTAAAACATGTAAAGTAAGGAAGGATTAGAAGATAAGAAAGCAAAAGGACAAAAAAAAAAAAAAAGATAAGGTGAAAAGTGGGTCACATTCTCCTTATGTGTGTGTGTGTGTGTTTTATGCTTGTGTTTTTTTTTTTTTTTTTTGAAGTTTCAAATGAAAGCAAATAGAGGAAACATATAAGAATAGGTAAGAAGCTAATAAAAGAGGAAGAATAAAAGGAAATAGAGGAAACATATGAGAATAGGCAAGAAGCTAATAAGAGAGGAAGAATGTAAGGGAAATAAGAGAAATTATATTACCTTGATTTTTGTTATGATCTCAAGTAAAATTCCAAATACTTTTAATGTTTGCATTTAACCTCTCTATTTATTCTAGAATTCATATTATAATAGTTGTTTAATTATAATTGTAGATTTGCATGGATTATTCATTTTTATGTATTAAATGACAATTATGTGAGATACATGTAAACGCGTTATTTGTTTGGATTGGTTTGATGTACGTATTAAGAAGGTTAAAATTTTGCAGAGTTTTGACTCACAACCACACAATTTTTTATGCAAGGTTGGCGAAATTGGGTCGTGCCACAAATGATGAAAATATATTTGGATTTGCAATTAATTTTGTAATAATTGTATTTAATTCTTATTGTTGAAAGAGTAATTAAATTAATTGGTATTTATGATTATTAGTGCAGTTCAAAAGTATCCAATCAAATTTGTAATTATTTATATATGTATATATATATATATATATATATATATATATATATATATATATATATATATATAATCATTGATATTATTGTAAAATCAATTAATTTATAGGTTTTTATTATTTATTATAGACTTTTAGTTTTATTCTCTTTAGGAGAAAACGAATGACGGCCCTAGGAAATCGAGTCGTTACAAATCACCTGCAATGGATAGTTGATTCCCGGTGAAGAATCTCCTGTGTGAGAGTAAGTGTTTGTAAATGAAATTTTAGTTATTGATTTTACTTTGAGAATTTTCACTTACCTGGAGTCTCTTACATTTCAAGTATTTATAGATATTCTTTAGGTGGGAATGGCAGGAGAGTAAATTCCCCGTGAACAATCTTCCATTGAATTTGTTAGTTTAGATCCACTGGCTGTTGGAGGAACAACATGTGTTGCGCATGAAACTCTCCACGTAAGAATGTAGATTGCGTGACCTTCTTCAGATGGACATACGGTGATCTAAGGAACTGGATTCAAACCTCCCAGCAAGTTTCGGGTTGACCTATCTCTTTCCTAGGGAAGTTACAAAGACCATTTATCCTATATCAATCTCCAATTAAGTTAATTTACTTTTAGTTATGTTAATGTTGAAGTATGATTAACACAGTCAGTTGATCTGGTTAGATGTCTTTGATTTGGATTTTGCTAATGTGGAGCTTGATGGTGATAATTAGTAAATTGTCCTTAGTGGTTTGATTGGACTATAAGCTATTACCTACACAAAGTTCTGATGGGGTGTGCACAAGAAATCCCTCGAACATAAGAGTAAGAGGTTGGGGAAAAAAATAAGAGTTGAAGTGTTCAATACAAACACTCATCATTTGGAGCAATAAGTGTTCTTATACTTATAGGAGTCGAGGTTGAATTAGTCTCAGAAAAGTTAGGGTTTAATCGCGAATCAAGTGCGCAACTTGATGCACGAAAAATCAAGAGGCATGTGGTCAGCTTAGTCGGATGTGCCTAGTCCCAAGACCACAACACATGCGGTGTAGCCCATGGGCACCTAAAGATGGTGAGAAAGTACCACAAACCCATTGTATGGGGTGCCTGTCTGGGGGGATCCCAAAAGTGCTATCCAGACACTGCAACTCGATGGTCGATCCGAGATAACATGGTGCAAATAGGGAAGTAACATCAAGATCGTTGAGACTCAAACCAAGTTGGTCAACGCCAACAAATAGTGAGGATAGATGGCCCTTAAGTGGTTTGCATTAGTAGGTCAGTCTTCGATATGGGTGTTTATGGGTTGGGCTAGGTCAGGTTCGGACCGAGCCCAACCTAATAAATTATAGTAATTTGTAGGGCCCTGCACTAGGCCTGGGCATTAGGCCTTATTCCGCTGCCCAAGCCAACCCATTGTAATTCCCTTTGAACCAAACTGCACACACACTTACTAAAAATGACCGAACTTAATTTTTTAAGTCTTGTCCTTATCCATGGGCTTAAACTTTAAGCCCAAATTTTAAAAAATAGTCAACGGGCTGAACGGGCCCCCATACCCATGAACATCTCTAGTCTTCGATGACATGTGACAATTTTTGTACAAATATGTAACAGTGTAGAGTTATCACTCTTGAAATTGTATAATAATTTTATATTTAGTTAGTATAATAATTAATTTGTAATAAATTGAAAGATTTTGTAGTATACTTGGTTTAACATTTTGCGTCAATAACAAAATTTGAAGGTTATTTTTTACACTTTTTACCCTTAAGTTTAGGTAGAGTTTCACATTGCCCTTTAACATTTTTAAATTTTGTAATTCACCTCCTCAAATCTGATTAATTTTACCATCAGAGTTAGTCATATAATTTGCACTCAAAAGAGTAATTTGGTATTTTCCAAATTTAAAGTTTAAATTTTCTTGCACTTAGTTTCCTAATACTGCCAAAAAAAATAAAAATGCACTCAATTGGAAGAGTATCAAAAAGAAACTTTAGGGGTTAAATTACAAAAATTGAAAATCAAAGATGACGTAAAGAAGAACCGACCAAAAGGACAAAACGAATTCATGATCCATAATGGATTAGGATGTAGTCATTCGACAAACGAACGGTTAGAAATTGACAAGTGGGGTGGGTCCCCTGTACCATATTACTGATTTTGTATGCACTGAATTGAGATAGGCGTGAATATGATAATGAGATTGGACGTTTACATCAAATAGGGACTTATTGGTGGGGGCTATGCCTATGCAAAGGTCGGAGGTTTCTCTCTCTCTCACCAACAACCAAAAGAGAAATTATATTAGAAGCAAACCAAGTAACTTTAGTACATATTATATATTAATCTTAAACATTTGAATATATTAATTATAAAAAAATATTTTTATTGACAATTTATTATTTAATTTCTCAACAAAATCTAAATCAACAGATAAAAATATCTCTAACTATCCAATACTAAAAAAATGATTAAATGTAAAATATGTTCTGATTTGTAATATAGATATATGTATAATAAATTTGAACGTGTTTAAGATTATGGATATTTTTAACCTTATCATATCCTATAAGATAAAAAGATTAAATATAAATGTTATTACATTGACACCCCATTTCATTTTCCAAAGTTCCAAAGACAACCATTGGAACCCTTTTGCCATAAAGGGAGTGAAATGTCTTTATTACCCCTAATTTTGATGAATCTTAAAAAAAAAAAAAAACCTTTTTTTAAATCAATTATAGTTATACCCTCCCATTTTAATAGACAAGTTATAACTTTTTATCTTCTAATTCATCAATTAGATTTTTCTGTTGTTTTTTTACTTTCCTTTTACTCTCCTTATTAGTTTCTCACCTCCTACGCCACCTTATGCACCACTGACAACTCATAAAACATGGTCGTCCTCTACTCATCAGTCACCACCACCACAATCTAACGCCCTCAAAATTTAGAGAGCAAAAAAATACCAAATCAATAAAATTTATGCAAAAATTAACCATTAAACCCTAAAATCAACCATTTTTCTATGCCAAATTTGCAAAATTAAACAATCTGCCTAGAAATATCACATTCAAGAATCTCAAATTAAAAGAGTTAAGAGCAAATTTGGAAAAATGAGAAGAAATAGAGAGAGAAACACTTTTAGAAGAGAGAGAGAGAGAGAGAGCGCAATTTCTACTGAGATCAATTTCTGCGATTGTTACGTGTAGATCATGGAAAATGGACGATGGATGATAGATCATGAAAACGAGGGTATTCATGTCGTGGTCTTGGAGTGTCTCCGCAACTGTTCTTAGAAATGTGAACAATTAGGTTCTCGAATTTTTTTATTTTATTTTTGCTCTATTTTTTTTCTGTTTATTGTCATTGATTTATTCTATTTTTTAATTGGTTTTTGTTCAATGATATTGTATTTTTTTTTCTTTATAGTTATGTTCTAAAAAACGTGCGATCATGAACTGAGAAATTAATAAAAAAAGATTTAAGTATTTTAATTATTTTCTTTTCTTCATTTTTTTTTTTTCGTTTTGTCGTTCATGAAAAAAAATATATTTTTGTTTATTTTCCTCTTAGAATAAAAATAGAGAAAAATAGTGGAAAAAGTTATGTTATGTTTTTTTTTTTCTCTTTCAATTTTAAATAACTAACAACAAAAAAATTGTTTTGTTAATTTTTTTTTTTGTTTCAATTTACTTTTTAAATTTTATATAATTATTCCTGTTTTTTTCTTAGAATAGTGAAAAGAGAATAACAAAATCAAATATGTTAGTTTCAAATGAAACTGACAAAATAAGATGCATATTTCATATCTATTGAAGAAATCAGTTTTACGTTTTGATAAATACCAAGGGCCTAGTACATATATATGTACATATTTTATTTTGTGGCAATTTTGCCCATGTTGGGTTTGTAAAAGTTTTTGCTCAAGGATATTTTTGGCACAAACTTCACACAATTTGGGCATTTTTTTGGTAAAAAATATTTGAGTATTTATTGGAGTTAATTTAGGCCCCGTTTGGTTAGTGTTCCCAACCCAATCCAACCCAACCCAACTAAACTAAACCCAACCCAAAAATTTTGGATTTAATTTTTGGGACCGCGTTTGGCAAACATAAACTCAACCCAACCCAATCCAAAAAATAAGAATTGATTCTCAAAATCCTAAAGAAACCAGAAATAAAAAAAAATTGTTTCTTTTTGTGCCCAAAAAACTCAACCCAAAGTTCTCAACTTCCATCTTCATCTGTCAGGCGACCACCACCACCCGCCGCCGACAGGCTACCGACCGCCATCTCCGGCCACCTCCGGCGACCTTCCTCTATTGCCGGCGTCCACCTCCGGTGACCATCGCCGGCCACCTCCGCCGCCGCCGCCGGCCGTCCGGCCACCGTCTAACACCGCCGCCGCCGCAGTCCGACAGTTGCCAAACAAAAAAAAAAATTCAAAAAAAAAAAAAAAAAGTAGTTTTAGGATAAAATCGTTACCAAACACATTCTGTTTTCAACATAAAACAAAAATTGTCGTTACCAAACGTAATTCTGTTCCCAAAATTCTCAACCCAATTCAACTCAACCCAACCCATTCCAGTTGGGTTCAGAAAAATGGGAACACTAACCAAACGCCACCTTAACTACCTCGGTTTTTTACTCATAAAAAACTATATGCCTCCTCATCAAAATTGTTGGTCCAGTGAACTATCCAAGAGAGGGTGAATTGGGTAACTATAAAAAATTAAAACAAATTATCAACTTATAACACTTGAAAAATCAAATAATTAATTTAATCATAAATTAATTATTATCTTTATATAGTAGTGGATAAATGTAAATAACTAGGTGCACACCCAAATAACAAGAAATAAAGAAAATTAACAATGTAGTACACCACGATATATACTGGTTCACTAAACTATTCTTGGCTAATTCAGTCTTCCGAGCCCCACAGAGAGTCGCATCCACTAAACCACTAAGATTCCTTTAAACAAGTAGGAACCAAACATTTACACAATAATTATTTTCACAAGCTCATAATCAACTTTTACAATTTCTTTTTCCCAAACTCAGGAAGAACCTTATCTTTTTAAAAGGCTCAAAACTAACCTAATTCTATTCAGGAGGAATTACCACCTAATTATTTTCCCAAGCGCAAGAATAATTTTATCTTTTTATCAGGCTTAAGATTAACCTAATTCTTTTACAGGTTAAGGATCAAACTTAATTCTTTTTATACCTTAGGCTCAAGAATTAAATCTCACAAAACACGCAAAGTATCCTTTTATTTGGTAAGGATGGAACCGTTATAATTCACTCAAAAATAATTCTAATCAGGGAGAATCATGCCTAAGTTCTTTTTACGGGAAAAGTGTAACCTAATTTTTTTATACTTTAGGAAAAAATCAATCATCAATCCCTCTACTGGAAGAGATTGAAATCCAACTACCCCTGATTAGATATTCCCAACAATATCTAATCCGCACGCAACTCACTAATTACAAAAATTGATAAAATTTTTCCACTCAGAGCTTCTACTACCTCAAATTAATTTAAACTCGATTAACGTCCCGATAAATACTAGTGATAGAATTTTATGTGAGAAATTTAGAATCTGATTATAAAATAAATGGGTAGCACACAATTGAGCACGTAATCAGATCGTTTTAAAATAATTTTTATACACTTTAAAGTTCAAAAACGATTTCACAATATTTAAAAATCTAAGCAAGCAAAATAATATTTAATCGCAACAAAGAATTAAAGTTCGGAACAATCTCATCAGGATATCACCAAAAGAATGAAAATTGAATCGCGACTAAGTTTAGATCAATGACACCAAAATTCATAACACTT
Organism: Eucommia ulmoides; assembly: GCA_016647705.1. Lineage (NCBI taxonomy): Eukaryota > Viridiplantae > Streptophyta > Magnoliopsida > Garryales > Eucommiaceae > Eucommia > Eucommia ulmoides. Next base: position 15,601,775 of record CM028330.1, on the reverse strand, counting down.
ATTCTCAAGAAAAATCTCACGATAATCGCTCAATATAATCTCAGAATGATAACTCTCAGAAAGCTTATGAACTCAAGGTTCTTGATAGAATGATAACTCTCAGAAAGCTCACGAACACTTAGTTCTTGATTGTTGGGATCACTCACAAGTGAAAAACGCAGATCTATAAATAATTATTTAAAACAAGCCTTCCAACAACTAGTTTCCATATGTCATAATATTTAATTGCTCATATAAACCCTATATATTGATATGACTCAATCTTGGTTCAATTCACTTAATTATAACTTTTAAATCATTCAATTTAGTCCCTCAAATAATATTATATTCTCAAATCGATAGGATAGAAAGAATTAAATGTACCAATTTGATAAATACTTAAAATATATGCACCATATCTTTAGGGATATCAAAATAACAACCATATATCTATAATATTATCAAATCCCTAGAATATCTCTCAGATTTCAACCAAAAAACGGCTAGTAATGGCTACTTTTTGAACAAATCCATGAAATCTTCCAATCTTGAAACAGCACCATCGGTTGACCGATCAAAATTCACCAGTAAACCGATCGATTCAGGTTATAGCCTAAACCAAAATTATTCGTCAGTCGGTCGACCGATACTCCATGAATCGGTTGATCGATCGATTCAGGATGCTCCCCAGGCTATTTTTCAGCCATGGCCGGTCGACCAATTATCTATGATCTGTCGATCGATCAATTCAGAGAGTTCAAGTATTGGCCATAGGTCGATCGATCTCTCTTGGTCGATCAACCGATCGATCCAGAGGTTTTTCCAATTCCCAACCACTTGTTGTCGGTTGACTAATCCTCCCTGGTTAGTCGACTAATTCTTGCTGGAACACTTCCTCCTTAATTAATTTTAACTTCAATCTTCGACGTTTTTGCCCCTTTAGCCGATTTAATTTTTTGGTTAACTTAATTGACACTTTTAATTAATTTTAAACACTAATATTTCTTAGGTCAATATTTCTTCTTTAATTTCACATTGAAGCAAATATGTTAACTAATTAGGATCCTAATAAAAACACACATAAATATAAAAATTAATTTGAGTTATTTTCACCTAGATTTTTCAAAATCTTCAGTCTCTTAATGTCTAACTCTTTGACATTCTCTTAACATCCTTAGCATCTTCAACAATTTCTTCATGATAATATCATCAATAGAACTTTTACATTGAAACACTCAATAAACTTGTTAGTTCTACCAAAAACAGCAATACTCAATTGTCCATCAAAATCTTAGGATCAACAAAAATGTATATGATTTGATCAATTAAGCGTTTCTCTTTGAAGATGGATTTATGTCTACAACAAACATTAGATTTTACCAATTATATTTTTTTTTATCACAAATTATTATCATAATTGATGTGGACGAAAATCAACGGGTCTCCAAGTAACTTCACCTAGGCCTGCCATGTAAATCAGCAGAGGACACGTTATCAAACGGCCTGATCACCCCTGTCTCATTAGGTCGGCATCTCACCAGGTCGGTAATCTAGCAAGACTTGGATCACTGGCTAAGAACTGTCCACAATTATTGAGGTTCCAATCAATGAGGTCCAGGTCGGTATTTTTACCTCTGCGTCCGTACAGGTGTCCGGGCGGGTTCGTCCGTTGTCCTAATAGCGATTTTGAGTAGTTGAGTTCTTGCTGGATTTTCAAGCATATCGTTTAGGGAGGAAGGAACGCCGAGCAATAGAATGTCAAGGGTTGTATTAGAACAGATCTTCGAGAAATATTTAGAGATAAAACTGCAATGCAATTTTTCTTAATCAGAGGAATATCCAAATAAAAATTTTCAGAAGCAAAAGAAAGTTGTAGTGCTAAATTACTAGTAGGTTCAGGGTTGGGATTTGAACTTCTTCGAGCAGCGGGCACATGCGGTTCAATTCTACTCCTTTTGGGGATGGGAACCAAATATGAGGAATCTCTCTTCTTCTTCATTTTTATCAGGTTTTAACCTACCAAGCGGTCACTTAAATCTATTCTTAGTGGGCTTTGTTTTCAAACTTGGTTCTTTGATATAGAAGAGCTTCCTAGGTAAGGAATGATTGTTTTATGAACTCGGACTTAGGGAACTAATAATTTATGGATCTGGAGCAACTCTTCTAGTTCGACAATGGATTGTTTATGAAGTTCTCTATCTGCAAAATATAAAGATAAGAAGGAGAACTATAATGTTAAAATAAATCAAAAGTAAAGAAGAAATTACTTGTGGAATTGAAGTTTCAGGAAACTATTAGGACCGATACTCTATTTTCTGAGGAGAATTCCCAGTCATATGTAAAGAAAAGATACTAGTTCTTTCAATTTTTCACGGATTTGGAACCGTCCAATAGGTACACGAAAGTGACAAAATTGCTTTGACTACAGAACCATGCCTGTCTATTGGAGCAGATCAATAAAAAAATTGATTACTCGAAGGAAGACAAAGATAAATCAAGTTTACATTTTTTTTTTTTTTTTTGATAATATATATATATAAGCGAGTAAAAATCCTTTACCATTCTTAAAGTGAGAGGAACTTGGTTAATTTGAGAAAGAAATAGACCGCCATGAAGTTGAGGCCAACTATTTGAAGAAAGCTAGGGGTAAAAATATCATATGAATAGAATAACTTACAAATAAGAAGATGAATGGGAAGATGAAGGTCGGACTCAAACATCCCAAAATAAAGACAAACTTCATCGTTGCAAGGAGAACAAGGTCGTTCAGATTTTTTAGGAAACCTATTTGTAACAGAAGAAAAAATTTCAAAATATTTGAGAAAATAAGCTAAAGAATCTTTAGAATAGAAGGAAGGACCATGATCAACCCAGGATAAGGAGGTACCATGAGAAGAGATATCGTCAGCAGTAGCAGAATTTGCCACAATAATTTTAAGTTTATTTTCAACTTCAACCATTGAATTAAGTAATAGAGATTAATGGTGAATGATAAGAATCGTAAATTCATAAGGCGATAAACTGAGAATTAACCTAAAATAAGGATTAAAATGAGTACTTACAGTAAAAGAGAATCAAGATTTCACTTCTCATATTTGTCAATCAAGCCAAGAAGCCAAATGGGCAAATGATGAGGGTGATTTCACACACACTCTACGAGAATATATAGTGCTATGTTGGTGGATAAGTGATAATGGGCTTGGAATCAGAAGATCTATATTTAATATAAATTAGTTAAATATCGGATAGTGGGATGAACTAAGCAGGCCCATCTCCAATATAAGAATACCAAATAATAGGTCTTGTTGGTGCGTAAAACTAGTATACACCTCGAGTATGGTCCAGTCGAATGACAAGTAGGTCATCTTGCTGAGGTGGAGTCATTGGTTGAAAATTCTTCGGGTAAGATGTGTTGAGTCCTGGGGCAACTGACCCGCTGTATCCATAGTCATACTTCTCAAGGAGTGTACCTGCAAAAAGCTCAGACTAGGATTTGTCCGGTGAAACCCCTCCGGCAAGGTAATTAGTGTTCAGAGAAAAAAAGTAGAGTAATTCATTAAGTAAACAAATTAACTCGCGCGTAATGTAAGCGTATTCAAGCGTACCTCGGGCTTGTATAACCACCGATATATATAGGAGTTGGAGATGATTAGTCGGGCCTAAATACAGTTAATTAGTCAAAACCCTGTGTTTAGCCGATAATCTGATACTTTTAGGAGATAATCGTTGGGCTTGGGCTTTTGGGCCCATTTGGCGAAGTTCGCGAGCCTTTGTCAGGCCTATGACGATGAGCTGGTGGAGAAAAACGAAGATCCGTAGAGTCCTGGAGAAGAAACGAGCTGGAAGGGGAAGTCGGTCGAGGTGAACGGCTGAATCCCTGAAATTGATCGTCCAAGGCACGACGCAGACCCTGCGAGGCTCCTCACTCCTCCCTGGGTGAAAATGAGATTCGAAGGAGGAGTCATAGTCAGCGTATGCTCTAGCGTGGCGTTGTGAATTTCGAAATGCGTCTCTATCACTACGAGGATGGACACGTAACTGGGTTCCAAGTGTTGACTCAGAGGTGCCCAAAAGTACTCTCATTGGGTCTAGACTGAACAAACTCATATTTAGTATAACATAAAGGAGAATTTTCAAAGTATATGGTTAAAACCCATGAATATTTTTTGAAGTGTTCATAATCAGATTAGATCTTAGTAATCTCAAGCAGTTAGAATCTAACTGGAATAAAGAAAAGTCAGGTATAATTTTAGTCTATAAATATAGCGATTTTCAAAGTTTAATACACAATTCTAATACCATTCATTTTATGATTAACATATTCTCATGTTGGATGGCATTTGGCCAATACCACATCGATATCGTAAATATTTTTCTTTAGTTTCACAGGTGTTGATCAGTGAATTAAAAGTTGGGAATATTGTTGATTTTACAGCAATATCATTTGGGGAGTATTACCGATTTTCCAGCAATATTAGTCGTGAAGCTGGTCGCAAACAGTCGCCAAAATTATTCGTCGCTGGTTGCCAAAAGTCACCGAAGTTTGACTCCATTCGTTGTTTCTCCTCGCCGTTTCGTCTCTTTTCCATGCTCTAAATGATGACGAAGATGTTAATGATAGAGCAGAAGATGATGACGATGGAGTAGAGGAAGTACTAATTGATTGATCCATCAAATTATTTTTCCTAAACAAGGCCGATTTGGGTTTGATTCAAAATCCATTTAATCAAGCTTGTGGGTTCATGTTATTCAATGAAGGATTTAATTTTTGGTTCTAGATATAGGTGGTCTTGGACCTCTCTTAACCCCAAAAGTTAAATTTGGAGGTAGGATTTTCCTTTTACACTTATAATCTGACCACCAGCCATTTCCACATCCGATGTGGGATAAACCCAATAATCTGCCCTCTCACATATCAAGCCATTGGTCGGCTAACACTCTGTCAGTCTCTCCATTTAGTGGCTATTGTTTTTTTTTTTTTTTTTTTTTGTATCCCTACAAGCTTTTGTTATACAAATCCATTAAACTGGGCGAGGGCAATTATATGGTTGAAGATAGAGATCATTTCAATTTATGGATTATGGACAATTGTGTTTTTTAGTTAGTAGAACTTTTGTTTATTCATTAAATTACTAAAATAAAAACTATATTATTAAGTATATTTTTATATTTTTCATTATTAAAATTCCTATCTAAAAATAAGGGAATAATGAAATTACGCAATGCAATTATATGGTTGAAGATAGAGATTTCGATTTATGGATTATGGACAATCGTGTTTTTTTAGTTAGTAGAACTTTTGTTTATTCATTAAATTACTAACATAAAAATTATATTATTAAGTATATTTTTATATTTTTTATTATTAAAATTTCTATCTAAAAATAAAGGAATAATGAAATTAGGCAATCAAAATTTACTAAAGTATAAAAATTATATTATTAAAATATTATCCAATAGATATCATTAAAATTATATTATAAAATAAGTATAAAAATTATATGATTAAATTACTAAAATAAAAATTATATTATCAAGGATATATTCACAAATTATTAAAATTCTTAAAAAGATTTTATTAAATAATGAAATTACACAATTAAAATTTTCTTCTCAAATAATTATTTAAATAAAGAACTTGTAAATTTCAATCATTTATAAATTTCAAGAATTTATTAGATTTTTATTTTCGAAAGCTACTTTATTTTTTACTTAAGAAAAAAAGCTAAAATTTAAAATAAGTTAAAAAGATAGTAACATAATTCAAGATGAATTGAAGTCGTTGATGCCATTTCCTTTATTCTTTATTTTCCTTTTTTCACTTTAAACTAGTGACCCAAAGTGGTCACAAGACTTGGACATGTTGGTCAGTGCACTATTTTATGGTTTGAAGCACTATGACATTTATTTTGCAATTTTAATTTTGGTTGCAAAAGTGAAAGCAGCTTTTTATTTTTTTGACAAAAGAATTTATGAATGTAATTGGTATGAAATGAAATATATTTGTTTAGGTGAGACTTTATTTAAGGTAGCATTTGGAATTTCGGAATTAGGGTTTTGAAATTGGAATTGAAAATAAACTCATGTAAAAATTTAAAAATTTCAATGTGTGATCATCTGTAATTTCAATTTTCAATTCCATACAACCAAATACTATCTTAGTGTTTTTGTTTTCAATGTTTCTAAAATTGAAGTAAAAATCATAAACAAAAGTACCAGTTTATGTTTTGCTTTTGGATTTTTAGAATAAGAGAAAGAAACATAAGTTTTTTGTTTATGTGTTTCTATTTTTATTTTGAAATTTCTAAGAACAAAAATGGATATTTTAAACAACCAGCTTATTTAACCATGAGGTGTTGGTTCGGTTAGTAAGGAGAGGTATTTAATTTTCTTGTCAACAATGATTTGATTCTCTTGGAAATCACTTCAAAAATTAAATGTTGAATAAATGCTGAATGCACTAGGTCGATGTGGGAGAATGCATTTTTAAGATCGCTCGAGGAGGTGATTAGTCGAGGTATACATAAACTGGTCTGAACACTTCTTATCGTAAAAACCAGACAAAGAAATACCTTGCTTATTTAGTATTTCTATTCCTATAATTTTGTAAAAGATAAAAAAAATAAAAATATGAGAAAAGAAAAATATTTACGTTATGTTCCTAGAATTTTAGAACAAAATTTTGATGGAGAACGTGATTGTTACCGATGTTTTTTTTAAAGTTTAATTAAAAGGATGACTTAATATACAAACAATCAATATGATAAAACATCTCAATTTTTAACCCATGAAACATTTGACGTTCAGTCAAATTTTAGATTTGATGATTGAGAAATCAAAATATTTTAATTTTGAATTAATGACCGTTTCATATCTTTTTAATTTCTCGTATCCTCCTCTCAAACTCCACGTTATTGCCATCGTTTCTTGAACTTGTTCCATTTTTCTCACGCACGTTTCTTTCAGTTATATACTCATTTGATTTTTATTTTTATTTTGAATTACAAAATTGATATCTATCATATATATATTTTTTCCTTTGATTGAAATATTTTAATTAAATTTATAATTTCAGAGTATATATTAGTATATGAATATATTAATACAAGCCAAACAAACCCTAAATTTCATTTATAGAATAGCCTACTTTCTCCCATCTATCTTTTCACTTGAGAAAAAGAAAAGCGTAAAGCCATAAAGAAAAGTTGAATAAAATTAAAAAGAGAAGGCCAACTTGACCACTTTCGTTGAGATTCCAATCCATCACTCTATAGTTGATTAGATTGGACGCCATCTCCCCCAAGAGCTCCCATGAAGAGAGAGAATAATAAATATAGAAAGAGAGAGAAGAACAAGAGGAAAAAGGAGAAATCTAGAGAGAGAGAGAGAGAGAGAGAGAGAGAGAGAGTAGAACTAGAGAGGATGAATCATGTTTTTTTCTTCCACGACTTTAAGTACATGATGAAGACTGATCAATTAAAAGTTCAAGTTCAGAACTTTCAAGTGGTCCTGTCCCGATTCGAAAGTATTTTACATAATTTCCAACTGTATCTCGAAAAGCAATTCTGAACTGTAAACAAATATATCTAAAAAGTAATTTTACGGATTTGTAAATAAATAAAGTGTCTCTGATTGAATTGATATATTACCTTAACAGTTAGAGCAACTCCAACCTATTAACACAAGCAACAAATAAACTTAAAAATTTAAGTTTCAATTAAAAAATCATCACAAAAACTATTTTACCTAATAGCTATTTCAAGAGACATTTCTACTCGTAAGATGAAGATGTTAACTAAAAATTAGTTGGAATTTTTAAACACCAATTTATCTATTCAACATCAATGTTATTTATTCTAACCAATTAGGTAAATGGTTGCTTAGTTAAATATAAAATTTAAATATTAATAGCTACTTTATTTTATTAGCATGGCTGGAGTACATTGAGAGACTCACACAGACCACCAAGCTCTTCCAGGTACTATTATTTACCAAGTTGTTGCCCGACGAAGGAGGGTAGTGCAAAATTTCGTCCAGGTCATCTTTTCGCCTAGGTCATCTTTTCGCCTGGACTTTTCGATTCACAAATGGAAGGAAAAATTCTTCTTCCTTGATGGCAATGGATGGGAGTTTGGCCCGGAGGAAAGGGACCGCACCACCGCCTTGTAGCGAGAGTGGGGACCAGTTGATAAGAGAATGGATCCCAGTTGGGTGGTGATCTCCATTGGTAGCATTTTTTATATTATTATTTTTTTGGGTGTAGTGAACGAGAAGGTTGACAAACTTACTGGACTTTGCCCGAAACTCGAAGCAGATCGGGACCGGTATACTTCGCTGCCACAGGCCATTTTACCGAGCAGTCCAAACAATGTGAGTGTTGTTCGGTGAACTTTAAATTTCATTGCCTTGCATATTTTGCTGCATGTTTTGACCATTTTTTCCTCGTCCAGATATGGACTGGGCTATACTGAGAAGGGTTGTCATGGCCCACAGAATGGGGGACAATTCTCAAGGACAAGAAGCCCATGATGCACTGCCCACCAATCACATGGTAGTACCAATACCGTCGAAAAGAACCCGGGCACCTACCCAACCAGGTGTTTCCATCCGTGAACCAGCCAAAGTCAGCGGTCAACGTCTATCGACACCGACCAACCTGAGCCATTCCCCAATTACCCCAAAGGCAAGGGAAAGAGGAAAGTAGATGAGGGTGCTTTAAGGAAAAAAAAACAAAAACACGAGCAGGAGGGTTCAATGTGAAGGGGGTCCCTGGCCGAAGGCTCCACGCCGTAGCGGCCTGAGGGGGAGGGTTCTTTCTTCAGCGTGTTGGACACCATCCTTTCGATGAACGAACATATGTTGGAACACCATATACATCCCCAACTTTGTGCGCCAGATCTTCCTACTGAAAGAACTTTAAGAAGTTAGAGGACATCGAGGCCAGTCTTCTCTGCATGGACATGTTCAGGGACCTAACTGGGGTAAGTATACCACTCATCTTCACATAAGTAGTCTTTAAGTTACAATTTTTTTCCGTTCACCTTTGTATACACCACATTTTGCCCCATCGGCACATGGGATTTCATTCTAAAAAGAAAAGTAAAAAAATAATAATGATTTTTGCTGAATCAAGTATTCATGAATTTCAAAAATGTCCAAATTAAAATGGAGAGTCCTGATTTGAAGATTTCGAGAGTAATTCGAGTTTTAGAATTTATAATTGGAAACTTTGAGGACTAAAGTGAAAATTCAAAATATTGATTTAGGGTCTCGTGGTTCTAAATTGACCTTTGGAAGATTCAATTAATTACAATTAGAACTCAATGAAGGTAATATAATATGTATTAAGTCCCGGATAAGCCAGATGAAATAATTTTTCAAATCAGAAAGTTAGGGGGCTTGATTGGACTGTTAAGCCAATCAAATCAACATTTAAACGAATCAATTTGGATTCTAATTTTTCAATTAAGTCTTTAATAATAATATTTTATTCCGGAAAGACTCAAATCGGATCTCCTTTTGAGGTTTGAAAAGTCAAAGAAAACTTTGGAGTCAAAATTGAAAGTTTACAAAAGTTATTTTTGGGCTTAATTGATCAAATTGAAAATAATTTTCAAAATTTTATCATTTTTTACTTGGTCAATTTTAGTTTCCAAATGTCATTTTTTAGAAAATCAATTGCAATCAAAGTGTTTGAAAAAAATTCATTTTTTACCCCCCCGAAGTTTGGGCATTTTAGGAATTTCATATTTTTATTTCCACATATTTGGGACACAATTAAATTTTGTATGAACCAATTTCATCTAATTACCATCAAATTAAATAAAAAATAAGAAAACAAAAATTGGGGCTTAAGCGAAATTCTTAAGAGTGCCTTTCGTAGAAATTTTGCTTATTTCCCACCAATTTTGGAAGATGATAAGTCTTTGATTCTATTTTGTATTGTATGGAGAATTTTTGGTTGTGTTTTTGGACATTACCCAAGTGAAAATAAATTTTTCGTTGAATTTTGGGCAAGGAACTCACGAAATACCACTTTGGGGGACCTAAAACGTGTTTTAAGAGGTAATTTGGGGCTGCCAGTGGGTAGGACTGTTGGCAACCCAGAAACATGTCTTGTGTATCCACGGATGCATATGTTTTGATAGGGCTAACAAAATGGGTATTTACACGATGACACGACACGAAATCGACACGAAATTATCAGGTCTGGGTTTTGCTTATCAGGTCTCGGATCGTTATCGTGTCAGACCCAATAGTACGATAAGAAATAACACAGGTTATCAGGTTGACCTGATAACCCGATAGTTTACACGATAAGACACGGTTGGCCCAGTGGAATACCCAAGATGGGGGTGAATTGGGTAATTAAAAATTATCAGAGAAATAATAACACTTCAAAAATTAAACAATTAATTTTATCATAAAATTAATTATTATCTTTATAGCAACGGATAAGTATAATAAGCTCTAGGTGCACACCTAAACAACATAATATAAAATCAAGGAAATAAGCAATGCAGTACACACCTATATATCTTGGTTCACCAAGCTACTCTTGGCTAATCCAGTCCTCCGAGCCCCACGGAGATTTGCACCCACTGAACTCAAGATTCCTTTACAGGTAGGAACCAAACCCTCACAATGATTTTTTTCATAGGTTTAGAATCAACCTTTACAAATTTCTTTTCACAGTCTTAGAAATAATCTCTACTTTTCACAGGCTCAAGAATAACCTAATTCTATTACAGGGAGAATCACAACCTAATTCTTTTTATACCTAAGGCTCAAGAATCAAAACTTCACCAACACTCCAAATATTCTTTTACATGGTAAGGATTGAACCGTTACAAAATTCACTCAAAATCAATTCTATCCAAGAAGAATCACTACCTCAATCTTTTTACAGGAAGAGACTGAAACCGGCTACCATTTGATTAAATACCCCTAATAGTATTTAATCTGACACACTACTTACCAATACAATTTGATAAGCAGATTATCTCACTTGGAGTTTCTACCACCCCAGATAAATTAAAACTCGATTAATATCCCAAATCTAGTGATAGAAAAGTATGAGATTGAAAATATGATTTTAAACAAAAGATGGGTAGTAAATAATTGAGCATGTAATCAGATTCAAGAAATTATTTATAAAATATTTTCTTCAATAAAAATCCGAAACAATTTCTAAAGATCAATTTTCAAAAATTAAACAAGCAATGCACAATAAAAAGTAATTGGAAAGATCTCACCCGGAATCCACAGAAAAAATAAATAGAGCGATGTTACTTCAGATTCGGTAGCAGCAAATATTAATAGCCAATGATTCTTAAGATCGTCTCTTAGAATAGCTCTCACAAAATCTCCAAATGATATCTCTTATAACAGCTCAATATGATCTCAACTCTTTAAGCTCTCTTAATCTATGTTAATGATATATGAAAAACGCAAGTATATACATATGGGAAATAAATCAGCTCTCTAACGGTTAGTTCTCATGTATCATGACACTTAAATGCTCTTTTAGACCCCGTATATCATTATGACTTCTTTTTTGTTCAATTCACTTAATTACATCTTTTAAAACTCTCAATTAAGTTCCCTAAATATTTCTCAATTTCAATTAAATAGAATAGAAACAATTTTAAGCACCAAATTGAGAAACATTCAAACTTAATGAACCAAATTAACAGGAATTAAATAATAGATGTAACATATCTAAAATATCATAAAATCCCTAAAATCTCGCACAAATTCCAACCAAAAACGTCTACTTTTAGATATGAATTCGGAATTCTTAATATTCTGAAACTGCGCCATCAGTCGACCGACTAGTCGACCGCGCGATTTAGGATGTAGCCAAGCCAAAGATTCTGTGTCCATCGGTCGACCGATTTTTCGACTTGGAAATTCAGAGAGTTTAATTTCTCTGCATCGGGCGACTTACCTATCGACTGATCAATTCAGCAAGTTTGTCTTATACGCTTCGGTCGACTTATCAGTCGACTCCTCATTGCTGAAAACGTTTCTCCAATTCGTTTTTAATACATTCTCATTTATGTTTTCGCCCCTTTAACTAATTTCTTTTTTTCAATTAGTTTCACTAACTTTCTCAAATTCTATTTTAACCATTTTGGAATATTACTTTTCAATAACACAAAGGATCAAATAATTTCACCTTATCAAAACACACATAAATAATAAAAACTTTTTGTGCCGTGTGTTCCTAATTGGGATATTAAGAGTTGAAATTCACCTTAGTTGTTTTCCCTAATTTCTTCAAACTCTTAATTTTTCATCATCTTTGTCATCATCATTTAGCATCCATTCTCAATTTGTTATCACATCTTTATCACTGTAACTTAATTAACTAAAACACTCAATTAAACCGTTAGTTCCATAAAAAATCAACACTTAATTGTTCATCAAAATCTTAGGATCAACAGACACGATAATAATTTCGTGTATTCAGGTTACACGATAACCTGAGATCTAATAGGTTACTCATTAATTTAATAAATTATTTTTACACCCCCAAATTATTTAATATTATAATTTTTTTTTTGTAAATAAATTTTGTTAACATATTGTCAACTTAACAGATTGTTAACGTGTAATGGGTAGGTTAACATGTAATGGAAATCTATCAGATAATCTTATCGTGTCGTGTTTACCTAACATGTTTCGTGTTTTTGTGTGACACAAAAAATTATCGTGTCGTGTCGTGTTGACATAATAATTTTCGTATCGTATTCGTGTTTGGGTAGTTTAACACGATATGCTTATCGTGTCGTGTTCGTGCTTGCTCTTATCGTGTTATCGTGTAATGACTTGTTTCACGATTACACGAATTGCTAGCCCTACATGCTTATCCCTGTATGCATAGCCTTGTGTAGGGGCTGTCCAAGCCCCCTCTTCAATAAATACCCCCTCTCTCTTCATATCTCGGGGTCGTCTTAAAAAACTGAAACAATTGATCTTCCTGCTCCCACTACTCCAGATTTTTGCCTTATTTCCAATCCCTTAATATCCTTAAAATCCATTTAACCCTACCTAAACCACTCACCTTAAGAAAAATAAAATATCAAAAGAAAAAACAAGAAGAAACAGAAAAAAGCCCATTCCCAACGCCGAGAGTTCATCTTTTTTTACCCAAGGTAAGTTCTTACACTTAGAACCTTTCTCCTTTGAGTTTATTTTTCTCCCTAAAGATTCTTAATTAAAGGATGTTTAACCTTAATTCTTAGTAAAAATAATAAATATTCTTGTAGTAATTAAGTAGACATATTACTTTGTAGATTCGACGAAATAACAAGGATACAGTGTCACTTGAGTAGTTGGGATCCTTTTTTGGACTCGGCAAAATGCCTCTTAAAAAAATACATTATTTATTTATTGCTATAAGGGGAATTAAATTTTCGTTTTTATTTACTTTATGTATTGTGCTATATTTCAACTCTTGTAAGCCTTGTGGCGAATTCAAATGATACAACGAGTTGAAGGAGAAATTTATGTACCAGGTTTTGATCCCCAAAATAAGTGAAGAATTTTGAAACAATTGGTTTAAGAGATTTCTTCCCTTAACATGTTGTCTCATTGAAGAAGGTATTTAATCTTACAACAATTAATTTTGGTAAAACTTCTATCCAAGATGTTTTCTTGATTCTCATTCTTATTAAATTCAAGAAGATGTCTAGTTGAATTTATATGATATAAATGGACAAATTAAAATAAAAAAAAAAATAATAAACATTTTATTAGAATCATGTAGTTCACATAGCAAAACATGTATTTTTATCTCGTATCATTTAAGAACTTGTCTAGGATATTCTCCACTACATTTAGCTATCATTCCAATCCAATGAACATGTCAGTCCATGCATCATATATAATAGTGACGCACCCCAAATTTTGATAGTGGAAGAAGTAGAGAGTTGGGAAGAAGAGGAAACAAGTTTCATTCCTCCCTCTCTAAGTTGTCCAAATCTGTTCATTTAGAAATGATTTTTCAAGGGTTTTTCTAGGCGTTGGTTTTGAACAACTTCTTGGCCGAGATTTTATGTTGAAAACAGAGTCGCCACCTAGTATAGGGTTAAATGCTGTGCTAGGTCACCAAGAGTTTTAGAAATTCATTTTACTTTGAAATTACCCGTGTTTTAACTTCATTAGGTCTATGTACCAGAGATATTCTTAAAGTTCGGGGGTCGGTTATGCTCGAGAAAGATTTTAAACACCCCAAGACACCTGTCCGTAAACGGTATCTTAGTCTAAATGAATATTCACTGTTAAACACTACCCGAGTAACTTTCTTTGATTTCTTTAAACAAAACAATTCCCTTTTGAAAGTTTTTCACCTTTTTTATATATTTTTGACATGATATAAGTAGTAATGGTTATTGATTATGCAACTATAACTAGAAATGAAAATATTTTTGTGTTTTTAACAAAATGAAAGCAGTAAATACCATATTATACTATACTATTCTAGGTAGCAACAAGCCAATAGCAGTTTATAAGAGACGGAAATATAAATATGCAAGCTATATGAAATGAAAATATTTTTATATTTTTAGAGACCAAATCTTATATAGGTTGCCCACATATCCTTGTTTTCACAAAGAATCAGGTTGACATGTAGTTCCAGCATACAAACTAAACTAAATTATTTGGATATGTGAGCGAACCCGCACATGGGTTGCCTATGTATTGTGGGGGGTAACCAGAGGTCAAGTCATCACGTAGTTCATTCTGGTTAAGTTGAAAGATGGGTTGATTTTAGTTGATTATTAGTTGTGAACAACATGAATCACAATATGATATGGACATAAAATCTTTGATTTTTTCAAGAACACCTTAACCGAACTCTTTTATTTTTGGTTAGTTAGTGTTATAGTGTGTAAGTATGTTAGTTGAAATTGAAAAAGAAATACTATATATATATATATGCTAGTCCTACCCATAATTAAGAAAAATAGGAAGGCTTCTGAAGAGAATCACACATATCCCCGAAAGAATTGAGGCCCTCCCTTTATCCTGAGTTTTTAGCCACAAGGGTTTGTCGGTGTAGTGTGTGTATGTATATATATATATATAGAGAGAGAGAGAGAGAGAGAGAGAGATTCCAGTCCACAAGCCAACCTGGTTGTGATCTTGATATTTAGCAGAAAGTAAATCCGATTATTGACATTATATAGTTAGATTAACAATTAGTAAAGAGTTGGTTTGAGGTGTTCTTGAGAGAATCGTAGAGACTGTGCGCAAGTTATGATGTGATAGATGATTTGTTTAAATCATCACATATTCTTAACATGTTCTCGGATGATTTGAGTCCTCACATGTTCTCAACATGTTCTCGGGCGTTCTTGATGTTCTTGAGATAGTTTTGTATGATTTGAACATATTTTGGTTATTATAACAAGAATTAAATGTTATTTGGTTGATCATGAATTAAGTGAGTTATATACTTGAAATTTAAGTGTATAAACTACATGATTATGATATGTACAAGCATGATATATGAAATTTAAGGCAAGATCAAGGAATTTCAAGGCACATCCCTAGTTTACGGGAGTGGTCTTTCCCTAAATAAGAACCTTCTTCTCCTTATTGGTCTTCTTGGTTGGAACTTGATCAATCACTATCGATCTCTTGAGTTCTTGCTCCAAGAACCTCAAGAACACCCTACTTAAGGGAAGTAGTCCTCCCTCGGTGGTTATCTCCCTTTTGCTCTTCTTGGCTTGGTGTTGATCGATGACCGTCTCTCTATTGAGTTCTTGCTTCAAGAACCTCAAGAACACCTTTGAAGATCGGATTCCAGCAGAATAACAGGTGTTATTCAAGAAATCTGCTTGAGAATCCTAGCACCTAAGACTTGGCTTGAGTTTTAGAGAGAGGAGTTAGGACTTCAAGTCTTGAAAAATGAGAACCCCAGCACCTCCATTTATAGGAGAGATCCCTTAGATATACAAATAAAATAGATGTTCATGGATAGACCATTGATTCTAAGTTTTTGGGCTAAAAAAGCTCGTCGATCCAAACTGGGAACCTGTAACTTATCCATGCGCAGAATATCCCAACCTCTTCCTTGGGATGTGTTTGGCCTAGGGAACTTGCTATCTTGAATTGATCTTGTTTAACTTTGAAAGAATTTTAGGCGCAAAAAAAAATCTCAAAAGATTTGGTAATGATTGGCAATCATTACCTATCTTCCAATCCTATTGGTTGCACATGGGTGCATTAATGGCTTAATGTGACACTTGCGATTTGGTTTAGGGGCTAAGTACCGGTTAGTATCACTATTTCGGCTTAGTTGCCATTAATGTTTTCAAGGTGCATTGAACATGCTCTCAATTATTCACTTGGTATTTAATGCACTATGATAACTCATTACTTGGTGAGCACACATTCGGTTGGTTTCAGATCAAATCGGGTTGGTTTACCTTGTAACCGACGGTTGGATTTCATTGTTTCTAGTTAACCCTAAGATATTTTGAGAAAATATCTAGATTAAATGCATCCACCCATTTTTACGTCCCTAATTATTTAACGCTTTATGGGATGGGCATTTAATTCATTAGCTAGGTTGCAAGCTAATTTGATTTGGTTTCGATAACGGGTAGTCACATTTCAAGGTTTTTTATTAACTCTAAGATATTTTGATCAAAATATATTTATACATTGAATGTGGCTTATCCATGTCATCGCAAGTATTTAATGCTTGATGGGATGGACATTTAATGCACATTAAATACCTAACTTAGGTGGAAAACCAAATCAGTTTAGTTTCGATAACAGTTGGTTAGCTTCTAAGTGTCTTAGTTTCCTCCTTAGATATTTTGTGTAGAGAATATATAGGGGTTATTTAGTCATTTCAAGGATCCTTTGTGAGCCTCTTAATGATGGTTAGGCCCTTGATTCATTGAGCCTAGGGTGATTTGTCAAGACAACTTGGTTTGGTGTAATTCCAAACCAAGCCCAAATCTTTAATCACCTTGGTGATTTAGGAATTGTCGTGACCTTTTAAAGCCTTGATCAATGTCTCTTGGATTGTTTCTAGATGATATTTTATGTAATATGCATAAATTAATTGAATGTTTTTTGTGTTAAACAGACAAAATTCAGTGATAGTAAATGTTTTAGGGTTACGGTAAGTAAATGAGGTAATTATTTGAAATATCCTATAATTAAAGGGTAGTAGCTAATTTTTATTTATACTAAATATGATTTAATGAAAATCAACCTTTAATAAAGTCATTTTAGACCCCCTTAAATTGTAGGACTTTCGAGGTTGAACTTTTATTTAGCTGAATTCAGTTAAATTTAACATTTTTTGTGTTTTAATCGTGTTTTTGGGTATTTTTGTATATTATACAGTGTGATCTTAGGTAGAAATCTATTCTCTTTAAACCTGAGTTTAAAATTTATTTGAATTCGTACTTGATCCGACACTGACTAAGCGAGACAAAATGCGGTGTCTACAAATAGATATGCATATTGTTTTCTAAAATCATTTTATCATATAGTTTTGCATAATTTGATTTTTTTTTTCAAAAATGAAATTATTTTATCATATCCTTTTACATGCTTAAGACACTTCAACTCTTACACTTTTCTTTCTCACATTCGTTAATCATTTAAATCATGTTAGTTAAAAATCACTTTTCTCTTCTCCTTTATTATACCATGTCATTTAGTACTATTTTGCCCTCTCTTTGCATATATATTGTTGTAAAATCATGTTAGAATTCATATTAAAAAGAAAATCATTTAAAAACTCATTTGTATCATGCTATTTTAATACCACAATCATTTGCATTTTCATTCATAGGATCATTCAATATTCGTTATTCATTTAAGTTGATTTACCCCTTTAAGTTAAAGAAATTCTTGGATAATATTGATAAATTATCCCCCAGAGATCATCTTTCTTAAATCATCAATATTTAATAAGAGATCATACTGAGAGAATATTTCTTGAAATACCAAAAACTTATCTTGCCCTACCTTTGAAATATCAAAAAGATTTTTCAGAAAAGTATTTCAAAATAAAATAAAACATTAGGACTTGAAATTAATTAAACTTAATTGGATATAAGATACCGTCTTTGGACGGATATCTTGGGGTACCTAACATCTTCCATGAGCGTAACTAACCCTCAAACCCTTCTATATTGAATCTTTGGTCAGACCGTATTTTCTAGAGTCAAATTTTTTACTTAAACTATTTTCTAAAATTATTTTTTCAAAATTTTTTATCTAGTGACCTAGCATACTATTTAGACCCAGAGTGACAACTCATTTTTTTTTTTTTTTTCCTAAGTTCTTTTATGAGAAATTGACACATAAAAACCCTCTCTCATTACTTGTATTTTCAAAAGTTCTTCTAATCATTTTTTTTTAATAAAAAAATGCAAGGTGCATCAACCTTGCAGGTCGGATGGCGATGGCAAACCGGAGGTGCATGTAAGAGCTTGTCGAGCACCAATTTGTGCTCACCAAATACGAGGGGATGAAGCAGAGGATCCATGCCAGAACGACTTGCTGAAGAAGCTAAGAGAAACGATCAGCTCCCTCCAAGAAGATAACATGAAGTTGGTTAGTAAGCATGACCAGCTGCTTGTCCGGTAGACGAGACTAGACACCAAGCTAACGAAGAAGCGTCAACTCTTCTAGGAACCTTTCAATCATATGAGGCCAACACCCGCAATGCTACCAAGGAAGCTAGGACGAAGGCCATAGATTCATGCAAGAGGGGCCCAAGTACAATCAGTTGGTCATCCAGCTCAGGGCCGATGTCATCA
Organism: Eucommia ulmoides; assembly: GCA_016647705.1. Lineage (NCBI taxonomy): Eukaryota > Viridiplantae > Streptophyta > Magnoliopsida > Garryales > Eucommiaceae > Eucommia > Eucommia ulmoides. The sequence goes on along the minus strand of CM028330.1, from coordinate 15,582,993 downwards.
AGAATGACTTCCGACTAGCTCTCCACTCGGTTCGACGCATATTTCTTTACTTCGCAGTTAACCAAATTGAGATGGAGTTTGAGTACGAAGAGGTTTCATCAGGCAACAACGACAAAGAAGGCAATCCTAAGCAACTGGTTGAGGATACTCGAGCTGCACGGTCACCAATAGGCGGCGACAAGGACAAAGAGGAGGACGACTACGAGTATACGGGCGGTAAGGATGATGTTGAGGTGGTCACAATAATCGAAAACCCAAATAGGAATTAATAGGGGATCGTTGAATGGTCTGAGGAGAGCACTTGTGCACCTTCATCTGGATTGTGTACTCTTGCTAGGGGTGTTCATGGTCCGGTTCGGTTCGATTTTGACATATTTTAGTCCCTAAACCGAAAATCTCGATTTTCACAAACTGAAAATCGCTCCCTGACGGTTCGGTTTCAGTAGGTGAAAAAAACCACCACTACGGTTTTCGTTGATTTCGGTACGGTTTTCGATTTTGGGCGTGAGTTTTTTTTGCACAACCTATTTCCTTAGTGACAGCCCATTTCCTTAGTGAATTAATCCAAATTCAATTTAAGCCCATTTACCAACACAATTTTAAGAATGACACAAAATGATTTTTTTATAATACATAAAAATCATATTTTTAAATATTGTTTTATAACACTATAATTCACTAATTAATAATCCGTAAAATACAATTCGGTAATTAATAGTCCAAAAACTACAATGTATCAATAACTTTACCACATAACAAATTCATTAACACAACACATTTGAACTACAATGCAGCACAAAAATTTTAAAAAACTTACAATCCCAAACCATTAACAAGACCATCCTAAAAAGTAATAACAGGGACATTTCAACAATACAATACAACACAAAAAATTAAAAAAACTTACAATCTCAAACCATTAGCATGACAGTCCCAAAAAATAATAACAGGGACATTTGAACAATACAATACAGCACAAAATTAAAAAAAACTTACAATCCCAAACCATTAGCAAGACAATCCCAAAAAATAATAACATGGACATTTGAACAATACAATACAACACATGACAGCCCAAAAAAAAATAACAGCATGGATATTTCAACAAATACAATACAGCACAACAATACAATAGCAGCATTGACATTTAAAATAACAACAGTCGCTGCTATCCCCAAAAATTTACAGTCCATGCTGTCCCAAAAAATTAACAGCAGCCTCCCAAAAAAATAACAGCTATTGTCCCAAAAAAATTAAGTCATTGTTGTCCCAAAAAATTAACAACAGTCTCCCAAAAAACATAACAATTGTTGTCCTAAAAAATAATAACAGCAACTACTGTTGTCCCAAAAAAAATAACAGTCCTTGCTGTCAAAAAAAATTAGCAGCAGCCTCCCAAAAAACATAACAGTTGTTGTCCCAAAAAATAATAACAGCTGCTATCCCAAAAAATAATAACAACAGCTACTGCTGTCCCAAAAAAAAAATAACAGTCCCTGCTGTCAAAAAAAATTAGCAGCAGCCTCTCAAAAAACATAACAGCTGCTGTCTCAAAAAATAATAATAGCTGTTGTCCCAAAAAATAATAACAGCAGCTATTGTTGTCCAAAAAAAAAATAACAGTCCCTGCTGTAAAAAAAAATTAACAACAGTCCCAAAAAATTAGCAGTCACTACTTACTAGTTAATAATCTCTGATTGGATGATCCGTTACTCGTTAATAATCTTTGATTCCAGAAAAAAAAGGTTGACCAAGATCTACAATTAAATTAATGCATTAACAAGGAAAATAAACTATGAATTGTAAACAAAAATTTTCTATTTTTTATTACCTTCCTCCACGTCAATAAGATCAAGTTGTTCAACTTGTTCCATTGTTTCTCGAAGATTGATAGGAGTTGACCGCCGCAACCAATTTTGAGAGCAAATTAATGCTTCCACCATCTTCGGTGACAATGAGCTTTGGAATGGATCAAGAATGCGTCCACCAGTGCTAAAAGCAGATTCTGAAGCAACGGTAGATACCGGAATGGCTAACACATCCCTCGCTACTTAAGAGAGAATCAGATAATTCGACGAGTTTATCTTCCACCACCCCAATATATCAAAATTATTATTTTCTTTCTCACAAGAATCAAGCAAAAACTTATCCATTCTTGATTTGTAACTCATATCACCCTCTTCTATTAGGTGTTTTTGAAATTTTGCAACGAAAGATTTACGTTCATCCTATTCTTCCATGTCTAAATCAATCGAGGGTACGTTTCTTTCTTGGGATTCACTTACATTAACTGTCCTATTTTCAGAATACCACGCATACAATTGATTCAAACATCGTTTCAACTTATTAATTAACTCAAGCACAATGGATTTATCGTAACATTCCCCAAGACACCATTCAACATACTTTAACTTGTATCGAGGATCGAGAACAACCGCCACAAGCAACAACAGATTTACTTTTTCGGTATGTTTCCAATATTTGTTAAATTTTTCCTTTATTCCAATTGCCATTAATTGTAAAAACGCTTAATTGTAAAAACGCATCGGAATTTTCACCCAAGTTACTTATTCCATTTTGGATTATCATAAGCTCCATGAAAAAATTATTAGATGTCACAAATAAAGAACCGGAAAACCATAAAGTTGCATTGTAAAATAATTTAAGAAATTTTACAAACAATTTAGCTTTTTCCCAATCCCCACTAGTTGATGGACCCAAAACCCTTCTAGCCTTTTTTCCTCTCACATTCTCAACCTCAACTACATCATTTTATTCATCATCATCATCAAAAACTCTATTCATTTGTGTACGCTCTTCCACCAATCAGTCAAACGCTACTGCAAATTTAATTGCCCTCTCCAACATGAAATAAGTAGCATTCCATCTAGTTGGCACATCAAGACAAACTTGACTCTTACAATCAATACCTTCTTTTTTGGCACAAATCTTGAAACTTGCCAATCTAGATGGGGATGACCTCACATGTCTCACTACATTTCTTATTTTGAGGATGGACTCATTCATTTCTTTTAACCCCTCGCACACAATTAGATTTAAAATGTGTGCACAACATCTAACATGTAGAAACTCATGTTCCAATACAATACCCTTCCGATTTTTGGTCTTTCTCTTCAAGAAATTAATTGCACCATTGTTTGAACTTGCATTATCTACTGTTATGGTAAGAAATTTTCCAATTCCCCAATCAAGTAAACAATTTTCAATAGCGTTACCAAGAGTTTCGCCTTTATGATTTGGAACTAGACAAAAATTGAGGATTTTTTTGTGTAATTTCCAATCATTATCAATGAAGTGCGCGGTAAGACACATGTAATTCAAATTTTGCAAAGACGTCCATGTGTCGGTTGTTAGGCAAACTCTCTTACCCTTCATAAAAGATTTTAACTTCTCCTTTGACTCATTATAAAGTCCCAAACAATCTCTAGCAATTGTAGTGCGAGAAGGAATATTCACCCACATAGGTTGAGCAACACGCATAAGGTCCTTAAATCCTTCATTTTCAACAAACCTAAATGGTAATTCATCAATTATTAACATTCTAGCAAGTGCTTTTCTACAATCCTTTGCACTAAAAGACAATGGTAATAATTGACCACCACCACTACAATCTGATTTCGCTTTATAGACAATCTTTGTTTGTTTGGGATCTGGGACTCTATACGGGTATTTATCACATCTTTGCTCTATATGAACTGCTATTGTCTTAGTTCCATTTTTTCTCGAATCACATGCAAAATCTTTAGAACAGTAATTACAAGCTGCCCTAGGACCCTTACCAACCTCAGATTTCAATTCTGTGAAATGTTTCCGAACAAAGGACTTCTTATTTCATTTACATTGTGGTGGGCGTTCATCATTGGTAACAACCGTAGGAATGTCATCAACATTTTCAGCCAACAAATATCTAACAATTAAGAAAACAAAAACAGAAACTAAAACAAAGATATAGGCGTATCCTATTAATTTATACATCCAAATCCAACGTCAACAAAATAGAATGGTACTAATATGATGAGAGCACTAGGGTTTCGATCAAATATGATGACAACTATCAAATATGCGCACATAAAAAGAAAAAAATGGAGAGTGATACTCACCGAAAAAGAAATCTGAGGAATGAAGGCCTGTGTTCGATTGAGGGAGATCTCAACTCCGGTTGCGATCGTTTGGATCTCAAGATCTGTAACAGCAGCGACAATCGTTCAACAAAAGAAGAAGATCGATTGAGGCGAAGCTCTGTGCTTGCGATGAAATCAAACTAGAAGAAGGAGAGCTAGAGATGAAATCAAATTAGAGCACTGGGGTTTCGATCAAATATGATGGCAACTATCAAATATGCACACATAAAAAGAAGAAATTGGAGAGTGATACTCACCGAAAAAGAAATATTAGGAATGAAGGCCTGTGTTCGATTGAGGGAGATCTCAACTCAAGTTGCGATCGTTTGGATCTCAGGATCTGTAACAGCGTCGGATCGTTCAACAGAAGAAGAAGATCGATTGAGGCGAAGCTCTGTCCTTGCTATGAAATCAAACTATAAGAAATCAAACTAGAAGATGAAGATCGATTGAGATCAGAAACGAGAGAGAACGTATACCTGGAGATGGGAGAGTTGCGATTTGGAGGCGGCGGCCAAAAATCAGGAATAAAGCCCTAAGGTTTGTTAATGTGCAAAACACAGGTTTATATAAAGGGATTTCAAACATAGCCTATACCGACTATTTTCCAAAAGATACAACAAAAAATGACACATATAGACCTCATATATATAATATACTTAAATTAGCTATATTTGACCATGAATAGCACTTTTAAAACTCAAAAATTTAGTTACAAAAATATTTTGATTTAAAACCAATAAGGATAGAAAGAAATTTATCCAGTATAAATCACAAAATCAAGTAATATATAGACTAGATAATAAAATCGTCAAAATATATGATATATATTTGAAAACTAGTCAAAATCCATTAAAGTATAATATTTCAATGTTCAAATGCTTATAAAATGGGTGAAAGATCTTTAAAAAATGTTCTGGTCAAAACTGGAAAAAGAACAAATCAATCAACCGATTTCCAGGTTAGTCGATTGGTTAGTCCTCAACATTTATATTTCTAGTCGTTGCACGCATATCGATCAACCAAGCAGACGACCAAATTAGGCCCTGAATCAACAATCCAAACCTTCAGTCAACTGATTAACCTAAAACTTATACTCTGAATCAACCATTAACCCTTTAGTCGACTAAATAGCCTAAACCCCCATTTTAGGCTTTGAAATGGTTGGAGGTGGAGAGGCTATGGCCCGATTGTGATTGTCGAAGGTGGAGAGGCTAACCGACGGCGGATTTGTAAGTGAGAGATTGAGAAGGAGATGATTTCGCGAAGATGGCGACGATGATTGAGGCAAACGAGACAACTGAAGGCGCAATAGAAAGAGGAAAAAGATCAAAGCAGCGTGAAACAAAACGAGGATTGCGGAAGTAAAGGTTGTGGAGATAGAGGTTCGACAAATGGGTAGGGGATGGCTACAAGAAAATCCTAATTATCAAAATATGTGTAAAGAAAATGATTCAACGGTCCAAGAATATAAACAAGTTTGTTTCTTAATCCAACATACCTCTTTATCTCTAACCTATAATTCAACTTCAAAAACTATGCACAACAAGCAAGAAATGATATTTGTTTAGTATTTTTGTTTTTATTCAGTAAAAAATCCGAAAACAAAACAAAAGAACTGAGAACAATTATGTTATTTCAACCATAAAATTGTTTTTAAAAAAATAATTATGAGAATATAGCAAAAACATCTCTGTTTTTAGGGGGAAAAAAGGGGAAAAAAAGTAAGCAAATGCCACAAAAAGTGACAAATAAATATGTCAAATGATGGCTTTGCAGCATAAAGGTCTGGCACTGTTGGTGTTGGATCCTATATTTGCATGTGACATTCTTCAAAAGGGCTTTGGGACCAAACACAACATTGGGCTACAGTCAACACTGTACAAACGACACATTGGCTAGCCAGTCCAAAACAACTAAACTTAAAACGTGGTCCATTTCAAATCCTAAACTCCACCTCCACCACTTACGGTGCAGTGTGTTTAGTTGGACGAAATGATGTAATAAAATCATAATTTCATTTTCGATTCTGATTGTTTTGTTTGGATATCAAATAGAATAAAAAAAATTGATTGAATTGGAATAAAAATTAATAGAATTGGACTCTATATTTTATGAGCCAGAATTTTATTTCATATTTTATGGTAGACTTTTTTTGAGTTATATCTAAAATACCTTACCTCATTTTTTGCCTATAATTCTAAATTTGGCAATGACTTCAACATTTCCAATAAATTAATTTATCAATTTAGTCCTATAATATAAAATAAAAACTAAAAATATATTCTTCATTAAATGATGGAAACAAACAAATTTGTTTTGAATTTTATATTTTTATTTTGGGAAAGAAAATAGATTTTTTCTAATATTTTTTTTTTTGTCTGGGGAATAAAAATAGATTTTTTTGTTTTCAAATATTTTTTTTTGAATAGAAAAATGTTTTTTTTTTTTTTTCCTAAACAAAAATATATTTTCTTATTCACAAATTTTATATGTCGAACGAAAACAAAAATAAGAAAACGAAAAAAAAATCAATTCATGTTCCTAAAATATAAACATAAATTTGAGAACAAAAAATATGTTACTGTTCTCGAAACAAAAATAAAAATTTGGGAACAAAAAATCTAATTTTTTTCCTGAATCAGAAATAAAAATTTGTGAACAAAAAAAAAATCTATATAGGAATTGGATATGGAAATCTAAAAACAAAAAATATGTTTATATTCCTAAACAAAAATAAATATTTGAGGAAAAAAATCTATTTTTGCTCCCAAAGCAAAACGAAAATTTAAGAACAAAACGATTTTAGTTAATAGATTTTGAATACTTTCTATATGGGATATTATTCATATTTTGTAGTCATTTTTTAAAAATAATCTATTATTATGTATATAATGAATTTGATCTCAAAATTGATATGTTAAAGAGTATCATTCGATTTTATTCATTTAAGCATAAAATAATAACCAAATAAAAGAATTGAATAGTGATTTCATTGATAAATCTATTTCATCATTCTCTCATTTCATTCTACCCTAATCTCATTCCATCCAACCGAACAAGCCATTTTTCGTGTGTGTGTGTGTGTGTGTATGTGTATATATATTTCATATTTTTACATATATTTATTTTGCATTCTAATTCTAATTCTATTAATTCAATAAATATCTAACGACGTGCTTGGTTGGACGAAATGTGAGTGAAATGAAATTTTAATTCCACGTGTACTCTAATTCCTTTGTTTGGTTATTCAATGAAAAAAAAAAATGATTATATTGGAATGAAAATAGACGGAATTGGATTCTACATTTTATGGTAGGTTTTCTATGGGTTACACCTAAAATACCTCATTTTATTTTAACGTATAATTCTCAATTCGGCAATGACTTTGATATTTCTTATAAATTAAATTTACCAATTTAGTCTTATATTATTTTGAATAAAAAATCAAAAACTAAAAAAATATTATTCATTAAATGATGGAAACAATATACTTTGTTTTCAATTTAATAATTTTATTTTGAAAAAGAAAATAGTTTTTTTTCTATTTGTTTTTGTTTTGGGAATGTTTTTGGGAATAAGAACATATTTTTTGTTTATGCTTTTTGCTTATGTTTACTAAAGAAAGACATGCTTTTTGCTTATGGTAGGTTTTTTCCGGGTTACACCTAAAATACCTCATTTTATTTTAACGTATAATTCTCAATTTCGCAATGACTTTGATATTTCCTATAAATTAAATTTACCAATTTAGTCTTATATTATTTTGAATAAAAAATCAAAAACTAAAAAAAATATTATTCATTAAATGATGGAAACAATATACTTTATTTTCAATTTAATAATTTTATTTGAAAAAGAAAATAATTTTTTTTTCTAATATTTTGTTTTTGTTTTGGGAATGTTTTTGGGATTAAGAACATATTTTTTATTTATACTTTTTGCTTATGTTTACTAAACAAAGACATATTATCTTATTCACAAATTTATATTTTGAACAAAAATAAAAAATTAAAAGCAAAAAAAATCAGTTCATATTCCCGAAATAGAAATATAAATTTGAGATCAAAATATATATTATTGTTCACAAAACAGAAATAAAAATTTGGGAATAAAAAATCTATTTATTTTCCTAAATCAAAAATTAAAATTTGATTATAGAAAAGATGTATATGGGAAATTGAAGTGAAAATGTGAGAACAAAAAATACCTCTTTATTCTTAACCAAAATAATATTTGAAAAAAAAAAATCTATTTGTGCTCCTAAAGTGAAAACAAAAATTTAAAAACAAAATGATATATATATATATATACACACACACATATCTGAGGACAAAAAATACCTCTTTATTCTTAATCAAAATAATATTTGAGAAAAAAAAAACATTTGTGCTCCTAAAGTGAAAACAAAAATTTAAAAACAAAATGATATATATACACATATATTTATTTTTCCATCCAATTCAAATTCCGTTAATTTACTAAATATCTGTGTGTTTATAGTCATCCAACGGGGCCGTAGAACTAAAATTGAAAGGACCAATTTTAATTCTCTCGTTTGGATTAAATTTGGTTTTTATTTATAATGCCATGAAATCCAATTCTTTAATTTGACTTTCATAATCCAAATGAAGAATTACAAATTCAAGTCCTTAAAAATTAGATCCAAAATATTTTGTGAGATAACTAGTTTTTTTTTTTTTTTTTTTTCAAATAAAAACATTCTATACTTACATGCATGAACAAATCCAATATTCATGTACATGAAAAAATTGATTTTAAAAAAATGTGAAATATAACTTTTCTTATTAATTTTTTTTTTTTACATTTCATAATTAAAATAATAATATTAATTATAATTAAATTAAAAATGAATAATTATTAAATTGATAATTTTTCATAGAATTACCATTGACTTTTAATATACTACCAATTAATAAAATTCTAATATCATGAAATTTAAAAAAAAAAATCCAACATATTATCAAACAAACCACCACAATTCTTGAAATTTTAACTTCATAGAATTAGAATTCCAACACAATTCTATGCGACCAAACACTACCTAAAAGAAATCAACCACCTAATAATATATATTCCACTTTATCATGGAATCCGAACAAACCACAACCATCCTAGCTCCCAAGAGTATATTGTCATCAGAACAATCATACTAGTACTACTGCATACTCCACTATGACCCCCATATAAATCTAAAATTTCAAAAGAAGCCCCAAGAAACTCAAACCCGGTTCAAATTCATAGCCTTTCGATCTTGTCGGCCTTAACCACCGGATTTGATTTCGCGATAGCTTCCCGGCCGGCGGTTTTGAAATCGAACGGACACTCGTGCTTCTCCGGGTACCGGTGGGTTCCGCAGTACGTTGACCCGCACCGGCACTTGAACCCCAACAGCCCCACCTTTTTCCGGCAACTCAAGCACCGGTTCGCCGCCTTCTGTTCCGCCGGCTCGAAGGTGGTCGACGATAATTTCACCGCCGACTCGATCCCCGCCTCAGACGAAGACAACTTTGCGACCTGACTTTGCAGCGAGAACCCATCGACGGCGGTCTGGGTATGGTTCTGGCTCACGAGCTTCCCCACGGCGGCGATGGCGGACGCGGCCTGCTCTTCCTTAAAGCGATATCTGTAGCACTTGGAACAGAGGTTTCTCGTCGCGGCGGTACCGAAGAAGCCACACCCATTAGCACAAGGAGTCGGCTCCGACGACTGGAACGTCGTGCCGTCGTCGATGTTGTTCTTCCCTTCGGAACCCATCGGAGAGATTTTTTAGAGGTTCTTGGACTGATTTCCAACAGTAAAAAGCAAAATCAGAGAGCTTGTAAGAGACGCAAAGTTGAATCAAGAATCGGAGATTTGCGACGGGATTTATATTCACAGTGAGATTTGCCCGCCCCAAGAAATCCTGTTCTGTTCCTAATCGGACATGGATTCAAAATATGACGAAACTGTCCTCCAACTACTAGATGGAGGAAAGGCCACCCATACTAAAAGGCGGGGGCCGTTTTGGCAAATAACAATATCAATGAGAAGCCCAACCGGCTAGGGCGTGACCAGACCACTGCTCCTAAAAATATAGAGTTTCTATTATATGATTTAAATTATTTAAAAAAATAATAATAATAATTAAAAAAAATTATTACTTTTAAATTAAATTTGTTAAATTGATATCAACTTAGATTAATAATTGATATTATACTTAAATTTAAAATTTAATAAAATATTATTATACTAAAATAATTAATATAAATCTAAAAATATTTTTTTATAAATAAAATAAAAATTTATGAAAAAAATAAATGGAACACTATACAATAAATATCTCAATTATTCCATAATTTATTTGTTTTAATTTAAATTGAGGATCAATTTCCATATTTCATCTTATGTTTTAATCCAATTGTTCAGTCAATGTTCTTTTATATTTAAAATAAAAGAGTTTAAATTAAGATTCACATTGTCGGCTATTGACGCTACTATCCTTTGTTATCGTCTACAGCCATCATACCGTTGGACATTAGGTTTTCGGTCAAGAAGTCTGATAAACACCGTCAACTTTTTTTTAAGTTACATATATTTATTTTTTAACATATTTTTAGTTAATGTAATTATTTTTAATGTGTTTTAAAATTTTAGTTAGATTTTAAGTAAATTTTTGGTTATATTTATATTTTTAATGTATTTAAAAAAGTATTATTAAAAATTATTAAGGTAACTAGAAAAAATTTCAGAAAATCAAAGGTTCGACCAACAACCGGTGGTGGATCCGAAAGTTGAAGTTTGATCACCAGAGGCGGTAGGATGACAATTGATAACGTAACTCTAATTAGAAAATTAATATGAATTTTAACAGAAGAAATCAAAATTAAAATACTCATTTCATTTAAGAATTTTTATTGATGTGAAACAATTTTTAAGAATTTATACCAACTATCTCCTACTTTTATCATTCAAATAAATTTGTCAAATCAATCAACTGTTTGGTTAAGGAAAAAAAATCGTTTAATCAAATATTATACTTAATTCGATCGTTTTAATCCTGTAGAATCAAACAACTATTCAATCAACACAGCGAATCAAACAGTTCGACAAATTCAAAAAGTCCGGCGGTTCAATTTCAACCGTCCGTTTCATAATCAGAAGTTCCGAAATGATAAAGAAAAAAAAAATCAAGAGATCGTCATAAGGAACTCAAACCGATTACGAAATCTTACCGTTTCTACACCTCCGACTGGTAGATCAATCGGAATTCGCAGTAAACTCGAACATAAACACACACAAAAACACTCAAGTTCTTTGGAATTCCGAACAAACAGATCGAAATTTTTCGCCGTACCTGATCTGTTTATCTGATTCGTCGGCGATCACGATCGAAATTCTTCCGATCTTCTCTCTCTATAACTCGTTCAAAGATGAGAATTAGGGATGGAAAATGGAGAGGTCGCTGTGCGAGCGAAGGCGGAAAAAAAAAATGAGAAGGCTTAAGCCTATCTGAAGACGGCATCCCACGGTTTAAAGTTTTTTCCACGGCACCCGCGGTTTTTGAGTCGGCGTAGCGGCTGCACACGGCATTTACCATGCATATCCAAACGATGACCATTGATCTGTTTCATGATGTGGACTATACGGCGATTATGACGGCAGGCTTGAGTGATCTGACGGTTGGTTTTTCATTGGGCATTAAATTATGAAAATGCAAGCTATCGGCACTCTGCAGACCTCCAATTGCACTCCGATTAAAAATAAATAAAATATTTTAAGAGTGCAAGTAAGTCTGTCTCAAATTATTGAATGTTTACGGTATTGTTTTGGGCATTAAATTATGAAAACGTTATTTGTCTCCAAAAGTTGTTCTCAACATTCTTTGTAGAATAATGCTAAATAAAATGCATAAAATATTTATATAAATATATTAATTAATTGAAAATATATAGTTTTTATGCCTTAATGGTCATTTAAAAATATTTATGGATAACTGGTTAATAATCCAAATTAGATGATGTAATACATAATTTATCCAATTCTAAATTTATGAAAGAGGAGTATCTTAGGGCCTATTTGGTGAGTATGTCTAACACATTCCATTCCTTCTCATTCCAAAATTTTTGAAATTGATGTTTGGGAACGCGTTTGACAAATCTAATTCCGTTCTCATCTCATCCCGTTCTCAATCACATATTTTTTTTTTTCTTTTTCCTCCAAAGCCCAGCCATCATGTAGGTCTGTTCTTCGAAGCCCTCGTCGTTCGTCTTCTTCGCTATCATCGTCGTTCCTCTTCTCGCTGCCATCATCGTCAAAGTCAAAGCCATCGCAATCGCCGTCTGTGTAAGATCTTGCCATCACCACTGTCTGCCAGTCGTCGTCTCTCCATCACCATCTCGTCTTCATCGTTTCACCATAGCTATCGTCTAATCGAACAGATCTGGGTTAGGGTTCTGGGTTGCGAGGCTCTAATTGAACAGAAGATCTCAAGTCAGTGCTCGTTTCAATTCCTCCTTTTTTTCTCGATGATTTTTCTTCAGTTTAATTCAGATTCATTTCTTGTTTTGATACCTCCTCCTCTATTGCCAATCCACAACCTTGTCATCTTATTCTACCAATTTTGTCAACCAAGAACATGTACCTAAGAGGGGGGAAAACGTTGAACATATATGTTTCGTTTGCCTGTTTGGTTTGGTTTGTTGTTTATTTTTCATGTTATTATTGTTTGTTAATCGATTAGTAACGTAGATGGTAGTTCTGAACATGGTGAATTCATTGTTGAGGAAACAATTTCACACTAATGTGGTTACCAAACGTAATTCTATTTCTAGGCGGAAACAGAATGTTGTCGTTACCAAACACGATTTTGTTCCTAGAAAGAAACAGAATTCTCATTACATTTCATCCTATCCCATCCCAAGTGGGAAGCGAAAAGTGGAAACACTAACCAAACGTCACTTTAGTGTCCATCTATAAAAATAAAAAGAGATGTTCAGAGTTTCACGAATTATCAAGGCATAAAACTTGTGAACCATACTATAAAACTTTGGATGGGAATGATAAAATATAAAATAAGACATAAAATGAGCATAAAAGAGAACCATTTTGGATTTATGCGCAGTCGATCAACCACTAAAACTATTTATTTACTTAGGAGCTTAATAAAAAAATATAGAGAAAAGAATAAAGATTTACATATAGTATTTGTGTGCCTGAAAAAGGTCTATGATCGAGTACCCAGAGAAATTTTATAGTGGATGCTAGAAAAGAAATAAGTATCCAATTTGTATTTTGAGGTAATTAATAATACGTTTGAAGATATATTTACTAGAGTTCGACCATGAGGAGATGATACTTGTGTCTTTCCTATTAATATAGGCTTACATCAAGAATCATTTTTAAGTTATTATCTATTCGTTTTAGTGATGGATGAGCTCACACAATATATTCAAGATGGGATACCTTGGCGTATGTTCTTCCGGATGACATGGTACTAGTCGATGAAAGTATAATACGTCTTAATATTACGTTAGAAAGATGGAGAAAAGTCTTAGAGTTTAAAGATTTAAATGTTAGCAGAAACAAGATGAAATATAGGTATTGCAATTTTATTAATGCCTGGAGAGATGATGGTGCGATCAAAATTAGAGATGAGAAGTTTCCGAAGGTTAATCATTTAAGATATTTAGGTTCAATTATTCCAGACAATGGCAAAATCGAAGAAAACATTACTCATAGAGTCAAGGTAGGATGGTTGCAGTGGAGAAATATAGTTGGGATGATATGTGATTGTAAAATACTGTTGAAACTCAAAGGAAAAATTTATAAAACTACAATAAGACCAACGCTTCTATGTGATTCAGAATGTTGGGCAATAAAATCCAAAAAATTGGTATGATAAAAATGAGGATGCAAAGGTGGATAAATAAGAAGAGGAGAATAGATAAAATTAAGAATGAAACTATTAGAGAGAATTTAGAAATATCCCTCATCGAAAAGAAGATGATGTATAGAAGACTCAGAAAAGCACCAGTGAGAAAATGCGATTTACTTCAACTGTGAGGGGCTGCTAGAAGGAGATTTAGGCTTAAGAAGGTTTGAGACGAGACTATTAGAATTGATTTGATGACATTAAACCAAATTGAGGAGATGACTCTCGATCGATCATTATAGCATAAATAGATTCATATAGCCGATTCTACTTAAATGTGATAAAGGCTTAGTAGTAGTTGTTTTTATTTTAACCTATTCTAATTTTAACTTGAGTATAACGATTTAATTTATGTGTTAATCGCATGGTCAATACTCCCTTAAATCTCTAGTCAAATACTTTTAACTAAGATTGGCATCGCCAGCCACCGACGCCACCCCCCATCGTTGCATGTCGTCACCCTACCGTCGAACCTCAAGCTTCCAGTTGATGAAGTCCGACCACCATCGATTTTTTTTAGTTACATATAAATGTGTTTTAGTGTATTTTTAGTTATATGTAACTATTTTTAGTGTATTTTTTAATTATATGTAACTATTTCTTTAGTGTATTTTAGTTACATTTTAGTATATTTTTTAATTACATTCAAGTGATTTTTCGGTGATCGACAATCAAAAAATTATTTGAATGTGACTAAAAAATATAATAAAAAAAAATACTAAAAATTAGTGATGTAGCTAAAAAAAATCGGCAACCGAAGATTCGATAATCAACAATCGAAGGTGACCAAAATTCGGTGACTGAAGTATGGTTGCCAATGGCAATGGGACGGCGTTTGATAAACAAACCTAATTGGAACATTAGTTTACATAAACTCTAATAGATGGGGCCAAAAGTATAATACTTGTTTGTTTGGAGAGTTTTCATTAATTTAGTGCAATTTTTAAAATTTCCCACCAATTATCTATTTTATGGGTTTGATTCCCAAATTTAGAATGTATGACATTATTATTCTTTACATGGTAACATTTATGTTACATTATTGGCACTCTAAAAATATCAATGACACTTAGGTTGCGTTTGAGTCAAAGATTTGATAAATCCCTCCAATCTGTAAATAATAGGATTTCAAATTTGAAAATTTTGAAATCCGATTATTTATAAATTTCTTGTTTTGATAATTATTTTAGATGTAAAATTTGATTGTTTAATTTCATAATTTTCTTATTTAGATAGACAAATACTTATATGCAAAATTTTGAAATCCATTAAATTTTAATAAATGAAAATATGAAAATATACATAATAATATATTTTTTATTTTAGTAATTTAATAATACAATTTTAATAATATATTTTTATTTTTATTTTTTAATAATATAATTTTAATTATACTATTTGTATACTTATTGCATAATTTCAATTATTCTATTTTTATACATATTTAATAATATAATTTTAGTAATATTACATTGTTTTTATACCTATTTTAATAATATAATTTTAGTAATGTTATTTTAATTATATTATTTTTACACTTATTTAGTTATACTATTTTTATGCCTATTATAATTATATTAGTTTTATAATATCATTTTAATTGTACTATTTTTATAATATAATTTAGTAATATAATTTTAATTATAATATTTTTATACTAATTTTAGTAGTATCATTTTATTATGGGTTAATACTATTTACATCCCCTATATGTTTTTTTAATATTCTAAATAAACCCCACTAAGTTCCCAAATTACCATAGGAAACTCTCGCCGGAGTAATTTTGGAGGAAAAAACCATACTACTGCCCTTACTCATTCAGAGATTAATTGACACAGAAAAATTATAAAATAACCTAACTTAGTGAATTACCAAACTACACTCAGCCCTTTTTTAATAATTTCTTTTTTCATTTTCTATTTTTTTTCCCTCATCTCCTGATTTTTTATTTTTCTGTTTTTCATTCCCTTTTTTCCATCTTCCACTTCACCTTCATCTCCTCTTCTTCATCTTCCACCCCACAACCAAAGCACACTGCCGCTGCCGATTTCATCTCTGAGCAATATCACGAGAAACAACAGGAAGTGCTCAAGCTTCGATAAGGAAGATTCATCATTGTCTTCTTCGAAGATCGACCCCAATAAGAAGTCACACTACTCATAAACCGCCACTTATCCAGCACATCCGACTAGAGATGAAAAAAAAAAAAAAAAAACCGAACCGACAAATAACCGAGAGAAATCGAACCAAATAGTCCGGTTTTAAAACTAATTAAATGGTTTGGTTTTGGTTTTAGAATAGTAACCACAAAATCAAATCATGAAACCGATATTTTAAATACATTTTTATGACATATATAACCTTACTTTTTTTTATTGTAACAATTATGGTTATAATTATTCATTTTAATTATCATTGTATTTTAATTATAATTAAAAACGTTTATTGAAACAATTAATAGTTTTGTATTTCGACTTGGTTTTTTGAAATTTATGTTTTATATTTTAATTATGTTTTTGTTTATATATAAAAAAACAACGGTCCGCAATTTTGTAGCTTTGATTTTTATTTTGGTTCTGATTTTGATTTTTCATAAAATTAAAAAATCTTAAATAGTTTTACAGTTTTAGTTTTGATTTTATATAAATTTAAATAGTTCAATTTTAAAACCGTTTAAAAAAAATCGACGACTTTGGTTGCGATTTTGGTTTGGTATATATCTAACGATTTTAGTTTTGGTTTTGATTTTATATGAAACCAGAGCGAAATCGAACCATTGACATCCCTACATCTGACACATCATCATACCCATCAAGATTCCGGACAACCAAGAACGGGTACGCATCCAGCTTTTTCTTCATATCTCGGCACCTCCAATTTGCCACCAAAGGTGAAATTGCTCGGCGAAATCCTAGCCAATACTCATTCCGTAGGGGTCGAAAAAGTATTGTACGATACCAGAATCAGGGTTTCCCAAGAAGACGTAGAGGAAGTCCTTAAACTCTCGTACGAGTACCCCGGTGCCGCCGTGAAATTCTTCCGGTGGTCCGGCTACCAACTCAACGACAAGCACAACCCCTATGCTTGGAACCTGGTCGTCGATTAGTTAGGTACGAATTCTCTATTCGATGCAATGTGGGATGAGATTAAATCCATGAGGAAAGAAGGGCTTCTCTCTTTAACCACTTTCGTGTCCGTTTTTAGCAACTCTGTTCGACGATGATGTTCGCTTCGACAGTGATGTTCGACGATGACGGTGTTTGATTCGGCGGTGGTGTTCTTCAGTGGTTAAAATAAATCACCGAAAAATTACAAAAACCCAAAACCCAGAAAATTAAAATTTCACAGAACCTCAGATTGAAGCTTCGGCGTTGTTGTTCGACATTGGTGGTGTTTGATTCAGTGGTGGTGTTCTTCTGTGGAGATGGAGAAATGTTGCAGGAAATGAAAGATACAAGTGTAGGAAATGAAAGATACAAGTTAAAAAATAAAAAACATGATAGAGAAAAGAGCAAAGGGGGAAAAGTTTAAGAATTTGGTTTTTAAGGGTAATTTTGTCTTTCAATGTTAATTGGTGGGGTAATTTTGAGCTGAATTTCAAAGGGTATAATAGGTAATTCATTTTTATTTTTTAGCTCAAGGGGTGTTAATGGTCTCTCATATAATAGTACAAGGGGTCTTCCACTATTTTTTTAAAATTGAGGGAATTCCCTTGGTTCTAGTAAAGAATTGAGGGGATGTAAATAGTATTAACCCTTTTAATTATACTACTTTTGTAACTATTGTTATACTATATTTATATCTATTTTAATAATATAATTTCAACAATATAATTTTAGTAATATCATTTTAATTATACTAATTTTTATATATATTTTAATAATATCATTTTAAATATACCTATTGGGAGAAATAAAATTCTTCTTTAGAGGGATTGAAAAATAACACTTGTTTCAAAGAGATTTGATAATCCCATTTTCCCCACTGAAATTTCATTTTACAAATTCCTTTTAGTAACGCTCAAACAAGGAATTTTAAAAAATGTAAAATTACTTTTTAAAGTAAAATCTCTCTTTAAATTATTTTATCCAAACGCAACCTTAATTTTACTATTTTTCTGTTACAATAATTTGAGTGCATATGAACAATAAAAAAGTATATAAAAAATAATTCACTTTCAAAATGAAAGACTATTTGACATTTAATTTGTATGTAATTTAATTAATTCCTTCAACCAAAAAAAATTATATATATATATTAAAAATAACATTTGTGTGTTTTTCCTTTCGATTTGAAAATATCCTACTATGCAAAATAACAAAATAATTTCAATGTCACAGTTTGCAAGTTGAATGTGACATGCCTAGCATTAGACCATCAAAATTGACATTATGGTTTTGATTTTGAATTTGATGTGTGGTGGTGACGATAGTGACAAGGAATGTACATATCAAGTGATATACATAAATAAATAAACAAATATATATAGAGAAGTGCATATGTAATAATGTAAATGAGGAAAAACTAGTGTCAATAACACAATCATGCAATGCACCCAATCAACTCGAAGCCGCACTCTTGGCTTGAAAAGTTTTTTTTTTTTTTTTTTTAATTTAAAATTAGAAAGCGTGAAGAAACTAAAGTATACAACTGTACAACTATAAACTCAAAGAGAAATTAACCGGTTAACTTACATGGTGTAACTGTCCATTAAGATCGTACATCATCTATGAATCTGATAACTACTACATAATAAGAATATGCTAATGACTTAGTGTTACCCCCTAACAAAGTTGGAAGACAAACTAGCCTGAATTTGGTGCACTTTGTCACCCTACGTGGTGCATGTGGCACAAACGAACGCATTGATATACGAAGGCATCAACTTGATGCATATTGCTAACCAAACTTGGTGCATACGGCGCTAAATAATGGGGTTGAGAAGGAATATGGAATATGGTTGACTCAAGTTTAGAGGTAGACAAATGTTGGACGAGAACATATCTCGATTGGCAAAATGTCGGCACGGTGGTGCCAAGTTAGAGTAACATGGCACAAAACATGGGTGCACGGCTATGCCACGGAGTCAACCGTGGGCAGAGGTCCACTATTGACTTCATTATGACTCCTCAGACATTTTGATGTTTACTGTTGCCACTTGAAATGTTTTGCTTAAAGTATTATAAAAGGAGTGCCCTTCCCTCTAGACCCAAGGCACAGCAAGACCCTAGGCGTGCTGTGGGGCGTCGGCACGGCAAGGCAAGATGTAAGGCATGACTTACACATGGTGAAAAGGTTGGGGTAAGGCTTACCCAATAGTATTGGTTTGAAGCATAAACCGAGGCGCATCGGCGAAAAAAGGCGTCGTAGGAAAACACCAGTTGGTGTTGGGCATTGTAATGTGATCCTAAGCACAATGCTAGGATCGTTGTCATGGACATGGAATGGCAATGAACAAGATTTTGGCATGCGGCCAAGGCAACGAATCCCAATATGCAGCAATACATGTTGAAGGAACGGGACAGCGTTGGACCAATGTGAGTGCACATTGGCGGCGTTGGCATATGGTGCAAGGCAATCCTAAGCGCGACGCTAGAATTGACTTTCATGGGCATGGCATGAAACCAACTGAAGACCTTGGTGTGGCACCAAGGCAAGACGGCAAAACGTAGGCGCAACGCTACGTTGTGATCAGTGTCATATGGACAGCATGACGCATCGTTGGGCTTGGCAATGCATTCTGGTGTGGAAAATACATACGACAGTGGCAAGTCGTTGGGCACAACAATGCAACAAGATGCAATGGAACGGCAAACTGTGCTGAGCAGGTGGGGCTTAACCAATGTGCGAAAATTGGTTAAGTGTGACAATTTATGGGTCATGTGTTAAACATGTGAAGACAGTTATAGGTCTTGGCCAGAAAATTGACCAAGTAACTGCCCTAGATACTTGTCCAGCCATGTGTCCAGGAACATTTGAGCGGCAGACTAGTTGATGGGCAACTAAGCCATCACGGGTGCGAAAAATTTCAATTCGAAATTTGAACCTGTGACACCTAGCATGACTAACCTAGTTGACAATTTCTAATTATCAATTTTCGGATGGTACAAAATTGAGAGAGATAGAAAGGGGGGTAGGGTTTAGTGTGTGCGTGAGAGAGAGAGAGAGAATGAATGTGTGTGTGAGTGAGTGAGAGAGAGTGTTTGCATCTTACTAGATTGACACACAAGTAGTAATAGTTGTTGTAGTAAAAGAAGAAATAAGTGAAGGTTTTGAGTGCCACCCCCAACAAATGGTACTCTTCAAAACAAGAATTATTTGGCCTACATATGCATGCACACTACTCACTACAATAATTCACAAACTTACATAAGTTTTGTATTTTTGTGATCATCAACTAGCACCAATACAAACTATGCTCATCATTTCTACTCATATTTTTTGTTCAACTGGGCAACTATGAGTTATTATTTCTTCTTTCTTTCTTTTTTTTTCTTCTAATTCTCATATAAATACTTATTTCCATCTAATCCCAATAAAATTAAAATCTATTCACTAAATCGTAAAAAATAAATCTATATTTTTCTATTTTTATTTCTACTTTTCCTAACAAGATACACCAGAAATCAAACGATATAAGATTTTACATGAAAATCCTAATAATAAATATTTACTTTCTTTGTGCAATGGGGGTGAGAATTTAAGTAATTGGTCCCTCTTGTTTGATTCCATGTTCTAAGTTGTACAAATTATGTTACAAGTCAATTGTGTTCCGAATTCCAATTTTACCCTTTGGACAATCATTAATGTTTTGGCTATATGCATATACCCTATAATTCTATACCCATAGATATATATTGGTCATCATAATTGGCCATCAAAATGAAGAAAGACTTTATAGAAGGAAGAGGGGTATATATATGCCCTCAACATAACATTTGACTCTTAGATTTTTTATTGTTCAAACAAAGTATGATGATATGATGGATAAAAGGGCTGAGGACATGGGGAAGTGTGAGATGAGAAAGACACCTTCCCACTCCAATGGTCCACGAAGCCCTTAAAAGCTCATTAACTCATAACCAATGGTCCTCAAACCCAATTGTTCAAAAGTTGATAGAGAAGTTAGGGAGGAGGAATAAATGGGTAAATGACACTATAACCACATGTGGTTCATGCGAATTGCACTTACCTCCCCTGTACTATTTTTGTAAGCACATAACTGCCTTATGCTTACATTTCGTGAGCAACTACAAGAGAATTGTGTGCTTACGAAAATATGACATGGAGATAAAATACGACTAGCGTAAACTACCGGAGATAAAATACCATTCACTCAAAATAAGTACTACATATAGTTGGAGCTTCAATGCTTATTTATAGCCAATAGACCTTTAACGTCTTGTAGAACAAGGGAAAAAAACTTGTGAACAGGAAATAGTAATCATTAAGGAACACTATTTGATGAAAAATTATACCTATTAGAGTATCCTAATAGAATTTTAATTTGACTAAATAACTTCATAAACTTCCTAAATATAATAAAAACTAGAAAAAAAAAAAATCCATTATTCGTAATTTGCCTAGGGCCTTGTCCTACATCAAATTGAGCCAAAAATATTAGACGCAACAAAGATAGATCTAACGCAGTGTAACCGTCCAATCACAATGCCCTATACATATGGATCCCATTAACCTTTAATTACTATCCACTAAATGTGACCCAAATATTCTATTGATCGGTCGCATTATGTGGCATACTGACATGGTCTCTGAACAATAAAATTAGAGATCTCAAATGAATTCCCATAGTTTTATCCCAAGTGGCTTTATATACGTGAACAGTACAAGTTAATATAGCATGAAGTTATTATACCGTACAATTTCATAAAGCCACTTGGGAGACTTTGGATTCTTAGCATTGCTCTCCTCCAAATTGAGATGGCATTAATTATCAAGTATCAATCTTTAATATTGAGTATTTATTTAAGGCACGCAAGTTGCTTCCGTGGTTTGAAGTCATAATTAAGCTACCTAACCGTTTGAACCACGGCCACCAATTCACATATGACAGATTGTGTTCAAGAAAAATGAACATATATCAATGTCACGTAAAAGCATTCTTACTAGTTTCATGACACACTATTTGTGAAAACTTGAGACAATTTACTACAAAAGAAAAAGAAAAACAAAAACAAAAGAGAAAACAAAACAAATATGCTAGTTGTTCAAGTTGTTGAATCCCACATCGCCTGTGTTACCTAATCCTAAGTTATATACAAGTCTAGGGATAATCCTCCTCTTTCAAGACGTCTTTTGAGAGTGAATTAGGTCCATTGGATTTTTACATAGTGTCAAAGTATGTGTTGAATCCCACATCACTTGTGTTACCTAATCCTAAGTCATATATAAGTCTAGGGGTAATCTTCCTCTTTCAATGAGTCTTTTGTGAGTGAATTAGGCGCATTGAATTTCTACACAAGTATGTGTTTGTGTTTGTATATATATATATATGAAAAAATTATTATGTTATCATTAAAATAATTTGTCGTATCATTTTTATCCTTGTTTTCTTTTTCGTTATTTCTCTGTCTTTTGAATAAATTTTTAATCCTTCGACTAATATCAACTGTATTGAATCTATTAACTGGATGTTGAATTTGTATTTGATATTTAGTTAATATTAATTGAAAATGTTGTTAAGGATTGAAAAATAAATTGGTAATGTAGCTCTAAAAATATGACAAAAAAAAAAAAACGTAAATAGAGTAGATAGAGGACTATATAATAAGAATTTGTTATTTTAATAGGAGAGAATTGCACAAAAAAATACTACTTATTACACTATTACTAATTGCGAAAGTTAAATAGAAAATGAGAGAAGAAAAAGGGTGGCATGTGTAAGGTAAGGAAGATATGAAGGCAGAGACCTTTCCTTCTTCTTAGGCTTTTCCCTTTTCCCCCTCGTGGATTTAGATGGGGGTTTCTGCTCTTTGTAATCATCAGTCCTCTTTCCATCATTACCACTCTTGAACACTCTCTCTCTCACACACACTAGACACCAGCCAGGGCACCACATGGGTTGGCATACTACACATCGAAAATAACAAGCCAGCCTATTTATAGGATCTTGCTACAAACTTCTCTCTCAAATCCCACCCCATATTTATTACAAACAGCTTCTTCACTTCCTCCACCACCTCCTCCTGTCCTCCTCCTCCTCCTCCTCCAACTTCTGGTTAAGTAGGTAGAAGGAGAAAAGAAAAGAAAAAACTAAGAGAGAGATGCGTGTCAGTAACACAGAGCGGACAATATCACGTATATTCACTTGTTTACCCATGCAAAACCAAAGGTCGAAGCAATCAAAGGTCAGAGTCCACAAGCTTACCAGGTAAAATTCTTGCACATAAAATTTCCGAACACCCCATTATAATAAAATATAAGGTTTGTATTTTGCAATTTTCATGGAGGAAAAAAAATCTCAATAATAACACATTGCGTCCCGAATATTTCAA
This sequence comes from Eucommia ulmoides, assembly GCA_016647705.1. Taxonomy (NCBI): domain Eukaryota; kingdom Viridiplantae; phylum Streptophyta; class Magnoliopsida; order Garryales; family Eucommiaceae; genus Eucommia; species Eucommia ulmoides. The sequence continues at coordinate 15,559,402 of CM028330.1, read as the reverse complement.
TGCATATGATTGGCCTGAATTACTAAACTTTCGAAGGAAAAATTGAAAGAAAAGCTATATTTTATTATTTTTAGTCAACTAAAATGTCATTCATGTCTCGACGATTCCTATTGGGCCAATCAAATTTCTTGCGATAGAAACTTTTAAGGAGTAAAATGTCAAACACCCTGAACTTAAGGGGTGCAAAGTGTAATTTAACCATGAAATTGTGAAGATCATTTGGAAGTGTTTTATACATGTATAGCAGGAAGAGGAAGTGTGAAGAGAAGGCTGGGATTGAGATGGAACTGAAGAACTTCAAACTATACATGGAGAATTTAAGCATTTTAGAAGAGAACGAGAAGTTGAGGAAAAAAGCCCTACTCCTCCACCAAGAGAATATCGCGTTGATTTCCGAGCTTCGGAACTCTCCAAAACCCTAGATTTTTCCAATCCATCAAATATCGTGAAATAAATGATAAAAATCCAGTACTTGTTCTTAACTACTTGCTCAATTACGGTATTAAGTCCAATTCATAATATGAGGAAAAAAAAAAAGTATTGAAGTTGTATCCGCAAGATAAGTCTCTTATTAGTTATTCCTCCTTGAATTTTGTTGGATTGGGATAAGAATAAAGGGTCTGGTCTAGCACTTTATGATGTTGCATGTATTCGAGGAAGTAAGTGTAAATATCATGTATTTTTTTGACCTTTTAGCTTGAGTAATTTGAGTACCATATGTAATGATGAAGGTGTGGGATATGAGAGTAAGAAAAGAATGAGAATGATTGACTATTGTGTCAGTCTCTCCCTCTATTTATAGTCAAAATTAGAAAATATAAAATTCTCTCTCAAGCTGGAGTATATATATTGTATGTTCCAAATTTGATACAAATTTACTTTATCATTGAGCCCCCAACAGTTTAGTAAATAAATCTGCTAACTGATCAAATTGAATTCACATGTCTACTCTCAATCAACTTCTGCAACAATTATTCCCATATGAAGTGACAATCAAGTTCAATGTATTTTGTTTTCTCAATGTGAAGTGTTGCTTAATTATCAAATACAAGGTCCATCGGTGAATAGTGTTCAAATCCAAGTTCTTTCAGATGTTTCAAGTAAGTTAGCTCAAAAGTGGTATAAGCAAGGTTTTAAATCGCGGTATCGGGTTACGTAACGATAACGGTCGCGGTGTAACGGTATCGGGAGTATCGGCTTGTCCGTAACGGGAATCGGCCGTAACGGTCGTGAATTTATTAAAATCACTAAAACATTCTCAAAAACTCAATAAAAGTAATTGTTTTACTCATTTAACCTTTAATAAACACATTATAATAGGTATTATGACATTTTAGGGTTATACACAACAGAATAAAGACAAAAAAAAAAAACGAAAAACCGTCGTACTTAACAATCTTAAAAGAATAAGATGATGCACACAATACTTAATAAAAATATATTACACAAACATAATAAAAGAATAAATTGTACTTCAATACCAAAACGAATTGCGCTCAGGCTCTTCATAGTTGGCGTCGGCATAATTCATACTATTTACTAAAATCATAATTAAAGCTAATTAACACTAAATTAACATTTATATATATAGTTATACATATAATGTCATAAATAATAATGACAAAAAAAAATGCTATAAAAATAAAAGTTAGAAAATTTTAGGACTAAATTGTAAACAAGCCATTTATCATTTTATAAATCAATATTATTTCCAAACCCCCCTAATTATCAACCAAACACACTCATGACCCACCCAAATTAACCGACACACTCACTCACACGCCCAACTGAGATGGAGAGAGAGAGAGAGACGAACGGAGTGAGGCGAAGACGAGGAGCTGTGACACAACGGAGAGAGCTACGACTGTGACGTCTCCGACAACGGCGAGAGCTATGTTTGGCGACGAGTTGTTTCTGTTAGGGTTTGGCGACGCCGCGATTGATATCTCAACTTTTGGTGAGGAGCTCTTTAATTTTCTGTTAATTAGTAAGTTTTTTTTTGTCTTCTACTATTTTTTTCTTCACCTCTGCTCAATTATATGGAAGATTCTCTGAAGAAAGCTAAAAAACTAGAACTCACATGGGTGTCGGATCTGAAAATAGAGCTGTAACGGTTGTAACGGCCGTTACAACACCGTATCGGTCCGTAACGGCCCGATACGGTGCGAATCGTCCCTAGACTCCGGAATCGGCCGTGTAACGGTATCGGAGAGTTCGATTTCCGATACGAATCGGCCGTTACGGTACGTAACGGCCGATATTTAAAACCTTGGGTATAAGTTGTCGCCCTATATTCCAAATTTACACTTGATAGGGCCACTACCGTCTGTTTTTTACTCTTATAAGAAACGAGATTATCTCCAACAAATACACAATACCTCGTAGTAGACTTCCTAGCAGAGGGAGATCTGACCCAATTTGCATATGTCATTCTCTTTATTTGAGTATGATTGAAATTCTGATATAGCAAAACAAAACCAAGAGCACCTCTTAGATATTTGAGGATACAAATCACTATATCCCAATGACAAGTCGTGGGATGATCCATGAACTACCTGATAACACTAACAACAATTGAGATATATGGTCTCATAACAGTCAAGTAGTTTAACTTCTTAACTAACCGTCTATATTACACTAAATCTGTCAATGGTACTTCCTGGTCTGCCAACCATTTTGTGTTTGCATCAAGGTTTTAAATATCGATCGTTACGTTACGTAACGGCCGATTTGTACTGGAAATCGACCCCTCCGATACGGTTACAAGGCCGATATGGGTGCCTAGGGCCGATATAGGCCGTTACAACCGTTACAAAGAGATGTAACGGCCGTTACGCCGTGCACGATGCACACACAGAGAGAGAGAGAAAGTAAATTGGAGAGACATACGTATCTACTCGTCGGAGAATTCAACAATGGTGGATGAGGTCGCCGGTGGTGGTTGCCCTAAACCTAATCGTCGGAAAAGATGATGGTGGCCGAGCTTGTCGGTGGTGGCTGCTCTAAACCTACTCGTCGGAGAAGTCGATGATGGCGGTCAAGATTGCCGTGGTGGCTGATCGAAATTACGTGCTGAATTGTTGATTGTCGAATTGATCGTCCACAAAGTAATGAAGTTGCGTGATCGTCTGGTCAATTAGGTCTTGAATCTTTGATATATATGTTTAATAATTGACTAATTATACATTTGACCCCTAACTTTTTTAAGACTAAATGATACACTAAACCCCTTAATTTTTTTAATATTTTATCTTAATATAATATTATAAGTCAAAATGACCTAGAATGGTAAGGTTGCTCTGATTATTTTGTTTTATTTATCTTTTTTTTTTAATATATATATTTTATTTATAATAATTATAATATTATCTACAATATATCCTTTTTAATTATTTTTTTGGTGTTTTTTAACTATATATAATATTTTAAAATATTAAACATTCATGTATCGCTAGGCTTACGCCCTGCCCCGAACAGGCTAAAACGTCCCATCCAACACCCTCACCTTTTACAATACCAATATATGTGTGTGTGTGTGTAATTAACTATTTATAATTATATATATAATTATATATTGCATATTTATTCTGTTTAGTACGACTGTTTCCGTCTTTTTTCATGTCTTTATTGTGTTGTATATAACCCTAAATATCATAATATCTATTAGAATGTGTTTATTAAGGGTTAAATGTGTAAAACAATTACTATTACTGAGTTTTTTAGGATATTCTGGTGATTTTAAAAAATTCACGACCGTTACGGTTGATTCCCGTTACGAATAGGCCGATACTCCCGATATCATTACACCGTGACTGTTACCGTTACGTAATCCAATACCACGATTTAAAACCTTATTTTGGATGCATAGGCGATTAAACCGGTTTAGTTCCTAACATTCTTATTTTACTCAATAAGAAAGGTAAATGCCTTGACTCGATCAAACAATTTTAATACCCAAAAAATACTTCAACTGATCTAAATCTTTGGTTTGAAACTTACTATGCAAAAACTTTTTGAGTTATTGAATATTAGTGGTTGTCTTTGATAATCACAATGTCACTCACATACACAATCAAAAATATTCTCTCGATTGTACTATGTCTATAGAAGACTGAATGATCAACTCCACAAAGCAGAAGATCAAACTCAGTGGCCATGTTAGTGAATCTCCCAAACCACACTCGAAGAGACTGCTTGAGACCATAAAGTATTTCTTGAAGCGACAAACCAAACCCAACTCCCCTTGAGCAACAATCCCAGGAGGTTGCTCTGTGTATACTTCCTCAGTTAGATTGTCATTCAAGAAGGCATTTTTTATGTCAAGTTGATGTAACAACCAACCAAAGGTGACAGCAAGAGAGATGAACAAGCGAACAGATGTGAGCATAGCAAAGGGAGAAAAAGGTCCAAGAGTAATCAAGACCGCATACCTGATTATAACCCCTTTAGCAACTAAGAGAACCTTGAGTTAATTAAAGATGCCATCCAAATGAACTTTGACTATGTATACCCATTTACATCCAACTACCATTTTGTCAGGCAAAAGCGAGACGAGGTCTCAAGTACTATTTTGATGTAAGGCCAGCATTCGTTCTTCCATTGCGGTCGTCCAACCAGGGTGAAAGATAAGAATGGCAATTGAACTCAAACCCACAAATAATTGAACCAAACCAAACCGAACCGAATGGTTCAGTTTGAAATCGGTCAAATGGTTTTGGTTACGGTTTTGTTTCGGAATGGAAAATCGACGCGATTTTGAATTTGGTTTCAGTTTTGGAATAGTAACTGCGTAACCGAATTGTGTAACCATTATTTTAGATGTATTTTTTTATACAAGAGAACCTTGAGTTAATTAAAGGTCTCATCCATATGAACTTTGACAATGTACATCTATTTACATCCAACTACTATTCTGTCAGGCAAAATCAAGACGAGGTCCTAAGTACTATTTTGATGTAAGGCTAGCATTCATACTTCCATTACGGCCGTCCAACCAGAGTGAAAGATAAGGATGGCAACTGAACCCGAACCCGTAGGTAATCGAACCGAACCAAACCAAACCAAACCGAATGGTTCTATTTTGATATCGGTCAAATGGTTTCGGTTACGGTTTTGGTTTCGGAAGGGAAAACCCAAGCGGTTTTGAATTTAGTTTTAGTTTTGGGATAGTAACCGCGTAACCGAACCGCATTACCATTATTTTAGATGTATTTTTTTATACAAGAGAACCTTGAGTTAATTAAAGGTGTCATCCATATGAACTTTGACTATGTACACCCATTTACATCCTACTACTATTATGTCAGGCAGAAACGAGACGAGGTCCCAAGTACTATTTTGATGTAAGGCTAGCATTCGTTCTTCCATTGTGGTCGTCCGACCAGAGTAAGAAATAAGGATGGCAATTGAACCCGAACCTACAGGTAATCAAACCAAACCGAACCAAATGATTCTGTTTTGATATAGGTAGAATGGTTTCAGTTACGATTTTGGTTTAGGAAGGGAAAACCCAAGCGGTTTTGAATTTGGTTTTGGTTTTGATTTTGGGATAATAACCGCGTAACCGAACTGCATTACCGTTATTTTAGATGTATTTTTTTATATACATTACCCCTATCTTTTATTTATTTACATTTTTATCTCTAGTATATATATTTATTTATTTACATTTTTATCTCTAGTATATATATTTATTTATTTACATTTTTACCTCTACTGTTTTGTTTTGTTTTGTTTTTGTTTGTTTGTTGTTTATTACATGTGAACTTTGTGTGTTGTACTTTAATTATATTAGAGATGTTTATTATAACAATTAATGATTTTGTGGTTTGGTTTTGATTTTGTTTGGGATTATGTTTTATATTTTAGTGATGTTTTTTATTATAATTTTACAAACTTTCATTACTAGAGAAAATTAATAAATATATAAAAAAAAATCTTAATGAATTTGTAGGTTTGCGGTTTTGGTTTTACATAAAACTAAACGTTCGATTTAAAAATGACTTCTAAAACACCGGCAGTTTACGATTCAATTTTGAATTTCGTATATACCTAACATTTTTTGTTTTAGTTTCTAGTGAAACCAGTCCAAAATCGAACTGTTGTCATCCCTAGTGAGAATGAGCCTTTGAGACAAAGTTAGGGAGAGAAACAAAGGATGACATACCAACAAAATGAGAGTATGAAAAAAATAGGTGTGCATACGAGACAAAGCTAGAAATATGATGATCAGTACAACGAAGAAGCGACCTTTTGGAGACGAGAGTATACCTGCAAAGGAGGTAGAGAACAATTTATTAACCCCAAGGGTGTAAATCCCTGAAAGTGAATTTGGATGATAACAATATATTTGAGGTTTTATTTAATGTGGTTGTTGAGTGTGTTAAAACAGGTAAAAGCCACACTGGAGACTCCACAAAGAATGATCAAGAATTAAGAAATGATAAATCATGATGAAGAGGATGAATTAAAGACGGATGAGTCAAAGAATGAAGAAGGGATGATCAAGATGTTGAAAACTCAAAATAAAGATACAAGTTGTTGAAGATTCATGAGGCTTGAGAGGGCTTAAAACAAACAAATTGTATATCAAAGATAAGGTAACATTCCTTTCCTACTCTTTCAATACCATTCACTCTAATATGACAAAACACATATCACTTGCATTAATACATGGCATTTTAATTATGTGATAAACATGTGTTTGCTTGCTTTTAGAATATGTATAATTGAATTTAGATCATATTACTTCAAAAATAGATTGAAAAAAGTTGGAATATAGGCTTAAAAATGATAAACAATCTAGACCAGTCGACCGAACCCTTTAGCCAGTCGACCGAAAGCCTATAATAAAAAAAAAAGTAGACTTAACCAGTCGACCGGAACCCTAAATCAATCAACCGATCAGACCAGTAGGCTAAATGAATAAGAATAAGCTTCAATTGGCCAACTGATAGGTGCACGCTAGTTAATCGATTACGACAATAGCTTTTAAACAAATGATGTTCTAAACCATTGATCAACCGATCCCCATCGACTGTCGACCGATTACACCAGTAGGCTGTCCAGAACGTCACACCAAGAACATCGGTCAACCGATCCTTGTGATCAATCAACCGATTTACAGGGTTGGTTCAATATACTGAGTAAAAACATGAATTTGAGCTTGAATTAAACATCATATTGATTCAAATAAGTTTAGAAATTCAATTAAACATTTTATTTTTGATTTGAATCAATTATTTCGAATTAAGAGACAACATTAAGGACAAATTGTTGATTTAAAAGTTATCATTTTTCAGCCATAAAATGTAGCCTTTTTCATTGCTACTTGTCTTCTAACAGTAAATTGCCCAAATTAGGATGAATTAGAATGTTGTAAATATTAAATATCAATTGATTGATTATTTGTAACGTTCATATCATTAAATTACAATAAATTCATTCCAAATTGCTTAGATTGATGAACTATATAAGAGGGTATTGTACTCCTCTGTTCATAGAGACGAGACATAAGAGAAATTTCGTGAAAAATCATCCACTATAGCACACCTTGTACATTCTTAACACCTAGACTAGTGTGCATAACACTCTTTATTATTAATCAAGTGCAATAGTGTTACAATAACACTACATTTTCAAAAAGAGTGAGATTTTAAGAAACTCGCCATAGTGAGCCCTTCTTAAAGATCAATACACTTCAATTGGTGAAATCTTCAAGGAATTGAGCTTAGAATTAACTTCATTCCGGTATTTCTATATTGATTATATCTTCGATTACACCAGTGAGTTTGTTCCGCGTTTTATTGTACCTTAATTGTGTATACTTGCTCGTGTGAGTATAAATTGCATGATTTATTTAAATTGTCTTATCTTGATTCTAGATTATATTGCTTGATATCGTGATAAATGTATTCTCATATTTTGCTTTAAAAGAGTTAAATTGATTACATTTGTTCAATGTTTTGAGAAAACAGAAAGAGCTTCCTAAGATAAATCAAAAAGGCTTTTCTACTTAATCACAAATTCATTAGATTTGGTATATTGGACACGGAAAAAACTCATACTACCAACGAGATTAAGTTACCCATCGAGATCTTAAATCTCTCGTGTATCAATCCAATAAGGGGCAAGCTAATTGGTGCTTTCTTAGAGAAATATATCTTCCTAAAAATTGTCTTAACTTCAAATTGAAAAAGAATCATACTATCACCCTTGTGCTTAAATTAAGATTAATTGATTCTTTTGCATCACGTATACTTTATTGAATATATCCACCATACGTGATTACTTGTGTAAGCGCTTTATTTGACTTATCATTATATGTGCACTTCTACAAGCACCTAACAAAATCAATATAGGTCGTATTGAACTTGCAAGTGACTGATAAAAGCTTTGAGGGTTAGACTTGTTAAAAACTTTTCATACTGTGAGGGTGTGAATTGTAATTTAGACCAGAGTGTTGGTCTAAGTGAGAGATTGTAGCTAGGCAAAAATGAGCTTGTCTAGTGAGAGTGTGTAGTAAGCCATAAACGAACTTGTCTAGCGAGAGTGTATAGCAAGATATAAATAAGCTTGCCTTGTGAGAGAGTGTAGGTAGTCATAAATGACCTTATCTAGTAGAGATTGCAGCATAACATAAACAAACTTGTTCAGTGAGAGTGTAAAAGTTTGGTATATGCCAGGAAAGAATATCCAAATTTTAGTGGATTAGAAATCCCCAAAGGAGCTTGGGAGAGTAATATAGGTAAGGAGGGGTCTTACCAAACTACTATAAATTGTTGTTTCTCTATTGTCTCTTTATCTGTCTCTTGTGTGTGTGTGTGTGTGTTTTTATACTTACCTTTATATTCCGCTACACTTCTTAATTTTTGGATTATATCGAATACTTGTTAAGTGTTGTTCAAAGAACGAAAAGAAAAAAAGAAAAAAATCAATTAAGTTATTTGCAACACCAATTTACCCCCCCTCTTGGGTATACTTGGACCAACATGACTAGGCGCAACGAATTCTGGAGCGGAGGGAGATGGAGTAGGGATTGGAAAACTCGGCAAATGAAGTATAACATCTAGATCATCCCAAGAGTAGGGCGTATAAAAATAAGAGGTGGACTCAAAGAAGATAACATATGCACACACAAATGAACGACATAAAGATGGACTATAACAACGATAGCCCTTTTATGTGTGAGAATAACCAAGGAAGACACATTTTAAGGCACAAGAATCTAACTTAATTCTTACTGAAAGTTAACTGATGAACAAAACAGACACATTCAAAGATAAGATGAGGTAAACCAAACAAGGAGGAACGAGAAAAAAGAATAAAATGGGTAATCTTGTCATTTAGGGTAGAAGACATCTTCCTAACCAAGAAGCAAGCTTTAAGAACCGCATCACCCCAAAAGTGTTTAGGAATATTCATCTTAAAATGTAAAGTATGAGCCACTTACAGGAGATATCGATCCTTACGCTCAATTACTCTATTTTGTTGTGGAGTGTGAGGACAAGAGGACTGATGCAGGATAACATAGTGTGACATAAAGGAAGTAAAGGGCTAAGAAAAATAATCTCAGGCATTATTACTTCGAAGTATATGCACTATCAAATTAAAATGAATTTTAATTTCAACACAAAAGGCAAAAAAAATGGAGAATAATTCAAAACAATCTTTCATTAAATAAAGTCATGTAACTCTTCAAAAAATTATCCACAAATACTACAAAATAATGAAAACTTAATGTAGAAGCAACATGAGAAGAATCCCAAATATCTAAATGAACTAAACTAAAAAGATTCGATGCTCGAACATGAGCCGAGGAAGCAAATGAACTACGATGATAAATTGCCCAACTGACAAGACTCACTATATATGGAAGACAAAGGACATAAAATAGAAACATGCAGCTTGAGATTTGCCAAGCATGGATGAGAGGGGGGGGGGAAAGAAAAAAATATATAAAAAGAGAAGAAAAATGTGCATAGAACAGATTGGTCAGGATTAATTACCCATTCAAACCTGTTTTTGATACCATGTTAAAGTAAAAGAGGATAAGAAAATAATGAAACGGTGTGACTATTGTATCAGCCTCTACCTCTATTTATAATAGAAATAAGAAAACAATATAAAAACCCCAAACAACATAAAAATAACAAAAATAACCTTTAACATATAAATTCTGAGAAAGTTACTCAATCTTTTAGGAGCAAGTTCCTTGAAATAAAAATAAACACATACACGTATGCATTAGAAGCAAAATATATGTGCGTGAGTATACAAAAATAAAAACAACAATATTTGAAATTCATGATTGAGATTCATTTGTAAAAATTGGATGGTTAAAATTAATTTACAATTTTTTTTCTGTTTTTTTCCCACTCGATTGAATAGGGATTAGTTTTAGTTTAAGCCTTAATATTTTGATTTCTCCTCGAAGTTTCACTTTTCTTTTTATAACTACCAGAACTAGCCAAATTTAAATTGAAAATAAATTAATTTAATTGATAGGTCACATATACAATTGCAATTAATTGATATTTTAGTAAATGAAACTAATTATTTAAAATTTTAGATAGTCCCTTCAAACACAAAGCATTCAATAGTGTGTGTGTGTGTGTGTGTGTGTGTGTGTGTGTGTGTGTGTATACATATGACGTAGACTAATCAAAGTAGCGTGTGAAGGCCTATAGACTTGGTTGAAAAACTCACCGGACACAATAGAGGAAGGAGATAGAAAAATAGGGCGACTAATTGTTGGGGCGTCCCTGCGAGGATTTGTATATACGGAAGGCAGCAATGCACATTGTGGCATTACCTATAACTGTTAGTGCCGCTTGAAGAGCTACCAACACCTACAACTCAGGAATGAATTTTATTTATTTACTTATTTAAATTTAAAAAAAAAAAAAAGAAAGAAAGAAAGAATAGTGACCTTTTTACCTCAAGAGACTCGGAGTTGTAAAAGAAATGCCATGTGCAGGCACAAAAAGCTCCTCCGAGCAGAGGTACCTGACCAGCTAATATATTATGTTAAGTTCTAAAAAAAATGCAAGAAAAATTGATATTTTGAAACTTATGACATGCACAAACAGCGAGATATAGCTAGTGAGAAATGTATAGTCGAGATTCTTTTATTTTTAAAAAATTCAATTACACCCCTATTTTTAAAAAATCATGTTCTACTCCTAATTTTTTCAAAAATTAAATTTATCATCTCCGCCACCACCCCACCCACGCCCACGCCCACGCCAGTTCTTCTTTTTCTTCTTTCCTTTTCTTCTTCCTTTTCTTCTTCCTCTTTCTTTCTTCTTCTTCTCTCTCTTCAGATTAGGCGCAGATCTGTGCTCCGGTGCACAGACCCAGCGTGGGATCTAGAAAGAGAGAGAAAAGAAGAAGAAGAAAGCTGGCAGGGTGGGGGTGGGAGTGGGGAGTTGTTCCGTCATGGTAGAGGAGGGTGGGATTAAGTTTTCAATTTGTTAAAAAAGGGGTGATTTTTTATTTTTATTTTGAAATTGGGATGTTAGTGTAAAAAGATAAAGGAAAAAAATATAACAAAAAAATTTAAAGGGATATTTATGTATTTTAATTATTAATTATTTTTAAATTGTTAAGAGTAAAAATGTCATTACAATAAAAAAATTAGTAATTTTTAACCTGTATAGGAACTAAATGGTGTTTAACCAAACATGATAAGAGGACTACTGGTATATTCCAAGTGATAGGGGAAGTTTGAGAATTTAGGCAAAATGACAAGATAGGGTAAGTGGTAAATATCCTAAATTTCAATAGTGGGGATTTTATTTTTGGTTTTATATTGAATATATGCGTTTATTTTGTTTGAACTTGGGTTGATTGATAGTTTTTGATGGAAATATCTTCTTTTTTTTTTTTTTTTTCTTTTGTAGGCTTTTTGTGGCAAACCATTGGATCTGTTAAAGGTATTTATTCTTATATTGTTAGGATTTATGTATTGTTTACAAGAAGAAGCTGACACAATTGTTAAGCCGTCTCATTAATAGTATTCTTCTCTTTACTTTAAAATGGTATCAAGAGCAGGTTCAAATGGGACACTACTCGCATAATCTTGTTCTACCAATTTATCTTCCTTTACTTTATTTTTTTGTTTTTTTTTTGTTTTTCTTTCTTTTCACTCCACACCAACGGCCATGCGAGGGAAAAGAAAAAAAAAAAAGTCAAATTCTAGTAGTCGTCCTTGTTCAGATCCAGATCCAACCTCGCGGAAACTTCGTAGCCATCTGCTAACTATTTGTCGAACATCCCCAACATCGACACACTCGCAACCGTGCCACCCTGCTTGGAGTAGAAGAAATCTAGATCGAGCCGCACGACCTTCTGGGCATAGATCCAAATCCATATCCTTGCTTCGGCCACCTCCGACGACCCCAACTGCGTGCCTCCCACTATGGTTTAATTGCAAGACTAGAAGCTAAGTTCTTCTTTTTTTTCCATTAAATTATACTACTCCACATGTTGTTTGTTTCCCCAGTCCCATGTTTCATTATAGTTAGTCTATCTCCCATTACAATTTCGTGGTGAGTTCGTTGTTGGCTTTTTTTAGTTATGTCTTCGACAGTACCTCTAGTGTTAACCACTCGAAAGTTGAATGCAATTAACTACATTCAATGGTCCAAGGTTGTCAAAGTAGCCCTCATTGGACAAGGGAACATCGTCATCTCACCAACTTTCCTCCTTCAAAAGGGCAACAAGAACGCTGAAGAGTGGACCCAGTTAGATGCTCAAATTATGTCTCAATTATGAAACTCTATGGAAGCTCAGATTGCAGACACGTGCAGCTGAATGAAGACCTACAAATAGTTATGGGAGTTTGTTCGACTATTATTTGCGAATAATCTTAGTAGAATGTATGATGTATCGGCCAAGTACTTTCACGTCCAGCAGAATACACAGATCGTTAGTGAGTACTTTGTCACAGTTAAGAAACTTCAAGAGGAGATGAATGTCCTTATCGCTATATCCATCTATGTTAAAGTTATATAAAAGCAACGGGTAGAGATAGTTGTCCCAAAGTTCCGTGACAGTCTTCGCCCAAAATTTGAGCCCATGCGCTCTCAGATCCTTGGAGGGGCTACTCCCCCTTCGTCCGACGAGACATACTCATAGATTCAGCGTGCCACTACTTGGGACACTACTTTGCCCTCCAGTCTCCCTTCGGCAAATCATTCAGCTATGGTTACATAGATTTCTCAGGACGAGTGCATTGACTAGTTTAATAGTGGTCGCCATAGTCTTTCCTGAGGTGGTCGTGGTGGTGGCTTTTGGGCGTGGTCGAGGTGGTCACAATCGCGACCAACATCTTCAGTGTTCCCTTTTAGGCAAGGAAAATGATACCAAATAGACTTGTTAGGATTTAGTTGGCCGACCTCCTAAGTATGCTCATGTTGTGACATTTGATCAGGCCAATCCTATTCCACCGTTTGACTCTTCAACTGTCAGAGAGATTTCTGATGACAAATATGCTCAATTCCTTCAGTTTAAACAGGTATCTACCTCCCATTGCTTCTCTAGCTCAATGAGGCACCTCTAGTGCATCTATTTCCTTTCGTCCTTCCCCCTCTACCCCATGGGTTATGGACTCTGTCGCCACTGACCTCAGTCATCTTCATTGTCCCATGCTACCATTGTTGATGGTTCCACAATCCTTATTCGTTGCATCAGCACCGTGGAAGCCTCACCCACCTTCACTTTATCCTTTGTTTTGTATATTCCCTCTTTTTCTTTTAATTTGATGTCAATCAGTAAACTTACTAAGTATCTTACTTGCTCTGTTTTTTTTCCGTTTTCTATTATTATTTAGGATTTGAGGACGCAAAAGATGATTGGCACAGGGCATGAAGAAAATGACATTTACTACTTTCACAACTATAACAAGAGTAATGCTATCCCACCCATTGTTTGTCCTGTTGTTGCGTTGCCCACCAGATTCATTATCGCATAAGTCATCTATGCCTTGCAAATCTCAAACTACTTGTTCCTAGTTTACGTTATTTGCCTTAGATTGTGAGTCGTGTTAGTTGGGGAAGCATCATGGTAGGTTATTTGCTTCCTTAGCTCGTATCCGAGTATTGAGTCTTTTTGGTTTAGTTCGATTAGATATTTCGGGTCCTTCTCCTGTTGCTTCTACATTAGATTTTTATTATTTTGTTACATTTGTGAATGATTTTTTTCAAGAGTTACATAACTTTATTTAATGAAAGATGGTTCTGAATTGTTCTCCATTTTTTATGCCTTTCAATTTCATGTGTCAGTGCATATACTTCGAAGTGATAATGCTCGAGCATATGTTTCTCAACCCTATACGTCCTTTATGTCAAACTCTAGTATCCTGCACCAGCCCTTTTATCCTCATGCACCACAACAAAATAAAGTAGCAGAACATAAAAATCAGCATCTCCTGGAAGTGGCTCATGCTTTAATTTTTGAGATGAATGTTCTCAAACATTTATTGGGTGATGCGGTTCTTACAGCTTGGTTCTTGATCAATAAGATGTTGCGTTCTACCCTAAATAGCAAGGTTCCCCAAACCATTTTTTTTCCATTCTCCCTTGTTTGGTTTACCTCCTTGTATCTTTGAATGACTCTGTTTTTCATCAATTGACTCCCGATAAAGATAAGTTAGATCCTCGTGCTTTAAAATATGTCTTCCTCTGTTATTCTCGCACATAAAAGGGTTATCGTTACTAAAATCCATCTTTACATCGCTCATTTGCGTGTGTAGATGTTACCTTCTTTGAGTCTACCTTTTACTTTTCTGAGCCTACTCTCAAGGTGATCTGGGTGTTACACTTCCTTTATCCTACTCCATCTCCCTATGCTTTAGAACCCGTCCCGCCCAGTCGTTCTTTACGTCCTTTGCAGGATAGTAGGATACTCTCGTCACCAAAAGGTCGCTTCCACCGTTGCACTCATCATTCATGTGTCGTCAAATTATTCTTCACTTCATCCATCCACTTCTAATTTGGACATGCCCATTGCCATCCAAAAATGTATTTGCTCATGTATTGATCTCTTTCTAGCTTTGTCTCATATGCACACCTATCTCCTTCATACTCTTCCTTTATTGCTTCCTTGTCCTTTGTTTCTCTTTCTAACTCTGTCTCAAAGGCACTCTCTCACCCCGGTTGGACGACTGCAATGAAAGTGAAAATGCTAGTCTTACATCAAAATGATACTTGGGACCTCATCTCGCTTCCGCTTGACAAAACTGTAGTTGGATATAAATGGGTATACACAATCAAAGTTCTTCTAGATTGCACCAGTTATTTAACTCAATGCTCGCTTAATTGCTAAAAGTTATAATTTGGTATATGGTCTTGATTACTCTAAGACTTTTTCTCCTGTTGTCAAGCTTCCGAGACTTTTTCTCCCGTTGCCAAGCTCATATATGTTCGCTTATTCTTCTCTCTTGCAACCACCCATTGTTGGTTGTTACATCAGCTCGATATCAAAAGTGCCATATTAACTAGCGATCTAACTGAAAAAGTATACGTGGAGCAACTCCCTAGGTTTGTTGCTTAGGGGAGTCCGATTTGGTGGTATACCCGTTGTGGAATCGATCATTCACTGTTCTACAGGTATAGTACAGTTGGTACAATAGTGTTGATTATGTACGTGGATGACATCATGATTACCAAAAATTATCAAAATGGTATTCAAGAACTCAAAAAAGATTTGCATGGTAAATTTCAAACCAAATATTTGCGTCACTTATTTCTTGCAATTAAAGTTGCTCGATCAAGTAAAGGCGTTTACCTTTCTCAGAGGAAATATGCCCTTGATCAATTGAGCGAAACAAGAATACTAGAGGGTTAACCCAATTGACCCGCCTATGTATCCAAACACAAAACTATGATAGGCCACAAGTTCGTTTTACCTATTGTAGGCGCAGGGGCAAGTCGGGCAGTTAGGGTAGGGGGAATCTGTTGTCCACGATTAGTTGTGTTTGTTTTATTCTGTTTATTTTCTGTTAGGCAATTAGTTATGCATTGGGGGGGAAAGAACGATTTAAGGGAGTGAAGAGCGGAGAAAGGTAGGCTATTCCTTTTGTGATTTTGAGCTTTGCTCTTGAGGAGAGTTTCCCAAGTCTCTCGAATACTTGGTGAGCTTTATGTAATTCCATTTCAATACCAGTAATCAATAAAATTTCCATCCCATATCAATACAATTACTAGCTGGAGCTTATCATTTGGTATCAGAGCTTATCATTTAGTAGAGTTGAATCAACTCTCTATGGGATCAAAGGAAGTAACGGACACGCCGGCGTTTGTGTAACACGTTTTATCCAACCCAGTTTTCTGTCTGCCAGCGGGGTTACTACCCGCACATGGACAAGAACACTCTATCTTCCTTAAAGAAGGTATATCTCCAATCGGTATAAGACCTTACAGGTACCCACAGGCCCAAAAGGATGAGATCGAGAGGCTCATTAAGGAGATGCTGACTGCTGGAATTATTCAAGTGAGTACTAGCCCATTTTCTAGTCCAGTGTTGTTGGTCAAGAAAAAAGATGGGAGCTAGAGGTTGTGTGTGGATTATAGGGCTTCAAATAAAGCTACCGTACCTGTCAAGTTTCCAATCCCCGTCATTGATGAGTTATTGGATGAACTCCATGGGGCTCAAGTTTTCTCAAAGTTAGACCTCAAGTTTGGTTATCACCAAATTCGAGTCAAGGATTCCGATGTGCCAAAGACCACTTTTCAAACACATGAAGGACATTACGAGTTTCTGGTGATGCCCTTTGGGCTTACGAATGCACCGGCCACTTTCCAATCCTTGTTTAAATATGACATTTTGGTATATAGCCCGACGGAGAGGTTACATGTGGAGCATTTGGCAAAAGTGTTGGAGCTGCTGCGGCACAATAGTCTATATGCAAACCGCAAGAAGTGTGAGTTTGGCAAAACTCAACTTGCTTATTTGGGGCACATAATATCAGGAGATGGGGTGGCAGTTGACCCATCTAAAGTTCAGGCAATGCTTTCTTGGCCCACGCCTAATACCCTAAAGGAGCTTCGTGGATTTTTGGGGCTAACAGGATACTACAAGTTCGTTTTTGGCTATGGGAAAATAGCTCGGCTACTGACTGAGCAACTTAAAAAAGATAAGTTTGGGTGGAGTGCGGAGGCAGAAGAGGTTTTTCAAAATCTAAAGCGCGCTATGACTCAAGTACCCGTACTAGCTATGCCCAATTTTACTCAGCCTTTTACTATTGAGATAGACGCGTCTGGATTTGGCTTAGGGGCGATGCTACTTCAAGGACAACGTCCAATAGCTTTTTATGCTCGTACTCTTGGGCCTCAAGCACACCTAAAATCTATCTACGAAAATGAGCTAATGGCAATTGTTTTTGCGGTATTGAAGTGCTGGCCTTATCTCTTTGGTGGCAAGTTCATAGTTAGAACCGATCAACAAAGCCTCAATTTTTTACTGGAACAACGGTTGGTGGGTACTGAACACCAAAAGTGGATCACCAAATTGATGAGCTATGATTTTGTTATTCAATACAAATTGGGGGCTTGTAACAAGGTAGCGTATACTCTCTCTCGTATTCCGGACCGCATTTCTTGCAACCAGTTAGTCGTATCTCAGTGGTAGCATTGGGAAAGCTTAAGGGCAGAATTAGAGGCTAATGCGTTATTACAAAAGTTACGAACAGATATCACTACGGGCACAGTCATACATGCGGGATTTTCGGTTGAAAATGGGGTATTGTACTACAAGGGCAGGTTAGTCATTCCCCAGAAATCTCAGTTAATTCCAGTTATCATTGCTGAGTTTCATGGTTCTCCTTTGGGTAGTCATTCAGGTGAAACGAAAACCTATCAGCGGATTGCAGCGGAGGTGTATTGGTTGGGCATGAAGAACGATATCATTAAGTACGTACAGGAATGCAAAGTGTGCCAACGAAACAAACACTTGGCAACTTCACCGGTAGGGCTCTTACAACCTATTCCTCTTCCGGCGCAAGTATGGGATAAGTTGACGATGGATTTTATCGAAGGGTAACCTCGTTCGGATGGATGGGACACTATTTTGGTCGTGGTAGATCGGTTGAGCAAGTACGCGCATTTTGTGGGGCTTAAACACCCCTTTACTGTTGTTTCTGTTGCTGGCATTTTTATGAAAGAGGTGGCTCGGTTACATGGAGTTCCAAAATCAATAATCTTTGATCATGACAAGATCTTCATGAGTAAGTTTTGCTAAGAATTGTTCAAATTGCAAGGTACTACTTTGAAAAAGAGCATTGCTTGGGTCAATAGGTTCTTGGAGACATACCTCTGTTGTTTTGTGTCCGAGAAACCACACTGTTGGTTCCGTTGGTTAGCATGGGCCGAATATTGGTACAACACAACCGTTCATTCCGCCACTCGTTGTACTCCTTTCTGTGCTCTATATGGGAGAGATCCACCACCGATTCTTCATTATGAAAGGAGGTCAACTCCGGTGTCTACAGTCGATGAATTGTTGAAGGATAGGAATGCTATTTCGGATGATTTGAGAATGCACTTGCTCCATGCACAACAGAAAATGAAGGCGCGAGCTGATAGGAAAAGAAGCGATTAAGAGTTTTCCGTGGAGGACTTAGTTTTCCTCAAGCTGCGCCCTTATAGGTAGCATTATCTTGCTCAACGACGAAATGAGAAGTTAGCAGCTCCCTATTATAGGCTTTCCAAATCCTTCAGCGTGTTGGGTAAGTCACATATAAGTTGGAGCTTCCATCTTCCGCAACTTTACATCCTGTTTTTCATGTCTCTCAGTTGCGTCGTGCTAAGGGCATCTCCAACTCTTCCCTTGTTATTCCACAACAGTTTTCACTGGATTTGGAGTTAGTTGTCGTTCCTGAAGCGCTACTTGGAGTACATCCCAAACCAAATGGCGGCCCGGGAGAGCTGGAAGTATTTCTGCAATGGAAACTTTTACCTCCTTTTGACGCCACTTGGGAAGATTACCACTCCATATTGAGACAGTTTCCGGATTTTCACCTTGAGAACAAGGTGAAAGTTTGGGCGGGGGGTGACAATAGGCCCTAGGTTCATTTTACCTATTCTAGGCGTAGGGTAAGTCGAGCAGTTAGGGCAGGGGAAATCTGTTGTCCACGGTCAGTTTGTTGGGGTGGGAATGTTTGTTAGATTTTGTTTATTTTCTGTTAGGAAATTAGTTATGCATTGGGGGGGGAGATCGATTTAAGGGAGATTTAAGGGAGTGAAGAGAGGAGAGAGGTAGGTGATTCCTTTTGTGATTTTGAGCTTTGCTCTTGAGGAGAGTTTCCCAAGTCTCTTGAATACTTGGTGAGCTTTATGTAATTCCATTTCAATTTCAATAATCAATAAAATTTCCATCCCATATCAATACAATTACTAGCTGGAGCTTATCAAACTGTTAGTAGATCAAGGAGTACCACTACAGATTCAGCAGAATGCAAACGATTAGTTGGGAACTTGAACTACTTGACTGTTACGAGACCAGATATCCATTTGTTTTTAGTGTTATTAGCTAGTTCATAGATTATCACATGACTTATCATTGGGATGTAGTGATTCATATCTTTATCTATCTGAGAAGTGCTCCTAGTTGTGATTAGTTATATCAAAACTTCGGTCACACTCAAATAAAGGGATATACAGATGTAGACTGGGCCTAATCACCCTTCAACAGGAAGTCTACTACAGGTTATTGTGCGTTTGTTGCAAGTAATCTCGTCTCTTGGAAGGGTTAAAAACAAATGGTAGTGGCTCAGTCAAGTGCAGAATCGGAACACAGGACGAAGCCCTATGCCACTTGTGAGCTAACTTCGTTGAAACATTTATTGGAAGAACTTGGATTTGAAACTCTTCACAATGGACCTAGTATATGGAAATCAAGCAACACTTCACATTACATCCAATCCAATCTTCATTGAGAGAACAAAACACATTGAAGTTGATTGTCACTTCATATGAGAGAACCTGTTGCACAAGTTAATTGAGACTAAATATGCAATTGATCAGTTAGCTAATTTATTTACTAAACTATTAAAGGGCTTAAGGATAAAATACATTTATAACAAGGTAGGAGTACATGCTCGAGCTTGA
The DNA here is from genome assembly GCA_016647705.1 of Eucommia ulmoides. Lineage (NCBI taxonomy): Eukaryota > Viridiplantae > Streptophyta > Magnoliopsida > Garryales > Eucommiaceae > Eucommia > Eucommia ulmoides. The sequence goes on along the minus strand of CM028330.1, from coordinate 15,539,294 downwards.
AGGGGGTGTTAAAGATATATCATTCATGTATTGTTTAGGGTGTATGTATTATTTCCTTATTCTTAAAGGGAGAGACTGACACAATAGTCAAGTCATCCCATTAATTTATTATTCTTCTCTTTACTTTAAGAGGATCTACAATTAGATACATCATACATGTAAAATCTCAATCAATTAAAACATATTAACAAACATTGGATCGAAGTTGAGCGAATCTCATTATTTTGCTAAAGATATATTTATATATCTTTATGTACATAATCAAAATGCACAAATTCTTTACACAATTTGACAGTCTTCCATGATGGAAACTATCATTCTGCATAATGCAATAATTCCCTTGGCCAAACATGAAGAATTACCTTTACTATTAATCCATATTTGTGAGAAAAATGTTAAAATAGTAGTAATTAATTACTAATTACCAACCTAAGCCAAAGCCTATGGAAAATTAATGAGTAGATAAGGTAACACAATCATAGCTCTGCCTCTAATTAACCTATGAATCTAACTCAACTTCAAATTTAGAAGTGCAAAAGGCAAAACTCACCATACCCCAAGACAGCCCCTTCCAAGATTCATAACCAGATTTCTCCCCATATTGCCATACCAAAGCCATTGCCGTAATCCTTTCAATTAAAATGAACTAAAATCACCAAAAGAAATATGCGTGTCTGTGTGTGTGACTCGTGTGAGAGAGAGAGTGGGGGGGAGAGGGATTTTCTTACCACTCGACGACGCTAGAGACGTGAATGGCCCAGGTGGGCAATGAGAGGGCATTGGCGGGTTCATTGAACTGGAACGAAGAACCAATTAGTGTCAATTCGGCGGCAGAGGCATGTCCAGCGACAGCCGTGAGCGCAAAACCAGCTCCCAAAAGAGCAGCCGCCGTTTTCCCGCTCCGGAACACATTTCTGATCATCGGCATTCGGTTTGGGGTTCGTCGGCTCGTAGGTAAATGGAACCTTGGAGAAACGGTGGGGCAGAAGAGGAGGATTTGGTTGGATTTCGGAGGAGAGAGCAATGCGGAGGTCGCCATGTTTGGGATTTGCTTGGAAATGGAGTAACTGGAGTGAAGGCGTGGATTGTGGAACATGTTTTTACCTCTGGTGGGTTTTGAAATGGGAAAAGCCTATTGCCGCTCCAAAAATTCCTGGGTGCACTCCAAATTTATTTATATCTTATAAAAAGAGTATTGGTTTATCCCACATTGGTAATGATAGAGTATAATATAATAAGAATAAAATTAAAATTACTATACATTTATTTATTTATATCTTATAAAAAGAGTATTGGTTCATCCTACATTGATAATCAGGAATATAATAGAATAACAATAAAATTAGAATTACTATACATTTGGTAATGCTGGAATATAATAGAATAAGAATAAAATTAGAATTACTATACATTTATTTATTTATATCTTATAAAAAGAGTATTGGTTCATTCTACATTGGTAATGCACGAATATAATAAAATTAAAATTACTATACATTTGGTAATGCTAAAATATAATAGAATAATAATAAAATTAGAATTACTATGATAATAAAATATAATAATCAATTATCATTTTTATGTGTGGTAACATGAATTAGATGTGATATTAAAATAATCATTCTGATGTCAATGTTTGATTAGTGTTATAAATAAATTAGAAATAGAATGTATTTGTACAATAAAAATTTTACTTGAAAAATATATAATTTTTTTAAATAAAGAATATTCGAACAAGTTCCCAATAAGAGATATGTGTGTGTGTAGAGGAGAGAGAGAGAGAAGGAGGAGGAGGAGGAAAAGAAGGAGGCAATGGATGTGGAATGGCTGGCCTACAAAGGGTTGGTGTTTTGGGGTTATCGGCAAGGGTGGGGGTAGGGGTGGGAGAGAAAGAATCCGACACCGGTTGTCAGTGTCAGATTCTTGTTGGAGAAGATGGTGTACGGAAGAAAGAGAATGAGAGAAGTGTAAAATAAATAAATAAAATAAGGAATATATTTGTTAGAAATTCAAAAGGTAAGATAGTAATTTAATTAAATTTTTAAATAATAAAATAGTAATTTAGTTAAATTTAATTAAATTTTATTTTCATTCCAATATTTGGTTAGTGTTAGTGTATAGTCACGTTTTTTGGTCGATGAAGAATTAAAATCTAATCTTATATAATTATGATTAATTAATACTAAATTTATCTCGAGATTAATTAATCTCATATTTTATGAGAATAAAAAGACTATAATAATGAGAATAAAATTTAATCTCATGTTTCAAATTTTGGGAAAAGAACGATCATTCATATGACCATTCAACGTGCAACAAATGTCACATGCGATTACTTATGTTATATTTTATTACATATGACAAAAGTTGAAATAACTTCATTTATTCATTGGTCAAGTTGTATTGGTTTTAATTTATTTTTTATTTTTAGTTTACATTCAAAATATATTAAAATATCTAATGCCGAAAGATTTTGGAACCTAATGTTGGAGTACCAATAATCGCTAAAACACTATTCATGCATCGTCTACTCTATTTAATACACCCAAATGTTATTCCAAGATGGTCTTACCTGCAATATTTGTACAAAAAAACCTAAGATTTTATTTAAAAATGCTATATTTATCGTTTGTGAAGTATTAAATAATAAAAAATATATTTTTTATTAAAAATAAAGTCGATTAATTCATTTAGGTTTTATAATATCAGTCATTAAAGTCAACATAACAACCTATTTATTTTAGATGGTTCAACTCAACTCGTTTCATATTATTGAAGTATTTTTGTAACGATCCTATTTTTCAAGGTCGCCATGCAATTTTTTCCTTCAGAGAATTAACACTAAAACCGAATATCCAATATTTTATTCTATAAAAATCTGAGAAATTTTACAAACTATGACGATAATTTTAATTATCGATTTATCGAGTCTATTTTACAACAATAATTAATAAATACAATTATTATACATATTAAATACAAATTCATATAAAATTTCATGCGCAACTACATTTTCACCGGCTCTACAATCAAAACTGTGAAGTTGTGAGCCAACGCTCCGTAAAATTTTAACCCCTCTAATACATGTATCTAATCAAACTGCAAATAAACACATAAATATGTTTTCTACATAATTTTCACATAATACGTGATCATAATATCTCATACAAAACAACAATTATAACAGTAATAATACAAACCATACAATATGTGGAAAGATTAAATATATATATTAAAAGAGTTAGAAATTTGACATGAAATCTGAGGCCGAAATCCATATTTTATTTTCGCTCAACACATTATATATATAGAGAGAGAACTTAATTAACATATATATGCCATGTATATATATAATGGAACTTGATTAGTACATATATGCCAATATATATCGCTAGAATGATCAGTGATGTTATTTTTATTTATTTATTATTATTATAACTTAACATGTACATGTGTAAATGTAATGACTATATACATATTATATAATAATACATGGTCCGTGTTGATTCCTTCTATATGAATGAAACAATATTGATCATTAGTTTATTTATTTATTTACACAATGTTCTCCCTTAAAATAAAAAATAAAAATTTTTAATTATATTTAAAACTCTTAAAATTATATTTTAAATAACATAATAATTTCAAAAATTTTAAAAGTCAATTTAAAATTAACATTTAACTCCAAAAATTATCAAATACTATTTATACCATAAATTTATAAAATAATCCCAAAAAATATTAAACTTATATAAAATAATATTTTTAAAATATAAATTTCTAAGTATATTACAATTTTACCTTAAAATTATTTATTTTAAAATAGGTTTATTGCTAGTTGAACAATAAATTGTGTGCCAAAATGAAAATTTTGAATAGTTACTCACAAAAGAAAAAGAAAAAAAAGAGTTTATAATTGACATCCCCTATCATTTCAATAAATATCAAAATCACTCCATATCATTTTTATGATACCACAAATAACCACTATCACATTTTGTTGGCAAAAATATCCTTGTAATATATTTTTTCCTTCCATTTTTTAATTTTTTAATTTTTTATTTTGTTTTAATTTTTTATTTTCTACTATCTCTCTCTTTTTCTATTTTTTTACTTTTTCTTTGTATTTATTTTTATTTTTTTATATATGGTGTTTATAGAAAATAAAAATAACAGTAAAAAACAAGAAAACAAAAAAAAATTAAAAAAAAATTGTTTTAATTGATTACGGTCAATTTTTCATGAACTATACTAAATTGAACTTCATTGATATAAATCAATAGCTTTAAAGTGTATTCCGTTCCAAATAAATGTCATATTCATTTTTGGCAAATTGATTCTACCTTGTTTTGGTTTTTGAACTAATATCATCTATTACTCTCGATACGATTGGCTCTCATAAAAGATATTTTGAGATGCAATATATAAATGGTGATCCATTTGAAGCGTTGTCATACTATCCAAAGTTCCATTACACTCTTTCATAGTAGGTCCATTCAATTTCTCTAACGACTCGTTTGGTTGGATATAATGGAATCAAAGTGGAATGAATGGAACTGTGAATGGAATCATCATTCCATTAATTTGTTTGGTTGATATGGAATGAGAGAAAAAATGGAATATAATAGTTAAATATAGTAAAATTCCCATAATGTCCTTTATAAAATCATTATTCTATTATCTTATTTGGTTGGTATGGAATGAGAGAAATAATGGAATAGTGAAATATAAATTTCAATTTGAATATATATGCACACATGTCCTAGATAAACTATATATATGTACATTTTATGGATCAAGCTTCTTCTTCTTATCCGCAATCATGGACTGAAAATTTAGATATTGAGGTCCATTTTATAGACTAGATCGGGCTGGAAGTTCAATCATGAACTGGAAGTTCTTAGAATGGATTGGTTTGTTAGGGAAGAATTATGTTGGGTTGAAATATATTTAGTCAAGGGTTTTTTTTTGTAATTTGAATTTTAATTCCATTGAGTTAGACTTGATTCTAGCCCAGTTGATATGGAATCTCATTACCTAACTTTTCATTCCAATAGAATCACAAAATTGATTCCATTGGAGAACAAAACATCGGAATAGGAATTGAGGACAAAATGACAATTTCATTTCTCCCCGATTCCGTCCAATCAAATATGTCGTAAGTTTCGCAAACAAATTGTAGTTGTTTAACGATGTCTTCACATTTCATATTTTTATGACATTTAGCTTTTAGCAACACATCTTTGTTTGAAGATGAAGGTATAAAGTCATCCTCTAGGTCATTTTATACTGGTCCAATAGATTGAGACGTTAATGAGTATTGGACATCATTGGGAGATAATTCTATCTTAGACAAACCCCATGATGTTTCCTCCATTGCTATTATACCATCAAATAATGCCTTCATCTCATCAGCATATGGTAGCCCAACAAATAAAAATTATTTTGCTTCAGGATTGTCCTGTAAGGCATTACATTATTAATTTATAAGTAATTTTGTCATATAATTTAAAGGGTATATGCCACTGACCTCCCCTGCCATTTTGCATTATACCAGATACCTCTCATGTCATTTTGTAATTACCAAAAGACTTCCCTTGTCTTTTTGCTCAAATACCATTTGCCCCACTTTGGACAAAATTATCTTTAGGTTATTTTTTTTTAAATTCATTAACACCCCTATATTTTTAAAATTATATTTTTTACCCTTAACTTTTTAAATCATTATATTTATCTCTCACTAACACCCAACTCCCACCACCCATTGCCACCGCCACCACCCAACACCCTTCACCACATCCCGTTGCCACCTCCACCTCCCACCACCTCCTATCGCCCATTACCCAACTCCCCCGCCACCACCCATTATCGCCACCACTACCCACCGCCGCCACCACTACCTACCACCACTGGAGAGAGAGAGAGAGAGAAAAGGGTTATTTTTTTTTCTTTTTTAATGAAATGGTTAAAAAAATAATATATTTTTTAAAATGGGGGTGGGTGGCGGCGGTGGGAGGTGGTGGTGGGTGGCGACGGCGGTAGGAAGTGGCGGAGGGTGGTGGCAATAGTGGGAGGTGATGGCGGGTGGTGGGATGCAGCGGTGGGAGGTTTGGGTGGGTGGGTGGGTGGGTGGTGGCGGTGGGTGCAGTGGTAGGAGGTGGAAATAAATATATATAAAATAAAGGGTTATTTATGTATTTTAGTTTTTTATTATATAATTATTTTTTAAATAGTTAAGGGTAAAATTGGTATTATAATAAAAAATTTATTATTTTTTAATCAATAGGGAAATAAGTTGTATTTAAGCAAAATGATAAGGGATGTCTCTAGTATTTGTAAAATGACAGGAGAGGTATCTAGTATAATATAAAATGATAGGGGAGATTAATGACATATATCCTAATTTAAATATATATTTGGTAAATAGTACCATTTTACTGATCGTTCTAAATTTTATATCAAAATTCAACCCTTATTTTATACTTTTTATAATCCTTTTATTAATTTTTAATTAGTTATGATACAATTATTAATTTTTTAGATAAAAATTACAGAATAAAGAAATGCCGAAAAAAGAACTAAAAATAATAAAAAAAGATTAAAAATTGAGAGGAAAAAAAAAAAGCAGTGGCCTGCGACCCAAACCGGCCCGATCCGCTAACCTGACCCGGTGGCCCAGGCATGCAAACAAGACTACAGGCAGACCAGGTTTGGGCCGTTAGCTAAGGCCTTTTTCATCTCCAGGCCCTTGGGCCCAAGGCCTCTAGCCTTGGCGCGCGTGCATTGCGCGCTCGACCTAGGTCAGGAAATCCAGCCTTTATGTCTGGATCTATAACAACCAATTAATGGCCATTGATGGCTATTTTGATTGGAAAGCAAGGGGTATTTAAGAAGAAAATTCGGCAAAAGGGTGGGCAGACTAGTCTTGTTCATTTAGTTATTAATTTTTTTCATTGTTTTGGGGATTTCTTCTTCTTCTCCATTTTTTAATCTTTTCACCACTTTATTTTTACAAAATAAAAATAAAAAAGCCATTGAATATTTTGTGCAAGAAGACAATGAGGAAGAAGAAATGATGATATTTCGCAACTCCATGAGAGGCTAAATATATCAATGAGGTTAGGGCTTTATATTTTCTTCAATTTATCCATGTAATTTCATTCTTGTTCAATTATCTTGTTCTTATGTATGTAAGATTGTAAAATAATTATGTTGGTTTTAAATATTTGTCTTAATAAATTTACGTTCTCAATGTTCTTGTAGAAATTCGGATCTAAATTTATTTGTATCTGTAATGTTAGATCTAATACATATGATTTAAATCAAGCAGTTTTACAATTATTCTTTATTGGTATCGATAAGATTTAATTGGATACTATACTAAAAGATTAATTCATTTTAGATTAATTAACGTAAGAATTGAATCATGAAGAAAGTTTATCCCAATTAAGTAGTTGATTTATTTTTCGCAGTAATTTTGGCTTGTAGTTAATATTACCTAATTACACACAACACCAAAAGAAATAAGAATAAAATTTAAAGGATAAATTGATAAATTTATACATGTCCCTAGCCTTAGCCATTTTATAAATTTTATCTAAATTAAATAATTTTCTACAGTTCAGTTCTTAAAATTTAAAACCAATCCCAATATTGATTATTTCACTTATGAAAAATAAGATTAAAAAATTAATAATTGTAATCCAATTCATGTGGTTCGATATCTATACTTTAAGCACATTATACTACAATATTTTGCACTTAACTTTTGGATTAATATTTGAGCTATCAAATTTTGATGCCATTGCTAGGGATTGACAACACTAGTTATTAATTTTTTACTTATTTTTCATTTATCTGTATATGTCCATATTTTATTTTTTCTTTTTTCTTTTTTTGTTTTGTTACACTGCGAATATGTTTTGTTAGAGATCTGAATGCTTAACTAGGGCTCCCAAATTTAGTTACACTAACATCAAGTTAAACGTTCTAATTTGAATTTTTATTTATTTTTTATTTTTAAATTATTATTATTAATTTTGAAGTATTGGGTGATTTATGACTTATTCATTCGGTCAAAATCTATATCATTCCACCACTCAATTCTCACTCAATTGACAATATCTTACATATGATAATGCGCATGTTTATCCTGCTCCATCGTATTCGCCCATTGAGTATAATCAATATTCAAATACCTACTAGTGGGAGGATCATCATTGCTATAGCGATCCCCCGAGACCAAATGTAAATCAAAATTATTATGAGTTTTAAACACCATATATTCCTCAAGCGTCATATTATTGACTCAGTTTTGAGAAAAGAGTGTTAGACAGAATAGAATCTATAGAGGCATAATCACTCCCCCTTCTTCCCCCTTCCCCCCCACCCTCTTCCTCCCCCAAGCTTTATGACATACACTTGGTTTTTAGAAAATTGTGTTGGGTATTCTAGAAACTTTTCAATCTAACTCTCAATATCTCCAATCCCAAGCCTAATATCTAGAGTCCCGACTAAGACTCAATGATACATTCACTAAGTTGAACTTTGAAACATTACTAAGTCTACCCATGACCGATATTGAGGGTCAGACCTCGATCGAAAAATATGGTAAGTTTGTTAGGATCCTATGACCTATAAGGGTAGTTATGAAGTGAAAAAATCAGGTAGATTATGTTAGTGATGATGAATAGATATACTTAGGATGTAATAATACTGATGAAACCATGGTCGAAAATTATAAGAAAGATCATAGCCAATCAACCAATCCAGAGAATCTTCCTTTGTTGAAAACATTTGTGACACCCTAGATACCGTATCTTGAAATAAATAAACATTTACTTGATACGGTAGACCAACCACCGACCCAATTTGAGGATAAATCTTGTTATTTAGAGTAGATTGACGGGAATTGTCTACTATTGTAAGTCATATTAAAAGGACAACCAAAGAAGCCTCGAAGAAAAGAGTTGGGATTCATTTCTAGAAAAATATTTATGGGCTTGAGTGTTAAATGCGGGTCACATGTGGTGGATTAGAAAATGATCGAGCAGAAGGTAAGAAGTGGGTTACTCCATTACATATATGTGTAACCCTCTCACGTCTAGTTGGAGACGTAAAGCTTAGCGCTAATGAGAGGCAACCTATTGGGAAAAAAAATTAAAAAATATATAATGTAATAAAATAAACATAAAATAAATAAATAATATATAAAAATAAATAAAATTAAATTAATGTAGAAATAATGGACACTCACAAAATGTCTAATCTTGTGCCTATTATTTCCATGTATGCATATTTTACAGGTTTGGTGGTGTTTCTAGGAATTTCTACAGCAAGTTTAAACCACTTCAACATTAAGTTGTCCCGTTCCCTCAAAGATCTACCTAAGAGGGGGAGGGGGGGGGGGGGGGGGGGGGGGAGGGGATTAAATTAGGTAGTCATGAAAAATTTAAACAATTAAATTCTCAAACACACAAGTAAACAATTTTCCTAATTGATTATTATCTTGTATAACATTGGAATCATATTTAACTGAGTGCACACCCAAACAACAGAGATATAAAAAGCAACAAACAAAGATTTATCCTAGTTTGATAAGTTACTCTTACCTACGTCCAATCCCCTGAGCTCTATAGGGTTTTCACAATCCACTATTCCCCTTATTCCTTTTACAAGTAGGAACCAAACCCTTACAATCTTTTTCATAGGTTCAAGATTAACCTAATTCTTTTCGCAAACTTAGAATCAAACCTTTACGCTATTACACATATTATTTTCACAGGCTCAGGAAGAACCTTATATTTTTACCAAGTTAAAGACTAATCTAATTCTATTATAGGAATAATCAAAACATAATCCTTTTAACCTGCTAAATATCAAACCTAATTTTTTTTTTCACAATCTAAAGATCAAACCCTAATTGCAACGATCCGATTTCCCACGGCCGCTACTGTGGTTTCTCCTATAGAGAATTTTACCCAAACAGTTCACCATTTATAAATAAATTACTATTATTACTATTTCCGCCAAGTGACCAATATTTTGTTCTATAAATCCAATAAATTTTATCAACTGGAGCGATACTTTTAATTTATATTTCACAAATCCAACAGATTAATAAATATAACTATTACAATTTTAAATAGAAATTTCAATATAATTTTATCTATCCACGACGATAATTTTACTAAATAAATAATATTTTAATTAAGAAAAAACCTGATAAATTTTTCCACGCGACAACGATAACTAGAATTATCAAATTTATCAAATCAAATTTACAACATGAATAATAAATACAATTTTTATGAATAGAAATTCAAATAGAATTCCCGATGCCGTCTCGCTCTCATCGGCCCTATAATCAAAACTGTGGGGTTGTGAGCCAACACTTAGTAGAACTCCAACCCCTCTAATACGTGCATTTAATTAATACGACACGTAAAACACATTGGCATACTTTTCACATAATTTTCATATCATCCAAATGATTATCATATAATTTAACAGGTAAAATTCCACAACAATTTACCATAAATCACATAATGAGAAAATTAAATACATATATTAAAAGAGTTCAGAATTTTACTTGTTCTGAATCTTCCGCCGGTCGCGAGATTGGATTTTAAATTTTTGTTTTTATTTAATTTTCTTACTTTTTTTTTTTTTATGTTTTTTTCTGTTTCTGGTTCAGTTTGCTCAGCTGACCAACGCCACTGCCGACCACTGCGCCCCTTCAGCGATCAGAGCACGCACACACACAACACACTATCGGCACACCCAACTCACACCATCGTTACCACTGTCGGACCAAGCTCACACCCATCCACATGAGATCGACGACACACACAACCCACTGTCAACGGAACGACCGGATGACTGACAACACACACAATCACACCGTCAACGATCACACCCCCCACGACCGTTGAATGAACAACCGAAGACACACACCACTCCGACACACACACACACACACAACGCTTACATGATCAACACACCCACTGTCGGAGTGAACGGCAACGCCATACCCACACGATGTCACCCATACACACACCCGCCGGACTGATCACACACGAGCATACTCACTCCGACACTGAAACAGTGACGATGATAGTGTGTGTGTATATATATATATATATATATATATATATAAATCCATATGCTTTCTTTCGTTGAGAAGGAAAGCTTAAACAATTTTATTTAAAAATTATACTAACCCCCCCTCAATTTTCTTTAAGTTATTGATTAAACCCAAACCTAAAATTAATATCTTGAAAATTACAAATTGACCCCTAAACTTTTAAATTAAATTAGAAATGACACATTCTACCCCGTTATTTTCTACATGTTCTAAAATACAGCTTAAATTGTGCGTATACAAAAATTAGGGTCTTACAACACTTCCCCCCTAAAAGAAATTTCGTCTCGATTTTTTTTTCAAACAATAATACTTCAGAATCATACCGCATGGTCATGTTATTCACACTTGATTTTAGAACAATTGTTCTTTATATAGGATCCCATAACCAAAAGTCACCCATAATTCTTAACTGTTAAAACCCTCAAATCATTTCCATACATCGCAACATTTTCATTCGCAGTGGCACACATTTTATCCAATAACCGACAAATAGGGTGCACTTTGGTCGGTAATACTTAGCACAGACAACCAACTGTCAAAGAATCTTATATTCTTAAATGTTTTCGCTGCGCTACTCTGATAAAAATAATAATAAATACAATATATCTTTAAAATATCACGGTAGTTTCATTGGATTGGGTCTATCTCATTTCCAATAGGTCTATGACCTCAATAATTTTCTTACTTGGCATAACTTTTCAAGTCCATTGCCATATCCCATGACCAACATTTATCCATTCCATCCAACATTTAAACCAACATGTTCGCAACCAACCTCATAAGCAACAGATAACCCAAACTCCATGTGAACTAGCCCGTGAGACTAAAAATCATCAATTCCAATATCCACATCAAAATTTCAATAATCACGTAAATGTTTTATAAATACTACCACAATCCAACTTCAAATAATAAATTTTTTCCACAATACATCAAAACCACATAAATATTTCTTAGGTATATAAATATGTACTGAAATACATAAACACGTCTCAACCACATAAATATATATCGAAATATATAAATACTTATGAATCACGTAAATATGTGTCAACCGCACAAATACATCTTGAAATACATATGTATCCCAAACCACGTAAATACGTCCTGAATCATATAGCTATTTGGAAACATGTAAATTCATTGAAACCACATAAATACGTCTCAACTACGAAAATTCGATACGTCACCAAGGGTTAATAGTCACTATAATATGTATATAAAATATTACCCAAAACCCCAATAAATTTCTAAAATACCAATTAAACTCAAGGATAATTCAAATTATCATTTCCGCATTAACTCCCAATAGTCTCCTAATGACCCCACATCCCGGCTCCATCTAATGCTAGTAGTGGACCAATATCTACCTGAGTTATGTTTATAGGTGTATTGTCTTCGTAGTACAAAAATATTTTATGGATCAAGTATTTTTATCCAAATCCATTTTTCAATAAAATATAACCACACTGGGCCGTATCCAGATCTCAACAAAATATAACTGACATACAGTCAATATCAAAATCTCAACAAAATATTTTCAACATATAACCAGATTTAAATCGATTAATCAACTCATGTGTACATAATAAAATAACATATTTTCTTACCAGTTATAGGATTATTTACCTCACGATCGAGAGTTACGACGGTACTGTTACCTGTATGCCATCTAAAGTGATTATCAGTACCAGGACTATTTATTATCCCCAATGGTAGGGGTACCACTCGCATGATTTGCACTCCTGACGAGTCAATCAATCACCTGCAGGACACGCCCTCCTGATAGGTCATAATAATCAACCACCTGCCGGACTGATCATCCGGACAGATCATAATAACATAATCAACCACTTGTAGGACGTGCCCTCCTAACAAGTCAAAACCATCCCACAGGACATGTCTTTCTGACGGGATCACAACTATGGCATAGTCGGACAAAAATCACTTTTCACAGTTAAAATCTACTTGATCCACATAAGTCGTAAAATCATCCATTTTAACAAACACATTTTCCACAATTTATATGAAAATATAATTTTGTAAATTTACATATAAGACAATGCACATGTTGCTTTCATAATATAAAAAGATTTTATGGATCAAGTATTTTTATCAAACACCACTTTTCAAAATATATTATAATATATTCACACACCAAGCTGGAAGAAAACTCTACTACTACTATCGCAATAATGCATTTTAATTCATCAACCAAATCATTTTGATATATAATAAAATGCCGCATTCATATTTTCCTACTAACCATAAGATCATTTAACCTCATGATCGGGAGTTACGACAGTACCGTGACCTGTACAACTGTGTCATCTAAAGTGACCAACAGTGTCAGGGCCATTAAATATCCCCAATGGTAGGGGCAGCTACCTGCAGGATTTGTACTCCTGACAGGTCAACATATATCAATAACATAATTAATCACCTACAGGACTTGCCCTCCTAACAGGTCACAACATATCGTCTTACAGGACATGTCCTCTTGTTAGGACCAATACCATGCTACAGGACATGCCCTCCTGACGGGATCACACTATGACATAGCAGGATAATAAAATTATTTTTCACCTTTAAAATTGTACTTGATTCATGCATCATCGTAAAACCGTCAATTTCATCAACACTTTTTTTTTCTCATACTTTAATACGAAAATATATTTTCACGATTTATATAGAAGATAGTACATACCTTTAAATTAATATTTTCAATTTAGCGACAATTCCAATAGTCTACGGCTAACACGGCACTCACCCAGGCTTATTTAACTTATTATTGGTATGTTGTATTAATCAACCGCCATCTAAGATGTTAATATGTTCAAATTAAAACGGTAGGGACCAAAGTGAAATAATGGTAATAACATATTGGTGCAAGGTGGCTAACCACCGAAAAACATAATGGAGACGTTAATGCATATATATTATTAACCCCACCGCTAGTTATTAATATTTTTATCCACAAACACATGTTAGGAATTTGCCCATTATCACATATTAATACCAAATAAAATGCCCAATATTTTGTTTATAAGATTTCGAGAATTTATCACTTAATCGAATAAATTTTACAATAACAATGGTTTATACAAATATCACAAAGCGTAACTTAATATCAAGTCCCAATTTGTCAAGTCAATGTTAATACTAACAATTTAATATGATCCAATTAAAACTATAGGGACCCAAAATGTGCAATTTAGTTAATCAAAAGGTTTACATAAACAATCACTTATAATTTAGGGGCCAAAATAGAATTTGTTAAAATGTAAAAAAAAAAAAAAAGGAAACGGTAACAGTGACATGTAAACAAATATAGAATTAACTTTCATCTTTTATTTTTTATTTTTTTCGTTGCATTTTTTTTTCTATTGCTTGTTTTTTTTCCCCTAATATGTGCAGTCTTTCATGCTTAGCCGCGTAGTGGACAAATTTTCTTAATATGTGATAATCCACATAACAAAGATGTAAGATATTATTATTATGTTAAATGAGTGATCTATACTAAAATTATGTTAAATAATGGGTATCATAACCCAGTCTCAGGACAGTCGCAAATCCGCTTTGATACTACCTGCAACGACCCGGTTTCCCAGGGCCTCTACTGCGATTTCTCCTATAGAGAATTTTACCCAAACAGTTCACAATTTATAAATAAATTGCTATTATTACTATTTCTGCCGAACGACTAATATTTTGTTCTATAAATCCAATAAATTCTATCAACTAGGGCGATACTTTTAATTTATATTTCACAAATCCGACAAATTAATAAATATAACTATTACAACTTTAAATAGAAATTTCACTACAATTTTATCTATCGACGATGATAATTTTACTAAATAAATAATATTTTAATTAAAAAAACACCTGATAAATTTTTCCACGCGACAACGATAATTATCAAATTTATCAAATCGAATTTACAACATGAATAATAAATACAATTTTTACAAATAGAAATTCAAATAGAATTCTCGACGTTTTCTCGCTCTTACCGGCCCTACAATCAACTGTGGGATTATGAGCCAAAGCTCAATAGAACTCCAACCCCTCTAATACGTGCATTTAATTAATACGACACGTAAAACACATTGACATACTTTTCACATAATTTTCACATCATCCAAATGATTATCATATAATTTAACATGTAAAATTTCACAACTATTTACCATAAATCACACAATGAGAAAATTAAATACATGTATTAAAAGAGTTCGGAATTTTACATGTTCCGAATCTTCCGCCGGTCGCGAGATTGGATTTTGAATTTTTGTTTTTATTTAATTTTTTTTCTGTTTCTGGTTCAGTTTGCTCAGCTGACTGACGCCACCGCTAACCGCCGCGCCCCTTCAGCGATTAGAGCACGCACACACACAACACACTATCGGCATACCCAACTCACACCACCACCACCACCGTCGAACCAAGCTCATACCCATCCACACGAGATCGACGACACACACAACCCACCGTAGACGGAAAGACCGGACGACTGACAACACACACAATCACACCGTCAATGATTACATCTCCCACGATCGTTGAATGAACAACCGAAGACACACACCACTCCGACACACACACACGACGCTCACACAATCAACACACCCACTACCGGAGCGAACGACAACGCCACACCTATAAGACGTCATCTACACACGCCCCCGCCGGACTAATCACACACATGCACACTCACGCCGGCACCGAAACAGTGACGATCACACACATACACACACACAACGATTACCCCCACCGGATGAGCAGAACACCGCCGGCAACCCACACCATCGGCGACGGAACAACCCATACCGCCGACCAAAAACCCACAACCGACCTCTCTCTCTCTTCCGTTTTCATCTTTTTTTTAGGTCGATGATAGTGTGTGTGCATGGAATATATATATATATATATATATATAAATCCATATGCTTTCCTTCGTTGAGAAGGAAAGCTTAAACAATTTTATTTAAAAATTACACTAACCCCCCTCAATTTTTTTTAAGTTATTGATTAAACCCAAACCTAAAATTAATATCTTGAAAATTGCAAATTGACCCCAGAACTTTTAAATTAAATTAGAAATGACACATTCTACCCCGTTATTTTCTATATGTTCTAAAATGCAGCTTAAATTGTGGATATACAAAAATTAGGGTCTTACACTAACTACCCTGATTAGACATCGTCCCAATATATCTAATCTACTTTTACCCACCAATACAAAAAATCATGTCTATTCTCATAGGAGCTTCTACTACTTCAAAACAATTATGCTTAATTAATGTCCCGAAAACTATGTGATAGAATTTACATGAGAAAATAAATCTGATTTAACACAATTTAAGGCACAGATAATATGTAATCAAATTTGGCAAGCAAACATTATTTCTTAAGATATTCAAGTAACTTAAAGTAGAAAATAATTTTTCTAATAAAAATATTCCAAGGAATCAATTTGATAATCATAGAAAAGTATTTAAATTAACTTGGAAAGATCTCGAGGGGAGTTCTTGAAAATAGATATTATAGCTCAATGTAGAATAGAAACTGGTGATGAAAACTTTTGCGCGCTTCGATCAAGAACTCTTTAAAAATAACTCTCTTATAAATATCTTAGCATAAATAACTCTTTTTTTAAAGTAAAGACTGATTGTTCTTGATTGCTCATAGTTAAAAATGTAGATTTGTATAAATAGAATTCTAACTAGGTCTATAACAGTTAGTTTTCAAAAGTTAATACCTAAAATGTCACTTTAAGACCCCATATATCATATACTATCAAAGTATGTATATTTCATTTAAAAATATTTTAGAATAGATTGATTTGGTCCCCAAAATATTTTAGATTCAAAACACTTAAAGATAGGAATTAGTTTTACTAATGTCATTCAAAGAATCAATTAATATATGAACTAAATTGATAGGATCTTAATGATATATGATACATAATAGTAGTATACTCAAATCGCCAAAATATCTTATTTTTCAACGTTCAAAACCATAGGATTTGGGTAAAATATCACTTTAAAAGAAATAGTCAACATTGACTAATCTGCGCCCATCGGTCGACCGACACCCAGTCGGTCTGCACCCTTTTCCGTCGGTTGACTTGCCACCATAGTCTATTGACTGATCCGGTCAGTGAGTTTCTCATTTTACTTTGTTTACGCCACTATTTTCGTTAGTCAACCGACCTCTTTCGTCGGTTGACAGAATTGGCTAGTGGTATCCCATTTTAACTTTTTTAAGCTACTGTTTTCGTTAGTCGACTGACCCATTTTGTCGGTTGATCGAATTGACCAAAAACTCATCATTTATGTGTTAAAAATATTTTCTCAATTCAACACTTTATCCAAAATATTTGTATGGTTTTAATACTTTATAAAAATTATTTAGGATCATGAATTTATCACTTCTGTTATTGACACACATAAGATTACTCATTTTAAAGTGTCGTGCGTGATCCTAATTCGAGTTGCATTAAGAGCATAAAAATAATGAGTTGTTTTTACCAGAGAGTCCTCAATATCTTCAATGTTTCAAAAATCTTCAATGTCTTCACTTTATACCCAACTTGTATCGCTTCATAAACTCTTCGTCTTTGTAAATCTTCAACAATTAATCATTTTTTGATTCATTTTTTATTTATTTAAACAAATGGAACTTCTATTATGAAATCAATCAATAAAACCATTAGTTTCATAAAACATCAACGTTCAATTGTCCATCAAAATATTAGGCTCAACACTTTTCATTCTTTACATTGAGGACAATGTTAGAATTAGGTGTGATGGAGAGTTATCTAATGTTGTAGTTAATAAAAAATATGCACGTTACGTTATGTTTGGGAATATTTTATTAGTGGACACATGTGGATCCTTAGGGGTGAGATTGTTATGTTATAAAAGTTACACCTAAGCTAGTTCCAAGTTAAACTATTGTTAGTGCACCTTAATTTTAAGTATAGTAATATTAGCTCATGTTAGCAAATTATTGAATAAAACCTGAAAAAGGAACTTGTGTTATTCTCACTAATTAGAAATATATATATATATATAATTATTTCCAAAATCTTTCTTCCACTTTCCTCTTAATTTGCTTTCCAAAAAAAATAAAATAATAATAATAAAAAAATCCATTAACAACCATCATTCACTTCCATCTTTCCTCCCTAATACCAATCACATTAACTCCTACACTCCAACAAACTATATACTCCATTCATTTTTTCACAATTTAAATTACCACCACAGTACCTCCTATATACCCATCCTACTTCGCTACTTCCCATTTTTGGCCGAACACCGTCGCCACCGGCCAAGTGTTGACTAATCACCATCGCTGCGGGACAACTTTCGGCAACCACCGATGACTTTTCTAGTGAAATTATAGCAACTTTCTCAATAACTTTCCCACATACTTTTGGCCACACTCTCTCATCTATCTTTATCAATGGCCCTAAGAAGACATTGATCAACTGACCGAAAAACTCCGTCTTCCAACATTACTCACATTCCATTTCAATACAAAACCTATTTTGACATGGAATATGTCCACGAAATCAATGAATGCCTTCTGACTTTCCATACATCTCCCACATGAAACTCAATTCCATAGTCTCACTACCGGATCTTCTGTTTTATCCGCAAATTGTCCATTTTTTTTTATTTTTTATTTTTTTATGAGCAAGCGGAGTTTGTCGATGTCATACCCGACCTCGGGCCCTAATGCCTGTGTCCAAACGTGACTTCGACTTGATGTTATTCAACCAACCACAAAAATACACTACTAACAATATATATAGATTTTCAAAATATTTACCAACTCAAAATTGAAAGATACACATGTCCCAAAAATGTCTTATAACAAAACTACAAAAAAACTAAACCCTTCACGATTCACACCTGTCCTGCCAACCTCAAAATACTACAGTACCCTCTGACTCTACCTAGTGCCAGTAGTGGACCCGTCTATAGCAGAGGTACATAAGATAAAATATTTTATCGGTTTACTTTCTTCATAATATAAAAATAATTTATGAATCAAGTGCATTTATCAGAATCCACTTTCCCAAAACAGAATATAATCACAATGATATTTTCTAAAATAGAATATAACTGCACTAAATAATAATGAAATTTATAGATATCATCAAGCTATAACAACAGAATATAAATCAACCAATTAAATCACTTCTATATAATAAAATATCAGAAATATACTTCCTTATTAGCCACAAGATCAGTTACAACTGTGCAATCTAAGGTTGCCATCAGTGTCAGGGTCATTCAATATCTCTAATAGTAGGGGCCAACACGTGGTATAAACCGCCATATCAAGATGATAATTATTATCGTCAACAACAACTATAACAACCACCTGTAGGACTTGCCCTTCTGTCTGGTCACAATACACAGGACTTGACCTTCTGTCATGTCATAATACAACATCCTATAGGACATGCCTTCCTTTTAAGATCAACAACATCTCGCAGGACATGTCATCCTATCGGGATCATATTATGACATATAGGTATAATAATAAAAATCAGTTCCACATTCAACATTTTACTTGATCCATCTAACATTATAAAACAATCAGTTTCAATAAATATTTTATTTTTCATAATTTAATATGAAAGTATAATTTGACAATTTACATAGAAGACAATACACTCACTTCGATAATTGTATTACTATTTTGTTACTGCCTAAATATTGACGTAATTGGCGTCGCTTGTAGACCTGACCACGATAAGGCATAAACTAAGAATTTAACCAAATAAATTTAACATGCAATGCAATGCGTGACACTAAAATGTAAATTTTCTCATTCCCATTTTTTTTTAATTATACGAAATTATTAAACACCTTATTTTCTTAACGCACTATTAATTATACAACTAAAATATTATAGTTTCATTTATAAAATTTATCCATTAATGATTTAACCTACAGATAAATGTTAACTGACTATTAACAATATCACTAGGCAATGACATACAAAAAAAACTATCATTATAATTTTAACTTTAATTTTTTTTTTACAATTTAAATATTTTAAATATCAATATAAATCTAATACACGCACACACTTATATACATTAACTCTCTCTCTCTCTCTCTATATATATATATTGATAAAAAAAAAACCCCATTAAGAACTTTAATTGTGGCATTGGTTGCCTTTGCCACAATTGAAGTTTGAATGTGTTATCTTCTTACCATGAAGACAACACATTCACCTTATATAAATATTAATTATTATTTTTTATTTATTTATACTTATTAATTCCTTAAAATAAATATAATATTAACTATATCCTAAAACTCTTAAAATTATATTTTAAATAACACTATAGTCCCAAACTTTTTAAAAGTCAATTTAAAATTAATATATTAGCCCTAAAATTTTTAAAATCAAATTTTTAAATACCAAATAAACCCCTAAAAATTTCAAAGTAAAATTTAAATGACATAAATGACCCTATTATTTTTCTAATTTTTCTAAAATGTAACTAAAAATATGTACGTGCAAAAATTGGCCTTATAGTCAACGATGACACTATTATTGGTAGCCATATACGCATTATCGCGGAGATCGATGGGCAACAAATCTATATCTCTGTTGAAGGAATCGCGTGAAAGTTGAAACTTCACACCAAGTATGAAGAATATTATAGGCTTTTACCACAACAATTGCTGGATTTCTCCGAAATTATCAAACAAATGACCGGCGAATGACAAATCAAGGACAAAGGGTTAAAGTTCTCAACCCCATTTTCTACTGCAAATTACTACCATTGGGCAACAACTCCCAAAAGTTACGGTATGATCCTTAAATGTTATTTGACGCCTTCACAAACCATTACTTCTCGGTTGAAGTCATATTCAACGGGATCCTACACTCAAAAGAGATGGTACTTGCCCGTACTTCTAAAGATGTCTGCCCACGTCTTCTTTACTTTCAACTATACTATATGTAGAGATCTCTCAGTGGCTTGGTGCTCGTGGAGCTAAAAGGCGGGTGTTGGGTCTCTCAAAGAAATCAAAGGCGGGCTTTACGGGGCCTTATCGGACGGGGTTGGCTTGAAGGCTTGGGAACTTGTAAACCAGACAACTTGGAAAGCCTTCTTCTGTTTTCATTATTAGTAGACTGAACCGACTGAAAAAAGCCAAGGCGAAAAGCAAGAAGGAAAAGTCCTCACTAAAAGAGGGGGAGCGGAGCTGGGACAATGACTTTGGAATGGAGCGAAGGGAAGTTCCTTACCCAAATCTTGGTCATCAACGGTTTTTAATTAATACCAAATGAGTTGATCGACCCTACTCCTATGACAACCTTCGAAAAAAGGGAGTGGAAGTTGCACTTTACATTTATGCCACAACTTCAACCATAAGATCCCGCTGATACTACCATGGACCTCTCCAATCGGATTAATGCACTACAAGCCAACACACGGTTCCAATGACATTTCATGGAAAACTTTGCACGAAACATGTTCCCTCACGAGGTCGACAAGTGGATTGTCAAGCCAACGATTACGCCACTTCGTCAACCACTCACCTTTAGTCGGCTAGTCCGTAGTTTTAATTGCATTACTTTACTTTATTTCCAATTTTGTTCTTTTATTTATCATTTTTTTTAATTTTTTAATTTCTTATATTGCAACTATTTCTATTTATCATATTTTCTTGTTAGTCAAATTTCATCCAATTAATAAACCTATCTGTTAAATTAATTGATTAATGCATTGTATTCTTTTTATACTTCATCTTTCTCCCCCCCTCTCTCTCTATATATAATATAAAATAAAACAAATAAACAAAATATAAAAAATAATAATAAAATTTATTATGAAACTCAAGGGCATTCATATGATACTTAATCCTGTGTCTTTTATTTCTATATGTGCATATTTCACAGGTTTAGAGGCAGTTCAAGAAATTTCTACAGCAAAACTTCCAAACCATCTCAACATTAGATGTGAGAGAGGGTTATCTAATGTTGTAGTTAATGAAAAATATGCATGTTACATTACATTCAAGAATATATTAATAGTGCACACATTCAAACCCTTAGGAGTGAAATTTTATTGTTACGAAAGTTGTACCTAATTTAGTTACAAGTTGCACTATTATTCATGCACCTTAATTTCAAGTGTATTAATATTAACTCATGTTAGCAAATTGTTGAAGATTAACTAAAAAAGGAACTTGCATATATCAATCTCTAAGTTAATAGAAAAAAATAATAAATAGAGAAAAGAATAAGATCTTTTTTGAGGTTGTAATTCATTAAGTTATACTATTGTTCATGCACCTTAATTTTAAGTGTAGTAATCTTAGCTCATGTTAGTAAATTATTGAAGGCCAACTAAAAAAAGAACTTGCACATATCAATCTTTAAGTTAATAGAAAATAATAATAATAATAATAATAATAATAATAATAATAATAATAATAAACAAAGGGACAAATAAGATCTTTTTGAGGTTATAATTAATTAAGTTGTTAACAGTAAGTGTTGAGACTACTTACACTTGAGATTGAGCTTCATGAACAAAGTAAAATTTGGAATAATGTTAAGTATTTTCTGACATAAATCATAATCAACCCTTTGATTCACATGTACTTCAATTAATATATGTATCCCCAAATTTTACCGAGAGTGAGTAAAAATTTATCTTGAGAGGTGTAGATTTTTATAGGTATCATCATTGTAAATCTTCACGAGCCTAAAACTCGTCCACTAAGTCTACGGGTTTAAAGACTACAAATCTAAAAGTTAAATGGAGGAATATGAAATGCGACCGACTACTAAAAATTAGGCATTAATAATTCAACATATTGATATATTTGAGGAAGTTGTTTTGTTGTCGTAAATTATGAGCATATACCTATTTGACTATTGATTAGTGTTGATCTTCTAGTAGAAGATAGATAAATTCCACTTTCTTTTAATTGCTGCCTCATTTTAGATAATTGAATTGATTTCTAATAATGGAAATTGGACATTTTTTTTCCATACACCCTCTTACTTTATTGCTATTTATATACAATAAACTTCATACTACTTAAGTAGTTTTTATTAACTGTAAATGGATAGAGTGAGCATTATAGGGATAATGCATATATCCGTTTCTTGGATTGGTTATATGATTAATAGACTATGATAAGTTATTATTTGTGTAAAAAATAAGTTGTTGGCCCAGTAGAATACCGAAGAGGGGGGGGGGGGGGTGAATTGGGTAATTAAAAAATATCAGAGAAAAAATAAGACTTCAAAAATCAAACAATTAATTTTATCCTAAAAGCAGCGGATAAGTGTAATAAACTCTAGGTGCACACCCAAACAACACAAGATAAAATCAAAGAAATAAGCAACGCAGTACACAACGATATATCCTGCTTTACCAAGCTACTCTTGACTAATCCAGTCCTCCGAGCCCCACGGAGATTCGCACCCACTAAACTCAAGATTCTTTTACAGGTAGGAACCAAACCTTCACAACGATTTTTTTCGCAAGTTCATAATCAACCTTTACAAATTACTTTTCATAGACTTAGGAATAACCTCTACTTTTTACAGACTCAAGAATAACCTAATTTTATTACAGGGAGAATCACAACCTAATCTTTTTTATACCTTAGGCTCAAGAATCAAAACCTCACAAAAACACTTCAACTATCTTTTTCCCAGGTAAGGATGAAACCTTTACAAAATTCACTCAAAATCAATTCTATCTAGGAAGAATTACTACTTCAATCTCTTTACAAGAAGAGACTGAAAATCGGCTACCCTTTGATTAAATACCCCTAACATTATTTAATTCGTCACACTATTCACCAATACAAATTGATAAGCAAATTATCTCACTCGGAGCTTCTACCACCCCAAATAAATTAAAACTCGATTAATATCTCAAATCTAGTGATAGAAAAGTGTGAGATTAAAAATCTGATTTTAAACAAAAGATGGGTAACAAATAATTGAGCACGTAATCAGATTCAAGAAATTGTTTATAAAATATTTTCTTCAATAAAAATTAGAAACAATTTTTAAAGATCAATTTCCAAAAATTAAACAAACAATGCACAATAGAAAGTAATTGGAAAGATCTCTCCGGGAATTCACAAAAAAAATAAATAGAGTGATGTTAATTCAGATCCGGTAGCAGCAAAGATTAATAGCCAATGATTCTCAAGATCGTCTCTTATAATAGCTCTTACAAAATCTCAGAATGATATCTCTTATAACAGTTCAATATGATCTCAACTCTTTAAGCTCTCTTAATCTATGTTAATGATATATGAAAAACGTAGGTCTATATATATGAGAAATAAATCAACTCTTTAACAGCTAGTTCCCATGTATCATGACACTTAAATGTTCTCTTAGACCCCATATATCATTATGACTTCTTTTTGATTCAATTCACTCAATTATAGCTTTTAAAACTCTCAATTAAGTCCCCTAAATATTTCTTAATCTCAATTAAATAGAATAAAAACAATTTTAAGCACCAAATTGAGAAACATTCAAACTTAATGAACCAAATTAATAGGAATTAAATAATAGATGTAGCATATCTTAAATATCATAAAATTTCTAAAATTTCTCACAAATCCCAACAAAAAAAGGCTACTTTTAGATATGAATTCAGAATCTTCAATATCCTGAAACTACGCCATCAGTCGACCGCTCAATTCGAGATATAGCCAAGCCAAAGATTTTGCGTCCATCGGTCGACCTATCTGTTGACTTGGAGATTCAGAGAGTTCAATTTCTCTACATCGGTCGACTTACCTGTTGACTGATCAATTCAACAAGTTTGTCTTATACGCTTCGTTCGACTTATCAGTCGACTTCTCATTGCTGAACACTTTTCTCCAATTCATTTTTAATACATTCTCATTTACATTTTTGCCCCTTTAACTAATTTTATTTCTCAATTAGCTCCACTAACTTTCTCAAATTCCATTTTAACCATTTTCAAATATTACTTTTCAATAACACAAAGGAGCAAATAATTTCACCTTATCAAAACACATATAAACAATAATTTTTTTTTGTGCTATGTATGTTTCTAATTGGGATATTAAGAGTTGAAATTTACCTGAGTTATTTTCCCTAATTTCTTTAAACTTTTAATTCTTCATCATCTTTTTCATCATCATTTAGCATCTGTTCATAATTTGTCATCGCATCTTTATCACTGGAACTTAATTAACTGAAACACTCAATTAAACCGTTAGTTTCACCAAAACATCAACACTTAATTGTTTATCAAAATCTTAGGATCAACAAGGGGGTTTGTCTCTGTTATTTTAAAGAGCAAACATGAGGGCTTAAAGAAGTCAACTCATACTTTGAGTTTTATTATCTTGGCTTATGAAGAAGCATCCCAAATCTTCTTTATATTCTAAGTACTTTTCAATTGATCATGAAGATGTGGTCCTAGTTCGGATTAGATAGTTGGGTAGTTGCATATTGCTAATAGAATGAGCTATAAATGGTATGTTTATTTTATTTTGGGGATATTATTCTTTGTTGAATCCCACAACACTTGTGTTACTTAATCCTAAGCTAAGGATTTCTTTGAGACTGAGTTAGACCCATTGGGTTTTCTACTTTAAGACTCTTGTTTGATATTGGGCGTGTTGAATTTCACGTCGATATTGGATTTTCACCCGATATCCGTTTGTAGTAGTTTGTCAAAAGTCAACTTTGCCCCTGATAAAACGAATTATTTGATAGAGTCGAATGGTGGCAACGCGGTGGTGGCAACGTTCAAGTGGTGTGGCAAAGGGGATTGAAATTAGGGTTAGTGATTTTGACATTAAGTACCTAAAAAATTTAACTAGAATCCCACTTATTTCAAGTAGTTTCAATTTAAAAGTATAAGATATCTTATTAACTTTATATGTTCTTTTCGGAAGTGGAATGAACTAAAACTAGTAGGAATGGTTAATTACACAATTAATCAGGTGTATGATATATATTCAGGATTTTAGTGGTTTAAGTATGATGTTAATAACTAATTTGGTTATTACAAAAATGAGATATTTCATTTTCTGAATTTGGGCTATGTTTGGGGCAATATATTTGCATTTTGAAATGGAAGAAAAATACTGAGTTATTTTTGTACAATTTCGTATGGATTTCTTCTTGTATGCCTGGGTCTTAAAGTGTTTAATGGGTCATACATCTACTCTGATGGGCCTGTTGGGCCATTAATTATTTATTAATTAACAAGACTGATGTAATTACTAATATGGATAATTATTCATGAACGTATAAGAAAGTCTTGAATCGGAAGTACTATCATTGTGACTAGAATATCCTGATAGGAATCCAGGTTTGGGCTCATTATATAGATATTGATTTTGTGTTTGGACCTATGTAATATCTCAGCTAACTGGATTTTTTTTTAGTTACAAATTTTGGCCTTGAGATTCATATTAAGGAGCCCATAAAAAAACTAATTATGATAAATTATAGTTTTACAATTTTTAAACCTTTAATTTTCTTTATTTTATATAAAGACTAATTTAATAATTAGTTTTAAAGTGTAGTAAAATTGTTGTTCAAATTATTGCAATTATAATTACTCGTTGATCACTAAAAATACATTTTATAACGTACTCTATCTTATTTTGATCATATGCATATATGTCGCTAATATGCATTTTAATTGTTGGGCGATATTGTTTAATTTTTCCATTTTGGAATGGTTGTTTGTCAATTGTTGATGTTATTTTACCAAAGGGATTTAACCAATATAATTTGCAAGTTTTTGAGTTCCTATTTTGTTGATGGAAAAATGTTTAGATTCATTTGTGCATTCACCTGCTCAAAGGGAGTTATTGTGTAGATTAATTTAATTGTTGGGCAATATAGCTTAATTTTTTTCAATTTAGAATGTTTACTTGTAAATTGTTGATGTTATTTTACCAAAGTGATTTAACCAATATAGTTTCCAAGTTTTCGAGTTCCTATTTTGTTGATGAATTTTTTTTAGATTAATTTGTGCATTCACCTGCCCAAAGGGGGGTTATTATGCAGATTAATTTAATTGTTGGGTAATATAAATTAATTTTTTTCAATTTGAAACGTTTGCTTGTGAATTGTTGAGGTTATTTTACCAAAGTGATTTAACCAAAATAGTTTACAAGTTTTCGAGTTCCTATTTTGTTAATGAAAAATTTTCAGATTAATTTGTGCATTCACCTGCCCAAAATGGGTTATTGTGCAAATTAATTTAATTGCATGAGGATAATATGTGAAATAAATGATTTGATAAATTTATTTGCCCAAAGGGAATGAATTTTGAAAAATTATTTGTTTCATTATATTTTGAAGAAAATATATGGATTTGAAAGTCAATCTACTCAAAGGGGATGAATTTTTAAATCTGTAATTTTTATTTTATTTTATTGATCTTTGTAATTAAATAATAATTATTTATTGTAAACTCTGTCCAAAGAGAAATTTATGATAATACGATTGATTCTTATATTATATTACCTATACTTAATTGAGCATTTTATCTCATTACCCATAATTGATTTAGTTGCAATTTTTTGTGAAACTAATTTCTTTTTATTGTGAACAACAATAACACCACAATGAAATTTTAAATTTATTCCTTGATTTAATAAAAATCTTTGTAATCTTCTTTATTTCGATGATTGTGTCGTGTAAGTATTGATCACTATTACTATAAAATTTTCATTATTTTGTTGATCTTCATGCTTAAAGAATAATTATTTATTGTAGATTTTACCTAAAGGAGAGTTTATGATGATGCAATTGATTCTTATATTGTGTCGTTTATACTTATTTGAGTATTTTGATTCTCCGATTCAGTGAGAATTTTCTTATGTTTTTCTTTAATTTTATGAAATTCTATTTGATGATCATCATTATTGCACATTGTATTATTGCGTATTATAATATTTGAATTGATTATACTAAACAAAGGTTTAAGACCCATAGAGTTTAAGGAATATGTTGTGAATGTGGGTGTCATTGAGTCTTTTGATTATCTGGTTTAGTGTGAGCTCTTGTATTTTTATTTATTTCGATGATTATATTGTGACCACTATTGTTATGCGTTTTACAAATTAAAATCTATTTGATGATCATCATTATTGCGTATTATATTGTCGCATATCATATTATTTGAATTGAGTATAAAATATGGTATCTTAAGATATTGTGCCTTAAGAATTACGGTTGTATATTTTTGGCTGTCATAATTACTATTTTGAGATCTTGTGATGTATTGTTAGTGACAGATGACTTGTTAAAATCAAACAATTTCATATTATTGAGAAATTACAACAATTTCATTTTATTGAGAAACTGCAATTAGCAAATTCATATTATTGAGAAATTACAACAGTTTCATTTTGTTGAGAAATTGTAGCAGTTTCATTTTGTTGAGAAACTGCAATTAGCAATTTCATTTTGTTGAGAAATTATAGAAGTTTCATTTTGTTGAGAAACTGCAATTAATAATTTCATTTTGTTGAGAAACTGCAATTAGCAATTTCATTTTATTGAGAAATTGCAGCAGTTTCATTTTGTTGAGAAACTGCAATTACAATTTTATTTTGTTGAGAAATTGTAATGAGAACTGATAAGAACAATACATATTGATAATGATTACATGTTGGCATTGGTTTCTTACTACATTACTGGGTTTACGATCCATGTCAATATGATTATAAGTATTTGTGAATATGAAAGTTTTATATTTGTTGAGATTAACATATAGACCATCATAATCTAATATTAAGATCATGTTGGACTTGATAAATTTATCAAGATGCTACTTATAGACTATCATTTCTTTAAACAAAAGGTGTGGCCACACTAAAAATAAATTTTTCTGTTATTAACCCGAGAGTCTTATTTTTAAAATTAAATTTATTCAATTAATGTAGCTCAAGTGGAAGAATGTTGGAATATTTTATGAGCTAACATTAATTGAATTAATTATTTTACAAAAACGGCTTAGTGGATAGTCTATTATTTAAGCAGCCCAAATAATCAGTGATCATATTTTAATTTGGGCTGTGACGTCTTTTATGTAGAAGCCCAGTTAAGTGGTAAGTGTAGGTTTAGGGTTTTGTTGAAACCCGTTATGGGAGGTTCCAACGAGAAACTCTAGTATATATAGAACTAGGTCCCCTCCCTAGTCTAAATTAAGAGTTTCTTCCTATTGAGAGCCGCCACCACGAAATCTAGATCATAGGGAGGAAGATCTAGTTAGTAATCCGATGCGACAAATTTAATCTCCTATGATGACCCAAACATGTATGCTTTTAATTACCGTTCTTCATTGTTGTGTTCTAATAATCATGTATGCTTTAAATTATTATTTTATTTTATTTTATTATGATTATGAGAAATAATCAACAGGGGTGTGATCGTTCTCAATTTTATATCAAAATTCAACCCATATTCTATACTTTTGTTGATGTTTTTATTAATTTTTAATTAGTAATCATACAATTTATTAATTTTGCATATAAAAGTAACAGAATAAAAAATATGTTGAAAAAAGAACCAAAAAATACCCAAAAAAGATCAAAACTAGAGAAAAAAAGATAGTCACTATAGGAAAACCAGTCTTGGGCTGTCGGCCCAGGCCCTTTTTGGCTCTAGGCCCCTTGGGCCCAAGGCCTCTTGCCCAAGCAAGCGCGCATTAAGTGTGCGACCTGGTCAGCAGACCCAACCTTTATGGATGGGGCTGAAATGACCATTTTGATTGGAAAGGAGAAGGAATTAAAGAAGAAAATTTGGCAAGGGGGTAGGTAGACCAATTTTGTTCATTTATTTTTTTTCTTTTCGTTGTTTCAGGGATTTCTTATTTTTCTTTATTTTTGTATCTCTTCACTACTATTTTTATTTCTCAACTCCATGAGCGACTAAATACATCAATCGGGTTAGGGCTGTATATTTTCTTGGGCAAAATATATTTTTGACCCTCCAACTATTGACACGTGTCTATGTAGTCCAATAAGATTTTTTGTTTCAGTTTAAACTCTCTAAGTATGCATTCAGTTTTAAATGGTCATTCTATTATATTTTACATCCAATCTAACAGAAATGTCATTTTTAGGGGTAAAACGGTTATTTTACTATTTTTTTTCTTTTTCTCTACCGCTCAACCCTTCTTCATCTCTCTCTCTCTCTTCCTCCTTCCCCTGAAAGGAACACTACGGACAAATACTCTCTGTTAAAACAAAGGGTATTGGTCGGTAGTGTTCCTTTTGGGAGAGGGAGGAAGAGAGAGAGAGAGAGAGAGAGAGAGAGAGAGATGAAGAAGGGTTGAGTGATAGAGAGAGGAGAAGAATGGTTGAGCAGTGAAGAAATAAGGAAAAAAAAGGAAAATAAAAATAAATAGTAAAAAGACCATTTTACCCCTGACATTTCTGTTAGATTTGATAAAAATGTAACAAAAGGACCATTTAAAACTCAATGCATACTTAAAGGGTTTAAACTGAACCGAAAAAACTTATTGGATTACATAGAAACGTGTCAATAGTTAGAAGGTCTAAAATGTATCTTGCCCTATTTTCTTTAATTTATCCATATAATTTCATTCTTGTTCAATTAACTTTTATTTTTATTTGTGTATGATTGTAAAACAATGATTTCAGTTTTCAATATGTGTCTTAATAAATTTACGTTCTAAATATTCTTGTAGAAATTTGGATATGAATTTATTTGAATTTATTTGTATTTGTAAGTTAAATCTAATATATGTTGTTTACATCTAATAGTATTACAATTAATTTTTATTGGTATCGATTTGACATAATTGGATAAACTACACTCAACTATTAAATTATTTTAGATTAGTTAAAGTAAGAATTGATTCATGAAGATAGTTTATCCCAATTCCGTGATCGATTTATTTGTCACAATAATATTGGCTTATAGTTAGTATTATCTAATTACACACAAAACGAAAAGAAATAAGAATGAAATTTACGGGATAAATTGATGAATTTATGCATGTCTCTAACCTAAACCTTTTTATATATTTTATCTCAATTAAATAATTTTTTGCAATTCAATTCTTAAAATTTAAAACTAATCTCATTATTGATTATTTAACTTGCGAAAAATAAGATTAAAAAAATTAATAATTACAATCAAATCCATGTGATTTGACATTGATACTTAAGCACATTATATTACGATATTTTGTGCTTAAATTTTGATTTTATATTTAAGCGATCAAATTTTACCACGGAGATTGGATTGTATATATTGATTTTATCCTATTTTTCGATTGAATTTAATGAAATTGGTTTTGGACTTTTAATTATGAAAATGTAGAAAAATATTTAAATTAAAATGCGATAAGATAGATGATCAGATTGGAGGTGTGTATTTGTTTTTCGATTATTTCAATAAGTTCTAATTTTTATGTGCATAGTGAAGTAATTTAACTGCAAGCCAAATTACATTGAAAGTTCGACTATTTAATTGACATAGACTATCTTCGAGATTTGATTATTGATCTACGGTGAACCAATCTCTAAGCATAGTCTATCCTATTAAATATACTGATTAATCGACCATTTAATCGGTATAGATTAACTTCGGGATTCGATTCCTACTAATCTACAGTGAATCAATGTCTAAGCATGATCTATCTTATTAAACTATATTGATTCCAATAAGAATGGGTTGTATAACTGTTAGATCTAAACCCCATGTATTAGATCTAACCCACAAGAACCAATAATTTATTTTTAACATTTCTAAAATGATAAAAACGTGAATAAATTGGATAAACAACATAAAAACATTAATCCATTGTTATACAACCTTAAACACAGATCAAATACAACAAGAAATAAAATTACATTGCAAAATCTAAAACAAATACAGCCTAACCCGATTTGGACCTTTAGCTTTTCATGGATTTTTGTTCTTTCAAAAGATATTCAACAATGGTGTCCACGAAGAATCCACAAAAAAATAAAAAAATGAAGAATAAAGGAAAATGGAAATAAAAATTAAAGGATGAATCATCCCCTATATTACCCAAATGAATTATATATAAATTACAAATGAATGTTAATCAAGGCAAATAATGCAGTTGTCCAAAACAATGGTTTAATCCCATCATTTGTTGAAAAATGTGATCATTTGGATTCTAATGGTTCCCCAAATTAAAGAACCATTACTAGGTAGCGGATCCGAGTTGCAGCGCGACCCACTTATTAGAGGCAGTCTATGATTAAGGACAAAATTCCTGGAAGAACTCTACCTACCCCGGATGTTTAACACTAAGTTTTTTCTAGGATTGAAGACTTCTAAGTGTTTGATGGTCAGAATACAAAATAAACTCTTGCGCTACATTTAGTACATTGGAATGGAATGAGTGTGGTATTGGAATGAAATGGCCATTATCAGTCATATGTTTGGTGATAAATAAGATTAAACATGGTATTAGAATGACCATTATCATTCCTACGTTTGGTTACAAAATATATTAAACATAGTATTGGAATGATCGATAAATAAAAATGAAATAATATTATTAAATATTCAAAATTTTAGATTGTTTTTTTAGAAACACCAAACCCCACTTATGCCTCACTTGTTTAGTGTTTATGTTCTCATAAAATTGGAAATACAAATAAACATATGGGGGAAAAGTTGTTTATTCTGAGTTTTATATCTATGTTCTAAGTTTTCTAGGAACAAAAATAGAAATATGGGAACAAAAACAAAAACAAAAATCTGGGAACAAAAATAGAAATCTGGGAACAAAAAACAGAAGTATGGGGACAAAAAAAATATGTTATACAAAATTGTTCTCTTATTTTTTGTTTGATTCCTAATTTTCTGTGAACAGAAGAAAAATCTAAGAAACAAAACACTTAACAAACTTAGGAAGAATTTTTGTTTGTTCTGCTCATATTTTTATAGAACAAACATTTGTAAACAGAATAAAATTGTTACCATACTTCTGTTTCCATTCTAAGTTTTCTGGGAAAAAAAATATGCCAAAAAAAAATTGTTCCCATATTTCCTAATTTTCTGAAACAGACTAAGAACAAAAACACTAAACAAACGTAGAAAAAATCTATTTATGTTATGCTCTCTTATTTTTCGAACAAACTTTTGCGAACAGAACAATTTCGTTCTCATATTTTTGTTTCCGTTCCATGTTTTCTGGGAACAGAAACATGAAAGCAACACCACCATATTTTTGTTTCTGTTCTCAAAATTTTATTTTCTGTTGTTGTGAAAAATACGGAAACAAAAGTATAGGCCCTTCTTCTTACCGAATACCTCATTTCATCTGAGATTATGTAATCCCAAGATTACCTAATACCTCATTTCATTTGGGATTGATTAATCCCATGAATTGTGGGATTAGTCATTACTTGGGAATGAGAATGAAAACCAATCCCACTAACCAAACATAGGAATGAAATGGTCATTCCCAACTTCATTCCAATCCAAACATGAATCCTATGTACCAAACGTGACTTTGGGGTAATAGGTAGTATCTCTAGTATCGAAGAGCTTGTACAACAACGTAAAGCTCTTTAACATAAGTAGAATTTTTTTGTTTGGCTTCATTAAGTTTTTCACTGAAGTAAGCTATCGGGTGGCCTATTTGGCTCAACACGCCCCCGATTCTAATGCCAGACGCATTACAAACACCCTTAAAGACTTTAGAAAAGTCGGGATGTCTTAAAACAAGTGCCTCAGTCATTTTGTCTTTAATGACATGGAAGACTCGAATGGCCACTTTAGTCCTCTTAAATTTTCCCTTCATCATACAATCCGTTATTGGGGTCGTAATAGTGTTAAAGCCTTTAAAAAAGCACCAATAGAAAGTTGCTAGTCCTTGGAAACTACGAATATCGTTAATGGATTTAGATTCTAGCAATTCCCTAATAACTTTGACCTTTTCAAGGTCAGCAACAATACCATGAGAAGGCACGATGAATCCTAAAAAAAGTATTTGAGGCCTTATAAAGGAGCATTTTTTGAGATTAACATACAATTTGGTAATCCTAAGAGTCTCAAGAACTAAGAGGATATGGCTTGTGTGCTCATTCCTAGATGTACTATAAATCAGGATGTCATCAAACTATACCACCAAAAATTTCCCAATGAAAGGTCACAACATCTTAGTTATAACTCTTATGAAGGTACTTGGTTCATTGGAGAGTTCAAATGGCATAACTAGCATTCATACAAGCTATATTAGGTCTTAAAGGTAGTCTTCCATTTGTCCCTAGGTCATATCCGAATTTGATGGTACCGACTATGCAAATCGATCTTTGTGTACCATTAGGACCCTTCTATCTGGTCTTGCAAGTCATCAAGTCAAGGGATAGAAAATCGGTACTTAATCATGATCTTATTAATGGATTGACTATCCACACACATTCTTCAAGAGCCATCATTTTTGGGAGTCAACAAATCAGGAACAACACAAGGGCTAAGGCTAGGTTGAGTTCGGCCTTTCCTGAGGTGTTAATCTACCTGTCTATTCATTTCTGCCCGTTCTTTGGAATTCAACCTATAATGTGGGAGATTAGGTAATTGAGATCCTGATACTAGGTTAATGGCATGTTAAATGTTCCTCATAGGTGGTAATTCTTCAGGTACATCGTCCGGTATCACGTAGTTGAAGTCCCCTAATAAGGTGGTGACCTTTTCTTGGAGATCGACATTTGTCTTAGTAGGAAATCAAATTTTCCAATAGGACACTCGAATTTTTACTCTCATGCTTAAACTTCTCTCGTGATAAGATATGAAGTTAATTTTTATAGGTGTTTTGAGAAGAAGACTAATTCTTTGTTTGACTTTTGTGTGGGTTGGCTTTGGCTACTTT
This sequence comes from Eucommia ulmoides, assembly GCA_016647705.1. Classification (NCBI taxonomy): domain Eukaryota; kingdom Viridiplantae; phylum Streptophyta; class Magnoliopsida; order Garryales; family Eucommiaceae; genus Eucommia; species Eucommia ulmoides. Next base: position 15,504,234 of record CM028330.1, on the reverse strand, counting down.
TGAAATGATGGTATTGTCAGCATATGTTGAAAGACATAAGTATTGTCCCTACCAAAGTTTTTTGCTTCCACGTCATAAATCCATGAACGAACCTAAGAGAACATGAGCGGTAAAACATCACATAAAATCTGTGTGGAGAAGTCACCCATCTTGATTGGTACCAAATAAGTCTTCGAAATAGGTAAGGAGGTCTTATCTACCCAGGAAACCCTATAGGGGTAAGGATGTGGTTCAATTTTAAGCTTTAACCTAGCAACAACGAATTTGGATACTAATAGGTGTGATCTACCTACATATTTCTAAATCGATTTTGTTAGTTTTAGAGTAGTTTTTATATTTATTTTATTATGATTTAATTAGTTTTTATATTCTTTTTGTATAAATCAGGTGTGTGGGGGGTGAAAAGATAGGAAAATGGAGCGCAAACGATGAGATCAAACCAAAAATGGTCGAAGAATGGTAGAAAAACAAGCAAGGTGGCAATATTATGAAAGAAGCCCACCGCCGCGACGTCCAGACCTTCGCTATGGCAGTGAAAATGCAGAGAATGACCTATTCTTGTTGGACACTCACCGCCTAGGCGGTGAAACTACAGGATGTCATCCTAATCTACCTCTTTCTTTATCGCCGTGACGATCAGTCAACCGACCTACTCACCGCCGTGGCACTGAATCCCACCGCCGCGGTAGTGGCCTTTGCACAACTTAGATATTTTTATTAGATATTTTGAGATATTTTGTCTATAAATATCCTCTCTTCTCCTCTCCTCTTGCACTCTCTAGTTATTAGAGCCCTTTTAGGGCTTAGTATAGGATATGTAGAGGAGTTTTAGAGGTGGAGCTCACATCCCGAGATGGAGGAAGACGGCGGAGCAATCGTTGAACGTTTCTTAGCGATAAATCTTCAGACGAGGCTAAGTTCTTCGATTTCTTCCCTTATTTCTTTAACTTAGGATATTGTGAGTATGTTTAGCTCGTTCTTTATTTGTAAATGCGGTTATGGCTAGTTAAACATGGATTGTATAGGGATTACCACTATAATTTATAAATATGTGATTCGTATAATTTTAGTGTTGCGTTTATGTTTGTTTTTCGTAATTTGATTGTATTTATCGTATTGTTTGTTTATTATGCCTAGATAGATACATGGAGAATACGAGGTTTGATAAACCCCGGATTCGGATTAGGGTAAACAAACGCCACGATCCAATAACCCGTCGGGAGTTAGATTGTGGACAATCGATGACGTTGGGGTAAGACTCACGTGACCTAGGGTTGTTAAGACGTTTAGGGGGACTTCTTCGTTGACTCGAATTCATGTTTTTCCTCGTCTTACACTCGGGAGATGTGGCAGGGGAATTTACGAACTAAGATTGTCGATAGGGTAAACACAACGCAACGATCCAATGATCCGGTCGGGAGTTGGATTGCGTGCAATCAATGACATTGGGGCAAGTCTCACGTGACCTAGGGTCGTTAAGACGTTGAGGGGAACTTATTCGTTGACATGAAGTCGCGTTATATCCCTCGTCTTACACTCGGGAGAGGTGGCGGGAGAGTTTACGAACTGAGATTGTCAAATAGGTCGAACACCGTAGACGTAAGTCAATCGAGATCGAACACGTATTTGTAAACCGAATTAATCCCTAGATAATTCTTTCCCCTAAAACATCTCATTATATTAGTATAGTTAATTTATGCTATATTAGTATTAGTATTAATTAATTAAATTACATTCGTTTTTAGCCTAGATAAAGTTAGGTCATGACAATTATGGTACTCGATAATAACAACACCAATCCCTGTGGATACAATACCCGATCTTTCAATATCACATTATACTAAAACTTTGACCTCATACACTTGTGAGTAGTCAATACTCGAGCGCGTAACAAACGCTTCACCGTACAAGTTTTTAGCGTCATTGCTGGGGATTGGTTGTTGTTGTTTATTATTGATATTGTGAGTAAATGACTCGATTTTACTTTAGGCATTTCTTTTGTATATAATTTTTGTTTGTAATTTTGCTTTTATTTCTTATGCAGGGTACTTGCTGATGTTAGATCGACGAGTATTGATGCATCCATTTCGACGGGATTCCAAACCGTTTTATGGTGTGAGGCTACGTACATAAGCCGGTGAGGCATGTCGTTGAAAGATTGAACCGAACAAAGCAAAACCTCACCAAACTTGAGGGCTTTCTAAAATGTCGGGCCAAGGAAATTAAACCACACGCTTTTTGGGAGGCAACCCAAGGTTAAATAAATCAAAATCCGTTACAGCCGAATTTATTCGGAGGCGAGATTCTCTCGCCTCCCAGGTACGTGTTCTAAACCCCATTCATCAGCATGCTTAAATTTCATATGTTGAGAATGATGATTGGGTTCGCTGAGTATACTGTCCATTTTGAGTGAGTTTGGCGGTGATGTGTAGTATAACATGTTTTATGCTTCATTATTTTTTCGTATTGCATGTTTGCTTAGGTTAGTTTGTGTTTATTGTTGTTATACTGAGTTTTGCGTTCATCTAGGCCGTTACCCGATGATGATATTACCCCCTGGTTGTTTTTGAAGTCAAGGGTAATACCCATGCATGTGTGATTCTGTGTGCTTGATAATGTTTTTTGGTAAAAGTTATTGTAAATCCTAATTTGCGCGAGCACATAGACTCAATGTATAGTTATTCAATTGATTTGAGGACAATTATCGATTAGCCAAATTCATGACAATTAAGGATTCTAGAACTTGATTGAGGGAAAGCTTGAGGCGAAATCCTAGGCGAGGTAATTCAGGAGACGTGATTTAGACATTCATTTTTGTCGCTTGAGCCTTTTTAAGTCTACCTTATAACATGATTATCCCTCGCTACCCTGTTGAGGCCTAAAAACTTTTTTAATTCTGAACACATAAGCAAATACCCTAGCCAATTGATCTTTTTCCAAACCTTAATCGCTGAATTCAAAGGTACATTTGAGTGAATCAAGTTAGCAGTTGCAAATGCTTCTTGATGTGAGCGGTTGGGTTTAGGGTGAACTTTAGATTGGTTCGATATTTGAGTACTCACTTGTCGTTTTTCTTTCGTTTTAACCACACCCGTGAAATTATATTAATCGAATAAGTTTGGGGGTGTGGTTCGTAAAAAAAAAAAATTAAAAAAAAAAATAATTTTTTTTTTTTTTTTTTTTTTTTATGTTTCTTTTGACAAGTGAGTACGTTGGTCTTAAACGTTTGTTCGGAATTATTTTCCAATTTATCTATAGGGGTTGAGGAGTGAATGTGCCAAGCATTGAGCCTTGGGTAACGTTAACCCGGTTTCTATTCTAAATTATCCTTGGCCAAATATTCTAAAATCGAACCAAGTCCTTCTGATCTTTATGAACTACTCAACCTACATTAGTGGAGAGTGGACCCCAATCAGGCTTATGGAAATCCTAGTTTTTCACGATCTAAGTCATGAGTTTCGTTGGGGGATAATCCAATCTGGTCGTTGTATAGTTATATTATTGAGTCTCGCACTAACACGTTTACATGATCTAGAATGGCATTCACCATTATTGCATGTCAAAATTATAGAACCACATGATGTATTTTACCGCCTGAACTTGATATGACTAGCGATTGATCAGGGAAAAAATAAATTGGTCGTTAGAAGAATTTAAAACTCGCATGTCGTTATGTTTAGATTGTTTTTAGGATGTTTGTTATTTTATTTCGTTGTGTTTTTTTCATTTTCGTGTGTGTGTTTTGCTTGAGAACTAGCAAAATTTCAAGTTTGAGAGTATTTGATAGGTGTGATCAACCTACATATTTTCAAACCGATTTTGTTAGTTTTAGAGTAGTTTTTATATTTATTTTATTATGTTTTAATTAATTTTTATACTTTTTATATAAATCAGGTGTGTGGGGAGAAAAGATAGGAAACTAAAGTGTAAATGATGAGATCAAACCAAAAACAGTCAAAGAACGGTGGAAAAACAAGTAAGGTGACAATATTTTGAAAGAAGCCCACCGCCGCGGCATCCAGACCTCTGCCGTAGCGGGGAAAATGCAGAGAATGACCTATTCTTGCTGGACACTCACCGCTTAGGTGATGAAACTGCAGGATGTCATCTTAATCCATCGCCTTCTTTACCGTCACGGTGATCAGCCAACCGACCTACTCACCGCCGTGGCGGTGGCCTCTACACAGCTTAGATATTTTTATTAGATATTTTGAGATATTTTGCCTATAAATATCCTCTCCTCTTACACTCTCCGGCCATTAGAGCCCTTTTAGGGCTTAGTAAATGATATGTAGTGGAGTTTTAGAGGTGGAGCTCACATCTCGAGGTGGAAAAAGATGGCGGAGCAATCGTTGAACAGTTCTTAGTGACAAATCTTCGGACGAGGCTAAGTTCTTCGATTTCTTCTCTTATTTCTTTAACTTAAGATATTGTGAGCACGTTTAGCTCGTTCTTTATTTGTAAATGCGATTATGGCTAGTTAAACATGGATTGTATAGGGATTAGTACTATAATTTATAAATATGTGATTCGTATGATTTCTGTGTTGCGTTTGTGTTTGTTCTTCATAGTTTGATTGTGTTTATCGTATTGTTTGTTTATTATGCTCAGATAGATACATGGAGAATACGGGGTTTGATAAACCCCGAATTCGGATTAGGGTAAACAAACGCCACGATCCGATGACGTTGGGGCAAGACTTATGTGACCTAGGGTCGTTAAGACGTTGAGGGGGACTTCTTCGTTGACTCGAAGTCATGTATTCCCTCATCTTACACTCGGGAGAGGTGACAGAGGAGTTTACGAACTGAGATTGTCGATAGGGTAAACACAACGCGACGATCCAATGACCTGGTTAGGAGTTGGATTGTGTGCAATCAATGACGTTGGGGCGAGACTCACGTGACCTAGGGTCGTTAAGATATTGAGGGGGACTTATTCGTTGACACAAAGTCGCGTTATATCCCTCGTCTTATACTCGGGAGAGGTGGCGGGGGAGTTTACGAACTGAGATTGTCAAATAGGTCGAACACCGTAGACGTAAGTCAATCGAGATCAAACATGTATTTGTTAACCGAGTTAATCCCTAGGCAATTCTTTCCCCTAAAACATATCATTATATTAGTATAGTTAATTTATGCTATATTAGTATTAGTATTAATTAATTAAATTACATTCGTTTTTAGCCTAGATAAAGTTAGGTTATGACAATTATGGTACTCGATAATAATGATACAAATCTCTGTGGATACGATACCCGATCTTTCAAGATCACATTATACCAAAACTTTAACCTCATACACTTGTGAGTAGTCAATACGCGAGCGCGTAACAAACGCTTTGCCGTACAGATACAACATTCATTGAGCTTCCTTTATCGATAACCAACTTACAAACTCTATCCCCATACTTGACATAAGTGTGAAAGATATCTGTACATTTCCAAATGTCATAATCTATAGGCGTAGTAATGATACACCTCATAACATTAAGATAAGCATTCCTAGACTCTTCCCCTAGTTCTTCTCACTCTTCCGATGGTTATAAAGGTTCCACTACTTGGTTAGCTTATTCCTTATCTAAGGGTTCTACCTCTTCGATACTTATTGTTAGGGTTCGATGTGGGCAACGCGATGCAAAGTGACCTATACAATGACAATTGTGACATGCAATAGAGAAGAAGTCTCTAGTTTTAGTCATTCAAGGTCTTCGTTGGATACTTTGATTAACATTAGAGCCTGTCTTGGAAGTTCTTGGTGGTACATGACTTGGTTTTAATTGCTATTGGGGTGTTGTGGAGATAGGTTGTGATTGATTAGTCCCACGTGATTTCTCAAAAGGTGTATATCTAGATTGATTTGATCCTCCTATTTGTAAAGTTATTATTCTTTGATCGGGAAACCCAGAGAACCTTTCTATTTCTATAGCCTTATTATATGCCTCTTCTAATGATTTTGGTGAATGAAGAGAGACTTCTCTTTGGATATCATACCCTAACCCAATACCTCATTAATATCACATCTCAACATTAATTTTACAAATCGGGCTACGTAATCAGATACACTAGAGGACAACTGCTTAAGGTTGAGCCATTGGTTCATTAGTTGTTGTATATAACATGTCAGGAGATATATATATATATATATTTTTCCAATTGGACTCCTTCATTAATTGGTATTTAAAGCTCATTTTGATCCTTCACGCTTCGCCTACGAATTTCTCCCCGCACTAATTAGAAAACCCTACCCACTATAACTCAGCCAACTGTCTTGTCACCTTCACTGCAATAGTACAATCGTTAGATCCATCCATTATTGTTCAGAATCAGGTTCTCCGGCCCTCCACAAACGCTCGCCGGATCTGACGAACCTCCCTGTATGTCAACGGACCTTTGTTAAATCTATCATACTTTTCTAGATTTCTCTGTTACTCATTTGAACTCTTCTAGCCGCCACTTTATTGGCCATCCCCCCAACGATCCACATCCAGCAGCCCACCACCCCAGATCCAGACTTCACTACTCTAGATCTAGGCTCATCGGACCTCTACGAGCTCTTGCCGGGACTAGCTAAACTTCAACAGACCTTGATAGCCCTGTTCCAGTCTCAATTCCTTCCCTCATCGGTACTATTCAACTTTCGTCGCACCTCGCCAAGTCTCTTCCAGCCTTTGCATGTTCTCGTCGGAGCTTTGTCGGACCTCTCTATAGTGGTTGTTGATTACTTTTGCCCTAGGCATAGTCTGTAAGTCTCTTGTATGTGTGTGTGTATATATATATATTATGGTTATAATTCACCATCTAACTTAATACGTTAAAAAATAATAATAAAAAATAAAAACAAAATATACATAATATTGTTTTATTTTTAGATTTTGAGTTTCAATTTAAAATAAATAAATAAAAGCAACATATTATTTCTAATTTTCTTGTCACATTAGTATCCCTATTGCATTATTATAGTATTTTAGTACTTCCATTTAGAATATTTGGGGCATTAATATCATCACATTATAATCGACTCCATGACTATTTGAGACCTAGAAAATTCACAAAATTCCATTCAACAAGAAGTCCAAACCATGCAAGAGACTGTGGCTAATCTTCAAAATTCAATGGGCCACTTTCAAAATTTTGTTAACCACCTTTGAGAGGAAGTGAACCAAAATCAATATGATTTATATATCGACCTCTCTACGCGACAAACTGAATTCCATAAGGAGATCCGTATTGAGTTAGGTAGTCTGATCACTCAACTAGTTGAGCAACACTTAAACCACAACGCTACTAGGCACATGGAAAAACAACCAGTAAGCGAAAATAGAGAAGATTAATGATTACAATCCAATCCTTGTGGTCTAACACTCATACTCCAATGCTATATTACTAATATTTTGCACTTAAATACGAGTATTAAATTTGAGCGATCAATTACCTTTGAGTATGTGTTCAATTGGTCGACACTCCAATTTTTCGTGTTTGTCACTGGATCATCTCCACGACTCGTATTTTTCATTAATTTTGTCCATGCTTGATATTTCTTCTTCATATAGTCCCATTGATTTTTCATTTGTTTTTGAGTTAGGAAAATATTTTTTTGTTGGCAATCTTTTTTCCTATGCTATCCCATGATTCTTTCCTAAGACTACCATAAGATTTTCTGTTTTGATTCGCCTTTTCAAGGCATAAATCCATAAATCTACAACTATATAAGAAGAGACACATATAACAAATATAAGTATCAGAGTCATTGTTGATCACAATATGTAATCGCAGATAAATGCGTCAAAGTTATTGGTGATCGCAACATTTAATCGCAAATAAAGAAATAAGCAAACATATAATTGGTTGATTACATACTATTTTCAATATTTGATCTACAATCTTCAATTACTACCACTTTAAAGCATAAAACAAGTTTTATTTGAATGTAATGGAAAACAAAAACATCATGACCTAACAACATTAACAAGCAAAACAAAAATTCGAGTAATCCTACCTCTTACCAAATCCATTACTCCATATGAACCCTGAAAGCACATTCCAATATTTTATGTAATAATTTCTCGGCACATTCCAATGTTGTTAATGCAAGACATATTTGGCAATTATTTCATCTACTAGATTGAAATCAACTCATTTTCTAAATTATTACTTATAAAATTGGTTTGTTTAGAAAGAAAACTACTTTACTCTCAAACTTCATCAACCAACAAAGTTAAAGAAAATACAAAGGTCACATCAATTGCACAAACGGGTTCATCAAGTTATCTTCAAGTCACTCGTTCACAACTCGTCCCAGCAAATTCCACAAATACATATATAGTACCATGGAATAACAAATATATTATCAATTTCACAGTACAAAGACACTAATAAATATTCACCTGCATATAATTGAGGCTACTATGGGAAGAGTTTTAGCCAACGAAATCTGGACCACAACTTCGAATAATAATAATAAAAATTGTCAACTATCAATAATTAAAATTTAATTTAAAAAATATAAAATAAAAAAAAACTTGCACTCCATGATATATGCTTGAAATGGCTTAAAGATTAATTTAAATGACAAATTGAATTGAAGTAGTAAACATAAGTAGTTCTTACCTTTGATTAGTGTTTTTGTTCCCAAAACTATGTAACAATTAATTAAAATATTAGGGGTGCCCTAATTAATAAAGTTCATCTTAATTTGATATTAATTTGATATAAACAACAAAAGAGGAAGAAAATGTAGATAATAGTGATTTAAATGATGAACAAATTTTAGAACAATATTACATTTCACGATCGACTATTCCTGAATGACGATTTATCAATGGAAAAAATCGACTTTCAAATTGGAAAAGAAGAAGAAGAAGAACTAGAATCTGAAATTGCAAGTAAAGATAAGATTGAGGAAGATTTGGGAAACGGTTTTAATGATCTATCTCTCGCAGCCAATTTAAATAAGTATGTTTTTCTTGGGATTCATTGGCGAAAGCAAACCAAAAAACATCTTCATCGGCCGAAACAAAAGAAAAATTCTTGAGGCATTGGAAGAAATCAAAACCAAAAGCAGTAAATTGATTTTGGAAATAAAAATGGAAATCGGAATTGGAAATCAATAAATCGAAACCGAAAATCATCTTTTCGCAAATCATAAAGTATTTTCATAAGGTATTGGATGTTACCTAGAGCTCCATTCCCTCTCTCATGGCCGCCTCTGCTAAAAGTGAAAATGGGAACCCGATCTACAGGGAGTAAGTTAGGTCTTTGTTAAGGATAAAAAGGTTTCAATAAAAAAAAAAAAGCTGAGTCCATTAAGTGATAAAAAATAAATAAAGACCCATTAGCTAAAATATTTACGTCCACATACTAATTTTTTTAAATAGAACTCAATTAATTAATTAATATTAATTAAAGTAATCAAATAAATTTAATTAAATAAATCCTTCATTTTTGAGTACTTAATATTATCAAACATGAACTCTGTGCTTTTACTCTTCCTAATTATTTTGCATTTTGCATGTGAGTAGCCATCTAATTAGATTATTTTTAGCAGCATTCGGTGGCAATGGCAAGTCCCTTATTTTACTCTTAATTTAAAAAAAATTCTAGAGGCGGAAACAACTTGTGTTTTAGTTTCGCCTATTTAAAAAATGTGAAAGCCCAATACACGCGCAATTACATGTAATTATTTTGTTTGTAAATTTTTATTAGATGTAACAAATATTATTATTTTTTTTGTAACATGTAATTAATTTATGTGTAAAAATTTGTTCGATGTAACAAAAATTACACAAAAATACATGTAATTAGTTACATGTAACTAAATGTACACTCATGTAACTAATATTAAACTAATTTATGTGTGTAATATCTATTAAATATCACAAATATTACACAAATATAAGTAATTTGTAACGTGTAACTAATATTAATATATAATAATTATTAAAATATAACTAATATTCACTATAATACGAATTTATTCACTAAAATTCTTTCTACAATCTCCACAATAACTGTACATGTAGGACTAAAACTCAACTTAAATGACTAAATTAAAACTCATATTTTAAGCGAGATTTTTTTAAAATTAGATTTGTTATTTAGAACTAATGACCAATTATCAATTTTTTTTTTTTATTATTCTCTCTCCTTTTCGTAAAAATATAATTACATGTATATTCTTAACTTATAAATTGTTATTCAAGATAAAAACCTTACTTGTATAACTGTATTATATGTAGCAAACAACCACTATTTTTGGGATAATTTTGTTGATAATTTCTCATGAACGAAAACAAATAATAGTATAAATAATAACAATTTTAAAAAATATATATATATAAAATAGTGGTGGTGAGCTTGGTGGCGGTGATAATGATGGAGAAAGGAGACCTTTAATTATTAATATATTTTATTTTATTTCTGCTGTTAAAATAATAAGAGAGAAAAAATTGATTAATTGTCTTTTACACCCCCTTTATTTTATTTTTTTCACTTTATTTCTTTTACTTTAAAAATCTACCCTTTATCTCTTTTTATTTATAATAAATTAGAAAATTATAACTTGATAAAATAAGTTAGAAAACTATATAAAATATAAACTTTACATGAAATGGACACACCTATTTAATTTTAATTTGTCATTAATAAAAAATAAAAAAAAGAGAGAATCAAAGTGAGAGATAGAAAATATTAATTCTTTTTAATTACCATTAAATATTAAATTAAATTAAAATTAAGAAACAAATAAGTCATTTAATTTTTTAATACGGAGGTGATTTGTGAGTTTTAAAAGTAGAAGGGTTAAAATAAAATAAAACTAAAATATAAGGGGTAAAAGTAATGTTACAACTGCATTGAGTTCAACGGCGCAGCCCACATCACCGCCGTAGCTCGACACAAAATTCCAAGCATGACGGTGAAGTCACGACAAAATTTACACAATCCACCCGCCACCTCAACTCAGATACAGCTATCCGTTTACCATGCTCCAGTGCCGCCCATTATACGACGCCGTTTATACGGTTAAACCCCTACCAACAAATGTAACAGAAAATTACACATTTCAACTCAAAAGTTAGCTTCCTTTCACTTTAGTCCATGTAGTTCTTATTTAGATGAGTAATTTTAGGCATCAAATATTTTATTGTAAATTATTATATGTAATTATATAGTAAAATTTATTTATTTTATATTATAACTATGTATAACAACATGATAAAAATTTGAGTCATTAAAATTAATGTTATGACATTAAAATAAAATTATAATTTCTCTGAATTCAAATAATTTGCTCTACAACAGTCAGTATCTTGAGACAAACTAATTTAATTATAAATTGTTGGGTTTATTTCATATCGGATATGGAATGAAACAGTGGTCGAGTTTTAAGTATGAGAAAAAACCTCACTTTAGGAGTTAACTTTTGGGGTGAGAAAGGTCTAAAATTACCCTACATTGATATTAGAGTTCATATTATAACAACTCGGATCCAAGTTTCACAAGGGGAGAAACTAGTCGATAATTAGCTAAACAAAGGCTCAATGTGTAAGGAGAAGATTATTCGGTTTATCACACATCGGATGTGGAAAAGACTAGTGATCATATTGTAAGTATGATGAAAAACTTCACCTTATGAGCTAATTTTTGGGAGGTGTGAGAGGCCCAAGATCACCTAAAACAATAACATTAAAAATAACAGAAAATGGGATAAAAGTGCTTTTTTTTTTTTAAAAAAAAACAAGACTATAGATTTTTCAGAATTATGGGCATTAAAATGACACTCAACTAAACCTTATAGGGGTACAAGTGTAACATTCCTCAACTAACCAATTGCTGTTCTAACTCCTAACGTTACTTGAATGATTCTCTTTATCTGTCGATCGTCTCTTTTCATCTACCAAACTTCCTCGAATCAATTGATTTATATAATAATATCTGTCTGCAACTCCTTTGAATTCTTTAGGTTATACATCAAATTGAATTACTTGGAGCTTGTTTGGAGCCGTTTGTTGATCTCTAGGGTTTGGGGGGGGCTTTTGCCGGACCGATTGAAATCGCGAGAATTGGTTCGGCGGTGATGAAGCATGACGTGAATGGCGACGACGAAGGTCTTGTAGAGCCGGTGTTGAAGCTGAGTGTTGGGGACTCTAATGGAGACTACGTGAAATTGGAGGACTGTGAAGCCGGGGGATTCTGTAAAGGAGGGGCAAATCCGGAATCATCCCCTCCGACGGCGAGTTGCAGATGGTGGTCGCTGTGGTGGTGGGCGAAGCTGGTTCTGCTGCTCGCGTTTCTTGCGGTTTTGGCCGCTGTTTTCTTCAAATGGATCGGACCCTTCTTCATGGATAAGGTAATATATTACTATGATATTCATATGCACGCACAAATATAATTATTAGGAATTGATACGAGCATCAGTATTTGAAATGATTTTCACGGATCATCTGAGACTCCTATGCATGAATCGAGAGAACCCTGTAAATCTGTAATGCTCATTTAGGATACAGTGAGTAAACCACAGATTAGTCATAAATTGTTCTTCAATGATGAACCTCAATTGCAGTTTTTCTGTTCTGCTTTAGCTGGTTGACTTTTCTGTGTTTGCCTTGTGGATTCTTCTTAGAAGCCTATAATTATGGGTGTTTGATGCTTGTTATTTAAATGGCCAATGCTCAGATGATAATGATGATCTATTGGTGTCAATGGTGTGGGGTTTATATGATACATTTTTTTTTTGTTTCTAAATAGAAAAAGGGATAAAATAGTAGCAACTTAGTACTGAGAATCATCAATTTTTTTAGTAATTTCTGAAACGATCAGATCAGTTATGATGAAAGCGCTTAATGATCCATGTGTCTGCCAATTTTTATTTTATTTTTTTAATGTTTGTTTTCTGTCTCATTTGAGCTCCAATGCAATGCTATGATGCCACCAAAAAAACCTACGAGAGAAGATTATAGAAGTTAATGATGGTGGATTTGTGATTGCATTTATATTGAAAATGTCTAATCATGGTGAAGTGATTTGTCTGTATACTATCCTTATATCCGTGTATTGATATAACATTGCCTGTCACCTGATTATGCCTATAAACTTTGCTTGGAGAGTTAGAACAATAGTTTAAGTCTTATTTTTTCTTCTTTAACTCTTTTAACTTGTCAAAATGTAGGAGATTATCCCTATTATTAATTGGGAGACAGAAACATTCAACACGCCGGTGCTAGCACTCATCCTATTTGCTTCTTTGGCATTGTTCCCAACCCTACTTTTACCATCTTCACCTTCAATGTGGGTGATAGGAATGACTTTTGGATACGGCTATGGATTTCTAATAATCATTGCAGGGGTCACTATCGGCGTATCGCTTCCATTTTTCATTGGTTCCCTCTTCTATCGCAAAATCCAGGTGGGGGATCCTTGAATGTCTTGATCATTTATCATCTTGTGAAATTATATATAGGGTTTTGGTGGTCTCTGAGGTTTGGGGTTGATTCTTTTATCTCCTTCTCTTTTTCCGATGAAGTCCCTGAAGTGGTGAAATCGTTTCAATTTCTTCCCTAAGACTAACATTTCGGTCCACGTGTTATTGTTTGTCAAACTATTAAATGGATGGTAGTCCCAGGGACGAAATTGGAATGATTTCGCAACTTCACATGATTGAAAAAATTGGAATATCAGGTAGAAAAATGGATATTATCCTCAAACTTTAGGGACCATTGGTATAATTAACCCTACCCCTACTAATTATATATAATTAGGAATTAATTAAACTAAGCATCCTTTTTTTTTTTTTTTTTTTCTCGTTTGTTTTTGTTTTTTGGATTTCAAATTAGGGATGGTTAGCGAGATATCCAAAGAAAGCCTCTGTCATAAGATTAGCTGGTGAAGGAGATTGGTTTAATCAGTTTCGGGCTGTTGCCTTGATCAGACTTTCTCCTTTTCCATATATCGTCTACAACTACTGTGCTGTGGCGACGCACGTTAAGTATTGTCCCTACTTGGTGGGGTCACTTGTTGGAATGGTTCCGGAAATTTTCGTTACGATTTACACGTAAGACTCTCTCTCTCTCTCTCCATACAATTTCCACATAAGATTTTCATTTAAATTTTAGGTATTTTCGTTGTGAGGGGAATTCTGCGCTTTCTGTTATATCTCAGTACTTTCCATGATCACATATATGCTTTAAGCATCCAATGGGGGAAGAAGAAAAGGGAAAGAGAAGTAAACGTGAAGGAAGAGTAAAGAGAGGAAAGAAACCAATACCTCTTCAGTGGTCCATAATCATCAAATAAAGTCTTCAAATACAAGTGCCTTTCTTGATTTTTTTTTTTTTTTTTTCACTTTTTACTCTTATCTGGAGACTCTTAAGTCCAGATATACTTTACGTGGCCTTACAGAACAGTAGTGTATAGTGATTTTTCTTGAAGGACAATCAAACGGAGCCTTATAGAACAGTAGTGTATAGTGATATAAGCTACAAAACATATACTTTACGCGGACCTTTTGGATGCTCTTGAAATTGTGGGGTAGTGAAATTGTGGGGTAATTTTTTTTTAAACCCAAATAAGGAAAGTAAACTGCTATTTTTAATGTTGGGTGCAATCATGCTTAGTTTTCGTTCTTCTATGCCACTGTATTCTTTTGCACTGTGTCTCTGGTCTTTCTGTTTGTGCATGAAAAATCTCACTTTCTCCAAGTAAAATATTACCTACCTCGTAGTGAAAATTAAGGTGGCTTTTGGGAACTATTTCTGTTTATGTTCCACGCAAAAATCACAGAATTTTGTTCTATATTTCTGGGATCTGAATACAAAGAAAAATAGAAACACAAATGGTAGTATTCTTAAATATGCAAATTCTGGAGCAATATTGAAGGTTTTTTTTTTTTAAATTCCATTTTCCTAATCGAATATAAAGGCTTTTTACCCTAACATCCTCCAAGCTTCATCGAGATTCATTTTTGGTCCTCACAATGTACAAGTTTGCATGTTTTAGTCCTGAAAGTTCCAATTTTGATTCAAAAGCTGGACAAATCATACTGCGCCAAATAATTGGGGACATCTTTTGGTCTTTCATATTACATTTTTGTTTCAAATCAGGATAAATCATGACTTTTTTTTTCTCAATTATTTAAAGGGACACGTGATCTTCCTGGTTTGAAATAAAATTGAAACTTTTAAGGATTAAAAGATTGAAATTTGTACCTTTGAGGACCAAATAGGATTTCAACTGAAACATGGAGGACCATTAGGATATATAACCCCCAAACAGAATTGTGTTTTTTGTTCCCCTGGTAAGGCAATTGGGCATTGGCATTTCTGTTCACTGCAATGAAGGTGGTTCAATTTTTTTTCCTCATCTTTCTTTTCATAGTAAATTAAGAAACTACAGTTTTACTATGGGAACTGTAACCTAGGTGGCCTTTGTTTTTTGTTCCCAGATTTCTGTTTTAGTTTCCACAAAACTTGAAAAATAAACAGAAATATGGGAACAATTCTGTTATTTTTCCCCCCGAATAAATCTCAGAGTAGAACATAAATAAATATTGGCTTACATATCTATGTTTCTGTTCCCAATCTTCTTGGAACAGAAATAAAAATTCAGGACCAAATACACTAAACAAATTGGGCCTAATGAATGCCACCTCGTTGTTTCTGTTTCCGTTTATTTGTTACTGTTCCCAGACAACTTGTAACAAAATATCTTCCCGAACTCTGAACTTAACTGTCCTCTTTTCTCTCTTTTATTTTAGGGGTATCCTAATACAAACCTTGGCCGACGCCTCACACGATCAAAGAATACTCTCAGCACCACAAATCATATGCAACGTGATTGGTTTTGTTATAACAGTGACTGCCACTGTCATTGTAACGGTTTATGCTAAAAGACGGCTCAAGGAATTACAGAATGAAGAAGATTTATTACTTTAATAAAATCCCATGATCTTATTTCGATTCGGGTCATGAGTGAAGGTTAGATTTATTTGTTGAGCTGATTTTCAAAGATTAGGGTGGAGTTTGGTTAGTGTTTTTGTGAATCTGTTTTGTTCCGAGTTTTTAGAATAAATTTCTGGGATTAGAATGGAAACATTAAAACCGAACCAAACGCCACCTTGGATATACCATTTTTTCATTAGAACAAAGGGGGTATAAGACAAGAAAGCAGCAGCTAACAAGATTGATTGACATCTATATTGAAAGATAAGAATTCATTAATCCCTGGAAAGAGAGAAGAATCATTATTCAGTTCTTTTTGTTCTCTCTCTCTCTCTAGAATTGTTGTACATAATTGATTGAATAGGTGGACAAGATTTTTGTTTTGTCTGATGTATGTAGGATGGAAATTATTGAAAAATTATTGGATTTTTATCTACTTTATTGCATCTGTTTCTTCTGTTTTGATGAATTTAAAGTTAAGGTTGCGTTTGGTGTAATAATGGATTTGATAAATCCATTGAGTTTGTAAATGATGAAATTTTAAAATTTTGGATTTTGAAATATTTTTATTTTTAAATTTTTTGTTTAGATATTTTTTTTTTTAGATGAAGAATTTAATCATGTGATTTTATAATTATCTTATTTGTATAGACAAGTATTTGTATGCAGAATTTTGAACTCTCTTCTCTTGATCTGAGCTTTGCCAAAGCTCCACACACACACACCAAAAAAAAAAAAAAACTCAATTGTCAAGCATAAATTGGAATCGTTGCTTTCAACGGCAACAATTTTGCGAACTTTCAGAGCATAGGAGAGTGGCGACTGACGAGCAACAGTGAAAAGTTCCGGTGACGAGCAAAGATGGGTACTGATTAGGAGCTTGAGGTCAAATGGATAAAAGAATTGAAAAGATAACACGTGCTTTAAAGGGATTTGTAAATTCTTATTATTCTCCTATTTTATAAATGAATGGATTTCACAAATTACTTTTTATAGTATAAAAAAATAAAATTAAACATAATTTGTTAAATCTCTTGTTCAAATGAAATACTTGTTTAACTCAATTTTTTTTTTTTTTTTTTATCTAATTATACAATAGATTTAGGAAGCGCTATTGTGACTCCAATATCCTATTTATTCAGTGTTATTTGGAGTGTAATTGCGAATAGCATTTTCCTAGATTTAATGGTCCGAAAGCCCGTATTTAAATTATATTACTGGGGAAAATGGTAAAGATTCGAAATAGAGACAAAATATGTGCAGACAAAGATTCTATCTGCGAACGTACAGGAATCATCTTTATACAGTTGACATCCACAGGGCAAGGCAACACCAAACTCTAAATTTGAATTGAAAAAGGAAAAAAAAACAAAACATGAGAAATGCTATTGGCACCCCATAGTGTTTAATTGCTTTCCGCGATTGAAAGAAAAATAGTGCAGACGGAGGGGAATTTGGACATTTTTGGAGTGCCAACAAGGCTTTACAAAGTATTATAAATATTTAACACGTCCCAGAAAAAAAAAATTATTGAAAAAAAAAATTATTTGAATATCTTAACTTTGTTTGAATATTTTAAAAAATATTTTAGTAAAATAAAAATAAAAAATAAAAAAAACAGAAAAATTAAAACAGAAGATAGTGTTATTAGATACACTTGGTTCGTACTTAAAAGGTTTTAGTCCAGTTGACATAGGTTCAGATCATACGATATTGTAACATTAAAACAATTTGGCAGAAACTATAGATGACTAATTGGGCTCCAAAAAAAGAAGGTACAATATGACGAGGGTAACCAAAGATGTAATTGCCCAATCATATAATAGAGAGAAAGAACTATCGTGTGTTTAAGACATCCGGAATATCAACTGATAGAGAAGAACAACGATGGCAGTAGGGGTTTACTAGCGGCGAACAAACCGTAGCTTGCGACAGTAGATAGACCACAATGTGCAGTTAACAACAATACATGATAGGTGTTGCTTGTTGGACAATAGTGGGCAGGAGCTAGATGGCAACCTATGACGGTGTTAGACGGATAGTCGTGGGTTACTAGTGACGAACATATTGCACTAGGCGGTAGTGGGTAGACCAACACTTGCTATTAATGACAACCCTTATTTGTGATGGCAGGGTGCTAGACAACGACCTGTGAAGACGACACTGGCGGGTGTGCGCAAAGATGCGCGACGACTGCGAAGACCAATGAAGACATTGGACAACGACTTGCAAAGATGTCCGAAGGCTGCGCAGGAGTGGTTGTTGGCGGGTACGCATGAGGATGATAACATGTTGGCTGAAGGCGGCGAGGCTGCGTGCGACAAAGGTGGGTGCACATGTCGGTGATGGCGCGTTGGCTAAATATGGTTGTTTGGTGCATGAATGTTGATGTTAGGATTACTAATGTGCACGACATCTGTGAGGGGGTGACTACCAGTGGGGTGGGTAGTTAGGATTTGGGTCTGGTGCGTGGCTATTAAGGTTAGGGTTACTAATGTGCGCGACGCCTACACGATTGCCTGGGGTTGGCTGCTGGTGGAGTGGATAATAAGGTTTAGAGTTTTGGTAGGGAAAAACGTTCTAGCTCTAGATACCAAAAATGATATAGAGATAGAGAAAAATATTTTTGTACATTCGGAATAAGTTATATTTTCCTAATTATATGGTCACAATAGCTAGCTAAAGTAGGAAGGATATCGCCGAAATAAATGGGCTAATAAAACCCTATAATAACAATATAAAAATACAATGAAAATTAAAATAAATGCAACAAATGTCATATTCCAACAACTTTTGATTGTTAATTCATAGGTTAAATTTGAGGTTTCTTCATCTTATGTTTCTTTTTCTGCTCTCTACATAAGAACATGCATTCTTCAACATATAGATATACAAGCATATGTCTTTGCACCCACTTATTCATTTAAGTCATTATTCTTGTGAGAGAGAGTTTTTACACTATTTTTGTCCATTGTACTTTTGGTTCCCAGTGCTAGTATCTGAACTTGGATTGTTGTATCTTGCGAGACGGACGCTCGATCATACTGTCAACACCATAGCAAGAGCAAAATCTACCTTAAAGAGATATCGTAATATGATATATTCTATCAATCTATTATGCTATTTGATTCTATTTTTGTTATGTAAATGCAATAAATTGTTCTAAAATATTAATTTTCATTCACTTTTGTTCAACATTCTGTATTTTATTTTTCTTACGGTAATTGTGATTTTTATTTTGTAAGTTTATTGTAACCTGTTAATTTGAAATATTTTAATAACTAATGGTCGATTTCTTTTTTCATATAGATAATATTTTATTTTTATAAATAATTACTTAATTAATTAATTTTCAAATCACATTTTTCTAACATTTTTTTAATATGCCAATTAAAATGATTTATAAGTATATAGATATATCTCAACAATATTACGAACATAAAAAAAAAAAATTAATATTAATATTTCGCCTCTCATTTGTGAGAGTCACGAATCAAAACTTTCGAACTCTTATGGACCTGTATGAGATATCAACATAAAATATGGGGATGAATGTGTAATTATTTTTCAGTGTTTTACCAAAAATAGTTGGTGATTTTATTATTTAGTCTTTTGTTGAGTACATGTTTAGAATTCAGACCCCCTGACATGAACAATTAAGTTTTCAGACCCCACAAACTTTTTAGAACAAAGTCTTTCATTCTAACCCCACTGTTAATATTTATTTACAAGTTTGTCGTTTTGTCTTTATGCAACAAGACAAATTTGGACAATCAAGGGTGTTAACGTTAACGTAAATTTGTTTAAGTAAAACTATTTACCTATATTACAATATTATATTTGTAAATTTGTTCAAGTAAAACTATTTACCTATATTACAATATTATATTGGGAATTGACGTTAACATTATTGCATCTATTTTTTTTTCCAAGTTAACGCACCATCTCCCAATCTATTTATTTTGTGCATTACGTTAGTGTTAACTCATTTCACCACCAGACGTATTGTGTGTTTTTTCTTTTGAATATTTAGCGTATTTTGTGTGTATTTATGTTAACTCATCTTATTCATTTGTATGTGTGTTAATGTTAATGTATTTTTTTTTTGTGTCTGTGTTTTACATTACTGTCTATTTCATTATTTGTTTTGTGTGCATTAATATTAACACATTTGTGTGAGTTTGCGTTAACGTTAATACACATTTTATTGCATCTCTTTGTATTAAATTTTAATATATTTAATGTTGTCTAAAAAATGTGTGAAATAAAAATCATTCACAACATAAACAAACTTAGTTACATTAACGTTAACGCATTTACAACCCCGTCACATTTAACTTAATTGCGTTATTGTTAACGCGATTACAACGCAACACATTTAACTTAATTGTGTTAACATTAACGTGATTACAACCCATCACATTTAACTTATTGCATTAACGTTAATGCAATTACAATCCAACACGTTTACTTATTGCGTTAACGTTAACACATATCCCAATCCAGCATATTTAATTTAATTGAGTTAACGTTAACGCATACAACTTAGCACATTTAATTTAGTTGCGTTAACGTTTAACACAATTACAATCCAACCATTAACGCATTTTGTTTTTGCAAGTTAACACATAATTTTTTAATCTGTCTGTTTTGTGTATTACGTTAACGTTAACTCATTTTACCACCAGATATGTTGTATATTTTTTTGCTTGAATATTCAGCGTATTTTGTGTATATTTACATTAATGCATCTTGTTCATTTGTGTGTGTGTTAACGTTAATACATTTTTGTGTGTGTGTGCATGTGCATTACGTTAATTTTAACTCATGTTACTACCAGACGTGTTGTATGTTATTTCTCTTGAATATTTAGCATTTTTTGTGTGTATTTACGTTAATATATCTTATTCATTTGTGTGTGGCTATTAACGTTAATGCATTTTTTTTTTTGTGTGTTTTATATTACCGTTTATTTTATTATTTATATTGTGTGCATTAACGTTAACGCATTTGGGTGAATTTGCGTTAACATTAATGTATATAATGTTGTCCAAAAAATGTGTGAAATAAAAATTACTCACAACACAGGAAAAACTTAGTTGCATTAACGTTAACGCAGTTACAAACCAACACATTACTTAATTGCGTTAGCGTTAATGTTAATGCGATTACAACTCAACAGATTTAACTTAATTGCGTTAACGTTAACACAATTACAATCCAACACACTTAATTTAATTGCGTTAACGTTAATACAATTATAAACCCAATATATTTAACTTACGTTAACATAAAAAAATACACGTTTTTGGGGTCTCATCTGTGTTAATATTAACACATTAAAACATTGTCCAGAAAAACACGTGTGCTAAAATGAAAAATGGTGTGTATTAATGTTAATGAACATTTTCACCCCACCGCCGAATCGAACATCAACACCGATGTTAACGTTAACTTTAAATCTGGCTGGTGGTCGGCGGTGGTTGGCGGATCTGGCTAGTGGTGGCCAACGGTTGTTCGAATAAAAAATGAACACCACCACCACCGAACAATACCGCCTAATCAAACATCAACACCCCCAAAAAACACCACCAACATGAACAACACTGCCGAATCAAACATCAAACCCAGAAAAAAAAAAGTAGGAGATGTCCGAATCTGGCTAGTGGCCAGCGGTGGTTGCCGGATCTAGCTAGTGGTGGCTGATGGTTGTCCGAAACGAACATCAACACTGCCAACAACACCCGCCGAATCGAACATCAACACTGTCGAAGAACACCATCAAAACGAACAACATCCATCACTACCAATAATAAGATAGAAATATATGTATATAGAGAGAGATATAATCAAAATATATAATCATATTCTGCATATTAGACCTTTGTAATTGAAAATGTGGGCTATCTAAAACTTATGTTATTGCAGAACACACTTCAGTCAACTTATATAGATAGAGAGAGAGAAATACCTGTCGCCGCCACCATCCACCACCACCACTTCAAAAATTATACAAAAAAACCCACAAATTCAAAACACATAGTGAAAATCGTGAAAACCGTCACTTCAAAATTATACAAGAAACCCACGAAACCCACTTACATTTTGAAGAAACAAACATGTGAATTGAACCTCTGGACTGGTTGGGAACTCTCCAAGATCGAGAACAGAAATACCCACTTCAAAATTATACAAGAAACCCACAAAACCAAAATACCCACAAATCCAAAACAAAATCGTGAAATCTGGAATCCTAGAGATCGTGAAATCAGAACCCTAGAAATCGTGAAATCTCGACCATGGTGAGGAGAGAGAGAATAAGAGAGACAGAGACAGTTGCTTCGGTGGTGGGGTCTAGCGACGGTGGCGTTCGGTGGTGGGATCTAGTGGCGGTGGCGTTCGGTGGAGACCCGATGCCGCCGCGATCGACTACCGACTTCTTCGGAGTTCGGAGATCTTGTTGACGCACACCCATTGGTTCAAGCCTTCCTCCTTCCTCGACCAGGGTTTTGACTCCAGTTCTTACGCCGATCTCCGGACCTTTGGAGCTCCATTCCTATCTCTCATCCCTCAAGCACGAGCTCGTGGCACCGTCGAGGATCGACGACTTAAAGGCAGGCCAAATCTTGTTTTTTACTGGCCAATCTGGCCGGCGACGGTGACGAGAGAGAGAGAGACCCCACAATAAATCTGGCTACCTCACCTCCAACGATTTTAGAGAGAGACAAAGAGAGAGAGGGAGAATAGTGATGTTAGATTTAGAGAGAGAGAGTGATCCTTACCGATGATATATGAGAAGAATAAAATGTGAACGAGGATTGTTGAGTGATATGAATAACATATAGATAACGTTAACATAAATGAGAGAGAGGGGTATATGTGTTTTTTTAAATTATATTTTGTTCAATTCAAAGAATAAAAATTTAATTGATTGTACTGTTTGCTCTGAATTCTAACCAAATATACAAAAATAATTTTTTTCCTTAGTAGTCTCTCTAGGGAATTATATAATAAAAAACTCAAAATAGTTTAGCTGGTTCTATGTGGTATGGCGTGACGTGGGAACGGGTATCAGCTGCAAGCCATTTGCCGGGTGGGTGGGGCAGACCGACCAATTGAATCTGGCAACTACCATTTGGCATTGTCCATTAAAAGCTATTTCTCCCCATCTTTTTAAATAAAATAAAATCCAAACCAACACGGCATATATTCCCTTTCCTTTCATTAATATAACAATATAACACCCACCACTCTCATAAATATAATTCAATTGTATTGGTAATTTAGGACAAAATTGACAATAGTATTTCTTATTTAATTTTAATTTTGTTTTACATATGTAAGTTTGAGTACGAATCTCATATTAATACAAATAAAATATGTCATTTTTTACATTTTTATTTTATTATTTAAATTTGTAATTCTTTTTTAGCATTTTTAATAAATTATAACAAAAACAAATATTACTTAATGTTATGAAATGGACCACGCCTATTTATTGTTGATCATTCTCATTCATCACCTTCGTCTCTACACTATCTTTTTAACTAAAATTATTGTAACTAAAATATTATTTTGTAATTTTAATTATAATCAACTAGGTTTAGGCAAAAAAAGTATTTAGATTATTTTAAGCCTAATTATTAATGTGATTTAATCGTTGGTTAAAATATTTTTAGAAATTTTTATTCTTTAGGCCAAATTCTATACTCTTTCTCCTCAACAAGTCATTATGGAAAAGATGTTATTATTTAAATCATTCTTAAAACATTCTCACAAAAAGAACCTCGGCAGTTGGAAACGATCACTGCATGGACATCGATACCCTTCAATCAGGCACACGGATGGTTATGGTAAATTTCATTTGCAGCTTAAATTGGGTAGTTTCCTTAATTTGAATTTACTTATGACATGTTCTCATTTCCATTCGTGATATGTTTTGGAAAATGAAAAGACGTCCAAAACCATCTTCGAACCTAGTAGCGAAAATACAGGCAGAAGATCGGATTGAAGTCAAGATATTAGAATTTTCCAAGTCGATTTTCCGTATTGCTTCAGGGCAGACGTCGGGTGCTTGATAAGTACGTTCATACTATTTCGATTCCCAAAGTCCCCCCAATCCACAACATTTGATATTGTTTGCAGTAGGCCGTTGTTCAATTTGCAATAACGTGTTTTTTTTGTTTATTTTCCATATTTTTGCGATTGAATAAAAGTTACATAAATATACAGTACATGGGAATGTTCATATTTGAGAACATTTCAAATTACGAAAAATGTTTATACTGCCTATAGGCGAGAATATTCACAAGATGGACCTTAGTTGTAAATAATAAATTGTTCGCTGGTATTTTTTGAACATTCAAAACTATTGCGCTAAAAAACAAACAAAAAAACTTATTTTGCATGATATCTGTTTTATCATAGATTGAACGTTTATACATACTACTATTTTTGTGAGCCATAGTTTTTACCTGGGCAGATAATAAACATAATGGATATGGCAAACGAATTAGTGTTGATGTACAAATTTGATGGTTATTCTTATGGAATAAAGGTTGTGGATCATCTTACGTTTGACATGTTGCTTAAAAAATAGTAACAAGGTGGGAAGCACTGCGTTGTGATGCCTTTAAACTATACTACTCCATCTCTGGACACGACAAATGTATATTATTCTCCTAAGATGACTTTGAAGTTATTTGCGGCATTTCTCAGAGAACCAAGCACTAAAAAATATAAACACAATGTGCAAACACGTGAAACACGATTGTTACCTGATGATTTGGTAAGTGTGTCATCGGTAACAATCCAATAGCGTTGTAATATGTGGTCAAGCACCATCTCTGCATTCTTAGAACGCAAAACTCCCTCTCATCCATTGGTTTGATTAATGTAGTGTGTTTGCACAGCCAGTACTGACAATTTCAACATAAAACAAACAAAAATTTAAAAAAAAACATTTTCAGCAGTAAGAAAGTTCACATTCATATGTAATGATCATCAAAACTAATGATCGAAACATTCACTAAACTGGCAGGAAACGTTTAAAAAACAGTAAGTACTTGCAGCGAAATGACACACCCCGTAACCGATCTCGGCTTCGTGTGCGACTTGTAACGGCTCGGTCTCCCAGGGTCGTCACACTATTTATCCCCTTTGGAGAATTACTACTAAACCAAATGACCAAAATTTATCTAAATAGAAATTTGAGAAATTTTACAAACTACGACGACAGTTATAATTATCGATGACGATAATTTACTAATGTCACTAGATACTCGATATATTAATTAATAAAATCTGGTACATTTTTTATACAACAATGATAATTATAATTATCAAATTAACCGATTACAACGGTTAAATAATTAATATAATTTTTACACATAGAAATTCAAATAGTAAATAATAAAACCGAACGTCCAATATTTTAGTTTAGAAAAATAAAATTTTATAAAATCCGAATAACCAATGAGATCGAAAATTGTGGTACCACTTGTGAATATTACGATTATTATCAATTCAAAAATTGATTTAATGAAATTTGATAATTTGCATTTCTATTTTAAACTTATAATGGATACCAACTGGATATTTTACATTTCACTCTTACGGAAATTGATAAATGGATAATTCATAATAGGAATTATCAAACTACTGTGATTATTGTGATATCACAATAATTTATTTGCATATATGTCATAATATTCATAATTTGCATACGTAATCACCATAAATTCAGGGCTAGTTATAATTTTGGATACAACAGTAAATAACAAATACAATTATTACAAATAGAATTTCAATTAAAATTCCCGTTGCAGTTTTCTCTCACTGGCCCTGCAATCAAAATTGTGGGATTGTGATCCAATGCTCAATAGAATTTCAACCCCTCTAATACGTGCATTTAATTAATACGACAAGTAATACATATAGGCATGATTTTCACATAATCGTAATTATTTTATGAAAATTTACAGTTAAAATTCAACCACAATAATAATAAAAATCTCACAATAGAAAATTAAATACATAGAGTTAGAAATTTTATCTGAAATCCGAAGCTAAAATCCAAAACCGAAATGTATTGATCAATTTTAATTATTTATTTTTTTTTTCCCGTCACCTTCTTTTTCTTTCTAGAAGAACAATCCCCAGTCTCCGTATTCCTATTATTCTCCTTATCATTATCATCAATATTGGCTTATCCCATTTTTTTTTTCCTTTTTTTACACGTGTTGTAAATCCATGTATACAACACAAAATTGTTTTTGCTGTCTTCTTATAAAGAAGACAACAAAGACTTTCGATAAAAATATATTTAAATATTAATTACATAAATCTTTCTCTTACAACAAAGAAAATATTAATTATATCTCAAAACTCTTAAAAGTATATTTTAAATAACATAATAGTCCCAAAACATTTAAAATCAATTTAAAATTAATAGTCAATCCCAAAAAATTATTAAATATTATTTACATCATGAATTTGCAAAGCAATCCCAAAAAATATTAAATTTATCTGCAACGATATTTTAAAATATCAACTTCCAGGGTATTACACGACTTCTTAAAATTAGTTTCCAATTCTGTGTAGATCGCATGCGGCCAATTGTAGTTAGGCATCTTGTAATACCCCAAAAATTTATATTCTTTTAAAATATTCTTCTATTTAAGTTTAATATTTTTGGGACTATTTTGTAAATTTATGGTATAAATAATATTGGATAATTTTGGGGATTGAATGTTAATTTTAAATTAATTTTAAAAGTTTTGGAGACCAATGTGTTATTTAAAATATACTTTTAAAAGTTTTGAGATATAATTAATATATTTTTATTTTATTTTAAGAAGGAATTAAATGTAAATAATAATAAAAAATATATATATTGAATTGTGTTGTCTTCATATTAAGAAGACAACACAACTCACTTAACATAACTAACGACACGTATATTATAATAATAAATTATAACAACAATACTACTCCATATATACGATAAAAGGATCAACATAAACATGATTATATGTATATACATATGCATCAATATATAAAAGGTTAGAACATGATAACTTTTGAATATTTTTTGGCGTGAAAATTAATACGGTTGGATTTCGGCTTCGAATTTTAGGTAGAATTTCTAACTCTTCTTATATTTGTATTTAATCTATATATTGGGGGATTTACGTTATTATTATCGGTAAATTTATCGTTGTTAGTTCGCCTGTGATAATTATGATTATGTGAAAATTATAAGAAAATCATGCCAATATTTTTTGTTGATCCTAAGATTTTGAAGAACAATTAAGTGTTGATATTTTGATGGAACTAATGATTTATTCAAGTATTTTAGTTAATTAAGTTCCTGTGATGAAGATGCAATGACAAATTTATAAATGGATGCTAAATGATGATGTCAAAGATAATGAAGAATTAAGAGTTTGAAGAAATTATGGAAAACAACTAAGGTGAATTTCAACTCTTAATATCCCAATTAGGAACACACACGACACAAAAAGTTTTTATTGTTTATGTGTGTTTTGATAAGATGAAATTATTTGCTCCTATGTGTATTTAAAAAGAAATATTTATAATTGACTAAATTGGAATTTAAGAAATTAGTGGAGCTTATTTAGAAAAGAAAATGGTTAAAGGGGTGAAAACGTAAAAGAGAATGAGTTAAAAACAAGTTCAGAAAAGAGATCCAACATATATAAGTCGATTGGTCAGTCAACCGGACAAAGCAGCATGAACTCTCTGTATCTCTAAGTCGACAGGTAGGTTGACCGGTAACAGTAAATCAAACTTTCTGAATCTCCAAGTCGACAGATTGGTCAACCGATGAACACAGCAACTTTGATCCTGAATCTAGCAGTCGACTAGTCAGTCCACTTAGGGCGCTGTTTTAAGATTCTGTGCATTCCGAAATCATATTTAAAAGTAACCGTTTTTCGTTGGGATTTGAGAGAGATTTATTGATATTTAAAATATGCTTAATCTATTATTTAAATTCTAATAAGTTGGTTCATTAAGTTTTAATATTTCTCAATATGGTACATGAAATATTTCTATTATATTTAATTGAGATAGAGAAATATTTAGGGGACTTAATTGAAAGATTTAAAAGTTATTTATTAAGTGAATTGAACCAAAATGAAGTCATAATGATATACGGAGTCTAAAAGAGCATTTAAATGTCATATATCATTAAGCAGTGAAACATAGAATCAAGAGAAGTGAGTTTAAAAAGAGATAAGATCATATTGTGCTGTTCTAAGAGTTATCTTTCTGAGATTTTGTGAGACCTATTCTAAGAGACGATCTTGAGAATCATTGTTAGTAATCTTTGCTACTACCGGATCTAAAGTATCATCGCTCTATTTATTTTTTCTGTAGATTCCGGGTGAGATATTTTTAATTACTTTTTATTTGTGCATTGCTTGTTTAATTGTTGAAAATTGATCTTTAGAAATTATTTCTGATTTTTATTTAAGAAATTATTTTATAAATAATTTCTTAAATCTGATTACGTACTCAATTATTTGCTACCCATATTTTGTTTAAAATCAGATTTTCAATCTCACATTTTTTTATCACTAGATTTGGAATATTAATTGAGTTATAATTTATCTAGGGTGGTAGAAGCTCCGAGTGGGATTATCTGCTTATCAGGAGTAGTTGGTTTCAGTTTATTTCTATAAAGAGATTGAAGTAATAATTCTTCTTGGATAAAATTATTTTGTGTGAATTTTATAATGGTTCAATCCTTACCGGGTAAAAGGATATTTGGAGTATTGGTGAGGTTTTGATTCTTGAGCCTAAGGTATAAAAAGAATTAGGTTGTGATTCTCCCTGTAATAGAATTAGGTTATTCTTGAGCCTGTAAAAAGTAGAGGTTATTCCTAAGCCTGTGAAAAGGAATTTGTAAAGGTTGATTCTGAACCTGTAAAAAGAATCATTGTGAGGGTTTGATTCCTATCTGTAAAGAAATCTTGAGTTTAGTAGGTGTGAATCTCTGTGGGGCTCGGAGGACTGGATTAGCCAAGAGTAGCTTGGTGAATCAGGATATATCGGTGTGTACTGCATTGCTTATTTCCTTGATTTTATCTTGTGTTGTTTGGGTGTGCACTTAGAACTTATTACACTTATCCGTTACTATAAAGATAATAATTAATTTTAAGATAAAATAATTGTTTAATTTTTGAAGTGTTATTTTTTCTCTGATATTTTTTAATTACCCAATTCACCCCCCTCTTGGGTAGCTCACTGGGCCAACATGTTTTATTTGTTATGATAATTAAATACAAGCATTAGAGGAAATAGAGTTCTACTGAGTGTTGGCTCACAACCCCAAAGTTTTGATTGCAGGGCTGGTGAGGGCGAAACGATGCCAGGATTTATGGTAGAATTTCTATTTATTATAATGGTAGTTAATATTCACTGTTGTAAAATCGGCTCGAATATTTAATAATTCTAATTATTGTCGTCGTGTGTAAAATTTATCAGATTTTTATTAATTAAAATATTGATTATTTAGAAAATTATCGTTGTCAATAAATATGATTAGTTACCGTAGCGTTGTAAAATTTATTGGATTTTATAGAATAAAATAACGGTTATTCGGTTTAGTGTTAATTTTCCAAGGGGAGAACTCAAGTGACAGCCCTGGAAAATCAGATCGTTACAGGTAGTATCAGAGCGGGTTTGTGACCGTCTTGAGATTGGGTTATGATACCCATTACTAATAATAAGTGAAGTAGTATTAAGAAAAAAAATTTGGAATGCGAAAGTTAGAAGCCAAACTTTTATATGAGAAGTGAAACGAAAATAGTAAATGTGGTCATTGAATTTTTTTTTGAGCAAATTTAAAAGGCCAAGTGGGAGTTGAATGAGATGTAACTGAAGAACCTATTGTTAAAACCTAGGAAAAGTAATATCAAGCGGCCGGGCGTTTAATTTCTGTGTAGTAAAGAAATGAATTAAAAAAAAATAAAAAAAAATAGAGGATTTTAATCCAAATTGCGAATTATTATTTAACAGATACACGATCCATTAGTCTATAGAAAGTAAAGTATGTGCTAATGAGCGTAACACATACAAATACCCTGCCAAAAGCACAGTTTTCACTAGATTAACTAAAGCAATTTTTTTGACATGTTTGTGAGATTCGAGATTATTGTTATTGTTTTGCCTTTTTGTTTGGTTTAAAGTTATCAAACTTTGAAGCAGAACAAGAAGTGATGAGAAAATGAGAAATGGTCGGAAATATTGTCACTAAAAACTCAAGTGAAGTACCTTCTTAGATGTAGTGCGAAAGACAAAAAAAAAAAAAAAAAACCTTTGCCAAAAGCAACACTGTCGATTAACCAAATTGAAAAGGTTATTAGCATGTTAGTATGATTGTAGATTTTATTATTGTTATTCTTTTCTCTTTCGGGTTCTCATTGTCAAATTTAGAAGCAAAATATTGAGGAGAAATATAAACAGGAAATATTTTTACTAAAAACTTGAGAAAATTGAAACAACCAAGTAATTTGGGAATCAAATGGAAATCACTCAAGGAATTATTCTTGAACTATTTGGAAACTAATGTGAAGTAGGCAAAAGTTTTAATTTCTCAGTAGTAAAGAAATGGCCTTGAGAATTTTGAAGGAATTTAATTCAAATTGTGGCTTATTATTGAAGAAAGGGTTTCATGTAGCAAAGATGTGAATTGAAAAGACCAAGCATCACTGATTTGAATGGTAAATAACTCATGAATGTGCCGTTGACACTTCTAAGAAAACTATTATGAAGGTGCCAGCACTTTCAATTTCTTAGTTGTTATTTGTTAAGGATGAATTTTTTAAAAGATTGAATAATTTTAATTCTAATTTTCAATAATATTATTTAGGGAAAAAAATAGGTTAAAAGGGTTTCAAGAAGCCTAGAGCATGAAAGAAAAGTAATTGAATGGTTTCTAGACTTTACACCGACGCATATACACGGTCCATGAATCACATAGATGAATGAGCTCAATGTATTGATTTGCTATTTAATAATGGACCAGTTGTCAAAATGTTAATGAATATAAGTGGTTATCTTTTTGTTTTTTCAATTAGAAGTAGTGTTTTTTTTAGGCACTTGCTTTGAAAATTTGTGGGCCTTGAAGTTTGAATTAAGCATTTTGAAAAGAAAAATGTGGGTGAGCAACTTGGAGAAGATAGAGCGTTGTAGCTTCAATTGTGAATTCTACTATAAAACAACCTTATAAACAATAAATGGAAATCCTATAATAACCAACCTCTTGGTCGCCCTTCATATTCACGCGCTGCCTTAGCTTTTTCATTTGAACATTGAGTGATACACCCAACTCGTGAATTCTTTGGTACGTAGCTGAGTTTTCTAATATACTCTGGGTTTCAACTAGAAACCATTGTATATCTGGTTGAGTTTTCTAATAAACTTTGTACAACATTGGAACGCTTCATGTACTGGAATAGTAGTGTAATTTATTAACCCTACTGGAATACAAGATGTAATATGGTGCTTATACCTATGTGCAAGGATTGGGGTTTGGTCCATATTTGCATGCATGACCGTCTCTATTATGTTTTTGGTAGTTTAACACTTTGTACCCTTGTGTTGTTTTTATTATTTCACTTTGGTCCCTATAGTTTCAATTTGAACATATTAACATCGTAGGTGGCGTTTGATTGATGCAACTTATTTATAATAAGTAAAGTAAGGCTGAGTGAGTGTTGTGCTCGTCATGGACCATAGGATATGTCGTCGAATTGAAAGTATTAGTTTAAAGGTGTTTACTGTCTTCTATATAAATCATCAAATTATATTTTCGTATTTAATTGTGAAAAAAAATGTTGATGGAAATGGACCGTTTTGCTATGATTAATGGATCAAGTAAAATTTTAAAGATGAAAAATAAATTTTATTATCCTGCTATGCCATAGTTGTCCTCTCGTCAGGAGAGCATGTCCTGCGAGATGTGGATATGTTGTTACCTGTCAGGCAAGTCCTACATGGTGGATATTTTATATATATTATTACTTGTCAGGTAAGTCCTGCAAGGTGGATATAATATATATTATATATGTTATTATCTGTCAGACAAGTCCTACAGAGTAGATATATTATATATATTATTATCTGTCAGGAAAGTCCTATAGGGTTGATATATTATATATGTTGTTACCTGTCAGGCAAATCCTACAGGGTGGATATATTATATATGTTGTTAACTGTCAGACAAATCCTGCAGGGTGGATATGATAACTCCTGATCTTGAGATAAAACGATCCTATGACACGTAAGGAAGTATGGTATTTTATTATATAAATGCGTATTGACCAATCAATTTAAATTCAGTTGTTTTATCATGATGATATTTTGTTGAAATTGTGATATTGACAAGTGAGTGGTTATATTTTACTGGAAAAATGAGTTTTGATAAAAATACTTGATCCATAAATGGCTTTCGTATTATGAAGACAGTGCATCAGTGAAATAATTCAAATAGATATTGGTCTACTACTGGCGCTAGGTAGGGTCGAAAGATATAGTGAGTTTTATATTGATGGCTGTCAGGATAACTGTTGAAAGTGAGTTGTCGACATATTTTTGTAATCCTGTTACAAAATAAACGGTTTTGAATAAAAGCTAAAATTTTAACCTGAAAAAAAATATAATAATAATAATAATAATAATTATTATTATTATTATTTTCATCAGAA
The DNA here is from genome assembly GCA_016647705.1 of Eucommia ulmoides. Lineage (NCBI taxonomy): Eukaryota > Viridiplantae > Streptophyta > Magnoliopsida > Garryales > Eucommiaceae > Eucommia > Eucommia ulmoides. The sequence goes on along the minus strand of CM028330.1, from coordinate 15,471,565 downwards.
TAGCACAGCGGAAGCGTGATGGTAACTTTTGGTTATTATTGTTTAACTGAGAGTGACTAACATGAAAGTACGGTGCGATTTTAAACGAAATTTATTTAAGGGAGATAAATTGTAATACCCCAAAAATTTATATTCTTTTAAAATATTATTTTATATAAGTTTAATATTTTTGGGACTGTTTTGTAAATTTATGGTATAAATATTATTAGATAATTTTGGGGATTAAATGTTAATTTTAAATTAATTTTAAAAGTTTTGGGACCAATGTGTTATTTAAAATATACTTTTAAAATTTTTGAGATATAATTAATATTTTCTTTATTTTAAGAATGATTTAAATGTAAATAGTAATAAAAAATATATATATTGAATTGTGCTGTCTTCATATTAAGAAGACAACACAACTCACTTAACATAAATAATGACATGTATATTATAATAATAAATTATAACAATAATACTACTCCATATATATGATAAGTGGATAAGCATAAACAGGATTATATATATATATATATATATATATATATATATATATATACACACACACACATACACGCTTATGCATCAAAATATAAAAGGTTAGAACATGATAACTTTTGAATGTTTTTTGGCGTGAAAAATTAATACGGTTGGATTTCGGCTTCGTATTTCAGGTAGAATTTCTAACTTTTTTAATATTTGTATTTAATCTGTATATTAGGGGATTTACGTTATTATTGTCGGTAAATTTATCGTTGTTAGTTCGCTTGGGATAATTAAGATTATGTAAAAATTTTATGAAAATCATGTCAATATGTTTTATTTGTCATGATAATTAAATGCACGTATTAAAGGGCTTGGAGTTCTACTGAACGTTGACTCACAACCCCACAATTTTGATTGCAGGGCCGGTGAGGGTGAAACGGCGCCAGGATTTATGGTAGAATTTCTATTTGTAATAATGGTAGTTAATATTCACTGTTGTAAAATCGGCGCGAATATTTGATAATTCTAATTATCGTCGTTGTGTGTAAAATTTATCAGATTTTTATTAATTAAAATATTAATTATTTAGGAAAATTATCATCGTCGGTAAATATGATTACTCGCCGTAGCATTGTAAAATTTATCGGATTTTATAGAATAAAATAACGGTTATTCAGTTTTGTGTTAATTCTCCAAGGGGAGAACCCAAGTGACGGCCGTGTGAAACCGGGTCGTTACACATCTCATCAATGTTCTCAATATAGCGCACCATCCACTTGGGCACTTGTTGACCGGTGGTTGAAAAGCATGTCTTCAATAGGTGCAAGCAGAGAAGTTTCACCGTATTTTGTACATCTTCTTCACTTGTTTTTGACACTTGTTTTTTGATCAACACTTTGAGGAACGCGACCCTGAACTTGTGGGGTTGATATGTTAGCTTGCTAAGAAACGCAGAGTCGGCCCGCAAAGGCAGCCCGAATATCACTTGGATATCAAGCAGTGTTATCCTAACATTTTTATCACCCAACTTGAATGTTACCCGGGATGGATTGTAACTTAAATTCTACCAGACTGTCGTTCTTTTCTATGTTCTCCAAGGACAATTTATTGTCGTATAATGTCTTTAATATTTTTGCAATTGGTGTTTTTGACAACAATTCCTTGTGCTTTGTGTTAAGTTTGCAATCCTTAAGTAGATCGACTGCTTGTTTGAGATTACATCGGTACGAAAATTGTTTGCTTTGAGATTAAGAATTATTTTTCAGTTTTCAGCTTAATGTTCCGCAATGCTACAAAACCATTTTTGTTAAGAAATGTCAGTGCATATCAAAAAAAGATTTTCTCATATGGACATTCAAAATCTTACGGACATTCACAATTGAATAGTAATAAATAGAAGGGGATTCACAAACCACACATGAAACATGTACAAAAACTTCAATCAAACGAATACCAAAAAATGCAAGAATAACAAGCACACACGAAAGCACATGCATCTGGATATTTTGACCCACAAGATCATGACACATCCACGAATATTGAAAATTGCAAAACAGAATTATTAAAAAATAGAACATCCTTCGATGCGAACTCCATTTTTTATTTTTCACTATGCATTGGTTGAACATTCAACACATCAATGTCACCACAAGAACATTCACAATATTATGGACATTCACAGTCTTTTGGACATTCACAAATAATCACAAACATAAAGTGATTCTATGTAAGGCCACTCACGAAAACTAAAACAATTACTGAAAATAAACATTCAGCAAAACCACACATGAAAACATGCACAAACACTTCAATCGGACCAAAAACAAAGCATGCAAGAGTAATACAGGCACACATGAAGAAAGCACATGCATCTAGACATTGACACACACAAGAACATGAACATCCATGTATAGTGATAATTGAGAAATATAATATTAAAAAAAAACATTCTTAGCTATAGCTCCATTTTTTTTTCACTGCTTGAACATTCAATAAATCAATAGTATCTTTAGAAAAGGATTTTTTCCATGTGACCCACAAGAACATTCCATAGACAAAATCAACCACACAAAACAGTATAAAAACACGTGCTCCTTGTATTTTATTCATAAAACAATACTATTGAAGCATGTTGAAGGTCAAAATAATTCCATTATCGGAAAACAACCCCCCAAGAACAACCCCAACACGCACAGTGACTATTCACAATCCCAATCGCTATACTCGACAGAGCAAACACCACCAACCTTGTGAATCTTCAGGATTCTATATCTTTCGCGATGGTGAGTGTTGCGTATCAATTGTTTTTGCCATTTGTTTACCTATGGGAGAGCGTCGTTTGTAACACTGAGCTAGGGTTTTCCTGAATGTCCTGGGGAGAGGAGCGAGTGGGTTTTGGTAATGAGCAATTATCTACAAGCGCGGAAGCCCTATATGGTAGGGTGAGTGATTAGCGAGATAATATCTGTGATATTTTAGGAAACAACCGTCGATTATACATAGGGCGACGAGAGAATAGTCGAATGAACGTTCTCAAATCCTCATTTTCTCATCCAAATTTTTTGAAAATTACATCACTAGAAAGAGGATTTTTTAGATTAATTTGATGTTTTTGTTATTGATCTTAGAACAATGAATCGCAGCGCAACGTCGGATCTATTTAAGCTAGGTAGTATTTTTGGGAACTGTCACTTCCCATATATTCTTGCGGTTTTGCAAAGCACCAAGTGGCACAGATTCGTAAATATAGTGAAAATGGTAGGGCATATGTTAGGGACTATTTCCTAAGAATTTCGAGTGGGTTGAAAACTTTACTTTGGTAGTTAAAGGTTTATTTTGTGAGTTGTACATCTCTTACGGTCTATAAAATAAAAATCCCATATTTTTATATATTAATATGTTCTTCTTAGTAAGAACATGAACGCGCATATTGATTTGCTAAAAATTATTAAGATGTGAATGAGAATTTGTCTTTTAAAGTAATCTCTTGAAGTTGATTGAAGTATTTAAAATGAGTACTTCCACTTAATTGTAGACCCGAGTCGGTTCATGGGTCATGGGTTTGAATTTGGAATTGGGTAGATCCAAGTAGAAAAATTTAGACAAAATAGTTTAGTGTTGTCTGTGGGAACACTACTAAAAGTCTCCCTTTGATCATCTCTCATTAGTTAGCTAAAACTTGATGATCATAAGGTCTGATCAAATAATTGGACAAAAAAAAAAAAAAAAAAACGCGTTGCGAACAGTCCTCATAGCAAATAATTCCTAGGGAAGTAGCAACCATGTCTTTGTTCCCTAGATCAGACAGTAGGCCACCAGCCACCGAGGATAACAAACCGCTCATCAACCAAACGAGCCCCTCTACTCTGCCTTCTAGCCCGTTCGTAGGGTAGACCTCGAGCGCCGCAGAGGCCTCCCTCATTAACCACCTGGAACGACAGCTAGGAGAGTTCCAAGGATGTTAGGGTGCTTCTCGCTTGCTTATTTCCAGTCCTTATTGAAAGAGAACAAACTATCCAAATAGCAGGGTGTGAGGAGCAAGAATCACTCTCTAGGGGCAGGGTTATCTTTTCCAACGGGTAAGCATCCGGGGACTGAGCATAGCCCCGCGATCCTAAGTACATGGAGTGGGAGTGAGGTCCTTTGGATACATCAAGATACTATTCCCCTTCACAAAGAAGACAACGCATAAAGGACCACTCATCGACTCCCCTAGGCCGTTCGCCCAACGGTGTGGCGAGGTCCGACCAACAAGCTCGTCATGAGAGGAAGAGCGACTCCTATGACGGGACCACAAATCCCGTGGATCACATATCAATCTTTCAGTATCATACGGACATGTAGACAACCTCTGTGCCTTTGCGATACAAATTCTTTCCGCTCATCCTATAGGGTGTAACGAGAACTTGGTTCCAGAGCATCCAGTCAGCCTCCATCATCGCTTTTTGTGAGCTCGAGCAGCTCTTCCTCGCTCGCTTCAACTGCTTACATCAAAGGTCGAAGACCATGACTCATATCCTCACCATCTAGTAAGAGCCTAGTGAATCATTTAGAGAATACGTTGATAATTTCAATCGAGAGGCGAACACCTACGATGAGCTCTCTACAGGAGTGGCCATGACTGTTTTTGTAGATGGTCACCGCCATTTGAGGCTCTCTTATGACCTTTACGCCAATCCCCCAACCAATCTAGACCAGGTGCTGGGCCGTGGTACCCACTTCTATAATGTCGACTTGCTGAAAATAATCAAGAAGGAGCAATAGAGGGTTACGAAGAATGAAGAAAAGATAGACCAAAAGGTCTAAACAAGGCATAGGGCCTAAAGAGGCTCCAAGCAGATGCTGCCTTTGTCCTCCCCCGGGACGACAACCATTATTACCTCTCAGGCGCCGATCACTCAAAAATAATACTCTTAAATGGTACCGTGATACTGATATAGTACGGTGATCAAGTAGGGTGTCAAACCACAGTGATCGGTCTTGTAACTATCGATTTTTGATTATTTTTCTTTCTTTGAAGAAACAAGTTTGGATTTTTGTTTGGATTTTAAATTAAACTAAATCTACAAACAAAATAAAATAGAATACCGGGTTAGGTATTGTGGATTTAGTATTTTGAATATTATGTCATTCTTGTAATTTCAATTCACATCGGATATGTGTAAATGAGTGTTTCCAACTACAAGCTGAAACTACTCAGAAAGATATGGATTGTTATTCTCCGGTATGATCTATCTTCGATATTTAATTCCTACATTACAATAATTTAATTAATCTAAGGTGAATTAATATATAGGCATAGACCATCAAGACCAATAATCAATCTCCAAGAAAACTATTGTGTAACCATTAGATCTAGACCACAGATACATGATATAATGTTTTAGTAGTAATTGGATTTAAATCAAAATCTCTATAAGAAAATTTTGACAATAAATTCAATCACAATAATATCAATATTAAGAATAATATTCCTATCACAAAATTGTCACACAATATTCAAAAATGAAATAGATAAATACAATATTACATTAGTCCAAAATACATTACCACAACCCTAACGCAGTTGAATGAAGATTAGCTGCTCATCGCCATGTGGACTGGTATTTTCTTGGATATAATCCTTAAAAATACCATTACCACTTTGTAATATGAAAATCAAGCTTTCTCTTCAACAATGGTAGAAAATGATAAGAGATATAGACAAAGAAGGGAGGCTGAAGAATGGATCTTGAAGTGCGGCCTCCTCCCCCTTGTTTTTATCTCAATTCTAATATATAGGAAATCTCTCTCATCATTACCCATGTGTTGGGTAAGAAAAATGGACAATGAATCCCACAAAAAAGGGTAAAAAATGACACAAAACATGAAAAAAAATGGGATGGAGACAAGGTGGGCACTATTTGTCATTGTTCATAATCATGTACGTCACTATTCTGGTACTGTTTGGGTATTGTTCACTCGCATAGTAATTCACGCTTTTGCTCATTTTTCATCCATTTTGCTTCAAATTAACATCGTTTTATTCTATTTTCAAAAACCTACAAAAATAAATAAAATAACTTAATTTCTAATAATTTAATTTATTCAGAAGATTATCAAAACTTAATTTAGTAATCTTAGATTGCACAAAATGCAGTGCAATCAGGCATTGATCTCGTGACTTTTCTCCCATCACGGAGTTTGTGTGTACTATCTTTGTGGAGAATTTTTAAAGGGACTTATTTTTTTTTTTACCTCTCTTCCCATCTTAGGAAAGACCTATGGGGGATGATAATGATCAAATACTGAGTTCTACCGCGACTAGGGACACGTTACAGAGGATTGCTTCCAGCTGAGGAAAGTGCATCGCTCAAATACGGAGTCGAGCAGTCCTCTGTCCCACCATGGACAGAGATGAGTAGTCCTCCAGCTGACTAACAGGCAATGCATAGAGGAGGAGCTAAGCAGACCTTTGTCCCACCATTGACGGAGACGAGAATTCCTCTTATCGACCAATAAGTACTACTCAGAGGTGAAGCTGAGCAGACTTCCATCCCACCATGGAAGGAGATGAGTAGCCTTCCAGTCGACTAACGAGCAGTGCTTTGAGGCAGATCCAAGTTGCCTTCATTCTTTCCATGGATGGAGATAAGTAGTCCTCTGCCTGATAAATAAGTATCTTAGAGAGCCAGAGTTGAGCATACCTCCATCTATGGACAGACGAGTAATCTTTTTGCCAACTAATGAGCACTGCACAGAGGCGGTATTGAGAAGCCCTCTATCCCACGATAGACAGAACGGGAAGCCTTTCGACTGACCAACAAGTAATACTTAGAGGCAGAGTGGAGTAGATCTCTGTCCCGCCATGGATGGAGACGAGTAGCCCACCGACTAACCAACGAGCACTACTCAGAAACGGAGCCGAGAAGCCATATTTCCCACAATGGATGGAGACGAACAGCCTTCCCACCAACCAGTGAGCACTGCATAAAGGCGAAGCATATAGGCCATCCGTCCTACCATGGATAGATACAAGCAATCCTCCGATTGATCAATGAGCATCGCTCACAAGCTGAGTCGAGCAACCCTCCATCACATTATAGACGATGACTAGTAGCCCTCTAATCAACTAATGAGCTCAACTTGAAGGTGAAACCAAGCAACTCTCTGTCATGCTATGAACAAAGCTAAGTAGCTATCTAACCCCAATTGAAACAACCACTGTGCTATGATTAATCTTTAAAAAAATCGCCTACGACTACATCTGGTGTGAACCACTAAGGTGGAACCAAATTCTTTTTACAGGTCAACAATCTATATGGGAATGACCAAGGTCGTCCACTAAAGGTAGGGCGTTGATTGGGTCCGAGGGCCTACAATGAGCACCGACCACCTAGTAAAGTCAATCATAGGTCAAGCATTAAAAAGGTGGAAAAACCTTTGCATGGACTTGAATTGGGAGAACTCAAAAAGGCTTAGGGATGTGCTTGACTACAGATAACCCACCAATAACCAGCCACTGGGATCTGATATAAGCATCGCACCTTGGGAGACTGCGAGGACCAAGCAAAAAATCTTGACCTTAACCCACGACCTAACCACGTCTACGCCAACGCTGATCATTGGTTGGGGGCTGGAGGGCCATAAGCCCGGGAGCACACTGTAAATATACCTCAAAATATGATTTATTTATGTTTTTGCAAAAATTACAACTCAAGGAAAAACATCGAGCAAATCGTTATACCACTCACTGCACTTATGCATCGAATGAAAGAGACAGGTTGTACTCATGAGCACCTCTCTCTTTGCTAATTGGTGGCCTCACTATCACACTACTTGTCGTCCTACTTAGCCTCACCACCTTCATTGACTAGCTATGTTAGGGAAATAAAGTTGGGATAAATGAAGTAGAGTTTGTATGAAAGTGTACAAATATGAAATTGTTACCGAGCATAAAGCCTAGACAAAACTGAAAAAAGTTAAAATATTGAATGTATATTGACCTAAAGATGTAAACAAAATTGTAAGAAAATTTTCAAGTGTTGGAAGCCTATCGAACCGGGCATCAAACACAAGATACCATACATGTACTTTTACCAAACACTCTTGACGACTCACAACGCAACACGTGGAACCATGGTGTCCAAAGCAGTTCCCTCTAACCACCCACAGCTGACGTACCAGAAAGGCGAGAACAACAACAATTGGACAGATTCCGACCACAACCACCGCTACTCCCCAGCACTTCGCACCTCGCTGCTTAAGAGTGGGGGCAATTGATGGATATTTACTCAAAACATTAGGACAATCAGGAGATTCACATACAACATCAGAGCAAATAGAATATCCACATACAACAATATCTTCAATCCACTCCAAGTGATCGTGTTTAGCTCTCCCGAGCTCCACAGGGATTTCTCAATTCACTACTCCTTGATTCCTTTACTAACCAAACCCTTACAATCCAAATTCCTTTCACAGACTCAAAATCAACCTATTATTCTCTCACGCTATTACACTTATTCTTTTCGTAGGCTTAGAAAAAACCTTTACAATACTCTAATTCTATTACAGGAAGAATCACAACCTAATCTTTTGAAAGCCTAACGATTAACCTAATTTTTTTCGTAGGCTAAATATCAAACCCTAATAATTTTTCAGGCTAAAGATTAAACCTCAATTTTTTTCTTAGGTTAAAGATTAAATCCTAGCTACTCTGATTTGACACCGACCCAAATGTGTTTAATCCACTCAAACTTGCAAATACAAAAAATTTACCAGTTTTTTTTTTTCCACGAGGAGCTTTTACCACCTCAATATAATTATACTCAATTAATGTTCCGAAATACTAAGTGATAGATTTTATGTGAGACACGAATATGATGTTAAATAAATTAAAGCACAAATATCAAATAATCAATTTTCTTAAATAAAAACCATTTTTGAAAGATTTTCTTGAAATTAGATTGAACATTACATTTTTGACCTTTGTAGTTTCAATGCGTGTGCTATTTAGTATTTTAGTTTTATAATATAACAATGTCACTCCTAATTTTTTTAAATAGAATTGATTTGATTATTCAGTTAAAAAAGAACAATAAAATAACTTTTTTTTTTTTGTCATAACGCCTTTGTACTCACGCACCCGACACGCAGATGGGATTGGAGACCCACACCCTAATACGCATAGGAGGGGAATGAAACCCCTTCACCACTAGTGTGGAGGGAGTTGGCAATTTCCACTGAGGCCAACTCCGAATCCCAACAATAAAATAACTAAAAAAAATATCATTTGATCATCACGTGACACCCCATGCTCCATATTTTGTCATATTTAGGTCACCTTTGATTTGATAACTGAATTAAGTGCTGAAAACTAAACAAATTAAGTACTTATTTAATTTTGTTTATTTGATAACTTTAATTAATATTACTTAATTAATTAAGTGCTAAAAACTTATAAGTATTAAAATATTAAGTTCTGATTATATTAAGTTTTTTTTTTTTTTAAATACTTTTAGCTTTAAAAAATTATTTTTATCTAAATTGTTGCCCCCAAAATAATTTTTACCACTTTATTTTTTCTAAAATATTTTTTTTTATCTACCACTTTATCCCTCTATTTTTTTTTTTTTTTTTTTTTATCAATTTAATACTTTTTCTATCTATAATTGTTTGCATATAATTTTTTTTTTTTATTAGAAAATTTTATTGTATTGATATTGAATGATAATTGTGGTAGATAGATGTTTGATTCTTTTAAGTGAAAAGGGTTAAAAAAAATAAGTAAGTTACATTTTACTTAAAAATTTGATCAATTTTTAAGTAATACTCATATTTTAAGTAATTATTTCATTTTACTATCAAATACACTTAATTTGATAAGTATTTAACCCATTTAGTTTTAATTGTTGAATTATGTTACAAAACGGGATCTTCTTTTGTATCACTTAATGGACTTAGTCCCCACTCTTTTTTAGATTTTTTTTTACCCTCATCAAACCTTTATTTTCCTATATAAATATGAACCGTTCTCTAAAAATTTAGAATATAAATAGAAATACAAGAACAATCCTGTTATGTGTCTAACAATCAGAAAGTAACACATACAAATTTTTTTGTTCCCATATGTTCTATTTCTATGCCCGAAAATTGTGAAACCCAGTACTCATTTTTTTTTTTTTTTTTACTAATTATGAAATTAGGTACATTACAATCAAAGAGCTAGAGCAAGCTCTATGTGATTTTAGCATGAACGATGGGAGGGACATAAAGAAATCATTTATGAAATTGATGGCAATAAGGTAACAAATAATTTATTGATTTTTATGAATGACACATTTAAGTACCGGTGAATCTATGAAACGAAAAATGAGAATAGTGAAGGTGGCGTTTATTTAGTGTCAACCTAAAAAAGGAAATCTAGAAATTAAAAAAAAAAAATCTCGGATTCAATATTTTTTGGGTTTAATTCTATGTTATTGATGTTTTTATTTTATTATCGAATGTTTTTTCCATATCATCTTGATTTTAAATTTTAATTTTAGAAGGTAGTAATGTAAGTTAAATATTTTTTTAGTCTTGAACTTTTGTACTTATAAAAGGGACAAAAAAAAATTTAATACTTAAAATCAGAATTTAAGATTTTGATTTTATCAAATAAGTTTATGATATTTTTATCAGTACTTAAGTATTATTAATTACGGCCTCAGTTCTTCAAATATAGATAACCACATTTTGGTTCCCTCAATTATGTCTACCTCTTTTTGACTCTCTCTCTCCAATCATATAATTAAAAATTAATGTTAAGTAAATATTAAAAAATAAAGAGTAAAAAAAAAAAAAAGGGAGGGGGAATAAAATATTATTAGTAATTTATTTGAAGGACAATTTTTTTTTTTTTGTTAATACAAAGAATATTGTTGGATCAAATTATAATATAATATCATATCTTTTTTGTTTATTTATTTATTTATTTTTATTTTGTTCCATGTTTGAAATGGCGATAAAAAGCATGAAGTGTTATGTATAAATCACGTATTAGTATTTTTAATAGATTTTAATATTTTAAAAAATAAAAATAGAATCTATTTGTAAAGTTCAAAATAACATATTTAGATATTAAAATTGCGAGCACAACTCCCAAAAAAATGGATATTTACCACTAACCATTAGGGGTGGTCATGGGCCTGGGGCCCACCCAGCCCGACCCTATTTTTTAGGGCTTGGACTTTGGTTTTGAGCCCATGGATAGGGCCTGGGCTTAGGTTTTATGGCCCGATCAATTTTAGGGCCGGACTTGGACAACGCCAAAATATTTTAAGGTCGGCCTGGCCTGACCCGAAGAATAATTAAAAAAAATAAAAATTATATATATATATACCCACACATATTCACTAACCCTAATGAGATTCATTTCCCCCGCCATTGCTATGCTGAGACGTGAGAAGTGAGAGACGAAGCTCCATTTTATTTCCCTACCCTAACCCTAATTCGTTCCTCCATTCCCCGCTGCCGCTGAGAGATCCACTCACTCTCACTAAAACCCTAAACCTCTATGCAGCTCTACTGCTTTCATTCTCGCCGTCGTCCTTCTCTCATTTCTCCGTGTAGTTATGTTCTCTCCCTCAACGAAGAAATTGAATTTTAGCTCACAGAAGGACCTTACCTCATGTTGTGGACCGCCTGATGCACCAATCACTCCACTCACTGAGAATCGAAGATTGGTTCATGACAATTCAGTCCCTAACTGGCCCGGCACCAGCACTCCTTCTCCTTGGACCTCGCGCTTCTCTTTTTAGCCAAGTATCGTCTATGTTGGTGCATATGTGTATGTATTGCGAGCTCATATGGTAATCAATTTGAACATTTGGTTTGTATTTTTGCGATTGCATTGAGTCTTTCTCCTTTGTTTTTTCAATAGCCGCAGTTGAAGTTCATAAAATTATAGGGCCGGGCTTTGGGCTTAGTTTTTTTTTTTTTTTAATAGGGTTGGGCTTGGGCATGAAATTAAGGCTCGACCATAGGGCCGGGCTTAGCAAATTCTTGTAATACCCTAGTCTAAGCCCGACTCATGACCACCCCTACTAACCGTTTCTTAAATACCATTCAACTTTTAGCAAAAAGACAAAAATATCATTTTTTTATTTAAAAATTTGTTTTATGTTTTTTAAAAAATTAATAACACCCCCATTTTTCAAAAATTACCTTTTACTTATAAATTTTTTGAAAATTATTTTTACCGACCAACCCATCCACACTAAGTTCAAAATGATGAATCGATGTTGACTATAACCCCTAGCCTTCGAAGCTAATGTTGCGGGTTCGATTCCTACTACTTGCTTCCATCCTATATGTTAGATTATATCCTAGATGAATCTATTAATTGAATTATTCAATTAATAGGAAATATAGGCTACAATGATAGTTCCAATAGATGTTACTAAATTAATGAGAATTAATTTTGGACCCGCATATTATGTAGGTCTAAAAAAAAATATTGTTGGTTCATAAAACTGGTACACACCTCAAGTATGATCTAGTCGGATGACGGGTGGGTCCTCTTGTTGAAGTGGAGTCGTAGGTTGAAATGTTTTTAGGTGAGATATACTGGGTCCTGGAGGGACTGACCTGCTATGTCCAGAGTTCTGCTCCTCAGGGAGTGTACCCGCAGAAGGCTCAGATCGGAATTTGTCTCAGTAAAGCCCCTTCGGCGTGGTAATTAATGCTTAGAGAGAAAAAGTACAGTAATGCGGTAAGTAAACAAATGAACTCGCGCGTAATGTAAGTGTATTCAAGCGTACCTCGGGCTTACATAGCCCTCGATTTATATAGGCATTGGAGATGATTAGTCGAATCTAAACACGGTTAATTAGTCGAAACCCTGTGTTTAGTCGATAATCCGCGATGTTTAGGAGATAATCGTTGGGCTTGGACTTTTGGGCCCATTTGGTAAAGCCCGCGAACCTTTGTCAGGCCTGCGACGGTGAGCTGGTGAAGGAGAGCAGAGATCCATGGAGTCCTGGAGAAGAAATAAGGTGAAAGGGAGAGCCGGTCGAGGTGAATGGCTAAGTCCCTGAAACTAATCGCCTAGGGCACAACGCATAGCTCAGAGTGGCACGTCCCTACGGGGCTCATTGCTCCTCCCTGGATGCAAATGAGGTTCTAGGGAGGAGCCGTGGTTGGCGTATGCTCCAGCGTGGCATTTCTAGATTTCGAAATGCGTCCCTGTCACTACAACGACGGACACGTGGCTGGGTCCCAAGGGCTAACTCAGAGGTGCCCAAAAATACCCTCATCAATTGCCCCTAGCCATGTGCGGCGAGGGAAGTGAGGCGGTTAGGAATATCAATTCTTGGCTGGAACAAGCGTCCTGGAGACTTCGAAACGTGAGAAACACCTTTGACCGACATTTTTTTGAGAGTTAGTTTTTTCCTGTGGAGCTTATTTAAAATAGGCCTCCATACGGTCAGGGTCTAGAGTCAAGTAGCACGGCGGGGTGATCCCGAATTTCTTTGATTTTCAGGACGACAACTTTTCAATAGTTGAACTTTTTTAGATGAGTTAATTTGAAATACGCTCTCATACGGTCGGGCTCTGGGGTCAGGTAGAACGGTAAGGAGGTCTAGAATTTTTTCGATTTCTAGGGCATCGTTTTTTCTACGATTAGAATTTTTTAGGAGCTAATATGAAATAGGCTCCCATACGGCCAGGGTCTGGGATCAGGTAGCACGACAGTGTGGTCCCGAAGTTTTTTGATTTCCAGGGCGTCACTTTTCCCACGATTAGAATTTTTGAGGAGCGAATCTGAAATAGGCTTCCATACGGCCGGGGTTTGGGGTCAGGTAGCACGGCAGGGCGGGGCCAATTTTTTTTTGATTTTCAGGGCGACACATGTTCACCGTGATCAAGCCCTGAGCACAGACTGACCATCACTACGGAGAAAATTGAGGCAATCCCGAGAGGGAGAGCGCTCACCGAGCATACGAGAGGTCAAGTCGTGCCCAACTAAACTGCAAGACGGGTTGGCCCCACTGGGGCCAGCCAGTAAGGGCTACTGGCCCTTAGGGCCAGTTGGCGCGCCATGCGGGCCTAGGTGGCACACCCAGTGCGCCTATCGATGTACTCGTTGATCCAGGGCTGATTTTCTTATAAATAAAGATAAAACCTCATTTAAATACATTCGAGTTCTCTGGGCGCTTGTTTTCTAAGAAGTTTCTCTTCACGATATTTTTATTTTTGAAATATTTTCTCGCATTTCTAGTTCTGAATATTCTTTTTCTATTGAGAGTAGCTCAGGGAGTAGTTCAGGCTCTGGCACGTCGGAGTGAGCCTCCCCTTCTGCCAGGGATACCGAATGGCACACGGGCACCCTAAACTCGTATTTTTATTCTCTGGCAGTTCAAACACCATCGCCTAGGGTAAAACCCTCACTGGCTGACCTGGTGTCCCTAATCGGTTACTTTGACGAGCCCGGAGAAGAAGGCTCTTCGTGGGAGCCCATTTTTGTCTCCATTCCGAATTAGGAGGACTGCGTAACATAGACGGTGTTTCTCCAAGCGATTCCCCTGGTGCTGTGGCCCGTCTGCGATCTAGGACCTGAGATTTTGCACTTCGTTATTCCCGTCCGGAGTCCCTTCTGGGATCTTCAGTCCAACGTAACTGAGAAAGACCTGGTGAAAGCTCGTAGCCTATACACCTTTCCGAATTCTGTCGTGATGAGGGTACCTTATGCTGACCAAAGGGTATATCAGCTACCCCCAGGCTTCATTACCGTGTTCCTAGACCAACTGGCCTCTGGATTTCGCTTTCTTATTTACCCCTAGGTCCGAGTTGTCTGTAAGGAGCTTAGTTTGTGTACCTCATAGCTGGCTCCGATCAGTACAAAGATAGTGATAGCGGCGTACATTATCTTCAAGGCAGAGGGGGTTGAGCCGAGCCTGGAACTTTTTTTCTCTCTCTTATCTGTTACATCTCTGCCGTCGTGTGCTGGGATATGCTACGTGTCCTCCAGGTCGGCATTCCTAACTGACACAGAAGCCCACGCGCTAAAGTGAAAGCTGAAGAACTTTTACCTTGGTAGCGACGGCTGGGAGTTCGGCCCTGACTCGGAGGCCACCCGAATCCCATTCAGTGATACTGGGGACAAACTAGTATGAAAATCTCAGGGGTGGCTGAGGGAACGGTGCTCCAAGCACTTTGCACTTATTGGGTTCATGTCTTGTTTTTACAGAGAGCAGGAAACTGGGTAAGAAGTTGCACAAGGCACAGGAGTTGCGTCCTGAGATCACTTTGTAGAAAGAGAGAATCCTGAGGACACCCTTCAACCAAGTAAATGAGTTGTTGAGATCGACTCTATACGTCATCTACTTCTACCCAATTCCGTTTCTGCCCCATGCTGAGCTCTCGTCGAGGCTTGAGAACAGTAAGATTTTTTCTTGATCCTTCATTTTTCATGCCTAATATCCAATATTTTGAGTCGTGATTTCTTGGCAGGTATGGACAACGTTGCTTTGCTGAGGAAGATTGCTGCTAAGAGAAAGGCTGGGGCCACATGGAGCCCTAGTGTTTAGCAGGGACAATCCTCCCAAAGTGGTGCTCCACTTTCCCAGCCTTCGACATGTACTAGGGTGAAGAACAGAGAGTCCAGTCCAAGCGCACAAGGGCTGGACACCAAGGCGACTCCACAGGAGAGGGTCAAATGCCCTGCCAGGGAGCCGACTAAGTAAGGCACACAATAGGGCAGACATCTCTTAAAGCCAGCACTAGCTGTTCCTATTCCTCTTGAGGCTTGTCCCAATTTCTTCGGAGTCAGGAATAATGAGATGGAGGTCAACACTTGCCTGTTGGACAACCCAATGCTCGCATTGGGGTTCCTGGGCCGGGTGACCCCTTCGGCTGATATGAAAAAAATTGACAGTACCAACCATGAGCAGCTTACTAGAGACGCCTACAGAGCCCTGATGGGGGTAAGTGCTTTACTCTTTCTCAGCACTTATATTCTTTGAAAATTATCTTGAGTTTCTCGAACATGTTCTCATCTACCCAACTTGATTCTCTCGACAAGCTACCTTTCGGTATTACTGGCTGGCAGACCAGATTTTCTCCGAAGGTGGACTTCTCGATGAGGTGGACTCTCAACGAGCTTTTCTGAAAAAGAGTGATGAGGTGAAGGCCAAACTCTGCACTGATCTGTCCGTCTTTCAAACGAAGAATCTAGGACTCTGTACTAATCAGCAGAATCTCAATTCGCGGATTGATAACATTGAGGCCGAGTTAGCCTCATACAAGCGACTCGCTAAAGACTAAGAGAAAAAGTCTCAGGCCATCGCTGCCCAGGCCAGGAAGAAGGGTAAATCAGAGGCAGTAGAACAATGGAATGAGGGCCCCGGGTATGAAGAGCTTCAAGAGAATATGGCCAACGACTTCCTGGAGGTTGGAAATAAGGCCACAATGAAGGTTATCCACCACTTGCGCCTTGACTTCTCCCCAGTCCATGTGGATATGGAGTTCTCTAAGCTAGAGGACGATGCCGAGCATGAAGGCGTTGGGCAAGAAGATGCTGAGGGGGACAATGCTACTGAGGGGGTCCTTGAAGAGGGTGAGCTTAATGTTTTTTCTCCTCTCTTGGACACTTCTCATTTTGAGGCTGGGGATGACTAATCTCCCGCGACACTGTGGGCCAGGATGCCGTTTACTTGGAGGAGCACAAAGCACATTGTACACAACATCTTCTTTATTTGGATAAACAAAAACTATTACACCATACAAAGTAAAATTTATTTACATAGGGGAATCTTCCCCACAGAAGTAGCGTTTCAGATGATCGGCGTTCCACGTGTGCCTGAGTGGTATACCGTCTTCTGTTTCAAGATCATAGGTGCCTGGACGTGAGATCCCAGTGACCTTATATTGACCTTCCCAAGTGGGGGCTAGCTTTCTAGTGCCTTATTCTTTGGTGGAGAAAATGACTTTTCTGAGAACAAGGTCACCAATGTCAAAAAAGCAAGGGCAGACTCATCGGTCGTAGTATCTCTCTATCCTCTGGTGGTAGGCAACTTTCCAAATCTTGGCTTGTTCCCTTCGCTCTTTGTACGACGAGGTTTTTACGCTCGCGTATTGACTACTCGCAAGTATACGTGGTCAAGTTTTAATATAGTGGATCTTTAAGATCAGATATCGTTCCACACGGACGGTGTGAATAATTGAATACTGCGATTTGCATAATCTTATATTATCCAGTCGGTTCAAGAATTATTTAAAATTAAACTAATTAAAACTAAATTAAACTACAATTAGTGGGTTAATCCTAACTAAGTTGATTACCTAGGGATTGATTTCATTCACTTAATACATATTTAATTTCGTTTAATTAACAATAACGGTGTTTATCGTATCTGATAATCTCGGTATCTAAAACTCATTTACTCCTATGCCCAGTGATTATCTTCTAAATGCCTTAGATTATTGGCTAAACACATGTTTTCACCTAATTAACTGTGTTTAGGCCTGACTAATGATCTCTGACGCCTATATATACCAGGGGTTATGCAAGCTCAAGGTACACTTTATTATACACATGCTTTGAGTTCATTTGTTTACTTGACGCATTTCGGTAGCTCTTCTCTCTCAGCTTTTATTCTCATGTCGGAGGGATTTCGCTAGGACAAATCCCGGCCTAAGCTTTTTGGAAGTACTATTTCTTGAGGAGCATGACTCTAGATACAACAGATTAGTCTTCCCAGGACCCAGTACAACTTATGTAAAGAATTTTCAACCATTGACTCTACCTTAATAAAATGACATCTGTTACTTGATCGAACCATACTCCAGGTGTTGACCACTTTAGGACACCAACAGTTTAACACCGTATGTAAAAAACATGCAAAAATCCTTCCCCTAATTATTTCTCTCTGCTCAGTTGAGCCTGGATGATTATAAGGTCTGGTTGGACAGACAAACCTAGAACAGAAGAACGAGAAGGCATGTCGAGAACTCTGAGGACGCATCCCCAACTCCCACCAATGAGGATAACTGCCCCTCTTAGGACCAAGAAAGTCTATCCACTCTACCACCTGGGGCTGCGGGATAGACCCCGGGATCCATGGAGGCATCTCGAGTTGATCTCCTTAAACACAAAATAAGTGAGTTCAAGTCGTGTGTACAACTCCTCCTCGCGCGCTTGCCACTGCACCTTGTTCAAGGTGGGCTAGTTCTCTAAACCACAGTGCCCGACGAACCACTTCAAGACCACGATGTTCTCATAACCAATTCGAATAGACATGCACCCGAGGGCTACCATCTACCTTGCAACCCTGAGTTTGTCGGACGGGAGAGGGCCCTCCTGCAATGCCGAGATTTCTAGCTCTTCCACCGCACAAATTTGTGACAAAAGACCTGTCAGTATCTACTAACGGTCGAGATCTTCATCGTCTGGCCAAGTCCGACCTTAGAGGATGGCATGAATGTGAAATAGGCTCCTACTTGCCTTCCTCCCATCACACTGCGACCCAATTTGTAGGTAGTCATGTGCAGGGGGAGCCCTGAATAGAGGAGGTTGTTGAGCACTACTTGGCAGATATGAAAGCTTGCTTCCAGGAGGTGCAAGGAAGCTGGGCAGGACCGGGTGCTATTGTGGAGGTGAGGTCTCCCTTTGTGGACGAAGTTCTGGAAGAAGTAGCACTGAGACGCTTCACTTACCCCCAGATGAGTCCGTATAATGGAACGTTAGATCTCATTAACCACTTGTTCATGTTCAAGTCTCATATGGACATGCAAGTAGCCTTTGTAGCTTTGTGGTGCAAAGCTTATCCTATCATTCTCACAGGTACAGTGAGGTCGTGGTTCTAGGGTTTGAGGCCAGCATCCATATCCACCTTCAAGGAGCTCGAGTAGTTGTTCCTGACTAATTTTAGCGGCTCGCAGCGGAGGCCGAAGGCTATGCCTCATATCCTCACTCTTTGGCATGAGCCCACTGAATCTTTGGGAGACTACGTTGAATGCTTCAACCGATAAGCAAATGTATGCGACCACTGCCATGAGAGTGTAATACTGAATGCCTTTGTTGACGGGCTCCAGTATCAGAGGTTGTCCTATAACCTCTATTCCAACCCTGCTCTCACTCTTGATCAAGCTTTGGACCATAGAACTAGGTTCCATGGTACTGACTAATAGGTGTGATTTACCTACATATTTTTAAACCAGTTTTGTTAGTTTTAGAGTATTTTTATAGTTATTTTTATTATGTTTTAATTAGTTTTTATACTTTTTGTATAAATCAGGTGGGTAAGGCAAAAAGATAAGAAACTAGAGAGAAAATGATGAGATCGAACGAAAAACGGTCGAAGAACGACAGAAAAATGAGCATGGAGGCAATATTGTGAAAGAAGTCCGACGCGACGTCCAGACCTCCGCCGCAGCGGTGAAAATGCAGAGAATGATCTATTCTTGCTGGACACTCACTGCCTAGGCGGTGAAACTGCATAATGTTTTCCAAATCCACCGTTTTCTTTACCGCCGCGGCGATCAACTAACCGACCTACTCACCACCTAGGCGGTGACCTTTGCACAACCTAGGATATTTATTAGATATTTTTGAGATATTTTGCCTATAAATATCCAATCCTCTCATCTCCTCTTGCACCTTCTGGCCATTAGAGCCCCTTTAGGGCTTAGTATATGATATGTAGAGGAGTTTTAAAGGGAGAGCTCACATCCCGAAGTGGAGGAAGACGGCGGAGTAATCGTCGAACGGTTCTTAGTGACAAATATTCGGACGAGGCTAAGTTCTTCGATTTCTTCCCTTATTTCTTTAACTTAGGATATTGTGAGCATGTTTAGCTCATTTTTTATTTGTAAATACGGTTATGGCCGTAGTTAAACATGGATTGTATAAGGATTAACGATATAATTTATAAATATGTGATTCATATGATTTCAGTGTTGCGTTTATGTTTGTTCTTCGTAGTTTAGTTGTGTATATCGTATTGTTATGTTTATTATGCTTAGAATGATATTCGGAGAATACGGGGTTTGACAAACCTCAGATTCAGACTAATTTAAATATAACGCCAATCGATGACGTTGGGGCGAGACTCACGTGACCTAGGATCGTTAAGACGTTTAAGGGGACTTCTTCATTGACTCAAAGTCATGTATTCTCCTATCTTACACTCGAGAGAGGTGGCAGTTGAGTTTTAGAACTGAGATTGTCAATAGGGTAAACATAACGCGACGATCCAATGACCCGATCGGGAGTTGGATTGTGTGCAATCAATGACGTTGGGGCGAGATTCACGTGACCTAGGGTCGTTAAGACGTTGAGGGGGACTTATTCGTTGACATAAAGTTGCGTTATATCCCTTGTCTTACACTCGGGAGAGGTGGCGAGGGAGTTTTAGAACCGAGATTGTCAAATAGGTCGAACACCATAAACGTAAGTCAATCGAGATCGAACACGTATTTGTAAACTGAGTTAATCCCTAGGCAATTCTTTCCCATAAAACATCTCATTATATTAGTATATATAATTTAGTTAATTAGTTTAGTCT
This sequence comes from Eucommia ulmoides, assembly GCA_016647705.1. NCBI lineage: Eukaryota > Viridiplantae > Streptophyta > Magnoliopsida > Garryales > Eucommiaceae > Eucommia > Eucommia ulmoides. The sequence continues at coordinate 15,451,067 of CM028330.1, read as the reverse complement.
AATTAATTAAATACATTTGTTTTTAGCCTAGATAAAGTTAGGTCATGACAAACACGGTACTCGATAATAATGACACCAATCCCTGTGGCTATGATACCCGATCTTAACGATTACACTATACTCAAACTTTGACCTCATACACTTGCGAGTAGTCAATACACAAGCGCGTAACACGCGCTCCGCCGTACACTGACCCCCGTACTGCAACTAGAAATGAAAGGGAATGAGTGAACAAGCCAAATGAACCAAGGAATAGAGGTCCAAATTAAACCCAAGGCTCAAAAAGATTACAAATAGAAGTAAGATTATGACCCCTGCCTTGGAAGAAGAGACTATTTCCTCTCCCGGAGTCTCGCCAACAAGGGGTCACCCTGCTGACAGCCTCAGTGGCTGCCATCTTCGCATAGAATTCAGGGTGTGAATTCTTTCCTCCTCTACCGCCCCTGAAAGAGAAGCCGACCGAAAGGAAAATCTCGGATGGGTCTTTTTTCCAGTCACGATTGGGACAAGTCCAAGGTTCGAGACGGTATGGACCAAGTTCTTAATGCGAACAGACCGTTTCCCTATAATGCTATCATGGGGCGACTGACCGTCTTAGTATTTAAGGTCGTTTGCTCTCCGTATAATCAAGTCATTACATTCCCCACTAATTAGGGGATCGAAGAGGTCAGGGATGACTAGGAGGCATCACATGCTTGTGCTTGGAGGGCACTGGAATAAAAGAAATAGCAACCAGCAGTGGGGCCTCGGCCCTAAGGGTCTGAGATAACAACTCCTGAGCTCATGACCCTAGATGTTGAAGAAGTACTGATTCCGATTGATGACCCCAAGGATGAGGAACCAGGGCCCCGCCTATAATGAAGACTTGGATGAAGTTTCGATTCACCCAACTCTTGAAGAAAGAATTGTCAGAGTAAGAGCTAAGCTCATCCCAGAACAACGAGTTGAGCTCACAAAGCTACTACGAGAGAACGTTGATGTGTTCGCTTTGTCCCATTATGAGCTCTCAGGAATCAATCCCAAAAGGGCCATGCATAGGCTCTACAAATATCCATACCATCCTCCAGTCAAGAAAAAGATGAGGAAGTTCCACCTTGAACCCCAGAAAATCGTTGAGGAAGAAATGTAGAAATTGATCAAGTCTAACGTTATGGAAGATATGGCATTCCTAGATTGGTTGTCCAACATCGTGCTCACCCCTAAAGCCGGAGGCAAGTGTAGACTCTACATTGATTTTAAAGACCTCAACAAGGTCTTCCCTAAAGACTTCTTTCCTCTACCAAGTATTGATCTGATCATTGACGCCATGACAGGTCACGAGCTCCTTTGCTTTCTGGATGCTTATGTCGGCTACAGCTAGATCCCCCTGTTCTCCCTTGACAAGACATCCTTCATCACAGACATATGAATGTACTGTTACAAGGTGATACCATTCGGCTTACGCAACGTCGGAGTCACCTATCAGAGATTGGTTAACAAAATGTTCAAGGAGGAGATCGGTAAAACCATGGAAGTTTACATTGAGATATGTTAGTGAAGAGATCGTGAGTTCTCGATCACCTGGCGTACCTCCAAAAATATTTTAACCCGTTGATGACCCACCAGATGAAGCTCAACCCCTTCCTCCAAGTACATCTTCGGCATCTTTGCTAGGAAGTTCCTTGGATGTATAGTCTCTCAGCATGAAATTGATGCCAACCCTGACCAAATCACAGCCATACTTGTTATATCCCTGCCCTGCTAGAATAAGGAAATCCAAATGCTGACCAGTAGGCTTGCAGCCCTGACCCGGTTCATCTTATAGTCATCAAAATGATATTTGACTTTTTTTAAGGTGCTCCATGGGAACAAAGACTTAACTTGGACGAGTGAGTATGAAGCTGCATTTTGTGATCTGAAACATTACCTCTCTTTAGCTCCTTTGCTTAGCACCCCAAAGGAGGGGAGAGTTGTTCTTGTACATTTTTGTTTCCTCAACCGCGGTGAGTGCAACCTTGGTAAGGAAAGAAAATGGAGTTTAGAACCCAGTGTACTACTCCAGTAGGGTCCTCTTGGATGTTGAGACTAGGTACACAAAATTTGAAAAGTTGGCCTATGCCTTACTGATCGCTTCTAAAAAACTTCGACAATATTTCCAAGCACACATCATTGTGGTTCTAACCGACCAACTCTTGAAGTAGATCCTACACTTCCCTGATTTCTCGGGAAGGCTGATGAAGTACAATTTTGAGCCGTGATAGTTCCATATTGAATATCGGCCGAGAACGGCCATCAAAGGCCGGTCTATGCTTGGGATTTGTTCATAGTTCAAACAAGTACCGCCCTGAAAATCGAAGAAATTCAGGGTCACCCTGCCGTGCTACCTGACTTGGACCTCGATCGTATGGGGTCTATTTCAGATTCGCTCCTCAGAAAAAGTCAACTATGGGAAAAGTGTTGCCTAGAAAATTGAAGAAATTTGGGGTTGCCCTGCCTTGCTACCTGACCCCAGACCCTACCTGTATGGAGGCCTATTTCAAATTTGCTTCCCAGAAAAAATTAACTGTTGGAAAAATGTCGACCAAAGGTGTTTCTCGTACTTCGATGTCTCTAGGACGCTCATTTCATCTAGAAATTGATATCCTTGACTGTCTTGCTTCCCTCACCGCACAAGGTAAGGGGGTCAACTGATGAGAGTATTTCTGGACACCATTGAGTCAGCATTTGGGACCTAGCCAGCATTTGGGACCTAGCCATGTGTCCATCTTTGTAGTGACATGGTTCCAAAATCCACAACGCCCTGCTGGAACATGCGCAGACCACAACTCATCCCTGGAATCTCCTTTGCGCCCAAGTATGAGTAAGATGCCCTGTAGGGACGTGTCGCCCTAAGCTTTACGTCGTGCCCTAGACGGCCAACTTCAAGGACTTAGCCGTTCACCTGACCGATTCCCCATTCCAGCTTGTTTCTCCTCTAGGACTCCACGGATCTCCACTCTCCTTCACTAGCTTACTACCATAGGCCTGACAGAGTCCCGTGGGTTTCGCCAAATAGGCCCAAAAGCCCAAACCTAGTGATTATCTCCTAAACGCCCCCAGATTATTGGCTAAACACATGGTTTTATCTAATTAATTGTGTTTAGGCCTAACTAATCATCTCCAACGCTTATATATACCAAGGGTTATGCAAACTCGATGTACGCTTTATTACACGCATGCTTTGAGTTTATTTGTTTATTTGACACATTTATGTACCTCTTCTCTCTAAGCTCTTATTTTCACGTTGAATGGGCTTTGCCTGGACAAATCTCAACCTAAGCCTTTTGCATGTACTACTCTTTGAGGAGCAGGATTTTGGACACAGCAGGTCAGTCCTCCAAGACCCAATACAACTCACATGAAGAATTTTCAATCGTCAACTTCACCTCACCAAAAGGTCATCTGTTACTTGATCGGACCATACTCAAGGTGTTGACCATTTTGGGACACCAACTGTTTGGAAATGGAGACTCAGCGAGAGAGGAAAGATTATATTTGGTGAACTCTCATTCATTCCAAGAAAAATCTTCTAATTTTAGGTTTTAGCATTAAATTCTATCTCTCTCTTTCTCTAGATTCGTACAGGATCTCTCCATTGGCACATATTCATTGTGAATTTGTGCTCCAATCACATATTCGACAATGATGCTCTTGCACAGACCCAACTCGGATCAATGTGCCAACAACGCCAGAACAGATCCAAAGAGAGAAGAAAAAGAATAAAGAAAGATGAAGAAGGAAAAAAGAATAATAATAAGCGGAAGAAGAAGAAGAAAAAAATCGATGAGGTGGATGTGGGGATAGGTTGTGCCGGGTGTTAATTTTTTTTTTAATTTGTTTAAAAAAGGATAAAAATATATATTTTGTTAAATAAGGATATTAGTGTAAAAAGGTAAAGGAATAAAAAATAGGGATAATAGGTGGGAGGTCCTACATTTAGACTCTAATTGATCAAAACTCCTAAAGGCATTAAAAACTTTTGATTTAATCCCATATGTTTTAAAAAGGTGGAAGCCTTGCACATATAATAGTCATACGCCAATTACATGTAACTATTTTGTGTGTAATATTACTGTATTAGTTGCAAGTAATTTATTTTTTTAATTTTTTTTTTACATGTAACAATTTTGTGTGTAAAAAAATTGTTTAATGTCACAAAATATATATAATTAGTAAAAGGTAACTAATTATATATAACTTTTTAGTTACATGTCTCTAATATGTAATTAAAAAGTTTGATATTTTTCAATTACATGTGCCAACAATATGTAATTTTTTAATTACATGTCTCTAACATGTAACTAAAAAGTTTAATTTTTGCAGTTACATATTCCAATAATATGTAACTTTTTTAGTTATATGTCTCTGATATGTAACTAAAACGTTTGATATTTTTTCAGTTATGTTACAAAATATTACACATATATATGTAATTGTAACATGTAACTAAAGTACATGTAACCAAAAATACCTAAATATGTGTGAAAAATAACAATTATGAAATTATAACTAATATTAGTTACATGTAACAGAATTCACTATAAAAATCCAATGTACTCACTAAGGGTTCCCTATAATTCCTACAATTCCTGCAATGCGGGATTAAATCACAAGTGAAATATAATTTAAAGGATTAAATCAAAACCTAATAATACAAAAAGAGTTTTCACCAATTAGACTTTAAAAATAACACTTTTCACCAATTTTTCCTAAAAAATATATAATTTTTTTTTTTTTTTATGTATTTTAATTTTTAATTATATAATTAATTTTTAATTATTAAGACTAAAATTGTTATCCTAATAAAAAATTTAATAGTTTTTAATTAAAATTTTAAAATTATAAGAGAAATTTATGATTTTAGGCGAATGAAAAAATGATAAATGTTCCGAATTATTTCCTCCTGGTTACAAAGAAGCGACAACCGATTTAATGCGGTTTAATTACGTTAAGAATAATATTAGAATAAACAACGAATGTCTCTTCCAAAACTCTCACTTTGTGGTCTTATTCTTATACTGACTATCCTGATCATGAAATTAGCCAAAACCTTCATTGCGAAGCAAAAAAAAAAAAAAAAAAAATGGTTCTCCAAAAATTGACCAAAAAATAAAACACCCACATTTACCCATTTCATCATCTGTTCCTTTCATTATTGTTATGATCCAGTAATGATGATGGTGTCATATATAGCTTGGGGTTGTTGGAAGGAGTTAATGCCCTACAGAAATGGCGAAACTGAAGAGAGAGAAAGAGAGATGCAGAATGGGTTCTTTTCTTGTTTCTTTTATTATTCATCAACGTTTGTCTTCTGTGTGGGTGTGCGTTTTAGAGAGAGAAAGAGGAGAGAGAAAGTGGAGAGAGAGAGAGAGACAGGGGGGATGATGCACTGGAGCATGTGGTGGCTACCGACTGATACAGTCACCTTTTTTATATGTGTATGGAGGAGTTAATTTAATTTTTGCCCCTCAACTGCTGCTCTTTCCAGCCACGCCACGGCGTTTTCACTTTCTCTCTCTAAACTCTCTCTATCTTCACTGTTGACCGCCTCAACTTTGAAGCATAGGGCAACTGGATTTAGGGTTTTTCTTCATAACATTCGCACATCTGTTCTTCACTGAGAAACCCAGAATTTAAATCGCCCAAAAAAAGGCATTAAAGCTCTCATTCAAGGCAAAACCCATAAATGTGCTTCGAGTTCTTGAGCTGAAATGAAATGGGTCGGTGATTCTTCTCGTAATTGAAGAGAACCTCATTTATGCGGATGCTAAGATCATTGGATTTTCTCAATCGGATCCGGCATTTACAATGCCGGACGATTCAATTGTGAAAATGAACAGATTCCGTAGACACTCCCACCGCATTCTTCTCTTGTTCTTCACTGTGTTTGTTGAATTTTCGCCGGCGGTTCCCGTCGCCGAGAAGGAGATATTGCTTCAGTTCAAGGGTAACATTACGAGTGATCCTTACAAGAGTTTGAGGTCATGGAGTTTGGACGGCTACGTCTGCGAGGACTTCAGCGGCGTCTTCTGTGACTCCGCCGGAAATGTTGCGAAGATTGTGCTGTGGAACACCAGTCTCAGCGGCGCGTTGTCTCCGGCGTTGTCCGGATTGAAATCCCTACGGACGATTTCCCTGTTCGGTAACCGATTCTCCGGCAACATTCCGCCAGAATACGGGGACATCGACTCGCTGTGGAAGATCAATTTGAGCTCCAACGCTTTATCCGGGTCAATCCCGGAATTTCTCGGCGATTTACCCAACATTCGGTTCCTCGATCTGTCGAGAAACGGTTACTCCGGTGAGATTCCGTCGGCTCTGTTCATGAACTGTTACAGAACAAAATTCATTTCTCTTTCACACAACAATCTCTCCGGCCCAATTCCGCCGTCGATTTCAAATTGTTCAAACCTTGTGGGTATCGATTTATCTTGCAACTCTTTAAACGGAGAATTCCCAGAACAAGTTTGCGAAAACCCAGGTTTAATCTACTTATCTCTGAGGAACAATTCACTCACAGGAACTGTTCAAGAACAGCTCTCATTGTGTAAGAGCTTAGAGATTCTTGACATTAGCAACAATTTCTTCACCGGATTTGCCCCTTTCTATCTTCTTCAACTCTCGAATCTCAGCCATTTCAATGTTTCTCGAAATGGGTTTCGCGGGGCGATTCAAGAGATTGAAAATTGCAGTCCGAAATTGGAAATTTTTGATGTTTCAGGCAATCAATTGGAGGGGAAGATTCCGTTGAGCATAAACAGATGCGGCTCTCTCAAATTTCTTGACCTGGGTTTTAACAGGATCAATGGAGGAATCATAGTTGAAATTACTGATTTGAAAGGGCTGAGGGCGATTCGATTGGCGAATAATTCGATAAACGGTTCGATCCCTCCTGAATTGGGGAGGATTGAATATCTTGAGGTGCTTGATTTGCATAATCTCAACCTTGTTGGTGAAATCCCAGAGCAGATCAGCTACTGCAGATTTCTTCTTGTTCTGTGAGTACAAGTTATGGCCCTGTTTGTTTAAGTGTTTCTGTTCTCACATTTCTGTTTCTGCTCTCAAAAAATTAAATGTTTCTGTTCTCATAAATTCTGTTTCTGTTCCCAAAAACTGGAAACAGAAATTCGAGAATCTGAAAAAATAATTAGTTTCTGTTCTACTCCAGGATTTTTAGAACAAAGTTCTTTGAACAAAAACAAATTTATTCCCATGATCCCCGAACATTTTTAGTGTTTCTGTTCTTAGATTATTCCCAGATCCCCGGGATTTAGATTTTCAGTTTCTGTTCCCAAAGAAAGGAAAGAAAAAACTGGAAACAGAAACAGGTGAACAGAAAAAATGATCTGTTCCCGGATTTCGAGAACAAATATCTGTGAGCAGCACAAAATATTTCCCAGATTTCTGTTTCTGTTCAAGAATCTGAGAAGAGAAACAAATTTAAATCAAATTTTAGGATTTGAAATCAAACTTGAAATTGGAAGGTATGATCTTGGTTGCAGGGATGTTTCAAGTATGAATTCAATGCCAAAAAATTGATTTGAATTTGTTTCTGTTCTCAGATTTCTCTTTTTGTTCCCAAAAAATGCTGGAAACACAAATACGAGAACCCGAAGAAAAACAAAATCGGTTTCTGTTCTGCTCCAGAAACAGAAATGTGAGAACAGATACAAATCTAAAGCAAATTTTAGTTATTGAAATCAAACTTGAAATTGGTGCAGGGATCTTTCTGGGAATGATTTAAATGGTGAAATTCCACTAAACCTTTACAACATGTCAAACCTTGTTGTTCTTGATCTACACCATAACCAAATCAATGGTAACATTCCACAAAATCTTGGAAATCTAACCGAAATTCAACTATTGGATCTATCCGAAAATTCACTATCCGGGTCGATTCCTTTTTCCCTCGAAAATTTACCTAATTTGGTTAAATTCAACCTCTCCCACAACAATTTATCCGGTCAAATCCCCCCTAAAATTCAACATTTTGGATTCTTCTCGTTTTTCCAAAATCAACTACTTTGCGGCCCTCCTTTGACAAATTCATGCTCGAACAATTCCCAAATCCAATCAAGAACAAGACCCAGATTGAGATTTCCGACGATTATCGCTATAATAGCGGCTGCGTTGATCTTAATCGGTGTTTGTTTGATCACAATCATAAACATGAAGGCTCGAAAAAGGCGAATCAAAGAAGAGGGGGAAGAAGAAGAAGAAGAAACAATTGTAGAGAGTACTCAAATGGGTTCATCCGAATCGAACATAATCATTGGAAAATTAGTTCTTTTCAACAAATTTTTGCCCTCAAAATATGAAGATTGGGAAGCCGGTACAAAAGCATTGCTCAATAAAGAAGGATATATCGGCAAGGGCACAATCGGAAGAGTATACAGAACAAATTTCGAAAACGGGGTTTCGATTGCAGTCAAAAAGATCGAAAAATTGGGGAGAATAAAAAATCAAGACGAATTCGAGCATGAAATCGGACGGCTAGGATCGCTCCGCCACCCAAATCTCGTCTCCTACCAAGGTTATTACTGGTCCTCTAACTTGAAGCTAATCCTTTGTGAATTCATTTTGAATGGAAACTTGTATGATAATTTACATGGATCAAAGTATCATCCTAGTACAAGTACAAATGGAGGGTATAATAGTAATTTGACTTGGCCTATGAGGTTTAAAATTGCTCTAGGGGCAGCAAGGGGATTAGCTTATCTTCACCATGATTGTAGGCCCCCTGTTCTTCATTTGAATTTGAAGTCCTCAAACATACTTTTGGATGAAAATTATGAGCCAAAATTAGCCGATTTCGGTTTGGACAAGTTTATCCCTATCCTGGATAGTGATATCCTAACCAAGTTTCATAATAGTGTGGGATATGTTGCTCCTGAATTGGCTCAAAGTACGAGGGGTATTAGCGACAAATGTGATGTTTTTAGCTTTGGGATTGTTCTATTGGAGTTGGTCACCGGGAGGCGGCCGGTGGAGAGTCCATCCGTCAGCGAGGTGGTGGTTTTGCCGGAATTTGTTAGGGGGATGATTGAGAGAGGGGCGGCAGGGGGGTGTTTGGAAGCGGGGTTGAGGGGATCCGTGGAGAGTGAGGCAATGCAGGTGATGAAATTAGGATTGATTTGTACTTATGAATTGCCTTCGAGGAGACCGAGCATGGCGGAGGTTGTTCAGGTTCTTGAATCGATCAGGAATGGATTGGGATAGTGGAATATTTCCCAATCCGCGGTTTAGAAATTGCAGATTAGGTTAAACTGTGTTCCAAACATTAATTTTTTGAAGGGGGTAAAGTTGGAAAGAACAGGACAAATTAGATTTTTAGTGCATAAAAGTAGTAAGATTCTTTTTTTTTGTATTTAATCAAGTGTTGTTACCTTGTATTTTTTTGGGAATAAAATGATTCATTTTTTCTTTTAATCTCTTTTGAGAACAATTTCAACTTCAACATGTTTTAGGTGAATTACATTCTTAACCCTCAAAATATGAGATGAATATTTATATGGTCTCTATTGGTTTAAAAATAACATATTTAACCCCAACGTTTTGTTTGGTTCTATTAGTCCGATTGGCAAGATGAGGTATTTTCTTTTTTTGTCAACCAGAATTGGACTCTCCTGAAGATCATTCTAAGAATTAAATCTTAAATTTAGTTCTGAATGTTCCAGTCTGATGTAAAGACGTGCGTCCGTAAGATCGTCTGATGAGGTGATTAGTAAAAATAAAAAATAAATTTTTTTTTGGAGAAAGTCACGTGCAACACCTCTATTATGAAAAGAAAACAAAACACAATTACTCGGAAATAAAAATGTAATACCGAACAAAGAATCATATTATGTAATAATTCCAAGTATCTTGCAATTGCAAATTTGGAGAAACAATTTCCATTGCAAATCATCCTTCACTTCTCCATCAATAGTAATAATTCCTATCTACAATACTTCTTCTTCCCCTTATTCACATTTTCTTCGTCCCTGTTTGGTGCATAGTTTTAAACAAACTAACAAACGCCGAACTACGTTACAAAAATTCCAAATCAATTGACTCCAAACAGGAACCGATAATTTATCGAACCCCGATTTTTTTCCAAGTTTCCAAAACACCCTTAATTCGATTCATAATTACCGAAATATCCTTTTCGCTCAACGCACCAAAACAAAACCGGAACCATCCCGGCTCAATACAATGGCATGAAGATCCAGGAGTCAAATTAATTTTAGCAACATTCAACATTTTTTCCCATAATTCGATCTCCCCTTTCTCACTATACGATCGGAGCAAACCGCTCATATCCGCCCAACAATACAATCCCCCATTACTCTTTGCACAATGTATACTCAATTGTTTCAAACCTTCCACAAATTCCAATTTTACCCTTCGAATTCTCTCTCTATTCGTCTCAACGAATTTCTGGACAAAACCCGTGTCTAAAAGCAACGATAAGAGCATTTTTTGGATCGGAATGGCAACAGACGAAAATCTCGCCATTTTTTTTGCCGCATCGAGAACAATTTCGTTGGAAGTATAGATAAACCCTAAATCTCTCGAGAAACCATAAATTAGGTGGATTTTGTTATGATCGAAATCGTTGGAATCAAGAATCTCCGAAACCCTAATGGAATTGCCGTCCCCAAGATTCGATCCCGAGACCGTTTCGATCGAGATCAAATGGAGGTTCTTTTTAGTGGCAAAGTCCAAGAGGTGGTAAAGTGTTTCTCGATCAAGATATCGACCTACCGGATTCGAAGGATTTGAGATTACGATTCCCCGAACTTTAAGACCCCGTTTTTTAGCATGGTTGAAAGCCCGATCAAGAGCGGTCGTTTTTAGACTGAAATTATCAGCACTCCGGCACGGGACCGGTATAATCTCGACACCGGTTCGCAATTTGATATCCCTGTCGAGACTACAAAATCACAATTTTCTGAATTTAGGTTAAATTTTTTGATTAATAATGAAAAAGGCTAAATTGCACTTTGGACCCTTGAAGTTTAGATGCAGTCGCCCTTTGGCCCTTGATGTTTCGCAATTGGCCCCCCCGGAAGTTCATTTTTCGTATCAACTTTGTCCAATTAACTGACTCTGATCATATTTTCGCCCGGAGTAAGGGGCAAAATGCAACACAACTCAAACTTCAAGGTTGCAAAGTGTAATGCCTTTATTTGTAAAAGTCACATGACTAATTCTCACAATAAAATTCGTTGGCATCACTTCAAGGGGCCAATTGCAAAGATTGAAACATAGTGAGACTACGCCCAACCTTCCAAGGGTGCAAAGTGCTATTTAACCTACTAAAAAACCCACTTTAATTTATAATAAGTTTCCGGGTAGTTGAAAAGTTTTACTCGGGATTATATGGAGAAGGAACGAGAAAAGCATTCCCGGCATCGGCAAGGCAAAAGGTAAGTGTCTCGATCGCCGGAGTTTCGCCGGAGGTTAGTACTAGTTGTGATGGATTGAATGAGCCTGGCTTTTCCATTGCTTGAGACATGAATTCAGCAATAGCCTGAAAAAAAAAAGGGTGAAATTAGCATTAGAGCTATAAAAGAAGAAGTTTTTCAAAAAAAATATGTTTGGACAAATTCGAGGTCATGTTTGGAAGCACGGAATTGGAATTAGGATTGAACGCATGTAAAAGTTAGGAATTTGTTCCATACCAAAGAGATCATGAAAACCAAAAGCCATTTCGTAGTTGCAAGCCAAACAGAACCTTAAAACCTAAATGTTTGAACCATTAAGACGAGTCGTGTTAGCACACGGTTATAAAGTGGTTCATATCATCTATAAAGAAACTGATTTATTTATTTATTTATATAGAGTTTTTGTGATAAAACCTGTTTGGACAGGTTAAGAGTCAATGAAAAGTAGAAACGGTTTTTGTAGTTGCAAATCAAACAGACCTTAAATCTCAAATCTTTGACCATTAAGGTTTGTCGAATTAGGCATCATCTATGCCAAAAAAAAGCAATCAAATTTGTAGTTCTAGAGTTTCGTGATACCGTTTTTGAGAGAAACCTTGTTTGGATAGGTTTAACAATCGATGAAAAATGGAAAATGGTTTTGTAGTTGCAAATCATGATACCGTTTTTGAGAGAAACCCTGTTTGGATAGGTTTAACAATCAATGAAAAACGGAAAATGGTTTTGTAGTTGCAAACCAAACAAACCTTAAATCCAAAATCTTTGTTCATATCATCAAAAGCCAAAAGCAAACGGTTTCATGCTTATAGGGTTTCATGATATAGTTTCTTAAAAAAAAGGGCAGTCCAGTAGACAAAGTCTCCCGCCATTGCGGGGTATGGGGAGGGTTAAACGTACGTAGCCTTACCCCTGTGCACAGAGAGGTCGTTTCCAAAATTTGAACCCGAACCTCTAGGTCACAATGGAGCAACCAAACAGACCTCAACACCCAAATCTTTGAACCATAATTATGCATCAAAACTGAACCAGTAATCCAACAATCGAGAAACTAAAGTGGTGTTTGGAACCACCAAATCAAAGCCTTAAAATCAAAACTATAAATGAAAATATAAAAAATTCGATTCTAAAGAAACAAAACACTACCTAAGAACAAAATTAATCAACTTTTGGAACAAAAATCCAATCCAGAATTGAAGAGAGAAAGATTACCAGTTTCAATTCCATTAATCCATCAAATGGATGATAAGCCGCACTCTTGCTTATATCTCTGCCCAAAACTGAGTCCTTTCCATTCTCCAATAACCATTCTTGAACTAAATCCAAACACAACTACAATCAACACACAAAGCACCATCATTAATCCATCAACATATACAATAATTTTCATATATGTGTGTTTGTGTGATTACCTTAATTTCACAACTCCAAGCTGAATAACACCATCATAAATCCATAAATAAATACAATAATTTCTCTACCCATAAAGGAAAAATAAAGAAGAGTTTACACACACGTGTGTCATTGTGTGTAATTACCTTATTTTCAACTAATCCAAAGTTGAATAACATCATCTTCAATCCATAAATAACTATTATTATTCATTAAACAAAGAGGGGGGGGGGGGGGGGGGGGGGGGTGTGGAAGAGATAAAATTCATATGTGAGCGTGTTTGTGTAATCCATAAACAAATACAATAATTCATACCCTAAAATGGAAACTAGAAAAAAAAAAAAAAAAAAAATCACACACGTGTGTTTGTGTTGTGTATATGCCAGCGCGCGTGTAATAATCTTATTCAGCTAATCCGGGCTGAAGAACACCATCATCAATCCATAAAAAAATACAATATTCACTACTGATAAAGGAAAATTTGAGAAAATTTCATATGTGCGCGTGTGTAATCACCTTATTTTCAGCTAATCCAAGCTGAATGATACCATCTGGATTTTTTGATTCATGAAATGGGTCCTCTGAAAATCTCTTCAATCCAATATAGTATGGACTATCGGCTTGTTTAACGATAGAATTAGCCCTAGAAGAGATATGAGCGGACCCACCAAATCCTCTCGGAGAGAGCAGAGATCGAGAGTGAACCCTTTGTAAACCGGCGGAAGAAGAAGAAGAAGAGGTCTCTGCCATGTGAGTCGACGTCGGCGACAGGGACGGATCGTCCGGTGGATGCGTCGTCGGGGAGGTGGGCCTGCCGCCGGAGCGGTTGCGTTTCAGGTAGAGCTGCAGGAAATAGAAGAGGGCGCAGGGGAGGACTGAGCCCAGAACCAGGCCGCCTCGGCCTTGCACGACACCTTGCAAGGGCACTATGACCCTCATGGCCGTCGTAGCTCCTATGCCTCCGCCAGTGGTGGTGGTGGTGGTGGTGGTTGTGGAATTGGAGTTTCGGGTTTTGGTCATGGCCGCGACATGGTGGATGTCCTCCCCCTGGAATTCCAACGATGGACGGGGCGCCCGGCGTGCCTGTTGATTTGGCGGACGGAGAGACCTAGGTAGTGCTCAACAAGAGAGAGAGAGACACTAAATTCTTCTCTCTCTATAAATCTATAGTCCACATAATTTACACGAATTTTTCCAGGATAACATTTTCGACGATTTTGCGCCGTTTCTTTGCTTGTTTCAGGGAAGACGATGAATCTAGTCGTTGGGATTTTTTACGGGACGGAAAATGACATAAATACCCTCAGCATTGGGGAAATTATTGCATCTTAATTAATTTGAGAGATGAAAGAGTTGGTATAGTTTAGGTCAAAAGTGTCATTTGAAAATCCTTAATTTGTTTTTGAGAAAAAGCTAAAATGCAAAAAATACGAGATAATAATAATAATAATTTTAAATAAATGATTTATTATTTGGTTATGTAAAATAAAATTAAAATTATAACATAATGACTAGAAATCATAAACCAACCGTAAACTAAATTAAATATTATAATTTTAATGCACAATTTCAAAATTAAATATTTAGGGTGTGTTTGGTATGGATGGAAAATGGAAGAAGAATAGAAAATAGGAAGAGAAATGAAAAAAAAATTGTGCTTGGTATGAAAGGAAAATAGAAGAGTAATGAAAATGGAAAGGATAAAACACAAATTTTGAGACAAGTTTTTTCCTCCCAAATTTGGGAGAAAAAAGAGAGAAAAATAATTTTGGATATCAAAATTACAATTATACCCTTAATAATTAATTTTTTAATTTATTTTTGGAATATATGAGGGTAAAATAGTACATTACATTAAAATAAATTATTTTCTATCTTTTCATTTTTTTTTTCCAACTAAATAACACTAGAGAAAATAATTTTCCGGATAAAAATATTTTCTTTTTCTTTTTTCTTTCCCCTCCTTCCAACCAAACAAACCCTTAGAAAAATAAATGACAAGGTAAGCATGACATTTTAGGTTCAGTGTAAGTAGGAGTTATATTAATTGATGTTTTTAACCAAATCCAACTAAAATAAGTAAGTTTTTTTTTTTTATTGTTTACACCTTTTAGAGCTTTCTCTCTTCTCGATAATCCTTTTTTTTTTTAAAAAAGTTATTTTCTAATCCCCTTTGAAGAGTTTCTTCGTCGTTAGTCCTCAACGGTTGAGAATTTTAGTCGAATGGACGTCTATACTCTTCGCAGTTGCAGTTGTTCCGCGAATTCAAATAGGCAAGGCGACGGTTATGGTAAGTTGTTTTCAGTGCACTATATGGTAGTTTCCTTTTTGAATTCAAAATATTTTAGATCATGTTTTCAATTTACCATTTCTGGTTCCAAAATTCAGAAGACGGAGGAAGAAGGTGCTGGAGGTGTATCGTCCAACATTCAGGCTACATCGAAGTGCGTTTCGAAGGTCTTCTTATTCTTCGATGGGTATCGATTCGGTTAGTTGAATAAAGATTTTTACAGTGTTTGTATTGATTTTTGTGCGTATTGCTTCTGTATGTCTCGTCTGATCTTTATCAATTCGGTTAGTTGAACAACGATTACAGTTTTATATTGATTGTCTTCGTTTTCATGTTATAATTGGCGATTTACAAAGAATTGATTTGGAACAATTCTTTGTTTTTTTCAATTTTGCTCACTGTTTCTGGATTTTTTTAGGAATGTACGTTGTTATTAGTTGTTATTATGTAATATCTAAAAGGAAGAACATTCACGATTCAACTTTAGTGCTTCATAATTGTTTCATATTCAATTCGACATTCATATGTGTTTTGACGTTTTTATTTATATATGTGAATGTTCTTACGATTCTTTGTTTTCTTCAATTTTGCTCACTGTTTCTGGTTTTTTTTAGTAATGTACGTTATTAGTTGTTATTATGTAATATCTAAAAGGAAGAACATTCACAATTCAACTTTAGTGCTTCATAATTTTTTCATATTCAATTTGACATTTATATGTGTTTTGACGTTTTTATTTTATATATGTGAATGTTCTTGTGTAATCTACATTCATATGTGAATGTTTTTGTGTAACCGTAACCTACAGGAATACTATAAACATTTAACGGTCAATGTCATTTTAATGCTTTCTAAGTAAATGTTCATTTTTAACCAAGACATACATCGATTCTTTCATTTGCAGATATTTTTAGCTTTGTGGGAAATGTTGAACCAATTAGTTCTGATGTGCAAGTTTGAGGGTGTTACATTTGGTATTAAAGTTGTTGATAATTTCAACTTCAATGTGTTGATACAAAAGCTTATAACTAGGTGGGATGTGCTATTAGTTGAATCATTCGAGTTGTACTATTCTGTCAGTAGACATGAGAAGTGTTTAATAGCATGTGAAAGTGATTTAGAAGTTTTGTTTACTCTTGCTATTTCCATGAAACTTGAGTATGTTGGTATTGAAGTCAAGCTTTGTCCTAGTGGAATAGGGGGGAAGTACCCTTAACATGATTATTGAACATCCACGTGGGCGTTCAGGGAGGACTGATGACAGTATGGATGATGATCTATTGCCAATTTTCTGTCTGATATCCCAAAAAGCTCTTCTATCTGACAATTGGGCTAACGGTATTAAAGAGGTTGGACAGATCTTTAGGGGGGGTATCTGAGTTTAGAGAAATTCTCAAGAAGTATGTTGTGCATATAGGGTTTAGTTTCAAATTTAAAAAAAATGATAAGAAAAGGATAACAGTAGAATGTTCATTGAATGAAGAGAGGAGATGCATTTGGTGAGTACATGGAAGGATGGATGAACGGAATGGGTTCTTTTATATTTGGGAGTTGGAAAACAATCATACATGCGGTGCTGCAATTAGGACAAATAAGAACGAAAACATGAATTCAAATGTGGTAAAATCATGCTTGGTTGATTTGGTCAGAAACACGCTAGATGTTCGCCCAATTGATGTCGTTCACACCTTTAAGAATGACTACGGGATTGATATCCCATACCACATTGCGTGGAATGGGGTAGAGAAGGTGCGTGACGAGCTATATGGTGACTATAAGTCATCATATGAATAACTTCGATGGTATGTTGATGCTTGCAATCACACAAACCCTAGGAGCCATTTCGTACTTGATTACGACATAGAGACGAGACATTTCAAAATATTATTTGTTGCATTTAACACCTGTATACATGGATTTAAATTCTGCCGAGCTTTGATTTTCTTGGACGACACTTTCCTTGGTGGTCGTTACAAGGGTTGCTTGTTGGCGACAATGCAAAAGATGGTCAAAATGGTCAGTTAATGATTTTTTTACACTATTTTTAATTTCTTCTTTAAACACTTTTTTTTTTTTTTTTTTGTGTATGAACATTCACTGTGCAGGAATGTTCCCAATTGCTTTTGCAGTTGTAGATACCGAAAATGACGACAATTGAAGTTGGTTTTTATCCAATCTGTCGCAAATTGTGTCATATGAATGAGTATTAACATTCATATCAGACAGACATAACGGAATTATCGAAGGTGTAGCTAAAATGTTCCCAAATAGCTTTCATGCAAATTGTCTTAATCATTTAAAGAACAATTTGCGTGATAATCTCTTTGGAATGAAACAAGGTTTCAAAGAAAGTTTGGTGTACAAGTACAGCAAAATGGCATATGCTACAACCATGGATAAATACTACCAATTATTGGAGCAATTGAGAGCTGAAGAGAAAGGCCGAGTGGATAATTTTTTGGCTGATGTCCCTGCAGATAGGTTTTGCAATATGTTTTTCCAAGGTAAAAGGTATGGGGAAATGTCGTCAAATTTGGCAGAGTCTTTCAACGCTTGGATTCGTGATTTACGACATTTGACGGTAATTTTGATGGTTGATAAAATTAGAACCAAGTTGATGGCTCAAATGTCTGTTAGGCATGCAGAGTCTCTTATAATGACGGAATTTCTTTGTCTTGATCGCGAGGAGTTAATTGGATCGATGATAAGGGATGGTAGGACATGGACAGTGACTGAGTGCGGCAAAAACGTATATGAAGTGCTGTCTAATCCATCTGTATTGGTAGACTTGAGCAACAGAACGTACATATGTTTTAATTGGCAAGGCAACAAGTTCCCTTGTATACATGACTGTGCTGCCATACAGAAGAGTGGGCAAAATCAGTATACATTCATAGAGGTGTACTTCATTGCTGACTACGATAGGAGGACATATGCTGAAGGTATTTACGATGTTCCCACGCTTGAGAGGCCTGAGTGGAATGAAGCGGAAGCGTTGATCATCCCTTCTACAACTAAGAAGCAACCTGGTCGTCCACGGAAGAAGCGAATCCCTTTGAAGGGATAGAAAGCTGAGTTCCGTTGCAACAGATGTAAGAAGATGGGTCGACACAATCGGAAGACTTGTACTGCTCCAATTTGATCAAATTTTAGCTTTTATAATCACCCTCCTATATAATGATTGAATGCAACCAAAACAAATTTGATTGAATAATAAACCTTTGATTTCATTTTTAGAATATGGAATATAACTTGATAAACAAAACACAAATAAAATCAGAATATGTGAATGTTCTGTCGAACAAACGGCATCAATGAATGTTCAGTTTCGTCATGAATAATGCATTTTATAATGATGATAATATGAATGTTCTCATTCACACAAGCATGATTTTTTATTTTTATTTTTAAATTCACTTGTTTCATTAGGCGTTGGTTAATTTTTTACTGGGTTAAATTGTGATTGACTGTGAGTTTGTAAGTGTGTCAATTAGAATGTTGAGATTCACATTTTAAGTACCTTTCATCTTTTTTATTTAATGTTTGAATACAAAAGTTAACTTGTTGAGCAACAGTATGCAGATAAATTTAAAATATATGTGAATGTGCTATCAAAACATACAGCGTCAATGAGTGTTGATTTTGGGATATCATCCAACACAATGTTTACAATATGTTCATATTCGAGGAAACCAGTTTCAATTTTGTAATAAGAAGTTACCATTCCACTCATTTAACATACCAACATTTTCAAAAAACACCTGATAATTCATTATCAAAAAAAATATTTGTATGGCCAATTATATGATATACATTCATAGTGGTGCGACTGAGGTTGTTGGTTGTGTATCTGGGATTGTTTTTATCATACTCTTCCTATATCTAGCAGCTTCCAATGTCCACGTCCGTGGTTTGTCATTTAGGAGGCAATGAGTGATTGTCTTTCTCATGTTCCTCAATTCAGATACTGATATCTTCTTTGCCACTGCCTTGTTTTCTGCGTATTGCATCATGATGTATATTGCAAACACCCTACAATCCGTCCTGAGAATTTTACAACGAGAGAAAAAAACATATAAGCTAATACGCAACAGGGAGGCATGATTAGAAATTTAAAAGCTTTTACTTACGGTCCTTTTTGTTGAGGACTGTTAAGACATTGTTCGATTTGTGCTCCACCCCAACCGAGTAGGATGTTCCTGGTGATGAATTTCTCTATTGCTGTTTTCTGCGTGTTTTTTTAGTTAATTTCATAGTTAGACACAAAACTAGGTTTAGTAGTGTTTTAGAATGTTTTGGCGAAGGACTTTTTAGTGATATTGAAAGATTAAGCATACTACAGTCTGTGCGTCTTTATAATAGTGATTCGATTTAGGGTTCTTTGGTAGAAGCGAGTTATAGAAAGTCCATTTCTTGTCAAATATGTCCAGCACCAACAGTGTCCAATGGTTTGCATATGCATGGCGACCTTCAGTGTTTAGTGGGAAATGTATGTAACGGCAATTGGTTGTGAAAGCCGTTTTGATCAATTCGTATAGCTGGTTGAGGAGATTTTTTGGTTTTTGATTCAACACACTTTGCATGGACATTCACAATTATAAGTTGGTGTCTATTGAATAGTAATTTTTCACTTTTTTATTTCTACGTACCCATGTACTTGTAATGGCAAATTTTGATTGATCTAACAATTCCACAGCAGATGCGGTATGCATTTCGTTGATTTCACGCATTCTGTTCTCTAAGTACTCCCTGAATGAATCAATCACCTGCATATAAAAACCATTTTAGCGTATGTATTTACATACAATATCTAAATTATTGAAAATAGTAGTTTATTTTCTCACATTGTCGGATATTTGTTTTTCTTCGATGACACATATAGCATCCCTGCCCGTGATTGTAAACATTGCTTTTTGTCCGCCCCACACAAAAGCCCTGCAAACAATTGAGAATGATTATAGTATTACAGCAGCGCAATGTGTTGTGTTCGGTAAGACGTGTTCATACAATGAGAACGTTCATATACTTAAAATATATGAAGAGAATATTCACATAACATATGGATGTTCAGCTTTTCAGATGTTTTGCATTAGAATGTCAAAATGTCAATGTGAATATTCACAAATATTTACAAATATTTATTTCACATGAATGTTTACATTTGTTTTGACGCTTCAAATGTTAGGTCTCAGGTTGGCATGTTCATACCATGAGAATGTTCATATATTTAATATGAAGAGAATGTTCACATATGCATATGGATGTTTTGTTTTTCAGATGTCTTTTTCATGAGAATATCAAATGGTAGTATGAATATTCACCACACATTATGCACATGAATGCTCATGTGAGTTTGATGCTCGAAATGTAGGCTTTCAGGGGGGGGGGGTATGTTCATAAAATGTTAGTGTTTACATACCCAATGCCCTCTTCCCTATGTATCAATTGCAGGAGTTCTCAATCTTGATCGTCAAGCATTTTTGCCACTTTTGATTGTTTTCTTTCAGGCATCCCAATGTTGTCTTCGTACTCCCGTTCTAGCAACCCCTTGACGTTGATTGTTTCCGTCACTGCTGATTTTTTTTGCTTGCCTTTGGTCTTGGGGTACAAAAAATCACTCTCTCTTTTATGTTCATGCCTGACTTTCTTTTTCACATGCTTAACCATTGAACTCACTTTTGGTGTTTGTTATGTTGTTTCTACCATAGAAGGCAGGCAAGTTGGGATGTTCGGTACTGGATGTTCGATTTTCGGCATAACCATAGAAAGAGGCTCTGCGTCTGTAATCTGCAAATCAGATGGACCAGATGATGGAGGCAATGGTTGTTGCTCTGTATCAATAGATATGACTGTAGGGGGTGTAGAGGCAGCCCCTCTTGCTGTTTGTCTTTCTTGAAGTTGCTTGTTTTTTTGTTCGAGATCAATTATTTTTGAAATGTAGATTCTACGTGCAGCCGCATTTTTCTCCTTTATCTCTTTGGCTAATGCATGCAATCCTTTGATTTCAAGCTCAAGGGAATTGCATCTTTTTTTTCAAGCCATCAGTTTCTGCATTTTTTGCCTCATGCAATTCTGTCAATCTGGACTGTAATTGCTTGACCTCTACTTCAAGGTCTTTGCACCTTGTTTTCAATTCTACATTCTCCGTACTCAAAGGGTTTGTTCTATATATCTGTGTCACATCATGGACACCCATTTCAGTCAATAACGTCAATCGCTCTGCTTCAAGCTCAGAAACCTTTTTTTTGAGATCTGATTTTATTCGTTCATAGTGGCCTTTCATGCCGGTAAGTGCGAAATTAAGCTCCACTATCTCAGTATGTTGATTAATATTTTGGACAGTGATGTTACAAATAATTCTTTTGAATGCCTCTATTGTTTGGTTTTCCTCCATCATCCTAACTTGAAACTCTTTTTGCATTTGGTCCATCAGGTTATACATGTCACCTTGAATTGTGAATTGCAAGTCAATTGAAGCAACAATGCTATTTGTTTGGGAAAAATCAACACCCAAACTGAAATTGGGCACTTTGGTTGGTTTTTTTTATTGGCTGTTGATGGGTCGATGTAGGTTCTCATCACGTTGCTAACCACTTCATTAATGTCAATGTCATTCTCCTCCTTTGTAGATTCGCCCTTGTTGGCCGGCGACAAGCTTGCTTCTAGGCTCTCTATTATTGGGGTTTTGCCTTTTTTGATGCATGGTATAAGTGCTTAAGGTGTTTCTTGGACGATAGAGTCATCTTCGTTGTTTGGCAATGTGATGCCCATCTGTATTTCAGCCAAAGTTTCTTCGAGCGGCCCCTCCTTCACCTGAACACATATAATTCCAATTTCAGTTACGATTAAATTTACACAGATGTACAAATGAAAAAATAGAGATTTAACACAACAACAAACCTGATCATCAAGCAAATGGCTTATGGGGGTGTTACCAATGGTTGAGGAATATGTAGTCAAACACCAACGTGTTATTCTTGGTACGGAATACTTCCTACCATCCATAGTCTTAAGCAAGGAAGTATGCTCACACATCCAATACTATACAGTTAAAGATAAAATTCAATTAAGTATGAATGTTCATATAAAAATTTGAGCATTGAATATTTTTGCACATGAATGTTCATATTCCAACAAACAGACAACATAAATACATGTTCAACACAAATATTGAAAAACTATAGTTGCACATGAATGTTCAGTATGAATATTCACAACATATCTGGCATATAAATGTTCGGATTGATGTTTTCAAAGATTTTAAATGTGTTGTGTTCGGTTAGGTATATGTCATAGAATGAGGATGTTCATATACTGAAAATATATAAAGAGAATATTCACATAGCATATAGATGTTCAGGTTGGTATGTTCAAACCATGAGAATGTTCATATACTTAATACAAAGAGAATGTTCATATGAGTTTTGATGCTCGAAATGTTAGATTTTCAGGTGGGGTATGTTCATACAATGAGAATGTTCATATAATTAAAATATACGAAGAGAATATTTACATTTGGATACCATGAGGCAAAAATGTTAGGTTTCAGTGGGGTATGTTCATACCATGGGAATGTTAATATATTTATAGGAAGAGAATGTTCACACATGCGTATGAATGTTCATATATACATTTAAGTGAACACTTTGTATATGGACACGAGATGTATGCACCTGCAATGCAATCACACAACCTGTGACAGACCGTGGCTCAGTGTACGACTTCTTAAGACTTGTGTGGAAGTCTGTGTATATTGCATCCACCCAGTTGTATTTTTTCATATTGTCGTGGTCCTCAATATAATGCACTAGCCATTTGGGCACCTGTTGACCAGTAGTTGCAAAGAATCAGGTCTTGAGCAGGTGCAAGCACAGTAGCCTGACAACATCTTCAATGTCTTGTTCACCGGTTTTATGAACTTGCTTCTCTATCAACGTTTTCAAGAAAGCCACACTGAATTCCCGTGGTTGGTATGTCAGTTAGCTCAGGAAAGTAGAGTCGGCACGTGTGTAACGACACTGCACGACTGGATCTTCCCCCTGGGGGAGGCCAAAGATGAGTTGAATATCAAGGGGCGTTAGTTTTACTAGTTTAGCCCCCAATCGGAACGCCCTTCTGGCTGGAACATAGCTCAAAATGATCCTCTCCAGCAACCTATCATTTTTTTGTATGTTTTCAAGGGACAACCGGTTATTGTAAAAAGCTTCAAAAATCCTTGAGAAAGGCGTCCTGGAAAGCAATTCCTTGTGCCGGTCAGTTAATTTACACTCCTTAATTAGATCAAATGCCTGTTTTAGATTGCAGCGATATAAAAATGGTCTGTGTTGAGATTGAGATTTGTCTTCGGTTTTTGGCTTCACAACTTTCAATGCTGCAGTCCACAGTAAAACAAAAAAATTAGAAACATCCATGCAAGTCAAAGAATTATTTGTGAATATTCCATTGTAATTGTAAACTTAAATTTTTTCAATTAGATGGAAACAAGAACATTCATATAATGCCATGTGGGACGTGAATCCCCAAAAATCAGTTAAGTGAACATTCATAATGTAAATTTAGTTTTGGTAAATAATCAGATTCAATTTTTAAGTACGATATGAACATTCAATTTTTAAGAAACAGTCATAGGGGAAGTAGGAATGGATAAGAACATGCAGACGAATATGGATTCAAACAAAACATATAGCGTGTGAATAAAAAATTCCAACAAATCGACACAAATTCAGGGGAACATTCATTGTCGGTTTGAACATTCACAAATAATTTTTAAATAGACGACGTCACCACACATAGTCAGAGATTGTAGGGCCACAATTGCTTTTTTCATGTATGGACATATGAACTTTTCAACTTTTAAATTTGGTTTTCACATTTTTTACGGTTTTACATGCATATTCACTCGAATAACATGCAAAAAACGAACACGTCCCCAAATATGTAGCGATTGAAGACATAAAACGCATCCGTAGACATAAAACGCATGATTCAATCGACGAATGAACAGTAACTGACCTTGCAAACTCGTGTCCTTTCTTTTCTTCGATGGAGATAGACTGGATTGACTCATTTTTGCCATTGAAGATAGTGGAAGGAGAGCACGAAAATCAGCGACGAATTAGGGTTTTTCGATTTCCCTTTTTGGAGAGAGCGTTTACAGCGAAATAATACCGGAATGATTACAAATGACAAGTGTAATGGAGGCGGTAGTCTTGGAATATAGACGGTCACTTACAGTTGTACTTCCAACAGAATATGAACATTCACAAATTATCAAATATTATACAAAAAATTCGAAAATTATATTATCGGGCAGATAATTTTTCGTATATTATTTTGGTGTATTTTTTTTTATTTTTTTTAAGTAAAGCATGTATCGCGTAGGATCGTTTTTGTGTTTTAGGTAATCTTGAAAAAAGAAATTGTCAGAAGAATGGAAACGAAACGAACAGACGGTTGTTTGCAGAGTGGCATGTATCGTAATTACAGGTAAATTCGAAGGGCATTTTACAGGGACTAAATGCTAAGAAGTGAACAGGGATCAAAAACTTAATAGAAACGGTTGGAGGTCTATTTTGGGAATACATTAAGTTATGAGGACCAAATAATAAATTTCCCAATAATTAAATATGTGTGAATTTTAATTAAAATACCTACACTGCTATTGAACTTTAATGTTACCAAAAAAAATGGTGGGTGGTTCAAAATCATGACTCATCATGTTTAATACAATTTATTTTGAATAAAAGCACAAATATTTACATAATAAAATGCACTATACATACATTTGGTGGACAAAAAATATTCATTTAAATTTTTTTCACTCTTAACCCAATAGTATAATATGTCTTGAATGAATTGTTTTAATTATTTTTAATTTAATCCAAAAATACTGCGATTCACAAATTTCAATAAAATATTTTTTTTCGTTGCTTGGAATAAAAAAACAGAGTATGAGAGATGGTTTTAATTTATTTTAATTTTATTGGGAAATACTTGTTATTCATAATTCTCAAAAAAATAAAATTTAAAATGTATGTAGGTTGTCAACCAAATAAAGTTCTCTCAATTTTAGATGAAAACATAAGATTTTTGATAATATAACTGAGACTCAAATCTGAATGTATTAAGTATTTAATAACAAAATGAATCAATCACTTACGATATAATTATCACTTAAATTTTTTAAAAGTAATGTGTGACTCACTTATTTTTTAAAATTTATTACTTATAGTCATTAAATATTTATCTACCACTATCACTAATAAATAATATTGCTATAAATTTTTTAGAAAAAATATTATATGCAAATAATTGTCGAAATAAAATAACAAAAGTGAGAAATGATATAGAAAGAAAATTGTTGAGAGAGTACACTTTGAAATGAGAAATCAATAAAAATATTTTAAAGATAAAAAAGTTAAAGATATATAATTTTTGAGCTTTTTTATTATATATTTCTCCGTAGAGACATCATTAAGAAAAAAATCTTTTTCATCTGTTTGGTTAGAATTCAAACCAAATAGTACAATCAAATAAGTTTTTAGTCCTTGAATTGGACAAAATAGGACATGAAAAGACACATATACCCATTTCTATCTCATTTATGTTAACTATTTACGTTAACGTTATTTCTATTTTATTCATATCACTCCATAATCCTCGTTCACATTTTATTCCTCCTACATATTATCAATGTTATCTCTTACACTAAAGGATCACTCTCTCTCTCTCTCTCTCTCTCTCTCTCTCACTAAGTCTCTAAACCTAAATCACGATTTTCTCTCTCTCTCTCTCTCTCTAAAATCGGTGGAGGTGAGGTGGCCGTTCGCAGGCACTCTCTCTCTCTCTCCCGTCACTGTCGCCGGCTAGATTGGCCGGCTAAAAACAAGATCTGGCCTGATGGAGGTTAAAGATGTCAATGATGGTTCACCATTTTGTCTTCGATGGTGGTTTACGAGAAGGCAATGACAGATCTGGTTTTCAATGGTGGTTTGTTGTTCATTTATGATAAGGAAACGATAGATCTATTCTTGGTTGTTCTTTGTCATTTGTCTTCACCGATGGTGGTTCGCAAGGAGGCGGCGTCAAAACGAGCTCCGATTGAAAAATTCTCTGATTTGTGCTCCTCAAAAAATGAAAAAAACCAAAACGTACCGGTTGATTCGAATTTCTCGGACCTTCCGAGGCAGATATCTTCGAAATTGCCCTTCTCCTTCATGTACTGACTCAATAGACTACATGTCTGCGAGAAGCTCGTCTTCTCCGGCCCTTTTGTCGCCTTCTGGCTTCGGAACACGGCGAAAGAACTGGACATAATTCTGGATTTCGTTCCAGATTTCACGATTTTATTTTGGATTTGTGGGTTTCTTGTATATTTTTGAAGTGGTGGTTTTCACGATTTTCACTGTGTTTTGAATTTGTGGGTTTTTTGTATATTTTTTGAAGTGGTGGATGGTGGCGGTGGCAAGTATTTCTCTCTCTTTTTATATATATTTCTCTCTCTATATATACATATATTTCTATCTGATTCTTGGTAGTGATTGACGCTGTTTATTTTGGTAGTGTTCTTCAGCGGTGTTGATATTCGATTCGGCGGGTGTTGTTGGCGATGTTGATGTTCGTTTCAGATAACCATCAGCCACCACTAGCTAGATTCAGCAACCACTGTCGGTCACCAGTCATATTTTATCCAGACAACGTAAATGCGTTAACGTTAACACAAGAGATCATTAAAAAATGTGTATTAACGTTAACGCTAAAACCAATAAAATATGTATTTACGTTAACGTAAATATTCAAACAAAATATATTAACACACAACCTCTAAAAAATAAAATACCTTAACGTTAACGCAATAATTTAATGGGTTGGGTTGTAATTGCGTTAACATTAATGCAACTAAGTTTGCCTGTAATCAAAAAATATTTGGACTTCAAAAAGTTTGCCTATATAAAACGTTAACGTTAACGCATTTAACGTCAGTGGCTGGGTTTGTTCATGTTGGTGGTGTTTTTCAGGGTGTTGATGTTTGATTCGGCGATATTATTCGACGGTGGTGATGTTCATTTTCGATTCGGACAATCGTCGGCCACCACTAGCCAGATTCGGCAACTGCCGCCGATCATCAACCAGATTTAAAGTTAACATTAACACCGGTGTTGATATTCGATTCGGCGATGGGGTGAAAATGTTCATTAACGTTAACGCACGCCATTTTTCATTTTGCAAAAGTGTTTTTCTAGACAAATTTAAATGTGTTAATGGATGAATTGTAATTGTGTTGAACGTTAATGCAACTAAGTTAAATGTGCTGGGTTGGTATACATTAACATAAATGCAACTAAGTTAAATGTGTTGGGTTGGTGTGCGTTAACGTTAACGCAACTAAATTAAATGTGTTGGGTTGTAATTGCGTTAACGTTAACGCAATAAGTTAAATGTGCTGGATGTAATTGCGTTAACGTTAACGCAATTAAGTAAATGTGTTGGGGTTGTAAGTGCGTTTAACGTCAATGTAACTAAATTTGTCTATGTTGTGAGTGATTCGTATTTCATACATTTTTTGGACAACTTTAAGTGCATTAACGTTTAATACAGAGAAAGACAACAAAATGTGGATTAACGTTAACGCAAACTTACCCAAAATGCGTTAACATTAATGCACACAAAACAAATCATGAAAGAGACGGTAATGTGAAACACACAAAAAAAAAAAAAAATGCATTAATGTTAACACACACACAAATTAACAAGATGTATTAACATAAAATACATACAAAATACGCTAAATATTCAAGAGAAAAAACACATAACACGTCTTGTGGTAAAATGGGTTAACGTTAACGTAATGAAATAAATAAATAAATAAATATGTCAATGGCTGGGTTGTAATTATGTTGAGCGTTAACATAACTAAATGTATTGGGTTTGTAATTGTGTTAACGTTAACACAATTAAGTTAAGTGTGTCGGATTGTAATTGTGTTAACGTTAACGCAATAAAATTAAATGTGTTGGGTTGTAACCGCGTTAACGTTAACGCAATTAAGTTAATGTACTGGGTTGTATTTGCGTTAACATTAATGCAACTAACATTAACATTAATATACACAAAACAAATAATGAAAGAGACGGTAATATGAAACATACACCAAAAAATGCATTAACGTTAAAACACACACAAACGAACAAGATGCATTATGTAAACACACCCAAAATATGATAAATATTCAAAAGAAAAAATATACAATACATCTGGTGATAAAATAAGTTAATGTTAACGTAATGCACAAATAGAGAGATTGGAAGATGATGCGTTAACAAAAAAGAAAAAGAAAAATAGATTCAACAACATTAACGTTAATCCCAATGTAATATTGTAATATAGGTAAGTAATATTTATTTGAACAAGTTATGTTAACGTTAACATCTTTTGTTATCCAAATCTGTCTTATTGCATAATGACAAAATGACAGACTTGTAAATAAATGTTAACAGAGAGGGCCATAATGAAGGACTCTTTTCTAAAAAATTGGTGGGGTCTGAAAATTTAATTGTTCATGTCAGGGGAGTCTTTTTTTTCTATTAGACCTATGTAGAGGACTAAAAAATTAATTCTCTATAATTTTTTTGTGGTTGGAAGTATTAAAAAAAAGACTAGCGATATTAGCACCCCTTAAATCAATTATTGCTCTCTTTATTTATTTATTTATTTATTTATATTTAAAGTCAAATCACGAAAAGCGCCTCACTTAATGTTAACTATTAAAATCATTAACATGTTTTTTTTTAAGTTCATTTATTACTAGTTTAATTTGGCTTCTTTTAACCCTCCTGAGTTGTTTAGCTAATAAATATAATTTTTTTTAAAAAATACTGCCAAAGGACTTCTTTAAACTTATTTATGGAACACACGTATCCCGACGTTGTGAATACCGAGATTAATATTTTTATTTTTTTTAAAATTGTATGATCCCGGTGTTGTGAACGTCGAGACCATATTTTTTATTTTAACGTTTTAGGTGTCCATTCCACAGCCCACAAAGAGAGGGAGGCAGGGATCACACCAGAGAGGAGAAAGGCAATGATCACACAAAGTCAAGATTTTTTTGACACTTTACACCCTAAAATTTGATTGTTATTAATAAATTATTTTTGACAAAAAAATTTACACTTTATTAATAAATGATTTTTGACACTTAAAAATGATTTTTGACACTTTATTTTTATTTTATTATTTATTTAATTCAAGTAATAAAGAATTTTTATGAAAATATTTACTTTATTATTTATTATATTATAACCAAAAAATTCAATTCGGTCGACCAAAAATTGAATTTGATCGACTAAATTCAATTTGATCGATAGGATGTCTTATTTGGTTGACTAAATTGAATTTGGTTGACAGGATGTCTCATTCGGTCGATCAAAAATTGAATTCGGTCATACAAATTGAATTTGGTCGATATGATGTCCCTTTCGGTGTACCAAAAATTGAATTCGGTCAACCAAATAGAATTTGGTCGACAGGATGTCTCATTCAGTCGACCAAAAATTCAATTCGATCGAGCAAAAATTCTATTTGGTTGATCGAATTCAATTTTTGGTCGACCAAATTCAATTTTTTTGTTGACCGAATGGGATATCCTGTCGACCAAATTCAATTTTTGGTCTACTGAATTGAATTTTTGGTCGACCGAATTGAATTTTTGGTCGACCAAATGGGACATTCTGTCAACCAAATTCAATTTGACCAATCGAATTGAATTTTTGGTCGACCGAATAGGATATCCAGTCGATCAAATTGAATTTGGTCAATCAAATTCAATTTTTGTTCGACCAAATTGAATTTTTGGTCGACCGAATGGGACATACTGTCGATCAAATTCAATTTTTGCTCGACCGAATTGAATTTTTGGTCAACCGAATAGGACATCCTATTGACCAAATTCTATTTAGTTGACCGAATTGAATTTTTTGGTCATGATATAATAAACAACAAAGTAAATATTTTCATAAAAAATCTTTATTACTTGAATTAAATAAATAATAAAATAAAAATAAAGTGTCAAAAATCATTTTCAAGTGTAAAAAATCCTTTATTAATAAAATATATTTTTTTTTTGTCAAAAATCGTTTATATAACAATAAGATTTTAGGGGTGTAAAGTGTCAAAAAACATCTTGAATTTGTGTGATCAATGCCTCTCTCTCTCTCTCTCTCTCTCGTGTGATCCCTGCCTCTCTCTTTCTCCCCTCTCTCTCTGTGGGTTGTGTAATGGGCACTTGAAACATTAAAAAAAAAATAAAAAATGGTAACGCCAGGACCATGCAATTTAAAAAAAAATAAAAACATTTATCTCGGTGTACGTGTATCCCGTAAATAAGTTTAAAGACGCCCTTTGTCAGTAATTGTTTTTTTTTTTAAATTATATTTATTAGGTAAAGAACTCAACTCTCCCCCTCCTCCATGGATCTAAGTGATCATCAGTTGTGTGAAAAACACCTCCCTATCTATCATTTGGAATGCAGAATCTCTAGAAGAATTCAAAACTTATAGGCGTCTCAAACAAGGGAACCCTTTTTTTCCCATATTTTTTTTTTTTGCTTTAGGCATGGAATGTCTTTCTCACATAATTTCCGATAGTGTTAGAGGTAGATCTTGGAATGGTCTTAGGGTCGGGAAAGAAGGTCTTATTAACTCTCTTATCTTTTTTGCTGATAACCTCGTCCTATTCTCTAGAACGGGTGACAAACAGGTTATGAACATACTTAGCATTCTTAAGAAATCTACGAAAGGCTTGGGCAAAAAAATTACCTTTAACAATCCCAAACGTTTTGTATCACATAACCTTCTTAATATTAAATCAGAGATCTGAGCAAAAAATTAGGAATTGGCCATACCCAAGACCTTGGATTATATCTCAGAATTCCCCTGATTCATGGTAGGCCTAATAAAACTCATTTTAATCACGTGATGGGAAAAATGAAAACTATATTTCCAAATGGAAAGATAACATTGCTCTCCATTGCTGGTACAAACGATACCTAATTATAATACGCAAGTGGTTCATCTTCCCGCTAAGTTGTGTGATGATATTGATAAAACTAATCAAAATTTCTAATAAAGAGATACTGAAGACATTTAAAATATCACCTTCTTAATTGGGACACTATTTGTAAGGCGAAGGATTAAGGAGGCTTATTAATTGGCATTTTTTATGGGACAAGAAAAAGACATAAATAACTTCAACATTGGGGGAATTAATCTCAGTGACTGTCCTAACGACATCAATGAGGCAATGCTTGTATTCACATAAGCAAGATTAGGAGACCACCCCAAGCTTCTATCTTTTAATCACAAAACAAAAACAATTTTTCTCATGTACAGGTGAATGAAAAATATTTTTTTTCATGTACAAGTGACAGAGTGTCCATAAAATCTGTTCCTAACAATGTGAATTTTAAATTAGCGAATGAGATTGTAAGAAGTTGCTCTCATATAGTGCCTAATTTAACTAATTATGCCCTACTTCAAAGCCAGTATTTAGACTCCCATTGGAAAACAGGGGGTCCTAACCCCAGCTACCAAACAAATGTATATATATATATATATATATATATATATATATATATATATATATGAAAACACCGTATAACCGAAATTTAAAGTCCAGGGTTTTACTTTTTTTTAAAAGATAGATTAACCCGTGATTCATAATTCCGGCTTTAAAAAGTTGAGATTCACAATCCCGACTTATGATCCTTAGGTTAACAATATGATATCAAGAAACTTAAGTTTCGCTCTTCTAAACATTACCCCAATGCAAAAATTGATGCTTTTGTTTCTGCTTGATGAAAACCAACTAAGTTACAACACAGAATGGAAGTTCTAAGAATCTGATGTTACCCTTAAACGTTGGCATCAAGATAGCAATATCTAGTTGCCCATTTGGCTTTTTTAATGCACAAACTTTGAAATCTTTTCATATTACCCCAAGTAAGTTCAATTTTTAGGTAATATCAAACATGGGATTGAAAGCTTTCATCACAAGCGTATAACATAATGCTCACCTGTACTTGGAGTTGAAGCTACTTAAGTTGCTCGATGACATTGTCCAACATTGATGCCTTATCTATCTATTAAGTGGTAGAAGCCTATGTTAAAGATAGGATAGTAGAAAAGGAAACACTAAACACAACAAGTCATGGTCAATGAGATGTGACATCAAGAGGTAAACAACTTCAATGTTACTAGCTTTTTAAAGTATAAAAGATGTGATTAGTTAAAAAAACAAAATCATTAATTTATTGGCCCACATTATAATTTTTTTAATGTACAGGTAAAAGAATATCCATAAAGTCTGTTTCTAGTGATGTGAAGTACTAATTAGAGGATGAGATTGCAAGAAGTTTCTCTCAGACAGGACCCAATTTAACTAATTATGCCCCATCTTAATACCGGTGTTTGGACTCCCAATGGAAAGCAAGTGGTCCCAACATTGACCATGAAAAAAATATGTATGTGTGTGTGTATGAAAACATTGAATAACTGGGATTTAAAGTCTCTCGGGTTTTACTTTTATTTTTTAAAAAAGACAGGTGAATCCAAAATTCGTAATCCTGGTTTTAAATAGTCAGGATTTATTATCCCGACTTATGATCCCTAGGCAAATAATGTGATATCAAGAAGCTTAAGTTTCACTCTTCTAATCATTACCCCAATGCAAAAACTGATGCTTTTGATTCTGCTTGATGAAAACCAACTAAGTTACAACACAGAATGGAAGTTCTAAGAATCTGATATTAACCTTAAATATTGGCATCAAGATAGCAATATCAAGGTGCCCATTTGGCCATTTCATAGCACAAACTTTGAATTTTTTTCATATTACCTCAAGTGAGTTCAATTTTTAGGTAAGTTCAAAAATGGGATACCAGCACAACCGTACAACATATTGCTCACATGTACTTGGAGTTGAAGAAGCTTAAGTTGCTCGATGACATTGACCAACATTGATGCCTTGTCTATTTTTTAAGTGACAAAAGCCTATGTTAAAGATAGGACAAATCGAATAGTAAACACTAAACACAACAAGTCATGGTTAAGGAGATATGATATCATGAAGTAAACAACTTCAAAGTTATTTGGTTTTTAAGTAATAAAGGATGTGATTAGTTTAAAAAATGACCATTAATTTATTGACCCATATTATATTTTTTTAATGTAAAGGTGAAAGAATTTCCATAATGTCTGTTCCTAGCGATGTGGAGTGCAAATAAGTGGATGAGATTGCAAGAAGTTTCTCTCAGACATGGCTCACTTTAACTAATTATGCCCTCTTTAAAGCCGGTGTTTGAACTCCCAGTGGAAATCCGGGGGTCCTAGCCCTGGATATGAAAACAATGTGTGTGTGTGTGTGTGTGTTTGTGTCTATATATATATGAAAACACCATATAACCTAGATTTAAAGTCCCAGTATTTACTATTTTTTTTTAAACAGGTGAACCTGAGATTCTTAATCTCAACTTTAAATAGTCTGGATTCACAATTCTCGCTTACGATCCTTGGGTAAATAATATTATATCAAGAATCTTAAGTTTCACTTTTCTAAACATTACCCCAATGAAAAAACAGATGCTTTTGTTTTTGCTTGATGAAAACCAATTAAATTACAACACAGAATGGAAGTTCAAAGAATCTAATGTTACTTTTAAATATTGTCCTCAATATAGCAATATCAAGGTGCCCATTTGGCCTTTTTACAACACAAACTTTGAAATTTTTTCATGTCACTCCAAGTAAGTTCAATTTATAGGTAATATCAAACATATGATTGAAAGCTATCAGCACAATCATATAACATAATGCTCATTGTAATTGGAGTTGGAGCTGCTTACATTGCTCGATAACATTGTCCAACCTTGATGCGTTGTCTATCTGTTAAGTGGCATAAGCCTATGTTAAAGATAGGACAAATATAAAAGATAACACTCAACACAACAATTCATGATCAAGAAGATATGATATCAAGAGGTAAACAACTTCAAAGTTATTAGGTTTATAAGTAATAAATGATGTGATTAGTTTAAAAAAATGACTATAATTTATTGACCCACATTATAATTTTGTTTTTCATATATAGGTGAAAGAATGTCCATAAAGTTTTTCCTTGTGATGTGAAGTACAAATTAGTGGATGAGATTATAAGGAGTTGCTCACAGACAGGACCCACTTTAACTAATTACGCCCCACTTTAAAGCTAGTGTTTGGACTCCTAGTGGAAAGTCGGGGCTCTTAGCCATTGCTATGAAAAAAAATATGTGTGTATGTATGTGTGTATGTCGGCCCAAAGAGCTACCCAAAAGGGGAGTGAATTGAAAAGTTACTAAAATTTAACAATCAAACACTTAAACACAAACAATCAATTTCTCTAAATCAATTAGTATCTTGATACGCAGTGGATATGTGTTTCATACTAACTGCACACCCAAACGCAAGATAGAAAATAAATCAATGCAACACATAAGAATTTATCCGGGTTCGGCCAAGCTAATTTTGCCTATGTCCAGTCCCCCGAGCTCCACGGAGATTCGCGATTCACTAAACCCATTGATTCTTTTATCATATAAGAACCAAACCCGCACAATTCATGATTCCTTTACAAGCAAAGAATCAACATTTACAATTTATCATTTTCATGGGTCAAAGATGAACCCTATCTTTTTACTGGGTTGAAGATAAACCTAACACTCTCTCACTTATCTTTTTCACAGGGAATGATGAACCTTTATAAATCACTCAAAAATTATTCAATTGCAGGATAATCAAAATCTAATTCTTTCCAAGAGAAAAAAATAACCTAATTTTTTTGCAAGACAAAGATCAAACCCTAATCTTTTTTCACATAAAAAAGATAGAAACCTAGCTAACTTAACTAGACACCATCCCAAACGTGTCTGATCCACTTAAACTCACAAGTACGAAAAAAATATAAATTTCTTCCCACAAGGAGCTTCTACCACCTCAATACGAATATGCTCAATTAATGTCCCAAATAATTACTGCGTGATAGATACAATGTGAGGCAATTTAAATCTGTTTAATAAATACAGTGGGTAACACAAATTTAGCTCGTAATCAGATAATCAAACAAAGATCTCTTAAAAAGATTTTCAGGCTTTTAAGTTGAAAAATAATTTTTCTAACAATCTTAAACCAAACAATTCAAGATATATAAAACTTCAAAGCAAATTTGTAAGACCTTGATTTTTTATTTAAGACCTATTTTAACACATTTAGAAATAACGGGGTAGATAGTGTTATTTATTATTTAAACTTAAAATTTTAGGGGTTAATTTGAAATTTACAAAATATTAAAATTAGAATTTGGGTCTAACTAAGAACTTAAAGAAAATTAAGGGATGAATAATGTAATTAGGGGAAAAAGATTAACATATATACACACACACACACACACACACACACACACATATATATGTAGAGGCTACTGAGATCATCCCAAATTATGAACGGAGAAACGGGACGGACGTGGCAAGGCAAGGATCAAGCTCACACCACTTCCTTCATGCATATATATAGGTATAATCACTATACAAATTGTCACAAAACACAAAACAAATTGACACAAAACACAAAGAGGCAGAACAAACAGAGCAGAGAAGAGAGGGAGAGGATCGGAGGTGGTGTCGTCGACCGACGGAGTGTGATCGTCAGCAGGGGATGTGGGTCTATGTGTGTGTATGTGTCCAATTAATACGAATATGTGGGTGTGTTGTTCCGGCCATAGGTGAGTCGCCGGAGTGGGTAGAGAGAGAAAAAAATTTGGTTCGGCGGTATGGGCTGTCTGTCAATAGGTGATCGTCACTGGGTGTTGGTCGTCTATGTGGGTGGATGTTGTTAATCGTTGTGGTGTGAGTGTGTATTCTGATCGGTGGTGGTGGTGCGTGTTTTGATCGTCGTTGTCGTCGCTGGAGTGGAGAGAGAGAGAGCTTGTCGTTGCCCTGTTGTCAGTGGTGGTGGTGTCGTGTTTCATCATGTGTGTATGTCTGTCGTGTGTGTGTGTGTGTATTTTAGAGGTTGCCGGATGTTCGCCGGCGGTAAGTTTAGAGAGAGAAAGCAGCGTGTGTGTGTGTGTGTTACTGTGTGTGTCGTGTGGACTGATGGTGGGTGTGCATGGGAGGTAGACGTGGAAGTGTGTGGGTTCGGTTGTCCGGTGGTGCGTGTGTTCGGTTGGTGGGACGGCGAGGCGTGATCGACAGTGAGATCTCGTCGTCGGCGACGAGACAGGAAAACAGAAAACAGAAACGCAAAACAGAAAAGGAAAAAGGGAAGAAGGAAAAAAAAAAGGAAAAAAAAAAAAGGAAAATTTGCACAAACCACCCCAACATAAATAAAAATCTAATCTCGCGGCCATTGGAAAATTCGGGAAAGGTAGAATTTCGAACTTTTTTAATATATGTATTTAATTGTTTAAATTGAAATGGTGATAGGAAATAGTGAGACCGTTCACATGAATAAATTTGATATAATAAACTGTAGCGGAGTAACATTAGTTGAATAGTAATATTTCATAATAAAATATGGAGAATAAAAGATCACGGAAATTAGGGCCTGCATTTCATGGTTACGTATTTTTTTTATACATAAAATATTAATTTAGGCCCCGTTACTATTAGGTTCGCAGGCATCGGAGTACCGATAGTGAATAGGTGGCTAAAGTCTTCGGAAACGGATAATTAGGTGAGTGTACTGTATTCTTGCCAAACTATTTTTATATCTATATATGATAGAAAATAGTTGTATTTACATTAGATATTTTTTAAAAAATTTTGTGGATCAAGCAGGTTTTGGGTGAGTTGGTAAAAAGGGATTTTCGTGAGATTACGATGATTTTCGAAAAGAAGGTGAAAATGGTTTTTCTTTGGATTTGATGGTTTTAAAATAGAGTGGAAAATATCCATTTTTCTAAATATGTCCAGTTTTCTAAAAATAAAGAGTGGAAAAATGATTTTAGTAAAATCAGACGTTTCCTTTTAAAAGAAAGTGAGAAAGATGATTTTCGGATAAAAAGTCGATTTTGGAAAAGAGAGGTAGATGTGTGATTTGACGATGTTGATTAGACGATATCATTACGTTGTGATTTGATGACGATGTTATTGATTTGACGATGCCATAGTATTTATTTGTTTCGGCAGAGTGATGTGATCTGCTTCGGCGGAGTGATGTTATCCGTTTCGGCGGAGTGATATTTATCTGCTTCGGCAGAGTGATGTTAGACGTTTATACTACGCAGTGATTATCTACTTCGGCGGAGTGATGGGTGTTCGTAGGAAGGCATATCCTACGGATGGTACGGTACCGTTGCAAACTCCCGATCGTGAGGTTAAAACGATCACTATGGCTAGCCAGTGTGCGTTGTGGTGGTTTGAGATATGTGTTTGAGATGTGGTGTTTTACTTATATTGGGTGATTTATTAGTTATTATGGTGATTGGTATGATTTTATATTAAATGGATTTGGATGGAACTTATCTATATCGCTTTATTTTAACTGCTTATATACTGAAGATTTTACCAGCTATGTGGTATTTATATACTTATGCTTGATCCATATTTAATTGTGGTAATATTTAGAATGTATGATTATTTTAAAAATATTTTACTATGAAGGCAGTACACTCGCAGGTACAACAGCTAGGAGTCGGTCCCCTACTGGCACTAGGTAGAGTCCTACGATGGAGTCGTGTGAAGGGTTGAGATGAACTTTCTGAGGCGAATTTGTGAGAGATTCATGATATTATATTTTGCTGATAGCATCTTTGGGGAACGGGTGTGTCCCTATAACAGAAATATGTATAACTTCATATAGATGATGGTTTATTTATATATATATGCATATTGTCGTGTAATAGATGGTTGGTTGATTATTTTCGGTGATATCATGATGTCGTCACGCCAACCCAGGATGTCGGGATTTCGGGACGGGTCGTGACAAAATTAATAAAGCTTGGAGAGATCTCATGGGAAAAACACCAAAAACAATGACAATGTAGCAAGTAGAACTCAAATCGGTGACGCCAAACAACAAGTGCTTTAGATCAAAAACTTATAACAAATCTCTCGTAAAAATCTAAACGTAAATCTCACTCTTATAAAAACTCAAATTGATGTTCTTGATGTATATAACTCAATTCCTGTAGGTCTATATTAATAGATGAATAACTAACCTCTAACGACTAGTTTTTAAAAGATATGCTATAAAATTATACTTTAAGATCTCATATATCATTATCTTTCATTTCAAGTATATTCCATTTAAAAATAACTTTCAAGTTTCTCATTTAAGTCTATAAAACTATTCCCAATTTAAAATCTTAGAAATAGGAAGTATTAAATCATTTAAATTAAGAGAACTCAAAATATATGGACCATATCAATAGGGATCACATAATAGGTTGTTTATATCTGAAATATATTCAAATCCCCCAAAACCCTTTCTTGGCATCATAAAAATGATAGTTTTTTTACCAAGAGACTAAATCAGCTGAAATCTCAACTGAAGCAGTCGGTTGACCAATCCATACCACTTGGTTGACCGACCTGTGCCAGGCTTCCAATTAGTCTTTGGCACAACACTAGTCGATTGATTGACCCTACCCAGTCGGTTAACTGATTAGATAAATGTCTTATAATTTTTCACCATTTCATCTACTAACTCAAACAATTGATCGACATTCTTCAT
This sequence comes from Eucommia ulmoides, assembly GCA_016647705.1. Lineage (NCBI taxonomy): Eukaryota > Viridiplantae > Streptophyta > Magnoliopsida > Garryales > Eucommiaceae > Eucommia > Eucommia ulmoides. The sequence goes on along the minus strand of CM028330.1, from coordinate 15,412,179 downwards.
TTATTTGACCGATTAGATTAGTGTGCTCACTTTCTTACCCATTTCGGCTATTGTTTCAAATGGTTGACCGACCTTCTTCATTCGGCTGAATGACTGGATTAGTAAAACTTAATTTTAACTCCAAAACTCACTGTTTAATTCAGTTAACCGATTTCTTTTCTCGGTTGACCGAATTGCCCTGAAAATATAACTTTTTATATTTTAAAACATATTTTTCAATTAGGTCACTTATCAAAATCATTTCACAAAAGAAGCACATACAATATCTTAAGATTTTAAACTTATCACCTCTTATCATGACACATATAGAATTAACTCATTTTAAGTGTCGTGTGTGATTCTAATTCGGGTTGCATTAAGGGATAAGTAAAGAGTTGGTTTCACTTATTTTTCTTCAACGTCTTCAAAACTCTTCACATCTCCATGATGTCCATCTTACACCCTTTATGTTTTCTTCATCAAATCTTCTTCTTCATTAAATACATGGAACTATAAATCTGAAACACGTAATAAAACCATTAGTTCCACAAAAAATATCAATATTTAATTGTTCATCAAAACTTTGAGTTCAACAATCTCCCCATTTTTTATGATGACAATTAACTTTGATATTTTCTTCAAAATATAATGTAACTACGCTCCTCCTAAATTCGAGAACAGATATTTAAACTCATTTAAGCATAATCATGAAAACATAAAGTGAGGGCGGAAACCCAAAAATATCACTCTAGGCATACATAGTTATGCCTAACCATACTTAAATCTTGAATAATTTTCATGAATTGATTTTCCGCTAGAGGCTTGGTAAAAATATCGGCAACCTGATCAGAGGTATCAACATATTCTATAGTTACATCCATTTTCTAAATGTGATCATGAATAAAATAATGTATAATCCCTATATGCTTAGTTCATGAGTGCTGTGTCGGATTCTTACTTAAGTATATAGCACTTTTATTATCACAATACATAGGGACCTCCTCCATATATATTCCAAAATCATTTAATTGTTGCTTAATATATAGAATTTGAGCGCAACAATTACCAATTGTCATATATTTTGCCTTAATTGTACATAAGGCAATTGAGTTCTGTTTCTTGCAAGACCAAGAAACCAAAGCATGTCCCAAAAAGTGACATAACCCTCTTGTGCTTTTACGCTCAGCTTTGCATCTGAAAAAATCAGCATCGGAGTAACTAGCTAACTTAAAGTTTCCCCCTATCATAATCCTAGGTCACTTGTCCCTTTCAAATATCGAAAGATTCACTTGATCGCAGTTAGATGCGATTCTTTAGGACAAGATTGAAATCTAGCACATAAGCATACAGTAAATATTATGTCAAGTCTACTAGCAATAAGATACAACAAGCTACCAATCATACCTCGATATATTTTCTCATTGATGTTTTTGCCCGAATAGTCATTTTCTATTTTTGTAGTTGTTGCCATAAGAGTTTTGTATTCTTTAGCGCCATCCAAACCATACTTTTTTAGTGACTCTTTTGTATACTTAGCTTGATTAATGAAAATTCCTTCTTTGGTTTGCTTAATTTGCAACCCAAAAAAGAAGGTTAACTCTCCCACCAGAATCATTTCAAACTCAACTTACATAATCTTGACAAACTCTTAACAAAAATCTTCATTAGTAAATCCGAATATAATATCATTAATATATATCTATACTAATAGACTATCAGACTTATTCTGCTTGATAAACAGTGTACTATTACTAAGACCTCGTCGAAAATTATTTTCGATCAAATATTGGCTAAATCTCTCATACCAAGCTCGCGGAACTTGTTTGATTCCATACAAAACCTTCTGAAGTTTAAACACATGATCGGGAAGTTTATCACTCTCAAATCCCGACGGTTGTTCGACATAAACTTCTTTTGATAGAAAGGCATTCAAGAATACACTCTTTACTTCCATTTGATATAGTTTAAAATTACGTGAACATGTAAATGCGAGTAACATTCTAATAACTTCTAGTCTAGCTACAAGTGTCTATGTCTCATCATAATCAATTTTCTTTTCTTGATTATAACCATATGCTACCAATCTTATTTTTTTTCTAATTTCCATACATGTTTCATCATTTTTATTATGATAGACCCATTTAGTATCAATTACATGATAGAAATCAGGTTTGGAAACTAAAGACCACACTTTATTATGTTCAAATTGAACTAACTCTTCTTACGTTGCGGATATCCAAGATTCATCAGTTAACGCCTCATTAATATTCTTAGGATTAATTTAAGATAGGAAAGTGAGATTAATTATATCTCTAAGAGAAGACCTTGTACTTACACCTTTTTCGAAATTACCAATAATTTCTTTTACCGAATGTTACGACATTGTCTTTATAGCACATCGTAAAGTTGTCTCTTCGCCTTTTGACTCCTAATTCTTTAAAGGTTGTAGCTCATTTGTTACATCAAGTTTTTGGTTTTGCTTATTTTGTGTACCTACATCAACATAAATCTTTCTCGACACAAGTGGATCAGATTTCTCAAATATGACATCTATAGATTCTTCCACTACTAAGTAACATTTAGATGTATTCTATAAGCTTTACTATTAAAAGCGTACTCGAGAAAAATACCGTAATCAGATTTAGTATCAAACTTATCCAAATTGACCTTATCATTTAACATAAAATATTTGCAACCAAAAACTTTAAAGTATGATATATTTGGAGTCTTACTATTCCAAATTTCATAAGGAATTGTATTAAAACCTCTTCGTATAGAAACCCTATTTACAACATGGTAAGCAGTACTTATGGCTTCATCCCAGAAGTATTTAGGAAGATGATTCTTATTCAGCATCGTTCTGGCTATTCCTAAGGCGTTCTATTTTTTCTCTCCATAACACCATTTTGTTGTGGCTTTCTTGGTGCAGAAAAGTTATGAGCATACTCGTGCTCATTACAATAACTTATTATCTCATCATTCTTAAACTCTCTACCTCTTTCACTACGAATGTTAATAATGTAACATTGTTTCTCATTTTGAACACGTTTACGAAACTTACATAATATAGAAGGAGTTTCACTCTTATTAGCTAAGAAAAACACCCATATAAATCTAGAATAATCATTTACAATTACAAATGCATAAAATTTACCTCCTAAACTAGCAATGGCATTCAAACCAAATAAATCAAGATGAAATAATTCAAGATATTTAGATGTAGATGTATTCAACTTGTTCTTAAAAGATGATCTAGATTGCTTACCTAGTTGACGTGCATTACATACTTTATATTTCATATACTTCAATGCAAGTAAGCTACGTACAAGACTCTTCTCAGACAGATTTGAAATTAACTCCATACTAGCATTTCCAAGTCGTCTATGCCATAACCAACTATTCTCAGATAATGCACTTACATATGATAAATTTTGAGAAGAGAAGCCATCAAATGAACATGTATAAACGATTTCAAATCGTGACACAATAAGAAATATACTACTATCATACCTATTCTTAATAATGCATCTATCATGATCAAAAACCACGTGATAACCTTTATCACATAATTGACTAATGATAAGCAGGTTATGTTTAAGACCATCCACTAAGAGAACATCTTTAATAGTAGTAGACCCATTACATATATTACATACACCGATAATTTTACCCTTTCCATTGTCTCCAAATATCACATGACCTCCGTATTTAGGTGTAAAAAACGTGAATTTAGATTTGTCACTCGTCATGTGCCAAGAACAACCACTATCCATGAACTATTTTTTCTTGCTTATTGATACTTTCAGAGTAACCTGCAAGGAGCACTTCAAATAGTTCCTAAGTGGTACCCAATCTAAACGGGTTCGATCTTCTTAGTTGGAATAATTTTAGTTCCTTTAGGAACCCAAAGTTATCAGCATTTAGATACTTTAGAAAAGTATTTACTGATAGTATGCCCCCACAATATTACATTTCAAACATCTAACAAGATTCCTAGTTTCAGAAAATAATTTATGAAATCTCTTTTTTTTAAGGTTTTTTTGAAATCCAATTTTAGCTTTATCGAAAATATCTCTTGAACTCCCCAAAAGCAATTTTAAATTATTTCCATCACCCGTGAATTTGAGAACTATTGAATGTAAATTCCAAATTTTGGGTTTCAATTCAATGATTTCAGATTCGAATTTCATCACTTGCTTATTCAGTGTGTTAATTGTACTTTGTAGGGCATTAATTTGAGAGCACTGGTTTTATAGCTAAGCGTTAGTTCTTGATAAATATCAAATAAATCATCGAAATCTAAAGGGTAAGAATTAAAATATTTCGTCCCTCATCTCTAGTGGCCATTAAAGCTAGCATATATGAATCATCACTGCCAGATTTTTCTGAGCTACTCAATTCCGAGTCATCTCAGGTGGCTTTCATTGATTTCTTCTTATTCTTAGTCTTATTCTTCTTTACCTTTTTCTTTTTTTCTCTTTTTTCTTCTTTGGTTTGGGACACAGTCAAATTGGAAGTGTCCATTCTTGTGACAGTTGAAGCATTTCACATTACTCATGTTGAAACTTCTCTTTCCACGGAATGTTCATCTAGTCATTTTTCTAATTTTTTTTGTAAGAAGTGCCACATCATTTTTTTGCTCACTGTGGTTTGACGAAAAGTGATCATTCTGTCCTCCCAGAATGAATAGTTACTACTTTCAAACAAACCTGGACGGTGCATATACTGCCCCTCACCTAGAGTGTCTATGGGGTGCGTCATGTGATCTTTCTTAGTTAGGATTTTAAGATAAACGAGCTAAACCAGCTTTGGTACCAATTATTGGTCCAAAGAGCTACCCAAGAAGGGAGTAAATTAGGTAGTTGCTAAAATTTAACAATCACACACTTAAACACAAATAATTAATTTCTCTAAATTGATTATTATTTTGATGCGCAACGAATGTGTTTAATACTATGTGTATACCCAAACACAAGATAGAAAATAAATCAAAACAACACACAAAAATTTATCCTAATTTGGCCAAGCAAATCTTGCCTACATCCAGCCCCCAAGCACCACGGAGATTCAGAATCCACTAAATCTATTGATTCTTTTATTAGGTAAGAACCAAGTCCTTACAATTCATGATTATTTTACAGGCACATAATCAACCTTTACAAATTACCCTTTTCACGAGTCATGGATGAACCCTATCTTTTTACCAGGCTAAGGATAAGTCTAACACTCTTTCACTTATCTTTTTTCACAGGGAAGGATGAACTTTTACAAATCACTAAAAAATAATTTAATTGTTGGATGAATCAAAACCTAATTCTTTTCAAGTGAAAAGAATAACCTAATCTTTTTATAGGACAAAAATTAAACCCTAATTGTTTTCACAGGAAAAAGATCGAAACCTAATTGCCCTGACTAGACACCGTCCCAAACATGTCTAATTCACTTAAACTCACAAATACAAAAAAATATGAGTTTTCACCAACAAGGAGTTTCTACCACGTCAATACGAATATACTTAATTAATATCCCGAATAATTATTACGTGATAGATAAAATGTGAGACGATTCAAATCTATTTAATAAATAAAATGGATAGCACAAATTTAGCATGTAATCAGATAATCTGGCAAAAATCGCTTAAAAAGTTCTTCAGGCTTTTAAGTTCAAAAATGAAATTTTCTAACAATCCTATACCAAGAAATTTAATATATATAAAACTTGAAAAGAAATTAATAACTCTTGGAAAGATCTTAGCAGGAAAACACCGAAGACAGTGATAATGTAGCAAGTAGAACTCAAATCGATGACGCCACTCAACAAGCGCTTTAGATTGAGAACTTATAATGAATTTTTTGAAAAAATCTCAGTGTAAATCTCACTCTTATAAAAGCTTAAACTGGTGTTCTTGAGGTGTATTACTCAATTCTTGCAAGTCTATATTAATATACCAATAACTAACCCTCAAACGGCTAGTTTTACAAAGATATGCCATAAAATCACATTCTAAGACCTCATATAATATTACATTCCATTTTAGGTATATTCCACTTAAAAATAACTTTCAAATCTCTCATTTAAGTTCATAAAACTATCCTCAATTTAAAACCATAGGAATAAGAAGTATTAAATTATTTAAATTAATATAATCTCAAAATATATGATCCATATCAATAGGGATCATATAATAGGTTGTTCATATCTTAAATATATTAAAAACCCCCAAAACCCTCACTTGGAATCATAAAAAATGATAATTTTTTACCAAGAGACTAAATCAACCGAAATTTCAACTGAAGCAGTCGGTTAATCGATCCATACCACTTGGTTGACCGACTTGTGCTAGGCTTCCAATTAGTCATTGCACAACACCAGTCAGTTGACTGATCCTACCCAGTTGGTTGACCGATTGGATTAGTGTCTTCCAATTTTACACCATTTCATCTACTAACTCAAATAGTTGACCGACCTTCTTCGTTCGGTTTACTGATTGGATCAGTGTGCTCACTTCTTTATCTATTTCAGTTACTGTTTTAAATAGTTGAACAACCTTCTTCATTAGGTTGATCGACTGGATCAGTAGCACCTAGTTTTAACTCCAAAACTCACTGTTTAGTTCAGATGATTGATTACTTTTATCGGTTGACCGAATTAACCCGATAACACAACTTTTATACTTTAAAATACATTTTTCAATTAGGTCACTTATCAAAATCGTATCATATAAGGAGCAAATACAATATATCATTTTATAATCTTAAACTTATCACTTCTTATCATGACACACATAGAATTAACTCATTTTAAGTGTCATGTATGATCTTAATTCAGGTTGCATTAAGAGTATATAAGTAAAGATTTATTTTCACTTATTTTTGTTCAATATCTTCAAAACTCTTCACATATTCATTATGTCCATCTTGAACCCTTTATATTAAATCTTCTTCTTAATCAAATGTATAGAACTCTAAATCTGAAACTCTCGATAAAACCATTAATTCCACAAAAAAAAATCAATACTTAATTATCCATCAAAATCTTGGGTATATATATATATATACACACACGAAAACAAAGTATAACTGGGATTTAAAGTTCCGGGTTTTAGGTTTTTTATAAAAGACAAGTGAACCCAAGATTCTTAATCCCGACTTTAAATAGTAGGGATTCACAATCCCGGCTTGTAATCCATGGGTAAACAATATGATATCAAGAAGCTTAAGTTTCAATCTTCTAAACATTATCCCACTACAAAAACTTATGCTTTTGCTTTTGCTTGTTGAAAACCAATTAAGTTATAGCACATAATAGAGGTTCCAAGAATATGATTTTACCCTTAAATATTGGCATCAGGATAGCAATATCAAGGTGACCATTTGGCCTTTTTACAGCATGAACTTTGAAATCTTTCAATGTTACGCCAAGTAAGTTCAGTTTTAAGGTAATATCAAACATGGGATTGAAAGCTATTAGCACAATCGTATAACATAATGCTTACCAGTACTTGGAGTTAGAGCTACTTAAGTTACTCTATAATATTATCCTACATTGATGCCTTGTCTGTCTGTTAAGTAGAATAAGCTTATGTTAAACATAAGACAAATATAAAAGCAAACACTAAACACAACAAGTCATGGTCAAGGACATATGATATCAAGAGGTAAACAACTTCAAAGTTATTAGATTTTAATTAATAAAGGATGTGATTAATTTTTAAAAAAAATGACCATTAATTGATTGACCCACATTATAATTTTTTTTTTTTTTCATATACAGGTGAAATAATGTCCATAAAGTCTATTTATAACGATGTGAAGTGAAAATTAGTGGATGAGATTGCAAGGAGTTGCTCACAAACAGGTTCCACTATAACTAATTATGCCCTACTTTAAAGTCGGTGTTTGGACTCCTATTGGAAAGCTAGGGCTTGTAACCACAGCTATAAAAAATATGTGTATATGTGTGTAGATGAAAACACCGTATAACCGGGATTTAAATTATCGGGTTTTACTTTTCTTTTTTTTAAAGATGAGATAACCCGTGATTTGTAATCTCGGATTTAAATAGTTAAAATTCACAATCCCAGCTTATGATCCTTGGATAAACAATGTGATATCAAGAAGATTAAGTTTCGCTCTTCTAAACATTATCCAAATGCAAAAATTGATGCTTTTGTTTTTACTATATGAAAACCAACTAAGTTACAACATAGAACAGGCGTTCTAAGAATATGATGTTACCCTTAAGCATTGGTATTAAGATAGCAATATCAAGGTGCCCATTTGGCTTTTTTACAGCACAAATTTTGAAATCTTTTCATATTATTTCAACAAACATGGGATTGAAAGTTATCAGTATAACCGTATCACATAATGCTCACCTTTACTTCGAGTTGAAGTTGTTGAAGTTGCTCGATGACATCGTCTAACATTGATGTTTTGTCTGTCTATTAAGTGGCAGAAGCCTATATTAAGAATAGAGCAAATAGAGAAACAAATACTAAATACAAAAAGTCATGGTTAAGGAGATATGATATCAAGAGGTAAACAACTTCAAAGTTAGTAGATTTTTAAGTAATAAAAGATTGATTAGTTTAAAAAAATACAATCAATTTCTTAACCCACATTATAATTTTCTCATATACGAATGAAAGAATGTCCATAAAGTTTGTTTCTAGCGATTTGAAATGCAAATTCTTGGATGAGATTGCAAGGAGTTTTACTTTTTTTTTTCTTTCTTTCTAAAGACAGGTGAACCTAGGATTCGTAATCCCGACTTTAAATAGTCGGGATTCACAATCCTGACTTATGATCTCTGGGTAAATAATGTGATATCATGAAGCTTAAGTTTCGCTTTTCTAAACATTAACCTGATGCAAAAACTAATACTTTTGCTTCTGCTTGATGAAAACTACCTAATTTATAACATAGAATGGAAGTTCTAAGAATCTGATGTTACTCTTAAACATTGGCATCAAGATAGCAATATCAAGGTTCTCATTTATTCTTTTTTTAGCACAAACTTTGAAATATTTTTACGTTACCCAAGTAAGTTCAAATTTTAGGTAATATCAAACATGGAATTGAAAGCTATGAGCACAATTGTATAACATAATCCTCACTTGTACTTGGAGTTGAAGTTGCTTAAGTTGCTTGATGACGTCATCCAACATTAATGTCTCGTCTGTTTGTTAAGTGGCAGAAGCCTATGTTAAAGAGAGAACAAATAAAAAAGAAAATACTAAACACAACAAGTTATGGGCACAGAGACATGATATCAGGAGGCAAACAAGTTCAAAGTTATTAGGTTTTTAAGTAATAAAATATGTGATTAATTTAAAAAAAAAAAAAAGATCACTAATTTATTAACCCAAATTGTTGGATGAGATTGCAAGGAGTTTCTCTTACACATGGCTCACTTTAACTAACTAAGCCTCACTTTAAAGCTAGTGTTTGAACTCCTAGTGGAAAGCTTGGGGTCCTAACCCTGACTATAAGAAAAATGTTTGTGTGTGTGTGTGTGGAAACAATGTATAATTAGAATTTAAAGTCCCGGGTTTTATATTTTTTTTAAAGACAGATGAATCCACGATTCGTAATCTCGGATTTAAATAGTTGGGATTCACAATCCTATCTTATAATCTCTGGGTAAATAATGTGATATCAAGAAATTTAAGTTTTGGTCTTCTAAACATTACCCTAATTCAAAAACTGATGCTTTTGTTTCTGTTTGATGATAACCAACTAAGTTACAACAAAATGGAAGTTCTAAGAATCTAATGTTACTCTTAAACATTGGCATCAAGATAGCAATATCTAGGTGCCTATTTGACCTTTTGCAACACAAACTTTGAAATCTTTTCATATTACACCAAGTAAGTTCAATTTTTAGTTAATACAAAACAAGGGATTAAAAGTTATTAGCACAACCATATAGCATAATGCTCACCTGTACTTGAAGTTGCTAATTTGAAGTTGAAGTTGCTAATTTGCTCGATGAAATCGTCCAACATTGATGCCTTGTTTGTCTGTTAAGTGGCAGAAGCCTATGTTAAAGATAAGACAAATGGAAAAGCGAACACTAAACATAATAAGTCATGGTCAAGAAGACATGATTTCAAGAGGCAAACAATTTCAAAGTTATTCGGTTTTTAAGTGACAAAAGATGTGATTATTTTATTTTATTTTTTTTAAAAAAACATTAATTTAGTGACCCACCTTATAATTTTTTTCATGTACATGTAAAAGAATGTCTATAAATGTAAGACCTGATTTTATATGTGCATATTTTTAGTTGCATTTCTTAATATTTAGGAAATATTTGGGTTTAGTATGTCATTTTAAATTTTCATTTTAATATTTTTAGCAGTTATTTTGGTATTTAAAATTTTAATTTTAAGAAATTTGCGGGTTAATAGGTTAATTTAATTTGACTTTTAAAAAATTGAGAGGACAATTGCTATTTTGAAATTATTAATTTTTATCTTTTGGATATAAATAAAATTTTAAAGATCCTTGAATAGGTTAATGTAATTTATCATAAGAGACAAAACCTTGATAAGAAAGAAATTGGGGTTAATGTGGTAATTTTAAAATTGATCTTTAAGAGTTGTGGGTTTAAATTAAATATTCTTGATTTTTACAGGGTAGTAAGTGTATTTAAATAAACTTGGATTTAGGGCGGTAGAGTGAGCATTTAATGCCTACCTTATATAATTATACATATATATACTTGTTCTATATATACATGTACTTATCATTGACCTTGTCCTTTATTTTACTCAAAACTCCTCATCTGATAACTCATTTCCATTATTCAACTGATAAGGTCTTTTATTTGAGATAATTCTTCTCTTCATTATATATATACACACATATAGGTATCATGTGCATATATTTATATAAATATGCGGGTGTTTGTGTGGGCAGCGTGTGTTGCACACGCGCGTGCGCACATACACACATATAATCTGTAGGTTTATAATTATATATATAGATATATTTAAATTTTGAAGAATTTAATTTAAAGTAAAAATTGTAAATTTTATTAGAATGATATTTTTCGTATATTATTTACTAATAATATTGTTATTAATCAGTTAATATTTTTCTATAGTTAAATTATTAATAGATAAACTTTGTAAATATAACTATAATATTTTAATTGTATAATTAATATTGGGTTGAGAAAATATAACATTTAATTTTAATAAATTTTATATAATTAGAAAAATTTAGGAATGAAAAAAATTGCATTTAGTGTTACGCATTACATGTAATATTAGATTTATTTAAATAAATTCTTAGTTTAGGCCCTGTCATTGTTAGGTTTACAGGCGACGCCGACTACGTCGCTATTACTACGACAACATAATAGCAGTGCAAATATCGATGTAAGTGTACTGTCTTCTATGTAAATTAACAAATTATATTTTCGTACTAAATTGTAAAAAAAATAAAAATAAATAAAATAAAATAAAATAAAAAATTGTTAAAATAGATTGCTTTATAAGGATTAGATGGGATAAAATAAAATGTTAAATGTAGAAAGTAATTTTTATTATTATATTACTATGCGATAGTGTGGTCCCGACAGGAAGGCATGTTCTGCGGGATGTTGTTGGTCCTAATAGGAGGGCATGTCCTGTAGGTCGTTGTGTTGTCCTCCGACAAGAGAGCAAGTCCTGCAGGTGGTTGATATATTGTGTTGTTGTTGTTGTTGTTGTTGATGATGATGATGATGATTATCATTACAATATAGTGCTTTATACCACGTGTTGGCTCCTATCATTAGAGATATTGAATGACCCTAACATTGATGCAACCTTAGATTGCATAGTTATACAAGTTAAGGTGCCGTTATAATTCACTATCGTAAGGTGAAATGATCATATGGATAGTAGGGAAGTATGTGTGTGGTATGTTATTATATATCAAAGTAATTTGATTGTTTAACTTAAATTCATTTGTTTTATCATAATGATACATGTGAAATTTTGTTACTGCTCAATGTGTAATTATATTATATTTTGGAAAGTGATTTTGATAAATATACTTGATCCAGAAATTATTTTTATATTATGAAGACATTACACAGATAAAATATTTTGTCTTAGGTACTCTAAGTAGATATAGGTCCACTATTGGCGTTAGATAAAGTCAGAGGGTGGTGTCATTTTTTTTTGGATTGTCAGGACATGTGTTGATCCGAAAGGGTTTGAATTTTGTAGTTTTGCTATGGAATATTTGGAACATGGGTAATCCGTGAATTTTGAGTTGGTAAATTTTTTGAAAATCTATATCAATTTACAATTAGTGTATATTTGTTACTGGATCAAATTGAGGCCACGCCTAGCCTTAGGTGTAGGGCCCAGGTGGGGTGTGAAAACAAAGTATGTTCCTAGTGATGTGAATTGCGAATTAGTGGATGAGATTGCAAGGAGTTTTTCTCAGACAGGGCCCACTTTTACTAATTATGCCCCATTTTAAAGCCGATGTTTGAACTCCTGGTGGAAAGCCGGGGAAGCTAACCCCGGCTATAAAAAAATGTGTGTGTGTGTGTGTGTGTGTGTGAAAACACCGTATAACCGTGAGTTGAAGTCTCAGGTTTTACTTCTTTTTTTTTCTTTTGTTCTTTTGGCAAAATAACTTTTAAATCCTCTAACTATTGGCACGTTTCTATGTAGTTCTCTTAAATTTATTCGTTTCAGTTAAAACTCTCTAAGTATGAATATGCTTTTAAAAAGTCTTTCTGTTAGATTTTCCATCAAAACTAACAGAATTAAGGGCAAAATTGTAATCTTCTATTTTTTCATTATTTATTCAATTTTCTCTTTTTCTTTTTTCTTCCTTTTCCTTCATCTTCACAAAACTTTTTTTTTTCTCTCTCTCTCTCTTATCTCTTCACCGAACCTTTCTCTCCCTCTCTCTCCACCACATTCTTCCGCGGCCGCCACCATTGTTGCCACAACAACCATCATTGTTGCCACCACTGACGTCGCCGCCACCACACCCTCTATTACAGAGGGTAGTTCTTTCTCTATTACAGATGGTGAACTCCTCTATAATAGATGGTGATTCACTATCTGTTACAACCTCCCCTCTGTAATAGAGAATGGTTCGCCATTCGTAATAGAGGGTATCCCACCCTCTGTTGAAATAGAGGGTGGGAGCCCTATATTAAAACAGAAGGTCGTAGTGGAAACAAGGGAGAATCGCGGTGACGCAAGAGAGAGAGAAAAAAAAATGTTCGGTGAAGAGAGGAGAAAGAGAAAAAAGGTTCAGTGAAGAGGGGGGAAATAGAGAGAGAAAGGTTCGGTGAAAATGAAGGAGGAAGAAAAAAGAAAAAAAATTAAATAAAAAATGAAAATAAAATAAAATAGAAGATTGCAATTTTACCCCTTAATTCTGTTTTTTGGATGGAAAATCTAACAGAATAACTTTTTAAAACCACTTTCATACTTGGAAGGTTTAAACTGAAAAAATTAAATTTAAGAGGACTACATAAAAATGTACCAATAGTCAGAGGGTTTAAAAGGTATTTTGCCATTTTTTTTAAACAAGTTAACCCAGGATTCATAATCTCGACTTTAAATAGTCAGAATTCACATTCCTGACTTATTATCCTTGGGTAAATAATGTGATATTAAGAACCTTAAGTTTCGCTCTTCTAAACATTACCCAATGCAAAAACTGATGCTTTTATTTCTACTTGATGAAAACCAACTAAGTTACAACACGAAATAGAAGTTCTAAGAATTTTTTTAAACATTGGAATCAAGATAGCAATATCAAGGTGCCCATCTAGCCTTTTTGCAGCATAAACTTTGAAATCTTTTCATATTACCCTAACTAAGTTCAATTTTTAGGTAATATCAAACATGGGATTGAAAGCTATCAGTACAACTGTATAACATAATGATCACCTGTACTTGGAGTTGAAACTTCTTAAGTTGTTTGATGATATCGTCCAACATTAATGCATTGTCTGTTTGTGAAGTGGAAGAAGCCTATGTTAAAGATAGGGCAAATAGAAAAGAAAATATTAAACACAACTAGTCATGAAGAGGTAAACAACTTCAAAGTTAATAGGTTTTTAATTAATAAAAGATGTGATTAGTTTAAAACAAAGACCATTAATTTATTGACCCACATTAGAAATTTTCATGTATAGGTGAAAGAATGTCCATAAAGTCTATTTCTAGCGATGTGAAATGTAAGTTAGTGGATGAGATTGCAAGGAGTTATTCTCAAACAGGACCCACTTTAACTAATTATGATCCAATTTAAAGCTGGCGTTTGGAGTCTCATTGGAAAGCTAGGGGTCCTAATTGTTGCCATTAAGTTTTAAGTACAGGGGTGTAAGTGATGACGAAAATACAATAGGGGTGCAAAGTGCAATTAGGTCTAATTACAAGGGTGCAAAATATAATTAACATTTTTTTTTATGTATGTGTATATATCATGGAGAGAGAGAGAAATAGAGAGACAACAAACGTTGGAAGATGGTGGCAAGAAGTGTTTCACAGTTAGTGATGATGGTGTTTGCCAGAGTCGAACAAACGTAAAAGAAGGGTAGTTGAAAATATGTGGTGCTCGCCATAGAATGCAAAAGAAAAAGGATTTGAAATGTAAAAATAAAAAATACATTTTAACCCTTAAATTTTGGATAAATTTTTAAGTAGACCCCGCTAAATTAGTTAAAAACGACGAAATTGTCCTTAATTTTTATGTGAAATAACGAAGCTACCCTTAATTCTATTAAATTTTTGGAAAATTCCACCAAAGGTCCCAAAAGTGAAAAATACCACTTGGTAGAGGACCATCCAATTTTATTTTTTTTGCCTTCGGATGGTCCTTAGAAAGTGGTGATCCTCACTTGTGGAACCTCTCAACAAGAAGCCGTAAATTTTTAACCGTTGCACTTAAGTCTTAATTACAGAGGGTTTAATTGTTGGCGAAAATAACGTAACGGTGTAAAGTGTAATTCAACCGGTACATAAGCAAGTTAATTAAAATAAATGTTGTTACCTTTGTAAAATAGTTGAAAACCCTTGCCACCGATTCAAGCTTTCAGGTGACAAACAAGTGAGGAAAAAAAAAAAAAGTTGAAGAAAGAAGAAAAAACAAGGGGAGAAATAAGAAAAAAATAGAAGAAGAATGAAGAAGAAATGAAGCAAAAAGGGGGAAGGGGTGAGGGCGGTATTAAAGAGTTCTTTATTCATTTGGGTCCAAAAAGTTACAAAAATACCAAAATGGGTCCCCTTTTAACTTATTTACTAAAATGAGTCTTCCCGGCTTTGCTATGGCCAATTTCATGATTTTTTTTTAATTTTTTTTTTAGAAACTGGCCTTGTCAAGGCTGGTTTCTAAAAAAGAGGCTGCCACCTTGGCAGCCCCCTTCCCCCCACCCCCACCCCCACCCCATGCCATCCCCATCCGTTTATATATATATATATATATATATATTTTTTTTTTTTTTTTTTTTTAAATTTGTTTAATATTTTATATATTTATTTATAATTTTATATATATTGTATATATAACTAATTAATTTATATATATAATTTTTAATTTTAAAAATATTAAATAAATTTTTAAATTATATTTGATAATCACATCATGGGTTAAGTGAAATTATAATTTCAATTACCCCCCACCACAATTGTTTGGTTATTACTCAACTCATTTTTATCTCTTTTTATTATATTATAATAATAATTATTTTTTTTAACAAACTTAATGTTTTCCATGTAGTCCATACACTACAATAATTTTTTCAGAAATCCAAATTTATTGTACTATATTATAATGACTATTATAGTACAATAAATTTGTACTTTTAAAAAATTATAGTGACTATTATATAGTCCAAAAAATTATAGTGACTATAATATAGTCCAAAAAATTAGCAACTATTTTTATAGCACAAAAAATTCTACTAACTATTAAAAAAAATTATAGTATAATAAAAAGGGATAAAAATAGGTTGAGTAATGCCCAAACAAATAATATGTATATGGGTGGGGGAGAAGGCAATTCCGGCCCTCCCAGGGCGGGAATCAATTTTTTTAATTTTTTTTAACATTTGTTTTTATAAATAATAATTTTTTTTTTGTCGGTTTATTTTTTAATAAGTTTTCCTAATAATTTTTTTTAATCATAATTATTAACAATTTTTCCTAATTAAAGTGACACTCACCTTGAAAATTAGGCACTAGTCATGCAATTTTATTAAATTTCAAAACTTCAAACTTCTTAAGATTTGATCAAATTGAAAAAATTTAGGGACCTAATTTCAAAATAAAAAAGGGACCAAAGCGGTAGGGGCAAAAAGTGTAATTAAATTAAAGCATATAGACTATGAAAGAGTTTATATCTCCAATGAAAGTGTGGATAGGCAAAACTTTACGTTCAGTGGTCTGTTTTGGACGATTTTTTATCACACCCCACCCCGGGTACCCGTCACCCAAGGCCGGGCGTGACGTCGGCATGACACTTCATGACCAACCAACCAAACACATACATATATATACATACATTCTCAGACGCATGCATACCGTTATCAATATTTTTTTTTCCAAAAATAATACCTATTACTCATTTCCAAAAATAGGGGACACACCCGTCCCAAATATATATATATATACAACAAAAATCACAAAATGTCGAACCGTCTACGGTTTGCTTTTGACTGGACCACCTCCAAAATGACACTACCTCCCAGACTCTACTTAGTGCCAGTAGTAGAGCCACTCCTATCTGCGGCACCTGAAACCAAAATTTTTTATCGGTGTACTGTCTTCATAATAAAAATATTTTATGAATAAAGTATAAGTATTAAACACCACATTTCAAAATATAATATTACATAATCACATATCGTACAGAAATCCAGTTTCTCTGTTATCACTGAAATAAACTCATATATTTACAACACCCAATCCAAATATTTTAAGTCAACCAGAGCAACAAAATAATACATTGACGTCAATCCATTTTAAAATAATATATCTAAGCCAATTAATCCAGGTAGTTCATCGTATAATAAAATACCGCACACCACTTACCTACTAACCATAGGATCATTTTTACTTCACATATTTACAACACCCAATCCAAATATTTTAAGTCAACCAGAGCAACAAAATAATATATTGACGTCAATCCATTTTAAAATAATATATCTAAGCCAATCAATCCAGGTAGTTCATCGTATAATAAAATACCGCACACCACTTACCTACCGACCATAGGATCATTTTTACTTCACGATCGGGAGTTACAACGGTACCACAACCTGTACAACTGTGTCATCTAAAGTGACTATCAGTGCTAGGACCATTTATTATCCCCAATGGTAGGGGTACCACCCACAGGATTTGCACTCCTGATGGGTCAACCAACTACCTGCAAGACTAATTCTCTTGACAGGTCACAATAATCAACAACCACCTGCCGGACTAATCCTCCGGACAAGTTATAATATCAACAACCACTTGCCAGACAGGTCATAATATAGTCAACCACCTGTAGGACTGACACTCCTGACGGGTCATAATAATCAACAACCACCTGTAGGACTAATCATCCGGATAGGTCATAATACCAACAACCACACTAATCCTCCGGACAGGTTATAATATTTCACAACATAATCAACCACTCGTAGGACGTGCCCTCTTAACAGGTCAATACCATCTCACAGGATATGCCCTCCTGACGGGATCAAACTATGGCATAGTTGAAAAAAAATCACTCTCCACGTTTAAAAATCTACTTGATCCACATAAGTTGTAAAATCGTCTAATTTTAATAAACATATTTTTTCACAATTTATACGAAAATAAAATTTGTATATTTACATAGAAAACAGTACACTCACCTCGTTTTCTGCACTACAAAAAATATTATCTTCCAAAACCTACCGGGACGCTGGTGCCTACGAACCTAATAACGATAGGCCTAAATTAATATTTTATTTAAAATAATCCTACTATGCAATGCATGGCCCTAAATGGCATGATTTCCCATTCTCCGAATTTAATTATGCAAAATTGTTATTTCATTCGTTTTGCTACGTTAGTTTTTACTGTACAACGATTATTAAAATTAATGGTTTCAAAAATTATTATCACGATTTCGAAAATTTTAATGCTAATAATTTAATTTAACGAAAATAGTAATCGACTAAAATTTTACATGTTTTTGAATTGCCTGCCGAGAGATTGGATTTTGGATTTTTATTTTTTTTATTTTTTTCCTTCTTTTTCTCTTCCTTTTCTGTTTTCTATTTTCTGCGCCTGGACCTCACCACCGCGGCGACAACCCTCTTTCTTTGTTCTGGGTTCTTCTCGCCGGACCTCACCGTCACGGCGCTCTCTCTCTCTCTAACTCCTACTGTTGGCGACATACACACACCAGCAACGAACAACCGCATACACACACCCACAATCACTGACCAAACGGCGATGACCACACTCGCCGGACGAACGGCGACGATCACACATACACCGCCGGTGAACAAAACACACCCACACACACTCACACCAGCGACGAAACAGAACAAAGCACACATAACTAACCACACACATGCACACGTCGATCACCTCCACACATCGCCAAACAAATTGGATAGAACACACACACACTTGTCTAATCAACCCCACATAGCAACGATACATACCCACACATGCACAGACGACGATAATTGAACAACGGACACACTCACAACACACGACGACAAACGACGATGATCACCCATGCGATCCACACACACACACACACTCGTCCGACCACATACACACCCACACAACAGTGACACAAACCCACACACTATCACCGGATGAACGACGACGACGACACACACACACCCACGCCGGAGAAACGACGACGATTAGAACCCACCACCACTGAACTTTCTCATCTCTCTTTGTTTTCTAATTTCTTCTTCTTTTTAGGTGTTGGGATTGTGAATTACATGCATGAATTTATATATATATATATATATATGCATGATCATAGTGGTGTTCCTTGATACCTTGAATTGCTACGTCGTGATCGTTTTTTTTTTTTTTTTTTTTTTTATCCCATCAATATGTGTATATATATATTTGTGTGTATGTGTGTTAATTTTTCCCAAATTACATTAACCTCCCCTAAATTTTCTTTAGGTTATTATTTAAATCCCAAAATTTAAAATGAATATTTCTAAAATTGCTAATTGACCCCTAAACTTTTAATTTAAATTAGAAATGAAACATTACACCCCGTTATTTTCTAAATGTCCTAAAATGTGACTAATGAATATGCACGTGCGAAAGTTAGGATCTTACAACCCTTTCCCTCTAAAAGAAATTTTGTCCCAAAATTTTAGTTACCTTGATCGAACAAGTGCGGATATTTATCTTTCATCTCATCTTCTCGTTCCCACGTCGCTTTCTCTACCTAATAACTGCACTATAGCACTTTCACCAATGGAATCGTTTTCGTCCGCAACACCTGATTTCTACGACTCAGAATCTGGACTGGCTCCTCAACGTATGTCAAATCTTCTTCCAACTCGATTAGTTGAGAAGTCAGCACATGCGAAGGATCTGGCACATACTTTCTAAGCATCGACACGTGGAAAACGTCGTGTAATCTGGATAATTTTGGCAATAAGGCAAGTCGATAAAATGTCATGCCAACCCGTTCTAAAATCTTATATGGCTCAATATACCTCGGACTTACCTTTTCTTTCTTCCCGAATCTCATTATGCCCTTCCACGGGGATATACGCAAAAATACACGATCGCCCACTTCAAATTCCAACTCCCGCCTGCGCTTGTCAGCATAACTCTTTTGTCGACTCTGTGCAATCTTTTTTTTTTCATGAATCACTTTTACTTTGTCTGTTGTCATTTGGGCTATATCTAACATCAACAATTTTTGTTCTCCCACCTCAGTCCAACAGACTGGAGTCTTGCATCTCCTACCATACAGCGCTTCATACGATGTCATTTCGATTGCCGAATGGTAGTTGTTATTGTAGGTAAACTCCATCAACGTCAAATGATCATCCCAATACTTGGAAATTCCATAACACAACCCCTCAATATATCCTCCAACGTCTAAATTGTACGCTCTGATTGACCGTCAGTTTGCAGATGAAAAGCGGTACTAAATTTTAGCTTGGTACCAAGAGCAGTTTGGAGACTCGACCAGAACTTCGAGGTAAATCTCGGATCTCTATCCGATACTATGAAAATCAGTGCACCATGTAACCGAATAATCTCATCAATATACAATTGAGCATACTTATCCAGAGAGTACGTCATCTTTATGGCCAGAAAATGAGCATATTTAGTAAGCCTATCGATGATCACCCAGATAAAATTATGCCCCTTTTGAGTACGGGATAATTCCAAAATGAAATCCATCGTGATATGCTCTCATTACCACTCTAGAGTAGGTAGAGACTGCAATAACTTACTTGGATGTTGGTGCTCGATCTTGACTTGCTGACAAACGAGACACCTGACAACAAATTCAGCAACTTCCTGTTACATTCCATTCCACCAATAGTGTTTTCGTAGATCCTGATACATTTTGGTACTACCTGGGTGCATCGCGTATGTTGAGCTGTACGCTTCCTCCAAGATATCCTTCTTCAGATTAGCATCGTCAGGCACACATAGTCTATTTTCTACCATCAAAGTCTCATCATTATCTCTGACACGATAGTCAGCTCTGTGACAATTTTTCACTTCATTTAAGATCTTCTCCAATTGGGTATCTGACTTCTGCGCTTCTATAATACGGTCGATCAATATCGGTCTCAAAGTCAAAGACGGAAGCAACGCTACCGTCTGACCAACCGCCAATTGGACTCGCAAAGATCTCAACTCAGCATAGAAATTAGTATGAACAACTTGAATGTGTGCAACCGAACCCGCCGATTTTCGACTCAACGCATCCGCTACAACATTGGTTTTTCCTAGATTATAATGGATAGTACAATCATAATCATTGATCAATTCTATCCAGCGTCTCTGTCTCAAATTTAGTTCCTTCTGAGTAAATAAATATTTCAAACTCTGGTGGTCGGTGTATATCTCACAAGTCTCTCTATACAGGTAATGTCTACAGATCTTCAGGACAAACACAATTGTCGCCAACTCCAAATCATGCATCGAGTAATTACGCTCATGATTCTTTAATTGCAGGGAGGCGTATGCAATCAAGTGACTATGTTGCATCAGTACACACCCTAGCCCTTGTTGTGAAGCATCACTATAGATTACAAATCCACCAACTTCAGTTGGAAGGGAAAGTATTAGCGCAGATATCAATCTACTTTTCAGCTCTTGGAAACTCTACTCATATTTGTCAGTCCACTCAAATTTGGATTCTTTGCGGGTCAATCGGGTCAACGGGGTAACTATAACAGAAAATCCCTACACAAACCGACGATAATAACCCGCCAATCCCAAAAAGTTTTGAACTTCGGTCACACTTTTCGGCCTTTCCCATTGAATCACAATTTTGACTTTCTTTGAATCCACTTGAATACCACCCCCTGAGATAATATGTCCCAAGAATACAACTTTATTCAACCAAAGCTCACATTTACTGAATTTCGCATACAACTACTTCTCTCGCAAAGTCTGCAATACAATCTTAAGATGCTCTTCTTTATTTTGGGAGTAGATCAGTATATCATCAATGAACACGATAATAAACTGATCTAGATAGGGTTGGAAGATCTGATTCATCAAATCCATAAAAGCAGCAGGGGCATTCGTCAACCCGAATGGCATGACTAGAAATTCATAATGTCTATACCTCGTACGGAACGCCATTTTTTCCACGTCACTGTCTCTGACTTTCAGCTGGTGATATCCTGATCGAAAATCTATTTTGAAAAACACCCTATCCTTCTGTAGTTGGTCAAATAAATCATTAATCCTGAGCAACGGGTATTTATTACGAACCGTCACCCTATTCAACTGTCGGTATTCAATATACACCCTTAGCGTGCCACCCTTATTCTTTACGAATAACACTGAGTCTCCCTATGGAGAAACACTAGGTCTGATAAACTCCCAGTCTAACAGATCTTGCAACTGAATCTTCAATTTATTCAACTCAGTAGGCGTCATACGATAGGGTGGGATTGATATAGAAGCAGTTCCTGGAAGTAACTCAATGGTGAATTCCATCTCCTTATCCACTGGCAAACCTGACAATTCTTCTAGAAACACATCAGGAAAATTCCTGACTACTGGAATATCCGCTACCTGAACTTTATTCTGGCTAGTGTCAAACACATGCGTGAGGTATCCCGGACATCCCTTCTTTAGTAATTTTCTAGCCTCCAAGAGTGAAATCAAACTGATAAGGGTAATGATTCTGTCCCCCGAGAATACAAACTCTAGCTCACCTAAGACCCGAAAGATAACTTCGTTTTTAAAACAATCCACCGTGGCATGATAACCGGATAGCAAATCCATACCTAGTATTACATCAAAATTGTGAATACTCAAGGTAGTAGATCTACTAATAATTCTCTATCACCAATCCAAAGTGGACTGTCTTTTTACGCACTATCTATCAACACTGACTCACCTACCGGAGTAGAGATAATGATACTATATAACAGGAAAGTAGGAAATTTACCTATATACATCATGAAGGTTTTCGAAACAAATGAATGAGTAGAATCGGGATAAATAAGTACATGTGCATCTCTATCATATAAAGACATGATACCTGTAACCATATCTGGAGTAGCTTGGGCATCCTGTCGAGTAGTAGCAAATACACGGCCTCGCGTCGGAGGTCTACCGGCTGATCCTCTACCACACCCCCAAAACACTACTAGGGCCAACACTACCCGCACTGCTAATAGAAGGCGCAGATGTGACAGTAGATTTTGGACAATTCAAAGCTATATTGTAAAATCTAAATTATAGAACGTACGTCATAAATAGTTGCATTTTAGAGTATTAGAAAATTTTAGGGTAAAATTTTATTGATTAAAATTCAAATCAAAAGTTGGGGGTCAAATTGGAAATTTAGAAACATTAAATTTAAACTTGAGATTTAAATTGACAATTAAAATCAAAAAGTGAAAATATTAAGGGTGAAATTATAATTTTTGAAACTTTTAAAAGTTGAAATTTATTGAAATTAAGAACTTAAAGGAAATTGGGGGAGAAAAGTACAATTTAACTATTTTTTTTAAACACACACACACACACACACACACACACACACACACACACACACACACACACACACACATATATATATATATATATATATATATATGAAAGCTGTGTGTGTGTAACGAGAGATGGCCGGCAGGGAGAGAGAGAACATGCGACGTGGCATGAGGAGATCAAATCTACCCACTAATTTCATGCAATAAATACTCTCTCATGCAGTAGAAATTATCAAAATCCAAAATCAAATCTGAAAAATCAGAGAAATTCTAGAGAGAGAGAGAGAGAGGAGGGGAGTGGGGGTCGTCGGATTTTTCTTGAATCGGCGTTCCTTCGGCAGTGTGGTCGTGGCTGTTACGTGTGTGTGTGATCATGTGGATATCGTCGTTAGTCCCAAGGGAGAGCGAGGGTGTTTCAGCCGGTGGGGTGGTTCGTTGACGACGTGGCAGTGTGCGTTCTTAGCATCACCGGTGAGCGGAAGTTGCTGATCGCTATCCAATTATCGACGATTATCGAGATGGTGAGTATTTATGTGTAATTTCTCTAATTATTTTGGTGGGTGTGTGCTTGCATGAGTGTTGCGAGTTTGGTCGGTAAATATTCGGCGGTGTGAGTATGTGCTATGTTTTCTTTTTTCCGATAGTGTGTGGGTTTGATTGAATCATGTGGGTTTGTGTGTGTTCTGATTGTCCAGTTAGTGTGTGTGTCACCGTCGGTTAGTTTGGCCGGCGGTGAGTGAGAGTAATGTGAGAGAAACGGTATCGTCGGCGAAGGTGGTGGGTGTCCTTTCGGTCGGTGCTGTTTCGTCGTCACCGGCGCATGGGGTTGCGATGTTCAGATGTGGGAGTTTATAACCATTCGGTAGTAAGTTTGCGTGTGTGTGTGTGTGTGTGTTATGTCGGCGAGAACCTAGCAAAAACATAGACGAAGATAGAGAGAAGTCGGTCGATCAACGGCGGTGGCAGTGGTGCGAGTTGGGTGTGGCTACGGTGTGCCGTTGTGTGTGTATGTTGTTGTCGGTAGGGGTCGTTGGTCCCGTGATGTGTCGTCGGCATTATGGGCATACATGTGTAGTTGTGTGCATGAGAGTGTATATCGCAACGTGTGTGTGTGTGTGTGAGAGCAGTGATCTTGTGGGTATGTGTGTTAACTTGTGAGGTGATCGGTGGTGGTGGTTGATCGGTGTTGTGGGTGGTGCAAGGGCGACGGTGAGAATCGGCGAGGCGTGGGAGGCCATTGGTGGTTGGCAACAGTAGAGAGAGAGAGGGGGGGCCGACCGTCGAGTCTGGAGCAGAACCAAAAATCGAAAAAGAAAAAGGAAGGAAATGGAAAATTGCACAAATAACCCCCAACAAAATTCAAATCCATCTCATGGCCCGTGAACGATTCGGAATGGATATCGTTTTTCGTTAAATTTATTTTAATTTTGTTAAATTCAATTCTAACATAAAAAAATTTGTAACCGGAATAATAAATTTGGGATCGTTCATATTATAAGATTTTTATACAATAATTAACGGAATGAAATTATCAGAATAATAACAATTTTCATAGATACAATATGGGGAATGGAAAAATGCGGAACTTAGGGCCTACATTACATGATTAGGTGATTTTACATAAAATATTAATATAGGCTCTGTTACTATTAGGTTCGTAGGCACCGACATCCAGATAGAGTGTGGTCAGTGTCAGTTTTGCAAAACAGATATCGAGGTGAGTGTACTGTCTTCTTACCAAATTATTTGTATATATATATGATGGGCAATGGTTGTATTTAAATTAGATGTTTTTAAAAATTATGTGGTGATTGACGATGTTGATTAGACGATATTATTCAGTTATGTTTTGATGATGTTGTTATTGATTTGACGATGTCATAATAATTATTTGTTTCGGTAGAGTGAGGTTATCCACTTTGGCAGAGTGATGTGATCCGTTTCGGTGGAGTGATGTTATCCGCTTCGATGGAGTGATGTTTATTTGCTTCGGCAGAGTGATGTTAGACGTTTATACTGCGCAGTGATTATCCACTTTGGCAGAGTGATGGGTGTTCGTAGGAAGGCATATCCTACGGATGGTACGGTACCGTTGCAAACTCCCGATCGTGAGGTTAGAACGATCACATGGCTAGCCCGGGGTGTGATGTGATGAGGTGTGAAATGTTGTGGTGAGAAGTGGTGTTGTGTCGTATATGGTATTTTCTTGCATATGGTGATTGGGAATAGTACATTTATATATTTTATTGTATACTGGATTGGTATGTTCCAATTTCGTTATTCTATATGGTTAGCTGAATTATTTTGGTTGATTTTTACTGCTTAGTTGAGGTAATATATATATAGATAAATGTTGATTATGTGGTGACAAGAATAAGATGTTTTCCTTATAGTATGAGGTATTTAAATTATGAGATTATTATATTATTATTTGATATGTGATGTTTATATGTTATATGCTTGATCCAATTAAAAAGTTTTATTAAAAAAACAGTACATTCGCAGATGCAACAGTTAGGAGTCGGTCCCCTACTGGCACTAGGTAGTGTCTGGCGATGGTATAACGAGAGAGTATTTTGGGAGGTGCTACCTGAGGCGAACCTAGGAGAGGTTTATTGTTATTTTATCTTTTGTTGTATTATAATTCAGGGACGGGTGTGTCCCCAGTTAGAGAAGATGTTTATGGCCTGATTTTGTGGTTATATAATTATGAATGCATATTGTCGCTTTCTGGTCTAGTTTGTCGCTCAGGTGATGTCGTGTCGATGTCACGCCTGCCCCATGGTGACGGGTGTCCGGGGTGGAGTATGACATATATGACCCGACTCATGACAACGGAAACATACGGGACTCGCCATAGGACAGTCTCTGATAAAATGATCTAGTGATCCACATTGGTAGCATACGAATACCCCGACCTGACTAAACGCCTGACTTCTCTCCAGTCCTTGCTGGCTGACACTCGATCTAGATACATTCTGTTGTCGCCCAGAGTATGACTGTTGTGGACCACGGCTTCTAACGAATTTGTCAATCGATGGGGCCCGAGCAACTGGCGATCGACATACCGCTCTCCGAGAAGTACCACGTAGATATCTACTAGGTGACTCGAATCTCTTGGCGGCCTCCTGAACATCCATTTCTACTAATTTTGCCATATTTACCAATTCAGCGTAACTTTTAATTTGTTTGCTTGTTAACCTAGAACGAATTTCTAAATTGAGCCATTTTTGAAATCTTCTGCATTTCGCCTCTTCCGTTTTTACCAAATCAGGGACAAAGTGGGACAAGGCATCGAATTTAACTTCGTACTATTGGACGGTTATCTTCCCCTGCTTCAAAACTATGAACTTTTCCTCTAT
This sequence comes from Eucommia ulmoides, assembly GCA_016647705.1. Taxonomy (NCBI): domain Eukaryota; kingdom Viridiplantae; phylum Streptophyta; class Magnoliopsida; order Garryales; family Eucommiaceae; genus Eucommia; species Eucommia ulmoides. Next base: position 15,385,636 of record CM028330.1, on the reverse strand, counting down.
TTGGAACCAATAGGACTCAGGGAAATATTTCTCATTAAACACCGCAACAAATCGATCCCAAGTGATCTCCTTGCCTGGTACTGAATGTAACCTCCTCATCTTCTCCAACCAATGTTCAGCTTCCTCTTTCAGTTGGAAGGTAGCAAGAGGAACTTAGTTATCGTCAGTAATCCCCATAGACTCAAATACATGCCCTACGTCTCTCAACCAGTTCTCGGCATCAGCTGGACTCGCAGTTCCTATGAAAACAGGATGATCCAACTCCTTAAATATTTTCAGAAGTACTGTCTGGGAAATAGCTGTCTCAGTTTGGGCTCTTTGGTATTCTATCATTTTCGCCTACTGCTCTGTCAGCTGTGCAACAGCCTGCAGAATTATCTCAACGGCATCTAAGCTTTCTTGCATCCTGTCTCTCTGCCTCTAGGGTCCAACACTCCCAGAGCTCTCATTTTCACGCTCCATCGTCACTATCTGAAATAAATTTTAATAAACTGTTGGGCCAACCAGAAAAACAACAGTATTTAATTTAACAACATAACTACCACTTGCATGTCGAAACCACCTACCGACACCCTATCTAAAGGTCCACTACTGACTAGACAACTAGCACGTCTATAGAACCTATAAACTAAACTTTGATACTACAAATGTCACACCCCACCCCCGGTACCCGTCACCCAAGGCCGGGCGTGACATCGGCATGACACTTTCTGACCAACCAACTAAACACATACATATATATACATACATACTCAGATGCATGCGTACCGCTATCAGTATTTTTTTTTTCCAAAAACAATACATATTACTCATTTCCAAAAATAGGGGACACACCTGTCCCAAATATGTATATACAACAAAAATCACAAATGCTGACGGATTGAGGCAAAAATTCAGGAAATCAGTTTAATTAAGACATTCACTTAATTTAGTCTAATTAAAATTTAATTAATCATTCCTTAATTAACCATATTTTTCACCATAATTCTATCACTCACTCTATAACTTAGCCATCCATGTCTGCATCTTATATTCACTTCAAACTCTATTTAAACAGCTCTCTCTCTCTCTCTCTCTCTCTCTCTTTTCGTAACCTTCTCTATCTCACCCGATCTCACTCTTTCTCTGACTTATCTCCGAGTTGTCACCATCTCCACCTTATCTCGATCCGCTGCTCTGCCTTTCTCGCCATTCTCCACCACCGCAACTCGGAGGGAGAATAGAGCGGTGATGGCGTTGTAGCGACGGGCTAATGTAGAAGGTGAAGATGATGGTGATGGCGTTGGTGATGGACGACCTATCTCACTTTCTCCCTTCTCTCACAATCTCTCTCTCTCTCTCCGATCTTGTGAAGATGGCGGCTTCGGCGAAGACTGCGAAGATCTATTGGACCCTCGGTAGCCATCGCATCACCTGTCCAGATCCACAGAAGGTAAGACACCCTTTGCAATCGCCGCTCAATCACCATCGCCGGTGGTCGTTGAATAGATGTATGCCTCTCCAATCTGACGCAGTAGCTGTCGCTGTCGATTCAGCCAGATCTGAGTTTGGATTGGCCAAATCTGAGTTTGATTTGGCCAGATTTGAGTTCAACTTGGTCGGATCTGGATGGCGATGACCGGCATACGATGGCACGTGGTTGGATCTGGACAGCGAACGGCGGTGGTCGGATCTGGATGGGGGTGGTCGGCGGGAGTCGGATCCGAAGACGTTTATATTATCAATTCATTATTTCATTTTTCATAGGATTGCAAAGTTTCTACGGTCAAGTGTCATGAATTTCTCGAATTGTTGAAGTGAATTATGTTTGCTCACCAAAAAATTGCCTCCTCATTGCTCTCATTTAATTGATTTTTTTAAAATTTCTTTTTTTCTTTTTCATTTTTTAAAGTGTAGAGGTCCATGTCATGACACTGTCCCCAACAATATTTTAAGTAACTTTTAATTTTTTTTTCATTTCTTTAATGTAAAGTATTTTGTATGTTATGGAGATTTTATTTTTATTTTTTATTTCTTACCAATTCATGAAAAAGAATGATTACCTTAAAGAATTGTATTGTCTCATTGTGTGCTATATTTGTGAATTGTGATATAATGTAATGCTTAAAGGGCTGCAAAATTTTAAGATTGGTCAGTGGTTGATTAAAATTGGGTGTTAATTTGCAATTTCTTAAAAGAGTGAGGTCAACTTGTATTTTTTCCTTTGAATTGTTTTTTTAGCTGAATGTTGGTGCATATATTTTTTTTTCCTTTTCAAGTGATTGAATTCCAATTTATCATTGTGTCTAAACACATGATTTTGGTGGAGCAAGGAGATATTTTCAGTTTTTGGATATTTTTTTGGTTATTTTTTTTTAAAGGTTTTTTTTAGAGTTGTTTTTGGCCCTTTTATATATATATATATATATATATATATATATATATATATATATATATATATATATATATATATATTTATTAAGAACCTAGAAGTAACAGTTGAATTCAACTATTAAAAAAAAATGTTTGTTTCCTTTCTTAGAGTATAGGAAAAAGTACCTTTAGATTTATTTTCCCTCTCTATTGTGTCTAAACACATGATTTGGGTGGAGCAAGGAGATATTTTCAATTTTTGGATATTTTTTTGGTTATTTTTTTTTAAAGGTTTTTTTTAGAGTTGTTTTTTGTCCTTTTGTTTTTTTTTTTTTTGCTTTTTCTTTTTTGAGTTTTTTTTTTTTATATATTTATTAAGAACCTAGAAGTAACAGTTGAATTGAATTATTAAAAAAAATGTTTGTTTCCTTTCTTAGGGTATAGGAAAAAGTACCCTTTAGATTTATTTTCCCTATTTATTGTGAAGTATTTTGTATGTCATTGTAATTTTATTTTGACTCATGTTTAATTGTGATTATATTAATATTTGAGTATTAATATTATTGATACATATTGTATTGTATTTGTAATAAACTGTTAGTATCAAACAGGTGTACAATGTTGTATAAACAGATGATATGTGAAATAAATAAATAAAATCTTTTTGACATTCATTTTTTTTTTACATCCGTGCCTTCAGGCACGGGTTATACACTAGTATATATATATATAAACGGATGGGGATGGGGATGGGGATGACATGGGATGGGGGTGGAGGTGGGGTTGCTAAGGTGGCAGCCCCTTCTTTAGAAATCGGCCTTGACAAGGTCTGTTTCTAAAAAAAATTAAAAAAAAATATAAAAATCATGAAATTGGTCGTAGCAAAGTCGGGAAGACCCATTTTAGTAAATAAGTTAGGGAACTCATTTTGGTATTTTTGTAATTTTTTGGACTCAAATGGATAAAGAACTCGGGTATTGAAGCTTCTTGCAGGAAGCTTTCATGTAGCAAGCTGCCTTCAGAAATCCTGCTTGGAGTTCAAAGCCTACTTGAGTAGGGTTTCTGCGAAGCCTACTTAAGTAGGCAGTTTAGTTGGTGTGCATCGACTCACTAACAACCGTTTTTCTTTCTTTCTTTCAAGAGAATCGGCTCTTAAAGAGCGGATTCTTTTGGCAGAAAAATAAATCGACTCTTAAAGAGCCGATTCTTTTGAAAAAAGAAAAAGAATCGGCTCTTTTCGGTCCGATTCTTTAACAAAAAATAAAATAAAATTTGTCTCCTCAATCCAACTCCAGCACAATGAATCAACGACTATGGGAATGGCGTTTTTTTAAAAAAATCGGCTGCCCCCAAGTTGATTATCATTTTTTTCGGTCAAAAAGTTAAAACATGAATAGTTTTGAGTTCTTTACATCTAATATATATATATATAAAGAACTCAAAACTATTCACGTTTTTTGGTTAATAATTTCAGTAATTCCCAGTGACAAAATTGGTTATCCACTTTTCTTTTTTTTAATTAAATTAATCTCCTACCATAACTAGGGAAATCTCCACTAGCTTTTTCATTTGAAGTCCCAAGGGATCTACTTATTTTAAAATAATGAAGAATCTAGGTAAGTGGCTATTATTTAGTCATTCAAGCACAACATGAATTGGTTCAAGTAAAAAAAAATTAAATTCTTTAAGCAATCTCTCGGGATCGAACTATGGAGAGTTGTGTATGAAAAGTGCTATGTTGAGAGAGATCCCTGCTTCTGGTGTCTGATAGTACCTCGAGAGATTAATTTTCGCTGACCGTGGTGCGAGGATATTAGTGCGATACAGTCAAAACAAGGTATTATAGGGAGAAAAGAATAAATACCTCGGAGACAGGCAAATTTATCAACAGATTCTCGATCCTCTTTTTCGAAAAATAAAAATAAATAAGTAAATAAAAAGTCATTGAACCCCTTTCATCACTCAATGACAAAAATCCTATTTTGTCCTCCAATTGTCAACCACATACTATCAAAACCAAAAGCATCTATAATCATAAAATAAAAACAAAAAATTCACAAAAATGGACCCATCCCTCTTTTTATTTTTTATTTTAATCCTTAAAATCTCAAAAACAAAATAAAAAATCAACTTATTAAATAGATTGATTTGGACCCCACATAATTAATTAACTAACATGTACCAAAACAAAATACAAAAATAGTCTTATCACTTGTCCAAGCATGTTAACGTGATCGAATGGAAAACTAAAAAATGCTTATTTTAGCCCTTTTTTTCCACTTAATTAACAATATTACATTTTTTTTTTATAATAGTAAAAAAAAAAAGGCACAGCTAGATTTGTATCCACATTCACCACTAGAAAATTCTCAAACTACTATATAAATCAAAGAAATTATTTCACTTGGCTCTATATTATTTTAAATTGGACTCTTCTAACATGATATCAAAGGTAAAGTTATGGGAATTCGTCTCTTCCCTCGTAGTTAAATTATTCATGCAAAACGGGAGTTGCAGATTTTTCATCATTCCCTCGCAGTCAGATTATCCGTGCAACTTAAGAATTACACGTAAGGACAAGTGTTAGATTCATGTCCCAAATTGATTATATTATGGGAGCTACTCTATGTGATACATTATGGTTTTGAGTTGGAACCTCCCAAAAGACAAAATTATGAAAATTGGTCTCTCATTTTTTTTGTAGTCAAATCATCTGTGCAAACGAAATTATAGTAAATAATAAAACCTTCACAATTAAAATAAATAAATAAATGCATATATAAAAAAAGCCAAATTTCTCCTATTTGTTAAGTATAGTATGGTGATCATGCTTGCCTCGAGGACATCTAATACAATGCCGACTATTATTTTCTTTACCAGTTTATTTTTATTCTTTTTTCATATTTTAATTAATATTATCTATACTATCAGATATAAATTTCACATCTAATTTTGTTAACTCAATAAATTTAATATATTTAATGTTAAATAAAGGATTAAATTTTATTTGAACGATTAAAGAATAAAAAGAAAAAAAAAAGTTAAGAATAAAATCGATTTGTTTTAAGAATAGTCTATTTTAAAAAAAAAATATACAACGTTAATTTAAACATGGATTTAATTACACTTTATTCCCTTATGGTAAGACTATTTTGTATTTTGTCCCTATAACATTTTCGTCACCATTTTGCTCTTTGTGGTTAGGCCATGTTGCACTTTATTCCTTAATATAAGCCTAATTACAGGGGGCAAGGTGGTGACGAGGGGATAAAGTGGTGACGAAAATACCACAAGGGATAAATTGCGAAATAGCCTAATAATATGATAAAGTATAATTAACCCATTAAACATTATATATGAAGGAAGTGGTCCAACACAAAAAAGACATGGATGTGGAAGTTTGAGGTAAGGATACCAAGTTAGAAGAAGTTGCGTATAATGCTGCAAGAACCCATAACAGAACGAATTTTTGTGTCCATATCGTGAAAAACCTCTCCAGCTGGAAATTGAACTGTTTATGTTTCTATGTTCGTATTATTATTTACCAAGAATTGAAAAAGGAAAATTATTTTTGTTTCGATTTCAAAAAAAATAAAAATCATTGAATCATCAATCATTTTACTTAAACTTACAATTTTACCCTCGATGTCTTTCATATAATACAACTTTGTTATTTGATCCCTGTCTTAAAACGTCTTCATGTCTCTGCAGCACCCAGTTTCTTTCTTGGCAAGGTAGTCGGCGCATCTGCTATTTTCTCTGGGAATGAGTTGTAGGACATAATTGTTCATTTCAAAGAATCTCTTGCAGTTGTCGACCCAACACTTGAAATGATGAGTTTTGGGGCAACCTTCGAGGATTAAGGCCACAACTTCAACACAATCAATTTCCACTACCACTTTCGGGAAATCTGTACTTGACGCAACACATATGCCTACATGGATACATCTTAGTTTAACTTCCAGACTAGTACATAGGGATGACAATTGAATCCGAACCGGTGAGTAACCAAACCAAACCGAATAATTCGAATTTAAAACTGGTCAAATCGTTTTGGTTTCGATTTTGGTTTCAAAATTGAAATTGAAGTAATTTTTTGTTTTGGTTTTGTTTTTGGGATAGTAATCATGAAATTGAATTGTGTAACCGAGCAACGTGACTAAATCGCGTAACCGCCATTTTAGATCTATTTTTTTATATATATATTTCACCTACTTTTTATTTATATATATTTTTTTCTCATATAAGTGTTGATAAGCGTAATTAAGAATATCTTTTTTATGAAACCAATTTCATATACAAAATGAGCTTAAAAATGACAAATGTAATAAAGAGTTAAAAATAATAGCTAGAAAATTTAAAAGCTAACTGGAAAATTTAGGGCATGTTTGGTAACCGTTTCCATCCTATCCCATCCAAGTGGGTTGGGATGGGATGAGAATTATGTTTATTTCTTGGGAGTAGAATCGCGTTTGGTATGGATAATTTTTTTTGAGTTTTGGGAATAGAATCGCATTTGGTAACAATTTTATCCGAGAAATCAATAACGAACCCTAAATCACAATCAAGAAATTATCAAGCAATCAAACCTTAAACCACAATCGAAATCGAAATCGAAATTGAAATCCTAAACCCCAATCGGAATTGAAATCGAAATTAAAATTGAAATCCTAAACCCCAATCGAAATCGAAATCGAAGTTGATTATAGCTCAAAATCGTAACCCTAATTTCAATTTCAATTTCAAAATTGAAACCCTAATTTTGATTTCAATTTCGCCATGGACAGACAAAGCCGACAGTCATGGACAGACGAAGCAGACAAAAAAGACGATGGCCATGAAGCCACGATATTGAGGAAGACAATGGCCACGAAGCAGATGAAGAAGATGATGGCCATGAAGCCAAGAAATTGAAGAAGATGATGGCCAAGAAGTAGATGAAAAAGAGGATGGCGACGAAATCGATTGGCGATGGTGACAAGTACAACGAAGCCGTCAACGACAAGGAGGAGGACGACGAACAACAGAAGCACACGAAAAAGCTCGTTGAAGAAGAAAAAAAAGAAAAAGAAAAAAGAAAAGAGAGAGCTTACAAAGTTGAAGAGGTGATCTCACTAACAAATGTCCAAATGACAGCTGTGTCCTTTTTACCAAATAGGAATGGGATGGAAATTATAAGAAACAACAATTTTTTGTTTCTCACTTCTTAAGAAAAAATGGGAATGATTTTTGGTTTTGGGATAAGAATGAGAACGAAAATAGATTTACCAAACGCTATACCCAAACATAAATTCCAAAAATTTGAGAATGGGCTGGGATATTTTGGGATGGGAATGGTTACCAAACACGACCTTAGAAGCCAATAATTTTTTAACCTGAGTGAAACTACTCATTTTATTCCATCCAACCAAATGGGCTGTTACGACTCATTTGGTTGGACGGAATGGAATGAAAGAAATAATGAAATAGAATTGTCAATAAAATCACTATTTCATTATCTTGTTTGGTTGATATGGAATGAGGAAATGAATGAAATAGTGAAATATAGTAAAATTCTCATTATGTTCTTATGAAATTATTATTCTATTATCTTGTTTAGTTGGTATGAAATGAGTGAAGGAATGGAATGAAATATAATAAAATTCTCATTATACCCTTATTTCAAAATTTTATTATATTTCACTATTTTATTCTTTCTTTCATTTTATTATATTTCATTATTCTATTCAATTTTAAGTTTCTGTTCTTTAATTTATGTTTATGTTCTCAATTTTCAGTTTCTATTCTCTAATTTATGTTTCTATTCGCAATTTTTAGTTTTCGTTCTCTAATTTTCTATTTTTGTGCTCAATTTTTAGTTTATATTCTCAATTTTTTATTTATGTTCTCAATTTTCTGTTTCTGTTATTAATTTTCAGTTTTTATTCTCAATTTTCAGTTTTCGTTCTCAATTTTCTGTTATCTAAATTTCTGTTTTTGTTCTCAATTTTTAATTTATGTTATCAATTTTTTGTTTTTGTTCTTAATTTTCATTTTTTGTTCTCAATTTTCAGTTTCCGTTCTCAATTTTATGTTCTATAATTTTGTGTTTTGTTCTCAATTTTTAGTTTATGTTTTCAATTTTCTGTTTCTGTTCTCAATTTTCTGTTTCTATTCCCAATTTTCTATTATCTAATTTCTATTTATGACTCTAATTTTTGTTTCTGTTCTTAATTTTTAATTTTTGTTCTCAATTTTCAAGGGCTTAAATACAAGGGCTATTATGTAATTTAGGATGCTGATTGTATTGGGTTAGAATCCCATTCTACCTCATCTCAAATGGAATCTCATTCCATCCTATCTCATTCTACTAGAATCATAAAAGTGATTCCATTGGAGAACCAAATAACGGAATAAAAATTGAGGGCGAAATACGATTCCATTCTACCCCCGATTTTGTCCAACCAAACATGCCGTAAAAGTAGAAAAAATAGAATTGAAAATGTATTAGATAAATAAACATTATTTAATTCTCAAAATAATTTTAAAATTAAAAAAATCCTACACCAAGTACTCTTTAAATTCTAAAAATGTAACAATCATCATTGGATCTCAAAAGGAATACAAGAAACTGGAATTGAAAATATATTATATAAATAAAAATTTAAAAAAAAATCTTGACCAAAATATTAATTCCTTAGAGTATTATAAGAGCAATTCTTTTACTAGATAGTTTTAATTAATTTTTAATAGTATAGTAAAAGGGATAAATAAGTAATTTTATATTTAACATCAAAAGGAATGGAGTGTGAGATATTTTCTAAATGACAAAGGATATCATATAGATGTTTCAAATAACAGGACGTTTAGTGAAATTTTTCATATTTTGGTGGATGATTATTTTGATTATAATTAAGAGTAATTTTTTTTTAGTCTTTTAGAATATAAAATCTATTAGATACCCCTTTGACCTTGTTAATTAAGTTAATGGCCCAATGAGATTTTTTAGTAAATGGCCCTCTATGTTTGCCCCTATTGGAATTACCAAATTATGAGTAATGCCATTGTTTGATTCAACCGCCATTTTTTCTGATTTTGGAAGGTGAAAGGTCTGCTTGTTTAACTTCCCCCATTAGAATAGCTTCATACCTATCACACATCACATCCCATCTGCAAACAAAAACCAGTGAAAAATTGTGCAAAATGTCCTCTATAAGGTCGTATTTTTAATTTTTTTTTTTGGGTACATATTTCACTTAAGTGGACATTTACGTTTCACTCCCCAGAACACGATCCCCACTCCTCCCCTCATTGCCCTTGTCCACTTACCAAAAATACCTCTTCCATTACCCCCATTAATCACGCCACTTTCCAAATTGACGCCTCTATATATTCCCTGGCTATTCCTATTACAGTACGAAAACCTAAGAAACCCTAAAAAAACACAAGCGATTTTGAGCGCGCATCGTTGGGAGGGTTTGCGAACTCAAGAAATGATGAAAAATAACGACGACGAGGGAATCCCAACCAAGAAAAGAAGTAGCAGTAGTCCATAGAGTAAGCACCATAATGTATTTTAAAGTGTTAATGTCCACGTATAAGTAATTTTTTGTTAATGATTCCCGTAAATGTGTAAAGTAGGAACGTAAATGTTCTTCTAAATGTGTCAATTAGTGCCATAAATGTTCTCGTAAATCTTTTTTTTTTTTTTGTTTGTTTGTTTTTTTGTGTTAACAAACGTTTTTAGTATGTATGTGAATACCCACTTGACTGTGTTAAATTGGAGAGAGAAAAACTTCGTGGATACTTCTTTTGTTGATATTCACGTATCAGCTCGTTGACGTTGATGTTCACATATCTATACGTTGGTGTTGATGTCCACGTATAAATTATTTTGTTTATGTTCCCGTAAATATGTAAATTTGGGCCGTAAATGTTCTTCTAGATGTTTCAATTAGTGCCGTAGATGTCCTCGTAATTTTTTATTTTTTATTTTTGTTAAAAAACGTTTTTAGTATGTATGGGAATACCCATTTGACTGTGTCAAAAATTGGAGAGAGAAAATCTTCGTGGATATTTGTTTTGTTGATGTTCACGTATCATCTTGTTGACGTAGATGTTTACGTATCTATACATTGGTGTTGATGTCCACGTATAAAATATTTTGTTAATGAGTTTCGTAAATGTGTAAATTGGGCCGTAAATGTTCTTCTAAATATTTCAATCTAGTGTCGTAAATGTTCTCATGAACATTGTATTTGGTGTTTTTTACAACGTTTTAGTATGTATTTGAATACCCACTTACCTGTGTCAAATTGCAGAGAGAAAAAAAATCTTTGTGGATACTTTTGGTATTGATGTTCACGTAACTAATCTTTGTATGAGTAACCAATCTTATGTTTTATTGTATGTTGATGTTCATGTATCGTTTATTTTTTTTGCGTGTCTATTTTTATCTATGTTAATATACGCACAATTAAAAACGTTTTGTTGTTACTGTTAAAGATGTAGGACAACGAGTTAAAAAACAGAGAAAAAAAGGGAAGACTCAACCTCAGCCAAGAGTATTTTTATATCGGAGCAATCTAAAACAAACGTATGAATTAGTTTGAGATTGCGGATTAACAGACCAACACAAGTCGTTATTGCGTCTGACACCTTTTGCCAAAATCTTTGAAATGTTCTACAACAAGCAGGTGTCACTTGAGAACATCCGTAAAAATGACAATCTGCTCGAAAGAATCATATTGAGTTATGTCCCAGCCCGGTCAGCATTCAAAATTGGAGGAAAATTGATGAGGCTGACACTACTTGACATACAGTTGATTTTTGGTTTGACAGCAGGGGATAGAGTCATTGTGCAGAATAGATACACGAAGGCTAAATCTAAATTTCTCCCCAAACTGAAGTTGACGAACCCGAGAGAGTTTAGTGTGGCCTACTTGAGGTCTTCGATAGAACAACAAGTAAAGAATACAAGTGAGGAGAGCGCGCACGATGTCGTCTGCTTTTTATGCTTACATCTCTTGTCCACTTGCTTCTTCACGACTACTGGACAGCAAGTGTCGCAGTAGCTCGTTCGATATGTGGAAGATATCGAACGTATGAACAACTACAATTGGCCGGACGTGATTCTTTCGGACTTGGAGACGAGTCTTAAAAAATCACACACCAAGCCAAGATCCGTTATGGGGTGTGTCTTTGCGCTGCAGGTAAAATCTAAAATCACTCAACGTTCCTGCTCATTATGTGATTTTTATCGGTCTATGGATTTTCTTGTGAACGTACGTTTATCGCATTTCTATTTTTGTCATTACTGTAGATTGTCAACTTATTCCCCATAACTTCTTCTTTGTTTTCAGTATTGGTTTTGCGAACATACGACATTATCGACAGTTATTGAGGAGTGGGAGTTTACAATATCGAGAATGCGACGGTGGTGTTTGACTTCATACACCTCTTCAATCGGTTCTACCTCGATCAGCCACCTATTGGATGATCACATAAAAAATTCTGAATCGATTTATTAATATTCTATTCTAATTATGTTTTTGTTTTTGTTTCGCCTTACGTTTTTAATGAATGCATTTAGGTTAAAGATGGGGACATTGAGGAGAGCTTATTTGAATTGCAAGCTGGCATCATACCCCCCCTCCCCCACGATGCTGACGAAGTTGTGGAGGAAACTCCCGCGGACTTTCGTGACAAATCTGAAGATACGATGCACGAACAATGAAGAATTGAGAAGGGCAAGGATATTGTTGATGAAGACAATCCTAAAATCCAATCAATGGTTGACAGGATTTTGGGCAATGCGTTGATCCCCATCGTAAGCCAGACAATAATGCAACGCCAGGGTCCAGTATTCGATTTGGGCGTGGACTGTAGTCAATCGTGCAGTGTCGTCATGTCTCCCACCTCATACGACATTGCCGTTGATGATGTTTATCGTGTGTGGAATCAAATGCAAGATGATTTTGACGTAAAGCAAATGGAAGAAAACCAGACAATCACAGCGCTGCGAAAGATCGTCGTTAGCATGACTATCCGTAATATTGATTTGCAAACGGAACTTAACCAACAGAAAAATCAGTATGATGTAATGATGGTTGATCTTACCACAAGATTGACGCAAGTTGTTGCCGAAAAGGCTCAGATGGAACTAGAAATGGGCGTTCATGCCGTCACTCAAAAATACAGCGATCCGCAACCGGACCCTGAGAAGGATGATTTGAAGAAGAGATGTGCAGAGTTGGAAATACAGTTGAAAACAACAATGGACAATAACGTGATGTTGAAGGAATCGAAGAATACAATAGGGCGTTCGTACATGCAAACAATCAAGGAATTGAATAAGCAGATTGCTGATATGCATATTCAAATTAAGGGGTATGCAGCATCAGCACAGCAGCAAACTGCTGCCTTTCCGATGCCCCATTTATTTGTGTTGCCGCCCACTGAGAAAACACCCCGACCCCACCTCATGCATCAATGAAAACACCATTGAACGCCTGTATTGACTTGGTGATAGCCACTGCGAGCCCCATTTCTGTTGTTGCATGCCTCTATGGTCGCCAGGTGTGACACATCACCGCCCCCTAAAGTGAATTCCATGATAAACAGACTAAAAGTTAAAGTTAGGCAGCCAGCACACAAGGGTAGCAATTTCGTCTACCCAGGGCCAAGAGCAAAAGAAAAGGAAAAGGTCGTTGGGGATGTTGTGGATGTTGACAAACTTCATGTTTGTGAGTACGAGGACAACATCAAACTGTCCAAACGAAAAAGATGCAAAATAACAATGATGTTAAGCGATGATGATTGGGAAATGCTACAGATGATATACATTAAAGAAGGGATCGGATAACATTTTATTTCAACCTTTTCTATGACTATTTTCGTTGATTTTATCAAAAAAAAAAAACTTACCGCATGCTAATTTGATTTCAGGGCCCTGTTGTATGAGGGGGCCAAACTACTGTCGACTGTGAGCCTGGGGGACGCCATATGCATACTTAAAGAGAGACAGATGGCTAACAATGTAAGTTTTACATTTTCAATCATTGTATAATATCGAGGTCTTTTTAGCAAGTGCAAAAAATTTTTGGTTCCTACTATACTTGAGGTAAAATATTCACGCACCCTCAAACGTTGATATCCACGTGCTCTCTTCCAGTATTGGAAAAAATAGAGAGGATATTCATTGGTGTTGGATTGTGCATTAAATATTCATGCACCACAAAACGTTGATATCCACGTAAAAAATGAGAAAAAATGAGAGAATATTCATTGTTGTTGGACTGTGTGTTAAATATTCACGTACCACAAAACGTTGATATCCAGGTAAAAAAAAAAGAGAAAAAACTAGAAAAACCATTTTCATTGATCTTTAAAAAAAAAATCCACGTTTTTTATGTCAGACTTGTTGATTGTCTTCAATTGGGTTAGCGATGTTTATTAATCAATTGCAAATTTGGTTGGTTTATTGAAATGAGTTAATATTCACTCACCCCAAAAATATGATGTCCACACACTCAATGTCACTTTTTTTGTTTTTTCAGGTGTTTAATGCTTATGGCGAATATCTGGAAAATAGGATGCACAGCCTCAATCTTAAGTGAGCAGAAAAAATGGGAGTACTGTTTGATACATCCAAATTTGTTATAACGCAGATATGGGTATGGACGAAAATCTTTGTTTCATTTTTTAATTTGTTCATGCATATGAGATCTAATTTTGGGTGCGCTGTTTTCCAGACCATAATCTGGGGAAAATACGAAAATCTGAAGACTCATATCCACAAAATAATCAGTGAAGCGTTTTCCTCGAATTGTAGGCACATTATTTTCCCTGTGATTTCCCATAGGATTCATGTAACCCCCAATCATTGGACTGTTCTGGTCCTCGACATTTTTGAAAAACGGTGAAAATTCTACAATTCGCTCCTGCCACATGATCCCACAATTGATCGCTACTATAGCGACGCACGCACTGTGATATGAAAAAAATACTTCCGTATGCATCATTTTTTATGGTCACGTTTCTTGTCTGTGTTTAAAAATAATATGTTAACAGAAACAATTTGTGGAGTAGCATATAAACGCCAATATATTGCAAGACTGTGGGGATGCTCAAATAGAACAATGTGTAGACTGTCCGCAGCAAAAAGGATCGTATGTCCCAAACTGCATATCATAATTCTCTCATTTTTTTTCACAAAAAACGAAGCGTTTATCGCTATTTTTGAAAAATTCTAATACTTTTGTGCCTTGTTTTTACCAGGACTGAATACGGTGTCTTCGTGGCATCCATCATGAAGAACTATGCTGAGAATAGAGCTGTGCCGAAGAAGATAATTGCGTGTGATACAAGAAATATGCGGAAGACTATCATACATAGTTTGTTGAATGATCTACCCAGGAGTTGGTCGTTGGACAGTGCTATGATCAGAAAAGAATCCGCAAAGGCGCCGTCATCATGACCAAACAATCAATGAAACCTATTTTTATTCTTTTATTTTTGATCATGTTAATTTTTTTGTATGATTTGAAAGTTATATGTTTAAGTTTTTTTCAATTTTTTTTTTTGATATTTTGTTTTGCATCATAGAACAATGACAAGCAGAGCGTTTATCTCTGTGTGAATATTTATGTATAAGTCACATGGCAATGAAAAAATAATGTCTTTTGGGTGTCAATACATATCATGCGTGTGTGAGTATCAACGTTGTATGCAAGTAGACATTTACGCATTTCCAAACAGACTCTTAATATGATGTAATTGAATATTAACTTTATATTGAGTCCATTTTTACTCAACGATAAAGATGCAACGAATACATTGAGTGAATATTTACTCGATTCTATACATCCACAAAAATGGATCCATGATGCAAAGTCGCACAGTAACTCAATTTAAAATAAAAAGCACATATGCCGTTTTCACATAAAAATGTTCACAAATGAGTTGATATTCACTTCCCCCCCACCCCAACCATTCGGTTGTGTCCATTTTAAAATGTATGATACGAACCCCTTACGTCGATATTCAACTCTATTCTCACCCCCGCTGTTGTTATGATTCGTCTAAATGACGTAATACATTTCGCAAAAAATAATATAAACCATACATAAAATTGCAGTTGCAAAAATGAATGTAAAAACACAATAATCTTCCACGGTCAAACACTTCAGTTTTAAAAAAAAAAAACTTGAAAAATCATCATGTCAGTGTTCCGTGAAAACATACACGTATCACTTGATTTCTTACGCCATAAAAAAATCCAAATAAACAAATATTCGAAAACAAAATGATGATAGGGACTCAAATTGCTGCAGTGCACGATTTACGATTGTGGTGCCCGTATTTGTGACACCTTCCACATTTTATCTCTGCAACCTCTCCTTTCGATAGTATACGTTTTTTCCTGAGACGACCAGGCTGCCGTTTCGTAATTGGAGGAATGATGACGGCTTTCGATTTATCCCAATTTGGTTTCTCGATAGTCGAGACTCCATATATACCTTATGAATAACATTTCCGGTAGTGCTCAACAAAGAAATATACCTCTATATATGAATATATGTTCTCCCCGCTATATTGTATAGCAGCGCAAACATGCATACAAGGGAACTCATTGCCTTACCAATTGAAACACGCGCAAGTCCGCTTATCCATATCCACAATCACAGAAGGGTTTGAATGCACTTCGTATACGTTTTTCTGACATTCCACGATAGTCCATGTCCGACCATCCCTAATCATCTGTCCTATCGATTCTTCGCATATGGGGCACAACACGGATGTCATTGTCAATGATTCTGAGCATCTATTAGATAGATGGGCCATCAGTTTGCATCTAATCTTGTCGATTATTAATATGATGGGCAGATGACGATATTCACGAATCCACGCATTGAATGATTCAGCTAAATTTGAAGATATCTCGCCGTATCGTTGACCTCTGAAATACATGTTGCAAAAATTTTCGGGTGGTACGTCATGAAGGAAATTTTCTACCCGACCCTTACCTTCTATCTTCAACTTATCCAGGTACATATTGAATTTGTCCATTGTTGTAGTGTATGCCATGCAAACGTATTTGTAAACCAACTTATCTTTGAACCGTTGTTTCATCTTAGCTAATTTATCCTTTAGATTGTTCTTCAAGTGATTCAAGAAGAATAAATGGTAGCAAGTTGAAAACATTTTACGAACACCTTCAAGTATGCCACTGTGACGATCCGATATAAAAGTCAACACCTGGTCGTGTGAATTTTTTTTGCGCAAATGCCCCATGAACCAGAACCAATTATCGTTGTTTTTGGCATCAACGACGGCAAAGACAATCGGAAACAACCTTGTAAAAAAATGGGGACATCGAACTACAAAAACTTAGGCTAACCAAAAATATTCACGTAAAAAAATAAAAAATATACCAAACGTTGATACTAAGTTGCTAATATATTTTAAAAAAAGTATTACCATTGTTTCCATCCTTTGCGTTTGCTGCTAGCAGGCATACCTCATATCTACCCCCCAGAAATGTACCGTCTAGGAAACACATTGGCCGGTAATAATTGAATCAATGGATTATTGCATTAAATGCAATAAACAATATTTGAAAATACCCCGATTCCTTGTCGTATTCAAGCGCAATATGGCTGCCCGAGTTTGTGCGCATACATGCCTCCGTATACCAACGCAACTGGTCGTATGAGGCCCTGTGGTCGCCATACAGATCATCCCGTGCTTTCTCAACACCGTTCCATGCAATGTGGTAAGGGATCTCGATACCGTAATAATTTTTAAACGTGTGTACAACATCAATCGGTTTGGTGGCAGGTATGTTCCGAACCAAATCTACCAAACACGACTTCATAACACTTGAATTCATGTTCTCATTCCTGTTCGTCCTAAATGCAGTACCACACGTATGTGTGTTTTCTAGTTCCCAAATATAGAAAAACCCATTTCTATCATCTACTCTCCAATGCACCCTCCACACACAACCCTTTTCCTCTTTTAGAGCTCATTCGACAGTTACTCTTTCTCTCTCGTTTTTTTTGTATTTAA
The DNA here is from genome assembly GCA_016647705.1 of Eucommia ulmoides. NCBI lineage: Eukaryota > Viridiplantae > Streptophyta > Magnoliopsida > Garryales > Eucommiaceae > Eucommia > Eucommia ulmoides. The sequence goes on along the minus strand of CM028330.1, from coordinate 15,368,233 downwards.
AACTGAAATCTACTTGAACAACGTATTTTCTTAATTTTTCTCTGAACTCCATAGTACTACTACCCCTAAATCTCTATCCTACTTCCTTTATACCACCAGCCCAGTGATCAGACAACAACGCTTTCTGTGGGGGCGAACAAAAATTTGGCAATAAATCTTCCTCTATGTATGCATCACCTCTGTCGCCGCACCCACGATGATGTTCAATCAACATATTGTTTCCCACGCCCTCCCATCTGCTACTGCTGCCGCATATCTTAATATCCACTTCAACTTAATCCAAATTCATTGCGCATGCCAGACACACAACCATTTCCAAGTCATCCTGACACGAAATCAAACATGCTTCGTGGCCAGGGATTGAATATTGCATCTCAAATGTGTAAAACTTCAACCCGTCCCATCTCGCGAACATCTTCTGTATTAACCCCTCATATGTGAAATCATCACAGACTTTTACTCCCAACGAATAGCCATTATACTTGAACATTAAAACCAAGCGTGTGGCCATTTGTCTAGTATGTTCTGTAAATACATAAACTACAAATTGTAAAAAATACGTGGAAACAAAATTGTTCCACTGCGATTTACGTGTATACTCACGCATAATGCTATGTGTAAATGTCAACAAATGAAAAAAAATGTAAACAAAACTTGACTTTTATTTTGTCGCAAGTTGATGTTTACGTGTTCTATGGGTAAAAATGTCAACGTACAAAACTGATTCTGCGTAATGTCAAATTGACGTGCACATTCACACATGTGTTGTGTGTGTAAATGTCAACGTACGAAACAGATTATGTGCAATGTGCAAGTGACGTGTATATTCACGCATACATGATATACGTAAATGTCAACGTACAATCTATAACTAAATTTATTTTGTCACAGTTGATATTTACGTGTTCTACTGCGAAAAGAGTGTTCAATGTCAAGATTGCATGTATATTCACGTATGAATGCTATGTGGAATGTCAACGTACGAAAACTGAATTTATACAAAATACCTAATATTGTTCTAAAAAAAACTCTCAAAATGTAAAAATTCTGTTTCGAATTTACGTGTGTATTCACGCGATATATATTTGTGTGCATGCTACCGTGTGATTGTGAAATCTAAAATTTTTGAGTGTTTTTTGTTTCTTATTGAAAAAATGGATCGATTTAAAAACAAAATCACAAATACCTTGAATATACTTGTACTATCTATTACGTAAACGATTCTAATGTTTGATTTTGATATATGCTCTGTTCAACGCGTCGACTGCTTCGATTTCGAAATCGTCACTCTGTTTCCCTGCATATATCCACAAAATGTTTTTAAAAATGGTTGATACGTTGAGCCATAAGTCATTTGCACGTAAATGGTAACTATCTAATAGGGGGAGCGAACCTTCCATAATCGATCTTCCCATTTTTATCTCCCGTGAAATCTGCGGGGGTAGCACTGTCCATTTCCTTCTCTTGTCTAACAGTTTTGGGTTAAAAACTTTATTCATGTGTTCGGTTGGACAAATGGCTAACATGACTGTTATTTTGGGTTATTGTCTAACCTAACTCTTAAAGAAGGGTTAGAAAATAAAAATCTCTATAATTAATTATATATAACCATATATGCTCATCTTCTTCTCTGTCCTCAACCATTTAATAAAATTCTCTCTCTATCTATTAATTACATATAGAGTTTATTTAATTTCATGTGCTTCAACGAGTATTTTAACAATCCTCAATCAAATAACAGAGATAATTAAACAACATAAATAATCTATTAGATTATTATAAAATTATTATTTGAAAAAAAAATCAAAATTTGAAAAACCGGTCTAGGAGCTTATTTACATATTATTCACCATTTTATAAAAATAAATATGAGAGATGGATATTAATATTTCTAGAGGTTGGCATAAATATTTTTTTTATGTTAGGATTTAATTTTATTTCTTAGCATTAAATTCTAATTTTGTTATACTTTTATAAAGTATATTAAATATAAAATTAAAAGATTAATTATACATCATGTGTAATATTTAAATAAAAAAGATAATTTTTTTTTTATAGACCTACATCATATGTGGGTCTAAAACTAGTTTATCTTAAGACAAACTTAAAATTCATTTTCCCCTCCTCGTAAGGACTGTTTATAGGCATCAAGTTGAGTTACAAGCTGAAAACTTTAAGCCAAACGAATCCAAATTATGATTAAATTTTTTCAAAATGTAATTTAAATTTTCCAAATTGTTTTACCAATTTAGTTAAATTGTTTCGTTTATTGTTATACTCCTTAATTTTTTATTTTTTAAATTTTGAATCTTATATATAGAGCAAGTTATTTTTTAATCTTTTTCAACTTATGGTTTAGTAATACTCAATAATTTAGTTAACTTTAACTAAGATATCAAATAGAAATTGATATTAGCATGATAGATTCAATCAGATTAATAATAACTGAAATACTAAAAAATAAAGAAACAAAATTGAGAATAAAAAATCCAAGTGACTTATTTCAAAGACAATTTAATAGTTTTCCCTAAATTGTTACACGGGTCTCCAAACCATAGTTGAAGTCTACATAATAGTCTACTAAACAAAAATTCTAATCTATATTATAAATGAAGACGATGTGTGAAAATGTCTTTTGATTAATGGTTGAGATTGTTTTATAAAAAAATTGGAAAAAAGTCCGCTCAAATATAATTCCCACCCCCACTTCTCAAAGTAGTTATTAAATTATGATGAGAGGTTTTTTTTTTTTTTTTTTTTTGTTGGGTTATTCCACATCGAATGTACAAGGGCCCGGAGGCCCAATAGCTGCAAAGGGAAAGACTAATCGAGAGTTAGCTAACCAAAGACTCGATGTACAAGGGGGAGATTGTTGGATTTATCCCACATCGCATGTGGAAAAGAACTAGTGATTAGGTTATAAGTGTGAAAGAAAATCTCACCTTATGAGCTAATTTTTAGGGTTAAGAGAGATTTAAGATCACCCTACAATTTTTACCTCGGTTTAACCGACCTCCCTTCTGCTCACCAAATAGGGACCCTTTTTCTTGAATAAGATGCCTGTAAGACCCAGTTAAAAAAAAAAAAAAAAAAAAAAAAAAAGGAGGGGGGATGAAATAAGAAAATGAGAAATTTGGAGGGGGGGCTTTTGTTTAGATATTTTAAACATAAAATTATATATATATATATATATCAATGAATTTATGGAGTGAAATCATGCCCCTCTCTTTCTCCCGGCATGGCTCACGGCACAAACACTCATGCGCACACACACACACACACACACACACACACACACACACACACACACACATATATATATATATATATATATATATATATATATATATATATATATATATATAATTGAGGTTAGGAAGGGCAACGATCATACGGGAAGAAAGAAGAAAAGAAGAGAGAGAGAGAGAGAGAAGTGAAGAGGAAGAAGAAGCCATCGGAAGGGTTACCGGAATCACTGGTGCAGGTTCAGGGTATTTTCCCAAGGCTAAGAGTCGTTTGGGTTGTAGGGGTGTGCAAGAGTGACAGGTTCTAGGGTCATATGGAAGCAGGTATGTGTGGGTGAAGGATTGTGCCCTGTTTTTGCTGTTTAGAGTTATAACCAATGGTTTGGGGTATTATTTTAGTGGGTGTTTTAGCTAGAGTGAAGGAAATGAGGTTGACTTTATCAGCGTAAACTTGGGACGGTTGATCGTGAAGGTGGAGTAAAGGATTTAAGGGCCGGAGTTGGTGACGAGAAAGAGGAAGAAGATTGGTCTATTCTGTTCTGTTCTGTCAGGGACGAAGGCAGGACCACTTAGGCGGTGGAATATCGCTTAGGCGGTAAAACAATAAAGAGCCGAAAATCGCGTGATCGCTTAGGCGGTGGAATATCGCTTAGGCGGTAAAACAATAGAGAGCCAGAATCGCGTGATCGCTTAGGCGGTGGAAGATCGCTCAGGCGGTAAAACAACAGAGAGCAAAAATCGCCTGTTCGCCTAGGCGGTGTATTTCCGCTTAGGCGGTGGGGAGCAGAAGCATATTCTAGGGTGGCTTGTGAGTACAAATTTTCAGGTGAGTGTACTGACCTTCTTGCCAAAATATTTTTCATATAAATATGATGAGATATATGTTTATTTAACTATATGAATTTTATAAATTATATGGATCAAGCCAGTTGTGGGTGAGTTGGATTAAATGGTTTTTCATTGAAATGTTTGGGTTTAAAAAGAAAGACTTTATAAATAATCTGCTGGATTTGGTGTTTTAATTTAAAATGGTGATTATTATTATGGTCTGTCCGGAGGGTGGTCCAGCAGAGGGAAATTTATTTGTGATTTGGTGATAATATTATTGAATTGATTATGCCATAGTTTATATTATGATCTGTCCGGAGGGTAGTCCGGCAGATGGATAGTTACTATAAGGTGATTGACGTCATGTGGTGATTTATATTATTGGCCTCCGGAGACGTCCAGTTGGCGGTGATCTGCGCAGTTAGGTCCGCTAGGAAGGCATATCCTACGGATGGTTACGGTACCATTGCAACTCCCGATCGTGAGGTTAAAACGATCACTATGGCTTAACCGGTGGGTGTGGGATTGAGATGTGTGTTTAAATTGAGGGTTTTATAAATACTGGGTGACCTATTATTAATTGGGTGTTTGGAAACTGAATTATACTACTTTACTTACATTGCTTATTTGATACTAGAGATTTTACTAAATCTGTGAGGTGTTTATATTTATTCACGCTTGATCTATTTAAATGTTGGATTTTATAAAATGTATTGTTGCTATGTTAAAAAAAATAGTTTTTACTAAGAAGGCAGTACACTCGCAGGTGCTGTAGAGAAACGTTTGTCCCCTACTAGCAGTAGGTCGATTTCTGGAGGGCCATAGCGGGGAGTATCTCAATAGTGATTCTTTTTGTTTTTGGTTGTAGATGTTGATTTATAAAAGAATGAACTAGCGCTGTTGTTGTACGAGCAAGAGAGTCTCAAGAGTAGGAGATATGTGTATCTTGTTGACTATAGTAATTAATATTCTCTTTTTGTGTAAGGTATTTTAATTCGAGTTAGTCATTGCTGGAAAGGTAGTCTTGTTGTCACACTAGCCCACGAATATTGTGATATCGGAATAGGTTGTGACAATGCCTCCAAGGGAAGAAACACTCGTCGCCTGGTCAGTTCCTTAGAAGAAAACCAACCCTTCTATGATGGTCGGTTCCTCGCCCTGTCGCCCTTGAAATATGGCCCCCCATTGGTTGGGTCAATTATGAATTGGTTCATTGGGCCTTCAAAGGCCCAACGTCTATTAAACACATGGACCTTATCTATTGGGCCTTTTTGCTCTAGCCCATAGGCCCCGCCTTCTTCTTCCTCCAATCACTGCTTAATTAGGTCAGATTAGACCGTAAAGATATTTTGGTTAAGGCCTAATCCTCCTACTTCACCTGTTTCAAGGCTCTCTATAAGCCCGTCTCCTCAGCTATAAATATGGAGTTGTTCCAAAGGTTTAACAAGGATTTTAGTACATTCTTATCGGTCAAACCTACTAAAAAAACTAAATTATTCTCACATCTTGAGGGGTTTCATTGGGGAAAATCCCAACGGGTTTTTTTGTAGGTTCTCAGCGGACGACACCACCTCCATCAGACTTTCACCCTTAATCACAAGTTCGGAGGTCTTCTGCACGTTCATCAGTACAAATTCATCAATGAGCAAATTTTGTACACCAACATATTACATTATTTACCCTTTCATTACAAATTGAATTTAATCTTGCATCTTAAAATTTTGATTTTATCATATTGTTTCTTGAATTATTTATTATATTTTTGTGTTACTTTCGTCCAATTTTTTAAATATAAATTAATTAAATATACAGTTATGATCAAATAATTCATAATAATTAATCTATATACCAAAATAGGTATGACATAAACCCTCTAGATAAATCTCGTCCGTTCTTTGTCTCCCACATAAAGAACAGTTCAGATTGATCTACAAAATTAACATAAATACAAACTATAGTCTATATATTTTATATACTTTACCTTATATATCTTATACTTAATTGAGGAGATATTATATATTTTTTTGTATAATTGAGGAGAGAAAATATGTTTTTTTCTACATATATAAACTATAGAAATAATATATATTTTAGTAATAATACTAAAATATTAAACTTACATAAATTAAATTAAAGAAATAATATACGAAAATTATGCAATTAAATTTACAAAAATTAAATTAAAAAAATAATATAAATAGAAAATATAATATACAAAAATTATGGACATTAATTTACTAATGTTATAAAATTAATATATGGACATTAAATTTAGTTTAATACTGAAACAATAAATTTATTGAAATTAAATTAAAGAAATAATAAAAAAGAAGAAATATAATATACATAAATTATTGACATTACATTTATTGAAATTAAATTAAAAAAATAATATAAAAGAACACATATAATATAAATAAATTATTGACATTAAATTTATGAAAGTTTTAGAAATAATATATAGGATATTATATTTAGTAACAATACTAAAATATTAAATTTATAAAAATTAAATTAAAGAAATAATATAAAAAAAAAAATATATGCAAATTATAGATATTAAATTTATAAAAATTATATAAATAATGAAATATTAAATTTATAAAAATTAAAATAAAAAATAATATAAAGAGAAACATAATATACAGAAATTATGAACATTAAATATATAAAAATTATAGAAATAATTTTATGAACATTAAATTTAGTAATAATACTGAAACATTAAATTCATAGAAATTAAATTAAAAAAAATAATATAAAAGAAAAAATATGATATGTGAAAATTTCCTACAACTTTTGAGGTCCAAATTGAAATTTACAATTTTTTCCTTGGTCATTTTTAAATATGGAGTGAAATGCAGGCCCCAGTTTGGCTGACCTGGCAAACGAATAAAACCGTTAGGGGCAATCTCGTAATTTTAGTGAATGAAAGACTCGATCGGCGCCGAAATTCAGAGCTCTGTAGTCTGGACAAATTTTTCGGGTCCCGAAACGGAGCTCCAATTCGAATAACACTGCCCCTCTCATGTCTCACCAAAGGCCCATTCCGCAAAATGACGGTCTTGCCCTCGCTCCCCTCTATTTTTTTGTAATAATTTTTTAAAGTCAAAAACTAATTTAAAAGATTTTTATCAAGAACATTATATGTAGATCAATATTTGGAGGAAAAAATAATTCAATAATTGCCACTATATAATATAAAATTAACAATTGTTTAAAAAAATTATTAGTATTTTTAATACAATTAAATACGCACGCCATTGATATGTTTATTATTTTTTTTAAATGTAGAGTATATTTCATAAAAAAAAAAAATTATTTAAAAATATCAATAAACGAATGAGTAGAAATTAAAGGGTAACTTAAGAGGTGTTAATTCAATTATCAAAGAGAGTCACTTTTTTTATCAATTAGGGTTCGATTTTTCTTAAATATTTTTAAGAATTAAATTTTGAATTTAATCTTAAATGTACTAGACCAATATCAGAAAGTGCGTCCTAGACATTAACCGGTGAAATGATTTATCGAAGTACACATAAACTGGCACATCTCACTGTAAAAATCGAAAAAAATAAAAAAAAACTGCAAGGGCAAATTCGTCCGACGAGTAGTAGATGACGTTGGCTCTCTCTTCTTCGGACTCCCCACTTTTTATAAAGTCGGATCCTTCTGAACCTCTTCTGTGCGAAAGCTCCCCTACCCGTCTATCAAAGCCTATAGAGACATAGGTTTGTATGTATACTTCTTGCTTCTTGCGGCGCTAACGTACGCCTCGCAGTACTCGCATTTTGAAAGGTTAGGGTTTTGGGGCGAAGCATTTCGAGGTATCAGAAGGCAAAATCAGTGGTTTCTAGAGTGAGAGAGAGAGCAAGCATGGAGGGGAGGATTTTGGTGTACGTATAGCATAGATTCTTCGGACAGGGATCGTCCGGATTGGGAAGAATGGACGAAGAAATGGAGGATACTGTTGAGTATACGTTTACGGTTGTGGAAATTGATTTGGACTACGAGTTCGATGCAGCACGGTACTTTGATTTCAGCCGAGAAGAGTCGGAGGCCGAGGCTCGTGAATCTGAGTTATGGTTTGAATCCGCAAGAAGTTATCCACCTTCTCGTAAGTTATTTTACCTATTTTCGTATTGAATTCAATTTTTACTCCATATTTTCTTCCAAATTGGCGCGTGGATGCTAGGAATGTTTTTTTTTTTTTTTTGACTGTTTTCCTCAAATGTCGAAGTAGCAGTGAGTTATAGACAGGATTCTTTGCTGGATTTTTGAATTGTTTCATCTTCCTTTTTTGGGGTTGGACGGGTGGGTGGATTTTGAGTTTGGCCTTTAAGAGCTTCAAAAAGTTAATACTCATAAACCTTTACAAATATTTGGAAATCAAACACTGGTGGGATGAGCAAAATACATGTTAAGAACTCGATATGGGATTTTATCGTATTTTAATTTTATCTTGTGTATAAAACTCTTAATTATGTTTTGACTTGTGAATTAAACCCGTGGTCGATGTTTCCTTATATCTCCAATTAAATGCTTCTGATGAAGGTTTGTATCGTCTACCGCTGCTGCCACTCTCTGTTGTCACCCGTCGCCGCTTGCTGTTGGACCTCTGTACTCTAGTCGCCACAGTCCGGCTGTTGCCATAATTTTTTTAGTTATATGTCACTATTTTTTTAGTGTATTACTAAAAAGTAGTTGAATGCAAATAAAAATAATTTTGGCCACCGGTGACTTGTGTCTTGGTGACCGGAAGTGGCTGGAAGAGCGGGGGCCCGCGGTAGTGGGACGGTAGTTGGTGACGTAATCCTAATTGGAATATTAGTATTTTCATAAACTCTAATAGATGAGATTAAAACTAATGTAGTTATTTGCTTTGAGACTTTTATTAATTTGGTGTGAGGAACTCTCACAGACTGTTCCTTCTATTAATCTTATAAGGGATAAAGCCGTGAATGCAACTGTGTATCTGACTGAATTATTCAACTGTGTATATAAATTTATAGAGGATAGAGGAGGTATTTGAAATTCTTGGTCAGAAATTTTTCTTTCCAAAGAATATTCGTCGGGTCATCTACCGGTCAAGTTACCATTTCTAAGGAGACTCAAAAGGGTTGGAAAAGCAAAAGCTTTAGAAAGGATATCATAAAATTTATGAAATCATTTTCCCCTCCTACCATGGCCCATTCTCTGTCAAATCACAACTTTTCCCTTCACGAGCTTCTGTTCTCTCAATAGTTTCTCCATTTCCATGTTATTTTTTGGCTGCGTCCTACTTTATTTATTCTTTCTTGTACACTAAGGTATACATTTTTTTCAAACATCCTATGATGTTATTTTGGTTTTCATCATGTGAATTATAACTCTTTCGATAATGGATTGGGAGGCTTATATTCAGATCTTAGGGCTGTTTGATTATCCTGTCAAGCACTTAAGATTAAATTAATTGAGTGTTTCATAATACAATTACTCTTCACTTAATAAAACAAGCACCTCTTAACATTATACTAAGATTTATATCTATTTTTTATACATTTACTTGATACATATAGAGGTTGAGTTTATATATATATATATATATATATATATTTTATAAATGTCCAATTATCCCCTCTTGGTTTTGTTGTACAAACCAAGGGGTATAAATTTAGAAGTTGAGTTTTAAAGTTTTGTTGTAAAAAATCTTACAAGAACATATTGAAACAATATACGTTTTGTAAATTTAAATATATAACGTAAAATACCAAAATACCCCTGTTTAACATTCAAATACTAATCCATATTTTGTAAATGACCAAAAAACCCTCAAAGTTATATTCAATTGAATTAGCAAAATAATCCTACCAACATTGAAATTATTCAACTAAGTTTAATTGCGTTGAACTCAATACACTTGAAGTGTGTTATTTTTTTTTCCCTTATAAACTGGAAAATGAATATCTAAAATACCCTCAGAAACATTTTTTAGTTTATTTCAACTGTAATTTTTTAAATTAATTAAAACACTCCTAATTTAAATTCAACTTAATTCCAAAAATCTCTCTTCTAGCTTTTTACATTTCAATGATAATTATTATTCAATTAGTTTCACTTTCAAATTAAATATCTTTTTTTTTAGTTATAATTTTCTGAGACAATTTAAATTATCCAATGGGATTTTATGTTTGAATGTTAAACTATAAATATGTTTTTTAATATAAAAAAGTTCTATGAAAATGTTAGCGTTAAAATTTATAAATAATTCACGAATATATTAAATTGTAATATTAGTACATAATTTAATGTTAAAGTAGTGAAGGGTATAGTTGGAAAAATTATTAAAAATCAATCTTCACCATGTACGATTTATGAAATGTTTTCATGCAGTTCAATGCTTAAATTTCAGCGCATAACCAAACAGTTTTCAATTTATTCAATTCAGTGGTTGATCATTTTGAGCACTTATAATTCAATATTCAGTTTTACCAAACTAACACCTTAATTGTATGTTTTTTTTTCCTCAGCTTTTGTGGTAAATTTAGTACAGAGAGAGGGTAATCTATTAGGAAATGTCAATACCTCCCATAAACATAAAGATGCCGATGACATGAATCGGCAAGACGGTGATTCTGATATTGAGTTGGATTTGGGCGCTTCTGTTAAGAACGTCAACAAGGAAGGTAATTTTAGCTTGCTTCGCTATAATTATACCCTTTAGGCATTTACCTTTTTGTTGAACTCCATTATTTTATCTTTTCACGTTGCTTACTGTTTGTTCTATTCTATTCCCAGAGAACAGAAGCAACGAAAACATTAAAAACTCTGTTGTAATAATAGATTTTTTGAACATATTTTGTTTTTTTGTTCCTGTTGAAGTTTTTAGGAATATGAACAATGGCAGAAGCACAAGCACTATTCAAATGCCAACTTTGTTTACTGTTAAACCTGGCAGGTAGGAAAAGGAGGGGAAAAAACATGTGATATTTTTCTATAGTAAATAATGAGGTCTATAAGTTTGCCAAACTGTCATGTCAAGTATAGATCATTATCAGAATCTACATGGCACTTACAAATGTTCTTGTTGAATTTCCCTCACAATATTGCGGTTTTATGTAATGAGGCATCCTTAGACATGTTCAAGTAAGGTTTTAACGTTTCAAATGTGGAAAAGTAGATCCCACGTGATATTGACCAACAAATGGAGAAAAATGTTTTACTAATCAACCTATGTTTGCTCCTTTATTTAGTTTTAGTCCCAAAGAAAATATTTCGATTTCTAAATTGTGCCTTGGGAACCACTTACATAGCCTTGTTCCAATTAGTGTGGAATAAAAAAGAGTAAACGATCCCTTGAATTTTGGTCGAAGGGAGTTATGCAGTTATCTGTGAGCTTTGGTTTAGCCTGCTCGAATCTTTGTTTCCCCTCAATATATCACAGATATGCCAAACCAGATTATTGATGTATATTAATCCTAAGATGGCCGAGTTGCTATCTTTAGCGAAGGAAGAAGAAAACTAATGATGCACATACCCTTTTTTTATATGGGGCACATGCAACTGTACACAATTTTAACTTATCAGAATTGGTAGTCACGTGCATTGTCCAAGATCTTTATACTGATTACTGACTGTGCAGCCTGTCTTGTTCCCACTACAGATTGTGACAAGGTAGATGGAGCAATATCCACAAATTTAGAGAGTGCTACTCCAAGAAGTATTCACGCTACGTTTGGTACGCTGGAATGGAATGGAATGAGTATGGTATTGGAATGGATGTGGTAATGGAATGGAATGACTATTACCATTCCTATGTTTGGTGACAACAGGATTCAACATGGTATTGGAATGACCATTACCATTCCTACGTTTGGTTACAAAAAATATTAAACATGGTATTAGAATGACCAATAAATAAAAATAAAAATAAAATAGAGAGTATTCAAACATAAATAAACCAACATCAAACATAAACCAAATAAAACAACCATCAAACATAAACCAAATAAAATCAAAACAATTCGTACACATACTAATACCGCAAAATAAACTGATAAGTCCATAGTTCAAAACAACCCGTACACATACTAATATTGCAAGTCTTGAAAAAAAAACATCAAAAATTTTCAAAGATCACCTTTCAATATACTTTGGATAAATTCCCGCTTTTCATCATCAGGAATGTTCCAAAATAAGTCAGAAAGGTCTGAATTTTGGAGTAAAACACTGGAAGCTTTGTGTCTCTCAAATGTAGATAAGCCTGAAATTTTTGTTAATTCTCCATAAAGCATTTTTCTCGCTTCAAGCTTTGCTTCATCAACCCCTAAGGCGCGGCTAAATGAAGCAGTGGCATCTCGAATTTCCTTACCAATGATTGATGCAGCATTCATCAATCCATCAATCAAGTCTTCCTCGTTTCTCTTTCGTTTCTTTCGTTTTGTGCTTTCGGATGTCTCTTGCATAGGTGGATTGGTAGACGACATTGTTGCATTCACTTCATCTCCTTCATTTTCATCATTTTCTTCTCTTTCTGTTTCCTCTATCATATCAATCGGTGCTTGTGCAGAAGCACCGGTTGCTCGGTCTTTTCCGAAAATGACGCACAAATCCTCATAGTGTGGCAAAGTTTTGTCCTTAAATTTTTCAGCCCCCTTATGACTCTACAAAACAAATGCAGAATAAGATAAATACATAGACTTGTTAATGTATTAAATTTCAAATAAAAGTCAAGGAATACCTTGAAGTAATCGTGCCAAACCCTCGGACTTGCAGTTACACATTTTTTATCGTGATCAAAACCAAATCCACTTGTATCTTTGCCATTGAGCATATCGTAGACGATAGCGAAGTCTCTCTTTAGAACTTTAATCCGCGACTCGATATGTGGTTTGGCTTTGATACAACTTCCCGGAAGTTTTTCCTCTAAACGTTTTTCAATAACGTTTAGGTATCCAGATCTAAAACCATTTTCCGCTCGATGTGTTCCTGAATTTACCAAGTCTAGGAGTGCTCCAATGAGCTCATTGTCTTCTTCCATACTCCATTTTCTTTTATTTTTACCTGGACCACGACTATTACTAGATGATTCCATTCCTGCAGGTTTATAAATAGAACATGAAACAATATTCTTAAATAAGCAAAAATTTTAGAACAAAACATAACAGAATTATTATGTTGTTCGACCAAGAACATAAATTTTACAACACAATAGAATCCACAACAGAAATTATCTAGTAAATATGAATAGAACATGAAACAATATTCTCCCCCCAAAAAAACACTTCATCGGCTATTATGAAGTACAATAATAAACTTTAACTTAAAAAATAGATAAAACAGACATAACCAATTCAGTAGACATTATGAAATACAAGAATAAATATATTGAATTATCTTCTATTCTGCCTATTTTCTCTCCACTCATCAAACATTTTCTTCGCTAAATTCTCTCTAAATTCAGTCCATTCAGAAGATGATTCAATCGTTGAAATTAATTCATCATGTTCTTCGTACGTCACATTGCTTTCTTCCTCTGATTGTTCCTCATTTGGGTTAACTCCCATCTCATCTAAAATGTAGTTATGAAGGAGACAACAAGCCATTATTATACGGTTTTGTATTTTGATTGAATAGTAAGACGGACTTCGTAGAACTGCCCAACGATTTTTAAGTTGTCCAAAACATCTTTCGATCACATTCCTAGCAGAAGCATGCCTCATATTAAATAATTCCTCCGGCGTTCTGGGTAGATATCCATCTCTCCAATCATTCAAGTGATACCTTTGACCTCTAAAAGGGGCAAGAAACCCTTCACCATTCGTATAACCCGCATCAACAAGGTAGTATGTACCTTAAACATATCACAATATTAAGTTAATTATATTATTTATAATTTTTAAAATTACTAAAGAACTTGGAATTTCTTACCACGGGGCACAATCAATCCATTCCTCCTACTAATTGCATCTCTAAGGACTCTACCATCTGCTGCGGAGCCTTCCCACCCAGGTAAAACATAAATAAAACGTGTGTCTTGGGAACATACTGCTAAAACATTAGTAGCGATTTCATTTTTCCTCGATCGATACCTAGGCTTGTCTTCAAGTGGTACTCTAACCCTTATATATGTTCCATCTAAGGCTCCAACACAACCCTAAAAAAATAAATATATTAAAGTAAGTATTTTTTATAGATAACAACAATTTAGCTAAACTTGAATTAGAAAATATATTAAGTACCTTGAACCATTTCCATTTCTCATCGGTAGAATTTTCGGGTACAGACTCAGGCTTCTTGAGCAAGTGGTCATGCAATCTTATTAACGAAATCAATACATTCTTGAAGTGTCTACTAATCGTCTCACCGGATCGTGCAAAACGATGTGCTATCACTCGATTTTTTACATGATGTGCAAGAATGTGCAAGAACATAGCAACTTGTTCATCAATAAGCATATTCTTAGTATGTTGTAACTTCCCTATTGTCTCCAGCATGACACACAACTTACAAAAAGCCCTTCTATCCATCCTAAGCTGAGCAATGCATGCTTCGTCGCTCTCATATGCGTACTTGTACACTATAACCCTCCTCTTGTAGAAACTAGTACAAGAAATAGATCCTATGGATCTTCTACTTGTACGGTAACACACCACAGTGGCCATCAAAATGTAAAAAAAATTGACTAGATACATGATATTCATCCACCATGCAAATAAAATCTCGAATTTTTTTCTCCTCACCATTTCCCTTTTCCTTGCTAAACTTAGACGAGCCATAACTGTCAAAATCACAAACTGAACCTGAAATTTTGTTGGCCATAGTATCAAAACATTTGTAACCCACTTATGATCAAAATTGAAGATAAAAACATTAAACAAACGCCACCTGGATATACTTAGGTTCTATCCCGAGATTTTTTAAAACAAATTTCAGAAAAAAGAATAGAATTGCTCTAGGAACAGAAATTCTAAACAGGGAATTGTTATCAATGTGCTATGCAAATATTTTCACCAAATTGTTATAGGGTGGTACTTGTTTAGTGAAGCAAAACAAATCATGTTTCTGTATCCATTTTTTTTAGTTAAGGAAGAGAAATCTAGCGGGAAAAAAAATACAGACCACCTAATATTACCCCCAAAAAATTGATTCCATGTCATAATAGCAAACAAGACCATCATATGCCAATAATAACATAACCCTACAAATCAATCGAATTTGTAATAAACTACTCATATAGATCAACCTAATCATATATGTGTCATTTTGGTGCAATATTACGATCTCTATCTAATTTCATTGAGCCTTGTTGTGTCATTCATCATCATGCGTATACATTTTTATACGTACCAAGTCTGTATATGCATGTTCACATGCAAAGTGCAATAAATAAACATTGATGCTATCATGGCCTTGAATTGCAAAAAAAACAGCATCCATGCCAAAATTGGAAAGCAACTTCAACATTCACCTTATATGGATTGACTGCTCCTTTGCAGCTCAAAGGCTTGAGTCCTCTGGTGGAAGCAACTTGCACAAAGCCAATGCTGTTTCTTCAAAATCACCAGATGCCGTTAATTGTACAATCTGCAACAGCAATGACATTATAATTGTTGCAAGGCTGACAGTCACAAATTGCTGTTTCTGTAAAGCAATGAATTTCATGGCCACATTTACTGCTTCAAAATGTCTAATTTCCATTCGCCAGTTGGAAATTGAAGAGGAAGGTGTCAATGGTGGAAATGGAAAAAGATGGAGATCCTTAACATGTACTCGTGATATCAATTTTCTCAATAAAACAACAGTTAGCTATTCAAATATTTGAATTTGAAGATTGGATGGTAGCCAGTTGGAAATTGAAGAGGAAGGTGTCAATGGTGTCTGTGATCTTTCAGTGGAAAGATTAGCGAGTGAAAAAAATAAAATATCAATAGATTAGAAATTCATGAATTACCCAATCACCTGAAACCCATCAGCATCCAGGAATTTAACTCACAGAGGAATCAATGGAAAACTGAAATCTATGATCATCTCAAACATTTTATCGAACAGTTGGTAGGCAAACATTCAAATGCTACTATGAATCTCTTATTCATGTCAATAAATCAAACCTAAACCAGCAGTGATGAAATGGAAAATGAAATCCAAACAAATGAAATAGCCAAATAGCCATAAATTACCTGCGTTGGAGATGAAATCGATGGAGGCTTTCGATTGATGAAGACTGAACGACTTCGATTCTGAAGAATGAAATGATTGAGCTCACGAATGAAGGATCGTGTTCACCAGACTCGAGCTCAATAGCTTGGCCATGAAGGTGAAATCGATGAAGGATCGCCGTCGCTCGATTTCCCCTGCTCGTGGCTCGAAAGGATCGCCGTCGCTCGATTTCCCCTGCTCGTGGCTCGAAAGGATCGCCGTCGCTCGATTTCCCCTGCTCGATCGCCGTCGCTCGAACTTGTTCTCCTCACTCGCTCACGAAATGCGCCGTCACGGAAGAATGAACACGACGAGTGGCGGATACTGAGCTGCGGTGAAGAATGAACAGGACGAGCGGATACTGAGCTGCGGTTTAGTGAGTTGTGGTATTAGGTAATCCCATTTTACCTAATACCTGATTTTATTTAGGAATGGCTAATCCCATGAGTTGTGGGATTAGCCATTCCTTAGGAATGGGAATGAAATCCATTCCACCTACCAAACGTAGGAATGGAATGGTCATTCCCAACTCCATTCCAATCCCGAGTTTAATCCCACGTACCAAACGGGGCCTCAGAGTCAGGCTCCAGAGTTGCCACGGGGTATTTCTTTATCCAGATGTTCTTTAGTACTTGTCATGCTGTTTATGCTTTCTTTTTTGTTTTAGGTAATTTGTTGGGATAAATAATTGAAGGCCAAGCCTCTTTTGATGTCATTTAATTAAAACCGTTTTTTCTCTGTTCAGGTCCTAATTCTTATGACATTATTTATTTATTTAATTTTTTTATGTTTAAATTTGCAGTTTACTTAACCAATATGTGCTGTTGATCTTGTTGGTGTCCTTCTTCTTCTTCCCTTTTTTTTTAGTTAAACTTTTCAGTGGTTTCCTTTCCCCATGTTTTACATGAAGTTGAAGAATATCACCTCTAATGCAAAATATTTGTATGCCCTCATATAATCAATCTCCTCTAATGCAATATATTTGTAATTTTGTATGCTTTTCTACAATCAACTATTTTTTATTCTGATCCCATTTTTGTGTAAATTCACGTACTTGTATTCATATTTCATCTAGGTTTGGCATTCTATAATCCCATGAAGAAAGGTGATTTTACTAAAACCAAGTCCATTGTCAAGCCATCTTTCCAAAGGACCTCAACTTTGATGAAACCTACAGCAAGTCAATTGGCCAAGCAAATTGGACTTCATCCAGTGGGTTATATCAGGTGATATGAATGATGTTTATTTTGGCTGTAGAACAGCTTCTATTTAGAACAATACTTGAGCTTTTGTACTGAAAGGAAAAATGAAACTGATATATTTTAGGCTTCCAGAATTTTGATGCATTGCTGCTGTATGTCTAGTACAACTTTCTGTGGGTTATGAGATTTGTAATTTAGCATTATTGTGCACGAGCCTTTTTCCCTAATATATCTAAAATTGTTAGGTTGCAGAAGGTGGTTGAGAACAATGATAAAAGCCCAAATAATCCTTTTGGAGTTGAAAGTCAAGCTGCCAAGAGACAAAAACTCGAGGGTGGTCACTTGCGAAAGGTCAATGTGGTTGCTTTTATGAAATTTGCACTTATGGTGGGAACTTTTCCATCAAATTCATATGCTGTTGTCTTTTTTTGGCCGAACCCTATTTCTCTGTTTTTTTTAATATGATTTTTCTTCTGTTATTGGCATTATTCTTTATTCGTTTTATTATTTTTCCCTTTTGTAGCACATTGTAGAGACACTCAAATGTGGACCATATATGCATTGTCAAACTAAATATCCATTATACTCTACGCATTTAGCTTTAGTATTTCAATTAGGTTTCGGCATGTTGGTGCTTTCATTTTTTTTTTTCACTTTCATATGCATTATCTTCGTGGCACATGCAAGTTTTCCGGTGCGTGTTCGTTTTTAGGAAGCTTGTATACCACTCTTAGCTTTGAGATTTTCTTTTGTCTGGAGTTCTTTTTTAAAATGTCATAAATTTTTAGCCACTTAATGACAAAAGATCGGAATTTTTGTCATGTCACAGGTTGGGGATATAAAACACCAGACTTGTTTTGTACACAAGACACCTAAAACAGTATGTTACCTGTTGCTTGAAAGCATGAATATCCTGTCCAATTTAAACTACAATTCTTTTATTTTTATTTTTATTCTTATTAAGACACCTAAAATGTAGATCTCTAGGCCCTTCAAACCCTCCACGGCGGAGGTTTTACTTTTCTTGATAGAGTTTTAAGATTTTCCTTTTGGATATTAATGCAGGATGTAACCAGTGACAGAAACTTAGTGCATGCTAAATTGAGACTTACTATTCCTAGAGAGCCTGATCTTGAAACAGCGCAGAGGGCAGAAAGGATAAGGTTAGTTTTTCACCTTCCCTTGATGTTCTCATCTTTTCTAATCTCTAGATGACAATAACGGTTCTAACTCTGATGGACACTCCAATCACTAGTCACCGTTTGTGATTGAAGTATTACGCCACATCAGATTTGTAATGACCAATAGCGTACATCAGATTTGTAATGACCAGTCACTCATCCTAGATGACATGGTTCTATTGAAAGGATTTAGGGTGTGTATGGGTGAGGTAGTTGAAGAATGAATTTGATTTGAGAAAGGCATTTGTTGTTTTTGCTTAAGGAAATTTCTTAGGTTGTGTTTGGATAGAGGATTTGTAGGAGAAATTTCATTTGGGGAGAGGATTTTGAAATCCTCTTTTAGCAAATCCCTTGTTTGGATTTAAGAGGAAAGGATTTGTGAAATCCTTTTATGGGTGAAATGAGGGATTTGGAAATACTTTTGAGAGGGGTGTCATTTGTCAATTCCTTCCTAGAGACGATTTCACGATTTCTCCATCGCGATTGACCTGAGCGCTCATCTCCTTCTTCTCCTCACGACGACAGACCTACGCGACGATCGACGAGTTCCCTTCCCTTCGCAACCACCGACGACGACTAACTCCTTCAACGCAGCAGTTCTGGAGACGACCGTCGATCCTTCTAGCGACGATCTTCTTCGATTTCATCGTCTGCTTCTTCGTTCTTCGCAAGGGATTTCGATTTCGTTTTCGAAATCGAACAACACATTCGATTTCAAAAACGAAATCGAACAACACGTTCGATTTCAAAAACGAAATCGATGTCGATTTCGAAATCGAAATGGTTCGAAATCAATTTCATCTTCTTCGTCGTTGATGTCGTCTTCTCTTTCTTCTTCGTTCTTCGCCAATGTTTGAGGGATTTCGATTTCGATTTCGAAATAGGGTTTGAAATCGAAATCGATTTCGTCTTTTTCTTCTTCGTTCTTCGCCGATCTTCTATGATTTCGATTTCTATTTCGTTTTTGAAATCGAACAACATGTTCGATTTCGGTTTCGAATTTGTTCTTAGATTTCTTCGAACGTTGTTGTGTTTGGTGGTGGCGAGCATCAGTCGTCTTCTTCTTTGCTGTTTTTTTTTTTTTTTTTTTAATGTTCCAGAAATGGGATCAGAAATAAAAAACAAATTTCTGTTTTGTTCCCATAAATTTGTTGTTAAAATTTGGAATTGTAAATGTTGTTTTGTTCCCATAAATTCTGTTTTTTCCCCATAAATTCTGTTTCGTTCCTATAAATTTGTTGTTAAAATTACTCGTTCAAATATTTAAACTCAAACAATTACCCAAATAAGGGATTTGTGAAATGAAAGGATTTCAAAATTCAGGATTTTGAAATCCCTTCATTTCACAAATATCTCGGATTTATCAAATTCCTTACCCAAACGTAACCTAAGGGAATTGTAGGTGGGATTTCATTTGGGGGAGGGATTTCAAAATCCTTTTTTAACAAATGCTTTGTTTGGA
This sequence comes from Eucommia ulmoides, assembly GCA_016647705.1. Lineage (NCBI taxonomy): Eukaryota > Viridiplantae > Streptophyta > Magnoliopsida > Garryales > Eucommiaceae > Eucommia > Eucommia ulmoides. The sequence goes on along the minus strand of CM028330.1, from coordinate 15,348,138 downwards.
TGTTGAAAGAGTTGATTTGTAAAATCCCTTGAAGTCTCAAATGAAGGATTTGCAAATCCTTTTGAAACAGGTATCATTTCACAAATCCTTCATTCCTCTTCTTCATCTTCGTCGCGAGATTTGTCCTTCGAAAATCGCGGTCCTTCATCTTCGTCGCTTCTTCCTTCGAAAATCGTCGCAGCCTCGCCGTCTTCTTCGTTTGTCTTCGTTCAGAAGTCGCCTCGCCGTCGTATTGGGTTCGTCAGTTGTCGTCGTTCGTCGATTTTGTTCGTCTAGGGTTCATCGTCGTCTTCTTCTTCTTCATCTTCTTCTTGCGGTGAAGCTGAAACCCCCTTCCTCGCCTCGTTCGTCGTCTTCGTTGCCTCGTTCGTTGTCTGCCGCCACGGGTTCGGCGAAATAGGATTGGATTTCAAAAATGAAATCGATTTCGATTTCGATTTGAAAATAGAATTAGAGTTGGAAATTGATTTCGTCGATTTCGTTTTCGATTTTGAAATCGAATTAGAGTTCGAAATCGATTCCGAAATATCGGTTTCGTTTTCAATTTCGAAATCGATTTTGTTCTCGGTTCAGTTTCAAATTAGGGTTCATGGATTTTGTTGTTGGATTTCGCCTCTTGTTTGTTGGTTCTTAGTTCAATTTCGGATGTTGTTCTTGGTTCATGTTCATGATTGTTGGATCTGTTTTGTGGTTTTTTTTTTTTTTTGTTTTTCAGTGTTAAAAATAGAACAAAAAAATATAATATTTTAAATACTTTACTTCGAATAATTATCTAAATAACGGATTTGTGAAATGAAGGGATTTCAAAATTCAGGATTTTGAAATCCCTTTAGTTCACAAATCCCTTACACAAATCCCTTAAGGTTGCGTCTGGGTAAGGGATTTGACAAATGTAAGGGATTTGTTAAATGATGGGATGTCGAGGTTACGTTTGGGTAAGGAATTTGACAAATTTAAGGGATTTGTTAAATGATGGGATTTCGAAATCCCATCATTTAACAAATCCCTTATTTGAACAGAACAAAAACAATAGAATAAATACCAAACATCACCTCAATTGGATGAACTATGAACACGAAAATGAAAATGAAAACAGGAATCGAAATCAGAAATCGAGATAGCCCACGAAATTGGAACCCTAAATTGAGAACCCTAATCAGAAATTGAGAACCCTAAATTGAGAACTACGAAATTGGAACCCTAAGTTGAGAACCCTAATTAAAAATTGGAACCTTAAATTGAGAACCCTAATCAACAATACCCCATGAAATCGAACCCTTACCTGAAGACGAATGAACGAAGAAGGAACGATCGATGAAGGAACGAAGAAGACGAAGTTGCGACGACGAAGATGGAGAAGATGACGGACGATGCTGCGAAGACGAACGACAACGACGAAGATGGACAAGACGACCGACGAAGAAGATGGTGCAATGAAGATGAATGACGACAACGAAGATGGAGAAGACGATGATCGATGAATGAAGAAGCGACGAAGATGATCGATGAGGAAGAAGGATTTGTCAAATAACGCCTGTTTCATAGGGATTTCAAAATCCCTTTTACCATTTTTTTAAGTTTAAAGAATTTTACAATTCCCTCCCTCCTAAAACCCAAATAAGGAATTTATCAAAAGAAGATTTTAAAATCCTCTAAACAAATGAAATCCTCCCTACATATCCCTTAACCAAACACGACCTAAGAGAATTTGACAAATCCCTTTTCTAAATCAAATTCCTTTTTCAAATACCTCACCTACACGCACTCTAAAGGATATCGGTTAATGTTTGAATTTCAGGCCAAAAACCGGTAGCAAGGCTGAAAATGTGACATCAACAGTTCGTAAATTCAAAGCTCTTCCATTGAACAGAAAAGTGTGTAACTACGTTTTTTTCTACTGGTTTCAGTTTTTAGGCAACAGTTCATCTGTATTTTTATTTAGCTATCATGATAGCTTATATCATGCAGATTCTCGAGGCTCCTTCATTGTTGCTTCCTAGAAGGACTACCCCACGGTTGCCTGAGTTTCAAGTAAGTGATTCTTGTGTAGTTTTTTCAAGGTTTGGGAGTTCTATTCTATGTTTGGTTGCACGAAATTGGAATTAGAAATGAACACATAAAAATCTAAAAATTTACACATTTATTTTTGAATTCCAATTCCAAACCTTAAATTCTATGCTACCAAACACTCTGTTAGTACCCTTCTGATTTTATCGCTAAGCTTCTCATACATCACAGTTCACCCCCCACCCTTTTTTTTTAAAAGGAATTTCACTTGAAGACATTGGAGAGGTCTATGCGACATGCTTCAAGAGTTTCATCATCCTCAATGAACTCTAATTGCCCGGACAAGGTTACTCCTTGAACTAGTGAATTTCAGATTATAAATTTTCTCAGTTGCCAAAAACGGTGTCCCCCTCACGCATAATTGAGATAGTTAGATTCTTATAAATGAAGTATTATGAATACGATGCAGTTTTAAGTAGTCAATAGATGTTCTTTTTTCTTATTTATGTGACTCTTAATGTTGTTATTTTGGGGAATGGAAATTTTGTTATTACAGGTGCAGCGAAAACCTATTGCTGATTCAACTGCACATTGTGTGAACCGAGATTCTGGAAGGTAATATTTCAAGTATCATACTTATAACTTCAAGCAAGCCAGTAGTGTGTGTTTGGATAAGGAATTCCATAAATTTATGGAATTTAGAAATGATGGGATTTAAAAGTTTTGAATTTTAAAATCTCATTATTTGCAAATTCGTTTTTCGGGTATATTTTTTGAAATTGATTTTTTTTTGATGCAGTTTCACTTATATTACCATGTGCTTCCGTTCACCTTCTCAACTTTCTCTTCTATATGGTATAATTGATGAAACACAAATTTCACTTAGAATATGCCCTTTTTTAATTGGCAGAGCAAATTTCCCAGATGCTTCAAAGGTGCAGGGATGTGAAGAAGTTCGTTACTTCAAAGCCCTTCCTCTTAACAAGAAGGTATAATAGTTTCGAAGGATAAGGTAGTGATCGGTTAAGGGTTTCTGTTCCTGATTTTTTTTTGTTGTCGTTCTTGCAAAAAACTTGGAACAGAAATAAAAATTTGAGAACAAAGAAATCTATTTCTGTTTTATTCCCATATTTTTATAGCAAATTTGTGATAACAAAACAAAAACAAATATGTTTTGTTCCCATATTTTCAGAAACATAAAAGGAAAACAAAGGAACACGAACACTAAGCAGACGCTACCTAACTTGAATCCTACTTTTATCTCAGGAATTTAATTCGCACAGACCCAAGCTTCAACATGATCCTCCAATAGAACTTTTTAGTAAGGTAAAATAAAAGTGGCCTTACACGCACATAATAAATACACATATTCTCTTTTTTATAACATGACTTCAATTTGTAGATTTGAATTTCTTCTTCATGACACTGCTTTTTGCCTTAATGCTAGCTCTCTCTAACATCTGAATTCCAACCGATAAAGAGGCCTCTAGCTTCCTGTATGCCCGGAAAGGTTTCACTTATATTTCTTTCTTGTTTTTAAAATGAACCCAAATCATAGTTTATTGAGCAAATTTCAAATTTGGTCCTTCTATTTGCAGTGTGTTTTTTATGTGACCCTCCAATTCATTTTTTCCCCTTCAATGTGGTCCTCCATTTTATGTGGTCCGCCAACTTAACCCTAATATTTGACAGAAGGACTACATAAAAAATTGGCTGCAAAATGGAGGATCACATTGAAAAACAAATGAATTGGAGGGCCACAAAAAACAAAAAAAAAAAATACTCTGCAAATAGGAGGACCAAATTTGTAATTTGCCGTAGTTTATTTCATCATTTGCTTTTGCTGAGTTGTGTTACTTGTTACAAGGGATCAAAAGAGAATAGGCCGATGTTCTGCCGAGAACACAACGTAAGCGCATGATACTTTCCATGAAGTTAGGTGGCTTTTCTTTCTTTTTCTTTTTTTTCCCCCAGGAAAGTTGGAATTAAAGCAACAATCGGGAAGAAAATAGATATATTTCCGTTCTGTTCAACGATTTTTGTTTTAAAAATCTGGGACCGGAAGTGAATCATATATATTTCCTTATTTATGTTCCTGTTTCATTTTTTTTGGGAGCAAAAACAGTAATATGAGAACATTAACACGACGGGGTGTTTTTTAGTGTTTCTGGTCCCATAAAACTTAGAACTGAAACAAAAATTTGGGAACAAACACATTAAACAAAACAGAGCCCTATAAACGTGCCTGTCTCTCTCTTTCTGATGCATATACTCTCGATTCATGATCGTTCTATAGATCAAATGCATTTTGAGAGAAAACAACCCATTTTCTGAGATGAAGCAAATTCATTGTGGGAACGATGTGGGGGATCATTGAACATTGCCAATCATCCAAAATGAGCAGGTACATGAAATCAATGTTCTTGGTTTTTTTTTTTTCGTTTTTTTATTTTATTTTTTTTAAATTAGTTTTTGGGTATTTCTCTTGTTATTTTTGATCTCGACATTGTCAGATCAACAGGAGTTTGGGCATTCGCTAAACCCTAAAAAATGGGGTATAACTTTCTACACCAATCACACGACACAATGTTGATAATGAAGATATGAAAAGCTCTTTTGCCGGCATACAACGAATCATGGACAGGTTTATACCTTGGAAAAACCATCTTGTAAAATGAGTTATATGTTGAAGTTTTCATTCTGATGTAAAAAACTATTTAGAAACCTCTCAGTCCATTTGTCAACAGAATGTTGAAGGCCTGCTTTGTACAGCCCTTAGTTTTGTCTTTCCCTTTTGTTGCAGCATTTGATTTGGCCTTTCTTCTCTGTTTTGGCTCTTTGAGGTGATGTATAAATGCAAAATTTGATCATTAATAAACCATGTACTCGCACGTAGTTAGGCAGCGTTTGGAAATATGGAATTAAAGCATAAAATTAGGATTGAAATTGAACATATTTTAATTTTGGCTTTTTTATTGGTTTATCTAGTAAATTACCCGCCATTATAAATTTGTTATTTTATTAGCCTTTTCATAATTAGTGTGTAATTTGTTTGTCCTCTATCCATTAATGTTCATTAAAGTTTGACCGTATTGCGCTTGTATGCATTTAGAAAATATTTTTAGAATGATCAGTAATTGTAAGTTATAATTATTAGAAAAATTATCAATTAATTAGATTTTATTCTTTCTCAATGGGATTACTAATTCTAATACCCATATATATTTACCAAGATAAACCAAATAACAAATAAAGCGGGGGATACAATTTTTACATAGAAAACTCCAAGGCAGGAAAAAAATCACAAGACCGAAGTTCGATATCAACTTCCACTATTACAAAAATAATGGGATTGCAACTGTTCACACATTTGAGAAAAAAACTATTGGATCACCACATAAATATCATTGAAAAGGTAGATACAATAGAAAACAATAAATACGGGTTTAAAGAGAAATACCGAATCGCCGATTGGAAGAGGGTTATCGAAGATCAAGACTGATGAAAATGAAATATTTATTGTTGAGAACAAACCTTTTAATTTCAACCAAATCAAAATCCGAATTGTCAGTCGATCATCAAGCCGAAGTAGTTCTCTCCCTTTCTTTCTTTTCTTTATCTAAATTCACTGTTATATGTGATCAATTTTCTAGTTTATTCTTCGCAAAACAAAGCTACTGCCTTTTTCTAAATGATCACTCTCGCTCACTTAAATGAGCCCTAATAGGCCCCTTTTTGCAACTTTTTTTTTTCAAGGCCCAATGGCCTTTGGGTTAGGTCCACCTCCACATGGGCTCAACATACCCAACAAATCTCCCCCTTTAGCTCATGTGGGGGAAATGCAGGAGATTTGCTCTCTCTGCAACTCTCAAGTTAATTAAATTCCTTCATAACAAGTCGAGCTTTGTACCTTGGAAGTGAGCTATTCTCTTGAGTTTTAAAATTTGTAAACCCATTTATTCTTCAAAGATCTCTTGCCTTAGAAAGTTGTACCAAGTTAGAAGTACAGTTCTTATACAAAGATTTCATCTCTTCTTGCATGACTTTGATCTACTAAATTTTATTTTCACTCAACACGGCTTTTTCATAGCTTTCTGGCTCTCCCCTATCTGTAAGCATCACATACTCATTACAATGATATTTCATAGAAGTCATTCGATCCTTGTTGGACCTTATCAACTGAACATCAACTGGAGGAGGTGGAGGTGGCTGATCGTGCACTATTTCATCAGGGACATGTGCTTCATTTAGTCTCACGGACCTACTCTTCTGGTGGATCTATTGTGGGTATTGGAATTGAATCTATGTTGACTAGATACTCGACAAAGGATTTCGATTTCACATTTTTCTCAACAGCCTCAATAGTCTGATCTTCAAGGATTATCACATCCCTGCTACAAATCACTTTCCTATCAACTGGATCCCACAATCTGTAACTAAATTCTTCATGCCCATGGCCCAAGAATATATACTGCTTTGTTTTATCATCAATCTTGGACTTCTCATCTTTTGGAACATGAACAAAGGCCACTATCCAAATACCCTGAGATACTTGTAGGATATGTCTTTTCCGGTCCACAAACTTTACGGGATATCGCCATACAAAGGAACTGATAGAGATAAATAGATCAAGTCAACTGCAGTACTCATTGCCTCACCCCAAAATTATTTAGGAAACTTTGCATGGGAAAGCATACACTTGATTCATTCACAAATGGTCTAATTCATTCTTGTGGCAACTCCATTATACTAAGGAGTCTTCAATTTACTTTTCTCAAGTTTGATGTCATATTTCCTGCAGTATTCCTCAAACAGGCCTCGATATTCACCACTATCATTTGTACGCACACATGAGTTTTCTTCTTGTTTTTCTTTCAACCTTGGCATGGAAATGTTTGAACTCCTCCAATACCTGGTCTTAGTTTTCAAAGAATAGACAAACTTTTTCGAGAAAAATCATCAATAATTGTAACAAAAAATGAAGTACTATTAAGTGTTCTATCTTTCATGAAACAAACATCTGTATGCACTAGATTCAAATAATGATGTCTCCTAGATGGATTAAATTTTTGAAATGCTACGCTATGTTGTTTACCGACAAAATAATGCGTGCAAGTTTTAAGAGATGTACCTTTTATAGCTTTCATAAGTTGTTTTCTCGCAAGCATGTGAACGCCTTTTTCACTTAGGTGACGAAGTCGTCGATGCCATGACTCCATAAAAGAATTCTCATCTGCATTCACATCTCCTTTAGCCAATCTTGCTTGCATCATATACAAGCTGCGTAGTTTATTGTCTCTAGCCAACACCAAAGTACCTCTGGTGAGTTTTCATTTTTCTTCAACGAAACGACTACTGTAACCTTCGTCGTCTAGCTTTCCGATGGAAATCAAATTGAATCGAACATCTGGAATATGTCTGACATCTTTAAGTATCAATGTGAAGTCGATACCAGTTTCTAGATAAGGGTCTCCCATGCCAATGATCTTGGATACGCCGTCAATTTCCATTTTTACGTCGTCAAAGCCATCGTTAGTGTAAGATGAGAATAGATCACTACGAGAAATAACATGAAATGATGCACCAGAATCAATCACTTAATCGCTATCCTAGCATGAAAGGTTGACACAACCATCTTCATAGAGAATTACTATATCACCATCAACAACAACTGCATTAGTCTTTTTATCTTCTTCAGTCTTTAGGTTGTTCCCTTTTTAATATTCTGTAATCTTAGATCCTATGTCTTGGCTTATTGCAGTGGAAGCACTTGAAGTCCTTGTTACGTTTCTATCTATCTCTCGATTTGTCAAATCTTCCATTATTACAGGGATTCATGCTTTTGCTTCTCCTCCATCTTTCTTGATTTTCAATAACCAGTGTATGCGATTCTGAGGATAGGCCTTTCTATTTCCTCATTGCTTCTTCATTAATGAGACTGCTTTTGACCATATCTATTGTCAACTTTCTATCTGGCACCGAATTGCTAAGTGATTTTCTTAGCATTTCCCAACTGTCAGGTAATGTGCTGAGAAATAGTAATGCTTGCATTTCATTTTCCAAAACAAGTTTCATAATAATCAACTGATTAATAAGGTATTGGAAATTATTCATGTGATCAACTATATTTTGTCAATCCTTATAGGTCAAGTGAATAATTCTCTTAATCAAATTAGCCTTATTCAAATCCAGTTTTTGCTCATAAAGGGACTCTAAATTTTTTCACAATTCATCAACTTTGGTTTCATTAAGAATATGTTAATACACACTATGATCAATCCATTGACGAATGTAAGCAACTATTTTTCGATGCATTATCTCCCATTATTAATTACTTTTGTCATTTGATTTACTCGCATCATCTTTTAGGTTGTGTTTGGGTAAAAGATTTGGGGGAGGGATTTCATTTAAGTAAGGGATTTCAAAATCATTTTTTAACAAATACATTGGTTGACTATCTATGAGAAATAATTTGTCAAATCCTTCCAATTAAGAAATAGTAGTGAAAAGAGGTATTTGGAAATCCCTTTGAAACATGCGTTATTTGACAAATCCATCCAAGGGCTGTTTGTGTTTTCTTCCTCATCGATCATCTTCGTGGCTTATTCGTTCCTTCACCAATGCTCTTTGTCGCAACTTCCTCTTCTTCGTTCGTCTTCGCTGTCTTCTTTGTCGATCTTCTTCTCCATCTTCGTCGTCGTTCATCTTCCTTGTTACCGTCTTCTTCGTCGATTGTCTTCTCCATCTTCGTCGTCGTTGCAGCTTCATCTTTTTTGCTCCTTCATCAATCGTCTTCATGGCAGCTTTGTCGTTCGTTGCCATCGTTGTCGTCTACCTTCGCTATCTTTGTCCATTTCAGGTAAGCGTTTCAATTTGGTGGGGAATTTGATTTTGTACCCGTTTTTAATTTTGTAGTTGTTGATTAGGGTTCTCAATTTGTTGATTAGGGTTCTCAATTTAATATTCTAGTTTCGTGGGGTTTTTCAATTCCTGATTCCTGATTCCTGTTTCCGTTTTAGTCTTCATAGTTCATCCAATTGAATAATTTACAATGGAGGTGATGTTTAGTTTTTGTTCCAATTGAGTTGATGTTTGGTTTTTGTTTTATTATTTTATTCTTAGTTTTACAATGGTATCTGATTTATCCAAATAAGGAAATTAAAAAAATTACACAATCAAATTCTTTGGTTGAATAGTTATCCAAATAAGAGATTTGTTAAATGATGGGATTTTGAAATCCCATCATTTAGCAATTCATTTAGATTTATTAAATCCCTTACCCAAACGCAACCTTAAAGGCAAATACAAATCCTTAAATAAAGGATATCCTTTATTCTAGATTTTCAAATTGTATAATTAACTGATGTCAATTTTACCATTGCTCCACCACTATTTTCCATTTTAAATCGCACAATAAATATTGTCCCAATAACTTGAAGCTCTTGATACCACTTTATTAGAAACATTACCAATTAATTAGATTTTATTTTACCTCTTTATGCGATTAAAACGTGATAGCCTATTTTAATACCCACAGATATTAACCAAGATAAAACAAATAACAAATAAAGCGAGAGATACAATTTTGACATGGAAAACCCCAAGGCGAGAAAAAAATCATTGGATTGAAGTCTTATATCAACTTCCACTATCACAAAATAATGAGATTACAGTTATTCAGACTTTCAAGAAAAAAACTCTCGGATCATCACATAAACATCACAAAAAATAGTGGATACAACAAAAAACGATAAATACAGGTTCAAAGAGGAATGTCGAATCACTAATTGACAGAGGTTTATTGAAGATCAAGACCAATAAAAATAAAGTATTTGATGCTAAGAACAAACCCTTAAAATTTCAGCCCAATCGAAATTTGAATCGTTGTTCGATCCTCAAGCTGAAGTAGTTCTCTTTATTTTTTTCACTCTCCAAACTCACTACCATATGTGATCAATATTTTGATCTATTCTTCACAAAACAAGGATACTACCTTTTTCTAAATGACCACTCCTGCAGGTCACGTAAATGAGAGCTAATGGCCCTATTTTGCACTCTTGTTTTTTTTTTTTTCCTTTTATTAATTAAGTCCACTTTGGGCTTTTCTTTTTCTTTTTATTTCTTTGGGTTAGGTCTACCCCTACATGATCTGGACCTACCTAACAATAATTAAGTTAATTTTGCTGTGATTTCCATTCCTATGTGATAGATTTTGAATTACTTTATTCACTCTTTCATTTGCATCAATCGTTCTTTTCTTACAGGTAAGGTTTTGTAGATTCTTGAGTCGATTGCATTTTCGTGAAATAATCCACAAACTAGAAAACCTGTTGTAGACCATTGATTTTTGACATCGATGAGTTTTGTTCAATTCAAAATGTTTCTAGTGTATTTTTGTATTAAGTTTTGTTTGTAGCAAATCAATTTTGTAGTATGAGAGAGTTCCATTATGTTTAACAAATAATATCGAGTCATAGTTGTTATTCTTCAAGAGTGTGTGAATTCTTAGTGAACATTGACTTTCCAATAAATTAATCAAGTAGTTTGGGGACTTTGCTTTATGTTTTTGTATTTGTACTGATTCATTTTTGTCAAATCCGAAGAGTACGTTTATATTTCAGGAGTTGTGTAGTGGTTGTTAACTTTCACTTGTCTAATAATATATGAAAAACATTTTTGATTCTTTATTTACGTCTTACGTATGCGCCTAGATGATTTTGTTTGGATGGAGTGAAAGAATCGGTTATTAATATTGAAAGATTTACGTAGCAGAATACCAAAAATTTAAACCTATTTAATAATTGAAGTTCCTTAAGTCTGAATCTGTCTGTATTAACATATACAAAATAAATATATATGAAGAATATATCGTAATAAATTCTTTATACCTTCCCATGTATTTCAATCTCTTAGTTGGTAGTTCTCAAGGCGTGATTTGAAAAGAGTTTTTCGAGGGTGGCATAGATTGATCCCGAAATGAATACGAGTTCGATTCTCCTAGTGTAATACAAATGTCTCGCCTTTAATATAAGTGATGAGGGTTATTTTGGCTGATCACCAACCTCTAATCGGAACGAAGCATGTGGGAGGTTAACCTCCCATTTTTAATTTACTTTACCTTTGAACAACCATCTGTGTCATCCCTATAAATCTTTAACCAGAGAACAGAAAAGGGCCCTCCTCTCAGATGGATATTGTTGAGCTTTGGGCTCTTTGTCATCGAAGCTCGCTAACATAGAGACCCTTCCAATCTATCTGAGCTCTAGGCTCCTTGTCATTAGAGCTCGTTAACATGGAGATCCTTCCAATCTATCCGAGCTCGTTAACATAGAGACTTTTCCAACTATTTGAGCTTCGGGTTCCTTGTCATCAAAGCTTATCAACATGGAGACCCTTCCAAACTATCCGAGCTCCAGGCTTCTTGTTGTTGGAGCTCGTCAACATGGTGGCCTATTATAGTTTATCATAGCTCTGAGCTATTTGTCGTCGTAGCTCATCAACAGAGAGGCCTATTCCAGTTTATTCGAGCTCCGAGCTTCTCATGATCGAAGCTAGTCCATATGAAGATCCAACCAATTGTCTGAGATCCGAGCTTCTTGTGCTTGGTCATCTTGGTACCAAGCCTCCCATGGTTTTCCCGAGCTCATAGCAACGACCTCCAAGCAATGTCCTCTATCATACGATTTCCTACTCCACTAGTGAAGGCTCTAGTACTCTTACTGGCTGGACTCAATCTCTAAATCATCTGGGTTAGCCCATTGGCTACTCTCGATGGGCCTAAAGTCAAGGTCCAATGGCCTAATCACCTCACGCGCCTTTCCATTGGCCATGTGTCGAGTTATAATAATTAATCGCGCTCAAAATCTCTAATCTTGCAGTGCTAATTGCGCTCTTCACCTCTATATACTCTAACATTTCATGTCCTAAGTAATGCTCAATTAACCAATTGAAGCATATTATAGCCTTTTTCCCTGAGTTCTTACTCTCACATCGGAGGGACTTCATTGGGCACAACCTCGGTGGGTCTTTGTGCAGGTACTAACTCGGACCCCAAGATTTAACTGTTGAAAAAGTTGATTGTTGATCATGGACCACTCAGAGAATTCTAAACTCTGAACTCAAGGCCTCTACTTCATCAAGAAATTCCCACGTGTACTCTAATTAGACCAAGTAGGGGTTATAACCATTTTTAGACACCGATAAATACTATGCACACCAAGAATTCCATAAAGATAATGCCTATGAAATATTTAAGAATCCAATTCTAATTCTATAGGAGTAGGGTATCACAACATTGATTCTAGGTGGTGGTAAGATAAATGTTGTAATGTGACTTAGGAAACAAATGGGGAGGATGCAAAAAATAAGGTGTTGGCTCAAAGTTCTACCCAAGAGGTGTGTATGTGTGTGTGAATCAGGAAGTTTAATTTTTTTTTTCTAATTGTTCGTGACCTTTTCAAATTTCATATGATTTTATATTAGCTATATTTTCAGCGGAAATGTATTTTAACCAACATACAACCAAATAGAGAAAGAATAGAGATAGTGACATGCAAAATTGTATAGTAGTTCGGCAAGTTATTCTTGCCTATATCTACTTAGGGCTGGCAATTCGTGTTATCAAATCGTGTTTCGCGTCGTGTCATGGTCTGACACGAACACAATTGGATAAGTTATCGTGTCATAAACTTAAACACGAACACAACACAAAATTTATCGGGTCTACACGACATGATACGGTAATTTATTGTGTTACACGATAACACAAAACTTATCGGGTTGGCACGGCCCAATAAGACATCATGTCACAATAAATACCTGTTTTACACATTACCCATTAAACACATGTTAACACAATTTATAAAATAAAACATAAGGAAATTATACAATTTCAACAAGAACAAACCAAACAAAAAAATAAAATAAAAAATAAAAAAATCCACCATTGCAATAAAACAAAACAATAAAAAAATATTCACCAATACAAACATCATACACATTAACACAAACAAATACAAATCGGAAACTAGTAGTGACTTTCCAAGCACTTTACTCCTATATAAAAAAAAATAAAAATTTAAAAAGAAAATTTATAATGTCATTATTCAACAATTAATTTAGTTTTTATACATAACAAAATACAAGAAAAAAAATAGTAAACCTGAATAATGGTTGAGTATTGAGTCGACGCCTCTTCTTTGTTAATATCTAAATTCAAGACATCTTCAGTAAGTTTATCCAATCGAACCTTTGTAGTTTCTGCATTAAGTTTATTTAAATTCTCATTGAAAAGACGTTAATAACAAATTTATAACTGCAATTTATAAACTAAATTTAAATATAATAAAAAGGAAATGAAAAAAATACTGAAAGATTATTGATAGCCCCAAACAATCAATCTTTTGAGCAAATCAAAGCTTAGATGGTTTCAGGTTTAAGTGCACTTTGATATTGATAAATTACTCTTCCATTTATACTAAATGCAGTTTTTGGAAGCAAAAATGGACACATGTATGCCCAACACATCACGAGCCATGAAAGAAAGTTCTGGATAATGAAATTGATTTTCTTTCCAAAAGGTCAAAATATCCACTTTCAAATTTCTATCCATTCTACCTCATCCAAGTATAATTCTAATTAATTGTTTGTGCACCCATACCAAACTCATCATTTCGAAAGTATCAAACTCCTACAATTAAAATTCAGTAAAACAAGCATGTCAAAATAAAAACTTATTAAAAATTTACTTTTCAAACATAAATCCAATCAATATAAAATAATATATCAATAAAAAATAAAAATAGTTAAAAATAATGACTTACCCTCAATACATCTCGATTTTCCATACTAAGAAGATTTTCATTGAAGCCGCCTTGGCTACTACACTTGTTGGGACCGAATGATGTGACAGAAGACTTCAAAGATTTCATATATTCATTAGAAAGAACATTCAAATTATCCCGAACACGAAAGAACTCAACTGAACCACTTCCATATTGCTTTTTGTAGCTAAAATCAATAAATTGGATTTTATACTGAGGATTCAAGATCACAACAATAGCCAATATTACACTAAATTCCGACTAATATTTCTTAAATTTCTCAAGCATCTGATTAGATATATTTTCCATATATTTATCCTAAGAATTTTTATATTGTTTCAAAGTCAAATATGCCATGAAAGCTGAAGAAAAATACAATTTGAGAGTAGGGTACTTAGTTCAAAAAAATTGGCAAGTTATATCATAAAACATGACCAAGAACTTCTTAATTTTTTCCTTTTTCCCAATTACTAGGAGAAGGACAATGCTTATAACTATAATCATTTAATTCCTAACGACAAAATATGCTATGAAAATATAATGCATCGTTAAGCATTATGTTGGCCCAAAGACCTAACCAAGAGGGGGGTAAGTTGGATAGTTATTAAAATTTAAATACAAAATCTCAATTTTCCTAAATCAATTATTATCTTTTTAGCACCAGAAATGTGTTTATCTAAATGCACACCCAAATAATCATAAAAATAGATATGTAGCACACAAGAATTTATCCTAATTTGGCAAGTTGGTATTACGTACGTCTAGTCCCCCGAGCTCCACGGAGATTCGGAATCCACTAAACCCTAATTCCTTTCCCAGGTAGGAATTAAACCCTTACAATCACGATTCTTTTTACAGGCTTAGAATCAACCTTTATAACCATGATTCTTTTCACATGCTAAGAATCAACCTACTACTATTACACTTATCATTTTCTTAGGCTTAGGAAAAACCTTTACAAACACACAAATTCAATTCCATGAAGAATTAAAATCTAATATTTTCAAAGGATAAAGACTAACCTAATCTTTTTGTAGGCCAAATATAAAACTCTATTCTTTTTCTCAGGCTAAAGATCGAAACCTAAACTACCCTGATTATACACCATCCCAAACGTGTCTAATACACTCAAACTCGCCAATATAAAAAATCAACAAGTTTCTTCACATAATAAACTTCTATCACCTCAATACAAATATACTCAATTAATGTCCCGAATATTATTACGTGATAGATTCAATGTGAGGCAAACAATTGATTTTAAAGAATTAACAAACAAATAACACGAAATTAGATTTTTCAAATAAAAATCGTTTAAAAGATTTTCATAGAATTAAATTCGAAAATGATTTTTCTAAAATATCTTATCCAAGCAATTAATCAATATTAATATAAGAAAGTAATAACAATAGATTGAAAATATCTCATCGGGATTCGTCGAAAAGGATAACGATTTCACGATAGAGAACACAAACCGTGACAAGAATGATGAGCGCCTTATATAAAAAAACATTATGTATAATGACACTTATGAATTTCAACAACAAAATCTCTCTTATAATTTCTAGAAGACTGATGTTCTTGAGTGCTTAAACTCAATTCCAAATGCCTATATTAATGGACCTAGTTATAGCCCTATAACAGCTAGTTTTCAAATGTTAGACCAAAAAATGACATCCCAAGCCCCTACATCACATATATATTTTTGAAATAGACATGTTTCATTAAAAAATATTCTTGGGAAAACTCATTTTAATCCTTACAACTTTTTCAAATCAAAATCCATAGAAATAGGAACTGTTTAATCACTTTAATTAAAAAAATAATTAAATAAATGGACCAATTAATTAAGAATATTTTAATATGTGATATAAATCTGAATTAAACTTAAATCCCTCAAAATCCTCCCTTGAAATCATAAAAAGTGAGATGATTTGACCAAAAAACAAATCAGTCAAATACTTGATTGGCCAAACTTACTGGTTGATCGATCCCTCACAACGATCACATTTTTTACCGTTGTGTTGGTTTGATCGATTGACCGACCACTTTGGTAAGTTTACTGATTGGTCTAGTGGGCGTTTTTTTTTTTTTTTTTTTTTTTTTCCAGCTGTTGGATTCGTTAGTCAATTGACCCAACTTGTTGTTTGACCGAATTGATCAGTAGGTCACCGATTCCACTTCCTAAACACATTGTTTTGGTTAGTCAACCAACCCTTTTTGCCGGTTGATTGAATTGACCCGAGAAACCACCATTTTACGTCATATAACCATTTTTTCAATTAGGTCTTTAACCAAAAAATATTTCAAATACTTAACACATCATAAAACATACAGTAGAACTCTAAAATTATCACAATACACATAAGATTAATTTATTTTAAAGTGTCATGAGTGATCCTAATTTAGGTTGCATTAAGAGTATAAAAGTAAAGAGTTATTTTCATCTATTTGTCTTTAATGTCTTCAATACTCTTCATATCTTCATTATTTTCATTTTGCACCCACTATATATTCTTCATTAATTCTTCTTCTTAATCAATTCTATGAAACTTTAAATCTGAAATCATTCAGTAAAAATATTAGTTCCATAAAATGTCAACATTTAATTGTCAACCAAAACGTTGGATTCTACACATTAGATAAGTCGAATTCCATTGAGTAGGAACATCTTATCATAATCCTTTCTTAACATTTAAAGACAATAAGTTCACACATTCCAAGAACTTTTATTTTCTTACTTGTGATCCTTTGAAATATTTCGCACTATCACTGATCTTTTCAATAAACATATTTATTTTAAGTCATCTTGCACTACCAAATTCAAAATATGGGCACAACACCTTAAATGAAAGAATTTACCCTTACTCAAAAAGAGCATTTCTCATGTTCAATTGAGTTGTCAACATTTTCACAAACACATCAATAGACGAAGCATTATTCAAAGTCAAAGAAAATATCTTATTGTTTATTCTCCATTCAGACAACAAAGTATAAGTTTTCTCACTCAAAGAAACACCATCATGTGGAGGTGGCATGAAACGAAAGCTTATTACACTTTTTTGAAAAATCCAATCATTATCAATAAGATACTCTGTAACACATATATAGCCATCAGTAGTGAGGCATGACCACAAATAAGAGGTTAAGAAAATTCTACCGGGAGATGTTTCAGACACGTGTTTTATTTTTTCCTTATCTTTCTTATACATTTTCAAAAGATCAAACTTGGTAGTGTTCCTAGAGATGTGAACCACATCCTTATTCAAATACGATAGCAAATCTCTTATGACTTGTACTCAACAAACGATAAAGGCAACACATGCATGGCAATGACAGAAATCAACTTCTCACGAAATTTCTTGATGCGATATTTTTAATGCGCTTTGAATCGCAAGTGCACGAGGTCAAGTTTTAATAGAATAAGGATGAATAGGGTTGTTGTATCCACAGAGATTGGTTTAGATTGTCGCTAAGTACTGCGATTGTCGTAACCTAACTTTATCTAGGCGATTCAATTTTAGGTTTTTTGTAAAAATTAAAACTAAACTAAAATAATAACTAACTAAACTACAATATGGAATAAATACTAAAATGCTAGGAATAAATTATATGGGAATAGATTATCTAGTGATTAACTTTGTTCACTAACACATGCTTGATTTAATCTAGTTTACACTAACGGTCATCAATCTATCCGACAATCTAGGTGTTTAAAACTCACTCACTATCTCTCCCGAGTATAAAGTAAATGAATATGCAACCGTGTTAATACCAATATCCCTATCTAGAGTCTAAACAAATACATGAGTCTTGCTCCAACCTCACGGATTGCACACGTTCTAATAATCTCCCGAAACATTAGAACGATGCGATGTGTTTAAATCCTAGTTCGAATCCAGGATTACCTCTCGTAAGTGTCAAACCCCGTATTCTAAAATCAACCACAATATCATAACAAACATAATATGGAAGTAAAAGAACGGTAAACACAATCGAATAGGGATGAACAACCGATAACGAAACAACAATTTACTCAAACATGTATATTAGTGAACTACATCAATCCCTAGACAATAAACGTTTAGCTCATGGCCATAACCAAATATTCAACTAAAAAAAAGATATATGCATGATCAAACAATCAATAAGAGTTTAGAAATAAAGAGAGAAATAAGGGAGAATAGCCAATATCTGAAGAATGGTTGGTTCCACATCCGTAAAATTCACTCCGATCTTGTTTCCTCTTCTCCAAATGTGTTTTTCTCTTGCTTGGTTTGGTTCTAAGGCTCCAAAAACTCCCCAAAAATGTTCTAGGCCAAGTAGGAAATGGGTGGATACAAATAGAGATAAAAAATATCTGAATAAATATCTGAAAAATATGCCAACTAGTTTTTGGTCGCTGCAGCGATCAAAATCTTGCTGCAGCGAGTTGCAAGTAGAATAACCACTGGCTGTTTCTCGCTGCAGCGAGCTCAATGACATTTATTTCGTAATTTGGCCGTAAATTATTCGTCCAAATTCTGATTGAAGTGATTTAAAAACCTATGGAAAACTAAGACATAGATATACAACTTTCATGTTTTGAGATTTTCCAAATTAGAATTTCATCACGTTCAAAATTGGCCTTGAAGTTACTGCACCTGTATGTATTTTGAAGTTTGCGTGTGTAAGTCACATACCTCAAATCCGTCACAATTAATGCTTATTTTTTATGGAAGGCCCACTTAAAAAAAAAGCTACAAATACGAGGATCACTTTGACAAAAAAAAAAAAAAAAAAAAAAAATTGGAGGGCCAAATGAAAAAATGTGTGCAAACTGTAATTTGTCTGAAAGAGAATTAATTTTCTACGCATGAAGTTTGCATGTACAAGTCATATGCCTCAAATCCATAACAATTAATGCCTATGTTTGACGAAAGGGTCACTTAAAAAAAGGGCTGCAAATACGAGTATCATTTTGACAAAAAAAAAAAAAAAATAAATTGAAAGGCCAAAGGGAAAAAAAGTGCAAATACGAGGACCAAAACTGTAATTTGCTATTTTTTTTTTTTTTTGGGTCCTTTGTTGTATGTTGCTGTTAGTGTTTGATTTTTGCTCTATTATTGTACAATTTTCAGGATTTCCTTATTTTGAACTCAAATCTGGAATTTTAGAAACGATTTTTTTTTTTTTTTTTTAAATTTGTGTTGTTGGTTTGAATTTTTTATGGTGTTTTTTTTAGTTAATAATCTTTTTTGCTTTAACTTATTCGTTTAATGTGTTTATTTGAAGAAAATCAATTTCATTAGATTTTTTTTTTTTTTTTTTAGGTTAGTTCTTTTCGATTTCTGCTGTTATTTTTCAATGTTTTGCATAATTTACCTCCAATTTTCATAGTTAATTTATTGATTATGTAATTTTTTCATTGATTGTTTCTATTTATTTTTGCAAATTTTGTGTTACGATGATGAATGTTTGTTGTGGTGGTGAATGCTTCTAGTGACAACGGTGGTTGCGGCGACTGTGATTTTGGTGGTGGTAGTGACAGCGGTGGTTTTTTTATGGTGGTGAATGTTTGCCATGTCAATGAAGTTTGTTGTGGCATTGAACAAATTGAGAACATTTTTGACTTGAAATATTCCTTAAAAATAAATTTGGATTTTTGTTCAAAAAAACAATGAAGTGTGGATACCATAAAATACAATATAAAACTTGAAGTCGATACCGAATCACTTGTTAGAATAATTGAAAGGCAGAATGTTGGAAAAATATGGTGCAATATATTGATACTTAGGAAAAGTATGATTGTAGAGATTTAAAAATAATCTAAATATAGGAGACTAAGGAAATCCTATTAGGGTTAGGGTTTAACCTATTGGGTTAAGTCCATATACATATATTAATATCTCCCCTCAAACTCATGGCGATAAATTAGACATGAACTTGAGTTTGGAAACTAGTGTGTGAAAGCATCCGGTTAAATGAGCCTTGGTGAAAATATTTGTTGTCTGATTGGTTGAACTGACGAATTGTAGATGAATAAGATTTTAGAGAATATGATGATAGATGAAGTGACAATCAGTCTCGATATATTTTTTACGCTCGTGAAAAATATCATTATGGGGAATCTGAATAGCACTCCTATTTTCACAATGTAGAATAGTGGCAGTAGGGGAGAAGACTCTCACATCAATTAGGAGCCAACGAAGCCAAAATAGTTTTTGTGTTACATCAGCGATAACATGGTATTCAGTTTCAGTATTGGAGCGGATAACCACAATCTCTTTCTTATGATGCCAGAAAATTAAAGAGTTACCAAAGAAGAAATAATAACCTGTGGTTGAATGCTTGTCGATAGGATCTTTGGCCCAATTGGCATCAGAACAAACTTGTAAAGTAGGAGTAGACTGGGCTGAGAAATAAAGTCCGTGAAATAACGTGCCCTTGAAATACTGAAGAATGGGAAAAACAACAAAGTAATGAGTGGTCCGAGAAGTAGACAAGAACTGACTAACTTGATGGACAACATATGCGATGTTTGGGTGAGTGATAGTAAGGTATACCAAACTTCTAACTAGTTGGCGATATAAAGTAACATTTGAAAAAGTGAACCATCTAGTGGAGTGAGTCTGATATTCGGATCGAGAGGAATATTAGCAGTGGTAGAATCAGTGATACTAGCTTTAGAAATAAGATCAGAGGCATATTTGGACTGAAAAAAAAAAATATACATCTGAACCGGATGAAACTTGGAGGCCAAGGAAATAGGTAAACACGCCAAGATCTTTAATCTCGAATTGACCATTGATTTTTTTTTTTTTTGAGTTTAGAGATTTTGCCTATATCATCTCTTGTAATTATCATGTCTTCCACATACAGTAGAAGGAGGATAATGCCGTTGTCAGTTTGGTGAATAAACAAGACATGATCAAGAACGTGGAGCTTGTTTGAATTTGAACTGGTGGATGGTGGTGTTGAATTTTGCAAACTAGGTACGTGGAGCTTGTTTGAGACCATATAGGGCACGACGAAGGCGACAAACTTTGTGTCGAGGAGCAACAAGACCAGGATAAGTATGCATGTAAACTTCCTCAAGAAGGTCACCATTGAGAAAGGTATTTTTGAAATCCATTTGAAAAATGGATCACTTATGAATGACAACGACGACAAGAAAAGTATGGACATGTGTGAGTTTAGCCACTAGAGCAAATGTCTCTTCATAGTCAATGACATATTCCTGATCAAATCCTTTAGCAACAAGTCATGCTTTATAGCTTTCAATAGAACCATCAGAAAGTGTTTTGATCTTAAACACTCACGTGCATCCAATTGGGGTTTTCCCTGTAGAAAGGTCAACAAGATCTCAAGTGTGAGTTTTGGCTAGGGCTTAAAGTTCTCCATCCTTTGTTTTTTGCCAAAGAAGGTTAATATTGGTCTCCTTATAAGGTTAACGCTTATATAAATTAAGTATAGTAGAAAAACAATGAGAGTGATTGAGATAAGAGAAATTATGAGTTACCCTATTGGAGCAGCAAGAGTGATTAGGATGATAGGTCTCAGAAGGAGTCAATATAGAATCATTGGACATAGAAGGAGCCTCAGGCACGGTGTATAGAGTGAGACCAATTGGTGGTTCTCGAATGGGCTCAACGGTACCTGGAAATACATCATCAGGGAATAACTTAAGATATGGATCAATAAAGTATTTGGAGTTAGTAATGGTTGATATATCAAAGGATCGTATAGAAAAAAACATTTGATGCTCCCAGAAAATTATATGTTAAGATATACGAAGAGTTTTAGAGATGGGATCCCAACATCGATATCCTTTATGTTCAATGTTATATCCTAGAAAACAACATAGGTGGGCCCTTGGTTCCAACCTGTTGTGTTCATATGGTTTGAGAAGAACAAAATAAGCTCAACCAAAGACTTTGAGTTCAGAGTAGTTGAGAGGTTTACCAAAAAGATGCTCAAATGGAAACTGATGTTAAATTTAAGCAAAGGGTTCATGGTTTATTGTGTATTGCGGTTAGGATAACTTCACCCCAAAAGCGCTCAGGACAGTTAAAAAAATGAGGAGGCACAAATTGTGTCAAGAATATATCTATGTTTTCTTTGGGATCGTCTATTTTGTTGGGAGGTTCCAGGACACGAGCTGTGGGGGAGCATGCTATTTTTGTGAAACGGGTTGAGAAAAACACGATCCTTGTATTGCAATGCATTATCTAAGCGAAAAACTTTGATATTTCGAGAAAATTGAGTTTAAACTATAGAAGAAAACTCAGAATATATGTGGAATAGTTCATATTTGTTTTTCATAATAAATAACCATGTATATCGAGAGTACTTATCCACAAAGATAACAAAATAACAAGAACCACCCATTGTTGCGTGAGGAGAAAGCCCCCAAACATCATAATGCACTAGATCAAATGGTGCAAGAGAAATAGACTGACTCTCATGAAAATGTAGGACTTAGTGTTTTGCAAGTTGGTAATGGATACAATTGAAGGACTCATGTTGAATTGAACCTAACTGACTGCTAGAAATCAGTGATTTGAGTTGGTTAGATAAAGGGTGACATAACCGAGAATTCCAAATATAGGATGATGATGATGGGGATGAGGAGAAGAAGGATTGTGATAATGGTAGTGGCGGCGGTGGTGATGAGAATTATGATGATAAGGATGGTAGTGGTGGTAGTAGTGGTGAGGTTGCACAGGTTGATGAAGGGATATGAGATGGTGGTGGTGGGGCTTGAGATGAAAAGTACAAACAATTGAGCTCAAATAGACATCTAATTTTACGATCAGTCCCAAAGGTTTCTCTTGTCTGAAAATCCTGCACACAATAACCACTATTAGAAAATATTACTTCACTTTCTAATTCACAGAGTTACCCAACAAATAATAGATTTAAACTGGGTTTCAGAATTAAATATGTGTCAGAAATATAAAGATGTGAAATAGAAATATAACCAATCTGAGTAATACATAATTGAGAACCATCAGCGATATGATGCTAGGAACATTCATATAATAGTTTGGATGAGAAAGTGTTGGGATCAGAAGTTATATGATTACAATAGGTAAAATCAAATAACCAAGAAGAATTACTTGTAGTAAGTGAAAAGGCAGTGGAAACGTTTATACCATACTCGAATAAACTTTTATAAAAGAGTGAAGCCATATCTACAATATAGATGGAAACAATAATGGAGGTAGGATTAAAAGCCTATTTGGCATTGAGAATGGTCGATGAAGAACAACCTTTAGATAGTATCGTTGAATCGGATCAACAATATAAAACAAAGTATATTGTATGATATAAATTTAGAGAAACTGAGATCACAGATGGATTCAAAGTGCTGAATTTATTTAAGAAGTGGTCTATAATTGTGAAGAACCAATTGATGATTTTGGTGCCGCATGGAGGTACGTGGAGGTTCCAATTGCGGTGATTTTGGTGGCGTTGGAATCGTCTCTTCAAGACGAAGCTGATGGTATGATGAGTGTTCATATCGGAGCGATGGTGAGACATGTAGCAATCAACAAATGCCGCGGAGCGGTGGTGGCTTGAGCAGCGCCTGGAGATGCGTGAGAACCCTGATGGTGATGATTTTGGTGTCGTTGAACTCATTTTTGACAAAATGAGTCTAATGGTGATGATTAATATGATGTTGGGGTGTTAAATGATGGAAACGAGATGGGCAGTGATACGACGAAAGACTTGAAATGATTTGACTTAGGAAAAATTTATTAGAAATATGACCGAGAAAAATTGACTCTTGAAACCATGTTAGAATAATTGAGAGACAGAATGTTGAGCACACATGGAGCGATATATTGATTTAGGAAAAATAGGATGATAGAGATTTATAAATGATCTATATATAAAAGACTAGAGAAACCCTATTAGAATTAGAATTAGGGTTTAACCTAATTTCCCTAGTGTTTAAACATGTATTAACATCACTCATAGAAAAATCCACATAAATGATTAACCATTCATAGCTATAAATATTGTCAATAACAAGATTTGAATTCTTGACTAAGAGGAATTTTTCATTTTTTGAACTTGGCTGCCGCCAATGCCCAAACAAAATCCTCGTTGCATAAACTACAGATATAGCCCCACCCATTTTTTGCCTATTGCCGTCATTAGCCGGCCATTATTATGCACCAATTCTAAATTAACCTCTTTAAATTCAGACCCATGAAACCTCAAAATCCAAACCCATACATAATTAAAAGGAAAAAAAATCAAAATCTTGAAGATTATTCCACTACAAATCAGTAATCAACAATGGCATCCATGAATTGGTTTCTTGCTGTTGTGATTGCTTCAGCATTTGCAGTTGTTGTTCCTGCCTTTGGGAAAGAATTTGTGGTTGGAGATGGCAGTGGTTGGACCATAAATTTTGATTATCAAGCATGGGCTCAAGGCAAAGAGTTTCACGTTGGTGATAAGCTTAGTATGTTTCTTTCTCTCTCTCTACTCTCTCTCTTAATTTCTCCTAGTATGTGTGTTTATGTGTGTGAGAGAGAGAATGACTATTTATATACCACTAATTTTTTTAAATTGTTTTTGGTACAAATGTATGAGGAGACTTCTCACTAAGAAGATACACTAGATAAATGTTAGCTTACAACTCTTGAGTTCACATCACTTATTAAAATAATTGAGAGATGGAATATTGGAAGAACATGGAGCGATTGTATTGATATATGAAAAAAATATAATTACAGAGATATACAGGAGTCCATGCATAGGAGATGATTAAGATAACCCGGTAGCGGTATGATTTGATTTTCCTAGTGAGATCAGGGTTTAACATAGTGGACCAACACCTATATACATATATTAACACCACTAATCAATGTGTTTGGAGTATTTCTAGCGGGATGGCAAAGATTATTTTATGTGGTTATACTCTACAAGTTCATGAAACATCAACGATTATATTGAACAATGGTAACTCCATAATTTACTCAACTTTTCCTCCTCTTTTGGGCCGCAGTTTTCAACTACGATCAGGGATCCCATAACGTTCACAGGGTGGACGGTGCCGGCTTCCGGGAATGTTCAGCGCCGGCCACCAGTGTGCCCCTAACCACCGGGAATGATGTCATCACGCTCTCTTCTCCGGGGAGAAAATGGTACATCTGTGGCTTCAGCGGCCACTGTGAGACCGGAAACCAGAAACTAGTCATCACCGTCTTGCCAGAGGTGGGAACTCCAGCACCGACACCGTCTCCGGCCACAAGTCCGGCCGGCCAGATTGCAGCACCTGTGTGCTTTGCTTGGATGGCCGCAGCTTTCGGGATATTCACGGGGATCATGGTCTAAGATTAAATTAATTGGCCAATAGGCTATTGTTTGAGGGCTTGTTTCTATGTATTAATATTGGTTATTTGATAAATGTTCAATTTATTATTCTTTTGGGTTTTGTACTAAGGCAGTGTATAGTTTTCATGGAATTGAGCCTCAAAATTAGAATTAAAAATTGAATACAGCTGAAATTTTAAAAATTTATATATTTTCTTTTTCAATTATAATTTCGAGATTTGAATTTTGTGCTACCAAACAATATATCTATCTATCTATATATATATATATATATATATATATATATATATTTTAATGTTCAATCAATACACATGGAATCTAAGAAAAAAAGTAATACATTTTTTTTTTATTTCTCTGTCAAAAATTCACCTAATCATTTGGATAAGAGATTTGATAAATATTTTATTTGTAAATGATAGAATTTTAAAATTCTTGATTTTGAAATCTTATTATTTATAAATTCTTAATTTGAATAATTATTTAGATGAAGAATTTTATTGTGTAGTTCATAATTTTTTTTTTTTTTTTTTGGTAGACAATTATTTATATATAAAATTCTACATACAAAATTTTATAAGAATTTTTTTGAAATCATGTAATTTTATGTTTATATTAATAATATAATTTTAATAATATTTTAATTTTATTTATTGGGAATAGCGAAGTCTCTTTCGGAGAGATTTGGAAATAGTACATGTTTTGAAGGGAAAATCTCATTTTTTTTCCTTTGAAATTTCATTTTAAAAATTCAATGGATTTTAGAAATCTGTTTTAGTAGTAACAAGGAATTTTAGAAAAATAATTTATAAAATTTATTTTTAAAATGAAATCTCTCAACGTAAAAGTTGGCATTTGTTTTGGGTCAATTTGGTCATCTAAATTATCTTATTTATCATCAATCCATTTGCATAATTTTTTGGTTATCTATTATTAAATTAAATTTACATATGGTTTATTTGAACAAAGAAATTGTTAGATTAAGGAATGGGTCGGGTCAAGCCATATAGTGTTCGCATGGACCCCAAATTTCATGAATAGTTACCATGTAAATGGATGTGACTCTTGATCTTAAGGATCACTTTTATTCGATAAATATTCATTGGAAATGACACACCATTTGAGATTCTCTTTAGAAATAATCATTGATACATCTAAGGTTTCTAATCTCGTCAAATTATAAAAAATTTAAGTGGTCTTAGTTAGTGAGTGTGTGGATATTATAAAAAAATACTCTTGCTAGTATTTTTTTTTTTGCCGAGGAAAGAATAAACAGAGCGGTTTGTAAGCAAATCTTCTGAATCCGAAAGGTATACTTCTATTTTAATACGCATTAGTTTACTGGTAGGGCGTAAAATACGCCGCTACTTACACTCGCAAGTATACGAGGTCTAAGTTTTAGTACAGTGTGATCGTTAAGATCGGGTTATCGTATCCACAGGGATTTGTGTCGTTACTATCGAATACCACGTTTGTCGTGACCTAATTTTATCTAGGTGAAAAAGAAATGTATTTAATTAATTAAACTAATACTAATATAACCTAAATTAACTACACTAATATGCTAATATGTTTCAGGGTGAAGAATCGCCTAGGGATTAACGTGTTTACAAATATGTGTTCGATCTCGATTTACTTACGTTTACGGTGTTCGACCTATTTGACAATCTCGATACGTAAACTCCACCGCCACCTTTCTCGAGTGTAAGACGGGGGAATACATGACTTCGAGCCAACGAAGAAGTCCCTCTTAACGTCTTAACAACCCTAGGTCACGTGAGTCTCGCCCAGCGTCATTGATTGCACACAATCCAACTCCCTCCCGGGTTATTGGATCGTCGCGTTGTATTTACTCTATCGACAATCTCTGTTCTAAAACTCCCGCGCCACCTCTCCCGAGTGTAAGACGAGGGATATAATGCAACTTCGAGTCAACGAAGAAGTCTCCCTCAACGTCTTAACGACCTTAGGTAGTGTGTGTCTTGCCCTACGTCATCGATTGTCCACGATTCAAACCCCGACCGGGTTATAGAATAGTGACGTTTGTTTACCTTAATCCGAATCCGGGATTTGTCAAAACTATGTATTCTCCATTTACCATTCTAAACATGATAAACAAACAATACGATAAATACAATCAAACTACAAAGAACATTTACAAACGAAACACCGAAATCATCCGAACAACGTATTTATAAATATAGTGTTAATCCCTACTACAATCTATGTTTAACTATGGCCATAGCCGCATTTACAATAAAATAACGAGCTAAATATGCTCACATGATCCTAAGATAAAGAAATAATGAAAAACAATCGAAGAATTTAGCCTCTTCGAAGATAAACTGCTAAGAACGCTCTACGATTGATTCGCCGTCTTCTCCACTTCGGGATGTGAGCTCCACCTCTAAAACTCCTAAATATACCCTTAGATATAGCCTAAAGGGCTCAGAAAGCTAAGGGGGCAAGAGAGTCACCAGCCAAGGGGGAGGAGATGGGGTATTTATAGCCAAAATATCTCAAAAATATCTAAAAATATCACAAGACTGTGCAGGACAAATCCGCCTAGGCGGTGGATTCTTCGCCTAGGCGGAATTAGGTCGGTTTGGTCTGATCGCCTAGGCGGTGAAGTAGGCGATAGACTGGGAGAACATTCTGTTGGATTTTTGCCTAGGCGAAGAAAGCTTCGCCTAGGCAAGCGACTGTCAGTAGCCCATCTTTATCTTCTGCTGGATTTCTGCCTAGGCGATGGAATCTTTGCCTAGGCGGTCGTCTGTCAGTAACATTTTGCTCTTCTCAGCTTCTTCACCGCCTAGGCAGTGGTCTGGATGCCTAGGCGGTGGGCCTGTTTCATCTTTTAGCCTCCGAGCTTGTTTATCCATCATGTCTTCGAACCGCTTTAGTTCGATCTCATCGTTTTAACTCCAGTTTCCTATCTTTTTGCCCCACACACCTGATTTATACAAAAAGATAAAAACTAATTAAAACATAATAAAAATAACTATAAACGTATTCGAAAACTAACAAATTCGGATTGAAAATAGATAGGTTTTTCACACCTATCATTTACAGAAATATACAATTACTTCAATTTAATTAAAATTTTAAACTTTATTTTACTCCAATTAAACAAGTAAATAATATTGTCAATTTAAGTGTTTTAAATTTTTACAACTAAATAATAACGTATAACAATTTATAAATTAAGTGATTAAGAAAATAATACGATTTGTGAATTGAAGAACAATCAAACGAAAACATAGTGTTTCTTCTATTTTTTAGGTTTCAATAACATGGAATAATTGAATATGGGGAACAAAATTAATTTTTCATTCTCATAATTCTAATATTCTTCCAAGATTTTTAAGGAATATGAAAAAAAAAAAATGAAAAAAAAAAACACTAATTGAACGTCACCTAATTTGATCAATAACTTTATCTCATCTTTATTTAATTGGCTGCATCTGTTCAGATTCTAACTGCAAAACTATTTTCTTTTTCAACACATGTCCAACGGATAATTTTTGAACAAAAGATTTATTCACTTTATCCGAGTTCTTCACCTGATAATTAAAGAAAAAATTATAACAGTATGAAAGGGTTTAGAAAAATTGCACTACCAATATAAAGTGGGGTTGACACCTCCCTTAGATCACTACAATAAAATTGGTCTATCAGGATACAAAAAAGTGTCGCGATAGAACCTCTATGGTGACACTTGAATTTTTTGGGACAGTTGGACTATTACCCTATAAAGCGTCGCCCCAATAGGTTATAAAAACACTTTGTACACTACAACAAAAATGGTCTATTGGAGTACGAAAAAGTGTCGCGATAGAACCTCTATTGCGACACTTAGGCTTTTTGAGACATTTGAACTGGTGACCCATAAAAAGCCACTCCAATAGGTTATAAGGACACTATATATTGTCCTTTTTATTTGAACTTATTAAGACAATAATAAGTGTCCTATAAGATAGTTATTAGGACACCATTTATTACCTCTATAGCATTTTATATTTTTTAAATTATATATATTAGGACACTATAAAGTATTATTAAAAATATCTACTAGGACACAAGAATGTGTCGCAAAATTGTCAAAAAAAAAAACTAACATTTAAGGACAATTTTTAGTGTCCCAAAAAGTATCTAATTTTTTTTTTATATAATTTAAAATTATTTTAAAATATCAAAATACTCTAAATTCAAACAATAAAAATGAAAAATTCCTCATTATACAAAATACATAAATAACTCAAATTTTTGCATTAAAAAAGGAGAATTAAAAATTCCGGAGATACACAAAATGGAAAAGACTAATCTAACTAAAGAAAACCATCCTCTAATAATGAGGAATGAATCATAAAATATTACCTATTAACCAAAAAATAATGTCTTTATCGATACATTCAATTTTCAACCAAAGAAACCTATATAAACAAAACATATACATAAAGAATCGATAAGTCGTAATTCTTAAAAATATTCAATAAAATTCATAGTATTAAAAAAAAACATACTAAAGACAATGGTTATGCAATAGGTGCTCTAAAGGCTTGAGGAAAGGCAACCCAAATAAACCATACGCCAATCAGAACCAGTAAGCCCAGAAACCTGAACCATGATTGATTTTCTAGCTTGGAATTAAGAACATGCCAGAGTAGAATTAAACACTATTCAATCAAATGGATCATCCATCTCCATTTGTGATCCTTGCAATGACAATAACATAAGCACTTCCATGACCTTGAAATAGTCGAGTGGGGGGTTGTTCTTTTCCCCTTTTTTCCTATTGTCTGATTTTTTTATTTTTGTTCTTTTGAGAAGTTTACCTCATCTGAATATACTAGTAACTTGTTTATATGTATTATTCACGATGTAGTGAACAAGCAATTCACAATTTAACCACCACGCACAGTATCAAAATGGATAATGAATTGTAGGAGTCTCTAACAAATAAAGGTTCTATTCACTTTTTCCTAGATGACATAAGAGTTATGCATCGGTAATGTCAACAGTATTTACATGTCCACAAATAATGTAATATACCTGCTTGGTATCATCCTTGAACTTCTTCTTACCAACAGCCATTCCAACCAAACTAATACATTCCATGGCTTTGGCATAGAACATTCAGTTGGATTTGTCAGTTGCATTCACCAGAATAGCTTTCAAATAGGGTATAACAACATCATAGTACTTTTGGAAGTGCTCCTATTTCTACAATAACAATTTAGGCCAAGCCATCCATAACAAACACACAATGTCAAAATTATAAAAATGACAATCAAAGCATATACCTGAGAAGCATAGCAATTGACGCTAAAGTAGTCAAGGCCCCTTCCTGCACCATTTGTTTGCCATTCTGTACAACAAAGAGATGTGTTCAACCTGAGATACATTAGATTTGCTCCTGGGATCAATTGGTTAATTAAACCCATGGAATCCTTAAAAAAGAATGGGTGTTTGCATAGAGAGAGAGAGAGATAAAGAGAGGAAAGCGACAAAGGATACTACTTTTATGATCGTCTTATTGAAGAACGTAATTAGAAAAATATTGAATCAAGTCCCATGAGAGATGGGAACAAAAAAATAAACATACATACAAGAGAAGCTAGAATGTGCTTACTCTCTTTGTATGTTTATTCATCAACCAAAAGGGGCTTAAAAGGACAAGAGATATGTTGAACAATTGCTTACATTTGGAAAACAATTTCTTATAGTGATTCAGTAGCATCAAACTAACAAACCAAAACAGAACATATAATTTGTTTAGAGATCACTATGACTAGATACTTCAATGAAAATCTAGGAAACATATAGCTCACGTTTTTTGTTATTAATTACCAGATTTTTGAAGACTGTTTCAAAGAATTTCACCTAAAAAGCAACTCTGTTTCTTAAAAAAAAACCTTGCTCGAGCTTTTTCAAGAAAACTATAAGAAAAACCAACAGGGAATATCAGAGAATATCACATCCACCATGCCAATTAGCATACGGTATTTAGCGGGGTGTCTAGCATCCTTAATAATGAGGATTACATTTGTTCACTTCTTTGTCATGTTCACATAAAACATACACTACTCCGGTCTACATAAAACAAATTATTAAGAATCAAACAACCAAATCTAGGAATAATCAATGATTTCTACAGAGTATTGTTTTCTACTTAATGGCCCAACAAGGTTAGACACATGAGAGACAATAGTTCCTAAAGGAGCTCCAAGGTAAAGGACTCATGTACCAGGTTTCTAAATCACATAGAAATTCATAAAATCAATGGTTGAAGTGTATACTTGTATAGAACTTCAAAAACATATTGCATGTGTGTGTGTGTATCAAAATACTATCTTACAATCCAAATATTATCAACTCCAACAATAATGGCAGCTGCAAGCTTGGGATAGGTAAACATAACATCTTCCTCACAGAGTGAAGATGGAACAAAGGTTGAGTATAGGATATGAAATCCTTTCCGTCTCAAGCTTGTTAGTTTTTGAATGTTATTATAGTATTTTAATACGTTTTAATACGTTTTAATACGTTTTTATTTGTTTTGTAATAAATTAGGTGTTTGGGGTGAAAATGGATGAAAACGGATCATAAATGATCAAATCGGATCAAGAGCGGTGGAAGAACGGTAGAAAATGAGCAAAAAAGGGCAAAATTTAGAACCTGTAGCCCACCGCCGTGGCGGTCAAAATATAGAGAGAGGCCTAAATCTTCTGATCACTCATCGCCACGGTGGTGAAATCCACCGCCACAGCGGTGAAACTGCTGACATACCCATCGCTGTGGCAGTGACCCCTGCAGCTGTAAAGTAGATTTTTTAGATATTTTGTTCTCTTTATCTTCCTCCTTCCTCTCCATTTCGGCCATGAGAGCTCATATAGGATTAGATAGATTTTAGAGAGTTTTGGGGTGTGCTCAACCAAATCTGAAGGAGAAGAACACAAAACGAAGAAGGAGAAATGATCTCGGAGCAGTTTTAGTGGCGAATCTTCGGAATATGGCTAAGTTCCTTCATTTCTTTCTTTATTTTCTTAACTTTGGTAGTTAGTTTGAGCATGTTTAACCGTTTATCATTGTACATATGGTTATGGCCATGATCTAAACTTGGATTATCTATGGGATTAATATAGTTTATAAAAATGTCGTTTGTTTGAGTTGTGTTTCTTTAATGGTTATTCTTCACTAATTCGATTGTGTTTACCGGTTTGTCATGTTTATATGCTTGTTTAGATATATTGAAAAATCGGAGTTTGACACTCGAGAGAGGTAACCCTGACTTCGGACTAGGGTTAAACACAATGTGACGATCTAATAATCCGGGAAGGAGTTGAAAAGTATGCAATCAATGACGTTGGGGCAAGAATCATATGACTATGTATTCTAAAAAATGCTAGAGGGGGATTTTGGCATTAACGCGAAGTCACATATTCATTCACTTGTCACTCGAGAGAGGAAGCGAATGAGTTTATGATACAGAGATTGTCAGATAGGTCGAATACTGTTATTCATAACTAAACGAAACCAAACACATTTTCGTAAATAAAATTAATCCCTAGATAATCTAATCCCCTAAACATCTCAAAATAGTATTATAGTATAATTAGTTTAAGTAGTTAATTACTTTAGTTTATTAAATATTATAAAATCTACAATTTATGTTGCCTAGATAAAGTTAGGTTATGATAATTATAGTACTCAACGATAATCTCAATCAATCCCTGTGGATATGACAATTCTTACTCTTTCCACTTTACTAAAACTTGACCCGTACACTTGTGGTGAAATAGCGACGTATCTACGTGCTACCAATCGCCGGCTCTTCCACTGCCGAATCTCCCGCCGCATCTACCACTTCTTTCACCTCTCCCTCCATCGCCTCTACCACCTTGGAATCCACCGCCGCCACGATCTGCAAAAAGATACAGAAATTAAATCCACATAACCATCGAATTAATTGAATTAAAAAACATTGATTCATTTTTATTCATTTTTATATCGAGCTTAACCATACCTAGATATGGGACCTGGTCAACAAACATTGAAATAAGTATATCGACTGCTAGGGTTGATGAAGAACGATGGAAGAAAGAACGATTTCGAGATCGAAGCGGCGAATCTAAGATTTGACAATCGCCAGACGTCGTCTAGGCCCATCACCATCGGCGATCGAGTGGATTTTACAGAGAAATCACGAGATCAAGAAGGTGAGAGGCGAAAAAGCAGAGCCGGAGGGTGGTGAGAACGTCTTCATCTTTGTGATGGCTTAGAG
Source organism: Eucommia ulmoides (assembly GCA_016647705.1). Taxonomy (NCBI): domain Eukaryota; kingdom Viridiplantae; phylum Streptophyta; class Magnoliopsida; order Garryales; family Eucommiaceae; genus Eucommia; species Eucommia ulmoides. Next base: position 15,314,694 of record CM028330.1, on the reverse strand, counting down.
GAGAGAGAGAGGGAGCGACAGCGACAGCAAGATAGAGAGAGTGAGATCTTGTGGGAATTGGGAGTGAGAATGAGAGAGAGTCTCCTCCATCGTCTAGGGTTTTTTAGAGAGATAGGCTCTCAATGGAAGAAATAGAAACAAGAATTGGTTACCAAAAAAAAAACGCAGAGGATTTGGACAGGGGCGGGAACACGAAATTTGGCAGAGCCCTTTTTGTTTTTGGGTTAATTTGAGCGCAATCGGAAAAAATGAAAAAACAAATTTGTGTATAATTTCTAAATCCACACAATAAAATCTATAAATAAGATGTAGATCTATACATATAAATCTCTACATAAATTCTGAATACAAAATTATATTGTATTCATTTTCTTGTCCAATTATATTAAGAACTAAAACAGAAATAAGGTGGAACAAAATAGATAGGAAGATGAACAGAAACAAAAACAGAAACGAGATCAAAATTATGTTTGTATTCAGATTTATTGTTCAATTAGAAACAATAATCTAAATAAAATTTAACAGAAAAATAAAAAATAGGAAGAGAAGGAAATGATTTTGAGTAGAAATCACACCTAGGGTTTGTAGTCGTTCACAAGCGATGGAAACTGATCTTAGGAAGATGAACAGAAACAAAAACAAGGTCAAAATTAGGTTTGTATTCAGATTTATTGTTCAATTAGAAACAATAATTTGAATAAAATAGAAAAATAGAAATAGAAAGAGGAAGAAATGATTTAGAGTAGAAATCGCACCTAGGGTTTGAAATCTTTCGCAAGCAGTGGAAGCCAATCTTGTTTGCGGTGTGGAATAGTGATAGATTTGTAGCCGAAATGGTGGAAGACGGAGGCTTCATCTTTCTACTGAGTTGTCGTCTACGGTGGCTGTGACGATTAGGGCTTGCAAGAAGGGTGAGCGCTCGGTGGAAAGGAAGAGGAGTGAAATTGGCTGAGCCTGAGGATACTTGGGGGGCCTTGTAAAAATAAGTGAACGGGAGAGGATTTTCACTTTGGTGCTAAGACGTCGTTTTGATGTTGACTTTAATT